>JBCGBO010000019.1:0-1200000 GCA_039657385.1 Citrus x changshan-huyou | reverse complement strand
CGTGTGCCAAAAATAGGCCGCGGGCAAAGCCGCACACAAAAGTAAACGCCCGAAGGCCGGGGCGCCAAGTTCGTCCAGCGGAAAAAGGCCACAAAAACGGGTGGGCTATAGCCTTGGGGGGTGGGGCTGGCCAACTTCGTCCGCCGGACTTGGAAAGCCGCGAGACTTTGCGAGGGGCCTCCGTGTGCCAAAAATAGGCCGCGGACAAAGCTGTTCCCAAAAATAACCGCCCGAAGGCCGGGGCGCCAAGTTCGTCCAGCGGAAAAAGGCCACAAAAACGGGTGGGCTATAGCCTTGGGGGGTGGGGCGGGCCAACTTCGTCCGCCGGACTCGGAATGCCGTGAGACTTTGCGAGGGGCCTCCGTGTGTCAAAAATAGGCCGCGGACAAAGCTGTGCCCATAAATTACCGCCCGAAAGCCGGGGCGCCAAGTTCGTCCAGCGGAAAAAGGCCACAAAAACGAGTGGGCTATAGCCTTGGGGGGTGGGGCTGGCCAACTTCGTCCGCCGGACTCGGAAAGCCGCGAGACTTTGCGAGGGGCCCCCGTGTGCCAAAAATAGGCCGCGGACAAAGCTGTGCCCAAAAATAACCGCCCGAAGGCCGGGGCGCCAAGTTCGTCCAGCGGAAAAAGGCCACAAAAACGGGTGGGCTATAGCCTTGGGGGGTGGGGCTGGCCAACTTCGTCCACCGGACTCGGAATGCCGTGAGACTTTGCGAGGGGCCTCCGTGTGCCAAAAATAGGCCGCGGACAAAGCTGTGCCCAAAAATTACCGCCCTAAAGCCGGAGCGCCAAGTTCGTCCAGCGGAAAAAGGCCACAAAAACGAGTGGGCTATAGCCTTGGGGGGTGGGGCTGGCCAACTTCGTCCGCCGGACTCGGAATGCCACGAGACTTTGCGAGGGGCCTCTGTGTGGTAAAAGAAGTCCGCGGGCAAAGCCGCACCCAAAAATAACCACCCGAAGGCCGGGGCGCCAAGTTCGTCCAGCGGAAAAAGGCCACAAAAACGAGTGGGCTATCGCCTTGAGGGGTGGGGCTGGCCAACTTTGTCTGCCGGACTCGGAATGCCGCGAGACTTTGCGAGGGGCCTCCGTGCACCAAAAATAGGCCGCGGAACAAGCCGCATCCAAAAATAACCGGCCGAAGGCCGGGGCGCCAAGTTCGTCCAGCGGAAAAAGGCCACAAAAACGGGTGGGCTATAGCATTGGGGGGTGGGGCTGGCCAACTTCGTCCGCCGGACTCGGAATGCCGCGAGACTTTGCGAGGGGCCTCCGTGTGGTAAAAGAAGTCTGCGGGCATAGCCGCGCCAAAAAATAACCGCCCGAAGGCCGGGGCGCCAAGTTCGTCCAGCGGAAAAAGGCCACAAAAACGGGTGGGCTATAGCCTTGGAGGGTGGGGCTGGCCAACTTCGTCTGCCGGACTCGGAAAGCCGCGAGACTTAGCGAGGGGCCTCCGTGTGCAAAAAATAGGCCGCGGACAAAGCTGTTCCCAAAAATAACCGCCCGAAGGCCGGGGCGCCAAGTTCGTCCAGCGGAAAAAGGCCACAAAAACGGGTGGGCTATAGCCTTGGGGGGTGGGGCGGGCCAACTTCGTCCGCCGGACTCGGAATGCCGTGAGACTTTGCGAGGGGCCTCCGTGTGTCAAAAATAGGCCGCGGACAAAGCTGTGCCCAAAAATTACCGCCCGAAAGCCGGGGCGCCAAGTTCGTCCAGCGGAAAAAGGCCACAAAAACGAGTGGGCTATAGCCTTGGGGGGTGGGGCTGGCCAACTTCGTCCGCCGGACTCGGAAAGCCGCAAGACTTTGCGAGGGGCCCCCGTGTGCCAAAAATAGGCCGCGGACAAAGCTGTGCCCAAAAATAACCGCCCGAAGGCCGGGGCGCCAAGTTCGTCCAGCGGAAAAAGGCCACAAAAACGGGTGGGCTATAGCCTTGGGGGGTGGGGCTGGCCAACTTCGTCCACCGGACTCGGAATGCCGTGAGACTTTGCGAGGGGCCTCCGTGTGCCAAAAATAGGCCGCGGACAAAGCTGTGCCCAAAAATTACCGCCCTAAAGCCGGAGCGCCAAGTTCGTCCAGCGGAAAAAGGCCACAAAAACGAGTGGGCTATAGCCTTGGGGGGCGGGGCTGGCCAACTTCGTCCGCCGGACTCGGAATGCCACGAGACTTTGCGAGGGGCCTCTGTGTGGTAAAAGAAGTCCGCGGGCAAAGCCGCACCCAAAAATAACCGCCCGAAGGCCGGGGCGCCAAGTTCGTCCAGCGGAAAAAGGCCACAAAAACGAGTGGGCTATCGCCTTGAGGGGTGGGGCTGGCCAACTTTGTCTGCCGGACTCGGAATGCCGCGAGACTTTGCGAGGGGCCTCCGTGCACCAAAAATAGGCCGCGGAACAAGCCGCATCCAAAAATAACCGGCCGAAGGCCGGGGCGCCAAGTTCGTCCAGCGGAAAAAGGCCACAAAAACGGGTGGGCTATAGCCTTGGGGGGTGGGGCTGGCCAACTTCGTCCGCCGGACTCGGAATGCCGTGATACTTTGCGAGGGGCCTCCGTGTGCCAAAAACAGGCCGCGGGCAAAGCCGCGCACAAAAATTACGGCCCGAAAGCCAGGGCGCCAAGTTCGTCCAGCGGAAAAAGGCCACAAAAACGAGTGGGCAATAGCCTTGGGGGGTGGGGCTGGCCAACTTCGTCCGCCGGACTCGGAATGCCACGAGACTTTGCGAGGGGCCTCTGTGTGGTAAAAGAAGTCTGCGGGCAAAGCCGCACCCAAAAATAACCGCCCGAAGGCCGGGGCGCCAAGTTCGTCCAGCGGAAAAAGGCCACAAAAACGAGTGGGCTATCGCCTTGAGGGGTGGGGCTGGCCAACTTTGTCTGCCGGACTCGGAATGCCGCGAGACTTTGCGAGGGACCTCCGTGTGCCAAAAATAGGCCGCGGGCAAAACCGCGCCCAAAAATAACCGCCGAAGGCCGGGGCGCCAAGTTCGTCCATCGGAAAAAGGCCACAAAAACGGGTGGGCTATAGCCTTGGGGGGTGGGGCTGGCCAACTTCGTCCGCCGGACTCGGAATGCGGCAAGACTTTGCGAGGGGCCTCCGTGTGCCAAAAATAGGCTGCCCCCAAAAATAACCGCCCGAAGGCCGGGGCGCCAAGTTAGTCCAGTGGAAAAAGGCCACAAAAACGTGTGGGCTATAGCCTTGGGGGGTGGGGCTGGCCAACTTCGTCCGCCGGACTCGGAATGCCGCGAGACTTTGCGAGGGGCGTCCGTGTGCCAAAAATAGGCCGCGGGCAAAGCTACGCCCAAAAATAACCGCACGAAGGCCGGGGCGCCAAGTTCGTCCAGCGGAAAAAGGCCACAAAAACGGGTGGGCTATAGCCTTGGGCGGTGGGGCTGGCCAACTTCGTCCGCCGGACTCGGAATTCCGTGAGACTTTGCGAGGGGCCTCCGTGTGCCAAAAATAGGCCGCGGGCAAAGCCGTGCACAAAAATTACCGCCCGAAAGCCGGGGCGCCAAGTTCGTCCAGCGGAAAAAGGCCACAAAAACGAGTGGGCTATAGCCTTGGGGGGTGGGGCTGGCCAACTTCGTCCGCCGGACTCGGAATGCCGTGAGACTTTGCGAGGGGCCTCTGTGTGGTAAAAGAAGTCCGCGGTCAAAGTCGCGCCCAAAAATAACCGCCCGAAGGCCGGGGCGCCAAGTTCGTCCATCGGAAAAAGGCCACAAAAACGGGTGGGCTATAGCCTTGGGGGGTGGGGCTGGCCAACTTCGTCCGCCGGACTCGGAATGCGGCAAGACTTTGCGAGGGGCCTCCGGGTGCCAAAAATAGGCCGCCCCCGAAAATAACCGCCCGAAGGCCGGGGCGCCAAGTTACTCCAGTGGAAAAAGGCCACAAAAACGTGTGGGCTATAGCCTTGGGGGGTGGGGCTGGCCAACTTCGTCCGCCGAACTAGGAATGCCGCGAGACCATGCGAGGGGCCTCCATGTGCCAAAAATAGGCCGCGGGCAAAGCCGCGCCCAAAAATAACCTCCCGAAGGCCGGGGCGCCAAGTTCGTCCACCGGAAAAAGGCCACAAAAACGGGTGGGCTATAGCCTTGGGGGGTGGGGCTGGCCAACTTCGTCCGCCGGACTCGGGATGCCGCGAGACTTTGCGAGGGGCCTCCGTTTGCCAAAAATAGGCCGCGGACAAAGCCGCGCCCAAAAATAACCGCCCGAAGGCCGGGGCGCCAAGTTCGTCCAGCGGAAAAAGGCCACAAAAACGGGTGGGCTATAGCCTTGGGGGGTGGGGCTGGCCTACTTCGTCCGCCGGACTCGGAATGCCTTGAGACTTGATGAGGGGCCTTCGTGTGCCAAAAATAGGCCGCGGGCAAAGCCGCGCCAAAAATAACAGCCCGAAGGCCGGGGCGCCAAGTTTGTCCAGCGGAAAAAGGCCACAAAAACGGGTGGGCTATAGCCTTGGGGGGCGGGGCTGGCCAACTTCGTCCGCCGGACTCGGAATGCGGCAGGACTTTGCGAGGGGCCTCCGTGTGCCAAAAATAGGCCGCGCCCAAAAATAACCGCCCGAAGGACGGGGCGCCAAGTTCGTCCAGCGGAAAAAGGCCACAAAAACGGGTGGGCTATAGCCTTGGGGGGTGGGGCTGGCCAACTTCGTCCGCCGTACTCGGAATGCCGCGAGACTTTGCGAGGGGCCTCCGTGTGCCAAAAATAGGCCGCCGACAAAGCCGCGCCCAAAAATAACCGCACGAAGGTCGGGGCGCCAAGTTCGTCCAGCGGAAAAAGGCCACAAAAACGGGTGGGCTATAGCCTTGGGGGGTGGGGCTGGCCAACTTCGTCCGCCGGACTCGGAATGCGGCAAGACTTTGCGAGGGGCCTCCGTGTGCCAAAAATAGGCCGCCGACAAAGCCGCGCCCAAAAATAACCGCACGAAGGTCGGGGCGCCAAGTTCGTCCAGCGGAAAAAGGCCACAAAAACGAGTGGGCTATAGCCTTGGGGGGTGGGGCTGGCCAACTTCGTCCGCCGTACTCGGAATGCCGCGAGACTTTGCGAGGGGCCTCCGTGTGCCAAAAATAGGCCGCCGACAAAGCCGCGCCCAAAAATAACCGCACGAAGGTCGGGGCGCCAAGTTCGTCCAGCGGAAAAAGGCCACAAAAACGGGTGGGCTATAGCCTTGGGGGGTGGGGCTGGCCAACTTCGTCCTCCGGACTCGGAATGCCGCGAGACTTTGCGAGGGGCCTCCGTGTGCCGAAAATAGGCCGCGGGAAAAGCCGCCCCCATAAATAACCGCCCGAAGGCTGGGGCGTCAAGTTAGTCCAGCGGAAAAAGGCCACAAAAACGGGTGGGCTATAGCCTTGGGGGGTGGGGCTGGCCAACTTCGTCCGCCGGACTCGGAATGCCGCGAGAACTTGCGTGGGGCCTCCGTGTGCCAAAAATAGGCCGCGGGCAAAGCCGCGCCCAAAAATAACCGCACGAAGGCTTGGGCGCCAAGTTCGTCCAGCGGAAAAAGGCCATAAAAACGGGTGGGCTATAGCCTTGGGGGGTGGGGCTGGCCAACTTCGTCCGCCGAGCTAGGAATGCCGCGAGACCTTGCGAGGGGCCTCCGTGTGCCAAAAATAGGCCGCGGGCAAAGCCGCGCCCAAAAATAACCGCCCGAAGGCCGTGGCGCCAAGTTCGTCCAGCGGAAAAAGGCCACAAAAAAGGGTGGGCTATAGCCTTGGCGGGTGGGGCTGGCCAACTTCGTCCGCCGAACTAGGAATGCCGCAAGACCTTGCGAGGGGCCTCCGTGTGCCAAAAATATGCCGCGGGCAAAGCCAGCCGCAAAAATAATCTCCCGAAGGCCGGGGCGCCAAGTTCGTCCAGCGGAAAAAGGCCACAAAAACGGGTAGGCTATAGCCTTGGCGGGTGGGGCTGGCCAACTTCGTCCGCCGAACTAGGAATGCCGCGAGACTTTGCGAGGGGCCTCCGTGTGCCAAAAATAGGCCGCGGACAAAGCCGCGCCCAAAAATAACCGCACGAAGGTCGGGGCGTCAAGTTCGTCCAGCGGAAAAAGGCCACAAAAACGGGTGGGCTATAGCCTTGGGGGGTGGGGCTGGCCAACTTCGTCCTCCGGACTCGGAATGCCGCGAGACTTTGCGAGGGGCCTCCGTGTGCCAAAAATAGGCCGCGGGAAAAGCCGCCCCCAAAAATAACCGCCCGAAGGCCGGGGCGCCAAGTTCGTCCAGCGGAAAAAGCCACAAAAACGGGTGGGCTATAGCCTTGGGGGGTGGGGCTGGCCAACTTCGTCCGCCGGACTCGGAATGCCGCGAGACCTTGCGTGGGGCCTCCGTGTTTCAAAAATAGGCCGCGGGCAAAGCCGCGCCCAAAAATAACCGCACGAAGGCTGGGGCGCCAAGTTCGTCCAGCGGAAAAAGGCCATAAAAACGGGTGGGCTATAGCCTTGGGGGGTGGGGCTGGCCAACTTCGTCCGCCGAGCTAGGAATGCCGCGAGACCTTGCGAGGGGCCTCCGTGTGCCAAAAATAGGCCGCGGGCAAAGCCACGCCCAAAAATAACTGCCCGAAGGCCGGGGCGCCAAGTACGTCCAGCGGAAAAAGGCCACAAAAACGGGTGGGCTATAGCTTTGGGGGGTGGGGCTGGCCAACCTCGTCCGCCGAACTAGGAATGCCGCGAGACCTTGCGAGGGGCCTCCATGTGCCAAAAATAGGCCGCGGGCAAAGCCGCGCCCAAAAATAACCTCCCGAAGGCCGGGGCGCCAAGTTCGTCCACCGGAAAAAGGCCACAAAAACGGGTGGGCTTTAGCCTTGGGGGGTGGGGCTGGCCAACTTCGTCCGCCGGACTCGGAATGCCGCGAGACTTTGCGAGGGGCCTTTGTGTGCCAAAAATAGGCCGCGGACAAAGCCACGCCCAAAATAACCGCACGAAGGCCGGGGCGCCAAGTTCGTCCAGTGGAAAAAGGCCACAAAAACGGGTGGGCAGTAGCCTTGGGGGGTGGGGCTGGCCAACTTCGTCCGCCGGACTCGGGATGCCGCGAGACTTTGCGAGGGGCCTCCGTTTGCCAAAAATAGGCCGCGGACAAAGCCGCGCCCAAAAATAACCGCACGAAGGTCGGGGCGCCAAGTTCGTCCAGCGGAAAAAGGCCACAAAAACGGGTGGGCTATAGCCTTGGGGGGTGGGGCTGGCCAACTTTTCGTCCGCCGGACACGGAATGCCGCGAGACTTTGCGAGGGGCCTCCGTGCGCCAAACATAGGCCGCGGACGTAGCCGCGCCCAAAAATAACCGCCCGAAGGCCAGGGCGCCAAGTTCGTCCAGCGGAAAGAGGCCACAAAAACGGGTGGGCTATAGTGTTGGGGGGTGGGGCTGGCCAACTTCGTCCGCCGAACTAGGAATGCCGCGAGACCTTGCGAGGGGTCTCCGTGTGCCAAAAATAGGCCGCGGGCAAAGCCACGCCCAAAAATAACCGCCCGACGGCCGGGGCGCCAAGTTCGTCCACCGGAAAAAGGCCACAAAAACGGGTGGGCTATAGCCTTGGGGGTTGGGGCTGGCCCACTTCGTCTGCCGGACTCGGAATGCCGCGAGACTTTGCGAGGGGCCTCCGTGTGCCAAAAATAAGCCGCGGACAAAGTCGCGCCCAAAAATAACTGCCCGAAGGCCGGGGCGCCATGTTCGTCCAGCGGAAAAAGGCCACAAAAACGGGTGGGCTATAGCCTTGTGGGGTGGGGCTGGCCAACTTCGTCCACCGAACAAGGAATGCCGCGAGACCTTGCGAGGGGCCTCCGTGTGCCAAAAATAGGCCGCGGGCTAAGCCGCGCCCAAAAATAACCGCCCGAAGCCCGGGGCGCCAAGTTCGTCCAGCGGAAAAAGGCCACAAAAACGGGTGGGCTATAGCCTTGGGGGGTGGGGCTGGCCAACTTCGTCCGCCGGACACGGAATGCCGCGAGACTTTGCGAGGGGCCTCCGTGTGTAAAAAATAGGCTGCGGGCAAAGCCGCGGCCAAAAATAACCACCCGAAGGCCGGGGCGCCAAGTTCGTCCAGCGGAAAAAGACCCCAAAAACGTGTGGGCTATAGCCTTGGGGGGTGGAGCTAGCCCACTTCGTCCGCCGGACTCGGAATGCCGCGAGACTATGCGAGGGGCCTCCGTGTGCCAAAAAAATGCCGCGGGCAAAGCCGCGCCCAAAAATAACCGCCCGAAGGCCGGGGCGCCAAGTTCGTCCAGCGGAAAAAGGCCACAAAAACGGGTGGGCTATAGCCTTGGGGGGTGGGGCTGGCCAACTTCGTCCGCCGGACTCGGAATGCCGCGAGACTCTGCGAGGGGCCTCCGTATGCCAAAAATAGGCCGCGGGCAAAGCCACGCCCAAAAATAACCGCCCGAAGGCCGGGGCGCCAAGTTCGTCCAGCGGAAAAAGGCCACAAAAACGGGTGGGCTATAGCCTTGGGGGGTGGGGCTGGCCAACTTCGTCCGCCGAACAAGGAATGCCGCGAGACCTTGCGAGGGGCCTCCGTGTGCCAAAAATAGGCCGCGGGCAAAGCCGTACCCAAAAATAACCGCCCGAAGGCCGGGGCGCCAAGTTCGTCCAGCGGAAAAAGGCCACAAAAACGGGTGGGCTATAGCCTTGGGGGGTGGGGCTGGCCAACTTCGTCCGCCGGACTCGGAATGCCGCGAGACTTTGCGAGGGACCTCCGTGAGCCAAAAATAGGCCGCGTTCAAAGCCGCACCCAAAAATAACCGCCCGAAGGCCGGGGCGCCAAGTTCGTCCAGCGGAAAAAGGCCACAAAAACGGGTGGGCTATAGCCTTGGGGGGTGGGGCTGGCCAACTTCGTCCGCCGGACTCAGAATGCCGCGAGACTTTGCGAGGGACCTCCGTGTGCCAAAAATAGGCCGCGGGCAAAGCCGTACCCAAAAATAACCGCCCGAAGGCCGGGGCTCCATGTTCGTCCAGCGGAAAACGGCCACAAAAACGGGTGGGCTATAGTGTTGGGGGGTGGGGCTGGCCAACTTCGTCCGCCGAACTAGGAATGCCGCGAGACCTTGCGAGGGGCCTCCGTGTGCAAAAAATAGGCCGCGGGCTAAGCCGCGCCCAAAAATAACCGCCCGAAGCCCGGGGCGCCAAGTTCGTCCAGCGGAAAAAGGCCACAAAAACGGGTGGGCTATAGCCTTGGGGGGTGGGGCTGGCCAACTTCGTCCGCCGGACACGGAATGCCGCGAGACTTTGCGAGGGGCCTCCGCGTGTAAAAAATAGGCCGCGGGCAAAGCCGCGGCCAAAAATAACCACCCGAAGGCCGGGGCGCCAAGTTCGTCCAGCGGAAAAAGTCCCCAAAAACGTGTGGGCTATAGCCTTGGGGGGTGGAGCTAGCCCACTTCGTCCGCCGGACTCGGAATGCCGCGAGACTTTGCGAGGGGCCTCCGTGTGCCAAAAAAATGCCGCGGGCAAAGCCGCGCCCAAAAATAACCGCCCGAAGGCCGGGGCGACAAGTTCGGCCAGCGGAAAAAGGCCACAAAAACGGGTGGGCTATAGCTTTGGGGGGTGGGGCTGGCCAACTTCGTCCACCGAACAAGGAATGCCGCGAGACCTTGCGAGGGGCCTCCGTGTGCCAAAAATAGGCCGCGGGCTAAGTCGCGCCCAAAAATAACCGCCCGAAGCCCGGGGCGCCAAGTTCGTCCAGCGGAAAAAGGCCACAAAAACGGGTGGGCTATAGCCTTGGGGGGTGGGGCTGGCCCACTTCGTCCGCCAGACTCGGAATGCCGCGAGACTTTGCGAGGGGCCTCCGTATGCCAAAAATAGGCCGCGGGTAAAGCCGCGCCCAAATAACCGCCCGAAGGCCGGGGCGCCAAGTTCGTCCAGCGGAAGAAGGCCACAAAAACTGGTGGATTATAGCCTTGGGGGGTGGGGCCGGCAAACTTCGTCCGCCGGACTAGGAAAGCCGCGAGACTTTGCGAGGGGCCTCCGTGTGTCAAAAATAGGGCGCGGTCAAAGCCGCGCCCAATGACCGCGCCCAAAAATAACCGCCCGAAGGCCGGGGCGCCAAGTTCGTCCACCGGAAAAAGGCCACAAAAACGGGTGGGCTATAGCCTTGGGGGGTGGGGCTGGCCAACTTCGTCCGCCGGACTCGGAATGCCGCGAGACTCTGCGAGGGGCCTCCGTATGCCAAAAAATGGCCGCGGGCAAAGCTGCGCCCAAAAATAACCACCCCGAGGCCGGGGCGCCAAGTTCGTCCAGCGGAAAACGGCCACAAAAACGGGTGGGCTATAGCCTTGGGGGTTGGGGCTGGCCAACTTCGTCCGCCGGACTCGGAATGCCGCGAGACTTTACGAGGGGCCTCCGTGTGCCAAAAAAGGGCCGCGGGCAAAGCCGCTCCGAAAAATAACCGACCGAAGGCCGGGGCGCCAAGTTCGTCCACCGGAAAAAGGCCACAAAAACGGGTGGGCTATAGCCTTGGGGGGTGGGGCTGGCCCACTTCGTCCGCCGGAGTCGGAATGCCGCGACACTCTGCGAGGGGCCTCCGTATGCCAAAAAATGGCCGCGGGCAAAGCTGCGCCCAAAAATAACCGCCCGGAGGCCGGGGCGCCAAGTTCGTCCAGCGGAAAAAGGCCACAAAAACGGGTGGGCTATAGCCTTGGGGGGTGGGGCTGGCCAACTTCGTCCGCCGGACTCGAAATGCCGCGAGACTCTGCGAGGGGCCTCCGTATGCCAAAAATAGGCCGCGGGCAAAGCCGCGCCCAAAAATAACCGCCCGAAGGCCGGGGCGCCAAGTTCGTCCAGCGGAAAAAGGCCACAAAAATGGGTGGGCTATAGCCTTGGGGGGTGGTGCTGGCCCACTTCGTCCGCCGGACTCGGAATGCCGCGAGACTTTGCGAGGGGCCTCATTGTGCCAAAAATAGGCCGCGGCCTAAGCCTCGCCCAAAAATAACCGCCCGAAGGCCGAGGCGCCAAGTTCGTCCACCGGAAAAAGGCCACAAGAACGGGTGGGCTATAGCCTTGGGGGGTGGGGCTGGCCAACTTCGTCCGCCGGACTCGAAATGCCGCGAGACTCTGCGAGGGGACTCCGTATGCCAAAAAATGGCCGCGGGCAAAGCCGCGCCCAAAAATAACCGCCCGAAGGCCGGGGCGCCATGTTCGATCCGCGGAAAAAGGCCACAAAAACGGGTGGGCTATTGCCTTGGGGGGTGGGGCTGGCCAACTTCGTCAGCCGGACTCGGAATGCCGCGAGACTTTGCGAGGGACCTCCGTGTGCCAAAAATAGGCCGCGGCCAAAGCTGCGCCCAAAAATAACCGCCTGAAGGCCGGGGCGCCAAGTTCGTCCAGCGGAAAAAGGCCACAAAAACGGGTGGGCTATAGCCTTGGGGGGTGGGGCTGGCCAACTTCGTCCGCCGGACTCGGAATGCCGCGAGACTTTGCGAGGGGCCTCCGTGCGCCAAAAATAGGCCGCGGGCAAAGCCGCGCCGGAAAATAACCGCCCGAAGGCCGGGGCGCTAAGTTCGTCGAGCGGAAAAAGGCCACAAAAATGGGTGGGCTATAGCCTTGGGGGGTGGTGCTGGCCAGTTTCATCCGCCGAACTCGGAATGCCGCGAGACTTTATGAAGGGCCTCCGTGTGCAAAAAATAGGCCGCGGGCAAAGACGCACCCAAAAATAACCGTCCGAAGGCCGAGGCGCCAAGTTCGTCCAGCGGAAAAAGGCCACAAAAACGGGTGGGCTATAGCCTTGGCGGGTGGGGCTGGCCAACTTCGTCCGCCGGACACGGAATGCCGCGAGACTTTGCGAGGGGCCTCCGTGTGTAAAAAATAGGCCGCGGGCAAAGCCGCGGCCAAAAATAACCACCCGAAGGCCGGGGCGCCAAGTTCGTCCAGCGGAAAAAGACCCCAAAAACGTGTGGGCTATAGCCTTGGGGGGTGGAGCTAGCCCACTTCGTCCGCCGGACTCGGAATGCCGCGAGACTTTGCGAGGGGCCTCCGTGTGCCAACAAAATGCCGCGGGCAAAGCCGCGCCCAAAAATAACCGCCCGAAGGCCGGGGCGACAAGTTCGGCCAGCGGAAAAAGGCCACAAAAACGGGTGGGCTATAGCCTTGGGGGGTGGCGCTGGCCAACTTCGTCCACCGAACCAGGAATGCCGCGAGACCTTGCGAGGGGCCTCCGTGTGCCAAAAATAGGCCGCGGGCTAAGCCGCGCCCAAAAATAACCGCCCGAAGCCCGGGGCGCCAAGTTCGTCCAGCGGAAAAAGGCCACAAAAACGGGTGGGCTATAGCCTTGGGGGGTGGGGCTGGCCCACTTCGTCCGCCAGACTCGGAATGCCGCGAGACTTTGCGAGGGGCCTCCGTATGCCAAAAATAGGCCGCGGGTAAAGCCGCGCCCAAATAACCGCCCGAAGGCCGGGGCGCCAAGTTCGTCCAGCGGAAGAAGGCCACAAAAACTGGTGGATAATAGCCTTGGGGGGTGGGGCCGGCAAACTTCGTCCGCCGGACTAGGAATGCCGCGAGACTTTGCGAGGGGCCTCCGTGTGTCAAAAATAGGGCGCGGTCAAAGCCGCGCCCAATGACCGCGCCCAAAAATAACCGCCCGAAGGCCGGGGCGCCAAGTTCGTCCACCGGAAAAAGGCCACAAAAACGGGTGGGCTATAGCCTTGGGGGGTGGGGCTGGCCAACTTCGTCCGCCGGACTCGGAATGCCGCGAGACTCTGCGAGGGGCCTCCGTATGCCAAAAAATGGCCGCGGGCAAAGCTGCGCCCAAAAATAACCACCCCGAGGCCGGGGCGCCAAGTTCGTCCAGCGGAAAACGGCCACAAAAACGGGTGGGCTATAGCCTTGGGGGGTGGGGCTGGCCAACTTCGTCCGCCGGACTCGGAATGCCGCGAGACTTTACGAGGGGCCTCCGTGTGCCAAAAATGGGCCGCGGGCAAAGCCGCTCCGAAAAATAACCGACCGAAGGCCGGGGCGCCAAGTTCGTCCACCGGAAAAAGGCCACAAAAACGGGTGGGCTATAGCCTTGGGGGGTGGGGCTGGCCCACTTCGTCCGCCGGACTCGGAATGCCGCGAAACTTTGCGAGGGGCCTCATTGTGCCAAAAATAGGCCGCGGCCTAAGCCTCGCCCAAAAATAACCGCCCGAAGGCCGAGGCGCCAAGTTCGTCCACCGGAAAAAGGCCACAAGAACGGGTGGGCTATAGCCTTGGGGGGTGGGGCTGGCCAACTTCGTCCGCCGGACTCGAAATGCCGCGAGACTCTGCGAGGGGACTCCGTATGCCAAAAAATGGCCGCGGGCAAAGCCGCGCCCAAAAATAACCGCCCGAAGGCCGGGGCGCCATGTTCGATCCGCGGAAAAAGGCCACAAAAACGGGTGGGCTATTGCCTTGGGGGGTGGGGCTGGCCCACTTCGTCCGCCGGACTCGGAATGCCGCGAAACTTTGCGAGGGGCCTCATTGTGCCAAAAATAGGCCGCGGCCTAAGCCTCGCCCAAAAATAACCGCCCGAAGGCCGAGGCGCCAAGTTCGTCCACCGGAAAAAGGCCACAAGAACGGGTGGGCTATAGCCTTGGGGGGTGGGGCTGGCCAACTTCGTCCGCCGGACTCGAAATGCCGCGAGACTCTGCGAGGGGACTCCGTATGCCAAAAAATGGCCGCGGGCAAAGCCGCGCCCAAAAATAACCGCCCGAAGGCCGGGGCGCCATGTTCGATCCGCGGAAAAAGGCCACAAAAACGGGTGGGCTATTGCCTTGGGGGTGGGGGCTGGCCAACTTCGTCAGCCGGACTCGGAATGCCGCGAGACTTTCCGAGGGACCTCCGTGTGCCAAAAATAGGCCGCGGCCAAAGCTGCGCCCAAAAATAACCGCCCGAAGGCCGGGGCGCTAAGTTCGTCGAGCGGAAAAAGGCCACAAAAATGGGTGGGCTATAGCCTTGGGGGGTGGTGCTGGCCAGTTTCGTCCGCCGAACTCGGAATGCCGCGAGACTTTGTGAAGGGCCTCCGTGTGCAAAAAATAGGCCGCGGGCCAAGACGCAGCCAAAAATAACCGTCCGAAGGCCGAGGCGCCAAGTTCGTCCAGCGGAAAAAGGCCACAAAAACGGGTGGGCTGTAGCCTTGGTGATGGGGCTGGCCAACTTCGTACGCCGGACTCGGAATGCCGCGAGACTTTGCGAGGGGCCTCCGTGTGCCAAAAATAGGCCACGGGCAAAGCCGCGCCCAAAAATAACCGCCCGAAGGCCGGGGCGCCATGTTCGTCCAGCGGAAAAAGGCCACAAAAACGGGTGGGCTATAGCCTTGGGGGGTGGGGCTGGCCTACTTCGTCCGCCGGGGTCGGAATGCCGCGAAACTTTGTGAAGGGCCTCCGTGTGCCAAAAATAGGCCGCGGGCAAAGACGCGCCCAAAAATAACCGTCCGAAGGCCGGCGCGCCAAGTTCGTCCAGCGGAAAAAGGACACAAAAACGGGTGGGCTATAGCCTTGGGGGGTGGGGCTGGCCAACTTCGTACGCCGGACTCGGAATGCCGCGAGACTTTGCGAGGGGCCTCCGTGTGCCAAAAATTGGCCGCGGACAAAGCCGCGCCCAAAAATAACCGCCCGAAGGCCAGGGCACCAATTTCGTCCAGCGGAAAAAGGCCACAAAAACGGGAGGGCTATAGCCTTGGGGGGTGGGGCTGGCCGACTTCGTCCGCCGGACTCGGAATGCTGCGAGACTTTACGAGGGGCCTCTGTGTGCCAAAAATAGGCCACGGACAAAGCCGCGTCCAAAAATAAGCGCCCGAAGGCCGGGGCGCCAAGTTCGTCCAGCGGAAAAAGGCCACAAAAACGGGTGGGCTATAGCCTTGGGGGGTGGGGCTGGCCAACTTCGTCCGCCGGACTTGGAATGCCGCGAAATTTTGCGAGGGGCCTCCGGGTGCCAAAAATAGGCCGCGGGCAATGCCGTGGCAAAAAATAACCGCCCGAAGGCCGGGGCGCCAAGTTCGTCCAGCGGAAAAAGGCCACAAAAACGGGTGGGCTATAGCCTTGGGGGGTGGGGCTGGCCAACTTCGTCCGACGGACTCGGAATGCCGTGAGACTTTGCGAGGGGCCTCTGTGTGCCAAATTTTCCGGGGCCTCCGTGTGCCAAAAATAGGCCGCGACCTAAGCCGCGTCCAAAAATAACCGCCCGAAGGCCGAGGCTCCAAGTTCGTCCAGCGGAAATAGGCCACAAAAACGGGTGGGCTGTAGCCTTGGTGATGGGGCTGGCCAACTTCGTACGCCGGACTCGGAATGCCGCGAAACTTTGCGAGGGGCCTCCGTGTGCCAAAAATAGGCCGCGGGCAAAGCCGCGCCGAAAAATAACCGCCCGAAGGCCGGGGCGCCAAGTTCGTCCAGCGGAAAAAGGCCACAAAAATGGGTGGGCTATAGCCTTGGGGGGTGGGGCTGGCCAGTTTCGTCCTCCGGACTCGGAATGCTGCGAGACTTTGTGAAGGGCCTCCGTGTGCCAAAAATAGGCCGCGGGCATAGACGCGCCCAAAAATAACCGTCCGAAGGCCGGGGGTCCAAGTTCGTCCAGCGGAAAAAGTCCACAAAAACGGGTGGGCTATAGCCTTGGGGGGTGGGGCTGGCCAACTTCGTACGCCGGACTCGGAATGCCGCAAGACTTTGCGAGGGGCCTCCGTGTGCCAAAAATAAGCCGCGCCCAAAAATAACCGCACGAAGGGCGGGGCGCCATGTTCGTCCAGCGAAAAAGGCCACAAAAACGGGGGGCTATAGCCTTGGGGCGTGGGGCTGGCAAACTTCGGCCGCCGGACTCGGAATGCCGCGAGACTTTGCGAGGGGCCTCCGGGTGCCAAAAATAGGCCGCAGGCAAATCCACGCCCAAAAATAACCGCCCGAAGGCTGGGGCGCCAAGTTCGTCCAGCGGAAAAAGGCCACAAAAACGGGTGGGCTAGAGCCTTGGGGGGTGGGGCCGGCCAACTTCGTCCGCCGGACTCTGAATGCTGCGAGACTTTGCGAGGGGCCTCCGTGTGCCAAAAATAGGCCGCGGGCAAATCCACGCCCAAAAATAACCGCCCGAAGGCCGGGGCGCCAAGTTCGTCCATTGGAAAAAGGCCACAAAAACGGGTGGGCTATAGCCTTGGGGGGTGGGGCTGGCCAACTTCGTCCGCCGGACTCGGAATGCCGCGAGACTTTGCGAGGGGCCTCCGTGTGCCAAAAATAGGCTGCGGGCAAAGCCGCGCCGAAAAATAACCGCCCGAAGGCCGGGGCGCCAAGTTCCTCCAGCGGAAAAAGGCCACAAAAACGGGTGGGCTATAGCCTTGGGGGGTGGGGCCGGCCCACTTCGTCCGCCGGACTCGGAATGCTGCGAGACTTTGCGAGGGGCCTCCGTGTGCCAAAAATAGGCCGCGGGCAAAGCCGCGCCCAAAAATAACTGCCCGAAGGCCGGGGCGCCAAGTTCGTCCAGCGGAAAAAGGCCACAAAAATGGGTGGGCTAAAGCCTAGGGGGGGTGGGGCAGGCCAACTTCGTCCGCCGGACTTGGAATGCCGCGAGACTTTGCGAGGGGCCTCCGGGTGCCAAAAATATGCCGCGAGCAATGCCGCGCCCAAAAATAACCGCCCGAAGGCCGGGGCGCCAATTTCGTCCAGCGGAAAAAGGCCACAAAAACGGGTGGGCTATAGCCTTGGGGGGTGGGGCTAGCCAACTTCGTCCGCCGGACTCGGAATGCCGCGAAACTTTGCGAGGGGCCTCCGTGTGCCAAAAATAGGCCGCGGGCGAAGCCGCGCCGAAAAATAACCGCCCGAAGGCCGGGGCGCCAAGTTCGTCCAGCGGAAAAAGGCCACAAAAATGGGTGGGCTATAGCCTTGGGGGGTGGGGCTGGCCAGTTTCGTCCTCCGGACTCGGAATGCTGCGAGACTTTGTGAAGGGCCTCCGTGTGCCAAAAATAGGCCGCGGGCAAAGACGCGCCCAAAAATAACCGTCCGAAGGCCGGGGGGCCAAGTTCGTCCAGCGGAAAAAGTCCACAAAAACGGGTGGGCTATAGCCTTGGGGGGTGGGGCTGGCCAACTTCGTACGCCAGACTCGGAATGCCGCGAGACTTTGCGAGGGGCCTCCGTGTGCCAAAAATAAGCCGCGCCCAAAAATAACCGCCCGAAGGCCGGGGCGCCATGTTCGTCCAGCGAAAAAGGCCACAAAAACGGGTGGGCTATAGCCTTGGGGGGTGGGGCTGGCAAACTTCGGCCGCCGGACTCGGAATGCCGCGAGACTTTGCGAGGGGCCTCCGGGTGCCAAAAATAGGCCGTAGGCTAAGCCGCGCCCAAAAATAACCGCCCGACGGCCGGGGCGCCAAGTTCGTCCAGCGGAAAAAGGCCACAAAAACGGGTGGGCTAGAGCCTTGGGGGGTGGGGCCGGCCAACTTCGTCCGCCGGACTCTGAATGCTGCGAGACTTTGCGAGGGGCCTCCGTCTGCCAAAAATAGGCCGCGGGCAAATCCACGCCCAAAAATAACCGCCCGAAGGCCGGGGCGCCAAGTTCGTCCAGCGGAAAAAGGCCACAAAAACGGGTGGGCTATAGCCTTGGGGGGTGGGGCTGGCCAACTTCGTCCGCCGGACTTGGAATGCCGCGAGACTTTGGGAGGGGCCTCCGGGTGCCAAAAATAGGCCGCGGGCAATGCCGCGCCCAAAAATAACCGCCCGAAGGCCGGGGCGCCAAGTTCGTCCATTGGAAAAAGGCCACAAAAACGGGTGGGCTATAGCCTTGGGGGGTGGGGCTGGCCAACTTCGTCCGCCGGACTCGGAATGCCGAGAGACTTTGCGAGGGCCCTCCGTGTGCCAAAAATAGGCCGCGGAAAAAGCCGCGCCGAAAAATAACCGCCCGAAGGCCAGGGCGCCAAGTTCCTCCAGCGGATAAAGGCCACAAAAACGGGTGGGCTATAGCCTTGGGAGGTGGGGCCGGCCCACTTCGTCCGCCGGACTCGGAATGCTGCGAGACTTTGCGAGGGGCCTCCGTGTGCCAAATGTAGGCCGCGGGCAAAGCCGCGCCCAAAAATAACCGCCCGAAGGCCGGGGCGCCAAGTTCGTCCAGCGGAAAAAGGCCACAAAAACGGGTGGGCTATAGCCTTGGGGGGTGGGGCTGGCCAACTTCGTCCGCCGGACTTGGAATGCCGCGAGACTTTGGGAGGGGCCTCCGGGTGCCAAAAATATGCCGCGGGCAATGCCGCGCCCAAAAATAACCGCCCGAAGACCGGGGCGCCAAGTCCGTCCAGCGGAAAAAGGCCACAAAAACGGGTGGGCTATAGCCTTGGGGGGTGGGGATGGCCAACTTCGTCCGCCGGACTCGGAATGCCGCGAGACTTTGCAAGGGGCCTCCGTGTGCCAAATGTAGGCCGCGAGAAAAGCCGCGCCCAAAAATAACCGCCCGAAGGCCGGGGCGCCAAGTTTGTCCAGCGGAAAAAGGCCATAAAAACGGGTGGGCTATAGCCTTGGGGGTGGGGCTTGCCAACATCGTCTGCCGGACTCGGAATGCCGCGAGACTTTGCGAGGGGCCTCCGTGTGCAAAAAATAGGACGTGGGCAAAGCCGCGCCGAAAAATAACCGCCCGAAGGCCGGGGCGCCAAGTTCGTCCAGCGGAAAAACGCCACAAAAACGGGTGGGCTATAGCCTTGGGGGTGGGGCTTGCCAACATCGTCTGCCGGACTCGGAATGCCGCGAGACTTTGCGAGGGGCCTCCGTGTGCAAAAAATAGGACGTGGGCAAAGCCGCGCCGAAAAATAACCGCCCGAAGGCCGGGGCGCCAAGTTCGTCCAGCGGAAAAACGCCACAAAAACGGGTGGGCTATAGCCTTGGGGGGTGGGGCTGGCCAACTTCGTCCGCCGGACTCGGAATGCCGCGAGACTTTGCGAGGGGCCTCCGTGTGCCAAAAATAGGCCGCGGGCAAAGCCGCGCCGAAAAATAACCGCCCGAAGGCCGGGGCGCCATGTTCGTCCAGCAGAAAAAGGCCACAAAAACGGGTGGGCTATAGCCTTGTGGGGTGGGGCTGGCCAACTTGGTCCGCCGGATTCGGAATGCGGTGAGACTTTGCGAGGGGCCACCGTGTGCCAAAAATAGGCCGCGGACAATGCCGCGCCCAGAAATAACCGCCCGAAGGCTGGGGCGCCAATTTCGTCCAGCGGAAAAAGGCCACAAAAACGGGTGGGCTATAGCCTTGGGGGGTGGGGCTGGCCAACTTCGTACGCCAGACTCGGAATGCCGCGAGACTTTGCGAGGGGCCGCCGTGTGCCAAAAATAGGCCGCGGGCAAAGCCGCGCCCAAAAATAACCGCCCGAAGGCCGGGGCGCCATGTTCGTCCAGCGAAAAAGGCCACCAAAACAGGTGGGCTATAGCCTTGGGGGGTGGGGTGGCAAACTTCGTCCGCCGGACTCGGAATGCCGCGAGACTTTGCGAGGGGCCTCCGGGTGCCAAAAATAGGCCGCAGGCTAAGCCGCGCCCAAAAATAACCGTCCGAAGGCCGGGGCGCCAAGTTCCTCCAGCGGAAAAAGGCCACAAAAACGGGTGGGTAATAGCCTTGGGGGGTGGGGCCGGCCGACTTCGTCCGCCGGACTCGGACTGCTGCGAGACTTTACGAGGGGCCTCCGTGTGCCAAAAATAGGCCGCGGGCAAAGCCGCGCGCAAAAATAACCGCCCGAAGGCCGGGGCGCCAAGTTCGTCCAGCGGAAAAACGCCACAAAAACGGGTGGGCTATAGCCTCGGGGGGTGGGGCTGGCCAACTTCGTCCGCCGGACTTGGAATGCCGCGAGACTTTGGGAGGAGACTCCGGGTGCCAAAAATAGGCCGCGGGTAATGCCGCGCCCAAAAATAACCGCCTGTAGGCCGGGGCGCCAAGTTCGTCCAGCGGAAAAAGGCCACAAAAACGGGTGGGCTATAGCCTTGGGGGGTGGGGCTGGCGAACTTCGTCCGCCGGACTCGGAATGCCGCGAGACTTTGCGAGGGGCCTCCGTGTGCCAAAAATAGGCCGCGGGCAAAGCCGCGCCGAAAAATAACCGCCCGAAGGCCGGGGCGCCAAGTTCCTCCAGCGGGAAAAGGCCACAAAAACGGGTGGGCTATAGCCTTGGGGGGTGGGGCCGGCCAACTTCGTCCGCCGGACTCGGAATGCTGCGAGACTTTGCGAGGGGCCTCCGTGTGTCAAAAATAGGCCGCGGGCAAAGCCGTACCCAAAAATAACCGCCCGAAGGCCGGGGCGCCAAGTTCGTCCAGCGGAAAAAGGCCACAAAAACGGGTGGGCTATAGCCTTGGGGGGTGGGGCTGGCCCACTTCGTCCGCCGGACTCGGAATGCCGCGAGACGTTGCGAGGGGCCTCCGTGTGCCAAAAATAGGCCGCGGAAAAAGCCGCGCCGAAAAATAACCGCCCGAAGGCCAGGGCGCCAAGTTCGTCCAACGGAAAAAGGCCACAAAAACGGGTGGGCTATAGCCTTGGGGGGTGGGGCTGGCCAACTTCGTCCGCCGGACTCGGAATGCCGCGAGACTTTGCGAGGGCCCTCCGTGTGCCAAAAATAGGCCGCGGAAAAAGCCGCGCCGAAAAATAACCGCCCGAAGGCCAGGGCGCCAAGTTCCTCCAGCGGAAAAAGGCCACAAAAACGGGTGGGCTATAGCCTTGGGGGGTGGGGCCGACCAACTTCGTCCGCCGGACTCGGAATGCTGCGAGACTTTGCGAGGGGCCTCCGTGTGTCAAAAATAGGCCGCGGGCAAAGCCGCGCCCAAAAATAACCGCCCGAAGGCCGGGGCGCCAAGTTCGTCCTGCGGAAAAAGGCCACAAAAATGGGTGGGCTATAGCCTTGGGGGGTGGGGCTGGCCAGTTTCGTCCGCCGGACTCGGAATGCCGCGAGACTTTGTGAAGGGCCTCCGTGTGCCAAAAATAGGCCGCGGGCAAAGACGCGCCCAAAAATAACCATCCGAAGGCCGGGGCGCCAAGTTCGTCCAGCGGAAAAAGTCCACAAAAACGGGTGGGCTATAGCCTTGGGGGGTGGGGCTGGCCAACTTCGTACGCCGGACTTGGAATGCCGCGAGACTTTGCGAGGGGCCTCCGTGTGCCAAATGTAGGCCGCGGGCAAAGCCGCGCCCAAAAATAACCGCCCGAAGGCCGGGGCGCCAAGTTCGTCCAGCGGAAAAAGGCCATAAAAACGGGTGGGCTATAGCCTTGGGGGTGGGGCTGGCCAACATCGTCTGCCGGACTCGGAATGCCGCGAGACTTTGCGAGGGGCCTCCGTGTGCAAAAAATAGGACGCGGGCAAAGCCGCGCCCAAAAATAACCGCCCGAAGGCCGGGGCGCCAAGTTCGTCCAGCAGAAAAAGGCCACAAAAACGGGTGGGCTATAGCCTTGTGGGGTGGGGCTGGCCAACTTGGTCCGCCGGATTCGGAATGCGGTGAGACTTTGCGAGGGGCCACCGTGTGCCAAAAATAGGCCGCGGGCAAAGCCGCACCCAAAAATAGGCCGCGGGCAAAGCGGCGCCCAAAAATAGGCCGCGGGCAAAGCCGCGCCCAAAAATAACCGCCCGAAGGCCGGGGCGCCAAGTTCGATCAGCGGAAAAAGGCCACAAAAACGGGTGGGCTATAGCCTTGGGGGGTGGGGCTGGCCAACTTCGTCCGCCGGACTCGGAATGCCGCGAGACTTTGCGAGGGACCTCCGTGTGCCAAAAATAGGCCGCGGCCTAAGCCGCATCCAAAAATAACCGCCCGAAGGCCGAGGCGCCAAGTTCGTCCAGCGGAAAAAGGCCACAAAAACGGGTGGGCTATAGCCTTGGGGGGTGGGGCTGGCCAACTTCGTCCGCCGGACTTGGAATGCCGCGAGACTTTGGGAGGGGCCTCCGGGTGCCAAAAATAGGCCGCGGGCAATGCCGCGCCCAAAAATAACCGCCCGAAGGCCGGGGCGCCAAGTTCTTCCAGCGGAAAACGGCCACAAAAATGGGTGGGCTATAGCCTTGGGGGGTGGGGCTGGCCAGTTTCGTCCGCCGGATTTGGAATGCGGTGAGACTTTGCGAGGGGCCACCGTGTGCCAAAAATAGGCCGCGGGCAAAGCCGCGCCCAAAAATAGGCCGCGGGCAAAGCCGCGCCCAAAAATAACCGCCCGAAGGCCGGGGCGCCAAGTTCGATCAGCGGAAAAAGGCCACAAAAACGGGTGGGCTATAGCCTTGGGGGGTGGGGCTGGCCAACTTCGTCCGCCGGACTCGGAATGCCGCGAGACGTTGCGAGGGGCCTCCGTGTGCCAAAAATAGGCCACGGACAAAACCGCGCCCAAAAATAACCGCCCGAAGGCCGAGGCGCCAAGTTCGTCCAACGGAAAAAGGCCACAAAAACGGGTGGGCTATAGCCTTGGGGGGTGGGGCTGGCCAACTTCGTCCGCCGGACTCGGAATGCCGCGAGACTTTGCGAGGGGCCTCTGTGTGCAAAAAATAGGCCGCAGTCAAAGCGGCGGAAGAAAATAACCGCCCGAAGGCCGGGGCGCCAAGTTCGTCCTGCGGAAAAAGGCCACAAAAACGGGTGGGCTATAGCCTTGGGGGGTGGGGCAGGCCAACTTCGTTGGCCGGAATCAGAATGCCGCGTGACTTTGCGAGGGCCCTCCGTGTTCCAAAAATAGGCCGCGGGCAAAGCCGCGCCCAAAAATAACCGCCCGAAGGACGGGGCGCCAAGTTCGTCCAGCGGAAAAAGGCCACAAAAACGGGTGGGCTATTGCCTTGGGGGGTGGGGCTGGCCAACTTCGTCCGCCAGACTCGGAATGCCGCGAGACTTTGCGAGGGGTCAGCATGTGCCGAAAATAGGCCGCGGACAATGCCGCGCCCAAAAATAACCACCCGAAGGCCGGGGCGCCAAGTTCGTCCAGCGGAAAAAGGCCACAAAAACGGGTGGGCTATAGACTTGGGGGGTGGGGCTGGCCAACTTAGTCCGCCGGACTCGGAATGCCGCGAGACTTTGCGAGGGGCCTCCGTGTGCCAAAAATAGGACGCAGGCAAAGCCGCGCCTAAAAATAACCGCCCGAAGGCCGAGGCGCCAAGTTCGTCCAACGGAAAAAGGCCACAAAAACGGGTGGGCTATAGCCTTGGGGGGTGGGGCTGGCCAACTTCGTCCGCCGGACTCGGAATGCCGCGAGACTTTGCGAGGGGCCTCCGTGTGCCAAAAATAGGCCGCGGGCAAAACCGCGCCCAAAAATAACCGCCCGGATGCCGGGGCGCCAAGTTCGATCAGCGGAAAAAGGCCACAAAAACGGGTGGGCTATAGCCTTGGGGGGTGGGGCTGGCCAACTTCGTCCGCCGGACTCGGAATGCCGCGAGACGTTGCGAGGGGCCTCCGTGTGCCAAAAATAGGCGGCGGTCAAAACCGCGCCCAAAAATAACCGCCCGAAGGCCGAGGCGCCAAGTTCGTCCAACGGAAAAAGGCCACAAAAACGGGTGGGCTATAGCCTTGGGGGGTGGGGCTGGCCAACTTCGTCCGCCGGACTCGGAATGCCGCGAGACTTTGCGAGGGGCCTCCGTGTGCCAAAAATAGGCCGCGGGCAAAACCGCGCCCAAAAATAACCGCCCGACGGCCGGGTCGCCAAGTTCGTCCAGCGGAAAAAGGCCACAAAAACGGGTGGGCTATAGCCTTGGGGGGTGGGGCTGGCCAACTTCGTTGGCCGGATTCAGAATGCCGCGTGACTTTGCGAGGGGCCTCCGTGTGCCAAAAATAGGCCGCGGTCAAAGCGGCGGAAAAAAATAACCGCCCGAAGGCCGGGGCGCCAAGTTCGTCCAGCGGAAAAAGGCCACAAAAACGGGTGGGCTATAGCCTTGGGGGGTGGGGCTGGCCAACTTCGTCTGCCGGACTCGGAATGACGCGAGACTTTGCGAGGGTCCTCCGTGTGCCAAAAATAGGCCGCGGTCAAAGCCGCGCCCAAAAAGAACCGCCCGAAGGCCGGGGCGCCAAGTTCGTCCAGCGGAAAAAGGCCACAAAAACGGGTGGGCTATAGCCTTGGGGGGTGGGGCTGGCCAAGTTCGTCCGCCGGACTCGGAATGCTGCGAGACTTTGCGAGGGGCCACCGTGTGCCATAAAACGGCCGCGGGCAAAGCCGCGCCCAAAAATAACCGCCCGAAGGACGGGGCGCCAAGTTCGTCCAGCGGAAAAAGGCCACAAAAACGGGTGGGCTATTGCCTTAGCGGGTGGGGCTGGCCAACTTCGTCCGCCGGACTCGGAATGCCGCGAGACTTTGCGAGGGGCCTCCGTGTGCCAAAAATAGGCAGCAGGCCAAGCCGCGCCCAAAAAGAACAGCCCGAAGGCCGGGGCGCCAAGTTCGTCCAGCGGAAAAAGGCCACAAAAACGGGTGGGCTATAGCCTTGGGGGGTGGGGCAGGCCAACTTCGTTGGCCGGAATCAGAATGCCGCGTGACTTTGCGAGGGCCCTCCGTGTTCCAAAAATAGGCCGCGGGCAAAGCCGCGCCCAAAAATAACCGCCCGAAGGACGGGGCGCCAAGTTCGTCCAGCGGAAAAAGGCCACAAAAACGGGTGGGCTATTGCCTTGGGGGGTGGGGCTGGCCAACTTCGTCCGCCAGACTCGGAATGCCGCGAGACTTTGCGAGGGGCCAGCATGTGCCGAAAATAGGCCGCGGACAAAGCCGCGCCCAAAAATAACCACCCGAAGGCCGGGGCGCCAAGTTCGTCCAGCGGAAAAAAGCCACAAAAACGGGAGGGTTATAGCCTTGGGGGGTGGGGCCGGCCAATTTCGTCTGCCGGACTCGGAATGCCGCGAGACTTTGCGAGGGGCCTCTGTATGCCAAAAATAGGCCGCGGGCAAAGCTGCGCCCAAAAATAACTGCCCGAAGGCCGGGGCGCCAAGTTCGTCCAGCGGAAAAAGGCCTGAAAAAACGGGTGGGCTATAGCCTTGGGGGTGGGGCTGGCCAACTTCGTCCGCCGGACTCGGAATGCTGCGAGACTTTGCGAGGGGCCACCGTGTGCCAAAATTAGGCCGCGGACAAAGCCGCGGTCAAAAATAAACACCCGAAGGACGGGGCGCCAAGTTCGTCCAGCGGAAAAAGGCCACAAAAACGGGTGGGCTATTGCCTTAGCGGGTGGGGCTGGCCAACTTCGTCCGCCGGACTCGGAATGCCGCGAGACTTTGCGACGGGCCTCCGTGTGCCAAAAATAGGCAGCAGGCCAAGCCGCGCCCAAAAATAACCGCCCGAAGGCCGGGGCGCCAAGTTCGTCCAGCGGAAAAAGGCCACAAAAACGGGTGGGCTATAGCCTTGGGGGGTGGGGCTGGCCAACTTCGTCGAGACTTTGCGAGGGGCCTCCGTGTGCCAAAAATAGGCAGCAGGCCAAGCCGCGCCCAAAAATAACCGCCCGAAGGCCGGGGCGCCAAGTTCGTCCAGCGGAAAAAGGCCACAAAAACGGGTGGGCTATAGCCTTGGGGGGTGGGGCTGGCCAACTTCGTCCGCCGGACTCGGAACGTCGTAAGACTTTGCGAGGGGCCTCCGTGTGCCAAAAATAGGCCGCGGGCAAACCCGCGCCCAAAAATAACCGCCCGAAGGCCAGGGCGCCAAGTTCGTGCAGCGGAAAAAGGCCACAAAAACGGGTGGGCTATAGCCTTGGGGGGTGGGGCCGGCCAATTTCGTCTGCCGGACTCGGAATGCCGCGAGACTTTGCGAGGGGCCTCCGTGTACGAAAAATAGGCCGCGGGCAAAGCCGCGCCCAAAAATAACCACCCGAAGGCCGGGGCCCCAAGTTCGTCCAGCGGAAAAAGGCCACAAAAACGGGTGGGCTATAGCCTTGGGGGGTGGGGCTGGCCAAGTTCGTCCGCCGGACTCGGAATGCTGCGAGACTTTGCGAGGGGCCACCGTGTGCCATAAATCGGCCGCGGGCAAAGCCGCGCCCAAAAATAACCGCCCGAAGGACGGGGCGCCAAGTTCGTCCAGCGGAAAAAGGCCACAAAAACGGGTGGGCTATTGCCTTAGCGGGTGGGGCTGGCCAACTTCGTCCGCCGGACTTGGAATGCCGCGAGACTTTGCGAGGGGCCTCCGTGTGCCAAAAATAGGCAGCAGGCCAAGCCGCGCCCAAAAAGAACAGCCCGAAGGCCGGGGCGCCAAGTTCGTCCAGCGGAAAAAGGCCACAAAAACGGGAGGGTTATAGCCTTGGGGGGTGGGGCCGGCCAATTTCGTCTGCCGGACTCGGAATGCCGCGAGACTTTGTGGGGGGCCTCCGTGTGCCAAAAAAAGGCCGCGGGCAAAGCCGCGCCCAAAAATAACCGCCCGAAGGCCGGGGCGCCAAGTTCGTGCAGCGGAAAAAGGCCACAAAAACGGGTGGGCTATAGCCTTGGGGGGTGGTGCTGGCCAATTTCGTCCGCCGGACTCGGAATGCCGCGAGACTTTGCGAGGGGTCTCCGTGTGACAAAAATAGGCCGCGGCCAAAACCGCGCCAAAAAATAACCGCCCGAAGGACGGGGAACCAAGTTCGTCCAGCGGAAAAAGGCCACAAAAACGGGTGGGCTATAGGCTTGGGGGGCGGGGCTGGCCAACTTGGTCCGCCGGACTTGGAATGGGGCGAGACTTTGCGAGGGGCCTCCGTGTGCCAAAAATAGGCCGCGGGCAAAGCCGCGCCCAAAAATAACCACCCGAAGGCCGGGGCGCCAAGTTCGTCCAGCGGAAAAAGGCCACAAAAACGGGTGGGCTATAGACTTGGGGGGTGGGGCTGGCCAACTTAGTCCGCCGGACTCGGAATGCCGCGAGATTTTGCGAGGGGCCTCCGTGTGCCAAAAATAGGCCGCAGGCAAAGCCGCGCCTAAAAATAACCGCCCGAAGGCCGGGGCGCAAAGTTCGTCCGGCGGAAAAAGGCCACAAAAACGGGTGGGCTATAGCCTTGGGGGGTGGGGCTGGCCAACTTCGTCCGCCGGACTCGGAATGCCGCGAGACTTTGCGAAGGGCCTCCGTGTGCCAAAAATAGACCGCGGGCAAAGCCGCGGCCAAAAATAACCGCCCGAAGGCCGGGGCGCCAAGTTCGTCCTGCGGAAAAAGGCCACTAAAACGGGTGGGCTATAGCCTTGGGGGGTGGGGCTGGCCAACTTCGTCCGCCGGACTCGGAATGCCGCGAGACTTTGCGAGGGGCTTCTGTGTGCCAAAAATAGGCTACGGCCAAAGCCGCGCCCAAAAATAACCGCCCGAAGGCCGGGGCGCCATGTTCGTCCAGCGGAAAAAGGCCACAAAAACGGGTGGGCTATAACCTTGGGGGTGGGGCTGGCCAACTTCGTCCGCCGGACTCCGAATACCGCGAGACTTTGCGAGGGCCTCCGTGTGCCAAAAATAGGCCACGGCCAAACCCGCGCCCAAAAATAACCGCCCGAAGGCCGGGGCGCCATGTTCGTCCAGCGGAAAAAGGCCACAAAAACGGGTGGGCTATAGCCTTGGGGGTGGGGCTGGCCAACTTCGTCCGCTGGACTCCGAATACCGCGAGACATTGCGAGGGGCCTCCGTGTGCCAAAACTAGGCCACGACCTAAGCCGCGCCCAAAAATAACCGCCCGAAGGCCGGGGCACCAAGTTCGTCCAGCGGAAAAAGGCCACAAAAACGGGTGGGCTACAACCTTGGGGGGTGGGGCTGGCCAACTTCGTCCGCCGGACTCGGAATGCCACGAGACTTTGCGAGGGGCCTCTGTGCACCAAAAATAGGCCGCGGGCAAAGCCGCGCCCAAAATAACAGCCTGAAGGCCGGGGCGCCAAGTTCGTCCAGCGGAAAAAGGCCACAAAAACGTGTGGGCTATAACCTTCGGGGGTGGGGCTGGCCGACTTCGTCCGCCGGACTCGGAATGCCGCGAGACTTTGTGAGGGGCCTCCGTGTGCCAAAAATAGGACGCGGCCAAAGCCACGCCCAAAAATAACCGCCCGAAGGCCAGGGCGCCAAGTTCGTCCTGCGGAAAAAGGCCACAAAAACGTGTGGGCTATAACCTTGGGGGGTGGGGCTGGCCGACTTCGTCCGCCGGACTCGGAATGCCGCGAGACTTTGTGAGGGGCCTCCGTGTGCCAAAAATAGGCCGCGACCAAAGCCGCGCCCAAAAATAACCGCCCGAAGGCCGGGGCGCCAAGTTCGTCCGGCGGAAAAAGGCCACAAAAACGGGTGGGCTATAGCCTTGGGGGGTGGGGCTGGCCAACTTCGTCCGCCGGACTCGGAATGCCGCGAGACTTTGCGAGGGGCCTCCGTGTGCCAAAAATAGGACGCGGCCAAAGCCACGCCCAAAAATAACCGCCCGAAGGCCAGGGCGCCAAGTTCGTCCTGCGGAAAAAGGCCACAAAAACGTGTGGGCTATAACCTTGGGGGGTGGGGCTGGCCGACTTCGTCCGCCGGACTCGGAATGCCGCGAGCCTTTGTGAGGGGCCTCCGTGTGCCAAAAATAGGCCGCGACCAAAGCCGCGCCCAAAAATAACCGCCCGAAGGCCGGGGCGCCATGTTCGTCCGGCGGAAAAAGGCCACAAAAACGGGTGGGCTATAGCCTTGGGGGGTGGGGCTGGCCAACTTCGTCCGCCGGACTCGGAATGCCGCGAGACTTTGCGAGGGGCCTCCGTGTGCCAAAAATAACCGCCCGAAGGCCGGGGCGCCAAGTTCGTCCTGCGGAAAAAGGCCACAAAAACGGGTGGGCTAAAGCCTTGGGGGGTGGGGCTGGCAAACTTCGTCCGCCGGACTCGGAATGCCGTGAGACTTTGCAAGGGCCTTCCATGTGCCAAAAATAGGCTACGGCCAAACCCGTGCCCAAAAATAACCGCCCGAAGGCCGGGGCGCCATGTTCGTCCAGCGGAAAAAGGCCACAAAAACGGGAGGGCTATAGCCTTGGGGGGGGGGGCCGGCCAACTTCGTCCGCCGGACTCCGAATACCGCGAGACATTTTGAGGGGCCTCCGTGTGCCAAAACTAGGCCACGGCCAAAGCCGCGCCCAAAAATAACCGCCCGAAGGCCGGGGCTCCATGTTCGTCCAACGGAAAAAGGCCACAAAAACGGGTGGGCTATAGCCTTGGGGGTGGGGCTGGCCAACTTCGTCCGCCGAACTCCGAATACCGCGAGACTTAGTGAGGGGCCTCCGTGTGACAAAAATAGGCCACGGCCAAAGCCGCGCCCAAAAATAACCGCCCGAAGGCCGGGGCGCCAAGTTCGTCCAGCGGAAAAAGGCCACAAAAACGGGTGGGCTACAACCTTGGGGGGTGGGGCTGGCCGACCTCGTCCGCCGGACTCGGAATGCCGCGAGACTTTGCGAGGGGCTTCCGTGTGCCAAAAAATAAGCACCGGCCAAAGCCGCGCCCAAAAATAACCCCCCGAAGGCCGGGGCGCCATGTTCGTCCAGCGGAAAAAGGCGACAAAAACAGGTGGGCTACAACCTTGGGGGGTGGGGCTGGCCGACTTCGTCCGCCGGACTCGGAATGCCGCGAGACTTTGCGAGGGGCTTCCGTGTGCCAAAAATAGGCTCCGGCCAGAGCCGCACCCAAAAATAACCACCCGAAGGGCGGGGCGCCATGTTCGTCCAGCGGAAAAAGGCCACAAAAACGGGTGGGCTACAACCTTGGGGGGTGGGGCTGTCCAACTTCGTCCGCCGGACTCGGAATGCCGCGAGACTTTGTGAGGGGCTTCCGTGCGGCAAAACAAGGCTGCGGCCAAAGCCGCGCCCAAAACTAACCCCCCGAAGGCCGGGGCTCCAAGTTCGTCCTGCAGAAAAAGGCCACAAAAACGGGTAGGCTATAACCTTGGGGGGTGGGGCTGGCCAACTTCATCCGCCGGACTCGGAATGCCGCGAGACTTTGTGAGGAGCCTCCCTGTGCCAAAAATAGGACGCGGGGGAAGCCGCGCCCAAAAATAACTCCCCGAAGGCCGGGGCGCCAAGTTCGTCCAACGGAAAAAGGCCACAAAAACGGGTGGGCTATAGCCTTGGGGGGTGGGGCAGGCCCACTTCGTCCGCCGCACTCGGAATGCCGCGAGACTATGCGAGGGGCCTCCGTGTGCCTAAAATAGGCTACGGCCAAAGCCGCGCCCAAAAATAACCGCCCGAAGGCCGGGGCGCCATGTTCGTCCAGCGGAAAAAGGCCACAAAAACGGGTGGGCTATAGCCTTGGGGGGTGGGGCTGGCCGACTTCATCCGCCGGACTCGGAATGCCGTGAGACTTTGCGAGGGGCTTCCGTGTGCCAAAAATAGGCTACGGCCAAAGCCGCGCCCGAAAATAACCGCCCGAAGGCCGGGGCGCCATGTTCGTCCAGCGGAAAAAGGCCACAAAAACGGGTCGGCTATAGCCTTGGGGTGTGGGGCTGGCCAACTTCGTCCGCCGGACTCGGAATGCCGCGAGACTTTGCGAGTGGCCTCCATGTGCCAAATATAGGCCGTGGGAAAAGCCGCACCCAAAAATAACCGCCCGAAGGCCGGGGCGCCAAGTTCGTCCAGCGGAAAAAGGCCACAAAAATGGGTGGGCTACAACCTTGGGGGGTGGGGCTGGCCGACCTCGTCCGCCGGACTCGGAATGCCGCGAGACTTTGCGAGGGGCTTCCGTGTGCCAAAAAATAAGCTCCGGCCAAAGCCGCGCCCAAAAATAACCCCCCGAAGGCCGGGGCGCCATGTTCGTCCAGCGGAAAAAGGCGACAAAAACGGGTGGGCTACAACCTTGGGGGGTGGGGCTGGCCGACTTCGTCCGCCGGACTCGGAATGCCGCGAGACTTTGCGAGGGGCTTCCGTGTGCCAAAAATAGGCTCCGCCCAGAGCCGCGCCCAAAAATAACCACCCGAAGGGCGGGGCGCCATGTTCGTCCAGCGGAAAAAGGCCACAAAAACGGGTGGGCTACAACCTTGGGGGGTGGGGCTGTCCAACTTCGTCCGCCGGACTCGGAATGCCGCGAGACTTTGTGAGGGGCTTCCGTGCGCCAAAACAAGGCTGCGGCCAAAGCCGCGCCCAAAACTAACCGCCCGAAGCTCGGGCCGCCAAGTTCGTCCTGCGGAAAAAGGCCACAAAAACGGGTGGGCTATAACCTTGGGGGGTGGGGCTGGCCAACTTCATCCGCCGGACTCGGAATGCCGCGAGACTTTGTGAAGAGCCTCCCTGTGCCAAAAATAGGCCGCAGACAAAGCCGCGCCCAAAATAACAGCCCGAAGGCCGGGGCGCCAAGTTCATCCAGCGGAAAAAGGCCACAAAAACGGGTGGTCTATAGCCTTGGGGTGTGGGGCTGGCGAACTTCGTCCGCCGGACTCGGAATGCCGCGAGACTTTGCGAGAGGCTTCCGTGTGCCAAAAATAGGCTACGGCCAAAGCCGCGCCCAAAAATAACCGCCCGAAGGCCGGGGCGCCATGTTCGTCCAGCGGAAAAAGGCCACAAAAACGGCTGGGCTATAGCCTTGGGGGTGGGGCTGGCCAATTTCGTCCGCCGGACTCCGAATACCGCGAGACTTTGCGAGGGGCCTCCGTGTGCCAAGAATAGGACACGGCCAAAGCCGCGCCCAAAAATAACCGCCCGAAGGCCGGGGCGACAAGTTCGTCCAGCCGAAAAAGGCCACAAAATCGGGTGGGCTATAGCCTTGGGGGGTGGGGCTGGCCCACTTCGTCTGCCGGACTCGGAATGCCTCGAGACTTTGCGAGGGGCCTCCGTGTGCCAAAAGAAGTCGGCAGGCAAAGCCGCCCCCAAAAATAACCGCCCGAAGGCCGGGGCGCCATGTTCGTCCAGCGGAAAAAGGCCACAAAAACGGGTGGGCTATAGCCTTGGGGGTGGGGCTGGCCAATTTCGTCCGCCGGACTCCGGATACCGCGAGACTTTGCGAGGGGCCTCCGTGTGCCAAGAATAGGACACGGCCAAAGCCGCGCCCAAAAATAACCGCCCGAAGGCCGGGGCGACAAGTTCGTCCAGCCGAAGAAGGCCACAAAATCGGGTGGGCTATAGCCTTGGGGGGTGGGGCTGGCCCACTTCGTCCGCCGGACTCGGAATGCCTCGAGACTTTGCGAGGGGCCTCCGTGTGCCAAAAATAGGCTCCGGCCAATGCCGCGCCGAAAAATAACCGCCTGAAGGCCGGGGCGCCAAGTTCGTCCAGCGGAAAAAGGCCACAAAAACGGGTGGGCTACAACCTTGGGGGGTGGGGCTGGCCAAATTCGTCCGCCGGACTCGGAATGCTGCGAGACTTTGCGAGGGGCTTCCGTGTGCCAAAAATATTCTCCGGCCAATGCCGCGCCCAAAAATAACCGCCCGAAGGCCGGGGCGCCATGTTCGTCCAGCGGAAAAAGGCCACAAAAACGGGTGGGCTATAGCCTTGGGGGTGGGGCTGGCCAATTTCGTCCGCCGGACTCCGAATACCGCGAGACTTTGCGAGGGGCCTCCGTGTGCCAAGAATAGGACACGGCCAAAGCCGCGCCCAAAAACAACCGCCCGAAGGCCGGGGCGACAAGTTCGTCCAGCCGAAAAAGGCCACAAAATCGGGTGGGCTATAGCCTTGGGGGGTGGGGCTGGCCCACTTCGTCCGCCGGACTCGGAATGCCTCGAGACTTTGCGAGGGGCCTCCGTGTGCCAAAAGAAGTCGGCGGGCAAAGCCGCCCCCAAAAATAACCGCCCGAAGGCCAGGGCGCCATGTTCGTCCAGCGGAAAAATGCAACAAAAACGGGTGGGCTATAGCCTTGGGGGGTGGGGCTGGCCAACTTCGTCCGCCGGACTCCGAATACCGCGAGACTTTGTGAGGGGCCTCCGTGTGCCATGAATAGGACACGGCCAAAGCCGCGCCCAAAAATAACCGCCCGAAGGCCGGGGCGACAAGTTCGTCCAGCCGAAAAAGGCCACAAAATCGGGTGGGCTATAGCCTTAGGGGGTGGGGTTGGCCCACTTCGTCCGCCGGACTCGGAATGCCTCGAGACTTTGCGAGGGGCCTCCGTGTGCCAAAAGATGTTGGCGGGCAAAGCCGCCCCCAAAAATAACTGCCCGAAGGTCGGGGCGCCATGTTCGTCCAGCGGAAAAATGCCACAAAAACGGGTGGGCTATAGCCTTGGGGGGTGGGGCTGGCCAACTTCGTCCGCCGGACTCGGAATGCCGCGAGACTTTGCGAGGAGCCTCCGTGTGCCAAAAGAAGTTGGCGGCCAAAGCCGCCCCCAAAAATAACCGCCCGAAGGCCGGGGCGCCATGTTCGTCCAGCGGAAAAATGCCACAAAAACGGGTGGGCTATAGCCTTGGGGGGTGGGGCTGGCCAACTTCATCCGCCGGACTCGGAATGCCGCGAGACTTTGCGAGGGGCTTCCGTGTGCCAAAAATAGGGTCCGGCCAATGCCGCACCGAAAAATAACCGCCTGAGGGCCGGGGCGCCATGTTCGTCCAGCGGAAAAAGGACACAAAAACGGGTGGGCTATAGCCTTGGGGGTGGGGCTGGCCAACTTCGTTCGCCGGACTCCGAATACCGCGAGACTTTGCGAGGGGCCTCCGTGTGCCAAGAATAGGACACGGCCAAAGCCGCGCCCAAAAATAACCGCCCCAAGGCCGAGGCGACTAGTTCGTCCAGCCGAAAAAGGCCATAAAATCGGGTGGGCTATAGCCTTGGGGGGTGGGGCTGGCCCACTTCGTCCGCCGGACTCGGAATGGCGCGAGACTTTGCGAGCGGCCTCCGTGTGCCAAAAATAGGCCGCGGGCAAAGACGCGCCCAAAAATAACAGCCCGAAGGCCGGGGCGCCAAGTTTGTCCCGCGGAAAAAGGCCACAAAAACGGGTGGGCTATAGCCTTGGGGGGTGGGGCTGGCAAACTTCGTCCGCCGGACTCGGAATGCCTCGAGACTTTGCGAGGGGCCTCCGTGTGCCAAAAGAAGTCGGCGGGCAAAGCCGCCCCCAAAAATAACTGCCCGAAGGGCGGGGCGCCATGTTCGTCCAGCGGAAAAATGCCACAAAAACGGGTGGGCTATAGCCTTGGGGGGTGGGGCTGGCCAACTTCGTCCGCCGGACTCGGAATGCCTCGAGACTTTGCGAGGGGCCTCCGTGTGCCAAAATAAGTCGGCGGGCAAAGCCGCCCCCAAAAATAACCGCCCGAAGGCCGGGGCGCCATGTTTGTCCAGCGGAAAAATGCCACAAAAACGGGTGGGCTATAGCCTTGGGGGGTGGGGCTGGCCAACTTCATCCGCCGGACTCGGAATGCCGCGAGACTTTGCGAGGGGCCTCCGTGTGCCAAAAATAGACCGTGGGCAAAGCCGCGCCCTAAAATAACCGCCCGAAGGCCGGGGCACCAAGTTTATCCAGCGGAAAAAGGCCACAAAAACGGGTGGGCTATAGCCTTGGGGGGTGGGGCTGGCCAACTTCGTCCGCCGGACTCGGAATGCCGCGAGACTTTGCGAGTGGCCTCCGTGTGCCAAAAATAGACCGCGGGCAAAGCCGCGCCCAAAAATAACCGCCCGAAGGCCGGGGCGCCATGTTCGTCCAGCGGAAAAAGGCCACAAAAACGGGTGGGCTATAGCCTTGGGGGGTGGGGCTGGCCAACTTCGTCCGCCGGACTCGGAATGCCTCGAGACTTTGCGAGGGGCCTCCGTGTGCCAAAAGAAGTCGGCGGGCAAAGCCGCGCCCAAAAATAACCGCCCGAAGGCCGGGGCGCCAAGTTTGTCCAGCGGAAAAAGGCCACAAAAACGGGTGGGCTATAGCCTTGGGGGGTGGGGCTGGCCAACTTCGTCCGCCGGACTCAGAATGCCTCGAGACTTTGCCAGGGCCCTCCGTGTGCCAAAAGAAGTCGGCGGGCAAAGCCACCCACAAAAATAACCGCACGAAGGCCGGGGCGCCATGTTCGTCCAGCGGAAAAAGGCCACAAAAACGGGGGGCTATAGCCTTGGGGGGTGGGGCTGGCCAACTTCATCCGCCGGACTCGGAATGCCGCGAGACTTTGCGAGGGGCCTCCGTGTGCCAAAAATTGACCGCGGGCAAAGCCGCGCCCAAAAATAATCGCCCGAAGGCCGGGGCGCCAAGTTTATCCAGCGGAAAAAGGCCACAAAAACGGGTGGGCCATAGCCTTTGGGGGTGGGGCTGGCCAACTTCGTCCGCCGGACTTGGAATGCCGCGAGAGTTGGTGAGGGGCCTCCGTGTGCCAAAAGAAGTCCGCGGGCAAAGCCGCGACAAAAAATAACCGGCCGAAAGCCGGGGCGCCATGTTCGTCCAGCGGAAAAAGGCCACAAAAACGGGTGGGCTATAGCCTTGGGGGGTGGGGCAGGCCAACTTCGTCCGCCGCACTCGGAATGCCGCGAGACTTTGCGAGGGGCCTCCGTGTGCCAAAAATAGGCCGCGGGCAAAGCCGCGCCCAAAAATAACCGCCTGAAGGCCGGGGCGCCAAGTTCGTCCAGCGGAAAAAGGCCACAAAAACGGGTGGGCTATAGCCTTGGGGGGTGGGGCTGGCAAACTTCGTCCGCCGGACTCGGAATGCCTCGAGACTTTGCGAGGGGCCTCCGTGTGCCAAAAGAAGTCGGCGGGCAAAGCCGCCCCCAAAAATAACTGCCCGAAGGGCGGGGCGCCATGTTCGTCCAGCGGAAAAATGCCACAAAAACGGGTGGGCTATAGCCTTGGGGGGTGGGGCTGGCCAACTTCGTCCGCCGGACTCGGAATGCCTCGAGACTTTGCGAGGGGCCTCCGTGTGCCAAAATAAGTCGGCGGGCAAAGCCGCCCCCAAAAATAACCGCCCGAAGGCCGGGGCGCCATGTTTGTCCAGCGGAAAAATGCCACAAAAACGGGTGGGCTATAGCCTTGGGGGGTGGGGCTGGCCAACTTCATCCGCCGGACTCGGAATGCCGCGAGACTTTGCGAGGGGCCTCCGTGTGCCAAAAATAGACCGTGGGCAAAGCCGCGCCCTAAAATAACCGCCCGAAGGCCGGGGCACCAAGTTTATCCAGCGGAAAAAGGCCACAAAAACGGGTGGGCTATAGCCTTGGGGGGTGGGGCTGGCCAACTTCGTCCGCCGGACTCGGAATGCCGCGAGACTTTGCGAGTGGCCTCCGTGTGCCAAAAATAGACCGCGGGCAAAGCCGCGCCCAAAAATAACCGCCCGAAGGCCGGGGCGCCATGTTCGTCCAGCGGAAAAAGGCCACAAAAACGGGTGGGCTATAGCCTTGGGGGGTGGGGCTGGCCAACTTCGTCCGCCGGACTCGGAATGCCTCGAGACTTTGCGAGGGGCCTCCGTGTGCCAAAAGAAGTCGGCGGGCAAAGCCGCGCCCAAAAATAACCGCCCGAAGGCCGGGGCGCCAAGTTTGTCCAGCGGAAAAAGGCCACAAAAACGGGTGGGCTATAGCCTTGGGGGGTGGGGCTGGCCAACTTCGTCCGCCGGACTCAGAATGCCTCGAGACTTTGCCAGGGCCCTCCGTGTGCCAAAAGAAGTCGGCGGGCAAAGCCACCCACAAAAATAACCACACGAAGGCCGGGGCGCCATGTTCGTCCAGCGGAAAAAGGCCACAAAAACGGGGGGCTATAGCCTTGGGGGGTGGGGCTGGCCAACTTCATCCGCCGGACTCGGAATGCCGCGAGACTTTGCGAGGGGCCTCCGTGTGCCAAAAATTGACCGCGGGCAAAGCCGCGCCCAAAAATAATCGCCCGAAGGCCGGGGCGCCAAGTTTATCCAGCGGAAAAAGGCCACAAAAACGGGTGGGCCATAGCCTTTGGGGGTGGGGCTGGCCAACTTCGTCCGCCGGACTTGGAATGCCGCGAGAGTTGGTGAGGGGCCTCCGTGTGCCAAAAGAAGTCCGCGGGCAAAGCCGCGACAAAAAATAACCGGCCGAAAGCCGGGGCGCCATGTTCGTCCAGCGGAAAAAGGCCACAAAAACGGGTGGGCTATAGCCTTGGGGGGTGGGGCAGGCCAACTTTGTCCGCCGCACTCGGAATGCCGCGAGACTTTGCGAGGGGCCTCCGTGTGCCAAAAATAGGCCGCGGGCAAAGCCGCGCCCAAAAATAACCGCCTGAAGGCCGGGGCGCCAAGTTCGTCCAGCGGAAAAAGGCCACAAAAACGGGTGGGCTATAGCCTTGGGGGGTGGGGCTGGCCAACTTCGTTCGCGGGACTCGGAATGCAGCGAGACTTTGCGAGGGGCCTCCGTGTGCCCAAAAATAACCGCCTGAAGGCCGGGGCGCCAAGTTCGTCCAGCGGAAAAAGGCCACAAAAACGGGTGGGCTAGCCTTGGGGGGTGGGGCTGGCCAACTTCGTCCGCCGGACTCGGAATGCCGCGAGACTTTGCGAGGGGCCTCTGTGTGCCAAAAATAGGCCGTGGGCAAAGCCGCGCCCAACAATAACCGCCCGAAGGCCGGCGCGCCCATTTCGTCCAGCGGAAAAAGGCCACAAAACCGGGTAGGCTATAGCCTTGGGGGGTGGGGCTGGCCAACTTCGTCCGCCGGACTCGGAATGCCGCGAGACTTTGCGAGGGGCCTCCGTGTGCCAAAAATAGGCCTCGGGCAAAGCCGCGCCGAAAAATAACAGCCCGAAGGCCGGGGCGCCACGTTCGTCCAGCGGAAAAAGGCCACAAAAACTGGTGGGCTATTGATGCAGAGCAAGAAATTGAAGAAATCCTAATTAGAGTTAAATGTATAATATTTAGGAATATTTCAATTAATTTGTATTCTAGTTTAATTTGGTTTCCTATTTAGAGTCTTATTGTTTAGGTATTGCTTATTTGGGTAATATTCCTAATTTAGGCATAAGTCTTATTAAAATAGGTTTTCTAATCATATTAGGATAAGTCTTACTTAGTATAAATAAGTGTCTTTTGTAGCTTTTACAAAACAGAGAATTTTGAGTTTAATAATATTTCAATTTTCAAATCTCTTTGTGAGTATTTGAACAGTTAATTCTCGGTATTCTGTGGAATCAACGAGTCTTAACCCCTAAGTTCGCGGTATTCTTTTGAATCAACGTGAATTTAGTTGTTCTTTTGTTCCGGTATTCTCTAGAATCAACGGAATATTTTGAACTTTAAACTTCCGCTGCATCAGTTTGGTATCAGAGCTAAAACCTGGTCTCACCAATCTAACTCCATCTACCACCAAACCTTTCCTTTTTTCCTTTTTTGTTTTTTTTCCGTTTAGCTTAAAAAAAAAAAAAAAACCCAAACAACACCAAAAAAGCATAGGAAAAAAAAAAGAAAAAAATTATATCATGAAATCACAACATCGACGTGAAGATTTCATCTTGAGAGTTGTTTTAGTTAAGATGTTGAGGATTTTGCGTTCAATTTCTCAAGATTTAGAGAAAATTCGAGATAGAAAATCTTTACCCATAAAGCATGCATATGGATTTGATGAAGTTGTTCACGATGATGTTTGTTATGAAGATAATGAGGAAAATGGTAACTTTGTTTCTCTCGACAATATTATTCCTTCCGAGGAGAATATTAATTGGCCATTTGTGTCCACAACAAATCCTCAAGACAAAGACATTGATTTGGATCAATCGCCGAAATTTGATGAGTATCTTGATATTGTGGGACGAGAAGAGGTAATTGTTCATCCATCTTTTGATCTTGTGGAGGAGAGAGAGATAGTTGTTGATACAATCTCTTATTGTTCTCTTGATTTGCCGAAAGAAGACAAAAAGAGTTGTGATATTTTTCAACAGTTACTGGATTATGGGAAGAAATCGTTTTTCCTCAACTATGTTGAAGTTCGACACGAACAATACGAGAAGACATTATTGGAGAAGTTGTTGATAGAAGAATTTATTTTACGCCATTGGAGTGATTGGATGGACGTTATTACAAAAGTTGGAAAATTTAAAGTTCGTCGTCTATGTCAAAGCTCTGTTTTAAAAATTAATTCTTATGCACATGAAGATGTTCTTGAAGACTACAACATACAAAATTCGAGGACGAATTTTCTCCAACCTGGCGGGAATGATGCAGAGCAAGAAATTGAAGAAATCCTAATTAGAGTTAAATGTATAATATTTAGGAATATTTCAATTAATTTGTATTCTAGTTTAATTTGGTTTCCTATTTAGAGTCTTATTGTTTAGGTATTGCTTATTTGGGTAATATTCCTAATTTAGGCATAAGTCTTATTAAAATAGGTTTTCTAATCATATTAGGATAAGTCTTACTTAGTATAAATAAGTGTCTTTTGTAGCTTTTACAAAACAGAGAATTTTGAGTTTAATAATATTTCAATTTTCAAATCTCTTTGTGAGTATTTGAAAAGTTAATTCTCGGTATTCTGTGGAATCAACGAGTCTTAACCCCTAAGTTCGCGGTATTCTTTTGAATCAACGTGAATTTAGTTGTTCTTTTATTCCGGTATTCTCTAGAATCAACGGAATATTTTGAACATTAAACTTTCGCTGCATCAGCTATAGCCTTGGGGGGTGGGGCTGGCCAACTTCGTCCGCCGGACTCGGAATGCCGCGAGACTTTGCGAGGGGCCTCCGTGTGCCCAAAAATAACCGCCTGAAGGCCGGGGCGCCGAGTTCGTCCAGCGGAAAAAGGCCACAAAAACGGGTGGGATAGCCTTGGGGGGTGGGGCTGGCCAACTTCGTCCGCGGGACTCGGAATGGCACGATACTTTGTGAGGGGCCTCCGTGTGCAAAACATAGGCCGCGTGCAAAGCCGCACCCAAAAATAACCGCCTGAAGGCCGGGGCCCCAAGTTCATCCAGCGGAAAAAGGCCACAAAAACGGGTTGGCTAAAGCCTTGGGGGGCGGGGTTGGCCAACTTCGTCCGCGGGACTCGGAATGCCGCGAGACTTTGCGAGGGGCCTCCGTGTGCCCAAAATAGGCCGTGGACAAAGCCGCGCCCAAAAATAACTGCCCGAAGGCCGGGGGGCCAAGTTCGTCCAGCGGAAAAAGGCCACAAAAACGGGTGGGCTATAGCCTTGGGGGGTGGGGCTGGCCTACTTCGTCCGCCGGACTCGGAATGCCGCGCGACTTTGCGAGGGGCCTCCATGCGTTAAAAATAGGCCGCGGGCAAAGCCGTACCCAAAAATAACCGCCCGAAGGCCGGGGCGCCATGTTCGTCCAGCGGAAAAAGGCCACAAAAACGGGTGGGCTATAGCCTTGGTGTGTGGGGCTGGCCAACTTCGTCCGCCGGACTCGGAATGCCGCGAGACTTTGCGAGTGGCCTCCATGTGCCAAATATAGGCCGTGGGAAAAGCCGCACCCAAAAATAACCACCCGAAGGCTGGGGCGCCAAGTTCGTCCAGCGGAAAAAGGCCACAAAAACGGGTGGGCTATAGCCTTGGGGGGTAGGGCTGGCCAACTTCGTCCGCGGGACTCGGAATGCCGCGAGACTTTGTGAGGGGCCTCCGTGTGCCAAAAATAGGCAGCGAGCAAAGCCGAGCCCCAAAATAACTGCCCGAAGGCCGGGGCGCCAAGTTCGTCCACCGGAAAAAGGCCACAAAAACGGGTGGGCTATAGCCTTGGGGGGTGGGGTGGGCCAACTTCGTCGACCGGACTCGGAATGCCACGAGACTTTGCGAGGGGCATCCGTGTGCCAAAAGAAGTCCGCGGGCAAAGCCGCGCCCAAAAATAACTGCCCGAAGGCCGGGGCGCCATGTTTGTCCAGCGGAAAAAGGCCACAAAAACGGGTGGGCTATAGCCTTGGGGGGTGGGGCTGGCCAACTTCGTCCGCCGGACTCGGAATGCCGCGAGACTTTGCGAGGGGCCTCCGTGTGCCAAAATTAGACCGCGGACAAAGCCGCGCCCAAAAATAACCGCCCGAAGGCCGGGGCGCCAAGTTTATCCAGCGGAAAAAGGCCACAAAAACGGGTGGGCTATAGCCTTGAGGGGTGGGGCTGGCCAACTTCGTCCGCCGGACTCGGAATGCCGCGAGACTTTGCGAGGGGCCTCCGTGTGCCAAAAGAAGTCCGCGGGCAAAGTGGAGCCCAAAAATAACCGCCCGCAGGCCAAGGCGCCATGTTTGTCCAGCGGAAAAAGGCCATAAAAACGGGTGGGCTATAGCCTTGGGGGGTGGGGCTGGCCAACTTCGTCCGCCGGACTCGGAATGCCGCGAGACTTTGCGAGGGGCCTCCGTGTACCAAAAATAGGCCGCGGACAAAGCCGCGCCCAAAAATAACTGCCCGAAGGCCGGGGCGCCAAGTTCGTCCAGCGGAAAAAGGCCACAAAAACGGGTGGGCTATAGCCTTGGGGGGTGGGGCTGGCCAACTTCGTCCGCCGGACTCGGAATGCCGCGAGACTTTGCGAGGGCCATCCGTGTGCCAAAAATAGGCCGCAGACAAAGCCGCGCCCAAAAATAACCACCCGAAGGCCGGGGCGCCAAGTTCGTCCAGCGGAAAAAGGCCACAAAAACGGGGGGGCTATAGCCTTGTGGGGTGGGGCCGGCCCACTTCGTCCGCCGGACTCGGAATGCCGCGAGACTTTCGAGGGGCCTCCATGTGCCAAAATTAGACCGCGGGCAAAGCCGCGCCTAAAAATAACCGCCCGAAGGCCGGGGCGCCAAGCTCGTCCAGCAGAAAAAGGCCTCAAAAACGGGTGGGGCTATAGCCTTGGGGGGTGGGGCTGGCCAACTTCGTCCGCCGGACTCGGAATGCCGAGAGACTTTGCGAGGGGCCTCCGTGTGCCAAAAATAGGCCGCGGGCAAAGCCGCGCCCAAAATAACAGCCCGAAGGCCGGGGCGCCAAGCTCGTCCAGCAGAAAAAGGCCTCAAAAACGGGTGGGGCTATAGCCTTGGGGGGTGGGGCTGGCCAACTTCGTCCGCCGGACTCAGAATGCCGCGAGAATTTGCGAGGGGCCTCCGTGTACCAAAAATAGGCCGCGGGCAAAGCCGCGCCCAAAATAACAGCCCGAAGGCCGGGGCGCCAAGCTCGTCCAGCAGAAAAAGGCCTCAAAAACGGGTGGGGCTATAGCCTTGGGGGGTGGGGCTGGCCAACTTCGTCCGCCGGACTCGGAATGCCGCGAGACATTGCGAGGGCCATCCGTGTGGCAAAAATAGGCCGCAGACAAAGCCGCGCCCAAAAATAACCACCCGAAGGCCGGGGCGCCAAGTTCGTCCAGCGGAAAAAGGCCACAAAAACGGGGGGGCTATAGCCTTGTGGGGTGGGGCCGGCCCACTTCGTCCGCCGGACTTGGAATGCCGCGAGACTTTCGAGGGGCCTCCGTGTGCCAAAATTAGACCGCGGGCAAAGCCGCGCCCAAAAATAACCGCCCAAAGGCCGGGGCGCCAAGTTTATCCAGCGGAAAAAGGCCACAAAAACGGGTGGGCTATAGCCTTGGGGGGTGGGGCTGGCCAACTTCGTCCGCCGGACTCGGAATGCCGCGAGACTTTGCGAGGGGCCTCCATGCGTTAAAAATAGGCCGCGGACAAAGCTGTACCCAAAAATAACCACCCGAAGGCTGGGGCGCCAAGTTCGTCCTGCGGAAAAAGGCCACAAAAGCGGGTAGGCTATAGCCTTGGGGGGTGGGGCTGGCCAACTTCGTCCGCCGGACTCGGAATGCCGAGAGAGTTTGCGAGGGGCCTCCGTGTGCCAAAAATAGGCCGCGGGCAAAGCCGCGCCCAAAATAACAGCCCGAAGGCCGGGGCGCCAAGCTCGTCCAGCAGAAAAAGGCCTCAAAAACGGGTGGGGCTATAGCCTTGGGGGGTGGGGCTGGCCAACTTCGTCCGCCGGACTCGGAATGCCGCGAGAATTTGCGAGGGGCCTCCGCGTGCCAAAAATAGGCCGCGGGCAAAGCCGCGCCCAAAAATAACCACCCGAAGGCCGGGGCACCAAGTTCGTCTAGCGGAAAAAGGACACAAAAACGGGTGGGCTATAGCCTTGGGGGGTGGGGCTGGCCAACTTCGTCCGCGGGACTCGGAATGCCGCGAGACTGTGCGAGGGGCCTCCGTATGCCAAAAATAGGCCGCGAGCAAAGCCGCGCCCCAAAATAACTGCCCGAAGGCCGGGGCGCCAAGCTCGTCCAGCAGAAAAAGGCCTCAAAAACGGGTGGGGCTATAGCCTTGGGGGGTGGGGCTGGCCAACTTCGTCCGCCGGACTCGGAATGCCGCGAGAATTTGCGAGGGTCCTCCGTGTGCCAAAAATAGGCCGCGGGCAAAGCCGCGCCCAAAATAACAGCCCGAAGGCCGGGGCGCCAAGCTCGTCCAGCAGAAAAAGGCCTCAAAAACGGGTGGGGCTATAGCCTTGGGGGGTGGGGCTGGCCAACTTCGTCCGCCGGACTCGGAATGCCGCGAGACTTTGCGAGGGCCATCCGTGTGGCAAAAATAGGCCGCAGACAAAGCCGCGCCCAAAAATAACCACCCGAAGGCCGGGGCGCCAAGTTCGTCCAGCGGAAAAAGGCCACAAAAACGGGGGGGCTATAGCCTTGTGGGGTGGGGCCGGCCCACTTCGTCCGCCGGACTTGGAATGCCGCGAGTCTTTCGAGGGGCCTCCGTGTGCCAAAATTAGACCGCGGGCAAAGCCGCGCCCAAAAATAACCGCCCAAAGGCCGGGGCGCCAAGTTTATCCAGCGGAAAAAGGCCACAAAAACGGGTGGGCTATAGCCTTGGGGGGTGGGGCTGGCCAACTTCGTCCGCCGGACTCGGAATGCCGCGAGACTTTGCGAGGGGCCTCCATGCGTTAAAAATAGGCCGCGGACAAAGCTGTACCCAAAAATAACCGCCCGAAGGCTGGGGCGCCAAGTTCGTCCTGCGGAAAAAGGCCACAAAAGCGGGTAGGCTATAGCCTTGGGGGGTGGGGCTGGCCAACTTCGTCCGCCGGACTCGGAATGCCGAGAGAGTTTGCGAGGGGCCTCCGTGTGCCAAAAATAGGCCGCGGGCAAAGCCGCGCCCAAAATAACAGCCCGAAGGCCGGGGCGCCAAGCTCGTCCAGCAGAAAAAGGCCTCAAAAACGGGTGGGGCTATAACCTTGGGGGGTGGGGCTGGCCAACTTCGTCCGCCGGACTCGGAATGCCGCGAGAATTTGCGAGGGGCCTCCGTGTGCCAAAAATAGGCCGCGGGCAAAGCCGCGCCCAAAATAACAGCCCGAAGGCCGGGGCGCCAAGCTCGTCCAGCAGAAAAAGGCCTCAAAAACGGGTGGGGCTATAGCCTTGGGGGGTGGGGCTGGCCAACTACGTCCGCCGGACTCGGAATGCCGCGAGAATTTGCGAGGGGCCTCCGTGTGCCAAAAATAGGCCGCAGGCAAAGCCGCGCCCAAAATAACAGCCCGAAGGCCGGGGCGCCAAGCTCGTCCAGCAGAAAAAGGCCTCAAAAACGGGTGGGGCTATAGCCTTGGGGGGTGGGGCTGGCCAACTTCGTCCGCCGGACTTGGAATGCCACGAGACTTTTCGAGGGGCCTCCGTGTGCCAAAAATAGGCTACGGCCAAAGCCGCGCCCAAAAATAACCGCCCAAAGGCCGGGGCGCCATGTTCGTCCAGCGGAAAAAGGCCACAAAAACGGGTGGGCTATAGCCTTGGGGTGTGGGGCTGGCCAACTTCGTCCGCGGGACTCCGAATGCCGTGAGAATTTTCGAGGGACCTCCGCGTGCCAAAAATAGGCCGCGGGCTAAGCCGCGCCCAAAAATAACCACCCGAAGGCCGGGGCACCAAGTTCGTCTAGCGGAAAAAGGACACAAAAACGGGTGAGCTATAGCCTTGGGGGGTGGGGCTGGCCAACTTCGTCCGCGGGACTCGGAATGCCGCGAGACTGTGCGAGGGGCCTCCGTATGCCAAAAATAGGCCGCGAGCAAAGCCGCGCCCCAAAATAACTGCCCGAAGGCCGGGGCGCCAAGTTCGTCCACCGGAAAAAGGCCACCAAAACGGGTGGGCTATAGCCTTAGGGGGTGGGGCTGGCCCACTTCGTCCGCCGGACTCGGAATGCCACAAGACTTTGCGAGGGGCCTCCGTGTGCCAAAAGAAGTCTGCGGATAAAGCCGCGCCCAAAAATAACCGCCCGAAGGCCGGGGCACCATGTTCGTCCAGCAGAAAAAGGCCACAAAAACGGGTGGGCTATAGCCTTGGGGGGTGGGGCTGGCCAACTTCGTCCGCCGGACTCGGAATGCCGCGAGACTTTAGGAGGGGCCTCCGTGTGCCAAAATTAGACCACGGACAAAGCCGCGCCCAAAAATAACCGCCCGAAGGCTGGGGCGCCAAGTTTATCCAGCGGAAAAAGGCCACAAAAACGGGTGGGCTATAGCCTTGGGGGATGGGGCTGGCCAACTTCGTCCGCCGGACTCGGAATGCCGCGAGACTTTGCGAGGGGCCTCCGTGTGCCAAAAGAAGTCCGCGGGCAAAGTCCCGCCCAAAAATAACCGCCCGCAGGCCAGGGCGCTATGTTTGTCCAGCGGAAAAAGGACACAAAAACGGGTGAGCTATAGCCTTGGGGGGTGGGGCTGGCCAACTTCGTCCGCGGGACTCGGAATGCCGCGAGACTGTGCGAGGGGCCTCCGTATGCCAAAAATAGGCCGCGAGCAAAGCCGCGCCCCAAAATAACTGCCCGAAGGCCGGGGCGCCAAGTTCGTCCACCGGAAAAAGGCCACCAAAACGGGTGGGCTATAGCCTTGGGGGGTGGGGCTGGCCAACTTCGTCCGCCGGACTCGGAATGCCGCGAGACTTTAGGAGGGGCCTCCGTGTGCCAAAATTAGACCACGGGCAAAGCCGCGCCCAAAAATAACCGCCCGAAGGCTGGGGTGCCAAGTTTATCCAGCGGAAAAAGGCCACAAAAACGGGTGGGCTATAGCCTTGGGGGGTGGGGCTGGCCAACTTCGTCCGCCGGACTCGGAATGCCGCGAGACTTTGCGAGGGGCCTCCGTGTGCCAAAAGAAGTCCGCGGGCAAAGTCCCGCCCAAAAATAACCGCCCGCAGGCCAGGGCGCTATGTTTGTCCAGCGGAAAAAGGCCACAAAAACGGGTGGGCTATAGCCTTGGGGGGTGGGGCTGGCCAACTTCGTCCGCCGGACTCGGAATGCCGCGCGACTTTGCGAGGGGCATCCGTGTGCCAAAAATAGGCCGCAGACAAAGCCGCGCCCAAAAATAACCACCCGAAGGCCGGGGCGCCAAGTTCGTCCAGCGGAAAAAGGCCACAAAAACGGGGGGGCTATAGCCTTGTGGGGTGGGGCCGGCCCACTTCGTCCGCCAGACTCAGAATGCCGTGAGACTTTGCGATGGGCCTCCGTGTGCCAAAAATAGGCAGCGGGCAAAGCCGCGCCCAAATTAACAGCCCGAAGGCCGGGGCGCCAAGTTCGTCCAGCGGAAAAAGGCCTCAAAAACGGGTGGGCTATAGCCTTGGGGGGTGGGGCTGGCCAACTTCGTCCGCCGGACTCGGAATGCCGCGAGATAATGTGAGGGGCCTCCGTGGGCCAAAAGAAGTCCGAGGGCAAAGCCGGGCCCAAAAATAACCGCCCGAAGGCCAGGGCGCCATGTTCGTCCAGCGGAAAAAGGCCACAAAAACGGGTGGGCTATAGCCTTGGGGGGTGGGGCTGGCCAACTGCGTCCGCCGGACTCGGAATGCCGCGAGACTTTGCGAGGGGCCTCCGTGTGCCAAAAGAAGTCCGCGGGCAAAGTCGTGCCCAAAAATAACCGCCCGCAGGGTAGGGCGCCGTGTTTGTCCAGCGGAAAAAGGCCACAAAAACGGGTGGGCTATAGCCTTGGGGGGTGGGGCTGGCCAACTTCGTCCGCCGGACTCGGAATGCCGCGAGACTTTGCGAGGGGCCTCCGTGTGCCAAAAATAGGCCGCGGACAAAGCCTTGCCCGAAAATAACAGCCCGAAGGCCGGGGCGCCAAGTTCGTCCAACAGAAAAAGGCCACAAAAACGGGTGGGCTATAGCCTTGGGGGGTGGGGCTGGCCAACTTCGTCCGCCGGACTAGGAATGCCGCGAGACTTTTCGAGGGGCCTCCGTGTGCCAAAAATAGGCCGCGGGCAAAGCCGCGCCCAAAAATAACTGCCCGAAGACTGGGGCGCCAAGTTCGTCCAGCGGAAAAAGGCCACAAAAACGGGTGGGCCATAGCCTTGGGGGGTGGGGCTGGCCAACTTCGTCCGCCGGACTTGGAATGCCGCGAGACTTTGCGAGGGGCCTCCATGCGTTAAAAATAGGCCGCGGGCAAAGCCGTACCCAAAAATAACCGCCTGAAGGCCGGGGCGCCAAGTTCGTCCTGCGGAAAAAGGCCACAAAAGCGGGTAGGCTATAGCCTTGGGGGGTGGGGCTGGCCAACTTCGTCCGCCGGACTCGGAATGCCGCGAGACTTTGCGAGGGGCCTCCGTGTGCCAAAAATAGGCCGTGGACAAAGCCGCGCCCAAAAATAACCGCCCGAAGGCCAGGGCGCCATGTTCGTCCAGCGGAAAAAGGCCACAAAAACGGGTGGGCTATAGCCTTAGGGGGTGGGGCTGGCCAAATTCGTCCGCGGGACTCCGAATGCCGTGAAAATTTTCGAGGGACCTCCGTGTGCCAAAAATAGGCCGCGGGCTAAGCCGCGCCCAAAAATAACCACCCGAAGGCCGGGGCACCAAGTTCGTCTAGCGGAAAAAGGACACAAAAACGGGTGGGCTATAGCCTTGGGGGGTGGGGCTGGCCAACTTCGTCCGCGGGACTCGGAATGCCGCGAGACTTTGCGAGGGGCCTCCGTGTGCCAAAAATAGGCCGCGAGCAAAGCTTGCTCCAAAATAACTGCCCGAAGGCCGGGGCGCCAAGTTCATCCACCGGAAAAAGGCCACAAAAACGGGTGGGCTATAGCCTTGGGGGGTGGGGCTGGCCAATTTCGTCCGCCGGACTCGGAATGCCGCGAGACTTTGCGAGGGGCCTCCGTGTGCCAAAAGAAGTCCGCGGGCAAAGCCGCGCCCAAAAATAACCACCCGAAGGCCGGGGCGCCATGTTCGTCCAGCGAAAAAAGGCCACAAAAACGGGTGGGCTATAGTCTTGGGGGGTGGGGCTGGCCAACTTCGTCCGCCGGACTCGGAATGCCGCGAGACTTTACGAGGGGCCTCCGTGTGCCAAAATTAAACCGTGGGCAAAGCCGCGCCCAAAAATAACCGCCCGAAGGCCGGGGCGCCAAGTTTATCCAGCGGAAAAAGGCCACAAAAACGGGTGGGCTATAGCCCTGGGGGGTGGGGCTGGCCAACTTCGTCCGCCGGACTCGGAATGCCGCGAGACTTTCGAGGGGCCTCCATGTGCAAAAATTAGACCGCGGGCAAAGCCGCGCCTAAAAATAACCGCCCAAAGGCCGGGGCGCCAAGTTTATCCAGCGGAAAAAGGCCACAAAAACGGGTGGGCTATAGCCTTGGGGGGTGGGGCTGGCCAACTTCGTCCGCCGGACTCGGAATGCCGAGAGACTTTGCGAGGGGCCTCCGTGTGCCAAAAGAAGTCCGCGGGCAAAGCCGCGCCCAAAAATAACCGCCCGAAGGCCGGGGCGCCATGTTCGTCCAGCGAAAAAAGGCCACAAAAACGGGTGGGCTATAGTCTTGGGGGGTGGGGCTGGCCAACTTCGTCCGCCGGACTCGGAATGCCGCGAGACTTTACGAGGGGCCTCCGTGTGCCAAAATTAGACCGTGGGCAAAGCCGCGACCAAAAATAACCGCCCGAAGGCCGGGGCGCCAAGTTTATCCAGCGGAAAAAGGCCACAAAAACGGGTGGGCTATAGCCCTGGGGGGTGGGGCTGGCCAACTTCGTCCGCCGGACTCGGAATGCCGCGAGAATTTGCGAGGGGCCTCCGTGTGCCAAAAGAAGTCCGCGGGCAATTCGCGCCCAAAAATAACCGCCCGCAGGCCAGGGCGCCATGTTTGTCCAGCGGAAAAAGGCCACAAAAACGGGTGGGCTATAGCCTTGGGGGGTGGGGCTGGCCAACTTCGTCCGCCGGACTCGGAATGCCGTGAGACTTTGCGAGGGGCCTCCATGTGCCAAAAATAGGCCGCGGACAAAGCCACGCCCAAAAATAACAGCCCGAAGGCCGGGGCGCCAAGCTCGTCCAGCGGAAAAAGGCCACAAAAACGGGTGGGCTATAGCCTTGGGGGGTGGGGCTGGCCAACTTCGTCCGCCGGACTCGGAATGCCGCGAGACTTTGCGAGGGGCCTCCGTGTGCCAAAAATAGGCCGCAGACAAAGCCGTGCCCAAAAATAACCACCCGAAGGCCGGGGCGCCAAGTTCGTCCAGCGGAAAAAGGCCACAAAAACGGGGGGGCTATAGCCTTGTGGGGTGGGGCCGGCCCACTTCGTCCGCCGGACTCGGAATGCCGCGAGACAATGTGAGGGGCCTCCGTGTGCCAAAAGAAGTCCGAGGGCAAAGCCGCGCCCAAAAATAACCGCCCGAAGGCCGGGACGCCATGTTCGTCCAGCGGAAAAAGGCCACAAAAACGGGTGGGCTATAGCCTTGGGGGGTGGGGCTGGCCAACTTCGTCCGCCGGACTCGGAATGCCGCGAGACTTTGCGAGGGGCTTCCGTGTGCCAGAAATAGGCCGCGGGCAAATGCGCACCCAAAAATAACCACCCGAAGGCCGGGGCGCCAAGTTCGTCCATCGGAAAAAGGCCACAAAAACGGGTGGGCTATAGCCTTGGGGGGTGGGGCTGGCCGACTTCGTCCGCCGGACTCGGAATGCCGTGAGACTTTGCGATGGGCCTCCGTGTGCCAAAAATAGGCCGCGGGCAAAGCCGCGCCCAAAATAACAGCCCGAAGGCCGGGGCGCCAAGTTCGTCCAGCGGAAAAAGGCCACAAAAACGGGTGGGCTATAGCCTTGGGGGGTGGGGCTGGCCAACTTCGTCCGCCGGACTCGGAATGCCGCGAGATAATGTGAGGGGCCTCCGTGTGCCAAAAGAAGTCCGAGGGCAAAGCCGCGCCCAAAAATAACCGCCCGAAGGCCAGGGCGCCATGTTCGTCCAGCGGAAAAAGGCCACAAAAACGGTTGGGCTATAGCCTTGGGGGGTGGGGCTGGCCAACTTCGTCCGCCGGACTCGGAATGCCGCGAGACTTTGCGAGGGGCCTCCGTGTGCCAAAAGAAGTCCGCGGGCAAAGTCGTGCCCAAAAATAACCGCCCGCAGGGTAGGGCGCCGTGTTTGTCCAGCGGAAAAAGGCCACAAAAACGGGTGGGCTATAGCCTTGGGGGGTGGGGCTTGCCGACTTCGTCCGCCGGACTCGGAATGCCGCGAGACTTTGCGAGGGGCTTCCGTGTGCCAAAAATAGGCCGCGGGCAAATGCGCACCCAAAAATAACCACCCGAAGGCCGGGGCGCCAAGTTCGTCCATCGGAAAAAGGCCACAAAAACGGGTGGGCTATAGCCTTGGGGGGTGGGGCTGGCCGACTTCGTCCGCCGGACTCGGAATGCCGTGAGACTTTGCGATGGGCCTCCGTGTGCCAAAAATAGGCCGCGGGCAAAGCCGCGCCCAAAATAACAGCCCGAAGGCCGGGGCGCCAAGTTCGTCCAGCGGAAAAAGGCCACAAAAACGGGTGGGCTATAGCCTTGGGGTGTGGGGCTGGCCAACTTCGTCCGCCGGACTCGGAATGCCGCGAGATAATGTGAGGGGCCTCCGTGTGCCAAAAGAAGTCCGAGGGCAAAGCCGCGCCCAAAAATAACCGCCCGAAGGCCGGGACGCCATGTTCGTCCAGCGGAAAAAGGCCACAAAAACGGGTGGGCTATAGCCTTGGGGGGTGGGGCTGGCCAACTTCGTCCGCCGGACTCGGAATGCCGCGAGACTTTGCGAGGGGCCTCCGTGTGCCAAAAATAGGCCACGGACAAAGCCGCGCCCAAAAATAACAGCCCGAAGGCCGGGGTGCCAAGTTCGTCCACCGGAAAAAGGCCACAAAAACGGGTGGGCTATAGCCTTGGGGGGTGGGGCTGGCCAACTTCGTCCGCCGGACTAGGAATGCCGCGAGACTTTTCGAGGGGCCTCCGTGTGCCAAAAATAGGCCGCGGGCAAAGCCGCGCCGAAAAATAACTGCCCGAAGACCGGGGCGCCAAGTTCGTCCAGCGGAAAAAGGCCACAAAAACGGGGGGGCCATAGCCTTGGGGGGTGGGGCTGGCCAACTTCGTCCGCCGGACTTGGAATGCCGTGAGACTTTGCGAGGGGCCTCCATGCGTTAAAAATAGGCCGCGGGCAAAGCCGTACCCAAAAATAACCGCCCGAAGGCCGGGGCGCCAAGTTCGTCCTGCGGAAAAAGGCCACAAAAACGGGTGGGCTATAGCCTTGGGGTGTGGGGCTGGCCAAATTCGTCCGCCGGACTCGGAATGCCGCGAGACTTTGCGAGTGGCCTCCATGTGCCAAATATAGGCCACGGGAAAAGCCGTACCCAAAAATAACAGCCCGAAGGGTGGGGCGCCAAGTTCGTCCAGCGGAAAAAGGCCACAAAAACGGGTGGGCTATAGCCTTAGGGGGTGGGGCTGGCCAAATTCGTCCGCGGGACTCCGAATGCCGTGAGAATTTTCGAGGGACCTCCGTGTGCCAAAAATAGGCCGCGGGCTAAGCCGCGCCCAAAAATAACCACCCGAAGGCCGGGGCGCCAAGTTCGTCCAGCGGAAAAAGGCCACAAAAACGGGTGGGCTATAGCCTTAGGGGGTGGGGCTGGCCAAATTCGTCCGCGGGACTCCGAATGCCGTGAGAATTTTCGAGGGACCTCCGTGTGCCAAAAATAGGCCGCGGGCTAAGCCGCGCCCAAAAATAACCACCCGAAGGCCGGGGCGCCAAGTTCGTCCAGCGGAAAAAGGCCACAAAAACGGGGGGGCTATAGCCTTGTGGGGTGGGGCCGGCCCACTTCGTCCGCCGGACTCGGAATGCCGCGAGACAATGTGAGGGGCCTCCGTGTGCCAAAAGAAGTCCGAGGGCAAAGCCGCGCCCAAAAATAACCGCCCGAAGGCCGGGGCGCCATGTTCGTCCAGCGGAAAAAGGCCACAAAAACGGGTGGGCTATAGCCTTGAGGGGTGGGGTTGGCCAACTTCGTCCGCCGGACTCGGAATGCCGCGAGACTTTGCGAGGGGCCTCCGTGTGCCAAAAATAGGCCGCGGGCAATGCCGCGCACAAAAATAACCGCCCGAAGGCCGGGGCGCCAAGTTTGTTCAGCGGAAAAAGGCCACAAAAATGAGTGGGCTATAGCCTTGGGGGGTGGGGTTGGCCAACTTCGTCCGCCGGACTCGGAATGCCGCGAGACTTTACGAGAGGCCTCCGTGTGCCAAAAATAGCCCGCGGGCAAAGCCGCGCCCAAAAAGAACCGCCCGAAGGCCGGGGCGCCAAGTTCGTCCAGCGGAAAAAGGCCACTAAAACGGGTGGGCTGTAGCCATGGGGGGTGGGCTGGCCCACTTCGTCTGCCGGCCTCGGAATGGCGCGAGACTTTGCGTGGGGCCTCCATGTACCAAAAATAGGCCGCGGGCTAAGCCGCACCCCAAAATGACCACCCGAAGGCCGGGGCGCCAAGTTCGTCCAGCGGAAAAAGGCCAGAAAAACGAGTGGGCTATAGCCTTGGGGGGTGGGGCTGGCCAACTTCGTCCGCCGGACACGGAATGCCACGAGACTTTGGGAGGGGCCTCCGTGTGCCAAAAATAGGCCGTGGGCAAAGCCGCGCCCAAAAATAACCGCCCGAAGGCCGGCGCGCCAAGATCGTCCAGCGGAAAAAAGCCACAAAAACGGGTGGGCTATAGCCTTGGGGGGTGGGGCTGGCCGACTTTGTCCGCTGGGCTCGGAATGCCGCGAGACTTTATGAGGGGCCTCCGTGTGCCAAAAATAGGCCGCGGACAAAGCCGCGCCCAAAAATAACCACCGGAAGGCCGGGGCGCCAAGTTCGTCCAGCGGAAAAAGGCCACAAAAACGGGTGGGCTATAGCCTTGGGGGGTGGGTTTGGCCAACTTCGTCCGCCCGACTCGGAATGCCGCGAGACTTTACGAGGGGCCTCCGTGTGACAAAAATAGGCTATGACCAAAGCCGTGCCCAAAAATAACCGCCCGAGGGCCGGGGCGCCATGTTCGTCCAGCGGAAAAAGGCCACAAAAACGGGTGGGCTATAGCCTTGGGGGGTGGGGCTGGCCAACTTCGTCCGCCGGACTAGGATTGCCGCGAGACTTTTCGAGGGTCCTCCGTGTGCCAAAAATAGGCCGCGGGCAAAGCCGCGCCCAAAAATAACTGCCCGAAGACCGGGGCGCCAAGTTCGTCCTGCGGAAAAAGGCCACAAAACGGGTGGGCCATAGCCTTGGGGGGTGGGGCTGGCCAACTTCGTCCGCCGGACTCGGAATGCCGCGAGACTTTGTGAGGGGCCTCCGTGTGCCAAAAATAGGCCGCGGACAAAGCCGCGCCCAAAATAACAGCCCGAAGGCCGGGGCGCCAAGCTCGTCCAGCGGAAAAAGGCCACAAAAACGGGTGGGCTATAGCCTTGGGGGGTGGGTTTGGCCAACTTCGTCCGCCCGACTCGGAATGCCGCGAGACTTTACGAGGGGCCTCCGTGTGACAAAAATAGGCTATGACCAAAGCCGTGCCCAAAAATAACCGCCCGAGGGCCGGGGCGCCATGTTCGTCCAGCGGAAAAAGGCCACAAAAACGGGTGGGCTATAGCCTTGGGCTGTGGGGCTGGCCCACTTCGTCCGCCAGACTCGGAATGCCGCGAGACTTTGCGAGGGGCCTCCGTGTGCCAAAAGAAGTCCGCGGGCAAAGTCGTGCCCAAAAATAACCGCCCGCAGGGTAGGGCGCCGTGTTTGTCCAGCGGAAAAAGGCCACAAAAACGGGTGGGGCTATAGCCTTGGGGGGTGCTGCTGGCCAACTTCGTCCGCCGGACTCGGATTGCCGCGAGACTTTCGAGGGGCCTCCGTGTGCCAAAAATAGGCCGCGGGCAAAGCCGCGCCCAAAAATAACCGCCCGAAGTCCGGGGCGCCAAGTTCGTCCAGCGGAAAAAGGCCACAAAAACGGGTGGGCTATAGCGTTGGGGGGTGGGGCTGGCCAACTTCGTCCGCCGGGCTCGGAATGCCGCGAGACTTTATGAGGGGCCTCCGTGTGCCAAAAATAGGCCGCGGACAAAGCCGCGCCCAAAAATAACCACCGGAAGGCCGGGGCGCCAAGTTCGTCCAGCGGAAAAAGGCCACAAAAACGGGTGGGCTATAGCCTTGGGGGGTGGGTTTGGCCAACTTCGTCCGCCCGACTCGGAATGCCGCGAGACTTTACGAGGGGCCTCCGTGTGACAAAAATAGGCTATGACCAAAGCCGTGCCCAAAAATAACCGCCCGAGGGCCGGGGCGCCATGTTCGTCCAGCGGAAAAAGGCCACAAAAACGGGTGGGCTATAGCCTTGGGCTGTGGGGCTGGCCCACTTCGTCCGCCAGACTCGGAATGCCGCGAGACTTTGAAGTGGCCTCCATGTGCCAAATATAGGCCGCGGGAAACGCCGTACCCAAAAATAACAGCCCGAAGGCTGGGGCGCCAAGTTCGTCCAGCGGAAAAAGGCCACAAAAACGGGTGGGCTATAGCCTTGGGGGGTGGGGCTGGCCAACTTCGTCCGCGGGACTCCGAATGCCGTGAGAATTTTCGAGGGACCTCCGTGTGCCAAAAATAGGCCGCGGGCTAAGCCGCGCCCAAAAATAACCACCCGAAGGCCGGGGCACCAAGTTCGTCTAGCGGAAAAAGGAGACAAAAACGGGTGGGCTATAGCCTTGGGGGGTGGGGCTGGCCAACTTCGTCCGCGGGACTCGGAATGCCGTGAGACTTTGCGAGGGGCCTCCGTGTGCCAAAAATAGGCCGCGAGCAAAGCTTGCCCCAAAATAACTGCCCGAAGGCCGGGGCGCCAAGTTCGTCCACCGGAAAAAGGCCACAAAAACGGGTGGGCTATAGCCTTGGGGGGTGGGGCTGGCCAACTTCGTCCGCCGGACTCGGAATGCCGCGAGACTTTGCGAGGGGCCTCCGTGTGCCAAAAGAAGTCCGCGGGCAAAGCCTCGCCCAAAAATAACCACCCGAAGGCCGGGGCACCAAGTTCGTCTAGCGGAAAAAGGACACAAAAACGGGTGGGCTATAGCCTTGGGGGGTGGGGCTGGCCAACTTCGTCCGCGGGACTCGGAATGCCGTGAGACTTTGCGAGGGGCCTCGGTGTGCCAAAAATAGGCCGCGAGCAAAGCTTGCCCCAAAATAACTGCCCGAAGCCCGGGCCCCAAGTTCGTCCACCGGAAAAAGGCCACAAAAACGGGTGGGCTATAGCCTTGGGGGGTGGGGCTGGCCAACTTCGTCCGCCGGACTCGGAATGCCGCGAGACTTTGCGAGGGGCCTCCGTGTGCCAAAAATAGGCCGCGGGCATTTCCGCGCCCAAAAATAGCCGCCCGAAGGCCGGGGCGCCAAGTTCGACCAGCGGAAAAAGGTCCCAAAAACGGGTGGGCTATAGCCTTTGAGGGTGGGGCTGGCCAACTTCGACCGCCGGACTCGGAATGCCGCGAGACTTTACGAGGGGCCTCCGTATGCCAAAAATAGGCCGCGGACAAAGCTACGCCCAAAAAGAACTGCCCGAAGGCCGGGCCGCCAAGTTCGTCTAGCGGAAAAAGGCCACAAAAACGGGTGGGCTATAGCCTTCGGGGGTGGGGCTGGCCAACTTCGTCCGCCGGACTCGGAATGCCGCGAGACTTTGCGAGGGGCCTCCGTGTGCCAAAAGAAGTCCGCGGACAAAGCCGCGACCAAAAATAACTGGCCGAAGGCCGGGGCGCGAAGTTCGTCCAGCGGAAAAAGGCCACAAAAATGGGTGGGCTATAGCCTTGGTGTGGGGCTGGCCAACTTCGTCCGCCGGACTCGGAATGCCGCGAGACTTTACGAGGGGCCTCCGTATGCCAAAAATAGGCCACGGACAAAGCTGCGCCCAAAAAGAACCACCCGAAGGCCAAGGCGCCAAGTTCGTCCAGCGGAAAAAGGCCACAAAAACGGGTGGGCTATAGCCTTGGGGGGTGGAGCTGGCCCACTTCGTCCGCCGGACTCGGAATGCCGCGAGACTTTGCGAGGGGCCTCCGAGTGCCAAAAATAGGCTGCGGCCAAAGCCGCGCCCAAAAATAACCGCCCGAAGGACGGGGCGCCGAGTTCGTCCAGCGGAAATAGGCCACAAAAACGGGTGGGGTATAGCCTTGGGGGGTGGGGCTGGCCGACTTCGTTCGCCGGACTCGGAATTCCGCGAGACCTTGCGAGGGGCCTCCGTGTGCCCAAAATAGGCCACGGACAAAGCCGCGTCCAAAAATAACCGCCCGAAGGCCGGGGCGCCAAGTTCGTCCAGCGGAAAAAGGCCACAAAAACGGGTGGGCTATAGCCTTGGGGGGTGGGGCAGTCCAACTTCGTCCGCCGGACTCGGAATGCCGCGAGACTTTGCGAGGGGCCTCCGTGTGCCAAACATAGGCCGCGGGCATAGCCGCGCCCAAAAATGACCGCCCGAAGGCCGGGGCGCCAAGTTCGTCCAGCGGAAAAAGGCCACAAAAACAGGTGGGCTATAGCCTTGGGGGGTGGGGCTGGCCAACTTCGTCCACCGGACTCGGAATGCCGGGAGACCTTGCGAGGGGCCTCCATGTACCAAAAATAGGCCGCGGACAAAGCCGCACCCAAAAATAACCGCCCGAAGGCCGGGGCGCGAAGTTCGTCCAGCGGAAAAAGGCCACAAAAACGGGTGGGCTATAGCCTTGGGGGGTGGGTCTGGCCAACTTCGGCCGCCGGACTCGGAAAGCCGCGAGACTTTGCGAGGGGCCCCCGTGTGCCAAAAATAGGCCGCGGACAAGGCCGCGCGCAAAAATAACCGCCCGAAGGCCGAGGCGCAATGTTCGTCCAGCGGAAAATGGCCACAAAAACGGGTGGGCTATAGCCTTGGGGGGTGGGGCTGGCCAACTTCGACCGCCGGACTCGGAATGCCGTGAGACTTTGCGAGGGGCCTCCGTGTGCCAAAAATAGGCCGCGGGCAATGCCGCGCACAAAAATAACCGCCCGAAGGCCGGGGCGCCAAGTTTGTTCAGCGGAAAAAGGCCACAAAAATGAGTGGGCTATAGCCTTGGGGGGTGGGGTTGGCCAACTTCGTCCGCCGGACTCGGAATGCCGCGAGACTTTACGAGAGGCCTCCGTGTGCCAAAAATAGCCCGCGGGCAAAGCCGCGCCCAAAAAGAACCGCCCGAAGGCCGGGGCGCCAAGTTCGTCCAGCGGAAAAAGGCCACTAAAACGGGTGGGCTGTAGCCATGGGGGGTGGGCTGGCCCACTTCGTCTGCCGGCCTCGGAATGGCGCGAGACTTTGCGTGGGGCCTCCATGTACCAAAAATAGGCCGCGGGCTAAGCCGCACCCCAAAATGACCACCCGAAGGCCGGGGCGCCAAGTTCGTCCAGCGGAAAAAGGCCAGAAAAACGAGTGGGCTATAGCCTTGGGGGGTGGGGCTGGCCACCTTCGTCCGCCGGACACGGAATGCCACGAGACTTTGGGAGGGGCCTCCGTGTGCCAAAAATAGGCCGTGGGCAAAGCCGCGCCCAAAAATAACCGCCCGAAGGCCGGCGCGCCAAGATCGTCCAGCGGAAAAAAGCCACAAAAACGGGTGGGCTATAGCCTTGGGGGGTGGGGCTGGCCGACTTTGTCCGCTGGCCTCAGAATGCCGCGAGACTTTACGAGGGGCCTCCGTGTGCCAAAAATATGCCGCGGGCAAAGCCGCGCCCAAAAATAACCGCCCGAAGGCGGGGGCGCCAAGTTCGTCCAGCGGAAAAAGGCCACTAAAACGGGTGGGCTGTACCCATGGGGGGTGGGCTGGCCAACTTCGTCCACCGGACTCGGAATGCCGTGAGACTTTGCGAGGGGCCGCCGTTGGGCCAAAAATAGGCCGCGGTCAAAGCCGCGCCCAAAAATAACCGCCCGAAGGCCGAGGCGCAATGTTCGTCCAGCGGAAAAAGGCCACAAAAACGGGTGGGCAATAGCCTTGGGGGGTGGGGCTGGCCCACTTCGTCCGCCGGACTCGGAATGCCGCGAGACTTTGCGAGGGGCCTCCGTGCACCAAAAATAGGCCGCGGGACAAGCTGCGTCCAAAAATAACCGCCCGAAGGCTGGGGCGCCAAGTTCGTCCAGCGGAAAAAGGCCACTAAAACGGGTGGGCTGTAGCCATGGGGGGTGGGCTGGCCAACTTCGTTTACCGGACTCGGAATGCCGTGAGACTTTGCGAGGGGCCTCCGTGTGCCAAAAATTGGCCGCGGGCAGGGCCGCGCGCAAAATTAACCGCCCGAAGGCCGAGGCGCAATGTTCGTCCAGCGGAAAAAGGCCACAAAAACGGGTGGGCTTTAGCCTTGGGGGGTGGGGCTAGCCAACTTCGTCCGCCGGACTCGGAATGCCGCGAGACTTTGCGAGGGGCCTCCGTGTGCCAAAAATAGGCCGCGGACGAAGCCGCGCCCAAAAATAACCGCACGAAGGTCGGGGCACCAAGTTCGTCCAGCGGAAAAAGGCCACAAAAACGGGTGGGCTATAGCCTTGGGGGGTGGGGCTGGCCAACTTCGTCCTCCGGACTCGGAATGCCGCGAGACTTTGCGAGGGGCCTCCGTGTGCCAAAAATAGGCCGCGGGGAAAGCCGCCCCCAAAAATAACCGCCCGAAGACCGGACCGCCAAGTTCGTCCAGCGGAAAAAGGCCACAAAAACGGGTGGGCTATAGCCTTGGGGGGTGGGGCTGGCCAACTTCGTCCGCCGGACTCGGAATGCCGCGAGACCTTGCGTGGGGCCTCCGTGTGCCAAAAATAGGCCACGGGCAAAGCCGCGCCCAAAAATAACCGCACGAAGGCTGGGGCGCCAAGTTCGTCCAGCGGAAAAAGGCCATAAAAACGGGTGGGCTATAGCCTTGGGGGGTGGGGCTGGCCCACTTCGTCCGCCGAGCTAGGAATGCCGCGAGACCTTGCGAGGGGCCTCCGTGTGCCAAAAATAGGCCGCGGGCAAAGCCGCGCCCAAAAATAACTGCCCGAAGGCCGGGGCGCCAAGTTCGTCCAGCGGAAAAAGGCCACAAAAACGGGTGGGCTATAGCCTTGGGGGGTGGGGCTGGCCAACTTTTCGTCCGCCGGACACGGAATGCCGCGAGACTTTGCGAGGGGCCTCCGTGCGCCAAACATAGGACGCGGACATAGCCGCGCCCAAAAATAACCGCCCGAAGGCCGGGGCGCCAAGTTCGTCCAGCGGAAAGAGGCCACAAAAACGGGTGGGCTATAGCCTTGGGGGGTGGGGCTGGCCAACTTCGTCCGCCGAACTAGGAATGCCGCGAGACCTTGCGAGGGGCCTCCGTGTGCCAAAAATAGGCCGCGGGCAAAGCCACGCCCAAAAATAACCGCCCGACGGCCGGGGCGCCAAGTTCGTCCAGCGGAAAGAGGCCACAAAAACGGGTGGGCTATAGCCTTGGGGGGTGGGGCTGGCCAACTTCGTCCGCCGGACTCGGAATGCCGCGAGACTCTGCGAGGGGCCTCCGTATGCCAAAAATAGGCCGCGGGCAAAGCCACGCCCAAAAATAACCGCCCGAAGGCCGGGGCGCCAAGTTCGTCCAGCGGAAAAAGGCCACAAAAACGGGTGGGCTATAGCCTTGGGGGGTGGGGCTGGCCAACTTCGTCCGCCGGACTCGAATGCCGCGAGACTTTGCGAGGGGCCTCATTTTGCCAAAAATAGGCCGCGGCCTAAGCCTCGCCCAAAAATAACCGCCCGATGGCCGAGGCACCAAGTTCGTCCACCGGAAAAAGGCCACAAAAACGGGTGGGCTATAGCCTTGGGGGGTGGGGCTGGCCAACTTCGTCCGCCGGACTCGGAATGCCGCGAGACTCTGCGAGGGGACTCCGTATGCCAAAAAATGGCCGCGGGCAAAGCCGCGCCCAAAAATAACCGCCCGAAGGCCGGGGCGCCAAGTTCGATCCGCGGAAAAAGGCCACAAAAACGGGTGGGCTATTGCCTTGGGGGGTGGGGCTGGCCAACTTCGTCCGCCGGACTCAGAATGCCGCGAGACTTTGCGAGGGACCTCCGTGTGCCAAAAATAGGCCGCGGGCAAAGCCGCACCCAAAAATAACCGCCCGAAGGCCGGGGCTCCATGTTCGTCCAGCGGAAAACGGCCACAAAAACGGGTGGGCTATAGCCTTGGGGGGTGGGGCTGGCCCACTTCGTCCGCCGGACTCGGAATGCCGCGAGACTTTGCGAGGGGCCTCCGTGTGCCAAAAATAGGCCGCGGGCAAAGCCACCCCCAAAAATAACCTCCCGAAGGCCGGGGCGCCAAGTTCGTCCAGCGGAAAAAGGCCACAAAAACGGGTGGGCTATAGCCTTGGGGGGTGGGGCTGGCCAACTTCGTCCGCCGGACTCGGAATGCCGCGAGACTTTACGAGGGGCCTCCGTTTGCCAAAAATGGGCTGCGGGCAAAGCCGCGCCCAAAAATAACCGACCGAAGGCCGGGGCGCCAAGTTCGTCCACCGGAAAAAGGCCACAAAAACGGGTGGGCTATAGCCTTGGGGGGTGGGGCTGGCCAACTTCGTCCGCCGGACTCGGAATGCCGCGAGACTTTACGAGGGGCCTCCGTTTGCCAAAAATGGGCTGCGGGCAAAGCCGCGCCCAAAAATAACCGACCGAAGGCCGGGGCGCCAAGTTCGATCCGCGGAAAAAGGCCACAAAAACGGGTGGGCTATTGCCTTGGGGGGTGGGGCTGGCCAACTTCGTCCGCCGGACTCAGAATGCCGCGAGACTTTGCGAGGGACCTCCGTGTGCCAAAAATAGGCCGCGGGCAAAGCCGCACCCAAAAATAACCGCCCGAAGGCCGGGGCTCCATGTTCGTCCAGCGGAAAACGGCCACAAAAACGGGTGGGCTATAGCCTTGGGGGGTGGGGCTGGCCCACTTCGTCCGCCGGACTCGGAATGCCGCGAGACTTTGCGAGGGGCCTCCGTGTGCCAAAAATAGGCCGCGGGCAAAGCCACCCCCAAAAATAACCTCCCGAAGGCCGGGGCGCCAAGTTCGTCCAGCGGAAAAAGGCCACAAAAACGGGTGGGCTATAGCCTTGGGGGGTGGGGCTGGCCAACTTGGTCCGCCGGATTCGGAATGCGGTGAGACTTTGCGAGGGGCCACCGTGTGCCAAAAATAGGCCGCGGGCAATGCCGCGCCCAAAAATAACCGCCCGAAGGCCGGGGCGCCAATTTCGTCCAGCGGAAAAAGGCCACAAAAACGGGTGGGCTATAGCCTTGGGGGGTGGGGCTGGCCAACTTCGTACGCCGGACTCGGAATGCCGCGAGACTTTGCGAGGGGCTTCCGTGTGCCAAAAATAGGCCGCGGGCAAAGCCGCGCCCAAAAATAACCGCCCGAAGGCTGGGGCGCCATGTTCGTCCAGCGAAAAAGGCCACAAAAACGGGTGGGCTATAGCCTTGGGGGGTGGGGCTGGCAAACTTCGTCCGCCGGACTCGGAATGCCGCGAGACTTTGCGAGGGGCCTCCGTGTGCCAAAAATAGGCCGCGGGCAAAGCCGCGCGCAAAAATAACCGCCCGAAGGCCGGGGCGCCAAGTTCGTCCAGCGGAAAAACGCCACAAAAACGGGTGGGCTATAGCCTTGGGGGTGGGGCTGGCCAACATCGTCTGCCGGACTCGGAATGCCGCGAGACTTTGCGAGGGGCCTCCGTGTGCAAAAAATAGGACGCGGGCAAAGCCGCTGCCAAAAATAACCGCCCGAAGGCCGGGGCGCCAAGTTCGTCCAGCAGAAAAAGGCCACCAAAACGGGTGGGCTATAGCCTTGTGGGGTGGGGCTGGCCAACTTGGTCCGCCGGATTCGGAATGCGGTGAGACTTTGCGAGGGGCCACCGTGTGCCAAAAATAGGCCGCGGGCAGTGCCGCGCCCAAAAATAACCGCCCGAAGGCCGGGGCGCCAATTTCGTCCAGCGGAAAAAGGCCACAAAAACGGGTGGGCTATAGCCTTGGGGGGTGGGGCTCGCAAACTTCGTCCGCCGGACTCGGAATGCCGCGAGACTTTGTGAGGGGCCTCCAGGTGCCAAAAATAGGCCGCCGGCTAAGCCGCGCCCAAAAATAACCACCCGAAGGCCGAGGCGCCAAGTTCCTCCAGCGGAAAAAGGCCACAAAAACGGGTGGGCTATAGCCTTGGGAGGTGGGGCCGGCCAACTTCGTCCGCCGGACTCGGAATGCTACGAGACTTTGCGAGGGGCCTCCGTGTACCAAAAATAGGCCGCGGGCAAAGCCGCGCCCAAAAATAACCGCCCGAAGGCCGGGGCGCCAAGTTCGTCCAGCGGAAAAAGGCCACAAAAACGGGTGGGCTATAGCCTTGGGGGGTGGGGCTGGCCAACTTCGTCCGCCGGACTTGGAATGCCGCGAGACTTTGGGAGGGGCCTCCGGGTGCCAAAAATAGGCCGCGGGCAAAGCCGCGCCCAAAAATAACCGCCCGAAGGCCGGAGCGCCAAGTTCGTCCAGCGGAAAAAGGCCACAAAAACGGGTGGGCTATAGCCTTGGGGGGTGGGGCTGGCCGACTTCGTCCGCCGGACTCGGAATGCCGCGAGACTTTGCGAGGGGCCTCCGGGTGCCAAATGTAGGCCGCGGGCAAAGCGGCGCCCAAAAATAACCGCCCGAAGGCCGGGGCGCCAAGTTCGTCCAGCGGAAAAAGGCCATCAAAACAGGTGGGCTATAGCCTTGGGGGTGGGGCTGGCCAACATCGTCTGCCGGACTCGGAATGCCGCGAGACTTTGCGAGGGGCCTCCGTGTGCAAAAAATAGGACGCGGGCAAAGCCGCGCCCAAAAATAACCGCCCGAAGGCCGGGGCGCCAAGTTCGTCCAGCAGAAAAAGGCCACAAAAACGGGTGGGTTATAGCCTTGTGGGGTGGGGCTGGCCAACTTGGTCCGCCGGATTCGGAATGCGGTGAGACTTTGCGAGGGGCCACCGTGTGCCAAAAATAGGCCGCGGGCAATGCCGCGCCCAAAAATAACCGCCCGAAGGCCGGGGCGCCAATTTCGTCCAGCGGAAAAAGGCCACAAAAACGGGTGGGCTATAGCCTTGGGGGGTGGGGCTGGCCAACTTCGTACGCCGGACTCGGAATGCCGCGAGACTTTGCGAGGGGCCTCCGTGTGCCAAAAATAGGCCGCGGGCAAAGCCGCGCCCAAAAATAACCGCCCGAAGGCCGGGGCGCCATGTTCGTCCAGCGAAAAAGGCCACAAAAACGGGTGGGCTATAGCCTTGGGGGGTGGGGCTGGCAAACTTCGTCCGCCGGACTCGGAATGCCGCGAGACTTTGCGAGGGGCCTCCGTGTGCCAAAAATAGGCCGCGGGCAAAGCCGCGCGCAAAAATAACCGCCCGAAGGCCGGGGCGCCAAGTTCGTCCAGCGGAAAAACGCCACAAAAACGGGTGGGCTATAGCCTTGGGGGTGGGGCTGGCCAACATCGTCTGCCGGACTCGGAATGCCGCGAGACTTTGCGAGGGGCCTCCGTGTGCAAAAAATAGGACGCGGGCAAAGCCGCTGCCAAAAATAACCGCCCGAAGGCCGGGGCGCCAAGTTCGTCCAGCAGAAAAAGGCCACCAAAACGGGTGGGCTATAGCCTTGTGGGGTGGGGCTGGCCAACTTGGTCCGCCGGACTCGGAATGCCGCGAGACTTTGTGAGGGGCCTCCAGGTGCCAAAAATAGGCCGCCGGCTAAGCCGCGCCCAAAAATAACCACCCGAAGGCCGGGGCGCCAAGTTCCTCCAGCGGAAAAAGGCCACAAAAACGGGTGGCCTATAGCCTTGGGGGGTGGGGCTCGCAAACTTCGTCCGCCGGACTCGGAATGCCGCGAGACTTTGTGAGGGGCCTCCAGGTGCCAAAAATAGGCCGCCGGCTAAGCCGCGCCCAAAAATACCCACCCGAAGGCCGGGGCGCCAAGTTCCTCCAGCGGAAAAAGGCCACAAAAACGGGTGGCCTATAGCCTTGGGGGGTGGGGCTCGCAAACTTCGTCCGCCGGACTCGGAATGCCGCGAGACTTTGTGAGGGGCCTCCAGGTGCCAAAAATAGGCCGCCGGCTAAGCCGCGCCCAAAAATAACCACCCGAAGGCCGGGGCGCCAAGTTCCTCCAGCGGAAAAAGGCCACAAAAACGGGTGGGCTATAGCCTTGGGGGGTGGGGCCGGCCAACTTCGTCCGCCGGACTCGGAATGCTACGAGACTTTGCGAGGGGCCTCCGTGTGCCAAAAATAGGCCGCGGGCAAAGCCGCGCCCAAAAATAACCGCCCGAAGGCCGGGGCGCCAAGTTCGTCCAGCGGAAAAAGGCCACAAAAACGGGTGGGCTATAGCCTTGGGGGGTGGGGCTGGCCAACTTCGTCCGCCGGACTTGGAATGCCGCGAGACTTTGGGAGGGGCCTCCGGGTGCCAAAAATAGGCCGCGGGCAATGCCGCGCCCAAAAATAACCACCCGAAGGCCGGGGCGCCAAGTTCGTCCAGCGGAAAAAGGCCACAAAAACGGGTGGGCTATAGCCTTGGGGGGTGGGGCTGGCCTACTTCGTCCGCCGGACTCGGAATGCCACGAGACTTTGGGAGGGGCCTCCGGGTGCCAAAAATAGGACGCGGGCAATGCCGTGCCCAAAAATAACCGCCCGAAGGCCGGGGCGCCAAGTTCGTCCAGCGGAAAAAGGCCACAAAAACGGGTGGGGTATAGCCTTGGGGGGTGGGGCTGGCCAACTTCGTCCGCCGGACTCGGAATGCCGCGAGACTTTGCGAGGGGCCTCCGTGTGCCAAATGTAGGCCGCGGACAAAGCCGCGCCCAAAAATAACCGCCCGAAGTCCGGGGCGCCAAGCTCGTCCAGCGGAAAAAGGCCATAAAAACGGGTGGGCTATAGCGTTGGGGGTGGGGCTGGCCAACATCGTCTGCCGGACTCGGAATGCCGCGAGACTTTGCGAGCGGCCTCCGTGTGCAAAAAATAGGACGCGGGCAAAGCCGCGCCCAAAATAACCGCCCGAAGGCCGGGGTGCCAAGTTCGTCCAGCAGAAAAAGGCCACAAAAACGGGTGGGCTATAGCCTTGTGGGGTGGGGCTGGCCAACTTGGTCCGCCGGATTCGGAATGCGGTGAGACTTTGCGAGGGGCCACCGTGTGCCAAAAATAGGCCGTGGGCAAAGCCGCGCCCAAAAATAACCGCCCGAAGGCCGAGGCGCCAAGTTCGTCCAGCGGAAAAAGGCCACAAAAACGGGTGGGCTATAGCCTTGGGGGGTGGGGCTGGCCAACTTCGTCCGCCGGACTTGGAATGCTGCGAGACTTTGGGAGGGGCCTCCAGGTGCCAAAAATAGGCCGCGGGCAATGTCGCGCCCAAAAATAACTGCCCGAAGGCCGGGGCGCCAAGTTCGTCCAGCGGAAAAAGGCCACAAAAACGGGTGGGCTATAGCCTTGGGGGGTGGGGCTGGCCAACTTCGTCCGCCGGACTCGGAATGCCGCGAGACTTTGCGAGGGACCTCCGTGTGCCAAAACTAGGCCGCGGCCTAAGCCGCATCCAAAAATAACCGCCCGAAGGCCGAGGGGCCACGTTCGTCCAGCGGAAAAAGGCCACAAAAACGGGTGGGGCTGGCCAACTTCGTCCGCCGGACTTGGAATGCCGCGAGACTTTGGGAGGGGCCTCCGGGTGCCAAAAATAGGCCGCGGGCAATGCCGCGCCCAAAAATAACTGCCCGAAGGCCGGGGCGCCAAGTTCGTCCAGCGGAAAAAGGCCACAAAAATGGGTGGGCTATAGCCTTGGGGGGTGGGGCTGGCCAGTTTCGTCCGCCGGACTCGGAATGCTGCGAGACTTTGTGAAGGGCCTCCGTGTGCCAAAAATAGGCCGCGGGCAAAGACGCGCCCAAAAATAACCGTCGGAAGGCCGGGGCGCCAAGTTCGTCCAGCGGAAAAAGTCCACAAAAACGGGTGGGGTATAGCCTTGGGGGGTGAGGCTGGCCAACTTCGTCCGCCGGACTCGGAATGCCGCGAGACTTTGCGAGGGGCCTCCGTGTGCCAAATGTAGGCCGCGGGCAAAGCCGCGCCCAAAAATAACCGCCCGAAGGCCGGGGCGCCAAGTTCGTCCAGCGGAAAAAGGCCATAAAAACGGGTGGGCTATAGCGTTGGGGGTGGGGCTGGCCAACATCGTCTGCCGGACTCGGAATGCCGCGAGACTTTGCGAGCGGCCTCCGTGTGCAAAAAATAGGACGCGGGCAAAGCCGCGCCCAAAATAACCGCCCGAAGGCCGGGGTGCCAAGTTCGTCCAGCAGAAAAAGGCCACAAAAACGGGTGGGCTATAGCCTTGTGGGGTGGGGCTGGCCAACTTGGTCCGCCGGATTCGGAATGCGGTGAGACTTTACGAGGGGCCACCGTGTGCCAAAAATAGGCCGTGGGCAAAGCCGCGCCCAAATATAACCGCCCGAAGGCCGAGGCGCCAAGTTCGTCCAGCGGAAAAAGGCCACAAAAACGGGTGGGCTATAGCCTTGGGGGGTGGGGCTGGCCAACTTCGTCCGCCGGACTTGGAATGCCGCGAGACTTTGGGAGGGGCCTCCAGGTGCCAAAAATAGACCGCGGGCAATGTCGCGCCCAAAAATAACTGCCCGAAGGCCGGGGCGCCAAGTTCGTCCAGCGGAAAAAGGCCACAAAAACGGGTGGGCTATAGCCTTGGGGGGTGGGGCTGGCCAACTTCGTCCGCCGGACTCGGAATGCCGCGAGACTTTGCGAGGGACCTCCGTGTGCCAAAACTAGGCCGCGGCCTAAGCCGCATCCAAAAATAACCGCCCGAAGGCCGAGGGGCCACGTTCGTCCAGCGGAAAAAGGCCACAAAAACGGGTGGGGCTGGCCAACTTCGTCCGCCGGACTTGGAATGCCGCGAGACTTTGCGAGGGGCCTCCGTGTGCCAAATGTAGGCCGCGGGCAAAGCCGCGCCCAAAAATAACCGCCCGAAGGCCGGGGCGCCAAGTTCGTCCAGCGGAAAAAGGCCATAAAAACGGGTGGGCTATAGCGTTGGGGGTGGGGCTGGCCAACATCGTCTGCCGGACTCGGAATGCCGCGAGACTTTGCGAGCGGCCTCCGTGTGCAAAAAATAGGACGCGGGCAAAGCCGCGCCCAAAATAACCGCCCGAAGGCCGGGGTGCCAAGTTCGTCCAGCAGAAAAAGGCCACAAAAACGGGTGGGCTATAGCCTTGTGGGGTGGGGCTGGCCAACTTGGTCCGCCGGATTCGGAATGCGGTGAGACTTTACGAGGGGCCACCGTGTGCCAAAAATAGGCCGTGGGCAAAGCCGCGCCCAAATATAACCGCCCGAAGGCCGAGGCGCCAAGTTCGTCCAGCGGAAAAAGGCCACAAAAACGGGTGGGCTATAGCCTTGGGGGGTGGGGCTGGCCAACTTCGTCCGCCGGACTTGGAATGCCGCGAGACTTTGGGAGGGGCCTCCAGGTGCCAAAAATAGACCGCGGGCAATGTCGCGCCCAAAAATAACTGCCCGAAGGCCGGGGCGCCAAGTTCGTCCAGCGGAAAAAGGCCACAAAAACGGGTGGGCTATAGCCTTGGGGGGTGGGGCTGGCCAACTTCGTCCGCCGGACTCGGAATGCCGCGAGACTTTGCGAGGGACCTCCGTGTGCCAAAACTAGGCCGCGGCCTAAGCCGCATCCAAAAATAACCGCCCGAAGGCCGAGGGGCCACGTTCGTCCAGCGGAAAAAGGCCACAAAAACGGGTGGGGCTGGCCAACTTCGTCCGCCGGACTTGGAATGCCGCGAGACTTTGGGAGGGGCCTCCGGGTGCCAAAAATAGGCCGCGGGCAATGCCGCGCCCAAAAATAACTGCCCGAAGGCCGGGGCGCCAAGTTCGTCCAGCGGAAAAAGGCCACAAAAACGGGTGGGCTATAGCCTTGGGGGGTGGGGCTGGCCAACTTCGTCCGCCGGACTCGGAATGCCGCGAGACTTTGCGAGGGACCTCCGTGTGCCAAAACTAGGCCGCGGCCTAAGCCGCATCCAAAAATAACCGCCCGAAGGCCGAGGGGCCACGTTCGTCCAGCGGAAAAAGGCCACAAAAACGGGTGGGGCTGGCCAACTTCGTCCGCCGGACTTGGAATGCCGCGAGACTTTGGGAGGGGCCTCCGGGTGCCAAAAATAGGCCGCGGGCAATGCCGCGCCCAAAAATAACTGCCCGAAGGCCGGGGCGCCAAGTTCGTCCAGCGGAAAAAGGCCACAAAAATGGGTGGGCTATAGCCTTGGGGGGTGGGGCTGGCCAGTTTCGTCCGCCGGACTCGGAATGCTGCGAGACTTTGTGAAGGGCCTCCGTGTGCCAAAAATAGGCCGCGGGCAAAGACGCGCCCAAAAATAACCGTCGGAAGGCCGGGGCGCCAAGTTCGTCCAGCGGAAAAAGTCCACAAAAACGGGTGGGCTATAGCCTTGGGGGGTGGGGCTGGCCAACTTCGTACGCCGGACTCGGAATGCCGCGAGACTTTGCGAGGGGCCTCCGTGTGCCAAAAATAGGCCGCGGACAAAGCCGCACCCAAAAATAACCGCCCGAAGGCCGGGGCGCCATGTTCGTCCAGCGAAAAAGGCCACAAAAACGGGTGGGCTATAGCCTTGGGGGGTGGGGCTGGCAAACTTCGTCCGCCGGATTCGGAATGCGGTGAGACTTTGTGAGGGGCCACCGTGTGCCAAAAATAGGCTGCGGGCAAAGCCGCGCCCAAAAATAACCGCCCGAAGGCCGGGGCGCCAAGTTCGATCAGCGGAAAAAGGCCACAAAAACGGGTGGGCTACAGCCTTGGGGGGTGGGGCTGGCCAACTTCGTCCGCCGGATTCGGAATGCCGCGAGACTTTGCGAGGGACCTCCGTGTGCCAAAAATAGGCCGCGGCTTAAGCCGCATCCAAAAATAACCGCCCGAAGGCCGAGGCGCCAAGTTCGTCCAGCGGAAAAAGGCCACAATAACGGGTGGGCTATAGCCTTGGGGGGTGGGGCTGGCAAACTTCGTCCGCCGGACTCGGAATGCTACGAGACTTTGCGAGGGGGCTCCGGTTGCCAAAAATAGGCCGCGGCCAAAGCCGCGCCCAAAAATAACCGCCCGAAGGCCGAGGCGCCAAGTTCGTCCAGCGGAAAAAGGCCACAAAAACGGGTGGGCTATAGCCTTGAGGGGTGGGGCTGGCTAACTTCGTCCGCCGGACTCGGAATGCCGCGAGACTTTGCGAGGGGCCTCCGGGTGCCAAAAATAGGCCGCAGGCTAAGCCGTCCCGAAAAATAACCGCCCGAAGGCTGGGGCGCCAATTTCATCCAGCGGAAAAAGGCCACAAAAACGGTTGGGCTATAGCCTTGGGGGGTGGGGCTGGCCAACTTCGTCTGCCGGACTCGGAATGCGGTGAGACTTTGCGAGGGGCCTCCGTGTGCCAAAAATAGGCCGCGGACAAAGCCGCGCCCAAAAATAACCGCCCGAAGGCCGGGGCGCCATGTTCGTCCAGTGAAAAAGGCCACAAAAACGGGTGGGCTATAGCCTTGGGGGGTGGGGCTGGCAAACTTCGTCCGCCGGATTCGGAATGCGGTGAGACTTTGCGAGGGGCCTCCGTGTGCCAAAAATAGGCCGCGGGCAAAGCCGCGCCCAAAAATAACCGCCCGAAGGCCGGGGCGCCAAGTTCGTCCAGCGGAAAAAGGCCACAAAAACGGGTGGGCTATAGCCTTGGGGGGTGGGGCTGTCCAACTTTGTCCGCCGGACTCGGAATGCCGCGAAACTTTACGACGGGCCTCCGTGTGCCAAAAATAGGCCGCGGACAAAGCCGTGCTCTAAAATAACCGCCCGTAGGCCGGGGCGCAAAGTTCGACCAGCGGAAAAAGCCCACAAAAACGGGTGGGCTATAGCCTTTGGGGGTGGGGCTGGCCAACTTCGTCCGCCGGACTCGGAATGCCGCGAGACTTTGCGAGGGACCTCCGTGTGCCAAAAATAGGCCGCGGCCTAAGCCGCATCCAAAAATAGCCGCCCGAAGGCCGAGGCGCCAAGTTCGTCCAGCGGAAAAAGGCCACAAAAACGGGTGGGCTATAGCCTTGGGGGGTGGGGCTGGCTAACTTCGTCCGCCGGACTCGGAATGCCGCGAGACTTTGCGAGGGGCCTCCGGGTGCCAAAAATAGGCCGCAGGCTAAGCCGTCCTGAAAAATAACCACCCGAAGGCCGGGACGCCAATTTCATCCAGCGGAAAAAGGCCACAAAAACGGTTGGGCTATAGCCTTGGGGGGTGGGGCTGGCCAACTTCGTCCGCCGGACTCGGAATGCGGTGAGACTTTGCGAGGGGCCTCCGTGTGCCAAAAATAGGCCGCGGGCAAAGCCGCGCCCAAAAATAACCGCCCGAAGGCCGGGGCGCCAAGTTCGTCCAGCGGAAAAAGGCCACAAAAACGGGTGGGCTATAGCCTTGGGGGGTGGGGCTGTCCAACTTTGTCCGCCGGACTCGGAATGCCGCGAAACTTTGCGACGGGCCTCCGTGTGCCCAAAATAGGCCGCGGACAAAGCCGCGCTCTAAAATAACCGCCCGTAGGCCGGGGCGCAAAGTTCGACCAGCGGAAAAAGCCCACAAAAACGGGTGGGCTATAGCCTTTGGGGGTGGGGCTGGCCAACTTTGTCCGCCGGACTCGGAATGCCGCGAGACTTTGCGAGGGGCCTCCGTGTGCCAAAAATAGGCCGTGGGCAAAGCCGTGCCCAAAAATAACCGCCCGAAGGCCGGGGCGCCAAGTTCGTCCAGCGGAAAAAGGCCACAAAAACGGGTGGGCTATAGCCTTGGGGGTGGGGCTGGCCAACTTCGTCCGCCGGACTCGGAATGCTGCGAGTCTTTACGAGGGGCCTCCGTGCGCCAAAAATAGGCCGCGGGCAAAGCCGCGCCCAAAAATAACCGCCTGAAGGCCGCGGCGCCAAGTTCGTGCAGCGGAAAAAGGCCACAAAAACGGGTGGGCTATTGCCTTGGGGGGTGGGGCTGGCCAACTTCGTCCGCCGGACTCGGAATGCTACGAGACTTTGCGAGGGGGCTCTGTGTGCCAAAAATAGGCCGCGGCCAAAGCCGCGCCGAAAAATAACCGCCCGAAGGCCGGGGCGCCAAGTTCGTCCAGCGGAAAAAGGCCACAAAAACGGGTGGGCTATAGCCTTGGGGGGTGGGGCTGGCCAACTTCGTCCGCCGGACTCGGAATGCTACGAAACTTTGCGAGGGGGCTCCGGTTGCCAAAAATAGGCCGCGGCCAAAGCCGCGCCCAAAAATAACCGCCCGAAGGCCGGGGCGCCAAGTTCGTCCAGCGGAAAAAGGCCACAAAAACGGGTGGGCTATTGCCTTGGCGGGTGGGGCTGGCCAACTTCGTCCGCCGGACTCGGAATTGCGCGAGACTTTGCGAGGGGCTTCCGTTTGCCAAAAATAGGCCGCGGGAAAAGCCGCGCCCAAAAATAACCTCCCGAATGCCGGGGCGCCAAGTTCGTCCAGCGGAAAAGGGCCACAAAAACGGGTGGGCTATAGCCTTGGGGGGTGGGGCTGGCCAACGTCGTCCGCCGGACTCGGAATGCCGCGAGACTTTGCGAGGGGCCTCCGTGTGCCAAAAATAGGCCGCGGACAAAGCCGCGCCCAAAAATAACCGCCCGAAGGCCGGGGCGCCATGTTCGTCCAGCGAAAAAGGCCACAAAAACGGGTGGGCTATAGCCTTGGGGGGTGGGGCTGGCAAACTTCGTCCGCCGGATTCGGAATGCGGTGAGACTTTGTGAGGGGCCACCGTGTGCCAAAAATAGGCCGCGGGCAAAGCCGCGCCCAAAAATAACCGCCCGAAGGCCGGGGCGCCAAGTTCGATCAGCGGAAAAAGGCCACAAAAACGGGTGGGCTACAGCCTTGGGGGGTGGGGCTGGCCAACTTCGTCCGCCGGACTCGGAATGCCGCGAGACTTTGCGAGGGACCTCCGTGTGCCAAAAATAGGCCGCGGCCTAAGCCGCATCCAAAAATAACCGCCCGAAGGCCGAGGCGCCAAGTTCGTCCAGCGGAAAAAGGCCACAAAAACGGGTGGGCTATAGCCTTGGGGGGTGGGGCTGGCAAACTTCGTCCGCCGGACTCGGAATGCTACGAGACTTTGCGAGGGGGCTCCGGTTGCCAAAAATAGGCCGCGGTCAAAGCCGCGCCCAAAAATAACCGCCCGAAGGCCGGGGCGCCAAGTTCGTCCAGCGGAAAAAGGACACAAAAACGGGTGGGCTATAGCCTTGGGGGGTGGGGCTGGCCAACTTCGTACGCCGGACTCGGAATGCCGTGAGACTTTGCGAGGGGCCTCCGTGTGCCAAAAATAGGCCGCGGATAAAGCCGCGCCCAAAAATAACCGCCCGAAGGCCGGGGCGCCATGTTCGTCCAGCGAAAAAGGCCACAAAAACGGGTGGGCTATAGCCTTGGGGGGTGGGGCTGGCAAACTTCGTCCGCCGGATTCGGAATGCGGTGAGACTTTGTGAGGGGCCACCGTGTGCCAAAAATAGGCCGCGGGCAAAGCCGCGCCCAAAAATAACCGCCCGAAGGCCGGGGCGCCAAGTTCGATCAGCGGAAAAAGGCCACAAAAACGGGTGGGCTACAGCCTTGGGGGGTGGGGCTGGCCAACTTCGTCCGCCGGACTCGGAATGCCGCGAGACTTTGCGAGGGACCTCCGTGTGCCAAAAATAGGCCGCGGCCTAAGCCGCATCCAAAAATAACCGCCCGAAGGCCGAGGCGCCAAGTTCGTCCAGCGGAAAAAGGCCACAAAAACGGGTGGGCTATAGCCTTGGGGGGTGGGGCTGGCAAACTTCGTCCGCCGGACTCGGAATGCTACGAGACTTTGCGAGGGGGCTCCGGTTGCCAAAAATAGGCCGCGGTCAAAGCCGCGCCCAAAAATAACCGCCCGAAGGCCGGGGCGCCAAGTTCGTCCAGCGGAAAAAGGACACAAAAACGGGTGGGCTATAGCCTTGGGGGGTGGGGCTGGCCAACTTCGTACGCCGGACTCGGAATGCCGTGAGACTTTGCGAGGGGCCTCCGTGTGCCAAAAATAGGCCGCGGATAAAGCCGCGCCCAAAAATAACCGCCCGAAGGCCGGGGCGCCATGTTCGTCCAGCGAAAAAGGCCACAAAAACGGGTGGGCTATAGCCTTGGGGGGTGGGGCTGGCAAACTTCGTCCGCCGGATTCGGAATGCGGTGAGACTTTGTGAGGGGCCACCGTGTGCCAAAAATAGGCCGCGGGCAAAGCCGCGCCCAAAAATAACCGCCCGAAGGCCGGGGCGCCAAGTTCGATCAGCGGAAAAAGGCCACAAAAACGGGTGGGCTACAGCCTTGGGGGGTGGGGCTGGCCAACTTCGTCCGCCGGACTCGGAATGCCGCGAGACTTTGCGAGGGACCTCCGTGTGCCAAAAATAGGCCGCGGCCTAAGCCGCATCCAAAAATAACCGCCCGAAGGCCGAGGCGCCAAGTTCGTCCAGCGGAAAAAGGCCACAAAAACGGGTGGGCTATAGCCTTGGGGGGTGGGGCTGGCAAACTTCGTCCGCCGGACTCGGAATGCTACGAGACTTTGCGAGGGGGCTCCGGTTGCCAAAAATAGGCCGCGGTCAAAGCCGCGCCCAAAAATAACCGCCCGAAGGCCGGGGCGCCAAGTTCGTCCAGCGGAAAAAGGACACAAAAACGGGTGGGCTATAGCCTTGGGGGGTGGGGCTGGCCAACTTCGTACGCCGGACTCGGAATGCCGTGAGACTTTGCGAGGGGCCTCCGTGTGCCAAAAATAGGCCGCGGATAAAGCCGCGCCCAAAAATAACCTCCCGAAGGCCGGGGCGCCATGTTCGTCCAGTGAAAAAGGCCACAAAAACGGGTGGGCTATAGCCTTGGGGGGTGGGGCTGGCAAACTTCGTCCGCCGGATTCGGAATGCGGTGAGACTTTGTGAGGGGCCACCGTGTGCCAAAAATAGGCCTCGGGCAAAGCCGCGCCCAAAAATAACCGCCCGAAGGCCGGGGCGCCAAGTTCGATCAGCGGAAAAAGGCCACAAAAACGGGTGGGCTATAGCCTTGGGGGGTGGGGCTGGCCAACTTCGTCCGCCGGACTCGGAATGCCGCGAGACTTTGCGAGGGACCTCCGTGTGCCAAAAATAGGCCGCGGCCTAAGCCGTATCCAAAAATAACCGCCCGAAGGCCGAGGCGCCAAGTTCGTCCAGCGGAAAAAGGCCACAAAAACGGGTGAGCTATAGCCTTGGGGGGTGGGGCTGGCAAACTTCGTCCGCCGGACTCGGAATACCGCGAGACTTTGCGAGGGGTCTCCGGGGGCCAAAAATAGGCCGCAGGCTAAGCCGCGCCCAAAAATAACCGCCCGAAGGCCGGGGCGCCAAGTTCCTCCAGCGGAAAAAGGCCACAAAAACGGGTGGGCTATAGCCTTGGGGGGTGGGGCTGGCAAACTTCGTCCGCCGGATTCGGAATGCGGTGAGACTTTGTGAGGGGCCACCGTGTGCCAAAAATAGGCCGCGGGCAAAGCCGCGCCCAAAAATAACCGCCCGAAGGCCGGGGCGCCAAGTTCGATCAGCGGAAAAAGGCCACAAAAACGGGTGGGCTACAGCCTTGGGGGGTGGGGCTGGCCAACTTCGTCCGCCGGACTCGGAATGCCGCGAGACTTTGCGAGGGACCTCCGTGTGCCAAAAATAGGCCGCGGCCTAAGCCGCATCCAAAAATAACCGCCCGAAGGCCGAGGCGCCAAGTTCGTCCAGCGGAAAAAGGCCACAAAAACGGGTGGGCTATAGCCTTGGGGGGTGGGGCTGGCAAACTTCGTCCGCCGGACTCGGAATGCTACGAGACTTTGCGAGGGGGCTCCGGTTGCCAAAAATAGGCCGCGGTCAAAGCCGCGCCCAAAAATAACCGCCCGAAGGCCGGGGCGCCAAGTTCGTCCAGCGGAAAAAGGACACAAAAACGGGTGGGCTATAGCCTTGGGGGGTGGGGCTGGCCAACTTCGTACGCCGGACTCGGAATGCCGTGAGACTTTGCGAGGGGCCTCCGTGTGCCAAAAATAGGCCGCGGATAAAGCCGCGCCCAAAAATAACCGCCCGAAGGCCGGGGCGCCATGTTCGTCCAGCGAAAAAGGCCACAAAAACGGGTGGGCTATAGCCTTGGGGGGTGGGGCTGGCAAACTTCGTCCGCCGGATTCGGAATGCGGTGAGACTTTGTGAGGGGCCACCGTGTGCCAAAAATAGGCCGCGGGCAAAGCCGCGCCCAAAAATAACCGCCCGAAGGCCGGGGCGCCAAGTTCGATCAGCGGAAAAAGGCCACAAAAACGGGTGGGCTACAGCCTTGGGGGGTGGGGCTGGCCAACTTCGTCCGCCGGACTCGGAATGCCGCGAGACTTTGCGAGGGACCTCCGTGTGCCAAAAATAGGCCGCGGCCTAAGCCGCATCCAAAAATAACCGCCCGAAGGCCGAGGCGCCAAGTTCGTCCAGCGGAAAAAGGCCACAAAAACGGGTGGGCTATAGCCTTGGGGGGTGGGGCTGGCAAACTTCGTCCGCCGGACTCGGAATGCTACGAGACTTTGCGAGGGGGCTCCGGTTGCCAAAAATAGGCCGCGGTCAAAGCCGCGCCCAAAAATAACCGCCCGAAGGCCGGGGCGCCAAGTTCGTCCAGCGGAAAAAGGACACAAAAACGGGTGGGCTATAGCCTTGGGGGGTGGGGCTGGCCAACTTCGTACGCCGGACTCGGAATGCCGTGAGACTTTGCGAGGGGCCTCCGTGTGCCAAAAATAGGCCGCGGATAAAGCCGCGCCCAAAAATAACCTCCCGAAGGCCGGGGCGCCATGTTCGTCCAGTGAAAAAGGCCACAAAAACGGGTGGGCTATAGCCTTGGGGGGTGGGGCTGGCAAACTTCGTCCGCCGGATTCGGAATGCGGTGAGACTTTGTGAGGGGCCACCGTGTGCCAAAAATAGGCCTCGGGCAAAGCCGCGCCCAAAAATAACCGCCCGAAGGCCGGGGCGCCAAGTTCGATCAGCGGAAAAAGGCCACAAAAACGGGTGGGCTATAGCCTTGGGGGGTGGGGCTGGCCAACTTCGTCCGCCGGACTCGGAATGCCGCGAGACTTTGCGAGGGACCTCCGTGTGCCAAAAATAGGCCGCGGCCTAAGCCGTATCCAAAAATAACCGCCCGAAGGCCGAGGCGCCAAGTTCGTCCAGCGGAAAAAGGCCACAAAAACGGGTGAGCTATAGCCTTGGGGGGTGGGGCTGGCAAACTTCGTCCGCCGGACTCGGAATACCGCGAGACTTTGCGAGGGGTCTCCGGGGGCCAAAAATAGGCCGCAGGCTAAGCCGCGCCCAAAAATAACCGCCCGAAGGCCGGGGCGCCAAGTTCCTCCAGCGGAAAAAGGCCACAAAAACGGGTGGGCTATAGCCTTGGGGGGTGGGGCTGGCAAACTTCGTCCGCCGGATTCGGAATGCGGTGAGACTTTGTGAGGGGCCACCGTGTGCCAAAAATAGGCCGCGGGCAAAGCCGCGCCCAAAAATAACCGCCCGAAGGCCGGGGCGCCAAGTTCGATCAGCGGAAAAAGGCCACAAAAACGGGTGGGCTACAGCCTTGGGGGGTGGGGCTGGCCAACTTCGTCCGCCGGACTCGGAATGCCGCGAGACTTTGCGAGGGACCTCCGTGTGCCAAAAATAGGCCGCGGCCTAAGCCGCATCCAAAAATAACCGCCCGAAGGCCGAGGCGCCAAGTTCGTCCAGCGGAAAAAGGCCACAAAAACGGGTGGGCTATAGCCTTGGGGGGTGGGGCTGGCAAACTTCGTCCGCCGGACTCGGAATGCTACGAGACTTTGCGAGGGGGCTCCGGTTGCCAAAAATAGGCCGCGGTCAAAGCCGCGCCCAAAAATAACCGCCCGAAGGCCGGGGCGCCAAGTTCGTCCAGCGGAAAAAGGACACAAAAACGGGTGGGCTATAGCCTTGGGGGGTGGGGCTGGCCAACTTCGTACGCCGGACTCGGAATGCCGTGAGACTTTGCGAGGGGCCTCCGTGTGCCAAAAATAGGCCGCGGATAAAGCCGCGCCCAAAAATAACCGCCCGAAGGCCGGGGCGCCATGTTCGTCCAGCGAAAAAGGCCACAAAAACGGGTGGGCTATAGCCTTGGGGGGTGGGGCTGGCAAACTTCGTCCGCCGGATTCGGAATGCGGTGAGACTTTGTGAGGGGCCACCGTGTGCCAAAAATAGGCCGCGGGCAAAGCCGCGCCCAAAAATAACCGCCCGAAGGCCGGGGCGCCAAGTTCGATCAGCGGAAAAAGGCCACAAAAACGGGTGGGCTACAGCCTTGGGGGGTGGGGCTGGCCAACTTCGTCCGCCGGACTCGGAATGCCGCGAGACTTTGCGAGGGACCTCCGTGTGCCAAAAATAGGCCGCGGCCTAAGCCGCATCCAAAAATAACCGCCCGAAGGCCGAGGCGCCAAGTTCGTCCAGCGGAAAAAGGCCACAAAAACGGGTGGGCTATAGCCTTGGGGGGTGGGGCTGGCAAACTTCGTCCGCCGGACTCGGAATGCTACGAGACTTTGCGAGGGGGCTCCGGTTGCCAAAAATAGGCCGCGGTCAAAGCCGCGCCCAAAAATAACCGCCCGAAGGCCGGGGCGCCAAGTTCGTCCAGCGGAAAAAGGACACAAAAACGGGTGGGCTATAGCCTTGGGGGGTGGGGCTGGCCAACTTCGTACGCCGGACTCGGAATGCCGTGAGACTTTGCGAGGGGCCTCCGTGTGCCAAAAATAGGCCGCGGATAAAGCCGCGCCCAAAAATAACCTCCCGAAGGCCGGGGCGCCATGTTCGTCCAGTGAAAAAGGCCACAAAAACGGGTGGGCTATAGCCTTGGGGGGTGGGGCTGGCAAACTTCGTCCGCCGGATTCGGAATGCGGTGAGACTTTGTGAGGGGCCACCGTGTGCCAAAAATAGGCCTCGGGCAAAGCCGCGCCCAAAAATAACCGCCCGAAGGCCGGGGCGCCAAGTTCGATCAGCGGAAAAAGGCCACAAAAACGGGTGGGCTATAGCCTTGGGGGGTGGGGCTGGCCAACTTCGTCCGCCGGACTCGGAATGCCGCGAGACTTTGCGAGGGACCTCCGTGTGCCAAAAATAGGCCGCGGCCTAAGCCGTATCCAAAAATAACCGCCCGAAGGCCGAGGCGCCAAGTTCGTCCAGCGGAAAAAGGCCACAAAAACGGGTGAGCTATAGCCTTGGGGGGTGGGGCTGGCAAACTTCGTCCGCCGGACTCGGAATACCGCGAGACTTTGCGAGGGGTCTCCGGGGGCCAAAAATAGGCCGCAGGCTAAGCCGCGCCCAAAAATAACCGCCCGAAGGCCGGGGCGCCAAGTTCCTCCAGCGGAAAAAGGCCACAAAAACGGGTGGGCTATAGCCTTGGGGGGTGGGGCTGGCCAACTTCGTACGCCGGACTCGGAATGCCGCGAGACTTTGCGAGGGGCCTCCGTGTGCCAAAAATAGGCCGCGGACAAAGCTGCGCCCAAAAATAACCGCCCGAAGGCCGGGGCGCCATGTTCGTCCAGCGAAAAAGGCCACAAAAACGGGTGGGCTATAGCCTTGGGGGGTGGGGCTGGCAAACTTCGTCCGCCGGACTCGGAATGCCGCGAGACTTTGCGAGGGGCCTCCGGGTGCCAAAAATAGGCCGCAGGCTAAGCCGCGCCCAAAAATAACCGCCCGAAGGCCGGGGCGCCAAGTTCGTCCAGCGGAAAAAGGCCACAAAAACGGGTGGGCTATAGCCTTGGGGGGTGGGGCTGTCCAACTTTGTCCGCCGGACTCGGAATGCCGCGAAACTTTGCGACGGGCCTCCGTGTGCCAAAAATAGGCCGCGGACAAAGCCGCGCTCTAAAATAACCGCCCGTAGGCCGGGGCGCAAAGTTCGACCAGCGGAAAAAGCCCACAAAAACGGGTGGGCTATAGCCTTTGGGGGTGGGGCTGGCCAACTTTGTCCGCCGGACTCGGAATGCCGCGAGACTTTGCGAGGGGCCTCCGTGTGCCAAAAATAGGCCGTGGCCAAAGCCGTGCCCAAAAATAACCGCCCGAAGGCCGGGGCGCCAAGTTCGTCCAGCGGAAAAAGGCCACAAAAACGGGTGGGCTACAGCCTTGGGGGTGGGGCTGGCCAACTTCGTCCGCCGGACTCGGAATGCTGCGAGTCTTTACGAGGGGCCTCCGTGCGCCAAAAATAGGCCGCGGGCAAAGCCGCGCCCAAAAATAACCGCCTGAAGGCCGCGGCGCCAAGTTCGTGCAGCGGAAAAAGGCCACAAAAACGGGTGGGCTATTGCCTTGGGGGGTGGGGCTGGCCAACTTCGTCCGCCGGACTCGGAATGCTACGAGACTTTGCGAGGGGGCTCTGTGTGCCAAAAATAGGCCGCGGCCAAAGCCGCGCCGAAAAATAACCGCCCGAAGGCCGGGGCGCCAAGTTCGTCCAGCGGAAAAAGGCCACAAAAACGGGTGGGCTATAGCCTTGGGGGGTGGGGCTGGCCAACTTCGTCCGCCGGACTCGGAATGCTACGAGACTTTGCGAGGGGGCTCCGGTTGCCAAAAATAGGCCGCGGCCAAAGCCGCGCCCAAAAATAACCGCCCGAAGGCCGGGGCGCCAAGTTCGTCCAGCGGAAAAAGGCCACAAAAACGGGTGGGCTATTGCCTTGGCGGGTGGGGCTGGCCAACTTCGTCCGCCGGACTCGGAATGCCGCGAGACTTTGCGAGGGGCTTCCGTTTGCCAAAAATAGGCCGCGGGAAAAGCCGCGCCCAAAAATAACCTCCCGAATGCCGGGGCGCCAAGTTCGTCCAGCGGAAAAGGGCCACAAAAACGGGTGGGCTATAGCCTTGGGGGGTGGGGCTGGCCAACGTCGTCCGCCGGACTCGGAATGCCGCGAGACTTTGCGAGGGGCCTCCTTGTGCCAAAAATAGGCCGCGGACAAAGCCGCGCCCAAAAATAACCGCCCGAAGGCCGGGGCGCCATGTTCGTCCAGCGAAAAAGGCCACAAAAACGGGTGGGCTATAGCCTTGGGGGGTGGGGCTGGCAAACTTCGTCCGCCGGATTCGGAATGCGGTGAGACTTTGTGAGGGGCCACCGTGTGCCAAAAATAGGCCGCGGGCAAAGCCGCGCCCAAAAATAACCGCCCGAAGGCCGGGGCGCCAAGTTCGATCAGCGCAAAAAGGCCACAAAAACGGGTGGGCTACAGCCTTGGGGGGTGGGGCTGGCCAACTTCGTCCGCCGGACTCGGAATGCCGCGAGACTTTGCGAGGGACCTCCGTGTGCCAAAAATAGGCCGCAGCCTAAGCCGCATCCAAAAATAACCGCCCGAAGGCCGAGGCGCCAAGTTCGTCCAGCGGAAAAAGGCCACAAAAACGGGTGGGCTATAGCCTTGGGGGGTGGGGCTGGCAAACTTCGTCCGCCGGACTCGGAATGCTACGAGACTTTGCGAGGGGGCTCCGGTTGCCAAAAATAGGCCGCGGTCAAAGCCGCGCCCAAAAATAACCGCCCGAAGGCCGGGGCGCCAAGTTCGTCCAGCGGAAAAAGGACACAAAAACGGGTGGGCTATAGCCTTGGGGGGTGGGGCTGGCCAACTTCGTACGCCGGACTCGGAATGCCGCGAGACTTTGCGAGGGGCCTCCGTGTGCCAAAAATAGGCCGCGGATAAAGCCGCGCCCAAAAATAACCGCCCGAAGGCCGGGGCGCCATGTTCGTCCAGTGAAAAAGGCCACAAAAACGGGTGGGCTATAGCCTTGGGGGGTGGGGCTGGCAAACTTCGTCCGCCGGATTCGGAATGCGGTGAGACTTTGTGAGGGGCCACCGTGTGCCAAAAATAGGCCTCGGGCAAAGCCGCGCCCAAAAATAACCGCCCGAAGGCCGGGGCGCCAAGTTCGATCAGCGGAAAAAGGCCACAAAAACGGGTGGGCTATAGCCTTGGGGGGTGGGGCTGGCCAACTTCGTCCGCCGGACTCGGAATGCCGCGAGACTTTGCGAGGGACCTCCGTGTGCCAAAAATAGGCCGCGGCCTAAGCCGTATCCAAAAATAACCGCCCGAAGGCCGAGGCGCCAAGTTCGTCCAGCGGAAAAAGGCCACAAAAACGGGTGAGCTATAGCCTTGGGGGGTGGGGCTGGCAAACTTCGTCCGCCGGACTCGGAATACCGCGAGACTTTGCGAGGGGTCTCCGGGGGCCAAAAATAGGCCGCAGGCTAAGCCGCGCCCAAAAATAACCGCCCGAAGGCCGGGGCGCCAAGTTCCTCCAGCGGAAAAAGGCCACAAAAACGGGTGGGCTATAGCCTTGGGGGGTGGGGCTGGCCAACTTCGTACGCCGGACTCGGAATGCCGCGAGACTTTGCGAGGGGCCTCCGTGTGCCAAAAATAGGCCGCGGGCAAAGCTGCGCCCAAAAATAACCGCCCGAAGGCCGGGGCGCCATGTTCGTCCAGCGAAAAAGGCCACAAAAACGGGTGGGCTATAGCCTTGGGGGGTGGGGCTGGCAAACTTCGTCCGCCGGACTCGGAATGCCGCGAGACTTTGCGAGGGGCCTCCGGGTGCCAAAAATAGGCCGCAGGCTAAGCCGCGCCCAAAAATAACCGCCCGAAGGCCGGGGCGCCAAGTTCCTCCAGCGGAAAAAGGCCACAAAAACGGGTGGGCTATAGCCTTGGGGGGTGGGGCTGGCCAACTTCGTACGCCGGACTCGGAATGCCGCGAGACTTTGCGAGGGGCCTCCGTGTGCCAAAAATAGGCCTCGGGCAAAGCCGCGCCCAAAAATAACCGCCCGAAGGCCGGGGCGCCAAGTTCGATCAGCGGAAAAAGGCCACAAAAACGGGTGGGCTATAGCCTTGGGGGGTGGGGCTGGCCAACTTCGTCCGCCGGACTCGGAATGCCGCGAGACTTTGCGAGGGACCTCCGTGTGCCAAAAATAGGCCGCGGCCTAAGCCGTATCCAAAAATAACCGCCCGAAGGCCGAGGCGCCAAGTTCGTCCAGCGGAAAAAGGCCACAAAAACGGGTGAGCTATAGCCTTGGGGGGTGGGGCTGGCAAACTTCGTCCGCCGGACTCGGAATACCGCGAGACTTTGCGAGGGGTCTCCGGGGGCCAAAAATAGGCCGCAGGCTAAGCCGCGCCCAAAAATAACCGCCCGAAGGCCGGGGCGCCAAGTTCCTCCAGCGGAAAAAGGCCACAAAAACGGGTGGGCTATAGCCTTGGGGGGTGGGGCTGGCCAACTTCGTACGCCGGACTCGGAATGCCGCGAGACTTTGCGAGGGGCCTCCGTGTGCCAAAAATAGGCCGCGGGCAAAGCTGCGCCCAAAAATAACCGCCCGAAGGCCGGGGCGCCATGTTCGTCCAGCGAAAAAGGCCACAAAAACGGGTGGGCTATAGCCTTGGGGGGTGGGGCTGGCAAACTTCGTCCGCCGGACTCGGAATGCCGCGAGACTTTGCGAGGGGCCTCCGGGTGCCAAAAATAGGCCGCAGGCTAAGCCGCGCCCAAAAATAACCACCCGAAGGCCGGGGCGCCAAGTTCCTCCAGCGGAAAAAGGCCACAAAAACGGGTGGGCTATAGCCTTGGGGGGTGGGGCCGGCCAACTTCGTCCGCCGGACTCGGAATGCTGCGAGACTTTGCGAGGGGCCTCCGTGTGTCAAAAATAGGCCGCGGGCAAAGCCGCGCCCAAAAATAACCGCCCGAAGGCCGGGGCGCCAAGTTCGTCCACCGGAAAAAGGCCACAAAAACGGGTGGGCTATAGCCTTGGGGGGTGGGGCTGGCCAACTTCGTCCGCCGGACTTGGAATGCCGCGAGACTTTGGGAGGGGCCTCCGGGTGCCAAAAATAGGCCGCGGGCAATGCCGCGCCCAAAAATAACCGCCCGAAGGCCGGGGCGCCAAGTTCGTCCAGCGGAAAAAGGCCACAAAAACGGGTGGGCTATAGCCTTGGGGGGTGGGGCTGGCCAACTTCGTCCGCCGGACTCGGAATGCCGCGAAACTTTGCGAGGGGCCTCCGTGTGCCAAAAATAGGCCGCGGGCAATGCCGCGCCCAAAAATAACCGCCCGAAGGCCGGGGCGCCAAGTTCGTCCAGCAGAAAAAGGCCACAAAAACGGGTGGGCTATAGCCTTGTGGGGTGGGGCTGGCCAACTTGGTCCACCGGATTCGGAATGCGGTGAGACTTTGTGAGGGGCCACCGTGTGCCAAAAATAGGCCGCGGGCAAAGCCGCGCCCAAAAATAACCGCCCGAAGGCCGGGGCGCCAAGTTCGATCAGCGGAAAAAGGCCACAAAAACGGGTGGGCTATAGCCTTGGGGGGTGGGGCTGGCCAACTTCGTCCGCCGGACTCGGAATGCCGCGAGACTTTGCGAGGGACCTCCGTGTGCCAAAAATAGGCCGCGGCCTAAGCCGCATCCAAAAATAGCCACCCGAAGGCCGAGGCGCCAAGTTCGTCCAGCGGAAAAAGGCCACAAAAACGGGTGGGCTATAGCCTTGGGGGGTGGGGCTGGCTAACTTCGTCCGCCGGACTCGGAATGCCGCGAGACTTTGCGAGGGGCCTCCGGGTGCCAAAAATAGGCCGCAGGCTAAGCCGTCCCGAAAAATAACCGCCCGAAGGCTGGGGCGCCAATTTCATCCAGCGGAAAAAGGCCACAAAAACGGTTGGGCTATAGCCTTGGGGGGTGGGGCTGGCCAACTTCGTCCGCCGGACTCGGAAAGCGGTGAGACTTTGCGAGGGGCCTCCGTGTGCCAAAAATAGGCCGCGGGCAAAGCCGCGCCCAAAAATAACCGCCCGAAGGCCGGGGCGCCAAGTTCGTCCAGCGGAAAAAGGCCACAAAAACGGGTGGGCTATAGCCTTGGGGGGTGGGGCTGTCCAACTTTGTCCGCCGGACTCGGAATGCCGCGAAACTTTGCGACGGGCCTCCGTGTGCCAAAAATAGGCCGCGGACAAAGCCGCGCTCTAAAATAACCGCCCGTAGGCCGGGGCGCAAAGTTCGACCAGCGGAAAAAGCCCACAAAAACGGGTGGGCTATGGCCTTTGGGGGTGGGGCTGGCCAACTTCGTCCGCCGGACTCGGAATGCCGCGAGACTTTGCGAGGGACCTCCGTGTGCCAAAAATAGGCCGCGGCCTAAGCCGCATCCAAAAATAGCCGCCCGAAGGCCGAGGCGCCAAGTTCGTCCAGCGGAAAAAGGCCACAAAAACGGGTGGGCTATAGCCTTGGGGGGTGGGGCTGGCTACCTTCGTCCGCCGGACTCGGAATGCCGCGAGACTTTGCGAGGGGCCTCCGGGTGCCAAAAATAGGCCGCAGGCTAAGCCGTCCCGAAAAATAACCACCCGAAGGCCGGGGCGCCAATTTCATCCAGCGGAAAAAGGCCACAAAAACGGTTGGGCTATAGCCTTGGGGGGTGGGGCTGGCCAACTTCGTCCGCCGGACTCGGAATGCGGTGAGACCTTGCGAGGGGCCTCCGTGTGCCAAAAATAGGCCGCGGGCAAAGCCGCGCCCAAAAATAACCGCCCGAAGGCCGGGGCGCCAAGTTCGTCCAGCGGAAAAAGGCCACAAAAACGGGTGGGCTATAGCCTTGGGGGGTGGGGCTGTCCAACTTTGTCCGCCGGACTCGGAATGCCGCGAAACTTTGCGACGGGCCTCCGTGTGCCAAAAATAGGCCGCGGACAAAGCCGCGCTCTAAAATAACCGCCCGTAGGCCGGGGCGCAAAGTTCGACCAGCGGAAAAAGCCCACAAAAACGGGTGGGCTATAGCCTTTGGGGGTGGGGCTGGCCAACTTCGTCCGCCGGACTCGGAATGCCGCGAGACTTTGCGAGGGACCTCCGTGTGCCAAAAATAGGCCGCGGCCTAAGCCGCATCCAAAAATAGCCGCCCGAAGGCCGAGGCGCCAAGTTCGTCCAGCGGAAAAAGGCCACAAAAACGGGTGGGCTATAGCCTTGGGGGGTGGGGCTGGCTACCTTCGTCCGCCGGACTCGGAATGCCGCGAGACTTTGCGAGGGGCCTCCGGGTGCCAAAAATAGGCCGCAGGCTAAGCCGTCCCGAAAAATAACCACCCGGAAACCGGGGCGCCAATTTCATCCAGCGGAAAAAGGCCACAAAAACGGATGGGCTATAGCCTTGGGGGGTGGGGCTGGCCAACTTCGTCCGCCGGACTCGGAATGCGGTGAGACTTTGCGAGGGGCCTCGGTGTGCCAAAAATAGGCCGCGGCCTAAGCCGCATCCAAAAATAGCCGCCCGAAGGCCGAGGCGCCAAGTTCGTCCAGCGGAAAAAGGCCACAAAAGAGGGTGGGCTATAGCCTTGGGGGGTGGGGCTGGCTACCTTCGTCCGCCGGACTCGGAATGCCGCGAGACTTTGCGAGGGGGCTCCGTGTGCCAAAAATAGGCCGCGGCCAAAGCCGCACCCAAAAATAACCGCCCGAAGGCCGGGGCGCCAAGTTCGTCCAGCGAAAAAGGCCACAAAAACGGGTGGGCTATAGCCTTGGGGGGTGGGGCTGGCCAACTTCGTCCGCTGGACTCGGAATGCCGCGAGACTTTACGAGGGGCCTCCGTACGCCAAAAATAGGCCGCGGGCAAAGCTGTGCCCAAAAATAACCGCCCGTAGGCCGGGGCGCCAAGTTCGACCAGCGGAAAAAGGCCACAAAAACACGTGGGCTATAGCGTTGGGTGGTGGGGCTGGCCAACTTTGTCCGCCGGACTCGGAATGCCGCGAGACTTTGCGAGGGGCCTCCGTGTGCCAAAAATAGGCCGCGGGCAAAGCCGCGCCCAAAACTAACCGCCCGAAGGCCGGGGCGCCAAGTTTGTCCAGCAGAAAAAGGCCACAAAAACGGGTGGGCTATAGCCTTGGGGGTTGGGGCTGGCCAACTTCGTCCGCCGGACTCGGAATGCCGCGAGACTTTGCGAGGGGCCTCCGTGTGCCAAAATGAGGCCGCGGGCAAAGCCGCGCCCAAAAATAACCGCCCGAAGGCCGGGGCGCCAAGTTCGTCCAGCGGAAAAAGGCCACAAAAACGGGTGGGCTATATCCTTGGGGGGTGGGGCTGGCCAACTTCGTCCGCCGGACTCGGAATGCCGCGAGACTTTGCGAGGGGCCTCCGTGTGCCAAAAAAAGGCCGCGGGCAAAGCCGCGCCCATAAATAACCCCACGAAGGGCGGGGCGCCAAGTTCGTCCAGCGGAAAAAGGCCACAAAAACGCGTGGGCTATAGCCTTGGGGGGTGGGGCTGGCCAACTTCGTCCGCCGGACTCGGAATGCTACGAGACTTTGCGAGGGGGCTCCGGTTGCCAAAAATAGGCCGCGGCCAAAGCCGCGCCCAAAAATAACCGCCCGAAGGCCGTGGCGCCAAGTTCGTCCAGCGGAAAAAGGCCACAAAAACGGGTGGGCTATAGCCTTGGGGGGTGGGGCTGGCCGACTTCCTCCGCCGGACTCGGAATGCCGCGAGACTTTTTGAGGGGCCTCCGTGTGCCAAAACTAGGCCGCGGACAAAGCCGCGCCCAAAAATAACAGCCCGAAGGCCAGGGCGCCAAGTTCGTCCAGCGGAAAAAGGCCACAAAAACGGGTGGGCTAAAGCCTTGGGGGGTGGGGCTGGCCAGCTTCGTCCGCCGGACTCGGAATGCAGCGAGACTTTGCGAGGGGCCTCCGTGTGCCAAAAATAGGCCGCGGGCAAAGCCGCGCCCAAAAATAACCGCCCGAAGGCCGGGGCGCCAAGTTCGTCCAGCGGAAAAAGGCCACAAAAACGGGTGGGCTATAGCCTTGGGTGGTGGGGCTGGCCAACTTCGTCCGCCGGAATCGGAATGCTGCGAGACTTTGAGAGGGGCCTCCGTCCGTCAAAAATAGACCGCGGGCAAAGCCGCGCCCAAAAATAACCGCCCGAAGGCCGGGGCGCCAAGTTCGTCCAGCGGAAAAAGGCCACAAAAACGGGTGGTCTATAGCCTTGGGGGATGGGGCTGGCCAACTTCGTCCCCCGGACTCGGAATGCCGCGAGACATTGTGAGGGGCCTCCATGTGCCAAAAATAGGCCGCGGGTAAAGCCGCGCCCAACAATAACCGCCCGAACGCCGGGGCGCCCAGTTCGTCCAGCGGAAAAAGGCCACAAAATGGGGTGGGCTACAACCTTGGGGGGTGGGGCTGGACAACTTTGTCCGCCGGACTCGGAATACCGCGAGACTTTCCGAGGGGCCTCCGTCTGCCAAAAATATGCCGCGGGCAAAGCCGCGCCCAAAAATAACCGCCCGAAGGCCGGGGCGCCTAGTTCGTCCAGCAGAAAAAGGCCACAAAAACGGGTGGGCTATAGCCTTGGGGGGTGGGGCTGGCCGACTTCGTCCGCCGGACTGGGACTTGGAATGCCGCGAGACTTTGCGAGGGGCCTCCGTGTGCCAAAACTAGGCCGCGGGCAAAGCCGCGCCCAAAAATAACCGCCCAAAGGCCGGGGCGCCAAGTTCGTCCAGCGGAAAAAGGGCACAAAAACGGGTGGGCTATAGCCTTGGGGGGTGGGGCTGGCCAACTTCGTCCGCCGGACTCGGAATGCCGCGAGACTTTGCGAGGGGCCTCCGTGTGCCAAAAATAGGCCGCGGGAAAAGCCGCGCCCAAAAATAACCGCCCGAAGGCCGGGGCGCCAAGTTCGTCCAGCGGAAAAAGGCCACAAAAACGGGTGGGCTATAGCCTTGGGGGGTGGGGCTGGCCAACTTCATCCGCCGGACTCGGAATGCCGCGAGACTTTGCGAGGGGCACCCGTCCGCCAAAAAAAGGCCGCGGGAAAGCCGCGCCAAAAAATAACTGCCCGAAGGCCGGGGCGCCAAGTTCGTCCTGCGGAAAAAGGCCACAAAAATGGGTGGGCTATAGCCTTGGGGGGTGGGGCTGGCCAACTTCGTCCGCCGGACACGGAATGCCGTGAGACTTTGCGAGGGGCCTCTGTGTGACAAAAATAGGCCGTGCGCAAGCCGCGCCCAAAAATAACCGCCCGAAGGCCAGGGCGCCAAGTTCGTCCAGCGGAAAACGGCCACAAAAACGGGTGGGCTATAGCCTTGGGGGGTGGGGCTGGCCAACTTCGTCCGCCGGACTCGGAAAGCCGTGAGACTTTGCAAGGGGCCTCCGTGCGCCAAAAATAGGCCGCGGGCAAAGCTGCGCCCAAAAATAACTTCCCGAAGGCTGGGGCGCCAAGTTCGTCCAGCGGAAAAAGGCCACAAAAACGGGTGGGCTATAGCCTTGGGGGGTGGGGCTGGCCAACTTCATCCGCCGGACTCGGAATGCCGCGAGACTTTGCGAGGGGCCTCCGTGTGTAAAAAATAGGCCGCGGGCAAAGCCGCGCCCAAAAATAACTGCCCGAAGGCCGGGGCGCCAAGTTCGTCCTGCGGAAAAAGGCCACAAAAATGGGTGGGCTATAGCCTTGGGGGGTGGGGCTGGCCAACTTCATCCGCCGGACTCAGAATGCCGCGAGCCTTTGCGAGGGGCCTCCGTGTGCCAAAATAGGCCGTGGAGAAAGCCGCGCCCAAAAATAACCGCCCGAAGGCTGGGGCGCCAAGTTCGTCCAGCGGAAAAAGGCCACAAAAACGGGTGGGCTATAGCCTTGGGGGGTGGGGCTGGCCAACTTCGTCCGCCGAACTCGGAATGCCGCGAGCCTTTGCGAGGGGCCTCTGTGTGACAAAAATAGGCCGTGGGCAAAGCCGCGCCCAAAAATAACCGCCCGAAGGCCAGGGCGCCAAGTTCGTCCAGCGGAAAAAGGCCACAAAAACGGGTGGGCTATAGCCTTGGGGGGTGGGGCTGGCCAACTTCGTCCGCCGGACTCGGAATGCCGTGAGACTTTGCAAGGGGCCTCCGTGCGCCAAAAATAGGCCGCGGGCAAAGCTGCACCCAAAAATAACCGCCCGAAGGCTGGGGCGCCAAGTTCGTCCAGCGGAAAAAGGCCACAAAAACGGGTGGGCTATAGCCTTGGGGGGTGGGGCTGGCCAACTTCATCCGCCGTACTCGGAATGCCGCGAGACTTTGCGAGGGGCCTCCGTGTGCCAAAAATAGGCCGCGGGCAAAGCCGCGCCCAAAAATAACCGCCCGAAAGCCGGGGCGCCAAGTTCGTCCAGCGGAAAAAGGCCACAAAATCGGGTGGGCTATAGCCTTGGGGGGTGGGGCTGGCCAACTTCATCCGCCGGACTCGGAATGCCGCGAGCCTTTGCAAGGGGCCTCCGTGCGCTAAAAATAGGCCGCGGGCAAAGCTGCACCCAAAAATAACCGCCCGAAGGCTGGGGCGCCAAGTTCGTCCAGCGGAAAAAGGCCACAAAAACGGGTGGGCTATAGCCTTGGGGGGTGGGGCTGGCCAACTTCATCCGCCGTACTCGGAATGCCGCGAGACTTTGCGAGGGGCCTCCGTGTGCCAAAAATAGCCCGCGGGCGAAGACGCGCCCAAAAATAACCGCCCGAATGCAGGGGCGCCAAGTTCGTCCAGCGGAAAAAGGCCACAAAATCGGGTGGGCTATAGCCTTGGGGGGTGGGGCTGGCCAACTTCATCCGCCGGACTCGGAATGCCGCGAGACTTTGCGAGGGGTCTCCGTGTGCCAAAAATAGGCCGCGGGCAAAGCCGCGCCCAAAAATAACCGCCCGAAGGCCGGGGCGCCAAGTTCTTCCTGCGGAAAAAGGCCACAAAAATGGGTGGGCTATAGCCTTGGGGGGTGGGGCTGGCCAACTTCATCCGCCGGACTCGGAATGCCGCGAGCCTTTGCGAGGGGCCTCCGTGTGCCAAAAGAGGCCGCGGACAAAGCCGCGCCCAAAAATAACCGCCCGAAGGCTGGGGCGCCAAGTTCGTCCAGCGGAAAAAGGCCACAAAACCGGGTGGGCTATAGCCTTGGGGGGTGGGGCTGGCCAACTTCATCCGCCGGACTCGGAATGCCGCGAGACTTTGCGAGGGGACTCCGTGTGCCAAAAATAGAACGCGGCCAAAGCCGCACCCAAAAATAACCGCCCGAACGCCGGGGTGCCAAGTTCGTCCAGTGGAAAAATGCCACTAAAACGGGTGGGCTATAGCCTTGGGGGGTGGGGCTGGCCAACTTCATCCGCCGGACACGGAATGCCGCGAGACTTTGCGAGGGGCCTCTGTGTGCCAAAAATAGGCCGTGGGCAAAGCCGCGCCCAAAAATAACCGCCCGAAGGCCGGGGCGCCAAGTTCGTCCAGCGGAAAAAGGCCACAAAAACGGGTGGGCTGTAGCCTTGGGGGGTGGGGCTGGCCAACTTCGTCCGCCGGACTCGGAATGCCGCGAGACTTTGTGAGTGGCCTCCGTTTGCCAAAAATAGGCTGCGGGCAAAGCCGCGCCCAAAAATAACCGCCCGAAGGCCGGGGCGCCAAGTTCGTCCGGCGGAAAAAGGTCTCAAAAACGGGTGGGCTATAGCCTTGGGGGGTGGGGCTGGCCCACTTCGTCCGCCGGACACGGAATGCCGGGAGACTTTGCGAGGGGCCTCTGTGTGCTAAAAATAGGCCGTGGGCAAAGCCGCGCCCAAAAATAACCGCCCGAAGGTCGGGCCCCCAAGTTTGTCCAGCGGAAAAAGGCCATAAAAATGGGTGGGCTATAGCCTTGGGGGGTGGGGCTGGCCAACTTCGTCCGCCGGACTCGGAATGCCGCGAGACTTTGCGAGGGGTCTCTGTGTGCCAAAAATAGGCCGCGGGCAAAGCCACCACCAAGAATAACCGCGCAAAGGCCGGGGCGCCAAGTACGTCCAGCAGAAAAAGGCCACAAAAACGGGTGGGCTATAGCCTTGGGTGGTGGGGCAGGCCAACTTCGTCCTCCAGACTCGGAATGCCGCGAGACTTTGCGAGGGGACTCCGTGTGCAAAAAATAGAACGCGGCCAAAGCCGCACCCAAAAATAACCGCCCGAACGCCGGGGTGCCAAGTTCGTCCAGCGGAAAAATGCCACAAAAACGGGTGGGCTATAGCCTTGGGGGGTGGGGCTGGCCAACTTCGTCCGCCGGACACGGAATGCCGCGAGACTTTGCGAGGGGCCTCTGTGTGCCAAAAATAGGCCGTGGACAAAGCCGCGCCCAAAAATAACCGCCCGAAGGCCGGGGCGCCAAGTTCGTCCAGCGGAAAAAGGCCACAAAAACGGGTGGGCTATAGCCTTGGGGGGTGGGGCTGGCCAACTTCGTCCGCCGGACTCGAAATGCCGCGAGACTTTTTGAGTGGCCTCCGTTTGCCAAAAATAGGCTGCGGGCAAAGCCGCGCCCAAAAATAACCGCCCGAAGGCCGGGGCGCCAAGTTCGTCCAGCGGAAAAAGGCCACAAAAACGGGTGGGCTATAGCCTTAGGGGGTGGGGCTGGCCAACTTCGTCCGCCGGACTCGGAATGCCGCGAGACTTTGTGAGGCACCTCCGTGTGCCAAAATTAGGCCACGGGGAAAACCGCGCCCAAGAATAACCGCCCGAAGGCCGGTGCGCCAAGTTCGTCCAGCAGAAAAAGGCCACAAAAACGGGTGGGCTATAGCCTTGGCGGGTGGGGCTGGCCGACTTCGTCCGCCGGACTCGGAATGCCGGGAGACTTTGCGAGGGGCCTCCGTGTGCCAAAAATAGGCCGCGGGCAAAGCCGCACCCAAAAATAACTGCCCGAAGGCCGGGGCGCCAAGTTCGTCCAGCGGAGAAAGGCCACAAAAACGGATGGGCTATAGCCTTGGGGGTTGGGGCTGGCCGACTTCGTCCGCCGGACTCGGAATGCCGCGAGACTTTGCGAGGGGCCTCCGTGTGCCAAAAATAGGCAGCGGGCAAAGCCGCGCCCAAAAATAACAGCCCGAAGGCCGGGGCGCCAAGTTCGTCCGGCGGAAAAAGGTCTCAAAAACGGGTGGGCTATAGCCTTGGGGGGTGGGGCTGGCCCACTTCGTCCGCCGGACACGGAATGCCGGGAGACTTTGCGAGGGGCCTCTGTGTGCCAAAAATAGGCCGTCGGCAAAGCCGCGCCCAAAAATAACCGCCCGAAGGACGGGCCCCCAAGTTTGTCCAGCGGAAAAAGGCCATAAAAATGGGTGGGCTATAGCCTTGGGGGGTGGGGCTGGCCAACTTCGTCCGCCGGACTCGGAATGCCGCGAGACTTTGCGAGGGGCCTCTGTGTGCCAAAAATAGGCCGCGGGCAAAGCCACCCCCAAGAATAACCGCGCAAAGGCCGGGGCGCCAAGTTCGTCCAGCAGAAAAAGGCCACAAAAACGGGTGGGCTGTAGCCTTGGGGGGTGGGGCTGGCCAACTTCGTCCGCCGGACACGGAATGCCGCGAGACTTTGCGAGGGGCCTCTGTGTGCCAAAAATAGGCCGTGGGCAAAGCCGCGCCCAAAAATAACCGCCCGAAGGCCGGGGCGCCAAGTTCGTCCAGCGGAAAAAGGCCACAAAAATGGGTGGGCTATAGCCTTGGGGGGTGGGGCTGGCCAACTTCGTCCGCCGGACTCGGAATGCCGCGAGACTTTGTGAGGCGCCTCCGTGTGCCAAAAATAGGCCACGGGGAAAACCGCGCCCAAGAATAACCGCCCGAAGGCCGGTGCGCCAAGTTCGTCCAGCGGAAAAAGGCCACAAAAACGGGTGGGCTGTAGCCTTGGGGGGTGGGGCTGGCCAACTTCGTCCGCCGGAATCGGAATGCCGCGAGACTTTGTGAGTGGCCTCCGTTTGCCAAAAATAGGCTGCGGGCAAAGCCGCGCCCAAAAATAACCGCCCGAAGGCCGGGGCGCCAAGTTCGTCCGGCGGAAAAAGGTCTCAAAAACGGGTGGGCTATAACCTTGGGGGGTGGGGCTGGCCAACTTCGTCCGCCGGACACGGAATGCCGGGAGACTTTGCGAGGGGCCTCTGTGTGCCAAAAATAGGCCGTGGGCAAAGCCGCGCCCAAAAATAACCGCCCGAAGGACGGGCCCCCAAGTTTGTCCAGCGGAAAAAGGCCATAAAAATGGGTGGGCTATAGCCTTGGGGGGTGGGGCTGGCCAACTTCGTCCGCCGGACTCGGAATGCCGCGAGACTTTGCGAGGGGCCTCTGTGTGCCATAAATAGGCCGCGGGCAAAGCCACCCCCAAGAATATCCGCGCAAAGGCCGGGGCGCCAAGTTCGTCCAGCAGAAAAAGGCCACAAAAACGGCTGGGCTATAGCCTTGGGTGGTGGGGCTGGCCAACTTCGTCCTCCAGACTCGGAATGCCGCGAGACTTTGCGAGGGGACTCCGTGTGCCAAAAATAGAACGCGGCCAAAGCCGCACCCAAAAATAACCGCCCGAACGCCGGGGTGCCAAGTTCGTCCAGCGGAAAAATGCCACAAAAACGGGTGGGCTATAGCCTTGGGGGGTGGGGCTGGCCAACTTCGTCCGCCGGACACGGAATGCCGCGAGACTTTCCGAGGGGCCTCTGTGTGCCAAAAATAGGCCGTGGGCAAAGCCGCGCCCAAAAATAACCGCCCGAAGGCCGGGGCGCCAAGTTCGTCCAGCGGAAAAAGGCCACAAAAACGGGTGGGCTATAGCCTTGGGGGGTGGGGCTGGCCAACTTCGTCCGCCGGACTCGGAATGCCGCGAGACTTTGTGAGGCGCCTCCGTGTGCCAAAAATAGGCCACGGGGAAAACCGCGCCCAAGAATAACCGCCCGAAGGCCGGTGCGCCAAGTTCGTCCAGCGGAAAAATGCCACAAAAACGGGTGGGCTGTAGCCTTGGGGGGTGGGGCTGGCCAACTTCGTCCGCCGGACTCGGAATGCCGCGAGACTTTTTGAGTGGCCTCCGTTTGCCAAAAATAGGCTGCGGGCAAAGCCGCGCCCAAAAATAACCGCCCGAAGGCCGGGGCGCCTAGTTCGTCCAGCGGAAAAAGGCCACAAAAACGGGTGGGCTATAGCCTTGGGGGGTGGGGCTGGCCAACTTCGTCCGCCGGACTCGGAATGCCGCGAGACTATGTGAGGCACCTCCGTGTGCCAAAATTAGGCCACGGGGAAAACCGCGCCCAAGAATAACCGCCCGAAGGCCGGTGCGCCAAGTTCGTCCAGCAGAAAAAGGCCACAAAAACGGGTGGGCTATAGCCTTGGCGGGTGGGGCTGGCCGACTTCGTCCGCCGGACTCGGAATGCCGGGAGACTTTGCGAGGGGCCTCCGTGTGCCAAAAATAGGCCGCGGGCAAAGCCGCACCCAAAAATAACTGCCCGAAGGCCGGGGCGCCAAGTTCGTCCAGCGGAGAAAGGCCACAAAAACGGATGGGCTATAGCCTTGGGGGGTGGGGCTGGCCGACTTCGTCCGCCGGACTCGGAATGCCGCGAGATTTTGCGAGGGGCCTCCGTGTGCCAAAAATAGACCGCGGGCAAATCCGCACCCAAAAATAACCGCCCGAAGACCGGGGCGCCAAGTTCTTCCAGCAGAAAAAGGCCACAAAAACGGGTGGGCTATAGCCTTGGGTGGTGGGGCTGGCCAACTTCGTCCGCCGGACACGGAATGCCGGGAGACTTTGCGAGGGGCCTCTGTGTGCCAAAAATAGGCCGTGGGCAAAGCCGCGCCCAAAAATAACCGCCCGAAGGCCGGGGCGCCAAGTTTGTCCAGCGGAAAAAGGCCATAAAAATGGGTGGGCTATAGCCTTGGGGGGTGGGGCTGGCCAACTTCGTCCGCCGGACTCGGAATGCCGCGAGACTTTGCGAGGGGCCTCCATGTGCCAAAAATAGGCCGCGGGGAAAGCCACCCCCAAGAATAACCGCCCAAAGGCCGGGGCGCCAAGTTCTTCCAGCAGAAAAAGGCCACAAAAACGGGTGGGCTATAGCCTTGGGTGGTGGGGCTGGCCAACTTCGTCCTCCAGACTCGGAATGCCGCGAGACTTTGCGAGGGGCCTCCGTGTGCCAAAAATAGGCCGCGGCCAAAGCCGCGCCAAAAATAACCGCCCGAACGCCGGGGTGCCAAATTCGTCCAGCGGAAAAATGCCACAAAAACGGGTGGGCTGTAGCCTTGGGGGGTGGGGCTGGCCAACTTCGTCCGCCGGACTCGGAATGCCGCGAGACTTCGTGAGGGGACTCCGTGTGCCAAAAATAGGCCGTGGGCAAAGCCGCGCCCAAAAATAACTGCCGAAGGCAGGGGCGCCAAGTTCGTCCAGCGGAAAAAGGCCACAAAAACGGGTGGGCTGTAGCCTTGGGGGGTGGGGCTGGCCAACTTCGTCCGCCGGACTCGGAATGCCGCGAGACTTTGCGAGGGGCCTCCGTGTGCCAAAAATAGACCGCGGGCAAAGCCGCGCCCAAAAATAACCGCCCGAAGGCCGGGGCGCCAAGTTCTTCCAGCGGAAAAAGGCCACAAAAACGGGTGGGCTATAGCCTTGGGGGGGGGGGGGCTGGCCAACTTCGTCCGCCCGACTCGGAATGCCGCGAGACTTTGCGAGGGGCCTCAGTGTGCCAAAAATAGGCCGCGGGCAGAGCCGTACCCAAAAATAACCGCCCAAAGGCCAGGGCGCCAAGTTCGTCCAGCGGAAAAAGGCCACAAAAACGGGTGGGCTGTAGCCTTGGGGGGTGGGGCTGGCCAACTTCGTCCGCCGGAGTCGGGATGCTACGAGACTTTGCGAGGGGCCTCCGTGTGATAAATATAGGCCGCGGGCAAAGCCACGCTCACAAATAACTGCCCGAAGGCCGGGGCGCCAAGTTCGTCCAGCGGAAAAAGGCCACAAAAACGGGTTGGCTATAGCCTTGGGGGGTGGGGCTGGCCGACTTCGTCCGCCGGACTCGGAATGCCGCGAGACTTTGCGAGGGGCCTCCGTGTGCCAAAAATAGGCCACGGGCGAATCCGCACCCAAAAATAACTGCCCGAAGGCCGGGGCGCCAAGTTCGTCCAGCGGAGAAAGGGCACAAAAACGGATGGGCTATAGCCTTGGGGGGTGGGGCTGGCCGACTTCGTCCGCCGGACTCGGAATGCCGCGAGATTTTGCGAGGGGCCTCCGTGTGCCAAAAATAGTCCGCGGGCAAATCCACACCCAAAAATAACCGCCCGAAGACCGGGGCGCCAAGTTCGTCCAGCGGAAAAAGGCCACAAAAACGGGTTGGCTATAGCCTTGGGGGGTAGGGCTGGCCGACTTCATCCGCCGGACTCGGAATGCCGCGAGACTTTGCGAGGGGCCTCCATGTACCAAAAATAGACCGCGGGCAAATCCGCACCCAAAAATAACCGCCCGAAGACTGGGGCGCCAAGTTCGTCCAGCGCAAAAAGGCCACAAAAACGGGTTGGCTATAGCCTTGGGGGGTGGGGCTGGCCGACTTCGTCCGCCGGACTCGGAATGCCGCGAGACCTTGCGAGGGGCCTCCGTGTGCCAAAAATAGGCCGCGGGCAAAGCTGTACCCAAAAATAACTGCCCGAAGGCCGGGGCGCCAAGTTCGTCCAGCGGAGAAAGGCCACAAAAACGGATGGGCTATAGCCTTGGGGGGTGGGGCTGGGCAACTTCGTCCGCCAGACTCGGAATGCTGCGAGACATTGCGAGGGACCGATGTGTGCCAAAAATAGGCCGCGAGCAAAGCAGCGCCCAAAAATAACTGCCCGAAGGCCGGGGCGCCAAGTTCGTCCAGCGGAAAAAGGCCACAAAAACGGGTGGGCTATAGCCTTGGGGGGTGGGGCTGGCCAACTTCGTCCGCCGGACTCGGAATGCCGCGAGACTTTGTGAGGCACCTCCGTGTGCCAAAATTAGGCCACGGGGAAAGCCACGCCCACAAATAACCGCCCGAAGGCCGGGACACCAAGTTTTTCCAGCAGAAAAAGGCCACAAAAACGGGTGGGCTATAGCCTTGGGGGGTGGGGCTGGCCAACTTCGTTCGCTGGACTCGGAATGCCGCGAGACTTTGCGAGGGGCCTCCGTGTGCTAAAAATAGGCCGCGGGAAATCCACGCCCAAAAATAACCGCCCGAAGACCGGGGCGCCAAGTTCGTCCAGCGGAAAAAGGCCACAAATACGGGTTGGCTATAGCCTTGGGGGGTGGGGCTGGCCAACTTCGTCCGCCGGACTCGGAATGCCGCGAGACTTTGCGAGGGGCCTCCGTGTGCCAAAAATAGGCCACGGGCGAAGCCGCACCCAAAAATAACCGCCCGAAGGCCAGGGCGCCAAGTTCGTCCAGCGGAGATAGGCCACGAAAACGGATGGGCTATAGCCTTGGGGGGTGGGGCTGGCCCACTTCGTCCGCCAGACTCGGAATGCCGCGAGACTTGACGAGGGGCCTCCGTGTGCTAAAAATAGGCCGCAGGCAAATCCGCGTCCAAAATAACCGCCCGAAGACCGGGGCGCCAAGTTCGTCCATCGGAAAAATGGCACAAAAACGGGTTGGCTATAGCCTTGGGGGGTGGGGCTGGCCAACTTCGTCCGCCGGACTCGGAATGCCGCGAGACTTTGTGACGGGCCTCCGTGTGCCAAAAATAGGCCGCGGGCATAGCCGCGCCCAAAAATAACCGCCCGAAGGCCGGGGCGCCAAGTTCGTCCAGCGGAAAAAGGCCACAAAAACGGGTGGGCTGTAGCCTTGGGGGGGGGGGCTGGCCAACTTCGTCCGCCCGACTCGGAATGCCGCGAGACTTTGCGAGGGGCCTCAGTGTGCCAAAAATAGGCCGCGGGCAGAACCGTGCCCAAAAATAACCGCCCAAAGGCCAGGGCGCCAAGTTCGTCCAGCGGAAAAAGGCCACAAAAACGGGTGGGCTGTAGCCTTGGGGGGTGGGGCTGGCCAACTTCGTCCGCCGGACTCGGGATGCTACGATACTTTACGAGGGGCCTCCGTGTGATAAATATAGGCCGCGGGCAAAGCCACGCTCACAAATAACTGCCCGAAGGCCGGGGCGCCAAGTTCGTCCAGCGGAGAAAGGGCACAAAAACGGATGGGCTATAGCCTTGGGGGGTGGGGCTGGCCGACTTCGTCCGCCGGACTCGGAATGCCGTGAGATTTTGCGAGGGGCCTCCGTGTGCCAAAAATAGGCCACGGGCGAATCCGCACCCAAAAATAACTGCCCGAAGGCCGGGGCGCCAAGTTCGTCCAGCGGAGAAAGGGCACAAAAACGGATGGGCTATAGCCTTGGGGGGTGGGGCTGGCCGACTTCGTCCGCCGGACTCGGAATGCCGCGAGATTTTGCGAGGGGCCTCCGTCTGCCAAAAATAGTCCGCGGGCAAATCCACACCCAAAAATAACCGCCCGAAGACCGGGGCGCCAAGTTCGTCCAGCGGAAAAAGGCCACAAAAACGGGTTGGCTATAGCCTTGGGGGGTAGGGCTGGCCGACTTCATCCGCCGGACTCGGAATGCCGCGAGACTTTGCGAGGGGCCTCCATGTACCAAAAATAGACCGCGGGCAAATCCGCACCCAAAAATAACCGCCCGAAGACTGGGGCGCCAAGTTCGTCCAGCGCAAAAAGGCCACAAAAACGGGTTGGCTATAGCCTTGGGGGGTGGGGCTGGCCGACTTCGTCCGCCGGACTCGGAATGCCGCGAGACCTTGCGAGGGGCCTCCGTGTGCCAAAAATAGGCCGCGGGCAAAGCTGTACCCAAAAATAACTGCCCGAAGGCCGGGGCGCCAAGTTCGTCCAGCGGAGAAAGGCCACAAAAACGGATGGGCTATAGCCTTGGGGGGTGGGGCTGGGCAACTTCGTCCGCCAGACTCGGAATGCTGCGAGACATTGCGAGGGACCGATGTGTGCCAAAAATAGGCCGCGAGCAAAGCAGCGCCCAAAAATAACTGCCCGAAGGCCGGGGCGCCAAGTTCGTCCAGCGGAAAAAGGCCACAAAAACGGGTGGGCTGTAGCCTTGGGGGGTGGGGCTGGCCGACTTCGTCCGCCGGACTCGGAATGCCGCGAGACTTTGCGAGGGGCCTCTGTATGCCAAAAATAGGCCGCGGGCAAAGCCACGCCCACAAATAACCGCCCGAAGGCCGGGACACCAAGTTTTTCCAGCAGAAAAAGGCCACAAAAACGGGTGGGCTATAGCCTTGGGGGGTGGGGCTGGCCAACTTCGTTCGCTGGACTCGGAATGCCGCGAGACTTTGCGAGGGGCCTCCGTGTGCTAAAAATAGGCCGCGGGAAATCCACGCCCAAAAATAACCGCCCGAAGACCGGGGCGCCAAGTTCGTCCAGCGGAAAAAGGCCACAAATACGGGTTGGCTATAGCCTTGGGGGGTGGGGCTGGCCAACTTCGTCCGCCGGACTCGGAATGCCGCGAGACTTTGCGAGGGGCCTCCGTGTGCCAAAAATAGGCCACGGGCGAAGCCGCACCCAAAAATAACCGCCCGAAGGCCAGGGCGCCAAGTTCGTCCAGCGGAGATAGGCCACGAAAACGGATGGGCTATAGCCTTGGGGGGTGGGGCTGGCCCACTTCGTCCGCCAGACTCGGAATGCCGCGAGACTTGACGAGGGGCCTCCGTGTGCTAAAAATAGGCCGCAGGCAAATCCGCGTCCAAAATAACCGCCCGAAGACCGGGGCGCCAAGTTCGTCCATCGGAAAAATGGCACAAAAACGGGTTGGCTATAGCCTTGGGGGGTGGGGCTGGCCAACTTCGTCCGCCGGACTCGGAATGCCGCGAGACTTTGTGACGGGCCTCCGTGTGCCAAAAATAGGCCGCGGGCATAGCCGCGCCCAAAAATAACCGCCCGAAGGCCGGGGCGCCAAGTTCGTCCAGCGGAAAAAGGCCACAAAAACGGGTGGGCTGTAGCCTTGGGGGGTGGGGCTGGCCCACTTCGTCCGCCGGACTCGGAATGCCGCGAGACATTGCGAGGGGCCTCCGTGTGATAAATATAGGCCGCGGGCAAAGCCACGCCCACAAATAATCGCCCGAAGGCCGGGGCGCCAAGTTCGTCCAGCAGAAAAAGGCCACAAAAACGGATGGGCTATAGCCTTGGGGGGTGGGGCTGGCCAACTTCGTCCGCCGGACTCGGAATGCCGCGAGACTTTGCGAGGGGCCTCCGTGTGATAAATATAGGCCGCGGGCAAAGCCACGCCCACAAATAACCGCCCGAAGGCCGGGGCGCCAAGTTCGTCCAGCGGAGAAAGGGCACAAAAACGGATGGGCTATAGCCTTGGGGGGTGGGGCTGGCCGACTTCGTCCGCCGGAGTCGGAATACCGCGAGATTTTGCGAGGGGCCTCCGTGTGCCAAAAATAGACCACGGGCCAATCCGCACCCAAAAATAACCGCCCGAAGACCGGGGCGCCAAGTTCGTCCAGCGGAAAAAGGCCACAAAAACGGGTTGGCTATAGCCTTGGGGGGTAGGGCTGGCCGACTTCATCCGCCGGACTCGGAATGCCGCGAGACTTTGCGAGGGGCCTCCATGTACCACAAATAGACCGCGGGCAAATCCGTACCCAAAAATAACCGCCCGAAGACTGGGGCGCCAAGTTCGTCCAGCGGAAAAAGGCCACAAAAACGGGTTGGCTATAGCCTTGGGGGGTGGGGCTGGCCGACTTCGTCCGCCGGACTCGGAATGCCGCGAGACCTTGCGAGGGGCCTCCGTGTGCCAAAAATAGGCCGCGGGCAAAGCTGTACCCAAAAATAACTGCCCGAAGGCCGGGGCGCCAAGTTCGTCCAGCGGAGAAAGGCCACAAAAACGGATGGGCTATAGCCTTGGGGGGTGGGGCTGGCCAACTTCGTCCGCCAGACTCGGAATGCCGCGAGACATTGCGAGGGACCGATGTGTGCCAAAAATAGGCCGCCGGCAAAGCCGCGCCCAAAAATAACCGCCCGAAGGCCGGGGCGCCAAGTTCGTCCAGCGGAAAAAGGCCACAAAAACGGGTGGGCTATAGCCTTGGGGGGTGGGGCTGGCCAACTTTGTCCGCCGGACTCGGAATGCCGTGAGAATTTGCGAGGGGCCTCCGTGTGCCAAAAATAAGCCGCGGGCTAAGCCGCGTCCAAAAATAACCGCCCGAAGGCCGGGGCGCCAAGTTCGTCCAGCGGAAAAAGGCCACAAAAACGGGTGGGCTATAGCCTTGGGGGGTGGGGCTGGCCAACTTTGTCCGCTTTACTCGGAATGGCACGAGACATTGCAAGGGGCCTGCGTGTGCCAAAAATAGGCCGCCCGCAAAGCCGCGGCCAAAAATAACCGCCCGAAGGCCGGGGCGCAAAGTTCGTCCAGCGGAAAAAGGCCACAAAAACGTGTGGGCTATAGCCTTGGGGGGTGGGGCTGGCAAACTTCGTCCGCCGGACTCGGAATGCCGCCAGACTTTGCGAGGGGCCTGGGTGTGCCAAAAATAGGCCGCGGGCAAAGCCGCGTCCAAAAATAACCACCCGAAGGCCGGGGCGCCAAGTTCGTCCAGCGGAAAAAGGCCACAAAAACGGCTGGGCGATAGGCTTGGGGGGTGGGGCTGGCCAACTTCATCCGCTTTACTCGGAATGGCATGAGACATTGCAAGGGGCCTCCGTGTGCCAAAAATAGGCCGCGGGCAAAGCCGCGCCCAAAAATAACCGCCCGAAGGCCGGGGCCCCAAGTTCGTCCAGCGGAAAAAGCCAACAAAAACGGGTGGGCTATAGCCTTGGGGGGTGGGGCTGGCCCACTTCGTCCGCCGGACTCGGAATGCCGCAAGACTTTGCGAGGGGCCTCCGTGTGCCAAAAATAGGCCGCGGACAAATCCGCGTCCAAAAATAACCGCCCGAAGGCCGGGGCGCCAAGTTCGTCCAGCGGAAAAAGGCCACAAAAACGGCTGGGCTATAGGCTTGGGGGGTGGGGCTGGCCAACTTCGTCCGCCGGACTCGGAATGCAACAAGACTTTGCGAGGGGCCTCCACGTGCCAAAAATAGGCCGCGGGCAAACCCGCGCCCAAAAATATCTGCCCGAAGGCCGGGGCGCCAAGTTCGTCCAGCGGAAAAAGCCAACAAAAACGGGTGGGCTACAGCCTTGGGGGGTGGGGCTGGCCCACTTCGTCCGCCGGACTCGGAATGCCGCAAGACTTTGCGAGGGGCCTCCGTGTGCCAAAAATAGGCCGCGGACACATCCGCGTCCAAAAATAACCGCCCGAAGGCCGGGGCGCCAAGTTCGTCCAGCGGAAAAAAGCCACAAAAACGGGTGGGCTATAGCCTTGGGGGGTGGGGCTGGCCCACTTCGTCCGCCGGACTCGGAATGCCGCGAGACTTTATGAGGGATCTCCGTGTGCCAAAAATTGGCCACGGGCAAAGCCGCGCCCAAAAATAACCGCCCGAATGCCGGGGCGCCGAGTTCGTCCAGTGGAAAAAGGCCACAAAAAACGGTGGGCTATAGCCTTGGGGGTGCGGCTGGCCAACTTCATCCGCCGGACTCGGAATGCCGCGAGACTTTGTGAGGGGCCTCCGTGTGCCAAAAATAGGCCGCGGGAAAAGCCGCGCCCAAAAATAACCGCCCGAAGGCCGGGGCGCGTAGTTCGTCCAGCGGAAAAAGGCCACAAAAATGGGTGGGCTATAACCTTGGGGGGTGGGGCTGGCCCACTTCGTCCGCCGGACTCGGAATGCCGCGAGACTTTGCGAGGGGCCTCCGTGTGCCAAAAATAGGCCGCGGGCAAAGCCGCGCCCAAAAATAACTGCCCGAAGGCCGGGGCGCCAAGTTTGTCTAGCGGAAAAAGGCCACAAAAATGGGTGGGCTATAGCCTTGGGGGGTGGGCTGGGGCTGGCCCACTTCGTCCGCCGGACTCGGAATGCCGCGAGACTTTATGAGGGCCCTTCGTGTGCCAAAAATAGGCCACGGGCAAAGCCGCGCCCAAAAATAACCGCCCGAATGCCGGGGCGCCGAGTTCGTCCAGTGGAAAAAGGCCACAAAAAATGGTGGGCTATAGCCTTGGGGGTGCGGCTGGCCAACTTCATCCGCCGGACTCGGAATGCCGCGAGACTTTGTGAGGGGCGTCCGTGTGCCAAAAATAGGCCGCGGGTAAAGCCGCGCCCAAAAATAACCGCCCGAAGGCCGGGGCGCGTAGTTCGTCCAGCGGAAAAAGGCCACTAAAATGGGTGGGCTATAGCCTTGGGGGGTGGGGCTGGCCCACTTTGTCCGCCGGACTCGGAATGCCGCGAGACTTTACGAGAGGCCTCCGTGTGCCAAAAATAGGCCGCGGACAAAGCCGCGCCCAAAAATAACCGCCCGAAGGCCGGGGCACCGGGTTCGACCAGCGGAAAAAGGCCACAAAAACGGGTGGGCTATAGCCTTGGGGGGTGGGCCTGGCCAACTTCGTCCACCGGACTCGGAATGCCGCGAGACTTTGCGAGGGGCCTCCGTGTGCCAAAAATAGGCCGCGGGCAAAGCCACGCCCAAAAATAACCGCCCGAAGGCCGGGGCGCCAAGTTCGTCCAGCGGAAAAAGGCCACAAAAATGGGTGGGCTATAACCTTGGGGGGTGGGGCTGGCCCACTACGTCCGCCGGACTCGGAATGCCGCGAGACTTTACGAGGGGCCTCCGTGTGCCAAAAATAGGCCGCGGGCAAAGCCGCGCCCAAAAATAACTACCCGAAGGCCGGGGCGCCAAGTTCGTCTAGGTGAAAAAGGCCACAAAAATGGGTGGGCTATGGCCTTGGGGGGTGGGCTGGCCCACTTCGTCCGCCAAACTCGGAATGCCGCGAGACTTTACGAGAGGCCTCCGTGTGCCAAAAATAGGCCGCGGACAAAGCCGCGCCCAAAAATAACCGCCCGAAGGCCGGGGCACCGGGTTCGACCAGCGGAAAAAGGCCACAAAAACGGGTGGGCTATAGCCTTGGGGGGTGGGCCTGGCCAACTTCGTCCACCGGACTCGGAATGCCGCGAGACTTTATGAGGGATCTCCGTGTGCCAAAAATTGGCCACGGGCAAAGCCGCGCCCAAAAATAACCGCCCGAATGCCGGGGCGCCGAGTTCGTCCAGTGGAAAAAGGCCACAAAAAACGGTGGGCTATAGCCTTGGGGGTGCGGCTGGCCAACTTCATCCGCCGGACTCGGAATGCCGCGAGACTTTGTGAGGGGCCTCCGTGTGCCAAAAATAGGCCGCGGGAAAAGCCGCGCCCAAAAATAACCGCCCGAAGGCCGGGGCGCGTAGTTCGTCCAGCGGAAAAAGGCCACAAAAATGGGTGGGCTATAACCTTGGGGGGTGGGGCTGGCCCACTTCGTCCGCCGGACTCGGAATGCCGCGAGACTTTGCGAGGGGCCTCCGTGTGCCAAAAATAGGCCGCGGGCAAAGCCGCGCCCAAAAATAACTGCCCGAAGGCCGGGGCGCCAAGTTTGTCTAGCGGAAAAAGGCCACAAAAATGGGTGGGCTATAGCCTTGGGGGGTGGGCTGGGGCTGGCCCACTTCGTCCGCCGGACTCGGAATGCCGCGAGACTTTATGAGGGCCCTCCGTGTGCCAAAAATAGGCCACGGGCAAAGCCGCGCCCAAAAATAACCGCCCGAATGCCGGGGCGCCGAGTTCGTCCAGTGGAAAAAGGCCACAAAAAATGGTGGGCTATAGCCTTGGGGGTGCGGCTGGCCAACTTCATCCGCCGGACTCGGAATGCCGCGAGACTTTGTGAGGGGCGTCCGTGTGCCAAAAATAGGCCGCGGGTAAAGCCGCGCCCAAAAATAACCGCCCGAAGGCCGGGGCGCGTAGTTCGTCCAGCGGAAAAAGGCCACTAAAATGGGTGGGCTATAGCCTTGGGGGGTGGGGCTGGCCCACTTTGTCCGCCGGACTCGGAATGCCGCGAGACTTTACGAGAGGCCTCCGTGTGCCAAAAATAGGCCGCGGACAAAGCCGCGCCCAAAAATAACCGCCCGAAGGCCGGGGCACCGGGTTCGACCAGCGGAAAAAGGCCACAAAAACGGGTGGGCTATAGCCTTGGGGGGTGGGCCTGGCCAACTTCGTCCACCGGACTCGGAATGCCGCGAGACTTTGCGAGGGGCCTCCGTGTGCCAAAAATAGGCCGCGGGCAAAGCCACGCCCAAAAATAACCGCCCGAAGGCCGGGGCGCCAAGTTCGTCCAGCGGAAAAAGGCCACAAAAATGGGTGGGCTATAACCTTGGGGGGTGGGGCTGGCCCACTACGTCCGCCGGACTCGGAATGCCGCGAGACTTTACGAGGGGCCTCCGTGTGCCAAAAATAGGCCGCGGGCAAAGCCGCGCCCAAAAATAACTACCCGAAGGCCGGGGCGCCAAGTTCGTCTAGGTGAAAAAGGCCACAAAAATGGGTGGGCTATGGCCTTGGGGGGTGGGCTGGCCCACTTCGTCCGCCAAACTCGGAATGCCGCGAGACTTTACGAGAGGCCTCCGTGTGCCAAAAATAGGCCGCGGACAAAGCCGCGCCCAAAAATAACCGCCCGAAGGCCGGGGCACCGGGTTCGACCAGCGGAAAAAGGCCACAAAAACGGGTGGGCTATAGCCTTGGGGGGTGGGCCTGGCCAACTTCGTCCACCGGACTCGGAATGCCGCGAGACTTTGCGAGGGGCCTCCGTGTGCCAAAAATAAACCGCGGGCAAAGCCGCGCCCAAAAATAACCGCCCGAAGGCCGGGTGGCCGGGTTCGTCCAGCGCAAAAAGGCCACAAAAACGGGTGGGCTATAGCCTTGGGGGGTGGGCTGGCCCACTTCGTTCGCCAGAAGCGGAATGCCGCGAGACTTTGCGAGAGGCCTCCGTGTGCAAAAAATAGGCCACGGGCAAAGCCGCGCCCAAAAATAACCGCCGAAGGCCGGGGCGCCGAGTTCGACCAGCGGAAAAAGGCCACAAAAAACGGTGGGCTATAGCCTTGGGGGTGCGGCTGGCCAACTTCATCCGCCGGACTCGGAATGCCGCGAGACTTTGTGAGGGGACTCCGTGTGCCAAAAATAGGCCGCGGGAAAAGCCGTGCCCAAAAATAACTGCCCGAAGGCCGGGGCGCGTAGTTCGTCCAGCGGAAAAAGGCCACAAAAATGGGTGGGCTATAGCCTTGGGGGGTGGGGCTGGCCCACTTCATCCGCCGGACTCGGAATGCCGCAAGACTTTGCGAGGGGCCTCCGTGTGCCAAAAATAGGCCGCGGACAAATCCGCGTCCAAAAATAACCGCCCGAAGGCCGGGGCGCCAAGTTCGTCCAGCGGAAAAAAGCCACAAAAACGGGTGGGCTATAGCCTTGGGGGGTGGGGCTGGCCCACTTCGTCCGCCGGACTCGGAATGCCGCGAGACTTTATGAGGGCCCTCCGTGTGCCAAAAATAGGCCACGGGCAAAGCCGCGCCCAAAAATAACCGCCCGAATGCCGGGGCGCCGAGTTCGTCCAGTGGAAAAAGGCCACAAAAAATGGTGGGCTATAGCCTTGGGGGTGCAGCTGGCCAACTTCATCCGCCGGACTCGGAATGCCGCGAGACTTTGTGAGGGGCGTCCGTGTGCCAAAAATAGGCCGCGGGTAAAGCCGCGCCCAAAAATAACCGCCCGAAGGCCGGGGCGCGTAGTTCGTCCAGCGGAAAAAGGCCACTAAAATGGGTGGGCTATAGCCTTGGGGGGTGGGGCTGGCCCACTTTGTCCGCCGGACTCGGAATGCCGCGAGACTTTGCGAGGGGCCTCCGTGTTCTAAAAATAGGCCGCGGGTAAAGCCGCGCCCAAAAATAACTGCCCGAAGGCCGGGGCGCCAAGTTCGTCCAGCGGAAAAAGGCCACAAAAACGGGTGGGCTATAGCCTTGGGGGTTGGGGCTGGCCAACTTCGTCCGCGGGACTCGGAATGGTACGATACCTTGCGAGGGGCCTCCGTGTGCCAAAAATAGGCCGCGGGCAAAGCCGCGCCCAAAAATAACCGCCCGAAGGCCAGGGCGCCAAGTTCGTCCAGCGGAAAAAGGCCACAAAAACGGGTGGGCTATAGCCTTGGGGGGTGGGGTTTGTCAACTTCGTCCGCGGGACTCAGAATGCCGCAAGACTTTGCGAGGGGCCTCTGTGTGCCAAAAAATAGGCCGCTGAAAAAGCCGCGCCCAAAAATAACCGCCCGAAGGCCGGGGCGCCAGGTTAGTCCAGCGGAAAAAGGCCACAAAAATGGGTGGGCTATAGCCTTGGGGGGTGGGGCTGGCCAACTTCGTCTGCCGGACTCGGAATGCCACGAGACTTTGCGAGGGGCCTCTGTGTGCCAAAAAATAGGCCGCTGAAAAAGCCGCGCCCAAAAATAACCGCCCGAAGGCCGGGGCGCCAGGTTAGTCCAGCGGAAAAAGGCCACAAAAATGGGTGGGCTATAGCCTTGGGGGGTGGGGCTGGCCAACTTCGTCTGCCGGACTCGGAATGCCACGAGACTTTGCGAGGGGCCTCCGTGTGCCAAAAATAGGCCACGGACAAAGCCGGGCACAAAAATAACCACCCGAAGGCCAGGGCGCCAAGTTCGTCCAGCGGACAAAGGCCACAAAAACGGGTGGGCTATAGCCTTGGGGGTGGGGTTTGCCAACTTCGTCCGCGGGACTCAGAATGCCGCGAGACTTTGCGAGGGGCCTCTGTGTGCCAAAAATAGGCCGCTGAAAAAGCCGCGCCCAAAAATAACCGCCCGAAGGCCGGGGCGCCAAGTTAGTCCAGCGGAAAAAGGCCACAAAAATGGGTGGGCTATAGCCTTGGGGGTTGGGGCTGGCCCACTTCGTCCGCCGGACTCGGAATGCCGCGAGACTTTGTGAGGGGCCTCCGTGTGCCAAAAATAGGCCGCGGGAAAAGCCGCGCCCAAAAATAACCGCCCGAAGGCCGGGGCGCGTAGTTCGTCCAGCGGAAAAAGGCCACAAAAATGGGTGGGCTATAGCCTTGGGGGGTGGGGCTGGCCCACTTCGTCCGCCGGACTCGGAATGCCGCGAGACTTTGCGAGGGGCCTCCGTTTGCCAAAAATAGGCCGCGGGCAAAGCCGCGCCCAAAAATAACTGCCCGAAGGCCGGGGCGCCAAGTTCGTCCAGCGGAAAAAGGCCACAAAAACGGGTGGGCTATAGCCTTGGGGGTTGGGGCTGGCCAACTTCGTCCGCGGGACTCGGAATGGTACGATACCTTGCGAGGGGCCTCCGTGTGCCAAAAATAGGCCGCGGGCAAAGCCGCGCCCAAAAATAAACTCCCGAAGGCCGGGGCGCCGAGTTCGTCCAGTGGAAAAAGGCCACAAAAACGGGTGGGCTATAGCCTTGGGGGTTGGGGCTGGCCAACTTCGTCCGCGGGACTCGGAATGGTACGATACCTTGCGAGGGGCCTCCGTGTGCCAAAAATGGGCCGCGGGCAAAGCCGCGCCCAAAAATAACCGCCCGAAGGCCAGGGCGCCAAGTTCGTCCAGCGGAAAAAGGCCACAAAAACGGGTGGGCTATAGCCTTGGGGGGTGGGGTTTGCCAACTTCGTCCGCGGGACTCAGAATGCCGCGAGACTTTGCGAGGGGCCTCTGTGTGCCAAAAATAGGCCGCTGAAAAAGCCGCGCCCAAAAATAACCGCCCGAAGGCCGGGGCGCCAAGTTAGTCCAGCGGAAAAAGGCCACAAAAATGGGTGGGCTATAGCCTTGGGGGTTGGGGCTGGCCCACTTCGTCCGCCGGACTCGGAATGCCGCGAGACTTTGTGAGGGGCCTCCGTGTGCCAAAAATAGGCCGCGGGAAAAGCCGCGCCCAAAAATAACCGCCCGAAGGCCGGGGCGCGTAGTTCGTCCAGCGGAAAAAAACCACAAAAATGGGTGGGCTATAGCCTTGGGGGGTGGGGCTGGCCCACTTCGTCCGCCGGACTCGGAATGCCGCGAGACTTTGCGAGGGGCCTCCGTTTGCCAAAAATAGGCCGCGGGCAAAGCCGCGCCCAAAAATAACTGCCCGAAGGCCGGGGCGCCAAGTTCGTCCAGCGGAAAAAGGCCACAAAAACGGGTGGGCTATAGCCTTGGGGGTTGGGGCTGGCCAACTTCGTCCGCGGGACTCGGAATGGTACGATACCTTGCGAGGGGCCTCCGTGTGCCAAAAATAGGCCGCGGGCAAAGCCGCGCCCAAAAATAAACGCCCGAAGGCCGGGGCGCCGAGTTCGTCCAGTGGAAAAAGGCCACAAAAACGGGTGGGCTATAGCCTTGGGGGTTGGGGCTGGCCAACTTCGTCCGCGGGACTCGGAATGGTACGATACCTTGCGAGGGGCCTCCGTGTGCCAAAAATGGGCCGCGGGCAAAGCCGCGCCCAAAAATAACCGCCCGAAGGCCAGGGCGCCAAGTTCGTCCAGCGGAAAAAGGCCACAAAAACGGGTGGGCTATAGCCTTGGGGGGTGGGGTTTGTCAACTTCGTCCGCGGGACTCAGAATGCCGCGAGACTTTGCGAGGGGCCTCTGTGTGCCAAAAATAGGCCGCTGAAAAAGCCGCGCCCAAAAATAACCGCCCGAAGGCCGGGGCGCCAGGTTAGTCCAGCGGAAAAAGGCCACAAAAATGGGTGGGCTATAGCCTTGGGGGGTGGGGCTGGCCCACTTTGTCCGCCGGACTCGGAAAGCCACGAGACTTTGCGAGGGGCCTCCGTGTGCCAAAAATAGGCCACGGGCAAAGCCGGGCCCAAAAATAACTGCCCGAAGGCCGGGGCGCGAAGTTCGTCCAGCGGAAAAAGGCCACAAAAACGGGTGGGCTATAGCCTTGGGGGGTGGGGCTGGCCAACTTCGTCTGCCGGACTCGGAATGTCACGAGACTTTGCGAGGGGCCTCCGTGTGCCAAAAATAGGCCACGGACAAAGCCGGGCACAAAAATAACCACCCGAAGGCCAGGGCGCCAAGTTCGTCCAGCGGACAAAGGCCACAAAAACGGGTGGGCTATAGCCTTGGGGGTTGGGGCTGGCCAACTTCGTCCGCGGGACTCGGAATGGTACGATACCTTGCGAGGGGCCTCCGTGTGCCAAAAATGGGCCGCGGGCAAAGCCGCGCCCAAAAATAACCGCCCGAAGGCCAGGGCGCCAAGTTCGTCCAGCGGAAAAAGGCCACAAAAACGGGTGGGCTATAGCCTTGGGGGGTGGGGTTTGTCAACTTCGTCCGCGGGACTCAGAATGCCGCGAGACTTTGCGAGGGGCCTCTGTGTGCCAAAAATAGGCCGCTGAAAAAGCCGCGCCCAAAAATAACCGCCCGAAGGCCGGGGCGCCAGGTTAGTCCAGCGGAAAAAGGCCACAAAAATGGGTGGGCTATAGCCTTGGGGGGTGGGGCTGGCCCACTTTGTCCGCCGGACTCGGAAAGCCACGAGACTTTGCGAGGGGCCTCCGTGTGCCAAAAATAGGCCACGGGCAAAGCCGGGCCCAAAAATAACTGCCCGAAGGCCGGGGCGCGAAGTTCGTCCAGCGGAAAAAGGCCACAAAAACGGGTGGGCTATAGCCTTGGGGGGTGGGGCTGGCCAACTTCGTCTGCCGGACTCGGAATGCCACGAGACTTTGCGAGGGGCCTCCGTGTGCCAAAAATAGGCCACGGACAAAGCCGGGCACAAAAATAACCACCCGAAGGCCAGGGCGCCAAGTTCGTCCAGCGGACAAAGGCCACAAAAACGGGTGGGCTATAGCCTTGGGGGGTGGGGTTTGCCAACTTCGTCCGCGGGACTCAGAATGCCGCGAGACTTTGCGAGGGGCCTCTGTCTGCCAAAAATAGGCCGCTGAAAAAGCCGCGCCCAAAAATAACCGCCCGAAGGCCGGGGCGCCAAGTTAGTCCAGCGGAAAAAGGCCACAAAAATGGGTGGGCTATAGCCTTGGGGGTTGGGGCTGGCCCACTTCGTCCGCCGGACTCGGAATGCCACGAGACTTTGTGAGGGGCCTCCGTGTGCCAAAAATAGGCCACGGGCAAAGCCGGGCCCAAAAATAACTGCCCGAAGGCCGGGGCGCCAAGTTCGTCCAGCGGAAAAAGGCCACAAAAACGGGTGGGCTATAGCCTTGGGGGGTGGGGCTGGCCAACTTCGTCTTCCGGACTCGGAATGCCACGAGACTTTGCGAGGGGCCTCCGTGTGCCAAAAATAGGCCACGGACAAAGCCGGGCACAAAAATAACCGCCCGAAGGCCAGGGCGCCAAGTTCGTCCAGCGGAAAAAGGCCACAAAAACGGGTGGGCTATAGCCTTGAGGGGTGGGGTTTGCCAACTTCGTCCGCGGGACTCAGAATGCCGCGAGACTTTGCGAGGGGCCTCTGTGTGCCAAAAATAGGCCGCTGAAAAAGCCGCGCCCAAAAATAACCGCCCGAAGGCCGGGGCGCCAAGTTAGTCCAGCGGAAAAAGGCCAAAAAATGGGTGGGCTATAGCCTTGGGGGGTGGGGCTGGCCCACTTCGTCCGCCGGACTCGGAATGCCACGAGACATTGCGAGGGGCCTCCGTGTGCCAAAAATAGGCCACGGGCAAAGCCGGACCCAAAAATAACTGCCCGAAGGCCGGGGCGCCAAGTTCGTCCAGCGGAAAAAGGCCACAAAAACGGGTGGGCTATAGCCTTGGGGGGTGGGGCTGGCCAACTTCGTCTGCCGGACTCGGAATGCCACGAGACTTTGTGAGGGGCCTCCGTGTGCCAAAAATAGGCCACGGACAAAGCCGGGCATAAAAATAACTGCCCGAAGGCCGGGGCGCAAAGTTCGTCTAGCGGAAAAAGGCCACAAAAACGGGTGGGCTATAGCCTTGGGGGGTGGGGCTGGGCAACTTCGTCCGCGGGACTCGGAATGGTACGATACCTTGCGAGGGGCCTCCGTGTGCCAAAAATGGGCCGCGGGCAAAGCCGCGCCCAAAAATAACCGCCCGAAGGCCAGGGCGCCAAGTTCGTCCAGCGGAAAAAGGCCACAAAAACGGGTGGGCTATAGGCTTGGGGGGTGGGGTTTGCCAACTTCGTCCGCGGGAGTCAGAATGCCGCGACACTTTGCGAGGGGACTCTGTGTGCCAAAAATAGGCCGCTGAAAAAGCCGCGCCCAAAAATAACCGCCCGAAGGCCGGGGCGCCAAGTTAGTCCATCGGAAAAAGGCCACAAAAACGGGTGGGCTATAGCCTTGGGGGGTGGGGCTGGCCCACTTCGTCCGCCGGACTCGGAATGCCTCGAGACTTTGCGAGGGGCCTCCATGTGCCAAAAATAGGCCACGGGCAAAGCCGGGCCCAAAAATAACTGCCCGAAGGCCGGGGCGCGAAGTTCGTCCAGCGGAAAAAGGCCACAAAAACGGGTGGGCTATAGCCTTGGCGGGGGGGGCTGGCCAACTTCGTCTGCCGGACTCGGAATTCCACGAGACTTTGCGAGGGGCCTCCGTGTGCCAAAAATAGGCCACGGACAAAGCCGGGCACAAAAATAACTGCCCGAAGGCCGGGGCGCCAAGTTCGTCCAGCGGAAAAAGGCCACAAAAACGGGTGGGCTATAGCCTTGGGGGGTGGGGCTGGCCAACTTCGTCTGCGGGACTCGGAATGGTACGATTCCTTGCGAGGGGCCTCCGTGTGCCAAAAATAGGCCGCGGGCAAAGCCGCGCCCAAAAATAACCACCCGAAGGCCGGGGCGCCAAGTTCCTCCAACGGAAAAAGGCCACAAAAACGGGTGGGCTATAGCCTTGGGGGGTAGGGCTGGCCCACTTCGTCCGCCGGACTCGGAATGGCGCGAGACTTTGCGAGGGGCCTCTGTGTGCCAAAAATAGGCCGCTGAAAAAGCCGCGCCCAAAAATAACCGCCCGAAGGCCGGGGCGCCAAGTTAGTCCAGCGGAAAAAGGCCACAAAAATGGGTGGGCTATAGCCTTGGGGGGTGGGGCTGGCCCACTTCGTCCGCCGGACTCGGAATGCCGCGAGACTTTGCGAGGGGCCTCTGTGTGCCAAAAATAGGCCGCGGGCATAGCCACGCCTGAAAATAACAGCCCGAAGGCCGGGGCGCCAAGTTCGTCCAGCGGAAAAAGGCCACAAAAACGGGTGGGCTATAGCCTTGGGGGGTGGGGCTGGCCAACTTCGTCTGCCGGACTCGGAATGCCGCGAGACTTTGCGAGGGGCCTCCGTGCGCCAAAAATAGGCCGCGGGCAAAGCCGCGCCCCAAAATAACCGCCCGAAGGCCGGGGCGCCAAGTCCGTCCATTGGAAAAAGGCCACAAAAACGGGTGGGCTATAGCCTTGGGGGGTGGGGCTGGCCAACTTCGTCCGCCGGACTCGGAATGCCGCGAGACTTTGTGAGGGGCCTCCGTGTGCCAAAAGAAGTCCACGGGCAAAGCCGCGCCCAAAAATAACCGCCCGAAGGCCGGGGCGCCATGTTCGTCCAGCGGAAAAAGGCCACAAAAACGGGTGGGCTATAGCCTTGGGGTGTGGGGCAGGCCAACTTCGTCCGCCGGACTCGGAATGCCGCGAGACTTTGCGAGTGGCCTCCATGTGCCAAATATAGGCCACGGGAAAAGCCGCACCCAAAAATAACCGCCCGAAGGCCGGGGCGCCAAGTTCCTCCAGCGGAAAAAGGCCACAAAAACGGGTGGGCTACAGCCTTGGGGGGTGGGGCTTGCCAACTTCGTCCGCGGGACTCCGAATGCCGTGAGAATTTTCGAGTGGCCTCCGTGTGCCAAAAATAGGCCGCGGGCAAAGCCGCGCCCAAAAATAACCGTTCGAAGGCCGGGGCACCAAGTTCATCTAGCGGAAAAAGGGCACAAAAACGGGTGGGCTATAGCCTTGGGGGGTGGGGCTGGCCAACTGCGTCCGCGGGACTCGGAATGCCGCGAGACTTTGTGAGGGGCCTCCGTGTGCCAAAAATAGGCCGCGGGCAAAGCCGCGCCCCAAAATAACCGCCCGAAGGCCGGGGCGCCAAGTCCGTCCAGTGGAAAAAGGCCACAAAAACGGGTGGGCTATAGCCTTGGGGGGTGGGGCTGGCCAACTTCGTCCGCCGGACTTGGAATGCCGCGAGACTTTGCGAGGGGCCGCCGTGTGCCAAAAATAGGCCGCGGGCAAAGCCGCGCCCAAAAATAACAGCCCGAAGGCCGAGGCGCCAAGTTTGTCCAGCGGAAAAAGGCTACAAAAACGGGTGGGCTATAGCCTTGGGGGGTGGGGCTGGCCAACTTCGTCCGCCGGACTCGGAATGCCTCGAGACTTTGCGAGGGGCCTCCGTGTGCCAAAAGAAGTCCGCGGGCAAAGCCGCGCCGAAAAATAACCGCCCGAAGGCCAGGGCACCATGTTCGTTCAGCGGAAAAAGGCCACAAAAACGGGTGGGCTATAGCCTTGGGGGGTGGGGCTGGCCAACTTCGTCCGCCGGACTCGGAATGCCAGCTTTGCGAGGGGCCTCCGTGTGCCAAAAGAAGTCCGCGGGCAAAGCCGCGCCCAAAAATAACCGCCCGAAGACCGGGGCGCCATGTTCGTCCAGCGGAAAAAGGCCACAAAAACGGGTGGGCTATAGCCTTGGGGGGTGGGGCTGGCCAACTTCGTCCGCCGGACTCGGAATGCCGCGAGACTTCGCGAGGGGCCTCCGTGTGCCAAAAGAAGTCCGCGGGCAAAGCCGCGACAAAAAATAACCGGCCGAAGGCCGGGGCGCCATGTTCGTCCAGCGGAAAAAGGCCACAAAAACGGGTGGGCTATAGCCTTGGGGGGTGGGGCTGGCCAACTTCGTCCGCCGGACTCGGAATGCCGCGAGACTTTGCGAGGGGCCTCCGTGTCCCAAAAGAAGTCCGCGGGCAGAGCTGCGCCCAAAAATAACCTCCCAAAGGCCGGGGCGCCATGTTCGTCCAGCAGAAAAAGGCCACAAAAACGGGTGGGCTATAGCCTTGGGGGGTGGGGCTGGCCAACTTCGTCCGCCGGACTCGGAATGCCGCTGGACTTTACGAGGGGCCTCCGTGTGCTAAAAATAGGCCGCGGTCAAGGCCGCGCCCAAAAATAACCGCCCGAAGGCCGGGGCGCAAAGTTCGTCCAGCGGAAAAATGCCACAAAAACGGGTGGGCTATAGCCTTGTGGGGTGGGGCCGGCCCACTTCGTCCGCCGGACTCGGAATGCCGCGAGACTTTGCGAGGGGCCTCCATGTGCCAAAAACAGACCGCGGGCAAAGCCGCTCCCAAAAATAACATCCCGAAGGCCGGGGCGCTATGTTCGCCCAGCGGAAAAAGGCCACAAAAACTGGTGCTATAGCCTTGGGGGATGGGGCTGGCCAACTTCGTCCACCGGACTCGGAATGCTGCGAGACTTTGGGAGGGGCCTCCGTGTGCCAAAAATAGGCCGCAGACAAAGCCGCGCCCAAAAATAACCGCCCGAAGGCCGGGGCGCCAAGTTCGTCCAGCGGAAAAAGTCCACAAAAACGGGTGGGCTATAGCCTTGGGGGGTGGGGCTGGCCGACTTCGTCCGTCGGACTTGAAATGCCGCGAGACTTTGCGAGGGGCCTCCGTGTGCCAAAAATGGGCCGCGGGCAAAGCCACTCCCAAAAAAAACCGCCCGAAGGCCGGGGCGCCAAGTTCGTCCAGCAGAAAAAGGCCACAAAAACGGGTGGGCTATAGCCTTGGGGGGTGGGGCTGGCCAACTTCGTCCGCCGGACTCGGAATGCCGCGAGACTTTGGGGGGGGCCTCCGTGTGCGAAAAGAAGTCCCCGGGCAAAGCCGCGACAAAAAATAACCGGCCGAAGGCCGGGGAGCCATGTTCGTCCAACGGAAAAAGGCCACAAAAACGGGTGGGCTATAGCCTTGGGGGGTGGGGCTGGCCAACTTCGTCCGCCGGACTCGGAATGCCGCGAGAGTTCGCGAGGGCCCTCCGTGTGCCAAATATAGGCCGCAGACAAAGCCGCGCCCAAAAATAACCACCCGAAGGCTGGGGCACCAAGTTCGTGCAGCGGAAAAAGGCCACAAAAATGGGTGGGCTATAGCCTTGGGGGGTGGGGCTGGCCAACTTCGTCCGCTGGACTCGGAATGCCGCGAGACTTTGCGAGGGGCCTCCGTGTGCCAAAAATAGGCCGCGGGCAAAGCCGCGCCCAAAAATAACCGCCCGAAGGGCGGGGCGCCAAGTTCGTCCGGCGGAAAAAGGCCACAAAAACGGGTGGGCTATAGCCTAGGGGGGTGGGGCTGGCCAACTTCGTCCGCCGGACACGGAATGCCGCGAGACTTTGCGAGGGGCCTCCATGTGCCAAAAATAGGCCGCGGGAAAAGGCGCGCCCAAAAATAACCGCCCGAAGGCCGGGGCACCAAGTTCGTCCAGCGGAAAAAGACCACAAAAACGGGTGGGCTATCGCCTTGGGGGGTGGGGCTGGCCAACTTCGTCCGCCGGACTCGGAATGCCGCGAGACTTTGCGAGGGGCCTCCATGTGCCAAAAATAGGCCGCGGGCAAAGCCGCGCCCAAAAATAACCGCCCGAAGGCTGGGGCGCCAAGTTCGTCCAGCGGAAAAAGGCCACAAAAACGGGCGGGCTATAGCCTTGGGGGGTGGGGCTGGCCAACTTCGTCCGCCGGACTCGGAATGCCGCGAGACTTTGCGACGGGCCTCCGTGTGCAAAAAATAGGCCGCGGACAAAGCCGCGCCCAAAAATAACCGCCCAAAGGCCGGGGCGCCAAGTTCATCCAGCGGAAAAAGGCCACAAAAACGGGTGGGCTATAGCCTTGGGGGGTGGGGCTGGCCAACTTCGTCCGCCGGACTCGGAATGCTGCGAGACTTTGCGAGGGGCCTCCGTGAGCCAAAAATAGGCCCCGGGAAAAGCCGCGCCCAAAAATAACCACCCGAAGGCCGGGGCACCAAGTTCGTCCAGCGGAAAAAGACCACAAAAACGGGTGGGCTATCGCCTTGGGGGGTGGGGCTGGCCAACTTCGTCCGCCGGACTCGGAATGCCGCGAGACTTTGCGACGGGCCTCCGTGTGCCAAAAATAGTCCGCGGGCAAGGCCGTTCCCAAAAATAACCGCCCGAAGGCCGGGGCGCCAGGTTCGTCCAGCGGAAAAAGGCCACAAAAACGGGTGGGCTATAGCCTTGGGGGGTGGGGCTGGCCAACTTCGACCGCCGGACTCGGAATGCCCCGAGACTTTGCGAGGGGCCTCCGTGTGCCAAAAATAGGCCGCGGGCAAAGCCGCGCCCAAAAATAACCGCCCGAAGGGCGGGGCGCCAAGTTCGTCCAGCGGAAAAAGGCCACAAAAACGGTTGGGCTATAGCCTTGGGGGGTGGGGCTGGCCAACTTCGTCCGCCGGAATCGGAATGCCGCGAGACTTTGCGAGGGGCCTCCATGTGCCAAAAATAGGCTGCGGGAAAAGCCGCGCCCAAAAATAACCGCCCGAAGGGCGGGGCGCCAAGTTCGTCCGGCGGAAAAAGGCCACAAAAACGGGTGGGCTATAGCCTTGGGGGGTGGGGCTGGCCAACTTCGTCCGCCGGACTCGGAATGCCGCGAGACTTTGCGAGGGGCCTCCGTGTACCAAAAATAGTCCGCGGGCAAGGCCGTTCCCAAAAATAACCGCCCGAAGGCCGGGGCGCCAAGTTCGTCCAGCGGAAAAAGGCCACAAAAACGGGTGGGCTATAGCCTTGGGGGGTGGGGCTGGCCAACTTCGACCGCCGGACTCGGAATGCCGCGAGACTTTACGAGGGGCCTCCGTATGCCAAAAATAGGCCGGGGACAAGGCCGCGCCTAAAAATAACCGCCCGAAGGCCGGGGCGCCAAGTTCGTCCAGCGGAAAAAGGCCACAAAAACGGGTGGGCTATAGCCTTGGGGGGTGGGGCTGGCCAACTTCGACCGCCGGACTCGGAATGCCGCGAGACTTTGCGAGGGGCCTCCGTGTGCCAAAAATAGGCCGCGGGCAAAGCCGCGCCCAAAAATAACCACCCGAAGGCTGGGGCGCCAAGTTCGTCCAGCGGAAAAAGGCCACAAAAACGGGTGGGCTATAGCCTTGGGGGGTGGGGCTGGCCAACTTCGTCCGCCGGACTCGGAATTCCGCGAGACTTTGCGACGGGCCTCCGTGTGCCAAAAATAGGCCGCGGACAAAGCCGCGCCCAAAAATAACCGCCCAAAGGCCGGGGCGCCAAGTTCATCCAGCGTAAAAAGGCCACAAAAACGGGTGGGCTATAGCCTTGGGGGGTGGGGCTGGCCAACTTCGTCCGCCGGACTCGGAATGCCGCGAGACTTTGCGACGGGCCTCCGTGTGCCAAAAATAGGCCGCGGACAAAGCCGCGCCCAAAAATAACCGCCCAAAGGCCGGGGCGCCAAGTTCATCCAGCGTAAAAAGGCCACAAAAACGGGTGGGCTATAGCATTGGGGGGTGGGGCTGGCCAACTTCGTCCGCCGGACTAGGAATGCCGCGAGACTTTGCGACGGGCCTCCGTGTGCCAAAAATAGGCCGCGGACAAAGCCTCGCCCAAAAATAACCGCCCAAAGGCCGGGGCGCCAAGTTCATCCAGCGGAAAAAGACCACAAAAACGGGTGGGCTATCGCCTTGGGGGGTGGGGCTGGCCAACTTCGTCCGCGCGGACTCGGAATGCCGCGAGACTTTGCGATGGGCCTCCGTGTGCCAAAAATAGTCCGCGGGCAAGGCCGTTCCCAAAAATAACCGCCCGAAGGCCGGGGCGCCAAGTTCGTCCATCGGAAAAAGGCCACAAAAACGGGTGGGCTATAGCCTTGGGGGGTGGGGCTGGCCAACTTCGACCGCCGGACTCGGAATGCTGCGAGACTTTGCGAGGGGCCTCCGTGTGCCAAAAATCGGCCGCGGGAAAAGCCGCGCCCTAAAATAACCGCCCGAAGGCCAGGGCGCCAAGTTCATCCAGCGGAAAAAGGCCACAAAAACGGGTGGGCTATAGCCTTGGGGGGTGGGGCTGGACAACTTCGTCCGCCGGACTCGGAATGCTGCGAGACTTTGCGAGGGGCCTCCGTGTGCCAAAAATAGGCCGCGGGCAAAGCCTCGCCCAAAAATAACCGCCCGAAGGCCGGGGCGCCAAGTTCGTCCAGCGGAAAAAGACCACAAAACCGGGTGGGCTATAGCCTTGGTGGGTGGGGCTGGCCAACTTCGTCCGCCGGACTCGGAATGCCGCGAGACTTTGCGAGGGGCTTCCGTGTGCCAAAAATAGGCCGCGGGAAAAGCCGCGCCCAAAAATAACCGCCCGAAGGCCGTGGCGCCAAGTTCGTCCAGCGGAAAAAGGCCATAAAAACGGGTGGGCTATAGCCTAGGGGGGTGGGGCTGGCCAACTTCGTCCGCCGGACTCGGAAGGCCGCAAGACTTTGCGAGGGGCCTACGTGTGCCAAAAATAGGCCGCGGGCAAAGCCGCGCCCAAAAATAACCGCCCGAAGGCCGGGGTGCCAAGTTCGTCCAGCGGAAAAAGGCCACAAAAACGGGTGGGCTATAGCCTTGGGGGGTGGAGCTGGCCAACTTCGTCCGCCGGACTCGGAATGCTGCGAGACTTTGCGAGGGGCCTCCGTGTGCCAAAAAAGGCCGCGGACAAAGCCGCGCCCAAAAATAACCGCCCAAAGGTCGGGGCGCCAAGTTCATCGAGCGGAAAAAGGCCACAAAAACGGGTGGGCTATAGCCTTGGGGGGTGGGGCTGGCCAACTTCGTCCGCCGGACTCGGAATGCTGCGAGACTTTGCGAAGGGCCTCCGTGTGCCAAAAATAGGCCGCGGGAAAAGCCGCGCCCAAAAATAACCGCCCGAAGACCGGGGCGCCAAGTTCGTCCAGCGGAAAAAGACCACAAAAACGGGTGGGCTATCGCCTTGGGGGGTGGGGCTGGCCAACTTCGTCCGCCGGACTCGGAATGCCGGGAGACTTTGCGAGGGGCCACCGTGTGCCAAAAATAGGCCGCGGGCAAAGCCGCGCCCAAAAATAACCGCCCGAAGGCCGGGGCGCCAAGTTCGTCCAGCGGAAAAAGACCACAAAAACGGGTGGGCTATCGCCTTGGGGGGTGGGGCTGGCCAACTTCGTCCGCCGGACTCGGAATGCCGCGGGACTTTGCGAGGGGCCTCCGTGTGCCAAAGATAGGCCGCGGGCAAAGCCGCGCCCAAAAATAACCGCCCGAAAGCTGGGGCGCCAAGTTCGTCCAGCGGAAAAAGGCCACAAAAACGGGTGGGCTATAGCCTTGGGGGGTGGGGCTGGCCAACTTCGTCCGCCGGACTCGGAATGCCGCGAGACTTTGCGACGGGCCTCCGTGTGACAAAAATAGGGCGCGGGCAAAGCCGCACCCAAAAATAACTGCCCAAAGGCCGGGGCGCCAAGTTCATCCAGCGGAAAAAGGCCACAAAAACGGGTGGGCTATAGCCTTGGGGGGTGGGGCTGGCCCACTTCGTCCGCCGGACTCGGAATGCCGCGAGACATTGCGAGGGGCTTCCGTGTGCCAAAAATAGGCAGCGGGAAAAGCCGCGCCCAAAAATAACAGCCCGAAGGCTGGGGTGCCAAGTTCGTCTAGCGGAAAAAGGCCACAAAAACGGGTGGGCTATAGCCTAGGGGGGTGGGGCTGGCCAACTTCGTCCGCCGGACTCGGAAGGCCGCAAGACTTTGCGAGGGGCCTACGTGTGCCAAAAATAGGCCGCGGGCAAGGCCGCGCCCAAAAATAACCACCCGAAGGCCGGGGTGCCAAGTTCGTCCAGCGGAAAAAGGCCACAAAAACGGGTGGGCTATAGCCTTGGGGAGTGGGGCTGGCCAACTTCGTCCGCCGGACTCGGAATGCTGCGAGACTTTGCGAGGGGTCTCCGTGTGCTAAAAATAAGCCGCGGGAAAAGCCGCGCCCAAAAATAACCGCCCGAAGGCCGGGGCGCCAAGTTCGTCCAGCGGAAAAAGGCCACAAAAACAGGTGGGCTATAGCCTTGGGGGTGGGGCTGGCTAACTTCGTCCGCCGGACTCGGAATGCCGCGAGACTTTGCGACGGGTCTCCGTGTGCCAAAAATAGGCCGCGGGCAAAGCCGCGCCCAAAAATAACCGCCCGAAGGCCGGGGTGCCAAGTTCATCCAGCGGAAAAAGGCCACAAAAACGGGTGGGCTATAGCCTTGGTGGGTGGGGCTGTCCAACTTTGTCCGCCGGACTCGGAATGCCGCGAGACTTTGCGACGGGTCTCCGTGTGCCAAAAATAGGCCGCGGGCAAAGCCGCGCTCTAAAATAACCGCCCGTAGGCCGGGGCGCAAAGTTCGACCAGCGGAAAAAGGCCACAAAAACAGGTGGGCTATAGCCTTGGTGGGTGGGGCTGTCCAACTTTGTCCGCCGGACTCGGAATGCCGCGAGACTTTGCGACGGGTCTCCGTGTGCCAAAAATAGGCCGCGGGCAAAGCCGCGCTCTAAAATAACCGCCCGTAGGCCGGGGCGCAAAGTTCGACCAGCGGAAAAAGGCCACAAAAACAGGTGGGCTATAGGCTTGGGGGGTGGGGCTGGCTAACTTCGTCCGCCGGACTCGGAATGCCGCGAGACTTTAGGAGGAGCCTCCGTGTGCCAAAAATAGGCCGCGGACAAAGGCGCGCCCAAAAATAACCGCCCGAAGGCCGGGGCGCCAAGTTCGTCCAGCGGAAAAAGGCCACAAAAACGGGTGGGCTATAGCCTTGGGGGGTGGGGCTGGCCAACTTCGTCCGCCGGACACGGAATGCCATGAGACTTTGCGAGGGGCCTCTGCGTGACAAAAATAGGCCGCGGGCAAAGCCGTGCCCAAAAATAACCGCCCGAAGGCTGGGGCGCCAAGTTCGTCCAGCGGAAAAAGGCCACAAAAACGGGTGGGCTATAGCCTTGGGGGGTGGGGCTGGCCCACTTCGTCCGCCAGACTCGGAATGCCGCGAGACTTTGCGAGGGGCCTCCGTGTGCCAAAAATAGACCGCGCGCAAAGTCGCGCCCAAAAATAACCGCCCGAAGTCCGGGGCGCCAAGTTCGTCCAGCGGAAAAAGGCCACAAAAACGGGTGGGCTATAGCCTTGGGGGGTGGGGCTGTCCCACTTCGTCCGCCAGACTCGGAATGCCGCGAGACTTTGCGAGGGGCCTCCGTGTGCCAAAAATAGACCGCGCGCAAAGTCGCGCCCAAAAATAACCGCCCGAAGTCCGGGGCGCCAAGTTCGTCCAGCGGAAAAAGGGCACAAAAACGGGTGGGCTATAGCCTTGGGGGGTGGGGCTGGCCAACTTCGTCCGCCGGACTCGGAATTCCGCGAGACGTTGCGAGGGGCCTCCGTGTGCCAAAAATAGGCCGCGGACAAAGCCGCACCCAAAAATAACTGCCCGAAGGCCGGGGCGCCAAGTTCGTCCTGCGGAAAAAGGCCACAAAAATGGGTGGGCTATAGCCTTGGGGGGTGGGGCTGGCCAACTTCGTCCGCCGGACACGGAATGCCATGAGACTTTGCGAGGGGCCTCTGTGTGAAAAAAATATGCCGTGGACAAAGCCGCGCCCAAAAATAACCGCCCGAAGGCCGGGGTGCCAAGTTCGTCCAGCGGAAAAAGGCCACAAAAACGGGTGGGCTATAGCCTTGGGGGGTGGGGCTGTCCAACTTTGTCCGCCAGACTCGGAATGCCGCGAGACTTTGCGACGGGTCTCCGTGTGCCAAAAATAGGCCGCGGGCAAAGCCGCGCTCTAAAATAACCGCCCGTAGGCCGGGGCGCAAAGTTCGACCAGCGGAAAAAGGCCACAAAAACAGGTGGGCTATAGCCTTGGGGGGTGGGGCTGGCTAACTTCGTCCGCCGGACTCGGAATGCCACGAGACTTTAGGAGGAGCCTCCGTGTGCCAAAAATAGGCCGCGGACAAAGGCGCGCCCAAAAATAACCGCCCGAAGGCCGGGGCGCCAAGTTCGTCCAGCGGAAAAAGGCCACAAAAACGGGTGGGCTATAGCCTTTGGGGGTGGGGCTGGACCACTTCGTCCGCCAGACTCGGAATGCCGCGAGACTTTGCGAGGGGCCTCCGTGTGCCAAAAATAGACCGCGCGCAAAGTCGCGCCCAAAAATAACCGCCCGAAGGCCAGGGGACCAAGTTCATCCAGCAGAAAAAGGCCACAAAAACGGGTGGGCCATAGCCTTGGGGGGTGGGGCTGGCCAACTTCGTCCGCCGGACTCGGAATTCCGCGAGACGTTGCGAGAGGCCTCCGTGTGCCAAAAATAGGCCGCGGACAAAGCCGCGCCCAAAAATAACTGCCCGAAGGCCGGGGCGCCAAGTTCGTCCTGCGGAAAAAGGCCACAAAAATGGGTGGGCTATAGCCTTGAGGGGTGGGGCTGGCCAACTTCGTCCGCCGGACACGGAATGCCGTGAGACTTTGCGAGGGGCCTCTGTGTGACAAAAATAGGCCGTGGACAAAGCCGCGCCCAAAAATAACCGCCCGAAGGCCAGGGGACCAAGTTCATCCAGCAGAAAAAGGCCACAAAAACGGGTGGGCTATAGCCTTGGGGGGTGGGGCTGGCCAACTTCGTCCGCCGGACTCGGAATGCCGCGAGACTTTACGAGGGGCCTCTGTGTGCCAAAAATAGGCCGCAGGCAAAGACGTGCCCAAAAATAACCGCCGGAAGGCTGGGGCGCCAAGTTCGTCCAGCGGAAAAAGGCCACAAAAACGGGTGGGCTATAGCCTTGGGGGGTGGGGCTGGCCAACTTCATCTGACGGACTCGGAATGCCGCGAGACTTTGCGAGGGGCCTCCGATTGCCAAAAATAGGCCGCGGGCAAAGGCGCGCCCAAAAATAACCGCCCGACGGCCGGGGCGCCAAGGTCGTCCAGCGGAAAAAGGCCACAAAAACGGGTGGGCTATAGCCTTGGGGGGTGGGGCTGGCCAACTTCGTCCGCCGGACACGGAATGCCGTGAGACTTTGCGAGGGGCCTCTGTGTGACAAAAATAGACCGCGCGCAAAGTCGCGCCCAAAAATAACCGCCCGAAGTCCGAGGCGCCAAGTTCGTCCAGCGGAAAAAGGGCACAAAAACGGGTGGGCTATAGCCTTGGGGGGTGGGGCTGGCCAACTTCGTCCGCCGGACTCGGAATGCCGCGAGACTTTGCGTGGGGCCTCCGATTGCCAAAAATAGGCCGCGGGCAAAGGCGCGCCCAAAAATAACCGCCCGAAGGCCGGGGCGCCAAGTTCGTCCTGCGGAAAAAGGCCACAAAAACGGGTGGGCTATAGCCTTGGGGGGTGGGGCTGGCCAACTTCGTCTGACGGACTCGGAATGCCGCGAGACTTTGCGAGGGGCCTCCGATTGCCAAAAATAGGCCGCGGGCAAAGGCGCGCCCAAAAATAACCGCCCGAAGGCCGGGGCGCCAAGTTCGTCCAGCGGAAAAAGGCCACAAAAACGGGTGGGCTATAGCCTTGGGGGGTGGGGCTGGCCAACTTCGTCCGCCGGACACGGAATGCCGTGAGACTTTGCGAGGGGCCTCTGTGTGACAAAAATAGACCGCGCGCAAAGTCGCGCCCAAAAATAACCGCCCGAAGTCCGAGGCGCCAAGTTCGTCCAGCGGAAAAAGGGCACAAAAACGGGTGGGCTATAGCCTTGGGGGGTGGGGCTGGCCCACTTCGTCCGCCGGACTCAGAATTCCGCGAGACGTTGCGAGGGGCCTCCGTGTGCCAAAAATAGGCCGCGGACAAAGCCGCACCCAAAAATAACCGCCCGAAGGCCGGGGCGCCAAGTTCGTCCTGCGGAAAAAGGCCACAAAAATGGGCGGGCTATAGCCTTGGGGGGTGGGGCAGTCCAACTTCGTCCGCCGGACACGGAATGCCGTGAGACTTTGCGAGGGGCCTCTGTGTGGCAAAAATAGGCCGCGGGCTAAGCCGCGCCCAAAAATAACCGCCCGAAGGCTGGGGCGCCAAGTTCGTCCAGCAGAAAAAGGCCACAAAAACGGGTGGGCTATAGCCTTGGGGGGTGGGGCTGGCCAACTTCGTCCGCCGGACTCGGAATGCCACTAGACTTTGCGAGGGGCCTCCGTGTGCCAAAAATCGGCCGCGGGCAAAGCCGCGCCCAAAAATAACCGCCCGATGGCTGGGGCGCCAAGTTCGTCCAGCGGAAAAAGGCCACAAAAACGGGTGGGCTATAGCCTTGGGGGGTGGGGCTGGCCAACCACGTCCGCCGGACTCGGAATGCCGCGAGACTTTACGAGGGGCCTCTGTGTACCAAAAATAGGCCGCGGGCAAAGCCGTGCCCAAAAATAACCGCCCGAAGGCTGGAGCGCAAAGTTCGTCCAGCGGAAAAAGGCCACAAAAACGGGTGGGCTATAGCCTTGGGGGGTGGGGCTGGCCAGCTTCGTCCGCCGGACTCGGAATGCCGCGAGACTTTGCGAGGGGCCTCCGTGTGCCAAAAATAGGCGGCGGACAAAGCCACGCCAAAAAATAACCGCCCAAAGGTCGGGGCACCAAGTTCGTCCAGCGGAAAAAGGCCACAAAAACGGGTGGGCTATAGCCTTGGGGGGTGGGGCTGGCCAACTTCGTCTGACGGACTCGGAATGCCGCGAGACTTTGCGAGGGGCCTCCGTGTGCCAAAAATCGGCCGCGGGCAAAGCCGCGTGCAAAAATAACCGCCCGAAGGCTGGGGCGCCAAGTTCGTCCAGCGGAAAAAGGCCACAAAAACGGGTGGGCTATAGCCTTGGGGGGTGGGGCTGGCCAACCTCGTCCGCCGGACTCGGAATGCCGCGAGACTTTACGAGGGGCCTCTGTGTACCAAAAATAGGCCGTGGGCAAAGCCGTGCCCAAAAATAACCGCCCGAAGGCTGGGGCGCAAAGTTCGTCCAGCGGAAAAAGGCCACAAAAACGGGTTGGCTATAGCCTTGGGGGGTGGAGCTGGCCAACTTCGTCCGCCGGACTCGGAATGCCGCGAGACTTTGCGAGGGGCCTCCGTGTGCCAAAAATAGGCGGCGGACAAAGCCACGCCAAAAAACAACCGCCCAAAGGTCGGGGCACCAAGTTCGTCCAGCGGAAAAAGGCCACAAAAACGGGTGGGCTATAGCCTTGGGGGGTGGGGCTGGCCAACTTCGTCTGACGGACTCGGAATGCCGCGAGACTTTGCGAGGGGCCTCCGTGTGCCAAAAATCGGCCGCGGGCAAAGCCGCGCGCAAAAATAACCGCCCGAAGGCTGGGGCGCCAAGTTCGTCCAGCGGAAAAAGGCCATAAAAACGGGTGGGCTATAGCCTTGGGGGGTGGGGCTGGCCAACCTCGTCCGCCGGACTCGGAATGCCGCGAGACTTTACGAGGGGCCTCTGTGTACCAAAAATAGGCCGTGGGCAAAGCCGTGCCCAAAAATAACCGCCCGAAGGCTGGGGCGCAAAGTTCGTCCAGCGGAAAAAGGCCACAAAAATGGGTTGGCTATAGCCTTGGGGGGTGGAGCTGGCCAACTTCGTCCGCCGGACTCGGAATGCCGCGAGACTTTGCGAGGGGCCTCCGTGTGCCAAAAATAGGCCGCGGGCAAAGCCGTGCCCAAAAATAATACGCCCGAAGGCCGGGGAGCCAAGTTCGTCCAGCGGAAAAATGCCACAAAAACGGGTGGGCTATAGGCTTTGGGGGTGGGGCTGGCTAACTTCGTCCGCCGGACTCGGAATGCCGCGACACTTTACGAGGAGTCTCCGTGTGCCAAAAATAGGCCGCGGACAAAGGCGCGCCCAAAAATAACAGCCCGAAGGCCAGGGCGCCATGTTCGTCCAGCGGAAAAAGGCCACAAAAACGGGTGGGCTATAGCCTTGGGGGGTGGGGCTGGCCAGCTTCGTCCGCCGGACTCGGAATGCCGCGAGACTTTGCGAGGGGCCTCCGTGTGCCAAAAATAGGCGGCGGACAAAGCCACGCCAAAAAATAACCGCCCAAAGGTCGGGGCACCAAGTTCGTCCAGCGGAAAAAGGCCACAAAAACGGGTGGGCTATAGCCTTGGGGGGTGGGGCTGGCCAACTTCGTCTGACGGACTCGGAATGCCGCGAGACTTTGCGAGGGGCCTCCGTGTGCCAAAAATCGGCCGCGGGCAAAGCCGCGCGCAAAAATAACCGCCCGAAGGCTGGGGCGCCAAGTTCGTCCAGTGGAAAAAGGCCACAAAAACGGGTGGGCTATAGCCTTGGGGGGTGGGGCTGGCCAACCTCGTCCGCCGGACTCGGAATGCCGCGAGACTTTACGAGGGGCCTCTGTGTACCAAAAATAGGCCGTGGGCAAAGCCGTGCCCAAAAATAACCGCCCGAAGGCTGGGGCGCAAAGTTCGTCCAGCGGAAAAAGGCCACAAAAACGGGTTGGCTATAGCCTTGGGGGGTGGAGCTGGCCAACTTCGTCCGCCGGACTCGGAATGCCGCGAGACTTTACGAGGGGCCTCCGTGTGCCAAAAATAGGCCGCGGGCAAAGCCGTGCCCAAAAATAATACGCCCGAAGGCCGGGGAGCCAAGTTCGTCCAGCGGAAAAAGGACACAAAAACGGGTGGGCTATAGCCTTGGGGGGTGGGGCTGGCCAACTTCGTCTGACGGACTCGGAACGCCGTGAGACTTTGCGAGGGGTCTCCGTGTGCCAAAAATAGGCCGCGGGCAAAGGCGCGCCGAAAAATAACCGCCCAAAGGCCGGGGTGCCAAGTTCGTCCAGCGGAAAAAGGCCACAAAAACGGGTGGGCTATAGCCTTGGGGGGTGGGGCTGGCGAACTTCGTCCGCCGGACACGGAATGCCGTGAGACTTTGCGAGGGGCCTCTGTGTGACAAAAATAGGCCGCGGGCAAAGCCGTGCCCAAAAATAACTGCCCGAAGGCTGGGGCGCCAAGTTCGTCCAGCGGAAAAAGGCCACAAAAACGGGTGGGCTATAGCCTTGGGGGGTGGGGCTGGCCAACTTCGTCCGCCGAATTCGGAATGCCGCGAGACTTTGCGAGGGGCCTCCGTGTGCCAAAAATAGGCCGCAGCCAAAGCCGCGCCCAAAAATAACCGCCCGAAGGCCGGGGCGCCAAGTTCGTCCAGCGGAAAAAGGACACAAAAACGGGTGGGCTATAGCCTTGGGTGGTGGGGCTGGCCAACTTCGTCCGCCGGACTCGGAATGCCGCGAGACTTTGCGAGGGGCCTCCGTGTGCCAAAAATAGGCCGCGGACAAAGCCGCGCCCAAAAATAACCGCCCGAAGGCTGGGGCGCCAAGTTCGTCCTGCGGAAAAAGGCCACAAAAATGGGCGGGCTATAGCCTTGGGGGGTGGGGCAGTCCAACTTCGTCCGCCAGACACGGAATGCCGTGAGACTTTGCGAGGGGCCTCTGTGTGGCAAAAATAGGCCGCGGGCTAAGCCGCGCCCAAAAATAACCGCCCGAAGGCTGGGGCGCCAAGTTCGTCCAGCAGAAAAAGGCCACAAAAACGGGTGGGCTATAGCCTTGGGGGGTGGGGCTGGCCAACTTCGTCCGCCGGACTCGGAATGCCGCGAGACTTTACGAGGGGCCTCTGTGTACCAAAAATAGGCCGCGGGCAAAGCCGTACCCAAAAATAACCGCCCGAAGGCTGGGGCGCCAAGTTCGTCCAGCGGAAAAAGGCCACAAAAACGGGTTGGCTATAGCCTTGGTGGGTGGGGCTGGCCAACTTCGTCCGCCGGACTCGGAATGCCGCGAGACTTTGCGAGGGGCCTCCGTGTGCTAAAAATAGGCCGCGGACAAAGCCGTGCCCAAAAATAAACCGCCCGAAGGCCGGGGCGCCCAGTTCGTCCAGCGGAAAAATGCCACAAAAACGGGTTGGCTATAGCCTTGGGGGGTGGAGCTGGCCAACTTCGTCCGCCGGACTCGGAATGCCGCGAGACTTTGCGAGGGGCCTCCGTGTGCCAAAAATAGGCCGCGGGCAAAGCCGTGCCCAAAAATAATACGCCCGAAGGCCGGGGAGCCAAGTTCGTCCAGCGGAAAAAGGACACAAAAACGGGTGGGCTATAGCCTTGGGGGGTGGGGCTGGCCAACTTCGTCTGACGGACTCGGAACGCCGTGAGACTTTGCGAGGGGCCTCCGTGTGCCAAAAATAGGCCGCGGGCAAAGGCGCGCCGAAAAATAACCGCCCAAAGGCCGGGGTGCCAAGTTCGTCCAGCGGAAAAAGGCCACAAAAACTGGTGGGCTATAGCCTTGGGGGGTGGGGCTGGCGAACTTCGTCCGCCGGACACGGAATGCCGTGAGACTTTGCGAGGGGCCTCTGTGTGACAAAAATAGGCCGCGGGCAAAGCCGTGCCCAAAAATAACAGCCCGAAGGCCGGGGCGCCAAGTTCGTCCAGCGGAAAAAGGCCACAAAAATGGGTGGGCTATAGCCTTGGGGGGTGGGGCTTGCCAACATCGTCCGCCGGACTCGGAATGCTGCGATACTTTGCGAGGGGCCTCCGTGTACCAAAAATAGGCCGCGGGCAAAGCCGTACCCAAAAATAACCGCCCGAAGGCTGGGGCGCCAAGTTCGTCCAGCGGAAAAAGGCCACAAAAACGGGTTGGCTATAGCCTTGGTGGGTGGGGCTGGCCAACTTCGTCCGCCGGACTCGGAATGCCGCGAGACTTTGCGAGGGGCCTCCGTGTGCTAAGAATAGGCCGCGGACAAAGCCGTGCCCAAAAATAAACCGCCCGAAGGCCGGGGCGCCCAGTTCGTCCAGCGGAAAAATGCCACAAAAATGGGTGGGCAATAGGCTTGGGGGGTGGGGCTGGCTAACTTCGTCCGCCGGACTCGGAATGCCGCGAGACTTTACGAGGAGCCCCCGTGTGCCAAAAATAGGCCGCGGACAAAGGCGCGCCCAAAAATAACCGCCCGAAGGCCAGGGCGCCAAGTTCGTCCAGCGGAAAAAGGCCACAAAAACGGGTGGGCTATAGTCTTGGGGGGTGGGGCTGGCCAGCTTCGTCCGCCGGACTCGGAATGCCGCGAGACTTTGCGAGGGGCCTCCGTGTGCCAAAAATAGGCGGCGGACAAAGCCGCGCCCAAAAATAACCGCCCAAAGGTCGGGGCGCCAAGTTCGTCCAGCGGAAAAAGGCCACAAAAACGGGTGGTCTATAGCCTTGGGGGGTGGGGCTGGCCCACTTCGTCCGCCGGACTCAGAATGCGACGAGACTTTGCGAGGGGCCTCCGTTTGCCAAAAATAGGCCGCGGGCAAATCCGCACCCAAAAATAACCGCCCGAAGGCCGGGGCGCCAAGTTCGTCCAGCGGAGAAAGGCCACAAAAACGGGTGGGCTATAGCCTTGGGGGGTGGGGCTGGCCAACTTCGTCCACCGGACACGGAATGACGCAAGACTTTGCGAGGAGCCTCCGTGTGCCGAAAACAGGCCGTGGGCAAAGCCGCGCCCAAAAATAACCACCCGAAGGCTGGGGCGCCAAGTTCGACCAGCGGAAAAAGGCCACAAAAACGGGTGGGCTATAGCCTTGGGGGGTGGGGCTGGCCAACTTCGTCCGCCGGACTCGGAATGCCGCGAGACATTGCAAGGGGCCTCCGTGTGCCAAAAATAGGCCGCGGGCAGAGCCGCGCCCAAAAATAACCGCCCGAAGGCTGGGGCGCCAAGTTCTTCCAGCGGAAAAAGGCCACAAAAACGGGTGGGCTACAGCCTTGGGGGGTGGGGCTGGCCAACTTCGTACGCCGGACTCGGAATGCCGCGAGACTTTGCGAGGGGCCTCCGTGTGCCAAAAACAGGCCGCGGGCAAAGCCGCGCCCAAAAATAACCGCCCGAAGGCCGGTGCGCCAAATTTTCTTCCAGCGGAAAAAGGCCACAAAAACGGGTGGGCTATAGCCTTGGGGGGTGGGGCTGGCCAACTTCGTCCGCCGGACTCAGAATGCCGTGAGACTTTGCGAGGGGCCTCCCTATGCCAAAAATCGGCCGCGGGTAAAGCCGCGCCCAAAAATAACCGCCCGAAGGCCGGGTCGCCAAGTTCGTCCAGCGGAAAAAGGCCACAAAAACGGGTGGTCTATAGCCTTGGGGGGTGGGGCTGGCCAACTTCGTCCGCCGGACTCGGGATGCCGCGAGACTTTGCGAGGGGCCTCCGTGTGCCAAGAATAGGCCGCGGACAAAGCCGCGCCCAAAAATAAACCGCCCGAAGGCTGGGGCGCCAAGTTCGTCCAGCGGAAAAAGGCCACAAAAACGGGTGGGCTATAGCCTCGGGGGGTGGGGTTGGCCCACTTCGTCCGCCGAATTCAGAATGCCGCGAGACTTTGCAAGGGGCCTCCGTGTTCCAAAAATAGGCCGCGGGCAAAGCCGCGCCCAAAAATAAACCGCCCGAAGGCCGGGGCGCCAAGTTCGGCCAGCGGAAAAATGCCACAAAAACGGGTGGGCTATAGCCTTGGGGGGTGGGGCTGGCCGACTTCGTACGCCTGACTCAGAATGCCGCGAGACTTTGCGAGGGGCCTCTGTGTGCCAAAAATAGGCCGCGGGCAATGCCGCGCCCAAAAATAACCGCCCGAAGGCAGGGGTGCGAAGTTCGTCCAGCGGAAAAAGGCCACAAAAACGGGTGGGCTATAGCCTTGGGGGGTGGGGCTGGCCAACTTCGTCCGCCGGACACGGAATGCCGCGAGACTTTGCGAGGGGCCTCTGTGTGCCAAAAATAGGCCGTGGGCAAAGCCGCGCCCAAAAATAACCGCCCGAAGGCCGGGGCACCAAGTTTGTCCAGCGGAAAAAGGCCATAAAAACGGGTGGGCTATAGCCTTGGGGGGTGGGGCTGGCCAACTTCGTCCGCCGGACTCGGAATGCCGCGAGACTTTGCCAGGGGCCTCCGTGTGCCAAAAATAGGCCGCGGGCAAAGCCGCGCCCAAAAATAACCGCCCGAAGGCAGGGGCGCGAAGTTCGTCCAGCGGAAAAAGGCCACAAAAACGGGTGGGCTATAGCCTTGGGGGGTGGAGCCGGCCGACTTCGTCCGCCGGACTCTGAATGCCGCGAGACTTTGCAAGGGGCCTCCGTGTGCCAAATATAGGCCGTGGGCAAAGCCGCGCCCAAGAATAACCGCCCCAAGGCCGGGGCGCCAAGTTCGTCCAGCGGAAAAAGGCCACAAAAACGGGTGGGCTATAGCCTTGGCGGGTGGGGCTGGCCAACTTCGTCCGCCGGACTCGGAATGCCGCGAGACTTTACGAGGGGCCTCTGTGTACCAAAAATAGGCCGCGGGCAAAGCCGTACCCAAAAATAACCGCCCGAAGGCTGGGGCGCCAAGTTCGTCCAGCGGAAAAAGGCCACAAAAACGGGTGGGCTATAGCCTTGGGGGGTGGGGCTGGCCAACTTCGTCCGCCGGACTCAGAATGCCGTGAGACTTTGCGAGGGGCCTCCCTATGCCAAAAATCGGGCGCGGGTAAAGCCGCGCCCAAAAATAACCGCCCGAAGGCCGGGTCGCCAAGTTCGTCCAGCGGAAAAAGGCCACAAAAACGGGTGGTCTATAGCCTTGGGGGGTGGGGCTGGCCAACTTCGTCCGCCGGACTCGGGATGCCGCGAGACTTTGCGAGGGGCCTCCGTGTGCCAAGAATAGGCCGCGGGCAAAGCCGCGCCAAAAAATAAACCGCCCGAAGGCTGGGGCGCCAAGTTCGTCCAGCGGAAAAAGGCCACAAAAACGGGTGGGCTATAGCCTCGGGGGGTGGGGTTGGCCCACTTCGTCCGCCGAATTCAGAATGCCGCGAGACTTTGCAAGGAGCCTCCGTGTTCCAAAAATAGGCCGCGGGCAAAGCCGCGCCCAAAAATAAACCGCCCGAAGGCCGGGGCGCCAAGTTCGGCCAGCGGAAAAATGCCACAAAAACGGGTGGGCTATAGCCTTGGGGGGTGGGGCTGGCCGACTTCGTACGCCTGACTCAGAATGCCGCGAGACTGTGCGACGGGCCTCTGTGTGCCAAAAATAGGCTGCGGGCAAAGCCGCGCCCAAAAATAACCGCCCGAAGGCAGGGGCGCGAAGTTCGTCCAGCGGAAAAAGGCCACAAAAACGGGTGGGCTATAGCCTTGGGGGGTGGGGCTGGCCAACTTCGTCCGCCGGACACGGAATGCCGCGAGACTTTGCGAGGGGCCTCTGTGTGCCAAAAATAGGCCGTGGGCAAAGCCGCGCCCAAAAATAACCGCCCGAAGGCCGGGGCACCAAGTTTGTCCAGCGGAAAAAGGCCATAAAAACGGGTGGGCTATAGCCTTGGGGGGTGGGGCTGGCCAACTTCGTCCGCCGGACTCGGAATGCCGCGAGACTTTGCCAGGGGCCTCCGTGTGCCAAAAATAGGCCGCGGGCAAAGCCGCGCCCAAAAATAACCGCCCGAAGGCAGGGGCGCGAAGTTCGTCCAGCGGAAAAAGGCCACAAAAACGGGTGGGCTATAGCCTTGGGGGGTGGGGCTGGCCAACTTCGTCCGCCGGACACGGAATGCCGCGAGACTTTGCGAGGGGCCTCTGTGTGCCAAAAATAGGCCGTGGGCAAAGCCGCGCCCAAAAATAACCGCCCGAAGGCCGGGGCGCCAAGTTTGTCCAGCGGAAAAAGGCCATAAAAACGGGTGGGCTATAGCCTTGGGGGGTGGGGCTGGCCAACTTCGTCCGCCGGACTCGGAATGCCGCGAGACTTTGCGAGGGGCCTCCATGTGCCAAAAATAGGCCGCGGGCCAAGCCACACCCAAGTATAACCGCCCAAAGGCCGGGGCGCCAAGTTCGTCCAGCAGAAAAAGGCCACAAAAACGGGTGGACTATAGCCTTGGGTGGTGGGGCTGGCCAACTTCGTCCTCCAGACTCAGAATGCCGCGAGACTTTGCGAGGGGCCTCCGTGTGCCAATAATAGGCCGCGGCCAAAGCCGCGCCCAAAAATAACCGCCCGAACGCCGGGGTGCCAAGTTCGTCCAGCGGAAAAATGCCACAAAAACGGGTGGGCTATAGCCTTGGGGGGTGGGGCTGGCCAACATCGTCCGCCGGACACGGAATGCCGCGAGACTTTGCGAGGGGCCTCTGTGTGCCAAAAATAGGCCGTGGGAAAAGCCGCGATCAAAAATAACCGCCCGAAGGCCGGGGCGCCAAGCTCGTCCAGCGGAAAAAGGCCACAAAAACGGGTGGGCTGTAGCCTTGGGGGGTGGGGCTGGCCTACTTCGTCCGCCGGACTCGGAATGCCGCGAGACTTTTCGAGTGGCCTCCGTTTGCCAAAAATAGGCTGCGGGCAAAGCCGGGCCCAAAAATAACCGCCCGAAGGCCGGGGCGCCAAGTTCGTCGAGCGGAAAAAGGCCACAAAAACGGGTGGGCTATAGCCTTGGGGGGTGGGGCTGGCCAACTTCGTCCGCCGGACTCGGAATGCCGCGAGACTTTGCGAGGCACCTCTGTGTGCCAAAAATATGCCACGGGGAAAACCGCGCCCAAGAATAACCGCCCAAAGGCCAGTGCGCCAAGTTCGTCCAGCGGAAAAAGGCCACAAAAACGGGTGGGCTATAGCTTTGGGGGGTGAGGCTGGCCAACTTCGTCCGCCGGACTCGGAATGCCGGTAGACTTTACGAGGGGCCTCCGTTTGCCAAAAATAGGCCGCGGGCAAAGCGCGACCTTGAATAACCGCCCGAAGGCCGGGGCGCCAAGTTCGTCCAGCGGAAAAAGGCCACAAAAACGGGTGGGCTATAGCCTTGGGGGGTGGGGCTGGCCAACTTCGTCCGCCGGACTCGGAATGCCGCGAGACTTTGCGAGGGGCCTCCGTGTACCAAAAATAGGCCGCTGGCAAAGCCGCACCCAAAAACAACCGCCCGAAGGCCGGGGCGCCAAGTTCGTCCAGCGGAAAAAGGCCACAAAAACGGGTGGGCTATAGCTTTGGGGGGTGAGGCTGGCCCACTTCGTCCGCCGGACTCGGAATGCCGTGAGACTTTGCTAGGGGCCTCCGTGTGCCAAAAATAGGCCGCGGGCAGAGCCACGCCCAAAAATAACTGCCCGAAGGCTGGGGCGCCCAGTTCGTCCAGCGGAAAAAGGCCACAAAAACGGGTGGGATATAGCCTTGGGGGGTGGGGCTGGCCCACTTCGTCCGCCGGACACAGAATGCAGCGAGACTTTGCGAGGGGCCTCTGTGTGCCAAAAATAGGCCGTGGACAAAGCCGCGCCCAAAAATAACCGCCCGAAGGCCGGGGCGCCAAGTTTGTCCAGCGGAAAAAGGCCATAAAAACGGGTGGGCTATAGCCTTGGGGGGTGGGGCTGGCCAACTTCGTCCGCCGGACTCGGAATGCCGCGAGACTTTGCGAGGGGCCTCCGTGTACCAAAAATAGGCCGCTGGGAAAGCCGCACCCAAAAATAACCGCCCGAAGGCCGGGGCGCCAAGTTCGTCCAGCGGAAAAAGGCCACAAAAACGGGTGGGCTATAGCTTTGGGGGGTGAGGCTGGCCAACTTCATCCGCCGGACTCGGAATGCCGTGAGACTTTGCTAGGGGCCTCCGTGTGCCAAAAATAGGCCGCGGGCAGAGCCACGCCCAAAAATAACTGCCCGAAGGCTGGGGCGCCAAGTTCGTCCAGCGGAAAAAGGCCACAAAAACGGGTGGGCTATAGCCTTGGGGGGTGGGGCTGGCCCACTTCGTCCGCCGGACTCAGAATGCCGCGAGACTTTGCGAGGGGCCTCCGTGTGCCAAAAATAGGCCGCAGGCAAAGCCGCGCCAAAAAATAACCGCCCGAAGGCCGGGCCGCCAAGTTCGTCCAGCGGAAAAAGGCCACAAAAACGGGTGGGCTAGAGCCTTGGGGGGTGGGGCTGGCCGACTTCGTCCGCCGGACACGGAATGCCGCGAGACTTTGCGAGGGGCCTCTGTGTGCCAAAAATAGGCCGTGGCCAAAGCCGCGCCCAAAAATAACTGCCCGAAGGCCGGGGCGCCAAGTTTGTCCAGCGGAAAAAGGCCATAAAAACGGGTGGGCTATAGCCTTGGGGGGTGGGGCTGGCCAACTTCGTCCGCCGGATACGGAATGCCGCGAGACTTTGCGAGGGGCCTCTGTGTGCCAAAAATAGGCCGTGGGCAAAGCCGCACCCAAAAATAACCGCCCGAAGGCCGGGGCGCCAAGTTTGTCCAGCGGAAAAAGGCCATAAAAATGGGTGGGCTATAGCCTTGGGGGGTGGGACTGGCCAAATTCGTCCGCCGGACTCGGAATGCCACGAGACTTTGCGAGGGGCCTCCATGCGCCATAAATACGCCGCGGGCAAAGCCACCCCCAAGAATAACCGCCCAAAGGCCGGGGCGCCAAGTTCGTCCAGCAGAAAAAGGCCACAAAAACGGGTGGGCTATAGCCTTGGGTGGTGGGGCTGGCCAACTTCGTCCTCCAGACTCGGAATGCCGCGAGACTTTGCGAGGGGCCTCCGTGTGCCAAAAATAGGCCACGGCCAAAGCCGCGCCAAAAATAACTGCCCGAACGCCGGGGTGCCAAGTTCGTCCAGCGGAAAAATGCCACAAAAACAGGTGGGCTGTAGCCTTGGGGGGTGGGGCTGGCCAACTTCGTCCGCCGGACTCGGAATGCCGCGAGACTTTGCGAGGGGCCTCCATGTGCCAAAAATAGGCCGCGGTGAAAGCCACCCCCAAGAATAACCGCCCAAAGGCCGGGGCGCCAAGTTCGTCCAGCAGAAAAAGGCCACAAAAACGGGTGGGCTATAGCCTTGGGTGGTGGGGCTGGCCAACTTCGTCCTCCAGACTCGGAATGCCACGAGACTTTGCGAGGGGCCTCCGTGTGCCAAAAATAGGCCGCGGCCAAAGCCGCGCCAAAAATAACCGCCCGAACGCCGGGGTGCCAAGTTCGTCCAGCGGAAAAATGCCACAAAAACGGGTGGGCTGTAGCCTTGGGGGGTGGGGCTGGCCAACTTCGTCCGCCGGACTCGGAATGCCGCGAGACTTTGCGAGGGGCCTCTGTGTGCCAAAAATAGGCCGTGGTCAAAGCTGCACCCAAAAATAACCGCCCGAAGGCCGGGGCGCCAAGTTTGTCCAGCGGAAAAAGGCCATAAAAACGGGTGGGCTATAGCCTTGGGGGGTGGGACTGGCCAACTTCGTCCGCCGGACTCGGAATGCCACGAGACTTTGCGAGGGGCCTCCATGCGCCAAAAATACACCGCGGGCAAAGCCACCCCCAAGAATAACCGCCCAAAGGCCGGGGCGCCAAGTTCGTCCAGCAGAAAAAGGCCACAAAAACGGGTGGGCTAGAGCCTTGGGGGGTGGGGCTGGCCGACTTCGTCCGCCGGACATGGAATGCCGCGAGACTTTGCGAGGGGCCTCTGTGTGCCAAAAATAGGCCGTGGCCAAAGCCGCGCCCAAAAATAACTGCCCGAAGGCCGGGGCGCCAAGTTTGTCCAGCGGAAAAAGGCCATAAAAACGGGTGGGCACTAGCCTTGGGGGGTGGGGCTGGCCAACTTCGTCCGCCGGACTCGGAATGCCGCGAGACTTTGCGAGGGGCCTCCATGTGCCAAAAATAGGCCGCGGGCAAAGCCACCCCCAAGAATAACCGCCCAAAGGCCGGGGCGCCAAGTTCGTCCAGCAGAAAAAGGCCGCAAAAACGGGTGGGCTGTAGCCTTGGGGGGTGGGGCTGGCCAACTTCGTCCGCCGGACTCGGAATGCCGCGAGACTTCGCGAGGGGCCTCCGTGTGCCAAAAATAGGCCGTGGGCGAAGCCGCAACCAGAAATAACTGCCCGAAGGCCGGGGCGCCAAGTTCGTCCAGCGGAAAAAGGACACAAAAACGGGTGGGCTGTAGCCTTGGCGGGTGGGGCTGGCCAACTTCGTCCGCCGGATTCGGAATGCCGCGAGACTTTGCGAGGGGCCTCCGTGTGATAAATATAGGCCGTGGGCAAAACCACGCCCCCAAATAACCGCCCGAAGACCGGGGCGCCAAGTTCGTCCAGCGGAAAAAGGCCACAAAAACGGGTGGGCTATAGCCTTGGGGGTTGGGGCTGGCCAACTTCGTCCGCCGGACTCGGAATGCCGTGAGACTTTGCGAGGGGCCTCCATGTGCCAAAAATAGGCCGCGGGCAAAGCCACCCCCAAGAATAACCGCCCAAAGGCCGGGGCGCCAAGTTCGTCCAGCAGAAAAAGGCCACAAAAACGGGTGGCCTGTAGCCTTGGGGGGTGGGGCTGGCCAACTTCGTCCGCCGGACTCGGAATGCCGCGAGACTTCGCGAGGGGCCTCCGTTTGCCAAAAGTAGGCCGTGGGCGAAGCCGCACCCAAAAATAACTGCCCGAAGGCCGGGGCGCCAAGTTCGTCCAGCGGAAAAAGGCCACAAAAACGGGTGGGCTGTTGCCTTGGGGGGTGGGGCTGGCCAACTTCGTCCGCCGGACTCGGAATGCCGCGAGACTTTGCGAGGGGCCTCCGTGTACCAAAAATAGGCCGCTGGGAAAGCAACGCCCAAAAATAACCGCCCGAAGGCCGGGGCGCCAAGTTCGTCCAGCGGAAAAAGGCCACAAAAACGGGTGGGCTATAGCTTTGGGGGGTGAGGCTGGCCCACTTCGTCCGCCGGACTCGGAATGCCGTGAGACTTTGCTAGGGGCCTCCGTGTGCCAAAAATAGGCCGCGGGCAGAGCCACACCCAATAATAACCGCCCGATGGCTGGGGCGCCAAGTTCGTCCAGCGGAAAAAGGCCACAAAAACGGGTGGGCTATAGCCTTGGGGGGTGGGGCTGGCCAACTTCGTCCGCCGGACACGGAATGCCGCGAGACTTTTCGAGGGGCCTCTGTGTGCCAAAAATAGGCCGTGGGCAATGCCGCGCCCAAAAATAACTGCCCGAATGCCGGGGCGCCATGTTTGTCCAGCGGAAAAAGGCCATAAAAACGGGTGGGCTATAGCCGTGGGGGGTGGGACTGGCCAACTTCGTCCGCCGGACTCGGAATGCCACGAGACTTTGCGAGGGGCCTCCATGTGCCAAAAATAGGCCGCGGGAAAAGCCACGCACAAGAATAACCGCCCAAAGGCCAGGGCGCCAAGTTCGTCCAGCAGAAAAAGGCCACAAAAAGGGGTGGGCTATAGCCTTGGGTGGTGGGGCTGGCCAACTTCGTCCTCCAGACTCGGAATGCCGCGAGACTTTGTCAGGGGCCTCCGTGTGCCAAAAATAGGCCGCGGCCAAAGCCGCACCCAAAAATAACTGCCCGAACGCCGGGGCGCCAGGTTCGTCCAGCGGAAAAATGCCACAAAAATGGGTGGGCTATAGCCTTGGGGGGTGGGGCTGGCCAACTTCGTCCGCCGGACTCGGAATGCCGCGAGACTTTGCGAGGGGCCTCAGTGTGCCAAAAATAGGCCACGGGCAGAGCCGCGCCCAAAAATAACCGTCGAAGGCCGGGGCGCCAAGTTCGTCCAGCGGAAAAAGGCCACAAAAACGGGTTGGCTATAGCCTTGGGGGGTGGGGCTGGCCAACTTCGTCCGCCGGACTCGGAATGCCGCGAGACTTTGCGAGGGGCCTCCGTGCGCCAAAAATAGGCCGCGGGCAAAGCCGCACCCAAAAATAACTGCCCGAAGGCCGGGGCGCCAAGTTCGTCCAGCGGAGAAAGGCCACAAAAACGGATGGGCTATGGCCTTGGGGGGTGGGGCTGGGCAACTTCATCCGCCAGACTCGGAATGCCGCGAGACATTGCGAGGGGCCGATGTGTGCCAAAAATAGGCCGCGGGCAAAGCAGCGCCCAAAAATAACTGCCCGAACATCGGGGTGCCAGGTTCGTCGAGCGGAAAAATGCCACAAAAACGGGTGGGCTATAGCCTTGGGGGGTGGGGCTGGCCAACTTCTTCCGCCGGACTCGGAATGCCGCGAGACTTTGTGAGGGGCCTCAGTGTGCCAAAAATAGGCCGCGGCCAGTGCCGCACCCAAAAATAACAGCCGAAGGCCGGGGCGCCAAGTTCGTCCAGCGGAAAAAGGCCACAAAAACGGGTGGGCTATAGCCTTGGGGGGTGGGGCTGGCCGACTTCGTCCGCCGGACTCGGAATGCCGCGAGACTTTGCGAGGGGCCTCCGTGCACCAAAAATAGGCCGCGGGCAAATCCACGCCCAAAAATAACCGCCCGAAGACCGGGGCGCCAAGTTCCTCCAGCGGAAAAAGGCCACAAAAATGGGTTGGCTATAGCCTTGGGGGGTGGGGCTGGCCAACTTCGTCCGCCGGACTCGGAATGCCGCGAGACTTTGCGAGGGGCCTCCGTCTGCCAAAAATTGACCGCGGGCAAATCTGCGCCCAAAAATAACGGCCCGAAGACTGGGGCGCCAAGTTCGTCCAGTGGAAAAAGGCCACAAAAACGGGTTGGCTATAGCTTTGGGGGGTGGGGCTGGCCAACTTCGTCCGCCGGACTCGGAATGCCGCGAGACTTTGCGAGGGGCCTCCGTCTACTAAAGATAGGCCGCGGGCAAATCCGCACCCAAAAATAACCGCCCGAAGACCGGGGCGCCAAGTTCGTCCAGCGGAAAAAGGCCACAAAAACGGGTTGGCTATAGCCTTGGGGGGTGGGGCTGGCCAACTTCGTCCGCCGGACTCGGAATGCCGCGAGACTTTGCGAGGGGCCTCCGTGTGCCAAAAATAGGCCACGGGCAAAGCCGGACCCAAAAATAACCGCCCGAAGGCCAGGGCGCCAAGTTCGTCCAGCGGAGAAAGGCCACAAAAACGGATGGGCTATAGCCTTGGGGGATGGGGCTGGCCAACTTCGTCCGCCGGACTCGGAATGGCGCGAGACTTTGCGAGGGGCCTCCGTGTGCCAAAAATAGGCCGCGGGCAAAGCCGCGCCCAAAAATAACCCCCCGAAGGCCAGGGCGCCAAGTTCGTCCAGCGGAAAAAGGCCACAAAAACGTGTGGGCCATAGCCTTGGGGGGTGGGGCAGGCCAACTTCGTCCGCCGGACTCGGAATGCCGCGAGACTTTTCGAGGGGCCTCCGTGTGCCAAATATAGGCCACGGGCATAGCCGCGCCCAAAAATAACCGCCCGAAGGCCGGGGCGCCAATTTCGTCCAGCGGAACAAGGCCACAAAAACGGGTGGGCTGTAGCCTTGGGGGGTGGGGCTGGCCAACTTCGTCCGCCGGACTCGGAATGCCGCGAGACTTTGCGAGGGGCCTCCGTGCGCCAAAAATAGGCCGTGGGCAAAGCCGCACCCAAAAATAACTGCCCGAAAGCCGGGGCGCCAAGTTCGTCCAGCGGAGAAAGGCCACAAAAACGGATGGGCTATAGCCTTGGGGGGTGGGGCTGGCCAACTTCATCCGCCGGAATCGGAATGCCGCGAGACTTTGCGAGGGGCCTCCGTGCGCCAAAAATAGGCCGCGGGCAAAGCCGTACCCAAAAATAACTGCCCGAAGGCCGGGGCGCCAAGTTCGTCCAGCGGAGAAAGGCCACAAAAACGGATGGGCTATAGCCTTGGGGGGTGGGGCTGGCCAACTTCGTCCGCCGGACTCGGAATGCCACGAGACTTTGCGAGGGGCCTCCGTGTGATAAATATAGGCCGTGGGCAAAGCCACGCCCACAAATAACCGCCCGAAAGCCGGGGCGCCAAGTTCGTCCAGCCGAAAAAGGCCACAAAAATGGGTGGACTATACCCTTGGGAGGTGGGGCTGGCCGACTTCGTCCGCCGGACTCGGAATGCCGCGAGACTTTGCGAGGGGCCTCCGTGTGCCAAAAATAAGCCGCGGGCAAAGCCACCCCCAAGAATAACCGCCCAAAGGCCGGGGCGCCAAGTTCGTGCAGCAGAAAAAGGCCACAAAAACGGGTGGGCTATAGCCTTGGGGGGTGGGGCTGGCCAACTTCGTCCGCCGGACTCGGAATGCCGCGAGACTTTGCGAGGGGCCTCCGTGTGCCAAAAATAGACCGTGGACAAAGCCGCGCCCAAAAATAACTGCCCGAAGGCCGGGGCGCCAAGTTCGTCCAGCGGAAAAAGGCCACAAAAACGGGTGGGCTATAGCCTTGGGGGGTGGGGCTGGCCAACGTCATACGCCGGACTCGGAATGCCGTGAGACTTTACGAGGGGCCTCCGTGGGCCAATAATAGGCCGCGGACAAAGCCGCGCCCAAAAATAACCGCCCGAAGGCCGGGGCGCCAACTTTGTCCAGCGGAAAAAGGCCACAAAAACGGGTGGGCTATAGCCTTGGGGGGAGGGGCTGGCCAACTTCGTCCTCCGGACTCGGAATGACGCGAGACTTTGCGAGGGGCCTTGCGTGTGATAAAAATAGGCCGTGGGTAAAGCCACGCCCACAAATAACCGCCCGAAGGCCGGGGCGCCAAGTTCGTCCAGCGGAAAACGACCACAAAAACGTGTGGGCTATAGCCTTGGGGGGTGGGGCTGGCCGACTTCGTCCGCCGGACTCGGAATGCCGTGAGACTTTGCGAGGGGCCTCCGTGTGCCAAAAATAGGCCGCGGGCAAAGCGCAGCCAAAAATAACCGCCCGAAGGCCGGGGAGCCAAGTTCGTCCAGCGGAAAAAGGCCACAAAAACGGGTGGTCTATAGCCTTGGGGCGTGGGGCTGGCCAACTTCGTCCGCCGGACTCGGAATGCCGCGAGACTTTGCGAGGGGCCTCCGTGTGCCAAAAATAGGTCGCAGGCAAAGCCGCACCCTAAAATAACTGCCCGAAGGCCGGGGCGCCAAGTTCGTCCAGCGGAAAAAGGCCACAAAAACGGGTCGGCTATAGCCTTGGGGGGTGGGGCTGGCTCACTTCGTTCGCCGGACTCGGAATACCGCGAGACTTTGCGAGGGGCCTCCGTGTGCCAATAATAGGCCGCGGCAAAAGCCGCGCCCAAAAATAACCGCCCGAAGGCCGGGGCGCCAAGTTCGTGCAGCGGAAAAAGGCCACAAAAACGGGTGGGCTATAGCCTTGCGGGGTGGGGCTGGCCCACTTCGTCCGCCGGGCTCGGAATGTGGTGAGACTTCACGAGGGGCCTCCGTGTGCCAAAAATAGGCCATGGGCAAAGCTGCGCCCAAAAATAACCACCCAAAGGCAGGGGCGCCAAGTTCGTCCAGCGGAAAAAGGCCACAAAAACGGGTGGGCTATAGCCTTGGGGGTTGGGGCTGGCCAACTTCGTCCGTCGGACTCGGAATGCCGTGAGACTTTGAGAGGGACCTCCATGTGCAAAAAATAGGCCGCGGACCAAGCCGCGCCCAAAAATAACATCCCGAAGGCCGGGGCGCCAAGTTCGTCCAGCGGAAAAAGGCCACAAAAACGGGTGGTCTATATCCTTTGGGGGTGGAGCTGGCCAACTTCGTCCGCCGGACTCGGAATGCCGCGAGACTTTGCGAGGGGCCTCCGTGTGCCAAAAATAGGTCCCAGGCAAAGCCGCGCCCAAAAATAACCGCCCGAAGGCCGGGGCGCCAAGTTCGTCCAGCGGAAAAAGGCCACAAAAACGGGTGGGCTATAGCCTTGGTGGGTGGGGCTGGCCAACTTCGTCCGCCGGACTCGGAATGAGGCGAGACTTTGCAAGGGGCCTCCGTGTGCCAAAAATAGGCTGTGGGTAAAGCCGCGCCCAAAAATTAACCGCCCGACGTTCCGGGCGCCAAGTTCGTCCAGCAGAAAAAGGCGACAAAAACGGGTGGGCTATAGCCTTGGGGGGTGGGGCTGGCCAACTTTGTCCGCCGGACTCGGAATGCCACGAGCTTTGCGAGGGGCCTCAGTGTGCCGAAAATAGCCCCCGGGCAAAGCCGCGCCCAAAAATAACCGCCCGAAGGCCGGGGCGCCAAGTTCGTGCAGCGGAAAAAGGCCACAAAAACGGGTGGGCTATAGCCTTGCGGGGTGGGGCTGGCCCACTTCGTCCGCCGGACTCGGAATGCGGTGAGACTTTGCGAGGGGCCTCCGTGTGCCAAAAATAGGCTGCGGGCAAAGCTGCGCCCAAAAATAACCACCCGAAGGCAGGGGCGCCAAGTTCGTCCAGCGGAAAAAGGCCACAAAAACGGGTAGGCTATAGCCTTGGGGGTTGGGGCTGCCAACTTCGTCCGTCGGACTCGGAATGCCGTGAGACTTTGAGAGGGGCCTCCGTGTGCAAAAAATAGGCCACGGGCCAAGCCGCGCCCAAAAATAACATCCCGAAGGCTGGGGCGCCAAGTTCGTCCAGCGGAAAAAGGCCACAAAAACGGGTGGGCTATAGCCTTGGGGGGTGGGGCTGGCCAACTTCGTCCGCCGGACTCGGAATGCCGCGAGACTTTACGAGGGGCCTCTGTGTGCCAAAAATAGGCCATGGGCAAAGCCGCACCCAAAAATGACCACCCGAAGGCCGGGGCGCCAGGTTCGTCCAGCCGAAAAAGGCCACAAAAACGGGTGGGCTATAGCCTTGTGCGTTGGGGCTGGCCAACTTCGTCCGCCGGACTCGGACTGCCGCGAGACTTTCCAAGGGGCCTCCGTGTGCCAAAAATAGGCCGCGGCCAAAGCCGTACCCAAAAATAACTGCCCGAAGGCCGGGGCGCCAAGTTCGTCCAGCAGAAAAAGGCCACAAAAACGGGTGGGCTATAGCCTTGGGGGGTGGGGCTGGCCAACTTCGTCCCCCGGACTCAGAATGGGGCGAGACTTTGCGAGGGGCCTCCGTGTGACAAAAATAGGCTGCGGGTAAAGCCGCGGCCAAAAATAACCACCCGAAGGCAGGGGCGCCAGGTTCGTCCAGCGGCAAAAGGCCACAAAAACGGGTGGGCTATAGCCTTGGGAGGTGGGGCTGGCCAACTTTGTGCGCCGGACTCGGAAAGCCGCGAGACTTTGCGAGGGGCCTCCGTGTGATAAATATAGGCCGCGGGCAAAGCCACGCCCACAAATAACCGCACGAAAGCCGGGGCGCCAAGTTCGTCCAGCCGAAAAAGGCCACAAAAACGGGTGGTCTATATCCTTTGGGGGTGGAGCTGGCCAACTTCGTCCGCCGGACTCGGAATGCCGCGAGACTTTGCGAGGGGCCTCCGTGTGCCAAAAATAGGTCCCAGGCAAAGCCGCGCCCAAAAATAACCGCCCGAAGGCCGGGGAGCCAAGTTCGTCCAGCGGAAAAAGGCCACAAAAACGGGTGGGCTATAGCCTTGGTGGGTGGGGCTGGCCAACTTCGTCCGCCGGACTCGGAATGAGGCGAGACTTTGCAAGGGGCCTCCGTGTGCCAAAAATAGGCTGTGGGTAAAGCCGCGCCCAAAAATTAACCGCCTGACGTTCCGGGCGCCAAGTTCGTCCAGCAGAAAAAGGCGACAAAAACGGGTGGGCTATAGCCTTGGGGGGTGGGGCTGGCCAACTTTGTCCGCCGGACTCGGAATGCCACGAGCTTTGCGAGGGGCCTCAGTGTGCCGAAAATAGCCCGCGGGCAAAGCCGCGCCCAAAAATAACCGCCCGAAGGCCGGGGCGCCAAGTTCGTGCACCGGAAAAAGGCCACAAAAACGGGTGGGCTATAGCCTTGCGGGGTGGGGCTGGCCCACTTCGTCCGCCGGACTCGGAATGCGGTGAGACTTTGCGAGGGGCCTCCGTGTGCCAAAAATAGGCTGCGGGCAAAGCTGCGCCCAAAAATAACCACCCGAAGGCAGGGGCGCCAAGTTCGTCCAGCGGAAAAAGGCCACAAAAACGGGTAGGCTATAGCCTTGGGGGTTGGGGCTGCCAACTTCGTCCGTCGGACTCGGAATGCCGTGAGACTTTGAGAGGGGCCTCCGTGTGCAAAAAATAGGCCACGGGCCAAGCCGTGCCCAAAAATAACATCCCGAAGGCTGGGGCGCCAAGTTCGTCCAGCGGAAAAAGGCCACAAAAACGGGTGGGCTATAGCCTTGGGGGGTGGGGCTGGCCAACTTCGTCCGCCGGACTCGGAATGCCGCGAGACTTTACGAGGGGCCTCTGTGTGCCAAAAATAGGCCATGGGCAAAGCCGCACCCAAAAATGACCACCCGAAGGCCGGGGCGCCAGGTTCGTCCAGCCGAAAAAGGCCACAAAAACGGGTGGGCTATAGCCTTGTGCGTTGGGGCTGGCCAACTTCGTCCGCCGGACTCGGACTGCCGCGAGACTTTCCAAGGGGCCTCCGTGTGCCAAAAATAGGCCGCCGCCAAAGCCGTACCCAAAAATAACTGCCCGAAGGCCGGGGCGCCAAGTTCGTCCAGCAGAAAAAGGCCACAAAAACGGGTGGGCTATAGCCTTGGGGGGTGGGGCTGGCCAACTTCGTCCCCCGGACTCAGAATGGGGCGAGACTTTGCGAGGGGCCTCCGTGTGACAAAAATAGGCTGCGGGTAAAGCCGCGGCCAAAAATAACCGCCCGAAGGCAGGGGCGCCAGGTTCGTCCAGCGGCAAAAGGCCACAAAAACGGGTGGGCTATAGCCTTGGGAGGTGGGGCTGGCCAACTTTGTGCGCCGGACTCGGAAAGCCGCGAGACTTTGCGAGGGGCCTCCGTGTGATAAATATAGGCCGCGGGCAAAGCCACGCCCACAAATAACCGCACGAAAGCCGGGGCGCCAAGTTCGTCCAGCCGAAAAAGGCCACAAAAACGGGTGGTCTATATCCTTTGGGGGTGGAGCTGGCCAACTTCGTCCGCCGGACTCGGAATGCCGCGAGACTTTGCGAGGGGCCTCCGTGTGCCAAAAATAGGTCCCAGGCAAAGCCGCGCCCAAAAATAACCGCCCGAAGGCCGGGGAGCCAAGTTCGTCCAGCGGAAAAAGGCCACAAAAACGGGTGGGCTATAGCCTTGGTGGGTGGGGCTGGCCAACTTCGTCCGCCGGACTCGGAATGAGGCGAGACTTTGCAAGGGGCCTCCGTGTGCCAAAAATAGGCTGTGGGTAAAGCCGCGCCCAAAAATTAACCGCCTGACGTTCCGGGCGCCAAGTTCGTCCAGCAGAAAAAGGCGACAAAAACGGGTGGGCTATAGCCTTGGGGGGTGGGGCTGGCCAACTTTGTCCGCCGGACTCGGAATGCCACGAGCTTTGCGAGGGGCCTCAGTGTGCCGAAAATAGCCCGCGGGCAAAGCCGCGCCCAAAAATAACCGCCCGAAGGCCGGGGCGCCAAGTTCGTGCACCGGAAAAAGGCCACAAAAACGGGTGGGCTATAGCCTTGCGGGGTGGGGCTGGCCCACTTCGTCCGCCGGACTCGGAATGCGGTGAGACTTTGCGAGGGGCCTCCGTGTGCCAAAAATAGGCTGCGGGCAAAGCTGCGCCCAAAAATAACCACCCGAAGGCAGGGGCGCCAAGTTCGTCCAGCGGAAAAAGGCCACAAAAACGGGTAGGCTATAGCCTTGGGGGTTGGGGCTGCCAACTTCGTCCGTCGGACTCGGAATGCCGTGAGACTTTGAGAGGGGCCTCCGTGTGCAAAAAATAGGCCACGGGCCAAGCCGTGCCCAAAAATAACATCCCGAAGGCTGGGGCGCCAAGTTCGTCCAGCGGAAAAAGGCCACAAAAACGGGTGGGCTATAGCCTTGGGGGGTGGGGCTGGCCAACTTCGTCCGCCGGACTCGGAATGCCGCGAGACTTTACGAGGGGCCTCTGTGTGCCAAAAATAGGCCATGGGCAAAGCCGCACCCAAAAATGACCACCCGAAGGCCGGGGCGCCAGGTTCGTCCAGCCGAAAAAGGCCACAAAAACGGGTGGGCTATAGCCTTGTGCGTTGGGGCTGGCCAACTTCGTCCGCCGGACTCGGACTGCCGCGAGACTTTCCAAGGGGCCTCCGTGTGCCAAAAATAGGCCGCCGCCAAAGCCGTACCCAAAAATAACTGCCCGAAGGCCGGGGCGCCAAGTTCGTCCAGCAGAAAAAGGCCACAAAAACGGGTGGGCTATAGCCTTGGGGGGTGGGGCTGGCCAACTTCGTCCCCCGGACTCAGAATGGGGCGAGACTTTGCGAGGGGCCTCCGTGTGACAAAAATAGGCTGCGGGTAAAGCCGCGGCCAAAAATAACCGCCCGAAGGCAGGGGCGCCAGGTTCGTCCAGCGGCAAAAGGCCACAAAAACGGGTGGGCTATAGCCTTGGGAGGTGGGGCTGGCCAACTTTGTGCGCCGGACTCGGAAAGCCGCGAGACTTTGCGAGGGGCCTCCGTGTGATAAATATAGGCCGCGGGCAAAGCCACGCCCACAAATAACCGCACGAAAGCCGGGGCGCCAAGTTCGTCCAGCCGAAAAAGGCCACAAAAACGGGTGGTCTATATCCTTTGGGGGTGGAGCTGGCCAACTTCGTCCGCCGGACTCGGAATGCCGCGAGACTTTGCGAGGGGCCTCCGTGTGCCAAAAATAGGTCCCAGGCAAAGCCGCGCCCAAAAATAACCGCCCGAAGGCCGGGGAGCCAAGTTCGTCCAGCGGAAAAAGGCCACAAAAACGGGTGGGCTATAGCCTTGGTGGGTGGGGCTGGCCAACTTCGTCCGCCGGACTCGGAATGAGGCGAGACTTTGCAAGGGGCCTCCGTGTGCCAAAAATAGGCTGTGGGTAAAGCCGCGCCCAAAAATTAACCGCCTGACGTTCCGGGCGCCAAGTTCGTCCAGCAGAAAAAGGCGACAAAAACGGGTGGGCTATAGCCTTGGGGGGTGGGGCTGGCCAACTTTGTCCGCCGGACTCGGAATGCCACGAGCTTTGCGAGGGGCCTCAGTGTGCCGAAAATAGCCCGCGGGCAAAGCCGCGCCCAAAAATAACCGCCCGAAGGCCGGGGCGCCAAGTTCGTGCACCGGAAAAAGGCCACAAAAACGGGTGGGCTATAGCCTTGCGGGGTGGGGCTGGCCCACTTCGTCCGCCGGACTCGGAATGCGGTGAGACTTTGCGAGGGGCCTCCGTGTGCCAAAAATAGGCTGCGGGCAAAGCTGCGCCCAAAAATAACCACCCGAAGGCAGGGGCGCCAAGTTCGTCCAGCGGAAAAAGGCCACAAAAACGGGTAGGCTATAGCCTTGGGGGTTGGGGCTGCCAACTTCGTCCGTCGGACTCGGAATGCCGTGAGACTTTGAGAGGGGCCTCCGTGTGCAAAAAATAGGCCACGGGCCAAGCCGCGCCCAAAAATAACATCCCGAAGGCTGGGGCGCCAAGTTCGTCCAGCGGAAAAAGGCCACAAAAACGGGTGGGCTATAGCCTTGGGGGGTGGGGCTGGCCAACTTCGTCCGCCGGACTCGGAATGCCGCGAGACTTTACGAGGGGCCTCTGTGTGCCAAAAATAGGCCATGGGCAAAGCCGCACCCAAAAATGACCACCCGAAGGCCGGGGCGCCAGGTTCGTCCAGCCGAAAAAGGCCACAAAAACGGGTGGGCTATAGCCTTGTGCGTTGGGGCTGGCCAACTTCGTCCGCCGGACTCGGACTGCCGCGAGACTTTCCAAGGGGCCTCCGTGTGCCAAAAATAGGCCGCCGCCAAAGCCGTACCCAAAAATAACTGCCCGAAGGCCGGGGCGCCAAGTTCGTCCAGCAGAAAAAGGCCACAAAAACGGGTGGGCTATAGCCTTGGGGGGTGGGGCTGGCCAACTTCGTCCCCCGGACTCAGAATGGGGCGAGACTTTGCGAGGGGCCTCCGTGTGACAAAAATAGGCTGCGGGTAAAGCCGCGCCCAAAAATAACCGCCCGAAGGCAGGGGCGCCAGGTTCGTCCAGCGGAAAAAGGCCACAAAAACGGGTGGGCTATAGCCTTGGGGGGTGGGGCTGGCCAACTTTGTGCGCCGGACTCGGAAAGCCGCGAGACTTTGCGAGGGGCCTCCGTGTGATAAATATAGGCCGCGGGCAAAGCCACGCCCACAAATAACCGCACGAAAGCCGGGGCGCCAAGTTCGTCCAGCCGAAAAAGGCCACAAAAACGGGTGGACTATACCCTTGGGGGGTGGGGCTGGCCGACTTCGTCCGCCGGACTCGGAATGCCGCGAGACTTTGCGAGGGGCCTCCGTGTGCCAAAAATAAGCCGCGGGCAAAGCCACCCCCAAGAATAACCGCCCAAAGGCCGGGGCGCCAAGTTCGTGCAGCAGAAAAAGGCCACAAAAACGGGTGGGCTATAGCCTTGGGGGGTGGGGCTGGCCAACTTCGTCCGCCGGACTCGGAATGCCGCGAGACTTTGCGAGGGGCCTCCGTGTGCCAAAAATAGACCGTGGACAAAGCCGCGCCCAAAAATAACTGCCCGAAGGCCGGGGCGCCAAGTTCGTCCAGCGGAACAAGGCCACAAAAACGGGTGGGCTATAGCCTTGGGGGGTAGGGCTGGCCAACGTCATACGCCGGACACGGAATGCCATGAGACTTTACGAGGGGCCTCCGTGGGCCAATAATAGGCCGCGGACAAAGCCGCGCCCAAAAATAACCGCCCGAAGGCCGGGGCGCCAACTTTGTCCAGCGGTAAAAGGCCACAAAAACGGGTGGGCTATAGCCTTGGGGGGAGGGGCTGGCCAACTTCGTCCTCCGGACTCGGAATGACGCGAGACTTGGCGAGGGGCCTTGCGTGTGATAAAAATAGGCCGCGGGTAAAGCCACGCCCACAAATAACCGCCCGAAGGCCGGGGCGCCAAGTTCGTCCAGCGGAAAACGACCACAAAAACGTGTGGTCTATAGCCTTGGGGCGTGGGGCTGGCCAACTTCGTCCGCCGGACTCGGAATGCCGCGAGACTTTGCGAGGGGCCTCCGTGTGCCAAAAATAGGTCGCAGGCAAAGCCGCGCCCTAAAATAACTGCCCGAAGGCCGGGGTGCCAAGTTCGTCCAGCGGAAAAAGGCCACAAAAACGGGTCGGCTATAGCCTTGGGGGGTGGGGCTGGCTCACTTCGTTCGCCGGACTCGGAATACCGCGAGACTTTGCGAGGGGCCTCCGTGTGCCAATAATAGGCCGCGGCAAAAGCCGCGCCCAAAAATAACCGCCCGAAGGCCGGGGCGCCAAGTTCGTGCAGCGGAAAAAGGCCACAAAAACGGGTGGGCTATAACCTTGCGGGGTGGGGCTGGCCCACTTCGTCCGCCGGGCTCGGAATGCGGTGAGACTTCACGAGGGGCCTCCGTGTGCCAAAAATAGGCCATGGGCAAAGCCGCGCCCAAAAATAACCACCCAAAGGCAGGGGCGCCAAGTTCGTCCAGCGGAAAAAGGCCACAAAAACGGGTGGGCTATAGCCTTGGTGGGTGGGGCTGGCCAACTTCGTCCGCCGGACTCGGAATGAGGCGAGACTTTGCAAGGGGCCTCCGTGTGCCAAAAATAGGCTGTGGGTAAAGCCGCGCCCAAAAATTAACCGCCCGACGTCCCGGGCGCCAAGTTCGTCCAGCAGAAAAAGGCCACAAAAACGGGTGGGCTATAGCCTTGGGGGGTGGGGCTGGCCAACTTTGTCCGCCGGACTCGGAATGCCACGAGACTTTGCGAGGGGCCTCAGTGTGCCGAAAATAGACCGCGGGCAAAGCCGCGCCCAAAAATAACCGCCCGAAGGCCGGGGCGCCAAGTTCGTGCAGCGGAAAAAGGCCACAAAAACGGGTGGTCTATAGCCTTGGGGGGTGGAGCTGGCCAACTTCGTCCGCCGGACTCAGAATGCCGCGAGACTTTGCGAGGGGCCTCCGTGTGCCAAAAATAGGTCCCAGGCAAAGCTGCGCCCAAAAATAACCGCCCGAAGGCCGGGGCGCCAAGTTCGTCCAGCGGAAAAAGGCCACAAAAACGGGTGGGCTATAGCCTTGGTGGGTGGGGCTGGCCAACTTCGTCCGCCGGACTCGGAATGAGGCGAGACTTTGCAAGGGGCCTCCGTGTGCCAAAAATAGGCTGTGGGTAAAGCCGCGCCCAAAAATTAACCGCCCGACGGCCCGGGCGCCAAGTTCGTCCAGCGGAAAAAGGCCACAAAAATGGGTGGGCTATAGCCTTGGGGGGTGGGGCTGGCCAACTTCGTCCGCCGGACTAGGAATGCCGCGAGACTTTGCGAGGGGCCTCCGTGTGCCAAAAATAGGTCCCAGGCAAAGCCGCGCCCAAAAATAACCGCCCGAAGGCCGGGGCGCCAAGTTCGTCCAGCGGAAAAAGGCCACAAAAACGGGTGGGCTATAGCCTTGGTGGGTGGGGCTGGCCAACTTCGTCCGCCGGACTCGGAATGCCGCGAGACTTTACGAGGGGCCTCCGTGTGCCAAAAATAGGCCATGGGCAAAGCCGCGCCCAAAAATGACCACCCGAAGGCCGGGGCGCCAGGTTCGTCCAGCCGAAAAAGGCCACAAAAACGGGTGGGCTATAGCCTTGTGCGTTGGGGCTGGCCAACTTCGTCCGCCGGACTCGGGCTGCCGCGAGACTTTCCGAGGGGCCTCCGTGTGCCAAAAATAGGCCGCGGCCAAAGCCGTACCCAAAAATAACTGCCCGAAGGCCGGGGCGCCAAGTTCGTCCAGCAGAAAAAGGCCACAAAAACGGGTGGGCTATAGCCTTGGGGGGTGGGGCTGGCCAACTTCGTCCCCCGGACTCAGAATGGGGCGAGACTTTGCGTGGGGCCTCCGTGTGCCAAAAATAGGCTGCGGGTAAAGCCGCGCCCAAAAATAACCGCCCGAAGGCCGGGGCGCCAGGTTCGTCCAGCGGAAAAAGGCCACAAAAACGGGTGGGCTATAGCCTTGGGGGGTGGGGCTGGCCAACTTTGTGCGCCGGACTCAGAAAGCCGCGAGACTTTGCGAGGGCCCTCAGTGTGCCGAAAACAGGCCGCGGGTAAAGCCGCGCCCAAAAATTACCACCCGAAGGCCGGGGCGCCAAGTTCGTCCAGCGGAAAAAGGCCACAAAAACGGGTGGGCTATAGCCTTGGGGGGTGGGGCTGGCCAACTTCGTCTGCCGGACTCGGAATGCCGCGAGACTTTGCGAGGGACCTCCGTGTGCCAAAAATAGGCCGCGGGCAAAGCCGCGTCCAAAAATAACCGCCCGAAGGCCAGGGCGCCAAGTTTGTCCAGCGGAAAAAGGCCACAAAAACAGGTGGGCTATAGCCTTGGGGGTTGGGGCTGGCCAACTTCGTCTGCCGGACTCGAAATGCCGCGAGACTTTGCGAGGGACCTCCGTGTGCCAAAAATAGGCCGCGGGCAAAGCCGCGTCCAAAAATAACCGCCCGAAGGCCAGGGCGCCAAGTTTGTCCAGCGGAAAAAGGCCACAAAAACAGGTGGGCTATAGCCTTGGGGGTTGGGGCTGGCCAACTTCGTCTGCCGGACTCGAAATGCCGCGAGACTTTGCGAGGGACCTCCGTGTGCCAAAAATAGGCCGCGGGCAAAGCCGCGTCCAAAAATAACCACCCAAAGGTCGGGGCGCCAAGTTCGTCCAGCGGAAAAAGGCCACAAAAACGGGTGGGCTATAGCCTTGGGGGGTGGGCTTGGCCCACTTCGTCCGCCGGACTCGGAATGCCGTGAGACTTTACGAGGGGCCTCCGTGTGCCAAAACTAGGCCGCGGGTCAAGCCGCGTCCAAAAATAACCACCCGAAGGCCGGGACGCCAAGTTCGTCCAGCGGAAAAAGGCCACAAAAACAGGTGGGCTATAGCCTTGGGGGGTGGGGCTGGCCCACTTCGTCCGCCGGACACGGAATGCCGTGAGACTTTGCGAGGGGCCTCCGTGTGCCAAAAATAGGCCGCGGGTCAAGCCGCGTCCAAAAATAACCACCCGAATGCCGGGGCGCCAAGTTCGTCCAGCGGAAAAAGGCCACAAAAATGGGTGGGCTATAGCCTTGGGGGGTGGGGCTGGCCAACTTCGTCCGCCGGACTCGGAATGCCGCGAGACTTTGCGAGGGGCCTCCGTGTGCCAAAAATAGGCCACGGCCAAAGCCGTACCCAAAAATAACTGCCCGAAGGCCGGGACGCCAAGTTCGTCCAGCAGAAAAAGGCCACAAAAACTGGTGGGCTATAGCCTTGGGGGGTGGGGCTGGCCAACTTCGTCCGCCGGACTTAGAATGGGGCGAGACTTTGAGAGGGGCCTCCGTGTGACAAAAATAGGCTGCGGGTAAAGCCGCGCCCAAAAATAACCGCCCGAAGGTCGGGGCGCCAAGTTCGTCCAGCGGAAAAAGTCCACAAAAACGGGTGGGCTATAGCCTTGGGGGGTGGGGCTGGCCAACTTTGTCCGCCGGACTCGGAATGCCGTGAGACTTTGCGAGGGCCCTCAGTGTGCCGAAAATAGGCCGCGGACAAAGCCGCGCCCAAAAATTACCGCCCGAAGGCCGGGGCGCCAAGTTCGTCCAGCGGAAAAAGGCCACAAAAACGGGTGGGCTATAGCCTTGGGGGGTGGGGCTGGCCCACTTCGTCCGCCAGACTCGGAATACCGCGAGACTTTGCGAGGGGTGTTCGTGTGCCAAAAATTGGCCGCGGCCAAGCCGCGCGCAAAAATAACCGCCCGAAGGCCGGGGCGCCAAGTTCGTGCAGCGGAAAAAGGCCACAAAAACGGGTGGGCTATAGCCTTGCGGGGTGGGGCTGGCCCACTTCGTCCGCCAGACTCGGAATGCAGCGAGAATTTGCGAGGGGCCTCCGTGTGTCAAAAATAGGCCGCGGCCAAAGCCGCGCCCAAAAATAACCACCCGAAGGCCGGGACGCCAAGTTCGTCCAGCGGAAAAAGGCCACAAAAACAGGTGGGCTATAGCCTTGGGGGTTGGGGCTGGCCAACTTCGTCTGCCGGACTCGAAATGCCGCGAGACTTTGCGAGGGACCTCGGTGTGCCAAAAATAGGCCGCGGGCAAAGCCGCGTCCAAAAATAACCGCCCGAAGGCCAGGGCGCCAAGTTTGTCCAGCGGAAAAAGGCCACAAAAACAGGTGGGCTATAGCCTTGGGGGCTGGGGCTGGCCAACTTCGTCCGTCGGACTCGGAATGCCGCGAGACTTTGCGAGGGGCCTCCGTGTGCCAAAAATAGGCCACGGGCAAAGCCGCGTCCAAAAATAACCGACCGAAGGCCGGGGCGCCAAGTTCGTGCAGCGGAAAAAGGCCACAAAAACGGGTGGGCTATCGCCTTGCGGGGTGGGGCTGGCCCACTTCATCCGCCGCACTCGGAATGTAGTGAGACTTTGCGAGGGGCCTCCATGTGCAAAAAATAGGCCGCGGGCCAAGCCGCGCCCAAAAATAACTGCCCGAAGGCCGGGGCGCCAAGTTCGTCCAGCGGAAAAAGGCCACAAAAACGGGTGGGCTATAGCCTTGCGGGGTGGGGCAGTCCCACTTCTTCCGCCGGACTCGGAATGCAGCGAGCCTTTGCGAGGGGCCTCCGTGTACCAAAAATAGGCCACGGGCCAAGCCGCGCCCAAAAATAACCGCCTGAAGGCCGGGGCGCGAAGTTCGTCCAGCGGAAAAAGGCCACAAAAACGGGTGGGCTATAGCCTTGGGGGGTGGGGCTGCCCTACTTCGTCCGCCGGACTCGGAATGCCGCGAGACTTTGCGAGGGGCCTCCGTGTGCCAAAAATAGGCCGCGGGCAAAGCCGCACCCAAAAATAACCGCCCGAAGGCTGGGGCGCCAAGTTCGTCCAGCGGAAAAAGGCCACAAAAACGGGTGGGCTATAGCCTTGTGGGGTGGGGCTGGCCAACTTCATCCGCCGGACTCGGAATGCCGCCAGACTTTGCGAGGGGCCTCCGTGTGCCAAAAATAGGCCGCGGGCAAAGCCGCACCCAAAAATAACCGCCCGAAGGCCGGGGCGCCAAGTTCGTCCAGCGGAAAAAGGCCACAAAAACGGGTGGGCTATAGCCTTGGGGGGTGGGGCTGGCCAACTTCGTCCGCCGGACTCAGAATGGGGCGAGACTTTGCGACGGGCCTCCGTGTGACAAAAATAGTCTGCGGGGAAAGCCGCGCCCAAAAATTACCGCCCGAAGGCCGGGGCCCCAATTTTCGTCCAGCGGAAAAAGGCCACAAAAACGGCTGGGCTATAGGCTTGGGGGGTGGGGCTGGCCAACTTCATCCGCTTTACTCGGAATGCCACGAGACTTTGCGAGGGGCCTCCGTGTGCCAAAAATAGGCCACGGGCAAAGCCGCGTCCAAAAATAACCGACCGAAGGCCGGGGCGCCAAGTTCGTGCAGCGGAAAAAGGCCACAAAAACGGGTGGGCTATCGCCTTGCGGGGTGGGGCTGGCCCACTTCATCCGCCGCACTCGGAATGTAGTGAGACTTTGCGAGGGGCCTCCATGTGCAAAAAATAGGCCGCGGGCCAAGCCGCGCCCAAAAATAACTGCCCGAAGGCCGGGGCGCCAAGTTCGTCCAGCGGAAAAAGGCCACAAAAACGGGTGGGCTATAGCCTTGCGGGGTGGGGCAGTCCCACTTCTTCCGCCGGACTCGGAATGCAGCGAGCCTTTGCGAGGGGCCTCCGTGTACCAAAAATAGGCCACGGGCCAAGCCGCGCCCAAAAATAACCGCCTGAAGGCCGGGGCGCGAAGTTCGTCCAGCGGAAAAAGGCCACAAAAACGGGTGGGCTATAGCCTTGGGGGGTGGGGCTGCCCTACTTCGTCCGCCGGACTCGGAATGCCGCGAGACTTTGCGAGGGGCCTCCGTGTGCCAAAAATAGGCCGCGGGCAAAGCCGCACCCAAAAATAACCGCCCGAAGGCTGGGGCGCCAAGTTCGTCCAGCGGAAAAAGGCCACAAAAACGGGTGGGCTATAGCCTTGTGGGGTGGGGCTGGCCAACTTCGTCCGCCGGACTCGGAATGCCGCCAGACTTTGCGAGGGGCCTCCGTGTGCCAAAAATAGGCCGCGGGCAAAGCCGCACCCAAAAATAACCGCCCGAAGGCCGGGGCGCCAAGTTCGTCCAGCGGAAAAAGGCCACAAAAACGGGTGGGCTATAGCCTTGGGGGGTGGGGCTGGCCAACTTCGTCCGCCGGACTCAGAATGGGGCGAGACTTTGCGACGGGCCTCCGTGTGACAAAAATAGTCTGCGGGGAAAGCCGCGCCCAAAAATTACCGCCCGAAGGCCGGGGCCCCAATTTTCGTCCAGCGGAAAAAGGCCACAAAAACGGCTGGGCTATAGGCTTGGGGGGTGGGGCTGGCCAACTTCATCCGCTTTACTCGGAATGCCACGAGACTTTGCGAGGGGCCTCCGTGTGCCAAAAATAGGCCGCGGGCAAAGCCACGCCCAAAAATAACCGCCCGAAGGCCGGGGCGCGAAGTTCGTCCAGCGGAAAAAGGCCACAAAAACGGGTGGGCTATAGCCTTGGGGGGTGGGGCTGCCCAACTTCGTCCGTCGGACTCGGAATGCCGCGAGACTTTGCGAGGGGCCTCCGTGTGCCAAAAATAGGCCGCGGGCAAAGCCGCACCCAAAAATAACCGCCCGAAGGCCGGGGCACCAAGTTCGTCCAGCGGAAAAAGGCCACAAAAACGGGTGGGCTATAGCCTTGGGGGGTGGGGCTGGCCCACTTCGTCCGCCGGACTCGGAATGCCGCCAGACTTTGCGAGGGGCCTCCGTGTGCCAAAAATAGGCCGCGGGCAAAGCCGCACCCAAAAATAACCGCCCGAAGGCAGGGGCGCCAAGTTCGTCCAGCGGAAAAAAGCCACAAAAACGGGTGGGCTATAGCCTTGGGGGGTGGGGCTGGCCAACTTCGTCCGCCGGACTCAGAATGGGGCGAGACTTTGCGAGGGGCCTCCGTGTGACAAAAATAGGCTACGGGCAAAGCCGCGCCCAAAAATTACAGCCCGAAGGCCGGGGCGCCAAGTTCGTCCAGCGGAAAAAGGCCACAAAAACGGCTGGGCTGTAGGCTTGGGGGGTGGGGCTGGCCAACTTCATCCGCTTTACTCGGAATGCCACGAGACTTTGCGAGGGGCCTCTGTGTGCCAAAAATAGGCCGCGGCCAAAGCCACGCCCAAAAATAACCGCCCGAAGGTCGGGGCGCGAAGTTCGTCCTGCGGAAAAAGGCCACAAAAACGGGTGGGCTATAGCCTTGGGGGGTGGGGCTGCCAAAAATAGGCCGCGGGCAAAGCCGCACCCAAAAATAACCGCCCGAAGGCCGGGGCGCCAAGTTCGTCCAGCGGAAAAAGGCCACAAAAACGGGTGGGCTATAGCCTTGGGGGGTGGGGCTGGCCAACTTCGTCCGCCGGACTCGGAATGCCGCCAGACTTTGCGAAGGCCTCCGTGTGCCAAAAATAGGCCGCGGGCAAAGCCGCGCCCAAAAATAACCGCCCGAAGGCCGGGGCGCCAAGTTCGTCCAGCGGAAAAAGGCCACAAAAACGGGTGGGCTATAGCCTTCGAGAGTGGGACTGGCCAACTTCGTCCGCCGGACTCGGAATGCTGTGAGACTTTGCGAGGGGCCTCCGTGCGCCAAAAATAGGCCGCGGGCATAGCCGCGACCAAAAATAACCGCCCGAAGGCCGGGGCGCAATGTTCGTCCAGCGAAAAAGGCCACAAAAACGGGTGGGCTATAGCCTTGGGGGCTGGGGCTGGCCAACTTCGTCCGCCGGACTCGGAATGCCGCGAGACTTTGCGAGGGGCCTCCGTGTACCAAAAATAGGCTGCGGCCAAAGCCGCACCCAAAAATAACCACCCGAAGGCCGGGGCGCCAAGTTCGTCCAGCGGAAAAAGGCCACAAAAACGGGTGCGCTATAGCCTTGTGGGGTGGGGCTGGCCAACTTCGTCCGCCGGACTCGGAATGCCGTAAGACTTTGCGAGGGGCCTCCGCGTGCCAAAAATAGGCCGCAGGCAAAGCCACGCCAAAAAATAACCGCCCGAAGGCCGGGGCGCCAAGTTCGTCCAGCGGAAAAAGGCCACAAAAACGGGTGGGCTATAGCCTTGTGGGGTGGGGCTGGCCAACTTCGTCCGCCGGACTCGGAATGCCGCCAGACTTTGCGAGGGGCCTCCGTGTGCCAAAAATAGGCCGCGGGCAAAGCCGCACCCAAAAATAACCGCCCGAAGGCCGGGGCGCCAAGTTCGTCCAGCGGAAAAAGGCCACAAAAACGGGTGGGCTATAGCCTTGGGGGGTGGGGCTGGCCAACTTCGTCCGCCGGACTCAGAATGGGGCGAGACTTTGCGACGGGCCTCCGTGTGACAAAAATAGTCTGCGGGGAAAGCCGCGCCCAAAAATTACCGCCCGAAGGCCGGGGCCCCAATTTTCGTCCAGCGGAAAAAGGCCACAAAAACGGCTGGGCTATAGGCTTGGGGGGTGGGGCTGGCCAACTTCATCCGCTTTACTCGGAATGCCACGAGACTTTGCGAGGGGCCTCCGTGTGCCAAAAATAGGCCACGGGCAAAGCCGCGTCCAAAAATAACCGACCGAAGGCCGGGGCGCCAAGTTCGTGCAGCGGAAAAAGGCCACAAAAACGGGTGGGCTATCGCCTTGCGGGGTGGGGCTGGCCCACTTCATCCGCCGCACTCGGAATGTAGTGAGACTTTGCGAGGGGCCTCCATGTGCAAAAAATAGGCCGCGGGCCAAGCCGCGCCCAAAAATAACTGCCCGAAGGCCGGGGCGCCAAGTTCGTCCAGCGGAAAAAGGCCACAAAAACGGGTGGGCTATAGCCTTGCGGGGTGGGGCAGTCCCACTTCTTCCGCCGGACTCGGAATGCAGCGAGCCTTTGCGAGGGGCCTCCGTGTACCAAAAATAGGCCACGGGCCAAGCCGCGCCCAAAAATAACCGCCTGAAGGCCGGGGCGCGAAGTTCGTCCAGCGGAAAAAGGCCACAAAAACGGGTGGGCTATAGCCTTGGGGGGTGGGGCTGCCCTACTTCGTCCGCCGGACTCGGAATGCCGCGAGACTTTGCGAGGGGCCTCCGTGTGCCAAAAATAGGCCGCGGGCAAAGCCGCACCCAAAAATAACCGCCCGAAGGCTGGGGCGCCAAGTTCGTCCAGCGGAAAAAGGCCACAAAAACGGGTGGGCTATAGCCTTGTGGGGTGGGGCTGGCCAACTTCGTCCGCCGGACTCGGAATGCCGCCAGACTTTGCGAGGGGCCTCCGTGTGCCAAAAATAGGCCGCGGGCAAAGCCGCACCCAAAAATAACCGCCCGAAGGCCGGGGCGCCAAGTTCGTCCAGCGGAAAAAGGCCACAAAAACGGGTGGGCTATAGCCTTGGGGGGTGGGGCTGGCCAACTTCGTCCGCCGGACTCAGAATGGGGCGAGACTTTGCGACGGGCCTCCGTGTGACAAAAATAGTCTGCGGGGAAAGCCGCGCCCAAAAATTACCGCCCGAAGGCCGGGGCCCCAATTTTCGTCCAGCGGAAAAAGGCCACAAAAACGGCTGGGCTATAGGCTTGGGGGGTGGGGCTGGCCAACTTCATCCGCTTTACTCGGAATGCCACCAGACTTTGCGAGGGGCCTCCGTGTGCCAAAAATAGGCCGCGGGCAAAGCCACGCCCAAAAATAACCGCCCGAAGGCCGGGGCGCGAAGTTCGTCCAGCGGAAAAAGGCCACAAAAACGGGTGGGCTATAGCCTTGGGGGGTGGGGCTGCCCAACTTCGTCCGTCGGACTCGGAATGCCGCGAGACTTTGCGAGGGGCCTCCGTGTGCCAAAAATAGGCCGCGGGCAAAGCCGCACCCAAAAATAACCGCCCGAAGGCCGGGGCACCAAGTTCGTCCAGCGGAAAAAGGCCACAAAAACGGGTGGGCTATAGCCTTGGGGGGTGGGGCTGGCCCACTTCGTCCGCCGGACTCGGAATGCCGCCAGACTTTGCGAGGGGCCTCCGTGTGCCAAAAATAGGCCGCGGGCAAAGCCGCACCCAAAAATAACCGCCCGAAGGCAGGGGCGCCAAGTTCGTCCAGCGGAAAAAAGCCACAAAAACGGGTGGGCTATAGCCTTGGGGGGTGGGGCTGGCCAACTTCGTCCGCCGGACTCAGAATGGGGCGAGACTTTGCGAGGGGCCTCCGTGTGACAAAAATAGGCTACGGGCAAAGCCGCGCCCAAAAATTACAGCCCGAAGGCCGGGGCGCCAAGTTCGTCCAGCGGAAAAAGGCCACAAAAACGGCTGGGCTGTAGGCTTGGGGGGTGGGGCTGGCCAACTTCATCCGCTTTACTCGGAATGCCACGAGACTTTGCGAGGGGCCTCCGTGTGCCAAAAATAGGCCGCGGCCAAAGCCACGCCCAAAAATAACCGCCCGAAGGTCGGGGCGCGAAGTTCGTCCTGCGGAAAAAGGCCACAAAAACGGGTGGGCTATAGCCTTGGGGGGTGGGGCTGCCAAAAATAGGCCGCGGGCAAAGCCGCACCCAAAAATAACCGCCCGAAGGCCGGGGCGCCAAGTTCGTCCAGCGGAAAAAGGCCACAAAAACGGGTGGGCTATAGCCTTGGGGGGTGGGGCTGGCCAACTTCGTCCGCCGGACTCGGAATGCCGCCAGACTTTGCGAAGGGCCTCCGTGTGCCAAAAATAGGCCGCGGACAAAGCCGCGCCCAAAAATAACCGCCCGAAGGCCGGGGCGCCAAGTTCGTCCAGCGGAAAAAGGCCACAAAAACGGGTGGGCTATAGCCTTCGGGAGTGGGACTGGCCAACTTCGTCCGCTGGACTCGGAATGCTGCGAGACTTTGCGAGGGGCCTCCGTGTGCCAAAAATAGGCCGCGGGCATAGCCGCGACCAAAAATAACCGCCCGAAGGCCGGGGCGCCATGTTCGTCCAGCGAAAAAGGCCACAAAAACGGGTGGGCTATAGCCTTGGGGGGTGGGGCTGGCCAACTTCGTCCGCCGGACTCGGAATGCCGCGAGACTTTGCGAGGGGCCTCCGTGTACCAAAAATAGGCCGCGGCCAAAGCCGCACCCAAAAATAACCACCCGAAGGCCGGGGCGCCAAGTTCGTCCAGCGGAAAAAGGCCACAAAAACGGGTGCGCTATAGCCTTGGGGGGTGGGGCTGGCCAACTTCGTCCGCCGGACTCGGAATGCCGTAAGACTTTGCGAGGGGCCTCCGCGTGCCAAAAATAGGCCGCAGGCAAAGCCACGCCAAAAAATAACCGCCCGAAGGCCGGGGCGCCAAGTTCGTCCAGCGGAAAAAGGCCACAAAAACGGGTGGGCTATAGCCTTGGGGGGTGGGGCTGCCCAACTTCGTCCGCCGGACTCGGAATGGCGCGAGACTTTGCGAGGTGCATCCGTGTGCCAAAAATGAGCCACTGGCCAAGCCGCGTCCAAAAATAACCGCCCGAAGGCTGGGGCGCCAAGTTCGTCCAGCGGAAAAAGGCCACAAAAAGGGGTGGGCTATAGCCTTGGGGGGTGGGGCTGGCCAACTTCGTCCGCCGGACTCGGAATGCCGCGAGACTTTGCGAGGGGCCTCCGTGTGTCAAAAATAGGCCGCGGCCTAAGCCGCACCAAAAAATAACCGCCCGAAGGCCGGGGCGCCAAGTTCGTCCAGCGGAAAAAGGCCACAAAAACGGCTGGGCTATAGGCTTGGGGGGTGGGGCTGGCCAACTTCATCCGCTTTACTAGGAATGCCACGAGACTTTGCGAGGGGCCTCCGTGTGCCAAAAATAGGCCGCGGGCAAAGCCACGCCCAAAAATAACCGCCCGAAGGCCGGGGCGCGAAGTTCGTCCAGCGGAAAAAGGCCACAAAAACGGGTAGGCTATAGCCTTGGGGGGTGGGGCTGCCCAACTTCGTCCGCCGGACTCGGAATGCCGCGAGACTTTGCGAGGGGCCTCCGTGTGCCAAAAATAGGCCGCGGGCAAAGCCGCACCCAAAAATAACCGCCCGAAGGCCGGGGCGCCAAGTTCGTCCAGCGGAAAAAGGCCACAAAAACGGGTGGGCTATAGCCTTGGGGGGTGGGGCTGGCCAACTTCGTCCGCCGGACTCAGAATGGGGCGAGACTTTGCGAGGGGCCTCCGTGTGACAAAAATAGGCTACGGGCAAAGCCGCGCCCAAAAATTACCGCCCGAAGGCCGGGGCGCCAAGTTCGTCCAGCGGAAAAAGGCCACAAAAACGGCTGGGCTATAGGCTTGGGGGGTGGGGCTGGCCAACTTCATCCGCTTTACTCGGAATGCCACGAGACTTTGCGAGGGGCCTCCGTGTGACAGAAATAGGCCGCGGGCAAAGCCACGCCCAAAAATAACCGCCCGAAGGGCGGGGCGCGAAGTTCATCCAGCGGAAAAAGGCCACAAAAACGGGTTGGCTATAGCCTTGGGGGGTGGGGCTGCCCAACTTCGTCCGCCGGACTCGGAATGCCGCGAGACTTTGCGAGGGCCCTCAGTGTGCCGAAAATAGGCCGCGGGCAAAGCCGCGCCCAAAAATTACCGCCCGAAGGCCGGGGCGCCAAGTTCGTCCAGCGGAAAAAGGCCACAAAAACGTGTGGGCTATAGCCTTGGGGGGTGGGGCTGGCCAACTTCGTCCGCCGGAGTCGGAATGCCGCGAGACTTTACGAGGGGCCTCCGTGTGCCAAAAATAGGCCGCGGTCAAAGCCGGACCCAAAAATAACCACCCGAAGGCCGGGGCGCCAAGTTCGTCCAGCGGAAAAAGGCCACAAAAACGGGTGCGCTCTAGCCTTGGGGGGTGGGGCTGGCCAACTTCGTCCGCCGGACTCGGAATGCCGCCAGACTTCGCGAGGGGCCTCCGTGTGCCAAAAATAGGCCGCGGACAAAGCCGCACCCAAAAATAACCGCCCGAAGGCCGGGGCGCCAAGTTCGTCCAGCGGAAAAAGGCCACAAAAACGGCTGGGCTATAGGCTTGGGGGGTGGGGCTGGCCAACTTCATCCGCTTTGCTCGGAATGCCACGAGACTTTGCGAGGGGCCTCCGTGTGCCAGAAATAGGCCGCGGGCAAAGCCACGCCCAAAAATAACCGCCCGAAGGCCGGGGCGCGAAGTTCATCCAGCGGAAAAAGGCCACAAAAACGGGTTGGCTATAGCCTTGGGGGGTGGGGCTGCCCAACTTCGTCCGCCGGACTCGGAATGCCGCGAGACTTTGCGAGGGGCCTCCGTGTGCCAAAAATAGGCCGCGGGCAAAGCCGCACCCAAAAATAACCGCCCGAAGGCCGGGGCGCCAAGTTCGTCCAGCGGAAAAAGGCCACAAAAACGGCTGGGCTATAGGCTTGGGGGGTGGGGCTGGCCAACTTCATCCGCTTTACTCGGAATGCCACGAGACTTTGCGAGGGGCCTCCGTGTGCCAGAAATAGGCCGCGGGCAAAGCCACGCCCAAAAATAACCGCCCGAAGGCCGGGGCGCGAAGTTCATCCAGCGGAAAAAGGCCACAAAAACGGGTGGGCTATAGCCTTGGGGGGTGGGGCTGCCCAACTTCGTCCGCCGGACTCGGAATGCCGCGAGACTTTGCGAGGGGCCTCCGTGTGTCAAAAATAGGCCGCGGCCTAAGCCGCACCAAAAAATAACCGCCCGAAGGCCGGGGCGCCAAGTTCGTCCAGCGGAAAAAGGCCACAAAAACAGCTGGGCTATAGGCTTGGGGGGTGGGGCTGGCCAACTTCATCCGCTTTACTAGGAATGCCACGAGACTTTGCGAGGGGCCTCCGTGTGCCAAAAATAGGCCGCGGGCAAAGCCACGCCCAAAAATAACCGCCCGAAGGCCGAGGCGCGAAGTTCGTCCAGCGGAAAAAGGCCACAAAAACGGGTAGGCTATAGCCTTGGGGGGTGGGGCTGCCCAACTTCGTCCGCCGGACTCGGAATGCCGCGAGACTTTGCGAGGGGCCTCCGTGTGCCAAAAATAGGCCGCGGGCAAAACCGCACCCAAAAATAACCGCCCGAAGGCCGGGGCGCCAAGTTCGTCCAGCGGAAAAAGGCCACAAAAACGGGTGCGCTATAGCCTTGGGGGGTGGGGCTGGCCAACTTCGTCCGCCGGACTCGGAATGCCGTGAGACTTTGCGAGGGGCCTCCGTGTGCCAAAAATAACCCGCGGGCAAAGCCGCGCCCAAAAATAACCGCCCGAAGGCCGGGGCGCCAAGTTCGTGCAGCGGAAAAAGGCCACAAAAACGGGTGGGCTATAGCCTTGGGGGATGGGGCCGGCCCACTTTGTCCGCCGGACTTGGAATGCCGCGAGACTTTGCGAGCGGCCTCCATGTGCCAAAAATAGGCCGCGGGCAAAGCCGTGCCCAAAAATAACCGCCCGAAGGCCGGGGCGCCAAGTTCGTCCAGCGGACAAAGGCCACAAAAACGGGTGGGCTATAGCCTTCGGGGGTGGGGCTGGCCGACTTCGTCCGCCAGACTCGGAATGCTGTGAGACTTTGCGAGGGGCCTCCGTGTGCCAAAAATAGGCCGCGGGCATAGCCGCGCCCAAAAATAACCGCCCGAAGGCTGGGGCGCCATGTTCGTCCAGCGGAAAAAGGCCACAAAAACGGGTGGGCTATAGCCTTGGGGGGTGGGGCTGGCCAACTTCGTCCGCCGGACTCGGAATGCCGCGAGACTTTGCGAGGGGCCTCCATGTGCCAAAAATAGTCCGCGGGCAAAGCCGCGCCAAAAAATAACCGCCGGAAGGCCGGGGCGCCAAGTTCGTCCAGCGGAAAAAGGCCGCAAAAACGGGTGGACTATAGCCTTGGGGCGTGGGGCTGGCCAACTTCATCCGCCGGACTCGGAATGCCGCGAGACTTTCTGAGGGGCCTCCGTGTGCAAAAAATAGGCCGCGGGCATAGCCGCACCCAAAAATAACCGCCCGAAGGCCGGGGCGCCAAGTTCGTCCAGCGGACAAAGGCCACAAAAACGGGTGGGCTATAGCCTTCGGGGGTGGGGCTGGCCAACTTCGTCCGCCGGACTCGGAATGCTGTGAGACTTTGCCAGGGAGCTCCGTGTGCCAAAAATAGGCTGCGGGCATAGCCGCGCCCAAAAATAACCGCCCGAAGGCCGGGGCGCCATGTTCGTCCAGCGGAAAAAGGCCACAAAAACGGGTGGGCTATAGCCTTGGGGGGTGGGGCTGGCCAACTTCGTCCGCCGGACTCAGAATACCGCGAGACTTTGCGAGGGGCCTCCGTGTGCCAAAAATAGGCCTCGGGCAAAGCCGCGCCCAAAAATATCCGCCCGAAATCCGGGGCGCCAAGTTCGTCCAGCGGAAAAAGGCCACAAAAACGTGTGGGCTATAGCCTTGGGGGGTGGGGCTGGCCAACTTCGTCCGCCGGACTCGGAATGCCGCGAGACTTTACGAGGGGCCTCCGTGTGCAAAAAATAGGCCGCGGGCATAGCCGCACCCAAAAATAACCGCCCGAAGGCCGGGGCGCCAAGTTCGTCCAGCGGAAAAAGGCCACAAAAACGGGTGCGCTATAGCCTTGGGGGGTGGGGCTGGCCAACTTCGTCCGCCGGACTCGGAATGCCGCAAGACTTTGCGAGGGGCCTCAGCGTGCCAAAAATAGGCCGCAGGCAAAGCCATGCCCAAAAATAACCGCCCGAAGGCCGGGGCGCCAAGTTCTTCCAGCGGAAAAAGGCCACAAAAACGGGTGGGCAATAGCCTTGGGGGGTGTGGCTGGCCAACTTCGTCCGCCGGACTCGGAATGCCGCGAGACTTTGCGAGGGGCCTCTGTGTGCCAAAAATAGGCCGCGGGCAAAGCCACGCCCAAAAATAACCGCCCGAAGGCTGGGGCGCCAATTTCGTCCAGCGGAAAAAGGCAACAAAAACGGGTGGGCTATAGCCTTGGGGGGTGGGGCTGGACAACTTCGTCCGCCGGACTCGGAATGCCGCGAGTCTTTCCGAGGGGCCTCCGTGTGGCAAAAATAGGCCGCGGACAAAGCCGCGCCCAAAAATAACCGTCCGAAGGCTGGGGCGCCAAGTTCGTCCAGCGGAAAAAGGCCCCAAAAATGGGTGGGCTATAGCCTTGGGTGGTGGGGCTGGCCAACTTCGTCCGCCGGACTCGGAATGCCGCGACACTTTGCGAGGGGCCTCCGTGTGCCAAAAATAGGCCGCGGGCAAAGCCTCGCCCAAAAATAACCGCCGGAAGGCCGGGGCGCCAAGTTCGTCCAGCGGAAAAAGGCCACAAAAACGGGTGGACTATAGCCTTGGGGCGTGGGGCTGGCCAACTTCATCCGCCGGACTCGGAATGCCACGAGACTTTCCGAGGGGCCTCCGTGTGCAAAAAATAGGACGCGGGCATAGCCGCACCCAAAAATAACCGCCCGAAGGCCGGGGCGCCAAGTTCGTCCAGCGGACAAAGGCCACAAAAACGGGTGGGCTATAGCCTTCGGGGGTGGGGCTGGCCGACTTCGTCCGCCGGACTCGGAATGCTGTGAGACTTTGCGAGGGAGCTCCGTGTGCCAAAAATAGGCCGCGGGCATAGCCGCGCCCAAAAATAACCGCCCGAAGGCCGGGGCGCCAAGTTCGTCCAGCGGAAAAAGGCCACAAAAACGGGTGGGCTATAGCCTTGGGGGGTGGGGCTGGCCAACTTCGTCCGCCGGACTCGGGATGCCGCAAGACTTTACGAGAGGCCTCCGTGTGCCAAAAATAGGCCGCGGGCAAAGCCGCGCCCGAAAATAACTGCCCGAAGGCCGGGCCGCCATGTTCGTCCAGCGGAAAAAGGCCCCAAAAACAGGTGGCCTATAGCCTTGAGGGGTGGGGCTGGCCAACTTCGTCCGCCGGACTCGGAATGCCGCGAGACTTTGCGAGGGCCCTCCGTGTGCCAAAAATAGGCCGTAGGCAAAGCCATGCCCAAAAATAACCGCCCGAAGGCCGGGGCGCCAAGTTCTTCCAGCGGAAAAAGGCCACAAAAACGGGTGGGCAATAGCCTTGGGGGGTGTGGCTGGCCAACTTCGTCCGCCGGACTCGGAATGCCGCGAGACTTTGCGAGGGGCCTCTGTGTGCCAAAAATAGGCCGCGGGCAAAGCCACGCCCAAAAATAACCGCCCGAAGGCTGGGGCGCCAATTTCGTCCAGCGGAAAAAGGCAACAAAAACGGGTGGGCTATAGCCTTGGGGGGTGGGGCTGGACAACTTCGTCCGCCGGACTCGGAATGCCGCGAGTCTTTCCGAGGGGCCTCCGTGTGGCAAAAATAGGCCGCGGACAAAGCCGCGCCCAAAAATAACCGTCCGAAGGCTGGGGCGCCAAGTTCGTCCAGCGGAAAAAGGCCCCAAAAATGGGTGGGCTATAGCCTTGGGTGGTGGGGCTGGCCAACTTCGTCCGCCGGACTCGGAATGCCGCGACACTTTGCGAGGGGCCTCCGTGTGCCAAAAATAGGCCGCGGGCATAGCCTCGCCCAAAAATAACCGCCGGAAGGCCGGGGCGCCAAGTTCGTCCAGCGGAAAAAGGCCACAAAAACGGGTGGACTATAGCCTTGGGGCGTGGGGCTGGCCAACTTCATCCGCCGGACTCGGAATGCCACGAGACTTTCCGAGGGGCCTCCGTGTGCAAAAAATAGGACGCGGGCATAGCCGCACCCAAAAATAACCGCCCGAAGGCCGGGGCGCCAAGTTCGTCCAGCGGACAAAGGCCACAAAAACGGGTGGGCTATAGCCTTCGGGGGTGGGGCTGGCCGACTTCGTCCGCCGGACTCGGAATGCTGTGAGACTTTGCGAGGGAGCTCCGTGTGCCAAAAATAGGCCGCGGGCATAGCCGCGCCCAAAAATAACCGCCCGAAGGCCGGGGCGCCAAGTTCGTCCAGCGGAAAAAGGCCACAAAAACGGGTGGGCTATAGCCTTGGGGGGTGGGGCTGGCCAACTTCGTCCGCCGGACTCGGGATGCCGCAAGACTTTACGAGAGGCCTCCGTGTGCCAAAAATAGGCCGCGGGCAAAGCCGCGCCCGAAAATAACTGCCCGAAGGCCGGGCCGCCATGTTCGTCCAGCGGAAAAAGGCCCCAAAAACAGGTGGCCTATAGCCTTGAGGGGTGGGGCTGGCCAACTTCGTCCGCCGGACTCGGAATGCCGCGAGACTTTGCGAGGGCCCTCCGTGTGCCAAAAATAGGCCGTAGGCAAAGCCATGCCCAAAAATAACCGCCCGAAGGCCGGGGCGCCAAGTTCTTCCAGCGGAAAAAGGCCACAAAAACGGGTGGGCAATAGCCTTGGGGGGTGTGGCTGGCCAACTTCGTCCGCCGGACTCGGAATGCCTCGAGACTTTGCGAGGGGCCTCCGTGTGCCAAAAATAGGCCGCGGGCGAAGCCGCGCCCAAAAATAACCGCCCGAAGGCTGGGGCGCCAATTTCGTCCAGCGGAAAAAGGCCACAAAAACGGGTGGGCTATAGCCTTGGGGGGTGGGGCTGGACAACTTCGTCCGCCGGACTCGGAATGCCGCGAGTCTTTCCGAGGGGCCTCCGTGTGGCAAAAATAGGCCGCGGACAAAGCCGCGCCCAAAAATAACCGTCCGAAGGCTGGGGCGCCAAGTTCGTCCAGCGGAAAAAGGCCACAAAAATGGGTGGGCTATAGCCTTGGGTGGTGGGGCTGGCCAACTTCGTCCGCCGGACTCGGAATGCCGCGACACTTTGCGAGGGGCCTCCGTGTGCCAAAAATAGGCCGCGGGCAAAGCCCCGCCCAAAAATAACCGCCGGAAGGCCGGGGCGCCAAGTTCGTCCAGCGGAAAAAGGCCACAAAAACGGGTGGACTATAGCCTTGGGGCGTGGGGCTGGCCAACTTCATCCGCCGGACTCGGAATGCCACGAGACTTTCCGAGGGGCCTCCGTGTGCAAAAAATAGGACGCGGGCATAGCCGCACCCAAAAATAACCGCCCGAAGGCCGGGGCGCCAAGTTCGTCCAGCGGACAAGGGCCACAAAAACGGGTGGGCTATAGCCTTAGGGGGTGGGGCTGGCCGACTTCGTCCGCCGGACTCGGAATGCTGTGAGACTTTGCGAGGGAGCTCCGTGTGCCAAAAATAGGCCGCGGGCATAGCCGCGCCGAAAAATAACCGCCCGAAGGCCGGGGCGCCAAGTTCGTCCAGCGGAAAAAGGCCACAAAAACGGGTGGGCTATAGCCTTGGGGGGTGGGGCTGGCCAACTTCGTCCGCCGGACTCGGGATGCCGCAAGACTTTACGAGAGGCCTCCGTGTGCCAAAAATAGGCCGCGGGCAAAGCCGCGCCCGAAAATAACTGCCCGAAGGCCGGGCCGCCATGTTCGTCCAGCGGAAAAAGGCCCCAAAAACAGGTGGCCTATAGCCTTGAGGGGTGGGGCTGGCCAACTTCGTCCGCCGGACTCGGAATGCCGCGAGACTTTGCGAGGGCCCTCCGTGTGCCAAAAATAGGCCGTAGGCAACGCCATGCCCAAAAATAACCGCCCGAAGGCCGGGGCGCCAAGTTCTTCCAGCGGAAAAAGGCCACAAAAACGGGTGGGCAATAGCCTTGGGGGGTGTGGCTGGCCAACTTCGTCCGCCGGACTCGGAATGCCTCGAGACTTTGCGAGGGGCCTCCGTGTGCCAAAAATAGGCCGCGGGCGAAGCCGCGCCCAAAAATAACCGCCCGAAGGCTGGGGCGCCAATTTCGTCCAGCGGAAAAAGGCCACAAAAACGGGTGGGCTATAGCCTTGGGGGGTGGGGCTGGACAACTTCGTCCGCCGGACTCGGAATGCCGCGAGTCTTTCCGAGGGGCGTCCGTGTGGCAAAAATAGGCCGCGGACAAAGCCGCGCCCAAAAATAACCGTCCGAAGGCTGGGGCGCCAAGTTCATCCAGCGGAAAAAAGCCACAAAAATGGGTGGGCTATAGCCTTGGGTGGTGGGGCTGGCCAACTTCGTCCGCCGGACTCGGAATGCCGCGACACTTTGCGAGGGGCCTCCGTGTGCCAAAAATAGGCCGCGGGCAAAGCCCCGCCCAAAAATAACCGCCGGAAGGGCGGGGCGCCAAGTTCGTCCAGCGGAAAAAGGCCACAAAAACGGGTGGACTATAGCCTTGGGGCGTGGGGCTGGCCAACTTCATCCGCCGGACTCGGAATGCCACGAGACTTTCCGAGGGGCCTCCGTGTGCAAAAAATAGGACACGGGCATAGCCGCACCCAAAAATAACGGCCCGAAGGCCGGGGCGCCAAGTTCGTCCAGCGGAAAAAGGCCACAAAAACGGGTGGGCTTTAGCTTGGGGGGTGGGGCTGGCCAACTTCGTCCGCCGGACTCGGAATGCTGCGAGACTTTGCGAGGGGCCTCCGTGTGCCAAAAAGAGGCCGCGGGCAAAGCCGCGCCCAAAAATAACCGCCCGAAGGCTGGGGCGCCAAGTTCGTCCAGCGGAAAAAGGCCACAAAAACGGGTGGGCTTTAGCTTGGGGGGTGGGGCTGGCCAACTTCGTCCGCCGGACTCGGAATGCCGCGAGACTTTGCGAGGGCCCTCCGTGTGCCAAAAATATGCCGCGGGAAAAGCCGCGCGCAAAAATAACCGCCGGACTCGGAATGCCGCAAGAGTTTGCGAGGGGCTCTGTGCGCCAAAAATAGGCCGCGGGCAAAGCCGCGCCCAAAAATAACCGCCCGAAGGTTGGGGCGCCAAGTTCGTCCAGCGGAAAAAGGCCACAAAAACGGGTGGGCTTTAGCTTGGGGGGTGGGGCTGGCCAACTTCGTCCGCCGGAATCGGAATGCCGCGAGACTTTACGAGGGCCCTCCGTGTGCCAAAAATAGGCCGCGGGAAAAGCCGCGTGCAAAAATAACCGCCCGAAGTCCGGGCCGCCAAGTTCGTCCAGCGGAAAAAGGCCACAAAAACGGGTGGGCTATAGCCTTGGGGGGTGGGGCTGGCCAACTTCGTCCGCCGGAGTCGGAATGCCGCGAGACTTTGCGAGGGGCCTCCGTGTGCCAACAATAGGCCGCGGGCAAAGCCACGCCTAAAAATAACCACCCGAAGGCCGGGGCGCCAAGTTCGTCCAGCGGAAAAGGGCCACAAAAATGGGTGGGCTATAGCCTTGGGGGGTGGGGCTGGCCACCATCGTCCGCCGGACTCGGAATGCCGCTAGACTTTGCGAGGGGCCTCCGTGTGTCAAAAATAGGCCGCGGGCAAAGCCGCGCCTAAAAATAACCGCCCGAAGGCCGGGGCGCCAAGTTCGTCCAGCGGAAAATGGCCACAAAAACGGGTGGGCTATAGCCTTGGGGGGTGGGGCTGGCCAACTTCGTCCGCCGGACTCGGGATGCCGCGAGACTTTGCAAGGGGCCTCCATGTGCCAACAATAGGCCGCGGGCAAAGCCGCGCCCAAAAATAACCGCCGGACTCGGAATGCCGCGAGAGTTTGCGAGGTGCTCTGTGCGCCAAAAATAGGCCGCGGGCAAAGCCGCGCCCAAAAATAACCGCCCGAAGGTTGGGGCGCCAAGTTCGTCCAGCGGAAAAAGGCCACAAAAACGGGTGGGCTTTAGCTTGGGGGGTGGGGCTGGCCAACTTCGTCCGCCGGAATCGGAATGCCGCGAGACTTTGCGAGGGCCCTCCGTGTGCCAAAAATAGGCCGCGGGAAAAGCCGCGCGCAAAAATAACCGCCCGAAGTCCGGGCCGCCAAGTTCGTCCAGCGGAAAAAGGCCACAAAAACGGGTGGGCTATAGCCTTGGGGGGTGGGGCTGGCCAACTTCGTCCGCCGGAGTCGGAATGCCGCGAGACTTTGCGAGGGGCCTCCGTGTGCCAACAATAGGCCGCGGGCGAAGCCGCTCCCAAAAATAACCGCCGGACTCGGAATGCCGCGAGACTTTGCGAGGGGCCTCTGTGCGCCAAAAATAGGCCGCGGGCAAAGCCGCGCCCAAAAATAACCGCCGGACTCGGAATGCCGCGAGACTTTGCGAGGGGCCTCTGTGTGCCAAAAATAGGCCGCGGGCAAAGCCGCGCCCAAAAATAACCGCCCGAAGGCCGGGGCGCCAAGTTCGTCCAGCGGAAAAAGGCCACAAAAACGGGTGGGCTATGGCCTTGGGGGGTGGGGCTGGCCAACTTCGTCCGCCGGACTCGGAATGCCGCGAGACTTTGCGAGGGGCCTCCGTGTGCCAAAAATAGGCTGCGGACAAAGCCGCGCCCAAAAATAACCGCCCGAACGCCGGGGCGCCAAGTTCGTCCAGCGGAAAAAGGCCACAAAAACGGGTGGGCTATGGCCTTGGGGGGTGGGGCTGGCCAACTTCGTCCGCCGGACTCGGAATGCCGCGAGACTTTGCGAGGGGCCTCCGTGTGCCAAAAATAGGCTGCGGACAAAGCCGCGCCCAAAAATAACCGCCCGAAGGCCGGGGCGCCAAGTTCGTCCAGCGGAAAAAGGCCACAAAAACGGGTGGGCTATAGCCTTGGGGGGTGGGGCTGGCCAACTTCGTCCGCCGGACTCGGATTGCCGTGAGACTTTGCGAGGGGCCTCCGTGTGCAAAAAATAGGCCGCGGGCAAAGCCGCACCCAAAAATAACCGCCCGAAGGCTGGGGCGCCAAGTTCGTCCAGCGGAAAAAGGCCCCAAAAACGGGTGGGCTATAGCCTTGGGGGGTGGGGCTGGCCAACTTCGTCCGCCGGACTCGGAATGCCGCGAGACTTTGCGAGGGGCCTCTGTGCGCCAAAAATAGGCCGCGGGCAAAGCCGCGCCCAAAAATAACCGCCCGAAGGCCGGGGCGCCAAGTTCGTCCCGCGGAAAAAGTCCACAAAAACAGGTGGGCTATAGCCTTGGGGGGTGGGGCTGGCCAACTTCGTCCGCCAGGATCGAAATGCCGCGAGCCTTTGTGAGGGGCCTCCGTGTGCGAAATATATGCCGCGGGCAAAGCCGCGCCCAAAAATAACCGCCCAAAGGCCGGGGCGACAAGTTCGTCCAGCGGAAAAAGGCCACAAAAACGAGTGGGCTATAGCCTTAGGGGGTGGGGCTGGCCCACTTCGTCCGCCGGACTCGGAATGCCGCGAGACTTTGCGAGGGGCCTACATGTGCTAAAAATTGGCCGCGGGCAAAGCCGCGCCCAAAAATAACCGCCCGAAGGCCGGTGCGCCAAGTTCGTCCAGCGGAAAAAGGCCACAAAAACGGGTGGGCTATAGCCTTGGGAGGTGGGGCGGGCCAACTTCGTCCGCCGGACTCGGAATGCCGCGAGACTTTGCGAGGGGCCTCTGTGTGCCAAAAATAGGCCGCGGGCAAAGCCGCGCCCAAAAATAACCGCCGGAGTCGGAATGCCGCGAGACTTTGCGAGGGGCTCTGTGCGCCAAAAATAGGCCGCGGGCAAAGCCGCGCCCAAAACTAACCGCCCGAAGACCGGGGCGCCAAGTTCGTCCAGCAGAAAAAGGCCGCAAAAACGGGTGGGCTATGGCCTTGGGGGGTGGGGCTGGCCGACTTCGTCCGCCGGACTCGGAATGCCGCGAGACTTTGCGAGGGGCCTCCGTGTGCCAAAAATAGGCCGCGGACAAAGCCGCACCCAAAAATAACCGCCCGAAGGCCGGGGCGCCAAGTTCGTCCAGCGGAAAAAGCCCACAAAAACGGGTGGGCTATAGCCTTGGGGGGTGGGGCTGGCCAACTTCGTCCGCCGGACTCAGAATGCCGCGAGACTTTGCGAGGGGCCTCTGTGTGCCAAAAATAGGCCGCGGGCAAAGCCGCGCCCAAAAATAACCGCCCGAAGGCCGGGGCGCCAAGTTCATCCCGCGGAAAAAGTCCACAAAAACGGGTGGGCTATAGCTTTGGGGGGTGGGGCTGGCCAACTTCGTCCGCCAGGATCGGAATGCCGCGAGGCTTTGCGAGGGGCCTCCGTGTGCGAAATATAGGCCGCGGGCAAAGCCGCGCCCAAAAATAACCCCCCGAAGGCCGGGGCGACAAGTTCGTCCAGCGCAAAAAGGCCACAAAAACGGGTGGGCTATAGCCTTAGGGGGTGGGGCTGGCCGACTTCGTCCGCCGGACTCGGAATGCCGCGAGACTTTGCGAGGGGCCTCCGTGTGCCAAAAATAGGCCACGGCAAAGCCGTGCCCAAAAATAACCGCCCGAAGGCCGCGGCGCCAAGTTTGTCCAGGGGAAAAAGGCCACAAAAACGGGTGGGCTATAGCCTTGGGGGGTGGGGCTGGCCAACATCGTCCGCCGTACTCGGAATGCCGTGAGACTCTGCGAGGGGCCTCCGTGTGATAAAAATAGGCCACGGGCAAGGCCGCGCCCAAAAGTAACCGCCCAAAGGCCGGGGCGCAAGTTCGTCCAGCGGAAAAAGGCCACAAAAACGGGTGGGCTATAGCCTTGGGGGGTGGGGCTGGCCAACTTCGTCCGCCGGACTCGGAATGCCGTAAGACTTTGCGAGGGGCCTCCGTGTGCCAAAAATAGGCCGCGGGCAAAGCCGCGCCCAAAAATAACCGCCCGAAGGCCGCGGCGCCAAGTTCGTCCTGCGGAAAAAGGCAACAAAAACGGGTGGGTTATAGCTTTGGGGGGTGGGGCTGGCCAACTTCGTCCGCCTGACTCGGAATGCCGCGAGACTTCGCGAGGGGCCTCCGTGTGCCAAAAATAAGCCGCGGGCAAAGCCGCGCCCAAAAATAACTGCACGAAGGCCGGGGCGCCAAGTTCGTCAAGCGGAAAAAGGCCACAAAAACGGGTGGGCTATAGCCTTGTGGGGTGGGGCTGGCTGAGTTCGTCCGCCGGACTCGGAATGCCGCGAGACTTTGCAAGGGGCCTCCGTGTACCAAAAATAGGCCGCGGGCAAAGCCGCGCCCAAAAATAACCGTCCGAAGGCCGGGGCGCCAATTTCGTCCAGCGGAAAAAGGCCACAAAAACGGGTGGGCTATAGCCTTGGGGGGTGGGGCTGGCCAACTTCGTCCGCCGGACTCGGAATGCCGCGAGACTTTGCGAGGGGCCTCTGTGTGCCAAAAATAGGCCGCGGGCAAAGCCGCGCCCAAAAATAACCGCCCGAAGGCCGGGGCGCCAAGTTCATCCCGCGGAAAAAGTCCACAAAAACGGGTGGGCTATAGCTTTGTGGGGTGGGGCTGGCCAACTTCGTCCGCCAGGATCGGAATGCCGGGAGGCTTTGCGAGGGGCCTCCGTGTGCGAAATATAGGCCGCGGGCAAAGCCGCGCCCAAAAATAACCCCCCGAAGGCCGGGGCGACAAGTTCGTCCAGCGCAAAAAGGCCACAAAAACGGGTGGGCTATAGCCTTAGGGGGTGGGGCTGGCCGACTTCGTCCGCCGGACTCGGAATGCCGCGAGACTTTGCGAGGGGCCTCCGTGTGCCAAAAATAGGCCACGGCAAAGCCGTGCCCAAAAATAACCGCCCGAAGGCCGCGGCGCCAAGTTTGTCCAGGGGAAAAAGGCCACAAAAACGGGTGGGCTATAGCCTTGGGGGGTGGGGCTGGCCAACTTCGTCCGCCGTACTCGGAATGCCGTGAGACTCTGCGAGGGGCCTCCGTGTGATAAAAATAGGCCACGGGCAAGGCCGCGCCCAAAAGTAACCGCCCAAAGGCCAGGGCGCAAGTTCGTCCAGCGGAAAAAGGCCACAAAAACGGGTGGGCTATAGCCTTGGGGGGTGGGGCTGGCCAACTTCGTCCGCCGGACTCGGAATGCCATAAGACTTTGCGAGGGGCCTCCGTGTGCCAAAAATAGGCCGCGGGCAAAGCCGCGCCCAAAAATAACCGCCCGAAGGCCGCGGCGCCAAGTTCGTCCTGCGGAAAAAGGCAACAAAAACGGGTGGGTTATAGCTTTGGGGGGTGGGGCTGGCCAACTTCGTCCGCCTGACTCGGAATGCCGCGAGACTTCGCGAGGGGCCTCCGTGTGCCAAAAATAAGCCGCGGGCAAAGCCGCGCCCAAAAATAACTGCACGAAGGCCGGGGCGCCAAGTTCGTCCAGCGGAAAAAGGCCACAAAAACGGGTGGGCTATAGCCTTGTGGGGTGGGGCTGGCTGAGTTCGTCCGCCGGACTCGGAATGCCGCGAGACTTTGCGAGTGGCCTCCGTGTACCAAAAATAGGCCGCGGGCAAAGCCGCGCCTAAAAATAACCGTCCGAAGGCCGGGGCGCCAATTTCGTCCAGCGGAAAAAGGCCACAAAAACGGGTGGGCTATAGCCTTGGGGGGTGGGGCTGGCCGACTTCGTCCGCCGGACTCGGAATGCCGCGAGACTTTGCGAGGGGCCTCCGTGTGCCCAAAATAGGCCGCGGGCAAAGCCATGCCCAAAAATAACCGTCCGAAGGCCGGGGCGCCAATTTCGTCCAGCGGAAAAAGGCCACAAAAACGGGTGGGCTATAGCCTTGGGGGGTGGGGCTGGCCAACTTCGTCCGCCGGACTCGGAATGCCGCGAGACTTTGCGAGTGGCCTCCGTGTGCCAAAAATAGGCCGCGGGCAAAGCCGCGCCCAAAAATAACCGCCTGAAGGCCGGGGCGCCAAGTTCATCTAGAGGAAAAAGGCCACAAAAACGGGTGGGCTATAGCCTTGGGGGGTGGGGCTGGCCAACTTCGTCCGCCGGACTCGAAATGCCGCGAGACTTTGCGAGGGGCCTCCGTGTACCAAAAATAGACCGCGGGCAAAGCCGCGCCCAAAAATAACCGACCGAAGGCCGGAGCGCCAAGTTCGTCCAGCGGAAAAAGGCCACAAAAACGGGTGGGCTATAGCCTTGGGGGGTGGGGCTGGCCAATTATGTCCGCCGGACTCGGAAAGCCGCGAGACTTTCCGAGGGGCCTCCGTGTGCGAAAAATAGGCCGCGGGCAAAGCCGTACCCAAAAATAACCGCCCGAAGGCCGGGGCGCCAAGTTCGTCCAGCGGAAAAAGGCCACAAAAACGGGTGGGCTATAGCCTTGGGGGATGGGGCTGGCCAACTTCATCCGCCGGACTCGGAATGCCGCGAGACTTTGCGAGGGGCCTCCGTGTTCCAAAAATAGGACGCGGGTGAAGCCGCGCCCAAAAATAACCGCCCGAAGGCCGGGGCGCCAAGTTCGTCCAAAGGAAAAAGGCCACAAAAACGGGTGGGCTATCGCCTTGGGGGGTGGGGCTGGCCAACTTCGTCCGCCGGACTCGGAATGCCGCGAGACTTTGTGAGGGGCCTCCGTCTGACAAAAATAAGCCGCGGGCAAAGCCGCGGCCAAAAATAACTGCCCGAAGGCCGGGCCGCCAAGTTCGTCCACTGGAAAAAGGCCACAAAAACGGGTGGGCTATAGCCTTTGGGGGTGGGGCTGGCCGACTTCGTCCGCCGGACTCGGAATGGTGCGAGACTTTGCGAGGCACCTCCGTGTACAAAAAATAGGCTGCGCGCACAGCCGCGCCCAAAAATAACCGCCCGAAGGCCAGGGCGCCAAGTTCGTCCAGCGGAAAAAACCCACAAAAACGGGTGGGCAATAGCCTTGGGGGGTGGGGCTGGCCCACTTCGTCCGCCAGAGTTGGAATGGCGTGAGACTTTGCGAGGTGCCTCCGTGTGCCAAAAATAGGCCGCGGGCACAGGCGCGCCCAAAAATAACCTTCCGAAGGCCGGGGAGCCAAGTTCGTCCAGCGGAAAAAGCCCACAAAAACGGGTGTGCTACAGCCTTGGGGGGTGGGGCTGGCCAACTTCGTCCGCCAGACTCGGAATATCGCGAGACTTTGCGAGGTGCCTCCGTGTGCCAAAACATAGGCCGTGGGCACAGCCGCGCCCAAAAATAACAGCCCGAAGGCCGGGGCGCAAGGTTCGTCCAGCGGAAAAAGGGCACAAAAACGGGTGGGCTATAGCCTTGGGGGGTGGGGCTGGCCAACTTCGTCCGACGGACTCGGAATGGCGCGAGACTTTGTGAGGCGCCTCCCTGTGCCAAAAATAGGCCACGGCCACAGCCGCTCCCAAAAAGAACCACCCGAAGGCCGGGGCGCCAAGTTCTTCTAGCGGAAAAAGGCCACAAAAACGGGTGGGCTTTAGCCTTGGGGTGTGGGGCTGGCCGACATCGTCCGCCGGACTCGGAATGGCGCAAGACTTTACGAGGCGCCTCCGTGTGCCAAAAATGGGCCGCGGGCACAGCCGCGTCCATAAATAACCGCCCGACGGCCGGGGCGCCTAGTTCGTCCAGCGGAAAAAGGCCACGAAAACGGGTGGGCTATAGCCTTGGGGGGTAGGGCTGCCCAACTTCGTCCGCCGGACTCGGAATGGCGCAAGACTTTTCGAGGCACCTCCGCGTGCCAAAAATAGGCCGCGGGCATCGCCGCACCCAAAAATAACGGCCTGAAGGCCGGGGCGCCAAGTTCGTCCAGCGGAAAAAGCCCACAAAAACTGGTGGGCTATAGCCTTGGGGGGTGGGGCTGGCCAACTTCGTCCGCCGGACTCGAAATGCCTCGAGACTTTGCGAGGGGCCTTCGTGTACCAAAAATAGACCGCGGGCAAAGCCGCGCCCAAAAATAACCGCCCGAAGGCCGGAGCGCCAAGTTCGTCCAGCGGAAAAAGGCCACAAAAACGGGTGGGCTATAGCCTTGGGGGGTGGGGCTGGCCAATTATGTCCGCCGGACTCGGAAAGCCGCGAGACTTTCCGAGGGGCCTCCGTGTGCGAAAAATAGGCCGCGGGCAAAGCCGTACCCAAAAATAACCGCCCGAAGGCCGGGGCGCCAAGTTCGTCCAGCGGAAAAAGGCCACAAAAACGGGTGGGCTATAGCCTTGGGGGATGGGGCTGGCCAACTTCATCCGCCGGACTCCGAATGCCGCGAGACTTTGCGAGGGGCCTCCGTGTGCCAAAAATAGGACGCGGGTGCAGCCGCGCCCAAAAATAACCGCCCGAAGGCCGGGGCGCCAAGTTCGTCGAGAGGAAAAAGGGCACAAAAACGGGTGGGCTATCGCCTTGGGGGGTGGTGCTGGCCAACTTCATCCGCCGGACTCGGAATGCCGCGAGACTTTGTGAGGGGCCTCCGTGTGACCAAAATAAGCCGCGGGTAAAGCCGCGGCCAAAAATAACTGCCCGAAGGCCGGGCCGCCAAGTTCGTCCAGCGGAAAAAGGCCACAAAAACGGGTGGGCTATAGCCTTTGGGGGTGGGGCTGGCCGACTTCGTCCGCCGGACTCGGAATGGTATGAGACTTTGCGAGGCACCTCCGTGTGCCAAAAATAGGCTGCGCGCACAGCCGCGCCCAAAAATAACCGCCCGAAGGCCAGGGCGCCAAGTTCGTCCAGCGGAAAAAACCCACAAAAACGGGTGGGCAATAGCCTTGGGGGGTGGGGCTGGCCCACTTCGTCCGCCAGACTTGGAATGGCGTGAGACTTTGCGAGGTGCCTCCGTGTGCCAAAAATAGGCCGCGGGCACAGGCGCGCCCAAAAATAACCTTCCGAAGGCCGGGGAGCCAAGTTCGTCCAGCGGAAAAAGCCCACAAAAACGGGTGTGCTACAGCCTTGGGGGGTGGGGCTGGCCAACTTCGTCCGCCGGACTCGGAATATCGCGAGACTTTGCGAGGTGCCTCCGTGTGCCAAAACATAGGCCGTGGGCACAGCCGCGCCCAAAAATAACAGCCCGAAGGCCGGGGCGCAAGGTTCGTCCAGCGGAAAAAGGCCACAAAAACGGGTGGGCTATAGCCTTGGGGGGTGGGGCTGGCCAACTTCGTCCGACGGACTCGGAATGGCGCGAGACTTTGTGAGGTGCCTCCCTGTGCCAAAAATAGGCCACGGGCACAGCCGCTCCCAAAAAGAACCACCCGAAGGCCGGAGCGCCAAGTTCGTCCAGCGGAAAAAGGCCACAAAAACGGGTGGGCTATAGCCTTGGGGAGTGGGGCTGGCCAATTATGTCCGCCGGACTCGGAAAGCCGCGAGACTTTCCGAGGGGCCTCCGTGTGCGAAAAATAGGCCGCGGGCAAAGCCGTACCCAAAAATAACCGCCCGAAGGCCGGGGCGCCAAGTTCGTCCAGCGGAAAAAGGCCACAAAAACGGGTGGGCTATAGCCTTGGGGGATGGGGCTGGCCAACTTCATCCGCCGGACTCGGAATGCCGCGAGACTTTGCGAGGGGCCTCCGTGTGCCAAAAATAGGACGCGGGTGAAGCCGCGCCCAAAAATAACCGCCCGAAGGCCGGGGCGCCAAGTTCGTCCAGAGGAAAAAGGGCACAAAAACGGGTGGGCTATCGCCTTGGGGGGTGGGGCTGGCCAACTTCGTCCGCCGGACTCGGAATGCCGCGAGACTTTGCGAGGCAACTCCGTGCGCCAAAAATAGGGCGCGGGCACAGCCGCGCCCAAAAATAAGCGCCGAAGGCCGGGGCGCCAAGTTCGTCCAGCAGAAAAAGCCCACAAAAACGGGTGGGCTATAGCCTTGCGGGGTGGGGCTGGCCGACTTCGTCCGCCGGACTCGGAATGGGGCGAGACTTTGCGAGGTACCTCCGTGTGTTAAAAATAGGCCACGGGCACAGGCGCACCCAAAAATAACCGCCCGAAGGCCGGAGCGCCAAGTTCGTCCAGCGGAAGAAGGCCACAAAAACGGGTGGGCTATAGCCTTGGGGGGTGGGGCTGGCCAACTTCGTCCGCCGGACTCGGAATGACGCGAGACTTTACGAGGTGCCTCCGTGAGCCAAACATAGGTCGCGGCTATAGCCGCGCCCAAAAATAACCGCCCGAAGGCCGGGGCGCCAAGTTCGTCCAGCGGAAAAAGGTCACAAAAACGGGTGGGCTATGGCTTTGGGGGGTGGGGCTGGTCAACTTCGTCCGCCGGACTCGGAATGGCGCGAGACTTTGTGAGGCGCCTCCGTGTGCCAAAAATAGGCCACGGACACAGCCGCGTCCAAAAATAACCGCACGAAGGCCGGGGCGCCAAGTTCGTCCAGCGGAAAAAGGCCACAAAAACGGGTGGTCTATAGCCTTGGGAGGTGGGGATGGCCAGCTTCGTCCGCCGGACTCGGAATGCCGCGAGACTTTGCGAGGGGCCTCCGTGTGCCAAAAATAGGCCGCGGGCAAAGCCGCGCCCAAAAATAACCACCCGATGGCCGGGGCGCCAAGTTCGTCCAGCGGAAAAAGGCGCCAAAAATGGGTGGGCTATAGCCTTGGGGGGTGGGGCTGGCCCACTTCGTCTGGCGGACTCGGAATGCCGCGAGACTTTACGAGGGGCCTCCGTGTGCCAAAAATAGGCCGCGGGCAAAGCCGCTCCCAAAAATAACCGCCCGAAGGCCGGGGCGCCAAGTTCGTCCAGCGGAAAAAGGCCACAAAAACGGGTGGGCTATAGCCTTGGGGGGGGGGGGGGCTGGCCAACTTCGTCTGCCAGACTCGGAATGCCGCGAGACTTTGCGAGGGGCCTCGGTGTGCCAAAAATAGGCCGCTGGAAAAGCCGTGCCCAAAAATAACCGCCCGAAGGCCGGGGCGCCAAGTTCGTCCAGCGGAAAAAAGCCACAAAAACGGGTGGACTATAGCCTTGGGGGGTGGGGCTGGCCCACTTCGTCCGCCAGACTCGGAATGCCGCGAGACTTTGTGAGGGGCCTCCGTGTGCCAAAAATAGGCCGCGGGCAAAGCCGAACCCAAAAATAAGCGCCCGAAGGCCGGGGAGCCAAGTTCGTCCAGCGGAAAAAGGCCACAAAAATGGGTGGGCTATAGCCTTGTGGGGTGGGGCTGGCCAACTTCGTCCGCCGGACTCGGAATGCCGCGAGACTTTCCGAGGGGCCTCCGTGTGCCAAAAGTAGGCCGCGGGCAAAGCCGCGCCCAAAAATAACCGCCCGAAGGCCGGGGCGCCAAGTTCGTCCAGCGGAAAAAGGCCACAAAAACGGTTGGGCTATAGCCTTGGGGGGTGGGGCTGGCCAACTTCGTCCGCCGGACTCGGAATGCCGCGAGACATTGCGAGGGGCCTCCGTGTGCCAAAAATAGGCCGCGGGCAAAGCCGCGCCCAAAAATAACCGCCCGAAGGCCGGGGCGCCAAGTTCGTCCAGCGGAAAAAGGCCACAAAAACGGGTGGGCTATAGCGTTGGGCGGTGGGGCTGGCCAACTTTGTCCGCCGGACTCGGAATGCCGCGAGACTTTGCGAGGGGCCTCCGTGTGCCAAAAATAGGCCGCGGGCAAAGCCGCGCCCAAAAATAACAACCCGATGGCCGGGGCGCCAAGTTCGTCCAGCGGAAAAAGGCCAAAAAACGGGTGGGCTATAGCGTAGGGGGGTGCGGCTGGCCAACTTCGTCCGCCGGACTCGGAATGCCGCGAGACTTTGCGAGGGGCGTCCGTGGGCTAAAAATAGGCTGCGGGCAAAGCCGCGCCCAAAAATAACCGCCCGAAGGCCGGGGCGCCAAGTTCGTCCAGCGGAAAAAGGCCACAAAAACGGGTGGGCTATAGCGTTGGGGGGTGGGGCTTGCCAACTTTGTCCGCCGGACTCGGAATGCCGCGAGACTTTGCGAGGGGCCTCCGCGTACCAAAAATAGGCCGTGGGCAAAGCCGCTACCAAAAATAACCTCCCGAAGGCCGGGGCGCCAAGTTCGTCCAGCGGAAAAAGGCCACAAAAATGGGTGGGCTATAGCCTTGGGGGGTGGGGCTGGCCGACTTCGTCCGCCGGACTCGGAATGCCGCGAGACTTTGCGAGGGGCCTCCGTGTGCCAATAATAGGCCGTGGGCATAGCCGCGCCCAAAAATAACCGCCCGAAGGCCGGGGCGCCAAGTTCGTCCAGCGGAAAAAGGCCACAAAAACGGGTGGGCTATAGCCTTGGGGGGTGGGCCTGGCCCACTTCGTCCGCCGGACTCGGAATGCCACGAGACTTTGCGAGGGGCATCCGTGTGCCAAAAATAGGCTGCGGACAAAGCCGCGCCCAAAAATAACCAACCGAAGGCCGGGGCGCCGAGTTCGTCCAGCGAAAAAAGGCCACAAAAACGGGTGGGCTATAGCCTTGGGGGGTGGGGCTGGCCAGCTTCGTCCGCCGGACTCGGAATGCCGCGAGACTTTATGAGGGGCCTCCATGTGCCAAAAATAGGCCGCGGGCAATGCCGCGCCCAAAAATAACCGCCCGAAGGCCGGGGCGCCAAGTTCGTCCAGCGGAAAAAGGCCACAAAAACGGGTGGGCTATAGCCTTGGGGGGTGGGGCTGGCCAACTTTGTCCGCCGGACTTGGAATGCCGCGAGACTTTACGAGGGGCATCCGTGTGCCAAAAATAGGCTGCGGACAAAGCCCCGCCCAATAATAACCGCCCGATGGCCAGGGCGCCAAGTTCGTCCAGCGGAAAAAGGCCACAAAAACGGGTGGGCCATAGCCTTGGGGGGTGGGGCTGGCCAACTTCATCCGCCGGACTCGGAATGCCGCGAGACTTTGCGAGGGGCCTCTGTGTGCCAAAAATAGGCCGCGGGCAAAGCCGCGCCCAAAAATAACCGCCTGAAGGCCGGGGCGCCAAGTTCATCCAGCGGAAAAAGGCCACAAAAACGGGTGGGCTATAGCCTTGGGGGGTGGGGCTGGCCAGCTTCGTTCACCGGACTCGGAATGCCGCGAGACTTTGCGAGGGGCCTCCGTGTGAAAAACATAGGCCGCAGGAAAAGCCGCGCCCAAAAATAACCGCCCGAAGGCCGGGGCGCCAAGTTCGTCCAGCGGAAAAAGGCCACAAAAACGGGTGGGCTATAGCCTTGGGGGGTGGGCCTGGCCCACTTCGTCCGCCGGACTCGGAATGTCACGAGACTTTGCGAGGGGCATCCGTGTGCCAAAAATAGGCCGCGGACAAAGCCGCACCCAAAAATAACCAACCGAAGGCCGGGGCGCCGAGTTCGTCCAGCGAAAAAAGGCCACAAAAACGGGTGGGCTATAGCCTTGGGGGGTGGGGCTGGCCAGCTTCGTCCGCCGGACTCGGAATGCCGCGAGACTTTACGAGGGGCCTCCATGTGCCAAAAATAGGCCGCGGGCAATGCCGCGCCCAAAAATAACCGCCCGAAGGGCGGGACGCCAAGTTCGTACAGCGGAAAAAGGCCCCAAAAACGGGTGGGCTATAGCCATGGGGGGTGGGGCTGGCGCACTTCGTCCGCCGGACTCTGAATGCCGCGAGACTTTGCGAGGGGCCTCCGTGTGCCAAAAATAGGCAGCGGGCAAAGCCGCTCCCAAAAATAACCGCCCGAACGCTGGGGCGCCAAGTTCGTCCAGCGGAAAAAGGCCACAAAAACGGGTCGGCTATAGCCATGGGGGGTGGGGCTGGCCAACTTCGTCTGCCGGACTCGGAATGCCGCGAGACTTTGCGAGGGGCCTCCGTGTGCCAAAAATAGGCCACGGGCAAAGCCGCGCCCAAAAATAACCACCCGAAGGCCGGGGCGCCAAGTTCGTCCAGCGGAAAAAGGCCACAAAAACGGGTGGGCTATAGCGTTGGGGGGTGGGGCTGGCCAACTTTGTCCGCCGGACTCGGAATGCCACGAGACTTTGCGAGGGGCCTCCGCGTACCAAAAATAGGCCACGGGCAATGCCGCGCCCAAAAATAACCGCCCGAAAGCCGGGGCGCCAAGTTCGTCCAGCGGAAAAAGGCCACAAAAATGGGTGGGCTATAGCCTTGGGGGGTGGGGCTGGCCGACTTCGTCCGCCGGACTCGGAATGCCGCGAGACTTTGCGAGGGGCCTCCGTGTGCCAAAAATAGGCCGTGGGCATAGCCGCGCCCAAAAATAACCGCCCGAAGGCCGGGGCGCCAAGTTCGTCCAGCGGAAAAATGCCCCACAAAACGGGTGGGCTATAGCCTTGGGGGGTGGGGCTGGCCCACTTCGTCCGCCGAACTCGGAATGCCGCGAGAGTTTGTGAGGGGCTTCCGTGTGCCAAAAATAGGCTGCGGGCAAAGCCCTCCCAAAAATAACCGCCCGAAGGCCGGGACGCCAAGTTCGTCCAGCGGAAAAAGGCCAAAAAACGGGTGGGCTATAGCGTAGGGGGGTGCGGCTGGCCCACTTCGTCCGCCGGACTCGGAATGCCGCGAGACTTTGCGATGGGCGTCCGTGGGCTAAAAATAGGCTGCGGGCAAAGCCGCGCCCAAAAATAACCGCCCGAAGGCCGGGGCGCCAAGTTCGTCCAGCGGAAAAAGGCCACAAAAACGGGTGGGCTATAGCCTTGGGGGGTGGGGCTGGCCAACTTTGTCCGCCGGACTTGGAATGCCGCGAGAAATTACGAGGGGCCTCCGTGTGCCAAAAATAGGCTGCGGGCAAAGCCCCGCCCAATAATAACCGCCCGATGGCCAGGGCGCCAAGTTCGTCCAGCGGAAAAAGGCCCCAAAAACGGGTGGGCTATAGCCTTGGGGGGTGGGGCTGGCCAACTTCATCCGCCAGACTCGAAATGCCGCGAGACTTTACGAGGGGCCTCCGTGTGCCAAAAATAGGCCGCGGGCAAAGCCGCGCCCAAAAATAACCGCCCGAAGGCCGGGGCGCCAAGTTCGTCCAGCGGAAAAAGGCCACAAAAACGGGTGGGCTATAGCCTTGGGGGGTGGGGCTGGCCAGCTTCGTTCACCGGACTCGGAATGCCGCGAGACTTTGCGAGGGGCCTCCGTGTGAAAAACATAGGCCGCGGGAAAAGCCGCGCCCAAAAATAACCGCCCGAAGGCCGGGACGCCAAGTTCGTCCAGCGGAAAAAGGCCACAAAAACGGGTGGGCTATAGCGTTGGGGGGTGGGGCTGGCCAACTTCGTCTGCTGGACTCGGAATGCCGCGAAACATTGCGAGGGGTGTCCGTGGGCTAAAAATAGGCCGTGGGCAAAGCCACGCCCAAAAATAGCCGCCCGAAGGCCGGGGCGCCAAGTTCGTCCAGCGGAAAAAGGCCACAAAAACGGGTGGGCTATAGCCTTGGGGGGTGGGCCTGGCCCACTTCGTCCGCCGGACTCGGAATGCAACGAGACTTTGCGAGGGGCCTCCGTGTGCCAAAAATAGGCCGCGGACAAAGCCGCGCCCAAAAATAACCGACCGAAGGCCGGGGAGCCGAGTTCGTCCAGCGGAAAAAGGCCACAAAAACGGGTGGGCTATAGCCTTGGGGGGTGGGGTTGGGCAACTTCGTCCGCCGGACTCGGAATGCCGCGAGACTTTGCGAGGGGCCTCCGTGTGCCAAAAATAGGCCGCGGGCAAAGCCGCGCCCAAAAATAACCGCCCGAAGGCCGGGGCGCCAAGTTCGTCCAGCGGAAAAAGGCCCCAAAAACGGGTGGGCTATAGCCTTGGGGGGTTGGGCTGGCCAACTTCGTCCGCCGGACTCGGAATGCCACGAGACTTTGTGAGGGGCCTCCGTGTGCCAAAAATAGGCCGCGGGCAATGCCGCGCCCAAAAATAACCGCCCGAAGGCCGGGGCGCCAAGTTCGTCCAGCGGAAAAAGGCCCCAAAAACGGGTGGGCTATAGCCTTGGGGGGTTGGGCTGGCCAACTTCGTCCGCCGGACTCGGAATGCCACGAGACTTTGTGAGGGGCCTCCGTGTGCCAAAAATAGGCCGCGGGCAAAGCCGCGCCCAAAAATAACCACCCGAAGGCCGGGGCGCCAAGTTCGTCCAGCGGAAAAAGGCCACAAAAACGGGTGGGCTATAGCCTTGGGGGGTGGGGCTGGCCAACTTCGTCCGCCGGACTTGGAATGCCGCGAGACATTGCGAGGGGCCTCCGTGTGCCAAAAATAGGCCGTGGGCAATGCCGCGCCCAAAAATAACCGCCCGAAGGCCGGGGCGCCAAGTTCGTCCAGCGGAAAAAGGCCACAAAAACGGGTGGGCTATAGCCTTGGGGGGTGGGGCTGGCCAACTTCGTCCCCCGGGCTCAGAATGCCGCGAGACTTTGCGAGGGGCCTCCGTGTGCCAAAAATATGCCTCGGACAAAGCCGCGCCCAAAAATAACTGCCCGAAGGCCGGGGCGCCATGTTCGTCCAGCGGAAAAAGGCCACAAAAACGGGTGGGCTATAGCCTTGGGGGGTGGGGCTGGCCAACTTCGTCCGCCGGACTTGGAATGCCGCGAGACATTGCGAGGGGCCTCCGTGTGCCAAAAATAGGCCGCGGGCAAAGCCGTGCCCAAAAATAACCGCCCGAAGGCCGGGGCGCCATGTTCGTCCAGCGGAAAAAGGCCACAAAAACGGGTGGGCTATAGCCTTGGGGGGTGGGGCTGGCCAACTTCGTCCGCCGGACTTGGAATGCCGCGAGACATTGCGAGGGGCCTCCGTGTGCCAAAAATAGGCCGCGGGCAAAGCCGTGCCCAAAAATAACCGCCCGAAGGCCGGGGCGCCAAGTTCGTCCAGCGGAAAAAGGCCAGAAAAACAGGTGGGCTATAGCCTTGGGGGGTGGGGTTCGGCAACTTCGTCCGCCGGACTCGGAATGCCGCGAGAGTTTGCGAGGGGCCTCCGTGTGCCAAAAATAGGCCGCGGACAAAGCCGCGCCCAAAAATAACCGCCCGAAGGCCGGGGCGCCAAGTTCGTCCAGCGGAAAAAGGCCACAAAAACGGGTGGGCTATAGCCTCGGGGGGTGGGGCCGGCCAACTTCGTCCGCCGGACGTGGAATGCCGCGAGACATTGCGAGGGGCCTCCGTGTGCCAAAAATTGGCCGCGGGCAAAGCCGCGCCCAAAAATAACCGCCCGAAGGCCGGGGCGCCAAGTTCGTCCAGCGGAAAAAGGCCCCAAAAACGGGTGGGCTATAGCCTTGGGGGGTTGGGCTGGCCAACTTCGTCCGCCGGACTCGGAATGCCGCGAGACTTTGCGAGGGGCCTCCGTGTGAAAAACATAGGCCGCGGGAAAAGCCGCGCCCAAAAATAACCGCCCGAAGGCCGGGACGCCAAGTTCGTCCAGCGGAAAAAGGCCACAAAAACTGGTGGGCTATAGCGTTGGGGGGTGGGGCTGGCCAACTTCGTCTGCTGGACTCGGAATGCCGCGAAACATTGCGAGGGGTGTCCGTGGGCTAAAAATAGGCCGTGGGCAAAGCCACGCCCAAAAATAGCCGCCCGAAGGCCGGGGCGCCAAGTTCGTCCAGCGGAAAAAGGCCACAAAAACGGGTGGGCTATAGCCTTGGGGGGTGGGGCTGGCCAACTTCATCCGCCAGACTCGAACTGCCGCGAGACTTTGCGAGGGGCCTCCGTGTGCCAAAAATAGGCCGCGGGCAAAGCCGCGCCCAAAAATAACCGCCCGAAGGCCGGGGCGCCAAGTTCGTCCAGCGGAAAAAGGCCACAAAAACGGGTGGGCTATAGCCTTGGGGGGTGGGGCTGGCCAGCTTCGTTCACCGGACTCGGAATGCCGCGAGACTTTGCGAGGGGCCTCCGTGTGAAAAACATAGGCCGCGGGAAAAGCCGCGCCCAAAAATAACCGCCCGAAGGCCGGGACGCCAAGTTCGTCCAGCGGAAAAAGGCCACAAAAACTGGTGGGCTATAGCGTTGGGGGGTGGGGCTGGCCAACTTCGTCTGCTGGACTCGGAATGCCGCGAAACATTGCGAGGGGTGTCCGTGGGCTAAAAATAGGCCGTGGGCAAAGCCACGCCCAAAAATAGCCGCCCGAAGGCCGGGGCGCCAAGTTCGTCCAGCGGAAAAAGGCCACAAAAACGGGTGGGCTATAGCCTTGGGGGGTGGGCCTGGCCCACTTCGTCCGCCGGACTCGGAATGCCACGAGACTTTGCGAGGGGCCTCCGTGTGCCAAAAATAGGCCGCGGACAAAACCGCGCCCAAAAATAACCGACCGAAGGCCGGGGCGCCGAGTTCGTCCAGCGGAAAAAGGCCACAAAAACGGGTGGGCTATAGCCTTGGGGGGTGGGGTTGGGCAACTTCGTCCGCCGGACTCGGAATGCCGCGAGACTTTGTGAGGGGCCTCCGTGTGCCAAAAATAGGCCGCGGGCAAAGCCGCGCCCAAAAATAACCGCCCGAAGGCCGGGGCGCCAAGTTCGTCCAGCGGAAAAAGGCCCCAAAAACGGGTGGGCTATAGCCTTGGGGGGTTGGGCTGGCCAACTTCGTCCGCCGGACTCGGAATGCCACGAGACTTTGTGAGGGGCCTCCGTGTGCCAAAAATAGGCCGCGGGCAATGCCGCGCCCAAAAATAACCGCCCGAAGGCCGGGGCGCCAAGTTCGTCCAGCGGAAAAAGGCCCCAAAAACGGGTGGGCTATAGCCTTGGGGGGTTGGGCTGGCCAACTTCGTCCGCCGGACTCGGAATGCCACGAGACTTTGTGAGGGGCCTCCGTGTGCCAAAAATAGGCCGCGGGCAAAGCCGCGCCCAAAAATAACCGCCCGAAGGCCGGGGCGCCAAGTTTGTCCAGAGGAAAAAGGCCACAAAAACGGGTGGGCTATAGCCTTGGGGGGTGGGGCTGGCCAACTTCGTCTGCCGGACTCGGAATGCCGCGAGACTTTGCGAGGGGCCTCCGTGTGACAAAAATAGGCCGCGGGCAAAGCCGCGCCCAAAAATAACCACCCGAAGGCCGGGGCGCCAAGTTCGTCCAGCGGAAAAAGGCCACAAAAACGGGTGGGCTATAGCCTTGGGGGGTGGGGCTGGCCAACTTCGTCCGCCGGACTTGGAATGCCGCGAGACATTGCGAGGGGCCTCCGTGTGCCAAAAATAGGCCGTGGGCAATGCCGCGCCCAAAAATAACCGCCCGAAGGCCGGGGCGCCAAGTTCGTCCAGCGGAAAAAGGCCACAAAAACGGGTGGGCTATAGCCTTGGGGGGTGGGGCTGGCCAACTTCGTCCCCCGGGCTCAGAATGCCGCGAGACTTTGCGAGGGGCCTCCGTGTGCCAAAAATATGCCTCGGACAAAGCCGCGCCCAAAAATAACTGCCCGAAGGCCGGGGCGCCATGTTCGTCCAGCGGAAAAAGGCCACAAAAACGGGTGGGCTATAGCCTTGGGGGGTGGGGCTGGCCAACTTCATCCGCCGGACTTGGAATGCCGCGAGACATTGCGAGGGGCCTCCGTGTGCCAAAAATAGGCCGCGGGCAAAGCCGTGCCCAAAAATAACCGCCCGAAGGCCGGGGCGCCAAGTTCGTCCAGCGGAAAAAGGCCACAAAAACGGGTGGGCTATAGCCTTGGGGGATGGGGCTGGCCAACTTCGTCCGCCGGACTTGGAATGCCGCGAGACATTGCGAGGGGCCTCCGTGTGCCAAAAATAGGCCGCGGGCAAAGCCGTGCCCAAAAATAACCGCCCGAAGGCCGGGGCGCCAAGTTCGTCCAGCGGAAAAAGGCCAGAAAAACAGGTGGGCTATAGCCTTGGGGGGTGGGGTTGGGCAACTTCGTCCGCCGGACTCGGAATGCCGCGAGACTTTGCGAGGGGCCTCCGTGTGCCAAAAATAGGCCGCGGACAAAGCCGCGCCCAAAAATAACCGCCCGAAGGCCGGGGCGCCAAGTTCGTCCAGCGGAAAAAGGCCACAAAAACGGGTGGGCTATAGCCTCGGGGGGTGGGGCCGGCCAACTTCGTCCGCCGGACGTGGAATGCCGCGAGACATTGCGAGGGGCCTCCGTGTGCTAAAAATTGGCCGCGGGCAAAGCCGCGCCCAAAAATAACCGCCCGAAGGCCGGGGCGCCAAGTTCGTCCAGCGGAAAAAGGCCCCAAAAACGGGTGGGCTATAGCCTTGGGGGGTTGGGCTGGCCAACTTCGTCCGCCGGACTCGGAATGCCACGAGACTTTGTGAGGGGCCTCCGTGTGCCAAAAATAGGCCGCGGGCAATGCCGCGCCCAAAAATAACCGCCCGAAGGCCGGGGCGCCAAGTTCGTCCAGCGGAAAAAGGCCCCAAAAACGGGTGGGCTATAGCCTTGGGGGGTTGGGCTGGCCAACTTCGTCCGCCGGACTCGGAATGCCACGAGACTTTGTGAGGGGCCTCCGTGTGCCAAAAATAGGCCGCGGGCAAAGCCGCGCCCAAAAATAACCGCCCGAAGGCCGGGGCGCCAAGTTTGTCCAGAGGAAAAAGGCCACAAAAACGGGTGGGCTATAGCCTTGGGGGGTGGGGCTGGCCAACTTCGTCTGCCGGACTCGGAATGCCGCGAGACTTTGCGAGGGGCCTCCGTGTGACAAAAATAGGCCGCGGGCAAAGCCGCGCCCAAAAATAACCACCCGAAGGCCGGGGCGCCAAGTTCGTCCAGCGGAAAAAGGCCACAAAAACGGGTGGGCTATAGCCTTGGGGGGTGGGGCTGGCCAACTTCGTCCGCCGGACTTGGAATGCCGCGAGACATTGCGAGGGGCCTCCGTGTGCCAAAAATAGGCCGTGGGCAATGCCGCGCCCAAAAATAACCGCCCGAAGGCCGGGGCGCCAAGTTCGTCCAGCGGAAAAAGGCCACAAAAACGGGTGGGCTATAGCCTTGGGGGGTGGGGCTGGCCAACTTCGTCCCCCGGGCTCAGAATGCCGCGAGACTTTGCGAGGGCCCTCCGTGTGCCAAAAATATGCCTCGGACAAAGCCGCGCCCAAAAATAACTGCCCGAAGGCCGGGGCGCCAAGTTCGTCCAGCGGAAAAAGGCCAGAAAAACAGGTGGGCTATAGCCTTGGGGGGTGGGGTTGGGCAACTTCGTCCGCCGGACTCGGAATGCCGCGAGACTTTGCGAGGGGCCTCCGGGTGACAAAAATAGGCCGCGGGCACAGCCGCGCCCAAAAATAAGCACCCGAAGGTCACGGCGCCAAAACCCCCCCAAGCGGATAAAACGGGTGGGCTATAGCCTTGGGGGGTGGGGCTGGCGAAGTTCGTCCGCCGGACTCGGAATGGGGCGAGACTTTGCTAGCGGCCTCCGTGTGCCAAAAATAGGCCGCGGGCACAGCAGCGCCCAAAAATAACCGCCCGAAGGTCGGGGCGCCATAACCCCCCTGCGGAAAAAGGCCAAAAAAACGGGTGGGCTATAGCCTTGGGGGGTGGGGCCGGCCAAGTTCGTCCGCCGGACTCGGAATGGGGCGAGACTTTGCGAGGGGCCTCCGGGTGACAAAAATAGGCCGCGGGCAAAGCCGCGCCCAAAAATAAGCGCCCAAAGGTCGCGGCGCCAAAACCCCCCCAAGCGGATAAAACGGGTGGGCTATAGCCTTGGGGGGTGGGGCTGGCGAAGTTCGTCCGCCGGACTCGGAATGGGGCGAGACTTTGCTAGCGGCCTCCGTGTGCCAAAAATAGGCCGCGGGCACAGCCGCGCCCAAAAATAAGCGCCCGAAGGTCGCGGCGCCAAAACCCCCCCAAGCGGATAAAACGGGTGGGCTATAGCCTTGGGGGGTGGGGCTGGCGAAGTTCGTCCGCCGGACTCGGAATGGGGCGAGAATTGGCTAGCGGCCTCCGTGTGCCAAAAATAGGCGCTGGCACAGCCGCGCCCAAAAATAACCGCCCGAAGGTCGGGGCGCCATAACCCCCCTGCGGAAAAAGGCCAAAAAAACGGGTGGGCTATAGCCTTGGGGGGTGGGGCTGGCGAAGTTCGTCCGCCGGACTCGGAATGGGACGAGACTTTGCGTGGGGCATCCGGGTGATAAACATAGGCCGTGGGCACAGCCGCGGCAAAAAATAAGAGCCCGAAGGTCGCGGCGCCAAAACCCCCCCAAGCGCATAAAACGGGTGGGCTATAGCCTTGGGGGGTGGGGCTGGCGAATTTCGTCCGCCGGACTCGGAATGGGACGAGACTTTGCGTGGGGCATCCGGGTGATAAACATAGGCCGTGGGCACAGCCGCGGCAAAAAATAAGCGCCCGAAGGTCGCGGCGCCAAAACCCCCCCAAGCGGATAAAACGGGTGGGTATAGGCTTGGGGGGTGGGGCTGGCGAAGTTCGTCCGCCGGACTCGGAATGGGATGAGACTTTGCGTGGGGCATCCGGGTGATAAAAATAGGCCGTGGGTACAGCCGCGGTAAAAAATAAGCGCCCGAAGGTCGCGGCGACAAAACCCCCCCAAGCGGATAAAACGGGTGGGTATAGCCTTGGGGGGTGGGGCTGGCGAAGTTCATCCGCCGGACTCGGAATGGGCTGAGACTTTGCGAGGGGCCTCCGGGTGACAAAAATAGGCCGCGGGCACAGCCGCGCCCAAAGGTCGCGGCGCCAAAACCCCCCCAAGCGCATAAAACGGGTGGGCTATAGCCTTGGGGGGTGGGGCTGGCGAAGTTCGTCCGCCGGACTCGGAATGGGACGAGACTTTGCGAGCGGCCTCCAGGTGAGAAAAATAGGCCACGGACACAGCCGCGCCCAAAAATAAGCGCACAAAGGTAGCGGCGCCAGAACCGCCCCAAGCGGATAAAACGGGTGGGTATAGCCTTGGGGGGTGGGGCTGGCGAAGTTCATCCGCCGGATTCGTAATGGGGCGAGACTTTACGAGCGGCCTTCGTGTGCCAAAACTAGGCCGCGGGCACAGCCGCGCCCAAAAATAAGCACCCGAAGGTCGCGGCGCCAAAACCCCCCCAAGCGGATAAAACGGGTGGGCTATAGCCTTAGCGGGTGGGGCCGGAGAAGTTCGTCCGCCGGACTCGGTATGGGGCGAGACTTTGCTAGCGGCCTCCGTGTGCCAAAAATAGGCCGCTGGCACAGCCGCGCCCAAAAATAACCGCCCGAAGGTCGGGGCGCCATAACCCCCCCAGGCGCATAAAACGGGTGGGCTATAGCCTTGGGGGGTGGGGCTGGCGAAGTTCATCCGCCGGACTCGGAATGGGGCGAGACTTTGCGAGCGGCCTCCGTGTGCCAAAAATAGGCCGCGGGCACAGCCGCTCCCAAAAATAAGTGCCCGAAGGCCGCGGCGCCAAAACCCCCCCAAGCGCATAAAACGGGTGGGGTATAGCCTTGGGGGGTGGGGCTGGCGAAGTTCGTCCGCCGGACTCGGAACGGGGCAAGCCTTTGCTAGCGGCCTCCGTGTGCCACAAATAGGCCGCGGGCACAGCCGCTCCAAAAAATAAGCGCCCGAAGGTCGCGGCGCCAAAACCCCCCCAAGCGGATAAAACGGGTGGGCTATAGCCTTAGGGGGTGGGGCTGGCGAAGTTCGTCCGCCGGACTCGGAATGGGGCGAGATTTTGCGAGGGGCCTCCGGGCGACAAAAATAGGCCATGGGCATAGCCGCACCCAAAAATAAGCGCCCGATGGTCGCGGCGCCAAAACCCCCCCAAGCGCATAAAACGGATGGGCTAAAGCCTTGGGGGGTGGGGCTGGCGAAGTTCGTCCGCCGGACTCGGAATGGGACGAGACTTTGCGTGGGGCATCCGGGTGATAAAAATAGGCCGTGGGCACAGCCGCGGCAAAAAATAAGCGCCCGAAGGTCGCGGCGCCAAAACCCCCCCAAGCGGATAAAACGGGTGGGTATAGCCTTGGGGGGTGGGGCTGGCGAAGTTCATCCGCCGGACTCGGAATGGGGTGAGACTTTGCGAGGGGCCTCCGGGTGACAAAAATAGGCCGTGGGCACAGCCGCGCCCGTAGGTCGCGGCACCAAAACCCCCCCAAGCGCATAAAACGGGTGGGCTATAGCCTTGGGGGGTGGGGCTGGCGAAGTTCGTCCGCCGGACTCGGAATGGGACGAGACTTCGCGAGGGGCCTCCGGGTGAGAAAAATAGGCCACGGACACAGCCGCGCCAAAAAAAAAGTACCCGAAGGTCGCGGCGCCAAAACCCCCCCAAGCGGATAAAACGGGTGGGCTATAGCCTTGGGTGGTGGGGCTGGCGAAGTTCGTACACCGGACTCGGAATGGGGCGAGACTTTGTTAGCGGCCTCCGTGTGCCAAAAATAGGCCGCGGGCACAGCAGCACCCAAAAATAACAGCCCGAAGGTCGGGGCGCCATAACCCTCCTGCGGAAAAAGGCCAAAAAAACGGGTGGGCTATAGCCTTGGGGGGTGGGGCCGGCCAAGTTCGTCCACCGGAGTCGGAATGGGGCGAGACTTTGCGAGGGGCCTCCGGGTGACAAAAATAGGCCGCGGACACAGCCGCGCCCAAAAATAAGCGCCCGAAGGTCGCGCCGCCAAAACCCCCCCAAGCGGATAAAACGGGTGGGCAATAGCCTTGGGGGGTGGGGCTGGCGAAGTTCGTCCGCCGGACTCGGAATGGGGCGAGACATTGCGAGGGGCCTCCGGGTGACAAAAATAGGCCGCGGGCACAGCCGCGCCCGAAGGTCGCGGCGCCAAAACCCCCCCAAGCGCATAAAACGGGTGGGCTATAGCCTTGGGGGGTGGGGCTGGCGAAGTTCGTCCGCCGGACTCGGAATGGGACGAGACTTTGCGAGCGGCCTCCGGGTGAGAAAAATAGGCCACGGACACAGCCGCGCCCAAAAATAAGCGCCCGAAGTTCGCGGCGCCAGAACCCCCCCAAGCGTATAAAACGGGTGGGCTATAGCCTTGGGGGGTGGGGCTGGCGAAGTTCATCCGCCGGACTCGGAATGGGGCGAGACTTTGCGAGCGGCCTCCGTGTGCCAAAAATAGGCCGCGGGCACAGCCGCGCCCAAAAATAAGTGCCCGAAGGCCGCGGCGCCAAAACCCCCCCAAGCGCATAAAACGGGTGGGGTATAGCCTTGGGGGGTGGGGCTGGCGAAGTTCGTCCGCCGGACTCGGAACGGGGCAAGCCTTTGCTAGCGGCCTCCGTGTGCCACAAATAGGCCGCGGGCACAGCCGCTCCAAAAAGTAAGCGCCCGAAGGTCGCGGCGCCAAAACCCCCCCAAGCGGATAAAACGGGTGGGCTATAGCCTTAGGGGGTGGGGCTGGCGAAGTTCGTCCGCCGGACTCGGAATTGGGCGTGAATTGGCTAGCGGCCTCCGTGTGCCAAAAATAGGCGCTGGAACTGCCGCGCCCAAAAATAACCGCCCGAAGGTCGGGGCGCCATAACCCCCCTGCGGAAAAAGACCAAAAAAACGGGTGGGCTATAGCCTTGGGGGGTGGGGTGGCGAAGTTCGTCCGCCGGACTCGGAATGGGGCGAGACTTTGCGAGGGGCCTCCGGGTGACAAAAATAGGCCGCGGGCACAGCCGCGCCCGAAAATAAGCGCCCGATGGTCGCGGCGCCAAAACCCCCCCAAGCGCATAAAACGGATGGGCTATAGCCTTGGGGGGTGGGGCTGGTGAAGTTCGTCCGCCGGACTCGGAATGGGATGAGAATTTGCGTGGGGCATCCGGGTGATAAAAATAGGCCGTGGTCACAGCCGCGGCAAAAAATAAGCCCCTGAAGGCCTGCGTCCCAAAACCCCCCAGCGGAAAAATGGCCAAAAAACGGGTGGGCTATAGATTTGGTGGGGGGCGGGGGCGAAGTTCTTCCGCCGGACTCAGAATGGGAAGAGACTTTGCGAGGGGCCTCCGTGTGCCAAAAATAGGCCACGGGCACAGCCGTGCCGACAAATGAATTCACGAAGGTCGGGTCCCAAAGTTCACCCGCCGGAAAAATGCCAAAAAAAGGGGTGGGCTATAGCCTTGGGGGGTGGGGCTGGCCAAGTTCGTCCGCCGGACTAGTAATGGCGTGAGACTTTGCGAGGGGCCTCCGTGTGCCAAAAATAGGCCGCGGGCAGAGCCGCGCCCTAAAATAAGCCCCTGAAGGCCTGCGTCCCAAAACCCCCCAGCGGAAAAATGGCCAAAAAACGGGTGGGCTATAGCCTTGGTGGGAGGTGGGGGCGAAGTTCGTCCGCCGGACTCGGAATGGGGCGAGACTTTGCGAGGGGCCTCCGTGTGCCAAAAATAGGCCGCGGGCAGAGCCGCGCCCAAAAATAAGCCCCTGAAGGCCTGCGTCCCAAAACCCCCCAGCGGAAAAATGGCCAAAAAACGGGTGGGCTATAGCGTTGGTGGGGGGCGGGGGCGATGTTCGTCCGCCGGACTCCGAATGGGGAGAGACTTTGCGAGGCGCCTCCGTGTGCCAAAAATAGGCCGCGGGCACAGCTGCGCCCAAAAATAAGCCCCCGAAGGCCTGCGTCCCAAAACCCCCCTGCGGAAAAATGGCCAAAAAACGGGTGGGCTATAGCCTCGGTGGGGGCGGGGGCGAATTTCATCCGCCGGACTCCGAATGGGGGGAGACTTTGCGAGGGGCCTCCGTGTGCCAAAAATAGGCCGCGGGCAGAGCCGCGCCCAAAAATAAGCCCCTGAAGGCCTGCGTCCCAAAACCCCCCAGCGGAAAAATGGCCAAAAAACGGGTGGGCTATAGACTTGGTGGGGGGCGGGGGCGAAGTTCTTCCGCCGGACTCAGAATGGGAAGAGACTTTGCGAGGGGCCTCCGTGTGCCAAAAATAGGCCACGGGCACAGCCGTGCCCAAAAATGAATTCACGAAGGTCGGGTCCCAAAGTTCATCCGCCGGAAAAATGCCAAAAAAAGGGGTGGGCTATAGCCTTGGGGGGTGGGGCTGGCCAAGTTCGTCGGCCGGACTCGTAATGGCGTGAGACTTTGCGAGGGGCCTCCGTGTGCCAAAAATAGGCCGCGGGCAGAGCCTCGCCCAAAAATAAGCCCCTGAAGGCCTGCGTCCCAAAACCCCCCAGCGGAAAAATAGCCAAAAAACGGGTGGGCTATAGACTTGGTGGGGGGCGGGGGCGAAGTTCGTCCGCCGGACTCCGAATGGGGCGAGACTTTGCGAGGGGCCTCCGTGTGCCAAAAATAGGCCACGGGCACAGCCGTGCCCAAAAATGAATTCACGAAGGTCGGGTCCCAAAGTTCATCCGCCGGAAAAATGCCAAAAAAAGGGGTGGGCTATAGCCTTGGGGGGTGGGGCTGGCCAAGTTCGTCCGCCGGACTCGTAATGGCGTGAGACTTGGCGAGGTGCCTTCGTGTGACAAAAATAGGCCGCGGGCACAGCCACGCCCAAAAATGGCCACCCGAAGGTCGGGTTCCCATGTTCGTCCCCCGGAAAAAGGCCAAAACAAGGGGTTGGCTATAGCCTTGGGGGGCGGGGCTTGCCAAGTTCGTCCGCCGGACTCCGAATGGGGCGAGACTTTGCGAGGGGCCTCCGTGTGCCAAAAAAAGGCCGCGGGCACAGCCGCGCCCAAAAATAAGACCCTGAAGGCCTGCGTCCCAAAACCCCCCAGCGGAAAAATGGCCAAAAAACGGGTGGGCTATAGCCTTGGTGGGGGGCGGGGGCGAAGTTCGTCCGCCGGACTCCGAACGGGGTGAGACATTGCGAGGGGCCTCCGTGTACCAAAAATAGGCCGTGGGCACAGCCGTGCCCAAAAATCAGCCCCTGAAGGCTTGCGTCCCAAAATCCCCCAGCGGAAAAATGGCCAAAAAACGGGTGGGCTATAGCCTTGGTGGGGGGCGGCGGCGAAGTTCGTCCGCCGGACTCCGAATGGGGCGAGACTTTGCGAGGCGCCTCCGTGTGCCAAAAATAGGCCACAGGCACAGCCGTGCCCAAAAATGAATGCCCGAAGGTCGGGTCCCAAAGTTGATCGGTCGGAAAAATGCCAAAAAAAGGGGTGGGCTATAGCCTTGGGGGGTGGGGCTGGCCAAGTTCGTCCGCCGGACTCGTAATGGGGTGAGACTTTGCGAGGTGCCTTCATGTGACAAAAATAGGCCGCGGGCACAGCCGCGCCCAAAAATGGACACCCGAACGTCGGGTTCCCAAGTTCGTCCCCTGGAAAAAGGCCAAAAAAAGGGGTGGGCTATAGCCTGGGGGGGTGGGGCTGGCCAAGTTCGTCCGCCCGACTCCGAATGGGGCGAGACATTGCGAGGGGCCTCCGTGTACCAAAAATAGGCCGCGGACGCAGCCGCGCCCAAAAATCAGCCCCCGAAGGCCTGCGTCCCGATACTCCCCAGCGGAAAAATGGCCAAAAAACATGTGGGCTATAGCCTTGGTGGGGGGCGGGGGCGATGTTCGTCCGCCGGACTCCGAATGGGGCGAGACTTTGCGAGGGGCCTCCGTGTTGCAAAAATAGGCCGCGGTCACAGCCGCGCCCAAAAATGGCCACCCTAAGGTCGGGTTCCAACGTTCGTCAACCGGAAAAAGGCCAATAAAAGGGGTGGGCTATAGCCTTGGGGGGTGGGGCTTGCCAAGTTCGTCCGCCGAACTCCGAACGGGGTGAGACTTTGCGAGGGGCCTCCGTGTGCCAAAAATAGGCCGCGGGCACAGCCGCGCCAAAAAATCAGCCCCCGAAGGCCTGCGTCTGAAAACGCCCCAGCGGAAAAATGGCGAAAAAACGGGTGGGCTATAGCCTTGGTGGGGGGCGGGGGCGAAGTTCGTCCGCCGGACTCCGAATTTGGCGAGACTTTGCAAGGGGCCTCCGTGTGATAAAAATAGGCCGCGGCCACAGCCGCGCCCAAAAATGGCCACCCGAAGGTCGGGTTCCCAAGTTCCTCCACCGAAAAAAGGCCAAAAAAAGGGGTGGGCTATAGCCTTGGGGGGTGGGGCTTGCGAAGTTCGTCCGCCGGACTCCGAATGGGGCGAGACTATGAGAGGGGCCTCCGTGTGCCAAAAATATGCCGCGGGCACAGCCGCACCCAAAACTAAGCCCCCGAAGGCCTGCGTCCCAAAACCCCCCAGCGGAAAAATGGCCAAAGAACGGGTGGGCTATAGCCTTGGTGGGGGGCGGGGGCGAAGTTCTTCCGCCGGACTCCGAAGGGGGCGAGACTTTGCGAGGGGCCTCCGTGTGCCAAAAATAGGCCACGGGCACAGCCGTGCCCAAAAATGAAATCACGAAGGTCGGGTCCCAAAGTTCATCCGCCGGAAAAATGCCAAAAAAAGGGGTGGGCTATAGCCTTGGGGGGTGGGGCTGGCCAATTTCGTCTGCTGGACTCGTAATGGCGTGAGACTTTGCGAGGGGCCTCCGTGTGCCAAAAATAGGCCGCGGGCAGAGCCACGCCCAAAAATAAGCCCCTGAAGGCCTGCGTCCCAAAACCCCCCAGCGGAAAAATAGCCAAAAAACGGGTGGGCTATAGACTTGGTGGGGGGCGGGGGCGAAGTTCTTCCGCCGGACTCCGAATGGGGCGAGACTTTGCGAGGGGCCTCCGTGTGCCAAAAATAGGCCACGGGCACAGCCGTGCCCAAAAATGAATTCACGAAGGTCGGGTCCCAAAGTTCATCCGCCGGAAAAATGCCAAAAAAAGGGGTGGGCTATAGCCTTGGGGGGTGGGGCTGGCCAAGTTCGTCCGCCGGACTCGTAATGGCGTGAGACTTTGCGAGGTGCCTTCGTGTGACAAAAATAGGCCGTGGGCACAGCCACACCCAAAAATGGCCACCCGAAGGTCGGGTTCCCAAGTTCGTCCACCGAAAAAAGGCCAAAAAAAGGGGTGGGCTATAGCCTTGGGGGGTGGGGCTGGCCAAGTTCGTCCGCCGGACTCGTAATGGCGGGAGACTTTGCGAGGGGCCTCCGTGTACCAAAAGTAGGCCGCGGGCAGAGCCGCGCCCAAAAATAAGCCCCTGAAGGCCTGCGTCCCAAAACCCCCCAGCGGAAAAATAGCCAAAAAACGGGTGGGCTATAGACTTGGTGGGGGGCGGGGGCGAAGTTCTTCCGCCGGACTCCGAATGGGGCGAGACTTTGCGAGGGGCCTCCATGTGCCAAAAATAGGCCACGGGTACAGCCGTGCCCACAAATGAATTCACGAAGGTCGGGTCCCAAAGTTCATCCGCCGGAAAAATGCCAAAAAAAGGGGTGGGCTATAGCCTTGGGGGGTGGGGCTGGCCAAGTTCGTCCGCCGGACTCGTAATGGCGTGAGACTTTGCGAGGGGCCTCCGTGTGCCAAAAATAGGCCGCGGGCTGAGCTGCGCCCAAAAATAAGCCCCTGAAGGCCTGCGTCCCAAAACCCCCCAGCGGAAAAATGGCCAAAAAACAGGTGGGCTATAGCCTTGGTGGGGGGCGGGGGCGAAGTTCGTCCGCCGGACTCCGAATGGGGCGAGACTTTGCGAGGCGCCTCCGTGTGCCAAAAATAGGCCGCGGGCACAGCTGCGCCCAAAAATAAGCCCCCGAAGGCCTGCGTCCCAAAACCCCCCTGCGGAAAAATGGCCAAAAAACGGGTGGGCTATAGCCTCGGTGGGGGCGGGGGTGAATTTCGTCCGCCGGACTCCGAATGGGGGGAGACTTTGCGAGGGGCCTCCGTGTACCAAAAATAGGCCGCGAACACAGCCGCGCCCAAAAATCAGCCCCCGAAGGCCTGCGTCCCGATACCCCCCAGCGGAAAAATGGCCAAAAAACATGTGGGCTATAGCCTTGGTGGGGGGCGGGGGCGACGTTCGTCCGCCGGACTCCGAATGGGGCGAGACTTTGCGAGGGGCCTCCGTGTGACAAAAATAGGCCGCGGGAACAGCCGCGCCCAAAAATGGCCACCCTAAGGTCGGGTTCCAACGTTCGTCAACCGGAAAAAGGCCAATAAAAGGGGTGGGCTATAGCCTTGGGGGGTGGGGCTTGCCAAGTTCGTCCGCCGAACTCCGAACGGGGTGAGACTTTGCGAGGGGCCTCCGTGTGCCAAAAATAGGCCGCGGGCACAGCCGCGCCCAAAAATCAGCCCCCGAAGGCCTGCGTCTGATAACCCCCCTGCGGAAAAATGGCGAAAAAACGGGTGGGCTATAGCCTTGGTGGGGGGCGGGGGCGAAGTTCGTCCGCCGGACTCCGAATGGGGCGAGACTTTGCAAGGGGCCTTCGTGTGATAAAAATAGGCCGCGGGCACAGCCGCGCCCAAAAATGGCCACCCGAAGGTCGGGTTCCCAAGTTCGTCCACCGAAAAAAGGCCAAAAAAAGGGGTGGGCTATAGCCTTGGGGGGTGGGGCTTGCGAAGTTCGTCCGCCGGACTCCGAATGGGGCGAGACTTTGCGAGGGGCCTCTGTGTGCCAAAAATATGCCGCGGGCACAGCCGCACCCAAAACTAAGCCCCCGAAGGACTGCGTCCCAAAACCCCCCAGCGGAAAAATGGCCAAAGAACGGGTGGGCTATAGCCTTGGTGGGGGGCGGGGGAGAAGTTGGTCCGCCGGACTCCGAAAGGGGCGAGACTTTGCGAGGGGCCTCCGTGCGCCAAAAAAAGGCCGCGGGCACCGCTGTCCCCAAAAATGAATGCCCGAAGGACGGGTCCCAATGTTCGTCCGCCGGAAAAAGGCCAAAAAAAGGGGTGGGCTATAGCCTTGGGGGGTGGGGCTCGCCAAGTTCGTCCGCCGGACTCCGAATGGGGCGAGACTTTACGAGGGGCCTCCGTGTGCCAAAAATAGGCCGTGGGCACAGCCGCGCCAAAAAATAAGCCCCCGAAGGCCTGCGCCCCAAAACCCCCCAGCGGAAAAATGGCCAAAAAACAGGTGGGCTAAAGCATTGGTTGGGGTCGGGGGCGAAGTTCGTCCGCCGAACTCCGAATGGGGCGAGACTTTGCGAGGGGCCTCCGTGTACCCAAAAATAGGCCGCAGGCACAGCCGTGCGCAAAAGTAAACCCCCGAAGGCCCGCGTCCCAAAACCCCCCTGCGGAAAAATGGCCAAAAAACGGGTGGGCTATAGCGTTGGTGGGGGGCGGGGACGAAGTTCGTCCGCCGCACTCCGAATGGGGCGAGACTTTACGAGGGGCCTCCGTGTGACAAAAATAGGCCACGGGTACAGCCGCGCCCAAAAATGGCCACCCGAAGGTCGGGTTCCCAAGTTCGTCCACCTGAAAAAGGCCAAAAAAAGGGGTGGGCTATAGCCTTGGGGGGTGGGACTCGCCAAGTTCGTCCGCCGGACTCCGAATGGGGCGAGACTTTGCGAGGGGCCTCCGTGTGCCAAAAATATGCCGCGGGCATAGCCGCACCCAAAACTAAGCCCCCGAAGGCCTGCGTCCCAAAACCCCCCAGCGGAAAAATGGCCAAAGAACGGGTGGGCTATAGCCTTGGTCGGAGGCGGGGGCGAAGTTCGTCCGCCGGACTCCGAATGGGGCGAGACTTTGCGAGGGGCCTCCGTGTGCCAAAAATAGGCCGCGGGTACAGCCGCGCCCAAAAATGGCCACCCGAAGGTCGGGTTCCCAAGTTCGTCCACCGGAAAAAGGCCAAAAAAAGGGGTGGGCTATAGCCTTGGGGGGTGGGACTCGCCAAGTTCGTCCGCCGGACTCCGAATGGGGCGAGACTTTACAAGGGGCCTCCGTGTGCCAAACATAGGCCGCGGGCACTGCCGCACCCAAAAATCAGACCCCGAAGGCCTGCGTCCCAACACCCACCAGCAGAAAAATGGCCAAAAAACGGGTGGGCTATAGCCTTGGTGGGGGGCGGGGACGAAGTTCATCCGCCGGACTCCGAATGGGGCGAGAGTTTGCGAGGGGCCTCCGTGTGCCAAAAATAGGCCGCAAGCACAGCCGTGCCCAAAAGTAAACCCCCGAAGGCCTGCGTCCCAAAACCCCCCTGCGGAAAAATGGCCAAAAAACGGGTGGGCTATAGCGTTGGTGGGGGGCGGGGACGAAGTTCGTCCGCCGCACTCCGAATGGGGTGAGACTTTACGAGGGGCCTCCGTGTGACAAAAATAGGCCACGGGTACAGCCGCGCCCAAAAATGGCCACCCGAAGGTCGGGTTCCCAAGTTCGTCCACCGGAAAAACGCCAAAAAAAGGGGTGGGCTATAGCCTTGGGGGGTGGGACTCGCCAAGTTCGTCCGCCGGACTCCGAATGGGGCGAGACTTTACAAGGGGCCTCCGTGTGCCAAAAATAGGCCAGGGGCATAGCCGTGCCCAAAAATTAGCCCCCGAAGGCCTACGTCCCAAAACCCCCCAGCGGAAAAATGGCCAAAAAACGGGTGGGCTATAGCCTTGGTCGGGGGCGGGGGCGAAGTTCTTCCGCCGGACTCCGAATGGGGCGAGACTTTGCGAGGGGCCTCCGTGTGCCAAAAATAGGCCGCAGGCACAGCCGTGCCCAAAAGTAAACCCCCGAAGGCCTGCGTCCCAAAACCCCCCTGCGGAAAAATGGCCAAAAAACGGGTGGGCTATAGCCTTGGTGGGGGGCGGGGACGAAGTTCTTCCGCCGGACTCCGAATGGGGCGAGAGTTTGTGAGGGGCGTCCGTGTGCCAAAAATAGGCCGCGGGCACAGCGGTGCCCAAAAATGAATGCCTGAAGGACGGGTCCCAAAGTTCGTCCGCCGGACTCCGAATGAGGCGAGACTTTGCAAGGCGCCTCCGTGTGCCAAAAATAGGCCAGGGGCATAGCCGTGCCCAAAAATTAGCCCCCGAAGGCCTACGTCCCAAAACCCCCCAGCAGAAAAATGGCCAAAAAACGGGTGGGCTATAGCCTTGGTCGGGGGCGGGGGCGAAGTTCGTCCGCCGGACTCCGAATGGGGCGAGACTTTGCGAGGGGCCTCCGTGTGCCAAAAATAGGCCGCAGGCACAGCCGTGCCCAAAAGTAAACCCCCGAAGGCCTGCGTCCCAAAACCCCCCTGCGGAAAAATGGCCAAAAAACGGGTGGGCTATAGCCTTGGTGGGGGGCGGGGACGAAGTTCTTCCGCCGGACTCCGAATGGGGCGAGAGTTTGCGAGGGGCCTCCGTGTGCCAAAAATAGGCCGCGGGCACAGCGGTGCCCAAAAATGAATGCCTGAAGGACGGGTCCCAAAGTTCGTCCGCCGGACTCCGAATGGGGCGAGACTTTGCAAGGCGCCTCCGTGTGCCAAAAATAGGCCAGGGGCATAGCCGTGCCCAAAAATTAGCCCCCGAAGGCCTACGTCCCAAAACCCCCCAGCGGAAAAATGGCCAAAAAACGGGTGGGCTATAGCCTTGGTCGGAGGCGGGGGCGAAGTTCGTCCGCCGGACTCCGAATGGGGCGAGACTTTGCGAGGGGCCTCCGTGTGCCAAAAATAGGCCGCGGGCACGGCCGCGCCCAAAAATAAGCCCCCAAAGGCCTGCGTCCCAAAACACCCCAGCAGAAAAATGGCCAAAAAACGGGTGGGCTATAGCCTTGGTGGGGGGCGGGGGCGAAGTTCGTCCGCCGGACTCCGAATGGGGCGAGACATTGCGAGGGGCCTCCGTGTACCAAAAATAGGCCGCGGGCACAGCCAGGCCCAAAAATGACTGCCCGAAGGACGGGTCCCAATGTTCGTCCGCCGGAAAAAGGCCAAAAAAAGGGGTGGGCTATACCCTTGGGGGGTGGGACTGGCCAAGTTCGTCCGCCGGACTCGTAATGCGGCGAGACTTTGCGAGGTGCCTCCGTGTGACAAAAATAGGCCGCGGGCACGGCGGCGCCCAAAAATGGCCACCCGAAGGTCGGGTTCCCAACTTCGTCCACCGGAAAAAGGCCAAAAAAAGGGGTGGGCAATAGCCTTGGGGGGTGGGGCTGGCCAAGTTCATCCGCCGGACTCCGAATTGGGCGAGACTTTCCGAGGGGCCTCCGTGTGCCAAAAATAGGCCGCGGGCACAGCCAGGCCCAAAAATGACTGCCCGAAGGACGGGTCCCAAAGTTCGTCCGCCGGAAAAAGGCCAAAAAAAGGGGTGGGCTATACCCTTGGGGGGTGGGACTGGCCAAGTTCGTCCGCCGGACTCGTAATGCGGTGAGACTTTGCGAGGTGCCTCCGTGTGACAAAAATAGGCCGCGGGCACGACGGCGCCCAAAAATGGCCACCCGAAGGTCGGGTTCCCAACTTCGTCCACCGGAAAAAGGCCAAAAAAAGGGGTGGGCAATAGCCTTGGGGGGTGGGGCTGGCCAAATTCATCCGCCGGACTCCGAATTGGGCGAGACTTTGCGAGGGGCCTCCGTGTGCCAAAAATAGGCCGCGGGCACAGCCGCGCCCAAAAATAACCGCCCGAAGGTCGGGGCGCCATAACCCCCTGCGGAATAAGGCCAAAAAAACGGGTGGGCTATAGCCTTGGGGGGCAGGGCTTGCCAAGTTCGTCCGCTTGACTCGGAATGGGGCGAGACTTTGCGAGGGGCCTCCGGGTGACAAAATTACGCAGCGGGAACAGCCGCGCCCAAAAAAAACCGCCCGAAGGTCGGGGCGCCATAACCCCCTGCGGAAAAAGGCCAAAAAAACGGGTGGGCTATAGCCTTGGGGGGTGGGGCTTGCCAAGTTCGTCCGCCGGACTCGGAAAGGGGCGAGACTTTACGAGGGGCCTCCGGGTGAAAAAAATAGGCCGCGGGCACAGCCGCGCCCAAAAATAACCCCCCGAAGGTCGGGGCGCCATAACCCCCCTGCGGAAAAAGGCCAAAAAAACGGGTGGGCTATCGCCTTGGGGGGTGGGGCCGGCCAAGTTCGTCCGCCGGACTCGGAATGTGGCGAGACTTTGCGAAGGGCCTCCGGGTGACAAAAATAGGACGCGGGCACAGCCGCGCCCAAAAATAAGCACCCGAAGGTCGCGGCGCCAAAACCCCCCCAAGCGGATAAAACGGGTGGGCTATAGCCTTGGGGGGTGGGGCTGGCGAAGTTCGTACACCGGACTCGGAATGGGGCGAGACATTGCTAGCGGCCTCCGTGTACCAAAAATAGGCCACGGACACAGCCGCGCCCAAAAATAACCGCCCGAAGGTCGGGGCGCCATAACCCCCCTGCGGAAAAAGGCCAAAAACACGGGTGGGCTATAGCCTTGGGGGTGGGGCCGGCCAAGTTCGTCCACCGGAATCGGAATGGGGCGAGACTTTGCGAGGGGCCTCCGGGTGACAAAAATAGGCCGCGGACACAGCCGCGCCCAAAAATAACGGCCCGAAGGTCGCGCGGCCAAAACCCCCCCAAGCGGATAAAACGGGTGGGCTATAGCCTTGGGGGGTGGGGCTGGCGAAGTTCGTCCGCCGGACTCGGAATGGGGCGAGATATTGCGAGGGGCCTCCGGGTGACAAAAATAGGACGCGGGCACAGCCGCGCCCAAAAATAAGCACCCGAAGGTCACGGCGCCAAAACCCCCCCAAGCGGATAAAACGGGTGGGCTATAGCCTTGGGGGGTGGGGCTGGCGAAGTTCGTACACCGGACTCGGAATGGGGCGAGACTTTGCTAGCGGCCTCCGTGTGTCAAAAATAGGCCAGGGGCACAGCAGCGCCCAAAAATAACCGCCCGAAGGTCGGGGCGCCATAACCCCCCTGCGGAAATAGGCCAAAAAAACGGGTGGGCTATAGCCTTGGGGGGTGGGGCCGGCCAAGTTCGTCCACCGGAATCGGAATGGGGCGAGACTTTGCGAGGGGCCTCCGGGTGACAAAAATAGGCCGCGGGCAAAGCCGCGCCCAAAAATAAGCACCCAAAGGTCGCGGCGCCAAAACCCCCCCAAGCGGATAAAACGGGTGGGTATAGCCTTGGGGTGTGGGGCTGGCGAAGTTCGTCCGCCGGACTCAGAACGGGGCAAGCCTTTGCTAGCGGCCTCCGTGTGCCAAAAATAGGCCGCGGGCACAGCCGCTCCCAAAAATAAGCGCCCGAAGGTCGCGCCGCCAAAACCCCCCCCAAGCGCATAAAACGGGTGGGCTATAGCCTTGGGGGGTGGGGCTGGCGAAGTTCATCCGCCGGACTCGGAATGGGACGAGACTTTGCGAGGGGCCTCCGGGTGAGAAAAATAGGCCACGGACACAGCCGCGCCAAAAAAAAAGCACCCGAAGGTCGCGGCGCCAAAACCCCCCCAAGCGGATAAAACGGGTGGGCTATAGCCTTGGGTGGTGGGGCTTGCGAAGTTCGTACACCGGACTCGGAATGGGGCGAGACTTTGTTAGCGGCCTCCGTGTGCCAAAAATAGGCCGCGGGCACAGCAGTGCCCAAAAATAACAGCCCGAAGGTCGGGGCGCCATAACCCCCCTGCGGAAAAAGGCCAAAAAAACGGGTGGGCTATAGCCTTGGGGGGTGGGGCCGGCCAAGTTCGTCCACCGGAGTCGGAATGGGGCGAGACTTTGCGAGGGGCCTCCGGGTGACAAAAATAGGCCGCGGACACAGCCGCGCCCAAAAATAAGCGCCCGAAGGTCGCGCCGCCAAAACCCCCCCAAGCGGATAAAACGGGTGGGCTATAGCCATGGGGGGTGGGGCTGGCGAAGTTCGTCCGCCGGACTCGGAATGGGGCGAGACATTGCGAGGGGCCTCCGGGTGACAAAAATAGGCCGCGGGCAAAGCCGCGCCCAAAGGTCGCGGCGCCAAAACCCCCCCAAGCGGATAAAACGGGTGGGCTATAGCCTTGGGGGGTGGGGCTGGCGAAGTTCGTCCACCGGACTCGGAATGGGGCGAGACATTGCGAGGGGCCTCCGGGTGACAAAAATAGGCCGCGGGCAAAGCGGCGCCCAAAAATAAGCGCCCAAAGGTCGCGGCGCCAAAACCTCCCCAAGCGCATAAAACGGATGGGCTATAGCCTTGGGGGGTGGGCCTGGCGAAGCTCGTCCGCCGGACTCGGAATGGGATGAGACTTTGCGTGGGCATCCGGGTGATAAAAATAGGCCGTGGGCACAGCCGCGGTAAAAAATAAGCGCCCGAAGGTCGCGTCGACAAAACCCCCCGAAGCGGATAAAACGGGCGGGTATAGCCTTGGGGGGTGGGGCTGGCGAAGTTCATCCGCCGGACTCGGAATGGGCTGAGACTTTACGAGGGGCCTCCGGGTGACAAAAATAGGCAGCGGGCACAGCCGCGCCCGAAGGTCGCGGCGCCAAAACCCCCCCAAGCGCATAAAACGGGTGGGCTATAGCCTTGGGGGGTGGGGCTGGCGAAGTTCATCCGCCGGACTCGGAATGGGACGAGACTTTGCGAGCGGCCTCCGGGTGAGAAAAATAGGCCACGGACACAGCCGCGCCCAAAGATAAGCACCCGAAGGTCGCGGCGCCAGAACCGCCCCAAGCGGATAAAACGAGTGGGTATAGCCTTGGGGGGTGGGGCTGGCGAAGTTCATCCGCCGGATTCGTAATGGGGCGAGACTTTACGAGCGGCCTTCGTGTGCCAAAACTAGGCCGCGGGCACAGCCGCGCCCAAAAATAAGCACCCGAAGGTCGCGGCGCCAAAACCCCCCCAAGCGGATAAAACGGGTGGGCTATAGCCTTAGCGGGTGGGGCCGGCGAAGTTCGTCCGCCGGACTCGGTATAGGGCGAGACTTTGCTAGTGGCCTCCGTGTGCCAAAAATAGGCCGCGGCGCCAAAACCCCCCCAAGCGCATAAAACGGGTGGGGTATAGCGTTGGGGGGTGGGGCTGGCGAAGTTCGTCCGCCGGACTCGGAACGGGGCAAGCCTTTGCTAGCAGCCTCCGTGTGCCACAAATAGGCCGCGGGCACAGCCGCTCCAAAAAATAAGCGCCCGAAGGTGGCGGCGCCAAAACCCCCCCAAGCGGATAAAACAGGTGGGCTATAGCCTTAGGCGGTGGGGCTGGCGAAGTTCGTCCGCCGGACTCGGAATGGGGCGAGACATTGCTAGCGGCCTCCGTGTGCCAAAAATAGGCGCTCGCACAGCCGCGCCCAAAAATAACCGCCCGAAGGTCGGGGCGCCATAACCCCCCTGCGGAAAAAGACCAAAAAAACGGGTGGGCTATAGCCTTGGGGGGTGGGGTGGCGAAGTTCGTCCGCCGGACTCGGAATGGGGCGAGACTTTGCGAGGGGCCTCCGGGTGACAAAAATAGGCCGCGGGCACAGCCGCGCCCGAAAATAAGCGCCCGATGGTCGCGGCGCCAAAACCCCCCCAAGCGCATAAAACGGATGGGCTATAGCCTTGGGGGGTGGGGCTGGCGAAGTTCGTCCGTCGGACTCGGAATGGGATGAGACTTTGCGTGGGGCATCCGGGTGATAAAAATAGGCCGTGGTCACAGCCGCGGCAAAAAATAAGCGCCCGAAGGTCGCGGCGACAAAACCCCCCCAAGCGGATAAAACGGGTGGGTATAGCCTTGGGGGGTGGGGCTGGCGAAGTTCATCCGCCGGACTCGGAATGGGGTGAGACTTTGCGAGGGGCCTCCGGGTGACAAAAATAGGCCGCGGGCACCGCCGCGCCCGAAGGTCGCGGCGCCAAAACCCCCCCAAGCGCATAAAACGGGTGGGCTATAGCCTTGGGGGGTGGGGCTGACGAAGTTCGTCCGCCGGACTCGGAATGGGACGAGACTTTGCGAGCGGCCTCCGGGTGAGAAAAATAGGCCACGGACACAGCCGCGGCCAAAAATAAGCCCCCGAAGGTCGCGGCGCCAGAACCGCCCCAAGCGGATAAAACGGGTGGGTATAGCCTTGGGGGGTGGGGCTGGCGAACTTCGTCCGCCGGATTCGTAATGGGGCGAGACTTTACGAGCGGCCTTCATGTGCCAAAACTAGGCCGCGGGCACAGCCGCGGCCAAAAATAAGCACCCGAAGGTCGCGGCGCCAAAACCCCCCCAAGCGGATAAAACGGGTGGGCTATAGCCTTAGGGGGTGGGGCCGACGAAGTTCGTCCGCCGGACTCGGTATGGGGCGAGACTTTGCTAGCGGCCTCCGTGTGCCAAAAATAGGCCGCTGGCACAGCCGCGCCCAAAAATAACTGCCCGAAGGTCGGGGCGCCATAACCCCCCCAGGCGCATAAAACGGGTGGGCTATAGCCTTGGAGGGTGGGGCTGCCGAAATTCGTCCGCCGGACTCGGAATGGGGCAAGACTTGGCGAGGGACCTCCGGGTGACAAAAATAGGCCGTGGACGCAGCTGTGCCCAAAATAAAGTGCCCGAAGGTCGCGGCACCAAAACCCCCCCAAGCGTATAAAACGGGTGGGCTATAGCCTTCGGGGGTGGGGCTGGCGAAGTTCATCCGCCGGATTCGGAATGGGGCGAGACTTTGCGAGCGGCCTCCGTGTGCCAAAAATAGGCCGCCGGCACAGCCGCTCCCAAAAATAAGTGCCCGAAGGCCGCGGCGCCAAAACCCCCCCAAGCGCATAAAACGGGTGGGGTATAGCCTTGGGGGGTGGGGCTGGCGAAGTTCGTCCGCCGGACTCGGAATGGGGCGAGACTTTGCGAGCGGCCTCCGTGTGCCAACAATAGGCCGCGGGCACAGTAGCGCCAAAAAATAAGCGCCCGAAGGTCGGGCCGCCATAACCCCCTGCGGAAAAAGGCCAAACAAAACGGGTGGGCTATAGCCTTGAGGGGTGGGGCTTGCCAAGTTCGTCCGCCGGACTCGGAATGGGGCGAGACTTTGCGAGGGGCCTCCGGGTGACAAAATTAGGCCGCGGGCACGGCCGCACCCAAAAATAAGCGCCCGAAGGTCGCGGCGCCAAAACCCCCCCTAGCGGACAAAACGGGTGGGCTATAGCCTTGGGGGGTGCGGCTGGCGATGTTCGTCCGCCGGACTCGGAATGGGACGAGACTTTGCTCGCGGCCTCCGTGTGCCAAAAATAGGCCGCGGGCGCAGCAGCATCCAAAAATAACTGCCCGAAGGTCGGGGCGCCATAACCCCACTGCGGAAAACGGCCAAAAAAACGGTTGGCTATAGCCTTGGGGGGTGGGGCTGGCCAAGTTCGTCCGCCGGACTCGGAATGGGACAACACTTTGCGAGGGGCCTCCGGGTGACAAAAATAGGCCGCGGACACAGCTGCGCCCAAAATAAAGTGCCCGAACTTCGCGGCACCAAAACCCCACCAAGTGGATAAAACGGGTGGGCTATATCCATGGGGGGTGGGGCTGGCGAAGTTTGTCCGCCGGACTCTGAATGGGGGGAGACTTTGCGAGCGGCCTCCGTGTGCTAAAAATAGGCCGCGGGCACAGCCGCTCCCAAAAATAAGTGCCCGAAGGTCGCGGCGCCAAAACCCCCCCAAGCGGATAAAACGGGTGGGCTATAGCCTTGGGGGGTGCGGCTGGCGATGTTCGTCCGCCGGACTCGGAATGGGGCGAGACTGTGCTCGCGGCCTCCGTGTGCCAAAAATAGGCCGCGGGCGCAGCAGCATCCAAAAATAACTGCCCGAAGGTCGGGGCGCCATAACCCCCCTGCGGAAAACGGCCAAAAAAACGGTTGGCTATAGCCTTGGGGAGTGGGGCTGGCCAAGTTCGTCCGCCGGACTCGGAATGGGGCGAGACATTGCGAGGGGCCTCCGGGTGACAAAAATAGGCCGCGGGCATAGCCGCGCCCAAAAATAGGCGCCCGAAGGTCGCGGCGCCAAAACCCCCCCAAGCGGATAAAACGGGTGGGCTATAGTCTTGGGGGGTGGGGCTGACGAAGTTCGTCTGCCGGACTCGGAATCGGGCGAGACTTTGCTAGCGGCCTCCGTGTACCAAAAATAGGCCATGGGCACAGCCGCGCCCAAAAATAAGTGCCCGAAGGTCGCGGCGCCAAAACCCCCCCAAGCAGATAAAACGGGTGGGCTATAGCCTTGGGGGGTGGGGCTGGCGAAGTTTGTCCGCCGGACTCAGAATGGGGCGAAACTTTGCTAGCGGCCTCCGTGTGCCAAAAATAGGCCACGGGCACAGCCGCGCCCAAAAAAAAACTCCCGAAGGTCGGGGCGCCGTAACACCCTGCGGAATAAGGCCAAAAAAACGGGTGGGCTATAGCCTTGGGGGGCGGGGCTTGCCAAGTTCGTCCACAGGACTCAGAAAGGGGCGAGACTTTACGAGGGGCCTCCAGGTGAAAAAAATAGGCCGCGGGCACAGCCGCACCCAAAAATAACCCCCCGAAGGTCGGGGCGCCATAACCCCCCTGCGGAAAAAGGCCAAAAAAACGGTTGGGTATCGCCTTGGGGGGTGGGGCCGGCCAAGTTCGTCCGCCGGACTCGGAATGTGGCGAGACTTTGCGAAGGGCCTCTGGGTGACAAAAATAGGACGCGGGCACAGCCGCGCCCAAAAATAAGCACCCGAAGGTCGCGGCGCCAAAACCCCCCCAAGCGGATAAAACGGGTGGGCTATAGCCTTGGGGGGTGGGGCTGGCGAAGTTCGTCTGCCGGACTCGGAATGGGGCGAGACATTGCTAGCGGCCTCCGTGTGCCAAAAATAGGCCGCAGGCACAGCAGCGCCCAAAAATAACCGCCCGAAGGTCGGGGCGCCATAACCCCCCTGCGGAAAAAGGCCAAAAAAACGGGTGGGCTATAGCCTTGGGGGGTGGGGCCGGCCTAGTTCGTCCACCGGAATCGGAATGGGGCGAGACTTTGCGAGGCGCCTCCGGGTGACAAAAATAGGCCGCGGACACAGCCGCGCCCAAAAATAAGCGCCCGAAGGTCGCGCCGCCAAAACCCCCCCAAGCGGATAAAACGGGTGGGCTATAGCCTTGGGGGGTGGGGCTGGCGAAGTTCGTCCGCCGGACTCGGAATGGGGCAAGACATTGCGAGGGGCCTCCGGGTGACAAAAATAGGCCGCGGGCAAAGCCGCGCCCAAAAATAAGCGCCCAAAGGTCGCGGTGCCAAAACCCCCCCAAGCGGATAAAACGGGTGGGTGTAGCCTTGGGGGGTGGGGCTGGCGAAGTTCGTCCGCCGGAATCGGAACGGGGCAAGCCTTTGCTAGCGGCCTCCGTGTGCCAAAAATAGGCCGCGGGCACAGCCGCGCCCAAAAAAAAACTCCCGAAGGTCGGGGCGCCATAACCCCCTGCGGAATAAGGCCAAAAAAACGGGTGGGCTATAGCCTTGGGGGGCGGGGCTTGCCAAGTTCGTCCGCTGGACTCGGAATGGGGCGAGACTTTGCGAGGGGCCTCCGGGTGACAAAAATAGGACGCGGGCACAGCCGCTCCCGAAAATAAGCACCCGAAGGTCACGGCGCCAAAACGCCCACAAGCGGATAAAACGGGTGGGCTATAGCCTTGGGGGGTGGGGCTGGCGAAGTTCGTACACCGGACTCGGAATGGGACGAGACTTTGCTAGCGGCCTCCGTGTGCCAAAAATAGGCCGCGGGCACAGCAGCACCCAAAAATAACCGCCCGAAGGTCGGGGCGCCATAACCCCCCTGCGGAAATAGGCCAAAAAAACGGGTGGGCTATAGCCTTGGGGGGTGGGGCCGGCCAAGTTCGTCCACCGGAATCGGAATGGGCGAGACTTTGCGAGGGGCCTCCGGGTGACAAAAATAGGCCGCGGACACAGCCGCGCCCAAAAATAAGCGCCCGAAGGACGCGCCGCCAAAACCCCCCCAAGCGGATAAAACGGGTGGGCTATAGCCTTGGGGGGTGGGGCTGGCGAAGTTCGTCCGCCGGACTCGGAATGGGGCGAGACTTTGCGAGGGGCCTCCGGGTGACAAAAATAGGACGCGGGCACAGCCACTCCCGAAAATAAGCACCCGAAGGTCACGGCGCCAAAACGCCCACAAGCGGATAAAACGGGTGGGCTATAGCCTTGGGGGGTGGGGCTGGCGAAGTTCGTACACCGGACTCGGAATGGGGCGAGACTTTGCTAGCGGCCTCCGTGTGCCAAAAATAGGCCGCGGGCACAGCCGCGCCCAAAAATAACCGCCCGAAGGCCGGGGCGCCAAGTTCGTCCAGCGGGAAAAGGCCACAAAAACGGGCGGGCTATAGCCTTGGGGGGTGGGGCTGGCCAACTTCGTTCGCCGGGCTGGGAATAGCGCGAGACTTTGCGAGCGGCCTCCGTGTCCCAAGAATAGGCCGTGGGCACAGCCGCACCCAAAAATAACCGCCCGAATGCCGGGGCGCCAAGTTCGTCCTGCGGAGAAATGCCACAAAAACGGGTGGCCTATAGCCTTGGGGGGTGGGGCTGGCCAACTTCGTCCGCCGGACTCGGAATGGCGCGAGACATTACGAGCGGCCTCCGTGTGCCAAAAATAGGCCGCGGGCACAGCCGCGCCCAAAAATAACCGACCGAAGTCCGGGGCGCCAAGTTCGTCCAGCGGAAAAAGGCCACAAAAACGGGTGGGCTATAGCCTTGGGGGGTGGGGCTGGCCAACATCGTCCGCCGGACTCGGAATGCCGCGATACTTTGCGAGGGGCCTCCGTGTGCCAAAAATAGGCCGCGGGAAAAGCCGTGCCCAAAAATAAACCGCCCGATGGCCGGGGCGCCAAGTTCGTCCAGCGGAAAAATGCCACAAAAACGGGTCGGCTATAGCCTTGGGGGGTGGGGCTGGCAGACTTCGTCCGCCGGACTCGGAATGCCGCGAGACTTTGCGAGGGGCCTTCGTGTGCGAAAAATAGGCCGCGGACAAAGCCGCGCCCAAAAAAAACCGCCCGAAGGCCGGGGCGCCAAGTTCGTCCAGCGGAAAAAGGCCACAAAAACGGGTGGGCTATAGTCTTGGAGGGTGGGGCTGGCCGTCCGCCGGACTCGGAATGCCACGAGACTTTGCGAGGGGCCTCCGTGGGCCAAAAATAGACCGCGGGCAAACCCGCGTCCAAAAATAACCGCCCGAAGGCCTGGGCGCCAAGTTCGTCCAGCGGGAAAAGGCCACAAAAACGGGTGGGCTATAGCCTTGGGGGGTGGGGCTGGCCAACTTTGTCCGCCGGACTTGGAATGCCGCGAGACTTTGCGAGGGGCCTCCGTGTACCAAAAATAGGCCGCGGGGAAAGCCGCGCCCAAAAATAACTGCCCGAAGGCCGGGGCGCCAAGTTTGTCCAGCGGAAAAAGGCCACAAAAACGGGTGGGCTATATCCTTGGGGGGTGGCGCTGGCCGACTTCGTCCGCCGGACTCGGAATGCCGCGAGACTTTGCGAGGGGCCTCCGTGTGCATAAAATAGGCCGCGGACAAAGCTGCACCCAAAACTAACTGCCCGAAGGCCGGGGCGCCAAGTTCGTCCAGCGGGAAAAGGCCACAAAAACGGGTGGGCTATAGCCTTGGGGGGTGGGGCTGGCCAACTTTGTCCGCCGGACTCGGAATGCCGCGAGACTTTGCGAGGGGCCTCCGTGTACCAAAAATAGGCCGTGGGCAAAGCCGCGCCCTAAAATAACCGCCCGAAGGCCGGGGCGCCAAATTCGTCCAGCGGAAAAAGGCCACAAAAACGGGTGGGCTATAGCCTTGGGGGGTGCGGCTGGCCAACTTCGTCCACCGGACTCGGAATGCCGCGAGACTTTGCGAGGGGCCTCCGTGTGCCAAAAATAGGCCGCGGACAAAGCTGCGCCCAAAAAAAACCGCCCGAAGGCCAGGGCGCCAAGTTCGTCCAGCGGAAAAAGGCCACAAAAACGGGTGGGCTATAGTCTTGGAGGGTGGGGCTGGCCTTCCGCCGGACTCGGAATGCTGTGAGACTTTGCGAGGTGCCTCCATGGGCCAAAAATAGACCGCGGGCAAACCCGCGTCCAAAAATAACCGCCCGAAGGCCTGGGCGCCAAGTTCGTCCAGCGGGAAAAGGCCACAAAAACGGGTGGGCTATAGCCTTGGGGGGTGGGGCTGGCCCACTTTGTCCGCCGGACGTGGAATGCCGCGAGACTTTGCGAGGGGCCTCTGTGTACCAAAAATAGGCCACGGGGAAAGCCGCGCCCAAAAATAACTGCCCGAAGGCCGGGGCGCCAAGTTTGTCCAGCGGAAAAAGGCCACAAAAACGGGTGGGCTATATCCTTGGGGGGTGGCGCTGGCCGACTTCGTCCGCCGGACTCGGAATGCCGCGAGACTTTGCGAGGGGCCTCCGTGTGCATAAAATAGGCCGCGGACAAAGCTGCACCCAAAACTAACTGCCCGAAGGCCGGGGCGCCAAGTTCGTCCAGCGGAAAAAGGCCACAAAATCGGGTGGGCTATATCCTTGGGGGGTGGCGCTGGCCAACTTCGTCCGCCGGACTCGGAATGCCGCGAGACTTTCCGAGGGGCCTCCGTGTGCCAAAAATAGGCCGTGGGCAAAGCCGCGCCCAAAAATAACCGCCCGAAGGCCGGGACGCCAAATTCGTCCAGCGGAAAAAGGCCACAAAAACGGGTGGGCTATAGCCTTGGGGGGTGCGGCTGGCCAACTTCGTCCGCCAGACTCGGAATGCCGCGAGACTTTGCGATGGGCCTCCGTGTGCCAAAAATAGGACGCGGACAAAGCCGCACCCAAAAAAAACCGCCCGAAGGCCGGGGCGCCAAGTTCGTCCAGCGGAAAAAGGCCACAAAAACGGGTGGGCTATAGTCTTGGAGGGTGGGGCTGGCCTTCCGCCGGACTCGGAATGCTGTGAGACTTTGCGAGGTGCCTCCATGGGCCAAAAATAGACCGCGGGCAAACCCGCGTCCAAAAATAACCGCCCGAAGGCCTGGGCGCCAAGTTCGTCCAGCGGGAAAAGGCCACAAAAACGGGTGGGCTATAGCCTTGGGGGGTGGGGCTGGCCAACTTTGTCCGCCGGACGTGGAATGCCGCGAGACTTTGCGAGGGGCCTCTGTGTACCAAAAATAGGCCACGGGGAAAGCCGCGCCCAAAAATAACCGCCCGAAGGCCGGGGCGCCAAGTTTGTCCAGCGGAAAAAGGCCACAAAAACGGGTGGGCTATATCCTTGGGGGGTGGCGCTGGCCGACTTCGTCCGCCGGACTCGGAATGCCGCGAGACTTTGCGAGGGGCCTCCGTGTGCATAAAATAGGCCGCAGACAAAGCTGCACCCAAAACTAACTGCCCGAAGGCCGGGGCGCCAAGTTCGTCCAGCGGAAAAAGGCCACAAAATCGGGTGGGCTATATCCTTGGGGGGTGGCGCTGGCCAACTTCGTCCGCCGGACTCGGAATGCCGCGAGACTTTCCGAGGGGCCTCCGTGTGCCAAAAATAGGCCGTGGGCAAAGCCGCGCCCAAAAATAACCGCCCGAAGGCCGGGGCGCCAAATTCGTCCAGCGGAAAAAGGCCACAAAAACGGGTGGGCTATAGCCTTGGGGGGTGCGGCTGGCCAACTTCGTCCGCCAGACTCGGAATGCCGCGAGACTTTGCGATGGGCCTCCGTGTGCCAAAAATAGGCCGCGGACAAAGCCGCACCCAAAAATAACCGCCCGAAGGCCGGGGCGCCAAGTTTGTCCAGCGGAAAAAGGCCACAAAAACGGTGGGCTATATCCTTGGGGGGTGGCGCTGGCCGACTTCGTCCGCCGGACTCGGAATGCCGCGAGACTTTGCGAGGGGCCTCCGTGTGCATAAAATAGGCCGCGGACAAAGCTGCACCCAAAAATAACCGCCCGAAGGCCGGGGCGCCAAGTTCGTCCAGCGGAAAAAGGCCACAAAAACGGGTGGGCTATATCCTTGTGGGGTGGCGCTGGCCAACTTCGTCCGCCGGACTCGGAATGCCGCGAGACTTTGCGAGGGGCCTCCGTGTGCCAAAAATAGACCGCGGGCAAACCCGCGTCCAAAAATAACCGCCCGAAGGCCTGGGCGCCAAGTTCGTCCAGCGGGAAAAGGCCACAAAAACGGGTGGGCTATAGCCTTGGGGCGTGAGGCTGGCTAATTTCGTCAACCGGACCCGGAATGCCGCGACACTTTGCGAGGGGCTTCCGTGTGCCAAAAATAGGCCGCGGGCAAAGCCGCACCCAAAAATAACCGCCCGAAGGCCGGGGCGCCAAGTTCGTCCAGCGGAAAAAGGCCACAAAAACGGGTGGGCTTTAGGCTTGGGGGGTGGGGCTGGCCGACTTCGTCCGCCGGACCCGGATTGCCGCTAGACATTGCGAGGCGTCTCCGTGTGCCAAAAATAGGCCGCAGGCAAAGCCGTGCCCAAAAATAACCGCCCGAAGGCCGGGGCGCCAAGTTCGTCCAGCAGAAAAAGGCCACAAAAACGGGTGGGCTATAGCCTTGGGGGGTGGGGCTGCCCAACTTCGTCCGCCCAACTCGGAATGCCGCGAGACTTTGCGAGGGGCCTCCGTGCGCCAAAAATAAACCGCAGGCAAAGCCGCGCCCAAAAATAACCTCCCGAAGGCCGGGGCGCCAAGTTCGTCCAGCGGAAAAAGGCCACAAAAACGGGTGGGTTATAGCCTTGGGGGGTGGGGCTGTCCAACTTCGTCCGCCGGACTCGGAATGCCGCGAGACTTTGCGACGGGCCTCCGTGTGCCAAAAATAGGCCGCGGGCAAAGCCGCACTCTAAAATAACCACCCGTAGGCCGGGGCGCCAAGTTCGAACAGCGGAAAAAGGCGACAAAAACAGGTGGGCTGTAGCCTTGGGGGGTGGGGCTGGCCAACTTTGTCCGCCGGACTAGGAATGCCGCGAGACTTTGCGAGGGGCGGCCGTGTGCCAAAAATAGGCCGCGGGCAAAGCCGCGCCCAAAAATAAGCGCCCGAAGGCCGGGGAGCCAAGTTCGTCCAGCGGAAAAAGGCCACAAAAACGGGTGGGCTATAGCCTTGGGGGGTGGGGCTGTCCAACTTCGTCCGCCGGACTCGGAATGCCGCGAGACTTTGCGACGGGCCTCCGTGTGCCAAAAATAGGCCGCGGGCAAAGCCGCACTCTAAAATAACCACCCGTAGGCCGGGGCGCCAAGGTCGAACAGCGGAAAAAGGCGACAAAAACAGGTGGGCTGTAGCCTTGGGGGGTGGGGCTGGCCAACTTCGTACACCGGACTCGGAATGGGGCGAGACTTTGCTAGCGGCCTCCGTGTGCCAAAAATAGGCCGCGGGCACAGCAGCACCCAAAAATAACCGCCCGAAGGTCGGGGCGCCATAACCCCCCTGCGGAAATAGGCCAAAAAAACGGGTGGGCTATAGCCTTGGGGGGTGGGGCCGGCCAAGTTCGTCCACCGGAATCGGAATGGGCGAGACTTTGCGAGGGGCCTCCGGGTGACAAAAATAGGCCGCGGACACAGCCGCGCCCAAAAATAAGCGCCCGAAGGACGCGCCGCCAAAACCCCCACAAGCGGATAAAACGGGTGGGCTATAGCCTTGGGGGGTGGGGCTGGCGAAGTTCGTCCGCCGGACTCGGAATGGGGCAAGACTTTCCGAGGGGCCTCCGGGTGATAAAAATAGGCCGCGCACTCAGCCGCGCCCAAAAATAAGCGCCCGAAGGTCGCGGCACCAAAACCCCCCCAAGCGTAGAAAACGGGTGGGCTATATCCTTGGGGGGTGGGGCTGGCGAAGTTCGTCCGCCGGACTCGGAATACCGTGAGACTTTAAGAGGGGCCTCCGCGTGCCAAAAATAGGCTGCGAGCAAAGCCGCGCCCAAAAATAACAGCCCGAAGGCCGGGGCGCCAAGTTCGTCCAGCGGAAAAAGGCCACAAAAACGGGTGGGCTATAGCCTTGGGGGGTGGGGCAGGGCAACTTCGTCTGCCGGACTCGGAATGGCGCGAGACATTACGAGTGGCCTCCGTGTCCCAAAAATACGCCGCGGGCACAGCCGCGCCCAAAAATAACCGCCCGAAGGCCGGGGCGCCAAGTTCGTCCAGCGGAAAAAGGCCACAAAAACGGGTGGGCTATAGCCCTGGGGGGTGGGGCTGGCCAACTTCGTCCGCCGGACTCGGAATGGCGCGAGATTTTGCGAGCGGCCTCCGTGTGCCAAAAATACGCCGCGGGCACAGCCGCGCCCAAAAATAACCGCCCGAAGTCCGGGGCGCCAAGTTCGTCCAGCGGAAAAAGGCCACAAAAACGGGTGGGCTATAGCCTTGGGGGGTGGGGCTGGCCAACATCGTCCGCCGGACTCGGAATGCCGCGATACTTTGCGAGGGGCCTCCGTGCGCCAAAAATAGGCCGTGGGCACAGCCGCACCCAAAAATAACCGACCGAAGTCCGGGGCGCCAAGTTCGTCCAGCGGAAAAAGGCCACAAAAACGGGTGGGCTATAGCCTTGGGGGGTGGGGCTGGCCAACATCGTCCGCCGGACTCGGAATGCCGCGATACTTTGCGAGGGGCCTCCGTGTGCCAAAAATAGGCCGCGGGAAAAGCCGTGCCCAAAAATAAACCGCCCGATGGCCGGGGCGCCAAGTTCGTCCAGCGGAAAAATGCCACAAAAACGGGTCGGCTATAGCCTTGGGGGGTGGGGCTGGCAGACTTCGTCCGCCGGACTCGGAATGCCGCGAGACTTTGCGAGGGGCCTTCGTGTGCGAAAAATAGGCCGCGGACAAAGCCGCGCCCAAAAATAACCGCCCGAAGGCCTGGGCGCCAAGTTCGTCCAGCGGGAAAAGGCCACAAAAACGGGTGGGCTATAGCCTTGGGGGGTGAGGCTGGCTAATTTCGTCAACCGGACCCGGAATGCCGCGACACTTTGCGAGGGGCTTCCGTGTGCCAAAAATAGGCCGCGGGCAAAGCCGCACCCAAAAATAACCGCCCGAAGGCCGGGGCGCCAAGTTCGTCCAGCGGAAAAAGGCCACAAAAACGGGTGGGCTTTAGGCTTGGGGGGTGGGGCTGGCCGACTTCGTCCGCCGGACCCGGATTGCCGCTAGACATTGCGAGGCGTCTCCGTGTGCCAAAAATAGGCCGCAGGCAAAGCCGTGCCCAAAAATAACCGCCCGAAGGCCGGGGCGCCAAGTTCGTCCAGCAGAAAAAGGCCACAAAAACGGGTGGGCTATAGCCTTGGGGGGTGGGGCTGCCCAACTTCGTCCGCCCAACTCGGAATGCCGCGAGACTTTGCGAGGGGCCTCCGTGCGCCAAAAATAAACCGCAGGCAAAGCCGCGCCCAAAAATAACCTCCCGAAGGCCGGGGCGCCAAGTTCGTCCAGCGGAAAAAGGCCACAAAAACGGGTGGGTTATAGCCTTGGGGGGTGGGGCTGTCCAACTTCGTCCGCCGGACTCGGAATGCCGCGAGACTTTGCGACGGGCCTCCGCGTGCCAAAAATAGGCCGCGGGCAAAGCCGCACTCTAAAATAACCACCCGTAGGCCGGGGCGCCAAGTTCGAACAGCGGAAAAAGGCGACAAAAACAGGTGGGCTGTAGCCTTGGGGGGTGGGGCTGGCCAACTTTGTCCGCCGGACTAGGAATGCCGCGAGACTTTGCGAGGGGCGGCCGTGTGCCAAAAATAGGCCGCGGGCAAAGCCGCGCCCAAAAATAAGCGCCCGAAGGCCGGGGAGCCAAGTTCGTCCAGCGGAAAAAGGCCACAAAAACGGGTGGGCTATAGCCTTGGGGGGTGGGGCTGTCCAACTTCGTCCGCCGGACTCGGAATGCCGCGAGACTTTGCGACGGGCCTCCGTGTGCCAAAAATAGGCCGCGGGCAAAGCCGCACTCTAAAATAACCACCCGTAGGCCGGGGCGCCAAGGTCGAACAGCGGAAAAAGGCGACAAAAACAGGTGGGCTGTAGCCTTGGGGGGTGGGGCTGGCCAACTTCGTCCGCCGGACTCGGAATGCCGCGAGACTTTGCGAGGGGCCTCCGTACCCCAAAAATAGGCCGCGGACAAAGCCGCACCCAAAAATAACCGCCCGAAGGCCGGGGTGCCAAGTTCGTCCAGCGGAAAAAGGCCACAAAAACGGGTGGGCTATAGCCTTGGGTGGTGGGGCTGGCCAACTTCGTCCAACGGACTCGGAATGCTTCGAGACTTTGCGAGGGGCCTCTGTGTGCCAAAACTAGGCCGCGCCCAAAGCCGCGCCCAAAAATAACCGCCCGAAGGCTGGGGCGCCAAGTTCATCCAGCGGAAAAAGGCCACAAAAACGGGTGGGCTATAGCCTTGGGGGGTGGGGCTGTCCAACTTCGTCCGCCGGACTCGGAATGCCGCAAGACTTTGCGACGGGCCTCCGTGTGCCAAAAATAGGCCGCGGGCAAAGCCGCACTCTAAAATAACCGCCCGAAGGCCGGGGCGCCAAGTTCGTCCAGCGGAAAAAGGCCACAAAAACGGGTGGGCTATAGCCTTGGGGGGTGGGGCTGGCCAACTTCGTCCGCCGGACCCGGAATGCCGCTAGACATTGCGAGGTGCCTCCGTGTGCCAAAAATAGGCCGCGGGCAAAGCCGTGCCCAAAAATAACCGCCCGAAGGCCGGGGCGCCAAGTTCGTCCAGCAGAAAAAGGCCACAAAAACGGGTGGGCTATAGCCTTGGGGGGTGGGGCTGCCCAACTTCGTCCGCCCGGCTCGGAATGCCGCGAGACTTTACGAGGGGCCTCCGTGCGCCAAAAATAGACCGCAGGCAAAGCCGCGCCCAAAAATAACCGCCCGAAGGCCGGGGCGCCAAGTTCGTCCAGCGGAAAAAGGCCACAAAAACGGGTGGGTTATAGCCTTGGGGGGTGGGGCTGTCCAACTTCGTCCGCCGGACTCGGAATGCCGCGAGACTTTGCGACGGGCCTCCGTGTGCCAAAAATAGGACGCGGGCAAAGCCGCACTCTAAAATAACCGCCCGTAGGCCGGGGCGCCAAGTTCGACCAGCGGAAAAAGGCCACAAAAACAGGTGGGCTGTAGCCTCGGGGGGTGGGGCTGGCCAACTTTGTCCGCCGGAATCGGAATGCCGCGAGACGTTGCGAGGGGCCGCCGTGTGCCAAAAATAGGCCGCGGGCAAAGCCGCGCCCAAAAATAAGCGCCCGAAGGCCGGGGTGCCAAGTTCGTCCAGCGGAAAAAGGCCACAAAAACGGGTGGGCTATAGCCTTGGGGGGTGGGGCTGGCCAACTTCGTCCGCCGGACTCGGAATGCTTCGAGACTTTGCGAGGGGCCTCCGTGTGCCAAAACTAGGCCGCGTCCAAAGCCGCGCCCAAAAATAACCGCCCGAAGGCCGGGGCGCCAAGTTCATCCAGCGGAAAAAGGCCACAAAAACGGGTGGGCTTTAGGCTTGGGGGGTGGGGCTGGCCAACTTCGTCCGCCGGACCCGGATTGCCGCTAGACATTGCGAGGCGTCTCCGTGTGCCAAAAATAGGCCGCAGGCAAAGCCGTGCCCAAAAATAACCGCCCGAAGGCCGGGGCGCCAAGTTCGTCCAGCAGAAAAAGGCCAAAAAAACGGGTGGGCTATAGCCTTGGGGGGTGGGGCTGCCCAACTTCGTCCGCCCGACTCGGAATGCCGCGAGACTTTGCGAGGGGCCTCCGTGCGCCAAAAATAAACCGCAGGCAAAGCCGCGCCCAAAAATAACCTCCCGAAGGCCGGGGCGCCAAGTTCGTCCAGCGGAAAAAGGCCACAAAAACGGGTGGGTTATAGCCTTGGGGGGTGGGGCTGTCCAACTTCATCCGCCGGACTCGGAATGCCGCGAGACTTTGCGACGGGCCTCCGTGTGCCAAAAATAGGCCGCGGGCAAAGCCGCACTCTAAAATAACCACCCGTAGGCCGGGGCGCCAAGTTCGAACAGCGGAAAAAGGCGACAAAAACAGGTGGGCTGTAGCCTTGGGGGGTGGGGCTGGCCAACTTTGTCCGCCGGACTAGGAATGCCGCGAGACTTTGCGAGGGGCGGCCGTGTGCCAAAAATAGGCCGCGGGCAAAGCCGCGCCCAAAAATAACCGACCGAAGGCCGGGGCGCCCAGTTCGTCCAGCGGAAAAAGGCCACAAAAACGGGTGGGCTATAGCCTTGGGGGGTGGGGCAGGCCCACTTCGTCCGACGGATTCGGAATGCCGCGAGACTTTGCGAGGGGCCTCCGTGTGCCAAAAATAGGCTGCGGGAAAAGCCGCGCCCAAAAATAACCGCCCGAAGGCCGGGGAGCCAAGTTCGTACAGCGGAAAAAGGCCACAAAAACGGGTGGGCTATAGCCTTGGGGGGTGGGGCTGGCCGACTCGTCCGCCGGACTCGGAATGCCGCGAGACTTTGCGAGGGGCCTCCGTGTGCCAAAAATAGGCCGCGGACAAAGCCGCACCCAAAAATAACTGCCCGAAGGCCGGGGCGCCAAGTTCGTCCAGCGGAAAAAGGCCAAAAACGAGCGGGCTATAGCCTTGGGGGGTGGGGCGGGCCCACTTCGTCTGCCGGACTCGGAATGCCGCGAGACTTTGTAAGGGGCCTCCTTGTGCCAAAAATAGGCCGCGGGCAAAGCCGCGCCCAAAAATAACCGCCCGAAGGCTGGGGCGCCAAGTTCGTCCAGCGGAAAAAGGCCACAAAAACGGGTGGGCTACAGCCTTGGGGGGTGGGGCTGGCCAACATCGTCCGCCGGACTCGGAATGCCGCAATACTTTGCGAGGGGCCTCCGTGTACGAAAAATAGGCCGCGGGAAAAGCCGTGCCCAAAAATAAACCGCCCGATGGCCGGGGCGCCAAGTTCGTCCAGCGGAAAAATGCCACAAAAACGGGTGGGCTATAGCCTTGGGGGGTGGGGCTGGCCGACTTCGTCCGCCGCACTCGGAATGCCGCGAGACTTTGCGAGGGGCCTCCGTGTGCCAAAAATAGGCCGCGGGAAAAACCGCGCCCAACAATAACAGCCCGAAGGCCGGGGCGCCAAGTTCGTCCAACGGAAAAAGGCCACAAAAACGGGTGGTCTATAGCCTTGGGGGGTGGGGCTGGCCCACTTCATCCGCCGGACTCAGAATGCGGCGAGACTTTGCGAGGGGCCTCCGTGTGCCAAAAATAGGCCGCGGGCAAAGCCGCACCCAAAAATAACCGCCCGAAGGCCAGGGCGCCAAGTTCGTCCAGCGGAGAAAGGCCACTAAAACGGGTGGGCTATAGCCTTGGGGGGTGGGGCTGGCCCACTTCGTCCGCCGGACACGGAATGCCGCGAGACATTGCGAGGAGCCTCCGTGTGCCAAAAATAGGCTGCGGGAAAAGCCGCGCCCAAAAATAACCGCCCGAAGGCTGGGGCGCCATATTCGTCCAGCGGAAAAAGGCCACAAAAACGGGTGGGCTATAGCCTTGGGGGGTGGGGCTGGCCACCTTCGTCCGCCGGACTCGGAATGCCGCGAGACTTTGCGAGGGGCCTCCGTGTGCCGAAAATAGGCCGTGGGCAAAGCCGCGCCCAAAAATAACCGCCCGAAGGCCGGGGCGCCAAATTCGTCCAGCGGAAAAAGGCCACAAAAACGGGTGGGCTATAGCCTTGGGGGGTGCGGCTGGCCAACTTCGTCCGCCGGACTCGGAATGCCGCGAGACTTTGCGAGGGGCCTCCGTGTGCTAAAAATAGGACGCGGACAAAGCCGTGCCCAAAAAAAACCGCCCGAAGGCCGGGGCGCCAAGTTCGTCCAGCGGGAAAAGGCCACAAAAACGGGTGGGCTATAGCCTTGGGGGGTGGGGCTGGCTAATTTCGTCCGCCGGACCCGGAATGCCGCGACACTTTGCGAGGGGCTTCCATCTGCCAAAAATAGGCCGCGGGCAAAGCCGAACCCAAAAATAACCGCCCGTAGGCCGGGGCGCCAAGTTCGTCCAGCGGAAAAAGGCCACAAAAACGGGTGGGCTATAGCCTTGGGGGGTGGGGCTGGCCAACTTCGTCCGGCGGACCCGGAATGCCGCTAGACATTGCGAGGCGCCTCCGTGTGCCAAAAATAGGCCGCGGGCAAAGCAGTGCCCAAAAATAACCGCCCGAAGGCCGGGGCGCCAAGTTCGTCCAGCAGAAAAAGGCCACAAAAACGGGTGGGCTATAGCCTTGGGGGGTGGGTCTGCCCAACTTCGTCCGCCCGACTCGGAATTCCGCGAGACTTTGCGAGGGGCCTCCGTGCACCAAAAATAGACCGCAGGCAAAGCCGCGCCCAAAAATAACCTCCCGAAGGCCGGGGCGCCAAGTTCGTCCAGCGGAAAAAGGCCACAAAAACGGGTGGTCTATAGCCTTGGGGGGTGGGGCTGCCCAACTTCGTCCGCCCGACTCGGAATGCTGCGAGACTTTGCGAGGGGCCTCCGTGTGCCAAAAATAGACCGCAGGCAAAGCCGCGCCCAAAAATAACCTCCCGAAGGCCGGGGCGCCAAGTTCGTCCAGCGGAAAAAGGCCACAAAAACGGGTGGTCTATAGCCTTGGGGGGTGGGGCTGGCCCACTTCGTCCGCCGGACTCAGAATGCGGCGAGACTTTGCGAGGGGCCTCCGTGTGCCAAAAATAGGCCGCGGGCAAAGCCGCACCCAAAAATAACCGCCCGAAGGCCAGGGCGCCAAGTTCGTCCAGCGGAGAAAGGCCACTAAAACGGGTGGGCTATAGCCTTGGGGGGTGGGGCTGGCCCACTTCGTCCGCCGGACACGGAATGCCGCGAGACTTTGCGAGGAGCCTCCGTGTGCCAAAAATAGGCCGCGGGGAAAGCCGCGCCCAAAAATAACCGCCCGAAGGCTGGGGCGCCATATTCATCCAGCGGAAAAAGGCCACAAAAACGGGTGGGCTATAGCCTTGGGGGGTGGGGCTGGCCACCTTCGTCCGCCGGACTCGGAATGCCGCGAGACTTTGCGAGGGGCCTCCGTGTGCCAAAAATAGGCCGTGGGCAAAGCCGCGCCCAAAAATAACCGCCCGAAGGGCGGGGTGCCAAATTCGTCCAGCGGAAAAAGGCCACAAAAACGGGTGGGCTATAGCCTTGGCGGGTGCGGCTGGCCGACTTCGTCCGCCGGTCTCGGAATGCCGCGAGACTTTGCGAGGGGCCTCCGTGTGCCAAAAATAGGTCGGGGACAAAGCCGCGCCCAAAAATAACCGCCCGAAGGCTGGGGCGCCAAGTTCGTACAGCGGAAAAAGGCCACAAAAACGGGTGGGCTATAGCCTTGGGGGGTGGGGCTGGCCCACTTCGTCCGCCGGATTCCGAATGCCGCGAGACTTTGCGAGGGGCCTCCGTGTGCCAAAAATAGGCTGCGGGAAAAGCCGCGCCCAAAAATAACCGCCCGAAGGCCGGGGAGCCAAGTTCGTACAGCGGAAAAAGGCCACAAAAACGGGTGGGGTATACCCTTGGGGGGTGGGGCTGGCCGACTCGTCCGCCGGAGTCGGAATGCCGCGAGACTTTGCGAGGGGGCTCCGTGTGCCAAAAATAGGCCGCGGACAAAGCCGCACCCAAAAATAACTGCCCGAAGGCCGGGGCGCCAAGTTCGTCCAGCGGAAAAAGGCCACAAAAACGGGTGGGCTATAGCCTTGGGGGGTGGGGCTGCCCAACTTCGTCCGCCCGACTCGGAATGCCGCGAGACTTTGCGAGGGGCCTCCGTGCGCCAAAAATAGACCGCAGGCAAAGCCGCGCCCAAAAATAACCTCGCGAAGGCCGGGGCGCCAAGTTCGTCCAGCGGAAAAAGGCCACAAAAACGGGTGGTCTATAGCCTTGGGGGGTGGGGCTGCCCAACTTCGTCCGCCCGACTCGGAATGCCGCGAGACTTTGCGAGGGGCCTCCGTGCGCCAAAAATAGACCGCAGGCAAAGCCGCGCCCAAAAATAACCTCCCGAAGGCCGGGGCGCCAAGTTCGTCCAGCGGAAATAGGCCACAAAAACGGGCGGGCTATAGCCTTGGGGGGTGGGGCTGGGCAACTTCGTCCGCCGGACTCGGAATGCCGCGAGACTTTGCGAGGGGCCTCCGTGTGCCAAAAATAGGCCACGGGGAAACCCGCGCCCAAAAATAACCGCCCGAAGGCCGGGGCGCCAAGTTCGTCCAGCGGAAAAAGGCCACAAAAACGGGTGGGTTATAGCCTTGGGGGGTGGGGCTGGCCGACTTCGTCCGCCGGACTCGGAATGCCGCGAGACTTTGCGAGGGGCCTCCCTGTGCCAAAAATAGGCCGCGGGGAAAGCCGCACCCAAGAATAACCACCCGAAGGCCGGGGCGCCAAGTTCGTCCAGTGGAAAAAGGCCACAAAAACGGGTGGGCTATAGCCTTGGGGGGTGGGGCTGGCCAACTTCGTCCGCCGGACTCGGAATGCCGCGAGACTTTCCGAGGGGCCTCCTTGTGCCAGAAATAGGCCGCGGGCAAAGCTGCGCCCAAAAATAGCCGCCCAAAGGCCGGGGCGCCAAGTTCGTCCAGCGGAAAAAGGCCACAAAAACGGGTGGGCTATAGCCTTGGGAGGTGGGGCTTGCCAACTTCGTCCGCCGGACTCGGAATGCCGTGAGACTTTGCAAGGGGCCTCCGTGCGCTAAAAATAGGCCATGGGGAAAGCCGCGCCAAAAAATAACCGCCCAAAGGCCGGGGCGCCAAGTTCGTCCAGCGGAAAAAAGCCACAAAAACGGGTGGGTTATAGCCTTGGGGGATGGGGCTGGCCGACTTCGTCCGCCAGACTCGGAATGCCGCGAGACTTTGCGAGGGGCCTCCCTGTGCCAAAAATAGGCCGCGGGGAAAGCCGCGCCCAAGAATAACCTCCCGACGGCCGGGGCGCCAAGTTCGTCCAGCGGAAAAAGGCCACAAAAACGGGTGGGCTATAGCCTTGGGGAGTGGGGTTGGCCAACTTCGTCCGCCGGACTCGGAATGCCGCGAGACTTTGCTAGGGGCCTCCGTGTGCCAAAAATAGGCCGCGGGCAAAGCCGCGCCCAAAAATAACCGCCCAAAGGCCGGGGCGCCAAGTTCGTCCAGCGGAAAAAGGCCACAAAAACGGGTGGGTTATAGCCTTGGGGGGTGGGGCTGGCCGACTTCGTCCGCCGGACTCGGAATGCCGCGAGACTTTGCGAGGGGCCTCCGTGTGCCAAAAATAGGCCGCGGGGAAAGCCACACCCAAGAATAACCTCCCGAAGGCCGGGGCGCCAAGTTCGTCCAGTGGAAAAAGGCCACAAAAACGGGTGGGCTATAGCCTTGGGGGGTGGGGCTGGCCAACTTCGTCCGCCGGACTCGGAATGCCGCGAGACTTTGCGAGGGGCCTCCTTGTGCCAGAAATAGGCCGCGGGCAAAGCTGCGCCCAAAAATAGCCGCCCAAAGGCCGGGGCGCCAAGTTCGTCCAGCGGAAAAAGGCCACAAAAACGGGTGGGCTATAGCCTTGGGGGGTGGGGCTTGCCAACTTCGTCCGCCGGACTCGGAATGCCGCGAGACTTTGCGAGGGGCCTCCGTGTGCTAAAAATAGGCCATGGGGAAAGCCGCGCCAAAAAATAACCGCCCAAAGGCCGGGGCGCCAAGTTCGTCCAGCGGAAAAAGGCCACAAAAACGGGTGGGTTATAGCCTTGGGGGATGGGGCTGGCCGACTTCGTCCGCCAGACTCGGAATGCCGCGAGACTTTGCGAGGGGCCTCCCTGTGCCAAAAATAGGCCGCGGGGAAAGCCGCGCCCAAGAATAACCTCCCGACGGCCGGGGCGCCAAGTTCGTCCAGCGGAAAAAGGCCACAAAAACGGGTGGGCTATAGCCTTGGGGGGTGGGGTTGGCCAACTTCGTCCGCCGGACTCGGAATGCCGCGAGACTTTGCTAGGGGCCTCCGTGTGCCAAAAATAGGCCGCGGGCAAAGCCGCGCCCAAAAATAACCGCCCAAAGGCCGGGGCGCCAAGTTCGTCCAGCGGAAAAAGGCCACAAAAACGGGTGGGTTATAGCCTTGGGGGGTGGGGCTGGCCGACTTCGTCCGCCGGACTCGGAATGCCGCGAGACTTTGCGAGGGGCCTCCGTGTGCCAAAAATAGGCCGCGGGGAAAGCCGCACCCAAGAATAACCTCCGGAAGGCCGGGGCGCCAAGTTCGTCCAGTGGAAAAAGGCCACAAATACGGGTGGGCTATAGCCTTGGGGGGTGGGGCTGGCCAACTTCGTCCGCCGGACTCAGAATGCCGCGAGACTTTGCGAGGGGCCTCCATGTGCCAAAAATAGGCCGTGGGTAAAGCCGCGCCCAAAAATAACCGCCCGAAGGCCGGGGCGCCAAGTTCGTCCAGCGGAAAAAGGCCACAAAAACGGGTGGGCTATAGCCTTGGCGGGTGGGGCTGGCCAACTTCGTCCGCCGGACTCGGAATGCCGCGAGACTTTGCGAGGGGCCTCCGTGTGCAAAAAATAGGCCTCGGGTAAAGCCGAGCCCAAAAATAACCGCCCGAAGGCCGGGGCGCCAAGTTCGTCCAGCGGAAAAAGGCCACAAAAACGGGTGGGCTATAGCCTTGGGGGGTGGGACTGGCCAACTTCGTCCGCCGGATTCAGAATGCCGCGAGACTTTGCGAAGTGCCTCCATGTGCCACAAATAGGCCGCGGGCAAAGCCGCGCCCAAAAATAACCGCCCGAAGGCCGGGGCGCCAATTTCGTCCAGCGGAAAAAGGCCACAAAAACGGGTGGGCTATAGCCTTGGCGGGTGGGGCTGGCCAACTTCGTCCGCCGGACTCGGAATGCCGCGAGACTTTGCTAGGGGCCTCCGTGTGCCAAAAATAGGCCGCGGGCAAAGCCGCGCCCAAAAATAACCGCCCAAAGGCCGGGGCGCCAAGTTCGTCCAGCGGAAAAAGGCCACAAAAACGGGTGGGTTATAGCCTTGGGGGGTGGGGCTGGCCGACTTCGTCCGCCGGACTCGGAATGCCGCGAGACTTTGCGAGGGGCCTCCGTGTGCCAAAAATAGGCCGCGGGGAAAGCCGCACCCAAGAATAACCTCCTGAAGGCCGGGGCGCCAAGTTCGTCCAGTGGAAAAAGGCCACAAATACGGGTGGGCTATAGCCTTGGGGGGTGGGGCTGGCCAACTTCGTCCGCCGGACTCAGAATGCCGCGAGACTTTGCGAGGGGCCTCCATGTGCCAAAAATAGGCCGTGGGTAAAGCCGCGCCCAAAAATAACCGCCCGAAGGCCGGGGCGCCAAGTTCGTCCAGCGGAAAAAGGCCACAAAAACGGGTGGGCTATAGCCTTGGCGGGTGGGGCTGGCCAACTTCGTCCGCCGGACTCGGAATGCCGCGAGACTTTGCGAGGGGCCTCCGTGTGCAAAAAATAGGCCTCGGGTAAAGCCGCGCCCAAAAATAACCGCCCGAAGGCCGGGGCGCCAAGTTCGTCCAGCGGAAAAAGGCCACAAAAACGGGTGGGCTATAGCCTTGGGGGGTGGGACTGGCCAACTTCGTCCGCCGGATTCAGAATGCCGCGAGACTTTGCGAAGTGCCTCCATGTGCCACAAATAGGCCGCGGGTAAAGCCGCGCCCAAAAATAACCGCCCGAAGGCCGGGGCGCCAATTTCGTCCAGCGGAAAAAGGCCACAAAAACGGGTGGGCTATAGCCTTGGCGGGTGGGGCTGGCCAACTTCGTCCGCCGGACTCGGAATGCCGCGAGACTTTGCGAGGGGCCTCCATGTGCAAAAAATAGGCCTCGGGTAAAGCCGCGCCCAAGAATAACCACCCGAAGGCCGGTGCGCCAAGTTCGTCCAGCGGAAAAAGGCCACAAAAACGGGTGGGCTATAGCCTTGGGGGGTGGGGTTGGCCAACTACGTCCGCCGGACTCGGAATGCCGCGAGACTTTGCGAGGGGCCTCCATGTGCAAAAAATAGGCCGCGGGTAAATCCGCACCCAAAAATAACCGCCCGAAGGCCGGGGCGCCAATTTCGTCCAGCGGAAAAAGGCCACAAAAACGGGTGGGCTATAGCCTTGGCGGGTGGGGCTGGCCAACTTCGTCCGCCGGACTCGGAATGCCGCGAGACTTTGCGAGGGGCCTCCATGTGCAAAAAATAGGCCTCGGGTAAAGCCGCGCCCAAGAATAACCACCCGAAGGCCGGTGCGCCAAGTTCGTCCAGCGGAAAAAGGCCACAAAAACGGGTGGGCTATAGCCTTGGGGGGTGGGGTTGGCCAACTACGTCCGCCGGACTCGGAATGCCGCGAGACTTTGCGAGGGGCCTCCGTGTGCCAGAAATAGGCCGCGGGCAAAGCTGCGCCCAAAAATAGCCGCCCAAAGGCCGGGGCGCCAAGTTCGTCCAGCGGAAAAAGGCCACAAAAACGGGTGGGCTATAGCCTTGGGGGGTGGGGTTGGCCAACTTCGTCCGCCGGACTCGGAATACCGCGAGAGTTTGCGAGGGGCCTCCGTGTGCCAAAAATAGGCCGTGGGGAAAGCCGCACCAAGAATAACCTCCCGAAGGCCGGGGCGCCAAGTTTGTCCAGTGGAAAAAGGCCACAAAAACGGGTGGGCTATAGCCTTGGCGGGTGGGGCTGGGCAACTTCGTCCGCCGGACTCGGAATGCCGCGAGACTTTGCGAGGGGCCTCCGTGTGCCAGAAATAGGCCGCGGGCAAAGCTGCTCCCAAAAATAGCCGCCCAAAGGCCGGGGCGTCAAGTTCGTCCAGCGGAAAATGGCCACAAAAATGGGTGGGCTATAGCCTTGGGGGTGGGGCTGGCCAACTTCGTCCGCCGGACTCGGAATGCCGCGAGACTTTGCGAGGGGCCTCCGTGTGCCAAAAATAGGCCGCGGGCAAAGCCGTGCCCAAGAATAACCGCCCGAAGGCCGGTGCGCCAAGTTCGTCCAGCGGAAAAAGGCCACCAAAACGGGTGGGCTATAGCCTTGGCGGGTGGGGCTGGCCAACTTCGTCCGCCGGACTCGGAATGCCGGGAGACTGTGCGAGGGGCCTCCGTGTGCCAAAAATAGGCCACGGGCAAAGCAGCGCCCTAGAATAACCGCCCGAAGGCCGGGGTGCCAGGTTCGTCCAGCGGAAAAAGGCCAATAAAACAGGTGGGCTATAGCCTTGGGGGGTGGGGCTGGGCAACTTCGTCCGCCGGACTCGGAATGCCGAGAGACTTTGCGAGGGGCCTTCCTGTGCCAAAAATAGGCCCGGGCATAGCCGCGCCCAAGAATAACCACCCGAAGGCCGGTGCGCCAAGTTCGTCCATTGGAAAAAGGCCACCAAAACGGGTGGGCTATAGCCTTGGCGGGTGGGGCTGGCCAACTTCGTCCGCCGGACTCGGAATGCCGGGAGACTGTGCGAGGGGCCTCTGTGTGCCAAAAATAGGGCACGGGCAAAGCAGCGCCCTAGAATAACCGCCCGAAGGCCGGGGCGCCAGGTTCGTCCAGCGGAAAATGGCCAATAAAACGGGTGGGCTATAGCCTTGGGGGGTGGGGCTGGGCAACTTCGTCCGCCGGACACGGAATGCCGCGAGACTTTGCGAGGGGCCTCCGTGTGCATACAATAGGCCGCGGACAAAGCCGCGCCCAAAAATAACCGCCCGAAGGCCGGGGCGCCAAGTTCGTCCAGCGGAAAAAGGCCACAAAAACGGGTGGGCTATAGCCTTGGGGGGTGGGGATGGCCAACTTCGTCCGCCGGACTCGGAATGCCGCGAGACTTTGCGAGGGGCCTCCGTGTGCCAAAAATAGGCCGCGGGCAAAGCCGCACCCAAAAATAACCGCCCGAAGGCCGGGGCGCCAAGTTCGTCCTGCGAAAAAAGGCCACAAAAACGGGTGGGCTATAGCCTTGGGCGGTGGGGCTGGCCAACTTCGTCCGCCGGACTCGGAATGCCGCGAGACTTTGCGAGGGGCCTCCGTGTGCCAAAAATAGGCCGCGGACAAAGCCGTGTCCAAAAATAACCGCCCGAAGGCCGGGGCGCCAAGTTCGTCCAGCGGAAAAAGGCCACAAAAATGGGTGGGCTATAGCCTTGGGGGGTGGGGATGGCCAACTTCGTCCGCCGGAATCGGAATGCCGCGAGACTTTGCGAGGGGCCTCCGTGTGCCAAAAATAGGCCGCGGGCAAAGCCGCACCCAAAAATAACCGCCCGAAGGCCGGGGCGCCAAGTTCGTCCAGCGAAAAAAGGCCACAAAAACGGGTGGGCTATAGCCTTGGGGGGTGGGGCTGGCCAACTTCGTCCGCCGGACTCAGAATGCCGCGAGACATTGCGAGGGGCCTCCGTGTGCATAAAATAGGCCACGGACAAAGCCGCACCAAAAATAACCTCCCGAAGGCCGGGGCGCCAAGTTCGTCCTGCGAAAAAAGGCCACAAAAACGGGTGGGCTATAGCCTTGGGGGGTGGGGCTGCCCAACTTCGTCCGCCGGACTCGGAATGCCGCGAGACATTGCGAGGGGCCTCCGTGTGCATAAAATAGGCCACGGACAAAGCAGAACCAAAAATAACCTCCCGAAGGCCGGGGCGCCAAGTTTGTCCAGCGGAAAAAGGCCACAAAAACGGGTGGTCTATATCCTTGGGGGGTGGCACTGGCCAACTTCGTCCGCCGGATTCGAAATGCCGCGAGACTTTGCGAGGGGCCTCCGTGTGCCAAAAATAGGCCGCGGGCAAAGCCGTACCCAGAAAAAACCGCCCGAAGGCTGGGGCGCCAAGTTCGTCCAGCGGAAAAAGGCCACAAAAACGGGTGGGCTATAGCCTTTGGGGGTGGGGCTGGCCAACTTCGTCCGCCGGACTCGGAATGCCGCGAGACTTTGTAAGGGGCCTCCGTGAGCCAAAAATAGGCCGCGGGCAAAGCCGCGCCCAAAAATAACCGCCCGAAGGCCGGGGCGCCATTTCGTCCAGCGGAAAAAGGCCACAAAAACGGGTGGGCAATAGCCTTGGGGGGTGGGGCTGGCTAACTTCGTCCGCCGGACTTGGAATGCCGTGACACTTTGCGAGGGGCTTCCGTGTGCCAAAAATAGGCCGTGGGGAAAGCCGCGCCCAAAAATAACCGCCCGAAGGCCGGGGCGCGAAGTTCGTCCAGCAGAAAAAGGCCACAAAAACGGGTGGGCTATAGCCTTGGGGGGTGGGGCTGGCGAACTTGGTCCGCCGGACTCGGAATGCCACGAGACTTTGCGAGGGTCCTCCGTGTGCCAATAATAGGCCGCGGACAAAGCCGCGCCCAAAAAAAACCGCCCGAAGGCCGGGGCACCAAGTTTGTCCAGCGGAAAAAGGCCACAAAAACGGGTGGGCTATAGCCTAGGGGGGTGGGGCTGGCCAAGTTCGTCCACCGGACTCGGAATGCCGCGAGACTTTGCGAGGGGCCTCCGTGTGCCAAAATTAGGCCGCGGGCAAAGCCGCACCCAAAAATAACTGCCCGAAGGCCGGGGCGCCAAGTTCGTCCCGCGGAAAAAGGCCACAAAAACGGGTGGGCTATAGCCTTGGGGGGTGGGGCTGGCCAACATCGTCCGCCGGACTCGGAATGCCGCGAGACTTTGCGAGGGTCCTCCGTGTGCATAAAATAGGCTGCGGACAAAGCTGCGCCCAAAAATAACCACCCGAAGGCCGGGGCGCCAAGTTCGTCCAGCGGAAAAAGGCCACAAAAACGGGTGGGCTATATCCTTGGGGGGTGGCGCTGGCCAACTTCGTCCGCCGGACTCGGAATGCCGCGAGACTTTGCAAGGGCCCTCCGTGTGCCAAAAATAGACCGCGGACAAACCCGCGTCCAAAAATAACCGCCCGAAGGCCTGGGCGCCAAGTTCGTCCAGCGGGAAAAGGCCACAAAAACGGGTGGGCTATAGCCTTGGGGGGTGGGGCTGGCTAACTTCGTCCGCCGGACCCGGAATGCCGCGACACTTTGCGAGGGGCTTCCGTGTGCCAAAAATAGGCCGCGGGCAAAGCCGCACCCAAAAATAACCGCCCGAAGGCCGGGGCAACAAGTTCGTCCAGCAGAAAAAGACCACAAAAACGGGTGGGCTATAGCCTTGGGGGGTGGGGCTGGCCAACATCGTCCGCCGGACTCGGAATGCCGCGAGACTTTGCGAGGGTCCTCCGTGTGCATAAAATAGGCTGCGGACAAAGCTGCGCCCAAAAATAACCACCCGAAGGCCGGGGCGCCAAGTTCGTCCAGCGGAAAAAGGCCACAAAAACGGGTGGGCTATAGCCTTGGGGGGTGGGGCTGGCGAACTTGGTCCGCCGGACTCGGAATGCCACGAGACTTTGCGAGGGTCCTCCGTGTGCCAATAATAGGCCGCGGACAAAGCCGCGCCCAAAAATAACTGCCCGAAGGCCGGGGCGTCAAGTTCGTCCAGCGGAAAAAGGCCACAAAAACGGGTGGGCTATAGCCTTAGCGGGTGGGGCTGGCCCACTTCGTCCGCCAGACTCGGAATGCCGCGAGACTTTGCGAGGGGCCTCCGTGTGCCAAAAATAGGCCGCGGGCAAAGCGGCGCCCAATAATAACCGACCGAAGGCCGGGGCGCCAAATTCGTCCAGCGGAAAAAGGCCACAAAAACGGGTGGGCTATAGCCTTGGGGGGTGGGGCTGGCCAACTTCGTCCGCCGGACTCGGAATGCCGCGAGACTTTGCGAGGGTCCTCCGTGTGCATAAAATAGGCTGCGGACAAAGCTGCGCCCAAAAATAACCACCCGAAGGCCGGGGCGCCAAGTTCGTCCAGCGGAAAAAGGCCACAAAAACGGGTGGGCTATATCCTTGGGGGGTGGCGCTGGCCAACTTCGTCCGCCGGACTCGGAATGCCGCGAGACTTTGCGAGGGCCCTCCGTGTGCCAAAAATAGACCGCGGACAAACCCGCGTCCAAAAATAACCGCCCGAAGGCCTGGGCGCCAAGTTCGTCCAGCGGGAAAAGGCCACAAAAACGGGTGGGCTATAGCCTTGGGGGGTGGGGCTGGCTAACTTCGTCCGCCGGACCCGGAATGCCGCGACACTTTGCGAGGGGCTTCCGTGTGCCAAAAATAGGCCGCGGGCAAAGCCGCACCCAAAAATAACCGCCCGAAGGCCGGGGCGCCAAGTTCGTCCAGCAGAAAAAGACCACAAAAACGGGTGGGCTATAGCCTTGGGGGGTGGGGCTGGCCAACATCGTCCGCCGGACTCGGAATGCCGCGAGACTTTGCGAGGGTCCTCCGTGTGCATAAAATAGGCTGCGGACAAAGCTGCGCCCAAAAATAACCACCCGAAGGCCGGGGCGCCAAGTTCGTCCAGCGGAAAAAGGCCACAAAAACGGGTGGGCTATAGCCTTGGGGGGTGGGGCTGGCGAACTTGGTCCGCCGGACTCGGAATGCCACGAGACTTTGCGAGGGTCCTCCGTGTGCCAATAATAGGCTGCGGACAAAGCCGCGCCCAAAAATAACCGCCCGAAGGCCGGGGCGTCAAGTTCGTCCAGCGGAAAAAGGCCACAAAAACGGGTGGGCTATAGCCTTAGCGGGTGGGGCTGGCCCACTTCGTCCGCCAGACTCGGAATGCCGCGAGACTTTGCGAGGGGCCTCCGTGTGCCAAAAATAGGCCGCGGGCAAAGCGGCGCCCAATAATAACCGACCGAAGGCCGGGGCGCCAAATTCGTCCAGCGGAAAAAGGCCACAAAAACGGGTGGGCTATAGCCTTGGGGGGTGGGGCTGGCCAACTTCGTCCGCCGGGCTCGGAATACCGCGAGACTTTGCCAGGGGCCTCCGTATGCCAAAAAATGGCCGCGGGCAAAGCCGCGCCCAAAAATAACCGCCCGAAGGCCGGGGCGCCAAGTTCTTCCAGCGGAAAAAGGCCACAAAAACGGGTGGGCTATAGCCTTGGGGGGTGGGGCTGGCCAACTTCGTCCGCCGCACTCGGAATGCCGCGAGACTTTGCGAGGGGCCTCCGTGTGCAAAAAATAGGACGCGGGCAAAGCCGCTCCCAAAAATAACCGCCTGAAGGCCGGGGCGCCAAGTTCGTCGAGCGGAAAAAGGCCACAAAAACGGGTGGGCTATATAGCCTTGGGGGGTGGGGCTGGCACACTTCGTCCGCCAGACTCGGAATGCCGCGAGACTTTGCGAGGGGCCTCCGTGTACCAAAAATAGGCCGCGGGCAGAGCCGCGCCCAAAAACAACCGCCCGAAGGCTGGGGCGCCAAGTTCGTCCTGTGGAAAAAGGCCACAAAAACTGGTGGGCTATAGCCTTGGGGGGTGGGGCCGGCAAACTTCGTCCGCCGGACTCGGAATGCCGCGAGACTTTGCGAGGGGCCTCCATGTGCCAAAAATAGGCCGCGGGCGAAGCCGCGCCCAAAAATAACTGCCCGAAGGCCGGGGCGCCAAGTTCGTCCAGCGGAAAAAGGCCACAAAAACGGGTGGGCTATAGCCTTGGGGGGTGGGGCTGGCCAACTTCGTCCGCCGGACTCGGAATGCCGCGAGACTTTGCGAGGGACCTCCGTGTGCCAAAAATAGGCCGCGGGCAAAGCCGCGCCCAAAAAATAACCGCCCGAAGGCCGGGGCGCCAAGTTCGTCCAGCGGAAAAAGGCCACAAAAACGGGTGGGCTATATCCTTGGGGGGTGGGGCTGGCCCACTTCGACCGCCGCACTCGGAATGCCGCGAGACTTTGCGAGGGGCCTCCGTGTGCCAAAAATAGGCGGCGGACAAAGCGGCGCCCAAAAATAACCGCCCGAAGGCCGGGGCGCCAAGTTCGTCCAGCGGAAAAAGGCCACAAAAACGGGTGGGCTATAGCCTTGGGGGGTGGGGCTCGCCAACTTCGTCCGCCGGACTCGGAATGCCGCGAGGCTTTGCGAGGGGCCTCCGTGTGCCAAAAATATGCCGCGGGCAAAGCCGCGATAAAAAATAACCGCTCAACGGCCGGGGCGCCAAGTTCGTCCAGCAGAAAAAGGCCACAAAAACGGGTGGGCTATAGCCTTGGGGGGTGGGGCTAGCCAACTTCGTCTGCCGGGCTCGGAATGCCGCGAGACTCTGCGAGGGGCCTCCGTATGCCAAAAAATGGCCACTGGCAAAGCTGCGCCCAAAAATAACCGCCCGGAGGCCGGGGCGCCAAGTTCGTCCAGCCGAAAAAGGCCACAAAAACGGGTGGGCTATAGCCTTGGGGGGTGGGGCTGGCCAACTTCGTCCACCGGACTCGGAATGCCGCGAGACTTTGCGAGGGACCTCCGTGTGCCAAAAATAGGCCGCGGGCGAAGCCGCGCCCAAAAATAACTGCCCGAAGGCCGGGGCGCCAAGTTCGTCCAGCGGAAAAAGGCCACAAAAACGGGTGGGCTATAGCCTTGGGGGGTGGGGCTGGCCAACTTCGTCCGCCGGACTCGGAATGCCGCGAGACTTTGCGAGGGACCTCCGTGTGCCAAAAATAGGCCGCGGGCAAAGCCGCGCCCAAAAATAACCGCCCGAAGGCCGGGGCGCCAAGTTCGTCCAGCGGAAAAAGGCCACAAAAACGGGTGGGCTATATCCTTGGGGGGTGGGGCTGGCCCACTTCGACCGCCGCACTCGGAATGCCGCGAGACTTTGCGAGGGGCCTCCGTGTGCCAAAAATAGGCGGCGGACAAAGCGGCGCCCAAAAATAACCGCCCGAAGGCCGGGGCGCCAAGTTCGTCCAGCGGAAAAAGGCCACAAAAACGGGTGGGCTATAGCCTTGGGGGGTGGGGCTCGCCAACTTCGTCCGCCGGACTCGGAATGCCGCGAGGCTTTGCGAGGGGCCTCCGTGTGCCAAAAATATGCCCGCGGGCAAAGCCGCGATAAAAAATAACCGCCCAACGGCCGGGGCGCCAAGTTCGTCCAGCAGAAAAAGGCCACAAAAACGGGTGGGCTATAGCCTTGGGGGGTGGGGCTAGCCAACTTCGTCTGCCGGGCTCGGAATGCCGCGAGACTCTGCGAGGGGCCTCCGTATGCCAAAAAATGGCCACTGGCAAAGCTGCGCCCAAAAATAACCGCCCGGAGGCCGGGGCGCCAAGTTCGTCCAGCCGAAAAAGGCCACAAAAACGGGTGGGCTATAGCCTTGGGGGGTGGGGCTGGCCAACTTCGTCCACCGGACTCGGAATGCCGCGAGACTTTGCGAGGGACCTCCGTGTGCCAAAAATAGGCCGCGGGCAAAGCCGCGCCCAAAAATAACCGCCCGAAGGCCGGGGCGCCAAGTTCGTCCAGCGGAAAAAGGCCACAAAAACGGGTGGGCTATAGCCTTGGGGGGTGGGGCTGGCCCACTTCGACCGCCGCACTCGGAATGCCGCGAGACTATGCGAGGGGCCTCCATGTGCCAAAAATAGGCCGCGGGCAAAGCCGCGATAAAAAATAACCGCCCAACGGCCGGGGCGCCAAGTTCGTCCAGCAGAAAAAGGCCGCAAAAACGGGTGGGCTATAGCCTTGGGGGGTGGGGCTGGCCAACTTCGTCCGCCGGGCTCAGAATGCCGCGAGACTCTGCGAGGGGCCTCCGTATGCCAAAAAATGGCCGGGGGCAAAGCTGCGCCCAAAAATAACCGGCCGGAGGCCGGGGCGCCAAGTTCGTCCAGCCGAAAAAGGCCACAAAAACGGGTGGCCTATAGCCTTGGGGGGTGGGCCTGGCCGACTTCGTCCGCCGGACTCGGAATGCGGCGAGACTTTGCGAGGGGCCTCCATGTACAAAAAATAGGCTGCGGGCAAAGCCGTGCACAAAAATAACTTCCCGAAGGCCGGGGCGCCATGTTCGTCCAGCGGAAAAAGGCCACAAAAACGGGTGGGCTATAGCCTTGGGGGGTGGGGCTGGCCGACTTCGTCCGCCGGACTCGGAATGCCGCGAGGCTTTGCGAGGGGCCTCCGTGTGCCAAAAATATGCCGCGGGCAAAGCCGCGATAAAAAATAACCGCCCAACGGCCGGGGCGCCAAGTTCGTCCAGCAGAAAAAGGCCACAAAAACGGGTGGGCTATAGCCTTGGGGGGTGGGGCTGACCAACTTCGTCCGCCGGGCTCGGAATGCCGCGAGACTCTGCGAGGGGCCTCCGTATGCCAAAAAATGGCCGCGGGCAAAGCTGCGCCCAAAAATAACCGCCCGGAGGCCGGGGCGCCAAGTTCGTCCAGCCGAAAAAGGCCACAAAAACGGGTGGGCTATAGCCTTGGGGGGTGGGGCTGGCCAACTTCGTCCACCGGACTCGGAATGCCGCGAGACTTTGCGAGGGACCTCCGTGTGCCAAAAATAGGCCGCGGGCAAAGCCGCGCCCAAAAATAACCGCCCGAAGGCCGGGGCGCCAAGTTCGTCCAGCGGAAAAAGGCCACAAAAACGGGTGGGCTATAGCCTTGGGGGGGTGGGGCTGGCCCACTTCGACCGCCGCACTCGGAATGCCGCGAGACTTTGCGAGGGGCCTCCGTGTGCCAAAAATAGGCCGTGGGCAAAGCCGCGATAAAAAATAACCGCCCAACGGCCGGGGCGCCAAGTTCGTCCAGCAGAAAAAGACCACAAAAACGGGTGGGCTATAGCCTTGGGGGGTGGGGCTGGCCAACTTCGTCCGCCGGGCTCAGAATGCCGCGAGACTCTGCGAGGGGCCTCCGTATGCCAAAAAATGGCCGGGGGCAAAGCTGCCCCCAAAAATAACCGCCCGGAGGCCGGGGCGCCAAGTTCGTCCAGCCGAAAAAGGCCACAAAAACGGGTGGCCTATAGCCTTGGGGGGTGGGGCGGGCCGACTTCGTCCGCCGGTCTCGGAATGCGGCGAGACTTTGCGAGGGGCCTCCATGTGCAAAAAATAGGCTGCGGGCAAAGCCGTGCACAAAAATAACTTCCCGAAGGCCGGGGCGCCATGTTCGTCCAGCGGAAAAAGGCCACAAAAACGGGTGGGCTATAGCCTTGGGGGGTGGGGCTGGTCGACTTCGTCCGCCGGACTCGGAATGCCGCGAGGCTTTGCGAGGGGCCTCCGTGTGCCAAAAATATGCCGCGGGCAAAGCCGCGATAAAAAATAACCGCCCAACGGCCGGGGCGCCAAGTTCGTCCAGCAGAAAAAGGCCACAAAAACGGGTGGGCTATAGCCTTGGGGGGGGGGGCTGGACAACTTTCTTCCGCCGGACTCGGAATGCCGCGAGACTTTGCGAGGGTCCTCCGTGTACCAAAAATAGGCCGCGGGCAAAGCTGCGCTCAAAAATAACCGCCCGAAGGCCGGGGCGCCAAGTTCGTCCAGCGGAAAAAGGCCACAAAAACGGGTGGGCTATAGCATTGGGGGGTGGGGCCGGCCAACTTCATCCGCCGGACTCGGAATGCCGTGAGACCCTACGAGGGGCCTCCATGTGCCAAAAATAGGCTGCGGGCAAAGCCGCGCCCAAAAATAACCACCCGAAGGATGGGGCGCCAAGTTCGTCCAGCGGAAAAAGGCCACAAAAACGGGTGGGCTATAGGCTTGGGGGGTGGGGCAGGCCGACTTCGTCCGCCAAACTCGGAATGCCGCGAGACCTTGCGAGGGGCCTCCGTGTGCCAAAAATAGGCCGCGGGCAAAGCCGCGCCCAATAATAACCGCCCGAAGGCCGGGGCGCCAAGTTCGTCCAGCGGAAAAAGGCCACAAAAACGGGTGGGCTATAGCCTTGCGGGGTGGGGCTGGCCAACTTCGTCCGCCGGACTCGGAATGCCGCGAGACCTTGTGAGGGGCCTCCGTGTGCCAAAAATAAGCCGCGGGCAAAGCCGCGCCTAAAAATAGCTGCCCGAAGGACGGGCCGCCAGGTTCGTCCAGCGGAAAAAGGCCACAAAAACGGGAGGGCTAAAGCCTTAGGGGGTGGGTCTGGCCAACTTCGTCCGCCGGACTCGGAATGCCGCGAGACTTTGCGAGGTGCCTCCGTGTGCCAAAAATAGGCTGCGGCCTAAGCCGCGCCCAAAAATAACCGCCAGAAGGCCGGGGCGCCAAGTTCGTCCAGCGGAAAAAGGCCACAAAAACGGGTGGGCTATAGCCTTGGGGGTTGGGGCAGGCCAACTTCGTCCGCCGGGCTAGGAATGTCGCGAGACTTTGCGAGGGGCCTCCGTGTGCCAAAAATAGGCCGCGGGCAAAGCGGCCCCCAAAAATAACCGCCCGAAGGCCGGGGCGCCAAGTTCGTCCAGCGGAAAAAGGCCACAAAAACGAGTGGGCTATAGCCTTGGGGGGTGGGGCTGGCCAACTTCGTCCGCCGGACTCGGAATGCCGCGAGACTTTGCGAGGGGCCTCCGTGTGCCAAAAATAGGCTGCGGCCTAAGCCGCGCCCAAAAATAACCTCCAGAAAGCCGGGGCGCCAAGTTCGTCCAGCGGAAAAAGGCCACAAAAACGGGTAGGCTATAACGTTGGGGCGTGGGGCTGGCCCACTTCGTCCGCGGGACTCGGAATGCCGCGAGACTTTGCGAGGGGCTTCCGTGTGCCAAAAATAGGCCGCGGACAAAGCGGCGCCCAAAAATAACTGCCCGAAGGCCGGGGCGCTAAGTTCGTCCAGCGGAAAAAGGCCACAAAAACGGGTGGGCTATAGCCTTGGGGGGGGGGGGGGGCTGGACAACTTCGTCCGCCGGACTCGGAATGTCGCGAGACTTTGCGAGGGTCCTCCGTGTACCAAAAATAGGCCGCGGGCAAAGCTGCGTCAAAAATAACCGCCCGAAGGCCGGGGCGCCAAGTTCGTCCAGCGGAAAAAGGCCACAAAAACGGGTGGGCTATAGCATTGGGGTGTGGGGCCGGCCAACTTCATCCGCCGGACTCGGAATGCCGTGAGACCCTATGAGGGGCCTCCATGTGCCAAAAATAGGCTGCGGGCAAAGCCGCGCCCAAAAATAACCACCCGAAGGATGGGGCGCCAAGTTCGTCCAGCGGAAAAAGGCCACAAAAACGGGTGGGCTATAGGCTTGGGGGGGTGGGGCAGGCCGACTTCGTCCGCCAAACTCGGAATGCCGCGAGACCTTGCGAGGGGCCTCCGTGTGCCAAAAATAGGCCGCGGGCAAAGCCGCGCCCAAAAATAACCGCCCGAAGGCCGGGGCGCCAAGTTCGTCCAGCGGAAAAAGGCCACAAAAACGGGTGGGCTATAGCCTTGCGGGGTGGGGCTGGCCAACTTCGTCCGCCGGACTCGGAATGCCGCGAGACCTTGTGAGGGGCCTCCGTGTGCCAAAAATAAGCCGCGGGCAAAGCCGCGCCCAAAAATAGCTGCCCGAAGGACGGGCCGCCAAGTTCGTCCAGCGGAAAAAGGCCACAAAAACGGGAGGGCTAAAGCCTTAGGGGGTGGTCTGGCCAACTTCGTCCGCCGGACTCGGAATGCCGCGAGACTTTGCGAGGGTCCTCCGTGTGCCAAAAATAGGCCGCGGCCAAAGCCGCGCCCAAAAATAACCGCCCGAAGGCCAGGGCGCCAAGTTCGTCCAGTGGAAAAAAGCCACAAAAACGGGTGGGCTATAGCCTTGAGGGGTGGGGCTGGCCAACTTCGTCCGCCGGACTCGGAATGCCGCGAGACTTTGCGAGGGGCCTCCGTGTAGCAAAAATAGGCCGCGGGCAAAGCCGCGCCCAAAAATAACCGCCCGAAGGCCGGGGCGCCAAGTTCGTCCAGCGGAAAAAGGCCACAAAAACGGGTGGGCTATAGCATTGGGGGGTGGGGCTGGCCAACTTCATCCGCCGGACTCGGAATGCCGTGAGACCCTGCGAGGGGCGTCCATGTGCCAAAAATAGGCTGCGGGCAAAGCCGCGCCCAAAAATAGCCACCCGAAGGATGGGGCGCCAAGTTCGTCCAGCGGAAAAAGGCCACAAAAACGGGTGGGCTATAGGCTTGGGGGGTGGGGCTGGCCGACTTCGTCCGCCAAACTCGGAATGCCACGAGACCTTGCGAGGGGCCTCTGTGTGCCAAAAATAGGCCGCAGGCAACGCCGCGCCCAAAAATAACCGCCCGAAGGCCGGGGCGCCAAGTTCGTCCAGCGGAAAAAGGCTACAAAAACGGGTGGGCTATAGCCTTGCGGGGTGGGGCTGGCCAACTTCGTCCGCCGGACTCGGAATGCCGCGAGACCTTGTGAGGGGCCTCCGTGTGCCAAAAATAAGCCGCGGGCAAAGCCGCGCCCAAAAATAACCACCCGAAGGATGGGGAGCCAAGTTCGTCCAGCGGAAAAAGGCCACAAAAACGGGTGGGCTATAGGCTTGGGGGGTGGGGCTGGCCGACTTCGTCCGCCAAACTCGGAATGCCACGAGACCTTGCGAGGGGCCTCTGTGTGCCAAAAATAGGCCGCGGGCAACGCCGCGCCCAAAAATAACCGCCCGAAGGCCGGGCCGCCAAGTTCGACCGGCGGAAAAAGGCCACAAAAACGGGCGGGCTATAGCCTTGGGGGGTTGGGCTGGCCAACTTCGTCCGCCGGACTCGGAATACCGCGAGACTCTTCGAGGGGCCTCCGTGTGCCAAAAATAGGACGCAGTCAAAGCCGCGCCCAAAAATAACCGCCCGAAGGCCGGGGCGCCAAGTTCGTCCAGCGGAAAAAGGCCACAAAAACGGGTGGGCTATAGCCTTGGGAGGTGGGGCTGGCCAACTTCGTCCGCCGGACTCGGAATGCCGCGAGACTTTACGAGGGTCCTCCGTGTGCCAAAAATAGGCCGCGGACAAAGCCGCGCCCAAAAATAACGGCCCAAACGCCAGGGCGCCAAGTTCGTCCAGTGGAAAAAAGCCACAAAAACGGGTGGGCTATAGCCTTGGGGGGTGGGGCTGGCCAACTTCGTCCGCCGGACTCGGAATGCCGCGAGGCCTTGCTAGGGGCCTCCGTGTGCCAAAACTAGGCCACGGGAAAAGCCGCGCCCAAAAATAACCGCCCGAAGGCCGGGGCGCCAAGCTCGTCCAGCGGAAAAAGGCCACAAAAATGGGTGGGCTATAGCATTGGGGGGTGGGGCTGGCCAACTTCATCCGCCGGACTCGGAATGCCGTGAGACCCTGCGAGGGGCCTGCATGTGCCAAAAATAGGCTGCGGGCAAAGCCGCGCCCAAAAATAACCACCCGAAGGACGGGGCGCCAAGTTCGTCCAGCGGAAAAAGGCCACAAAAACGGGTCGGCTATAGCCTAGGGGGGTGGGGCTGGCCAACTTCGTCCGCCAAACTCGGAATGCCGCGAGACCTTGCGAGGGGCCTCCGTGTGCCAAAAATAGGCCGCGGACAAAGCCGCGCCCAAAAATAACCGCCCGAAGGCCGGGGCGCCAAGTTCGTCCAGCGGAAAAAGGCCACAAAAACGGGTGGGCTATAGCCTTGGGGGGTGGGGTGGCCAACTTCGTTCGCCGGACTCGGAATGCCGCGAGACCCTGCGAGGGGCCTCCGTGTGCCAAAAATAGGCCGCGGGCAAAGCTGTGCGCAAAAATAACCGCCCGAAGGCCGGGGCGCCAAGTTCGACCGGCGGAAAAAGGACACAAAAACGGGTGGGCTATAGCCTTGGGGGGTGGGGCTGGCCAACTTCGTCCGCCGGACTCAGAATGCCGCGAGGCCTTGCTAGGGGCCTCCGTGTGCCAAAACTAGGCCACGGGAAAAGCCGCGCCCAAAAACAACCGCCCGAAGGCCGGGGCGCCAAGTTCGTCCAGCGGAAAAAGGCCACAAAAACGGGTGGGCTATAGCATTGGGGGGTGGGGCTGGCCAACTTCATCCGCCGGACTCGGAATGCCGTGAGACCCTACGAGGGGCCTCCATGTGCCAAAAATAGGCTCCGTGCAAAGCCACGCCCAAAAATAACCACCCGAAGGATGGGGCGCCAAGTTCGTCCAGCGGAAAAAGGCCACAAAAACGGGTGGGCTATAGGCTTGGGGGGTGGGGCTGGCCGACTTCGTCCGCCAAACTCGGAATGCCGCGAGACCTTGTGAGGGGCCTCCGTGTGCCAAAAATAGGCCGCGGGCAAAACCGCGCCCAAAAATAACCGCCCGAAGGCAGGGGCGCCAAGTTCGTCCAGCGGAAAAAGGCCACAAAAACGGGTGGTCTATAGCCTTGCGGGGTGGGGCTGGCCAACTTCGTCCGCCGGACTCGGAATGCCGCGAGACCTTGTGAGGGGCCTCCGTGTGCCAAAAATAAGCCGCGGGCAAAGCCGCGCCCAAAAATAACTGCCCGAAGGACGGGGCGCCAAGTTCGTCCAGCGGAAAAAGGCCACAAAAACGGGAGGGCTTTAGCCTTGGGGGGTGGGGCTGGCCAACTTCGTCCGCCGGACTTGGAATGCCGTGAGACCCTGCGAGGGGCTTCCATGTGCCAAAAATAGGCTGCGGGCAAAGCCGCGCCCAAAAATAACCACCCGAAGGATGGGGCACCAAGTTCGTCCAGCGGAAAAAGGCCACAAAAACGGGTGGGCTATAGGCTTGGGGGGTGGGGCTGGCCGACTTCGTCCGCCAAACTCGGAATGCCGCGAGACCTTGCGAGGGGCCTCCGTGTGCCAAAGATAGGCCGCGGGCAAGGCCGCACCCAAAAATAACCGCCCGAAGGCCGGGGCGCCAAGTTCGTCCAGCGGAAAAAGGCCACAAAAACGGGTGGGCTATAGCCTTGGGAGGTGGGGCTGGCCAACTTCGTCCGCCGGACTCGGAATGCCGCGAGACTTTACGAGGGTCCTCCGTGTGCCAAAACTAGGCCGCGGACAAAGCCGCGCCCAAAATAACCGCCCGAAGGCCAGGGCGCCAAGTTCGTCCAGTGGAAAAAAGCCACAAAAACGGGTGGGCTATAGCCTTGGGGGGTGGGGCTGGCCAACTTCGTCCGCCGGACTCGGAATGCCGCGAGACTTTGCGAGGGGCCTCCGTGTACCAAAAATAGGCCGCGGGCAAAGCCGCGCCCAAAAATAACCGCCAGAAGGCCGGGGCGCCAAGTTCGTCCAGCGGAAAAAGGCCACAAAAACGGGTGGGCTATAGCCTTGGGGGTTGGGGCAGGCCAACTTCGTCCGCCGGGCTAGGAATGTCGCGAGACTTTGCGAGGGGCCTCCGTGTGCCAAAAATAGGCCGCGGGCAAAGCGGCCCCCAAAAATAACCGCCCGAAGGCCGGGGCGCCAAGTTCGTCCAGCGGAAAAAGGCCACAAAAACGAGTGGGCTATAGCCTTGGGGGGTGGGGCTGGCCAACTTCGTCCGCCGGACTCGGAATGCCGCGAGACTTTGCGAGGGGCCTCCGTGTGCCAAAAATAGGCTGCGGCCTAAGCCGCGCCCAAAAATAACCTCCAGAAAGCCGGGGCGCCAAGTTCGTCCAGCGGAAAAAGGCCACAAAAACGGGTAGGCTATAACGTTGGGGCGTGGGGCTGGCCCACTTCGTCCGCGGGACTCGGAATGCCGCGAGACTTTGCGAGGGGCTTCCGTGTGCCAAAAATAGGCCGCGGACAAAGCGGCGCCCAAAAATAACTGCCCGAAGGCCGGGGCGCTAAGTTCGTCCAGCGGAAAAAGGCCACAAAAACGGGTGGGCTATAGCCTTGGGGGGGGGGGCTGGACAACTTCGTCCGCCGGACTCGGAATGTCGCGAGACTTTGCGAGGGTCCTCCGTGTACCAAAAATAGGCCGCGGGCAAAGCTGCGCTCAAAAATAACCGCCCGAAGGCCGGGGCGCCAAGTTCGTCCAGCGGAAAAAGGCCACAAAAACGGGTGGGCTATAGCATTGGGGTGTGGGGCCGGCCAACTTCATCCGCCGGACTCGGAATGCCGTGAGACCCTATGAGGGGCCTCCATGTGCCAAAAATAGGCTGCGGGCAAAGCCGCGCCCAAAAATAACCACCCGAAGGATGGGGCGCCTAGTTCGTCCAGCGGAAAAAGGCCACAAAAACGGGTGGGCTATAGGCTTGGGGGGTGGGGCAGGCCGACTTCGTCCGCCAAACTCGGAATGCCGCGAGACCTTGCGAGGGGCCTCCGTGTGCCAAAAATAGGCCGCGGGCAAAGCCGCGCCCAAAAATAACCGCCCGAAGGCCGGGGCGCCAAGTTCGTCCAGCGGAAAAAGGCCACAAAAACGGGTGGGCTATAGCCTTGCGGGGTGGGGCTGGCCAACTTCGTCCGCCGGACTCGGAATGCCGCGAGACCTTGTGAGGGGCCTCCGTGTGCCAAAAATAAGCCGCGGGCAAAGCCGCGCCCAAAAATAGCTGCCCGAAGGACGGGCCGCCAAGTTCGTCCAGCGGAAAAAGGCCACAAAAACGGGAGGGCTAAAGCCTTAGGGGGTGGGTCTGGCCAACTTCGTCCGCCGGACTCGGAATGCCGCGAGACTTTGCGAGGGTCCTCCGTGTGCCAAAAATAGGCCGCGGCCAAAGCCGCGCCCAAAAATAACCGCCCGAAGGCCAGGGCGCCAAGTTCGTCCAGTGGAAAAAAGCCACAAAAACGGGTGGGCTATAGCCTTGAGGGGTGGGGCTGGCCAACTTCGTCCGCCGGACTCGGAATGCCGCGAGACTTTGCGAGGGGCCTCCGTGTAGCAAAAATAGGCCGCGGGCAAAGCCGCGCCCAAAAATAACCGCCCGAAGGCCGGGGCGCCAAGTTCGTCCAGCGGAAAAAGGCCACAAAAACGGGTGGGCTATAGCATTGGGGGGTGGGGCTGGCCAACTTCATCCGCCGGACTCGGAATGCCGTGAGACCCTGCGAGGGGCGTCCATGTGCCAAAAATAGGCTGCGGGCAAAGCCGCGCCCAAAAATAGCCACCCGAAGGATGGGGCGCCAAGTTCGTCCAGCGGAAAAAGGCCACAAAAACGGGTGGGCTATAGGCTTGGGGGGTGGGGCTGGCCGACTTCGTCCGCCAAACTCGGAATGCCACGAGACCTTGCGAGGGGCCTCTGTGTGCCAAAAATAGGCCGCAGGCAACGCCGCGCCCAAAAATAACCGCCCGAAGGCCGGGGCGCCAAGTTCGTCCAGCGGAAAAAGGCTACAAAAACGGGTGGGCTATAGCCTTGCGGGGTGGGGCTGGCCAACTTCGTCCGCCGGACTCGGAATGCCGCGAGACCTTGTGAGGGGCCTCCGTGTGCCAAAAATAAGCCGCGGGCAAAGCCGCGCCCAAAAATAACCACCCGAAGGATGGGGAGCCAAGTTCGTCCAGCGGAAAAAGGCCACAAAAACGGGTGGGCTATAGGCTTGGGGGGTGGGGCTGGCCGACTTCGTCCGCCAAACTCGGAATGCCACGAGACCTTGCGAGGGGCCTCTGTGTGCCAAAAATAGGCCGCGGGCAACGCCGCGCCCAAAAATAACCGCCCGAAGGCCGGGCCGCCAAGTTCGACCGGCGGAAAAAGGCCACAAAAACGGGCGGGCTATAGCCTTGGGGGGTTGGGCTGGCCAACTTCGTCCGCCGGACTCGGAATACCGCGAGACTCTTCGAGGGGCCTCCGTGTGCCAAAAATAGGACGCAGTCAAAGCCGCGCCCAAAAATAACCGCCCGAAGGCCGGGGCGCCAAGTTCGTCCAGCGGAAAAAGGCCACAAAAACGGGTGGGCTATAGCCTTGGGAGGTGGGGCTGGCCAACTTCGTCCGCCGGACTCGGAATGCCGCGAGACTTTACGAGGGTCCTCCGTGTGCCAAAAATAGGCCGCGGACAAAGCCGCGCCCAAAAATAACGGCCCAAACGCCAGGGCGCCAAGTTCGTCCAGTGGAAAAAAGCCACAAAAACGGGTGGGCTATAGCCTTGGGGGGTGGGGCTGGCCAACTTCGTCCGCCGGACTCGGAATGCCGCGAGGCCTTGCTAGGGGCCTCCGTGTGCCAAAACTAGGCCACGGGAAAAGCCGCGCCCAAAAATAACCGCCCGAAGGCCGGGGCGCCAAGCTCGTCCAGCGGAAAAAGGCCACAAAAATGGGTGGGCTATAGCATTGGGGGGTGGGGCTGGCCAACTTCATCCGCCGGACTCGGAATGCCGTGAGACCCTGCGAGGGGCCTGCATGTGCCAAAAATAGGCTGCGGGCAAAGCCGCGCCCAAAAATAACCACCCGAAGGACGGGGCGCCAAGTTCGTCCAGCGGAAAAAGGCCACAAAAACGGGTCGGCTATAGCCTAGGGGGGTGGGGCTGGCCAACTTCGTCCGCCAAACTCGGAATGCCGCGAGACCTTGCGAGGGGCCTCCGTGTGCCAAAAATAGGCCGCGGACAAAGCCGCGCCCAAAAATAACCGCCCGAAGGCCGGGGCGCCAAGTTCGTCCAGCGGAAAAAGGCCACAAAAACGGGTGGGCTATAGCCTTGGGGGGTGGGGTGGCCAACTTCGTTCGCCGGACTCGGAATGCCGCGAGACCCTGCGAGGGGCCTCCGTGTGCCAAAAATAGGCCGCGGGCAAAGCTGTGCGCAAAAATAACCGCCCGAAGGCCGGGGCGCCAAGTTCGACCGGCGGAAAAAGGACACAAAAACGGGTGGGCTATAGCCTTGGGGGGTGGGGCTGGCCAACTTCGTCCGCCGGACTCAGAATGCCGCGAGGCCTTGCTAGGGGCCTCCGTGTGCCAAAACTAGGCCACGGGAAAAGCCGCGCCCAAAAACAACCGCCCGAAGGCCGGGGCGCCAAGTTCGTCCAGCGGAAAAAGGCCACAAAAACGGGTGGGCTATAGCATTGGGGGGTGGGGCTGGCCAACTTCATCCGCCGGACTCGGAATGCCGTGAGACCCTACGAGGGGCCTCCATGTGCCAAAAATAGGCTCCGTGCAAAGCCACGCCCAAAAATAACCACCCGAAGGATGGGGCGCCAAGTTCGTCCAGCGGAAAAAGGCCACAAAAACGGGTGGGCTATAGGCTTGGGGGGTGGGGCTGGCCGACTTCGTCCGCCAAACTCGGAATGCCGCGAGACCTTGTGAGGGGCCTCCGTGTGCCAAAAATAGGCCGCGGGCAAAACCGCGCCCAAAAATAACCGCCCGAAGGCAGGGGCGCCAAGTTCGTCCAGCGGAAAAAGGCCACAAAAACGGGTGGTCTATAGCCTTGCGGGGTGGGGCTGGCCAACTTCGTCCGCCGGACTCGGAATGCCGCGAGACCTTGTGAGGGGCCTCCGTGTGCCAAAAATAAGCCGTGGGCAAAGCCGCGCCCAAAAATAACTGCCCGAAGGACGGGGCGCCAAGTTCGTCCAGCGGAAAAAGGCCACAAAAACGGGAGGGCTTTAGCCTTGGGGGGTGGGGCTGGCCAACTTCGTCCGCCGGACTTGGAATGCCGTGAGACCCTGCGAGGGGCTTCCATGTGCCAAAAATAGGCTGCGGGCAAAGCCGCGCCCAAAAATAACCACCCGAAGGATGGGGCACCAAGTTCGTCCAGCGGAAAAAGGCCACAAAAACGGGTGGGCTATAGGCTTGGGGGGTGGGGCTGGCCGACTTCGTCCGCCAAACTCGGAATGCCGCGAGACCTTGCGAGGGGCCTCCGTGTGCCAAAGATAGGCCGCGGGCAAGGCCGCACCCAAAAATAACCGCCCGAAGGCCGGGGCGCCAAGTTCGTCCAGCGGAAAAAGGCCACAAAAACGGGTGGGCTATAGCCTTGGGAGGTGGGGCTGGCCAACTTCGTCCGCCGGACTCGGAATGCCGCGAGACTTTACGAGGGTCCTCCGTGTGCCAAAACTAGGCCGCGGACAAAGCCGCGCCCAAAATAACCGCCCGAAGGCCAGGGCGCCAAGTTCGTCCAGTGGAAAAAAGCCACAAAAACGGGTGGGCTATAGCCTTGGGGGGTGGGGCTGGCCAACTTCGTCCGCCGGACTCGGAATGCCGCGAGACTTTGCGAGGGGCCTCCGTGTACCAAAAATAGGCCGCGGGCAAAGCCGCGCCCAAAAATAACCGCCCGAAGGCCGGGGCGCCAAGTTCGTCCAGCGGAAAAAGGCCACAAAAACGGGTGGGCTATAGCCTTGGGGGGTGGGGCTGGCCAACTGCGTCCGCCGGACTCGGAATGCCACGAGACTTTGCGAGGGTCCTCCGTGTGCCAAAAATAGGCCGCGGCCATATCCGCACCCAAAAATAACCGCCCGAAGGCCAGGGCGCCAAGTTCGTCCAGTGGAAAAAAGCCACGAAAACGGGTGGGCTATAGCCTTGGGGGGTGGGGCTGGCCAACTTCGTCCGCCGGACTCGGAATGCCGCGAGACTTTGCGAGGGGCCTCCGTGTACCAAAAATAGGCCGCGGGCAAAGCCGCGCCCAAAAATAACCGCCCGAAGGCCGGGGCACCAAGTTCGTCCAGCGGAAAAAGGCCACAAAAACGGGTTGGCTATAGCATTGGGGGGTGGGGCTGGCCAACTTCATCCGCCGGACTCGGAATGCCGTGAGACCCTGCGAGGGGCGTCCATGTGCCAAAAATAGGCTGCGGGCAAAGCCGCGTCCAAAAATAACCACCCGAAGGATGGGGCGCCAAGTTCGTCCAGCGGAAAAAGGCCACAAAAACGGGTGGGCTATAGGCTTGGGGGGTGGGGCTGGCCGACTACGTCCGCCAAACTCGGAATGCCGCGAGACCTTGCGAGGGGCCTCCGTGTGCCAAAAATAGGCCGCGGGCAAAGCCGTGTCCAAAAATAACCGCCCGAAGGCCGGGGCGCCAAGTTCGTCCAGCGGAAAAAGGCCACAAAAACGGGTGGGCTATAGCATTGGGGGGTGGGGCTGGCCAACTTCATCCGCCGGACTCGGAATGCCGTGAGACCCTACGAGGGGCCTCCATGTGCCAAAAATAGGCTCCGTGCAAAGCCACGCCCAAAAATAACCACCCGAAGGATGGGGCGCCAAGTTCGTCCAGCGGAAAAAGGCCACAAAAACGGGTGGGCTATAGGCTTGGGGGGTGGGGCTGGCCGACTTCGTCCGCCAAACTCGGAATGCCGCGAGACCTTGTGAGGGGCCTCCGTGTGCCAAAAATAGGCCGCGGGCAAAACCGCGCCCAAAAATAACCGCCCGAAGGCCGGGGCGCCAAGTTCGTCCAGCGGAAAAAGGCCACAAAAACGGGTGGTCTATAGCCTTGCGGGGTGGGGCTGGCCAACTTCGTCCGCCGGACTCGGAATGCCGCGAGACCTTGTGAGGGGCCTCCGTGTGCCAAAAATAAGCCGCGGGCAAAGCCGCGCCCAAAAATAACTGCCCGAAGGACGGGGCGCCAAGTTCGTCCAGCGGAAAAAGGCCACAAAAACGGGAGGGCTTTAGCCTTGGGGGGTGGGGCTGGCCAACTTCGTCCGCCGGACTTGGAATGCCGTGAGACCCTGCGAGGGGCTTCCATGTGCCAAAAATAGGCTGCGGGCAAAGCCGCGCCCAAAAATAACCACCCGAAGGATGGGGCACCAAGTTCGTCCAGCGGAAAAAGGCCACAAAAACGGGTGGGCTATAGGCTTGGGGGGTGGGGCTGGCCGACTTCGTCCGCCAAACTCGGAATGCCGCGAGACCTTGCGAGGGGCCTCCGTGTGCCAAAGATAGGCCGCGGGCAAGGCCGCACCCAAAAATAACCGCCCGAAGGCCGGGGCGCCAAGTTCGTCCAGCGGAAAAAGGCCACAAAAACGGGTGGGCTATAGCCTTGGGAGGTGGGGCTGGCCAACTTCGTCCGCCGGACTCGGAATGCCGCGAGACTTTACGAGGGTCCTCCGTGTGCCAAAACTAGGCCGCGGACAAAGCCGCGCCCAAAATAACCGCCCGAAGGCCAGGGCGCCAAGTTCGTCCAGTGGAAAAAAGCCACAAAAACGGGTGGGCTATAGCCTTGGGGGGTGGGGCTGGCCAACTTCGTCCGCCGGACTCGGAATGCCGCGAGACTTTGCGAGGGGCCTCCGTGTACCAAAAATAGGCCGCGGGCAAAGCCGCGCCCAAAAATAACCGCCCGAAGGCCGGGGCGCCAAGTTCGTCCAGCGGAAAAAGGCCACAAAAACGGGTGGGCTATAGCCTTGGGGGGTGGGGCTGGCCAACTGCGTCCGCCGGACTCGGAATGCCGCGAGACTTTGCGAGGGTCCTCCGTGTGCCAAAAATAGGCCGCGGCCATATCCGCACCCAAAAATAACCGCCCGAAGGCCAGGGCGCCAAGTTCGTCCAGTGGAAAAAAGCCACGAAAACGGGTGGGCTATAGCCTTGGGGGGTGGGGCTGGCCAACTTCGTCCGCCGGACTCGGAATGCCGCGAGACTTTGCGAGGGGCCTCCGTGTACCAAAAATAGGCCGCGGGCAAAGCCGCGCCCAAAAATAACCGCCCGAAGGCCGGGGCACCAAGTTCGTCCAGCGGAAAAAGGCCACAAAAACGGGTTGGCTATAGCATTGGGGGGTGGGGCTGGCCAACTTCATCCGCCGGACTCGGAATGCCGTGAGACCCTGCGAGGGGCGTCCATGTGCCAAAAATAGGCTGCGGGCAAAGCCGCGCCCAAAAATAACCACCCGAAGGATGGGGCGCCAAGTTCGTCCAGCGGAAAAAGGCCACAAAAACGGGTGGGCTATAGGCTTGGGGGGTGGGGCTGGCCGACTACGTCCGCCAAACTCGGAATGCCGCGAGACCTTGCGAGGGGCCTCCGTGTGCCAAAAATAGGCCGCGGGCAAAGCCGCGTCCAAAAATAACCGCCCGAAGGCCGGGGCGCCAAGTTCGTCCAGCGGAAAAAGGCCACAAAAACGGGTGGGCTATAGCCTTGCGGGGTGGGGCTGGCCAACTTCGTCCGCCGGACTCGGAATGCCGCGAGACCTTGCGAGGGGCCTCCGTGTGCCAAAAATAGGCCGCGGACAAAGCCGCGCCCAAAAATAACCGCCCGAAGGCCGGGGCGCCAAGTTCGTCCAGCGGAAAAAGGCCACAAAAACGGGTGGGCTATAGGCTTGGGGGGTGGGGCTGGCCGACTTCGTCCGCCAAACTCGGAATGCCACGAGACCTTGCGAGGGGCCTCTGTGTGCCAAAAATAGTCCGCGGGCAACGCCGCGCCCAAAAATAACCGCCCGAAGGCCGGGGCGCCAAGTTCGTCCAGCGGAAAAAGGCTACAAAAACGGGTGGGCTATAGCCTTGCGGGGTGGGGCTGGCCAACTTCGTCCGCCGGACTCGGAATGCCGCGAGACCTTGTGAGGGGCCTCCGTGTGCCAAAAATAAGCCGCGGGCAAAGCCGCGCCCAAAAATAACTGCCCGAAGGACGGGCCGCCAAGTTCGTCCAGCGGAAAAAGGCCACAAAAACGGGAGGGCTTTAGCCTTGGGGGGTGGGGCTGGCCGACTTCGTCCGCCGGACTCGGAATGCCGTGAGACCCTGCAAGGGGCCTCCATGTGCCAAAAATAGCCTGCGGGCAAAGCTGCGCCCAAAAATAACCACCCGAAGGATGGGGCGCCAAGTTCGTCCAGCGGAAAAAGGCCACAAAAACGGGTGGGCTATAGGCTTGGGGGGTGGGGCTGGCCGACTTCGTCCGCCAAACTCGTACTGCCGCGAGACCTTGCGAGGGGCCTCCGTGTGCCAAAAATAGGCCGCAGGCAAAGCCGCGCCCAAAAATGACCGCCCGAAGGCCGGGCCGCCAAGTTCGTCCAGCGGAAAAAGGCCACAAAAACGGGTTGGCTATAGCATTGGGGGGTGGGGCTGGCCAACTTCATCCGCCGGACTCGGAATTCCGTGAGACCCTGCGAGGGGCCTCCATGTGCCAAAAATAGGCTGCGGGCAAAGCCGCGCCCAAAAATAACCACCCGAAGGATGGGGCGCCAAGTTCGTCCAGCGGAAAAAGGCCACAAAAACGGGTGGGCTATAGGCTTGGGGGGTGGGGCTGGCCGACTACGTCCGCCAAACTCGGAATGCCGCGAGACCTTACGAGGGGCCTCCGTGTGCCAAAAATAGGCCACGGGCAATGCCGCGTCCAAAAATAACCGCCCGAAGGCCGGGGCGCCAAGTTCGTCCAGCGGAAAAAGGCCACAAAAACGGGTGGGCTATAGCCTTGCGGGGTGGGGCTGGCCAACTTCGTCCGCCGGACTCGGAATGCCGCGAGACCTTGCGAGGGGCCTCCGTGTGCCAAAAATAGGCCGCGGACAAAACCGCGCCCAAAAATAACCGCCCGAAGGCCGGGGCGCCAAGTTCGTCCAGCGGAAAAAGGCCACAAAAACGGGTGGGCTATAGGCTTGGGGGGTGGGGCTGGCCGACTTCGTCCGCCAAACTCGGAATGCCACGAGACCTTGCGAGGGGCCTCTGTGTGCCAAAAATAGGCCGCGGGCAACGCCGCGCCCAAAAATAACCGCCCGAAGGCCGGGGCGCCAAGTTCGTCCAGCGGAAAAAGGCTACAAAAACGGGTGGGCTATAGCCTTGCGGGGTGGGGCTGGCCAACTTCGTCCGCCGGACTCGGAATGCCGCGAGACCTTGTGAGGGGCCTCCGTGTGCCAAAAATAAGCCGCGGGCAAAGCCGCGCCCAAAAATAACTGCCCGAAGGACGGGCCGCCAAGTTCGTCCAGCGGAAAAAGGCCACAAAAACGGGAGGGCTTTAGCCTTGGGGGGTGGGGCTGGCCAACTTCGTCCGCCGGACTCGGAATGCCGTGAGACCCTGCGAGGGGCCTCCATGTGCCAAAAATAGGCTGCGGGCAAAGCCGCGCCCAAAAATAACCACCCGAAGGATGGGGCGCCAAGTTCGTCCAGCGGAAAAAGGCCACAAAAACGGGTGGGCTATAGGCTTGGGGGGTGGGGCTGGCCGACTACGTCCGCCAAACTCGGAATGCCGCGAGACCTTGCGAGGGGCCTCCGTGTGCCAAAAATAGGCCGCGGGCAAAGCCGCGTCCAAAAATAACCGCCCGAAGGCCGGGGCGCCAAGTTCGTCCAGCGGAAAAAGGCCACAAAAACGGGTGGGCTATAGCCTTGCGGGGTGGGGCTGGCCAACTTTGTCCGCCGGACTCGGAATGCCGCGAGACCTTGCGAGGGGCCTCCGTGTGCCAAAAATAGGCCGCGGACAAAGACGCGCCCAAAAATAACCGCCCGAAGGCCGGGGCGAAAAAGTTCGGCCAGCGGAAAAAGGCCACAAAAACGGGTGGTCTATAGCCTTGCGGGGTGGGGCTGGCCAACTTCGTCCGCCGGACTCGGAATGCCGCGAGACCTTGTGAGGGGCCTCCGTGTGCCAAAAATAAGCAGCGGGCAAAGCCGCGCCCAAAAATAACTGCCCGAAGGACGGGGCGCCAAGTTCGTCCAGCGGAAAAAGGCCACAAAAACGAGAGGGCTTTAGCCTTGGGGGGTGGGGCTTGCCAACTTCGTCCGCCGGACTCGGAATGCCGTGAGACCCTGCGAGGGGCTTCCATGTGCCAAAAATAGGCTGCGGGCAAAGCCGCGCCCAAAAATAACCACCCGAAGGATGGGGCACCTAGTTCGTCCAGCGGAAAAAGGCCACAAAAACGGGTGGGCTATAGGCTTGGGGGGTGGGGCTGGCCGACTTCATCCGCCAAACTCGGAATGCTGCGAGACCTTGCGAGGGGCCTCCGTGTGCCAAAAATAGGCCGCGGGCAAAGCCGCGCCCAAAAATAACCGCCCGAAGGCCGGGGCGCCAAGTTCATTCAGCGGAAAAAGGCCACAAAAACGGGTGGTCTATAGCCTTGCGGGGTGGGGCTGGCCAACTTCGTCCGCCGGACTCGGAATGCCGCGAGACCTTGTGAGGGGCCTCCGTGTGCCAAAAATAAGCAGCGGGCAATGCCGCGCCCAAAAATAACTGCCCGAAGGACGGGGCGCCAAGTTCGTCCAGCGGAAAAAGCCCACAAAAACGGGAGGGCTTTAGCCTTGGGGGGTGGGGCTTGCCAACTTCGTCTGCCGGACTCGGAATGCCGTGAGACCCTGCGAGGGGCTTCCATGTGCCAAAAATAGGCTGCGGGCAAAGCCGCGCCCAAAAATAACCACCCGAAGGATGGGGCACCTAGTTCGTCCAGCGGAAAAAGGCCACAAAAACGGGTGGGCTATAGGCTTGGGGGGTGGGGCTGGCCGACTTCGTCCGCCAAAATCGGAATGCCGCGAGACCTTGCGAGGGGCCTCCATGTGCCAAAAATAGGCCGCGGGCAAAGCCGCACCCAAAAATAACCGCCCGAAGGCCGGGGCGCCAAGTTCGTCCAGCGGAAAAAGGCCACAAAAACGGGTGGGCTATAGCCTTGGGAGGTGGGGCTGGCCGACTTCGTCCGCCGGACTCGGAATGCCGCGAGACTTTACGAGGGTCCTCCGTGTGCCAAAAATAGGCCGCGGACAAAGCCGCGCCCAAAAATAACCGCCCGAAGGCCAGGGCGCCAAGTTCGTCCAGTGGAAAAAAGCCACAAAAACGGGTGGGCTATAGCCTTGGGGGGTGGGGCTGGCCAACTTCGTCCTCCGGACTCGGAATGCCGCGAGACTTTGCGAGGGGCCTCCGTGTACCAAAAATAGGCCGCGGGCAAAGCCGCACCCAAAAATAACAGCCCGAAGGCCGGGGCGCCAAGTTCGTCCAGCGGAAAAAGGGCACAAAAACGGGTGGGCTATAGCCTTGGGGGGTGGGGCTGGCCAACTTCGTCCGCTGGACTCGGAATGCCGCGAGACTTTGCGAGGGTCCTCCGTGTGCCAAAAATAGGCCGCGGCCAAAGCCGCGCCCAAAAATAACCGCCCGAAGGCCAGGGCGCCAAGTTCGTCCAGTGGAAAAAAGCCACAAAAACGGGTGGGCTAAAGCCTTGGGGGGTGGGGCTGGCCAACTTCGTCCGCCGGACTCGGAATGCCGCGAGACTTTGCGAGGGGCCTCCGTGTACCAAAAATAGGCCGCGGGCAAAGCCGCGCCCAAAAATAACCGCCCGAAGGCCGGGGCGCCAAGTTCGTCCAGCGGAAAAAGGCCACAAAAACGGGTGGGCTATAGCATTGGGGGGTGGGGCTGGCCAACTTCATCCGCCGGACTCGGAATGCTGTGAGACCCTGCGAGGGGCCTCCATGTGCCAAAAATAGGCTGCGGGCAAAGCCGCGCCCAAAAATAACCACCCGAAGGATGGGGCGCCAAGTTCGTCCAGCGGAAAAAGGCCACAAAAAAGGGTGGGCTATAGGCTTGGGGGGTGGGGCTGGCCGACTTCGTCCGCCAAACTCGGAATGCCGCGAGACCTTGCGAGGGGCCTCCGTGTGCCAAAAATAGGCCGCGGGCAAAGCCGCGTCCAAAAATAACCGCCCGAAGGCCGGGGCGCCAAGTTCGTCCAGCAGAAAAAGGCCACAAAAACGGGTGGGCTATAGCCTTGCGGGGTGGGGCTGGCCAACTTCGTCCGCCGGACTCGGAATGCCGCGAGACCTTGCGACGGGGCCTCCGTGTGCCAAAAATAGGCCGCGGACAAAGCCGCGCCCAAAAATAACCGCCCGAAGGCCGGGGCGCCAAGTTCGTCCAGCGGAAAAAGGCCACAAAAACGGGTGGGCTATAGGCTTGGGGGGTGGGGTGGCCAACTTCGTCCGCCAAACTCGGAATGCCGCGAGACCTTGCGAGGGGCCTCCGTGTGCGAAAAATAGGCCGCGGGCAAAGCCGCGTCCAAAAATAACCGCCCGAAGGCCGGGGCGCCAAGTTCGACCGGCGGAAAAAGGCCACAAAAACGGGTGGGCTTTAACCTTGGGGGGTGGGGTGGCCAACTTAGTCCGCCGGACTCGGAATGCCGTGACACCCTGCGAGGGGCCTCCATGTGCCAAAAATAGGCTGCGGGCAAAGCCGCGCCCAAAAATAACCACCCGAAGGATGGGGCGCCAAGTTCGTCCAGTGGAAAAAAGCCACAAAAACGGGTGGGCTATAGCCTTGGGGGGTGGGGCTGGCCAACTTCGTCCGCCGGACTCGGAATGCCGCGAGACTTTGCGAGGGGCCTCCGTGTACCAAAAATAGGCCGCGGGCAAAGCCGCGCCCAAAAATAACCGCCCGAAGGCCTTGGCGCCAAGTTCGTCCAGCGGAAAAAGGCCACAAAAACGGGTGGGCTATAGCATTGGGGGGTGGGGCTGGCCAACTTCATCCGCCGGACTCGGAATGCCGTGAGACCCTGCGAGGGGCCTCCATGTGCCAAAAATAGGCTGCGGGCAAAGCCGCGCCCAAAAATAACCACCCGAAGGATGGGGCGCCAAGTTCGTCCAGCGGAAAAAGGCCACAAAAACGGGTGGGCTATAGGCTTGGGGGGTGGGGCTGGCCGACTTCGTCCGCCAAACTCGGAATGCCGCGAGACCTTGCGAGGGGCCTCCGTGTGCCAAAAATAGGCCGCGGGCAAAGCCGCGCCCAAAAATAACCGCCCGAAGGCCGGGGCGCCAAGTTCGTCCAGCGGAAAAAGGCCACAAAAATGGGTGGGCTATAGCCTTGCGGGGTGGGGCTGGCCAACTTCGTCTGCCGGACTCGGAATGCCGCGAGACCTTGTGAGGGGCCTCCGTGTGCCAAAAATAAGCCGCGGGCAAAGCCGCGCCCAAAAATAGCTGCCCGAAGGACGGGGCGCCAAGTTCGTCCAGCGGAAAAAGGCCACAAAAACGGGAGGGCTTTAGCCTTGGGGGGTGGGGCTGGCCAACTTTGTCCGCCGGACTCGGAATGCCGTGAGACCCTGCGAGGGGCCTCCATGTGCCAAAAATAGGCTGCGGGCAAAGCCGCACCCAAAAATAACCACCCGAAGGATGGGGCGCCAAGTTCGTCCAGCGGAAAAAGGCCACAAAAACGGGTGGGCTATAGGCTTGGGGGGTGGGGCTGGCCGACTTCGTCCGCCAAACTCGGAATGCCGCGAGACCTTGCGAGGGGCCTCCGTGTGCCAAAAATAGGCCGCAGGCAAAGCCGCGCCCAAAAATAACCGCCCGAAGGCCGGGGCGCCAAGTTCGTCCAGCGGAAAAAGGCCACAAAAACGGGTGGGCTATAGCCTTGGGGGGTGGGGCTGGCCAACTTCGTCCGCCGGACTCGGAATGCCGCGAGACTTTGCGCGGGGCCTCCGTGTGCCAAAAATAGGCCGCGGGCAAAGCCGCGCCCAAAAATAACCGACCGAAGGCCGGGGCGCCAAGTTCGACCGGCGGAAAAAGGCCACAAAAACGGGTGGGCTATAGCCTTGGGGGGTGGGGCTGGCCAACTTCGTCCGCCGGACTCGGAATGCCGCGAGACTTTGCGAGGGGCCTCCGTGTACCAAAAATAGGCCGCGGGCAAAGCCGCGCCCAAAAATAACCGCCCGAAGGCCGGGGCGCCAAGTTCGTCCAGCGGAAAAAGGCCACAAAAACGGGTGGGCTATAGCATTGGGGGGTGGGGCTGGCCAACTTCATCCGCCGGACTCGGAATGCCGTGAGACCCTGCGAGGGGCCTCCATGTGCCAAAAATAGGCTGCGGGCAAAGCCGCGCCCAAAAAAAACCACCCGAAGGACGGGGCGCCAAGTTCGTCCAGCGGAAAAAGGCCACAAAAACGGGTCGGCTATAGCCTAGGGGGGTGGGGCTGGCCAAATTCGTCCGACAAACTCGGAATGCCGCGAGACCTTGCGAGGGGCCTCCGTGTCCCAAAACTAGGCCGCGGACAAAGCCGCGCCCAAAAATAACCGCCCGAAGGCCGGGCCGCCAAGTTCGACCGGCGGAAAAATGACACAAAAATGGGTGGGCTATAGCCTTGGGGGGTGGGGCTGGCCAACTTCGTCCGCCGGACTCGGAATGCCGCGAGGCCTTGCTAGGGGCCTCCGTGTGCCAAAACTAGGCCACGGGAAAAGCCGCGCCCAAAAATAACCGCCCGAAGGCCGGGGCGCCAAGTTCGTCCAGCGGAAAAAGGTCACAAAAACGGGTGGGCTATAGCATTGGGGGGTGGGGCTGGCCAACTTCATCCGCCGGACTCGGAATGCCGTGAGACCCTACGAGGGGCCTCCATGTGCCAAAAATAGGCTCCGTGCAAAGCCGCGCCCAAAAATAACCACCCGAAGGATGGGGCGCCAAGTTCGTCCAGCGGAAAAAGGCCACAAAAACGGGTGGGCTATAGGCTTGGGGGGTGGGGCTGGCCGACTTCGTCCGCCAAACTCGGAATGCCGCGAGACCTTGTGAGGGGCCTCCGTGTGCCAAAAATAGGCCGCGGGCAAAGCCGCGCCCAAAAATAACCGCCCGAAGGCCGGGGCGCCAAGTTCGTCCAGCGGAAAAAGGCCACAAAAACGGGTGGTCTATAGCCTTGCGGGGTGGGGCTGGCCAACTTCGTCCGCCGGACTCGGAATGCCGCGAGACCTTGTGAGGGGCCTCCGTGTGCCAAAAATAAGCCGCGGGCAAAGCCGCGCCCAAAAATAACTGCCCAAAGGACGGGGCGCCAAGTTCGTCCAGCGGAAAAAGGCCACAAAAACGGGAGGGCTTTAGCCTTGGGGGGTGGGGCTGGCCAACTTCGTCCGCCGGACTCGGAATGCCGTGAGACCCTGCAAGGGGCCTCCATGTGCCAAAAATAGGCTGCGGGCAAAGCCGCGCCCAAAAATAACCACCCGAAGGATGGGGCGCCAAGTTCGTCCAGCGGAAAAAGGCCACAAAAACGGGTGGGCTATAGGCTTGGGGGGTGGGGCTGGCCGACTTCGTCTGCCAAACTCGGAATGCCGCGAGACCTTGCAAGGGGCCTCCGTGTGCAAAAAATAGGCCGCAGGCAAAGCCGCGCCCAAAAATAACTGCCCGAAGGCCGGGGCGCCAAGTTCGTCCAGCGGAAAAAGGCCACAAAAACGGGTGGGCTATAGCCTTGCGGGGTGGGGCTGGCCAACTTCGTCCGCCGGACTCGGAATGCCGCGAGACCTTGTGAGGGGCCTCCGTGTGTCAAAAATAGGCCGCGGACAAAGCCGCGCCCAAAAATAACCGCCCGAAGGCCGGGGCACCAAGTTCGTCCCGCGGAAAAAGGCCACAAAAACGGGTAGGCTATAGCCTTGGGGGGTGGGGCTGGCCAACTTCGTTCGCCAGACTCGGAATGCCGTGAGCCCTGCGAGGGGCCTCCATGTGCCAAAAATAGGCCGCGGGCAAAGCTGCGCGCAAAAATAACCGCCCGAAGGCCGGGGCGCCAAGTTCGTCCAGCGGAAAAAGGCCACAAAAACGGGTGGGCTATAGCCTTGGGGGGTGGGGCTGGCCAACTTCGTCCGCCGATATCGGAATGCCGCGAGACTTTGTGAGGGCCCTCCGTGTGCCAAAAGAAGTCCGCGGGCAAAGACGCGCCCACAAATAACCGCCCGAAGGCCGGGGCGCCATGTTCGTGCAGCGGAAAAAGGGCACAAAAACGGGTGGGCTATAGCCTTGGGGGGTGGGGCAGGCCAACTTCGTCCGCCGGACTCGGAATGCCGCGAGACTTTGCGAGGGGCCTCCGTGTGCCAAAAATAGGGCCGCGGGCAAAGCCGCGCCCAAAAATAACCGCCCGAAGGCCAGGGCGCCAAGTTCGTCCAGCGGAACAAGGCCACAAAAACGGGTGGGCTATAGCCTTGGGGGGTGGGGCAGGCCAACTTCGTCCGCCGGACTCGGAATACCGCGATACTTTGCGAGGGGCCTCCGTGTGCCAAAAACAGGCCGTGGGCAAAGCCGCAACAAAAAATAACCACCCGAAGGCCAGGGCACCAAGTTCGTCCAGCGGAAAAAGGCCAGAAAAACGGGTGGGCTATAGCCTTGGGTGGTGGGGCTGGCCAACTTCGTCCGCCGGACTCGGAATGCCGCGAGACTTTGCGAGGGGCCTCCGTGTGCCAGAAATAGGCCGCGGGCTAATCCGCGCCCTAAAATAACCGCCCAAATGCCGGGGCGCCAAGTTCGTCCAGCGGAAAAAGGCCACAAAAACGGGTGGGCTATAGCCTTGGGGGGTGGGGCTGGCCAACTTCGTCCGCCGATATCGGAATGCCGCGAGACTTTGTGAGGGCCCTCCGTGTGCCAAAAGAAGTCCGCGGGCAAAGACGCGCCCACAAATAACCGCCCGAAGGCCGGGGCGCCATGTTCGTGCAGCGGAAAAAGGGCACAAAAACGGGTGGGCTATAGCCTTGGGGGGTGGGGCAGGCCAACTTCGTCCGCCGGACTCGGAATGCCGCGAGACTTTGCGAGGGGCCTCCGTGTGCCAAAAATAGGGCCGCGGGCAAAGCCGCGCCCAAAAATAACCGCCCGAAGGCCAGGGCGCCAAGTTCGTCCAGCGGAACAAGGCCACAAAAACGGGTGGGCTATAGCCTTGGGGGGTGGGGCAGGCCAACTTCGTCCGCCGGACTCGGAATACCGCGAGACTTTGCGAGGGGCCTCCGTGTGCCAAAAACAGGCCGTGGGCAAAGCCGCACCAAAAAATAACCACCCGAAGGCCAGGGCACCAAGTTCGTCCAGCGGAAAAAGGCCAGAAAAACGGGTGGGCTATAGCCTTGGGTGGTGGGGCTGGCCAACTTCGTCCGCCGGACTCGGAATGCCGCGAGACTTTGCGAGGGGCCTCCGTGTGCCAGAAATAGGCCGCGGGCAAATCCGCGCCCTAAAATAACCGCCCAAATGCCGGGGCGCCAAGTTCGTCCAGCGGAAAAAGGCCACAAAAACGGGTGGGCTATAGCCTTGGGGTGTGGGGCTGGCCAACTTCGTCCGCCGGACTCGGAATGCCGCGAGACTTTGCGAGGGGCCTCCGTGTGCAAAAATTAGGCCGCGGGAAAAGCCGCGCCCAAAAATAACAGCCCAAAGGCCGTGGCGCCAAGTTCGTCCAGCGGAAAAAGGCCACAAAAACGGGTGGGCGCCTTGGGGGGTGGGGCTGGCCGACTTCGTCCGCCAAACTCGGAATGCCGCGAGACCTTGCGAGGGGCCTCCGTGTGCCAAAAATAGGCCGCGGGCAAAGCCGCGCCCAAAAATAACCGCCCGAAGGCCGGGGCGCCAAGTTCGTCCAGCGGAAAAAGGCCACAAAAACGGGTGGGCTATAGCCTTGCGGGGTGGGGCTGGCCAACTTCGTCCGCCGGACTCGGAATGCCGTGAGACCTTGTGAGGGGCCTCCGTGTGCCAAAAATAAGCCGCGGGCAAAGCCGCGCCCAAAAATTACGGCCCGAAGGACGGGCCACCAAGTTCGTCCAGCGGAAAAAGGCCACAAAAACGGGAGGGCTTTAGCCTTGGGGGGTGGGGCTGGCCAACTTCGTCCGCCGGACTCGGAATGCCGTGAGACCTTCAAGGGGCCTCCATGTGCCAAAAATAGGCTGCGGGCAAAGCCGCACCCAAAAATAACTGCCCGAAGGCCGGGGCGCCAAGTTCGTCCAGCGGAAAAAGGCCACAAAAAAGGGTGGGCTATAGCCTTGGGGGGTGGGGCTGGCCAACTTCGTCCGCCGGACTCGGAATGCCGCGAGACCCTGCGAGGGGTCTCCTGTGCCAATAGAAGTGCGCGGGCAAAGCCGCGACCAAAAATAACCGGCCGAAGGCCGGGGCGCCATGTTCGTCCTGCGGAAAAAGGCCACAAAAACGGGTGGGCTATAGCCTTGGGGGGTGGGGCAGGCCAACTTCGTCCGCCGGACTCGGAATGCTGCGAGACTCTGCGAGGGGCCTCCGTATGCCAAAAAATGGCCGCGGGCAAAGCGGCGCCCAAAAATAACCGCCCCGAAGGCCGGGGCGCCAAGTTCGTCCAGCGGAAAAAGGCCACAAAAACGAGAGGGCTTTAGCCTTGGGGGGTGGGGCTGGCCAACTTCGTCCGCCGGACTCGGAATGCCGCGAGACCTTGTGAGGGGCCTCCGTGTGCCAAAAATAAGCCGCGGGCAAAGCCGCGCCCAAAAATAACTGCCCGAAGGATGGGGCGCCAAGTTCGTCCAGCGGAAAAAGACCACAAAAACGGGAGGGCTTTAGCCTTGGGGGGTGGGGCTGGCCAACTTCGTCCGCCGGACTCAGAATGCCGTGAGACCCTGCAAGCGGCCTCCATGTGCCAAAAATAGGCTGCGGGCAAAGCCGCGCCCAAAAATAACTGCCCGAAGGCCGGGGCGCCAAGTTCGTCCAGCGGAAAAAGGCCACAAAAAAGGGTGGGCTATAGCCTTGGGGGGTGGGGCTGGCCAACTTCGTCCGCCGGACTCGGAATGCTGCGAGACCCTGCGAGGGGTCTCCTGTGCCAATAGAAGTCCGCGGGCAAAGCCGCGACCATAAATAACCGGCCGAAGGCCGGGGCGCCATGTTCGTCCAGCGGAAAAAGGCCACAAAAACGAGTGGGCTATAGCCTTGGGGGGTGGGGCTGGCCAACTTCGTCCGCCGGACTCGGAAGGCCGCGAGACTTTGCGAGGGGCCTCCGTGTGCCAAAAATAGGCCGCGGGCAAAGCCGCGCCCAACAATAACCGCCCGACGGCCGGGGCGCCAAGTTCGTCCAGCGGAAAAAGGCCACAAAAACGGGTGGGCTATAGCCTAGGGGGGTGGGGCCGGCCCACTTCGACCGCCGGTCTCGGAATGCTGCGAGACTTTGCGAGGGGCCTCCGTGTGCCAAAAATAGGCCGCGGTCAAAGCCGCACCAAAAAATAACCACCCGAAGGCCGGGGCGCCAAGTTCGTCCAGCGGAAAAAGGCCACAAAAACGGGTGGGCTATAGCCTTGGGGGGTGGGGCTGGCCAACTTCGTCCGCCGGACTCGGAATGCCGCGAGACTTTGCGAGGGGCCTCCGTGTGCCAAAAATAGGCCGCGGGCAAAGCCGCGCCCAACAATAACCGCCCGACGGCCGAGGCGCCAAGTTCGTCCAGCGGAAAAAGACACAAAAACGGGTGGGCTATAGCCTAGGGGGGCGGGGCCAGCCAACTTCGTCCGCCGGACTCGGAATGCCGCGAGACCCTGCGAGGGGTCTCCTGTGCCAATAGAAGTCCGCGGGCAAAGCCGCGACCAAAAATAACCGGCCGAAGGCCAGGGCGCCATGTTCGTCCAGCGGAAAAAGGCCACAAAAACGGGTGGGCTATAGCCTTGGGGGGTGGGGCAGGCCAACTTCGTCCGCCGGACTCGGAATGCCGCGAGACTTTGCGAGGGGCCTCCGTGTGCCAAAAAATGGCCGCGGGCAAAGCGGCGCCCAAAAATAACCGCCCCGAAGGCCGGGGCGCCAAGTTCGTCCAGCGGAAAAAGGCCACAAAAACGGGTGGGCTATAGCCTTGGGGGGTGGGGCTGGCCAACTTCGTCCGCCGGACTCGGAATGCCGCGAGACCCTGCGAGGGGCCTCCGTGTGCCAAAAATAGGCCGCGGGCAAAGCCGCGCCCAAAAATAACCGACCGAAGGACGGGGCGCCAAGTTCGTCCAGCGGAAAAAGGCCACAAAAACGGGTGGGCTATAGCCTTGGGGGGTGGGGCTGGCCAACTTCGTCCGCCGGACTCGTAATGCCATTAGACTTTACGAGGGGCCTCCGGGTGCCAAAAATAGGCCGCGGGCAAAGTCGCGCCCAAAATTAACCGCCCGAAGGCCGGGGCGCCAAGTTCGTCCACCGGAAAAAGGCCACAAAAACGGGTGGGCTATAGCCTTGGGGGGTGGGGCTGGCCCACTTCGTCCACCGGACTCGGAATGCCGCGAGACTCTGCGAGGGGCCTCCGTATGCCAAAAAATGGCCACGGGAAAGCGGTGCCCAAAAATAACCGCCCGAAGGCCGGGGCGCCAAGTTCGTCCAGCAGAAAAAGGCCACAAAAACGGGTGGGCTATAGCCTTGCGGGGTGGGGCTGGCCAACTTCGTCCGCCGGACTCAGAATGCGGCGAGACTTTGCGAGGCGCCTCCGTGTGCAAAAAATAGGCCGCGGGCAAAGCCGCGCCCAAAAATAACCGCCCGAAGGCAGGGGCGCCATGTTCGTCCAGCGGAAAAAGGCCACAAAAACGGGTGGGCTATAGCCTTGGGGGGTGGGGCTGGCCAACTTCGTATGCCGGACTCGGAATGCCGTGAGACTCTGCGAGGGGCCTCCATGTGCCAAAAATAGGCCGCGGGCAAAGCCGCGCCCAAAAATAACCGACCGAAGGACGGGGCGCCAAGTTCGTCCAGCGGAAAAAGGCCACAAAAACGGGTGGGCTATAGCCTTGGGGGTTGGGGCTGGCCAACTTCGTCCGCCGGACTCGGAATGCCGCGAGACTCTGGGAGGGGCCTCCGTGTGCCAAAAATTGGCGCGCCCAAAAATAACCTCCCGAAGGCCGGGGCGCCAAGTTCGTCCAGCGGAAAAAGGCCACAAAAACGGGTGGGCTATAGCCTTGGGGGGTGGGGCTGGCCAACTTCGTCCGCCGGACTCAGAATGCCGCGAGACCTTGCGAGGGGCCTCCGTGTGCCAAAAATATGCCACGGGCAAAGCCGCGCCCAAAAATAACCACCCGAAGGCTGGGGCGCCAAGTTCGTCCAGCAGAAAAAGGCCACAAAAACGGGTGGGCTATAGCCTTGCGGGGTGGGGCTGGCCGACTTCGTCCGCCGGACTCGAAATGCGGCAAGACTTTGCGAGGGGCCTCCGTGTGCCAAAAATATGCCACGGGCAAAGCCGCGCCCAAAAATAAACGCCCAAAGGCCGGGGCGCCATGTTCGTCCAGCGGAAAAAGGCCACAAAAACGGGTGGTCTATATAGCCTTGGGGGGTGGGGCTGGCCAACTACGTCCGCCGGACTCGGAATGCCGCGAGACTTTGCGAGGGGCCTCCGTGTGCCAAAAATAGGCCGCGGGCAAAGCCGCGCCCAAGAATAACTGCCCGAATGCCGGGGCGCCAAGTTCGTCGAGCAGAAAAAGGCCACAAAAACGGGTGGGCTATAGCCTAGGGGGGTGGGGCTGGCCAACTTCGTCCGCCGGACTCAGAATGCCGTGAGACTTAGTAAGGGGCCTCCGTGTGCCAAAAATAGGCCACGGGAAAATCCGCACCCAAAAATAACCGCCCGAAGGCCGGGGCGCCAAGTTCGTCCAGCGGAGAAAGGCCCCAAAAACGGGTGGGCTGTAGCCTTAGGGGGTGGGGCTGGCCAACTTCGTCCAACGGACTCGGGATGCCGCGAGACTTTGCGAGGGGCCTCCGTGTGCCAAAAATAGGCCGCGGGCAAAGCCGCGCCCAAAAATAACCGCCCGAAGGCCGGGGCGCCAAGTCCGTCCAGTGGAAAAAGGCCCCAAAAACGGATGGGCTATAGCCTTAGGGGGTGGGGCTGGCCAACTTTGTCCGCCGGATTCGGAATGCCGCGAGAGCTTGCGAGGGGCCTCCGTGTCCTAAAAATAGGCGGCGGGCAAAGCCGCGCCCAAAAATAACCGCCCGAAGGCCGGGGCGCCAAGTTCGTCCAGCGGAAAAAGGCCACAAAAACGGGTGGGCTATAGCCTTGGGGGGTGGGGCTGGCCAACTTCGTCCGCCGGACTCGGATTGCCGCGAGACTTTAAGAGGGGCCTCTATGTGCCAAAAATAGGCCGCGGACAAAGCCGCGCCCAAAAATAGCCGCACGAAGGTCGGGGCGCCAAGTTCGTCAATAGGAAAAAGGCCACAAAAACGGGTGGGCTATAGCCTTGGGGGGTGGGGCTGGCCAACTTCGTCCGCCGGACTCGAAATGCGGTAAGACTTTGCGAGGGGCCTCCGTGTGCCAAAAATATGCCACGGGCAAAGCCGCGCCCAAAAATAAAAGCCCAAAGGCCGGGGCGCCATGTTCGTCCAGTGGAAAAAGGCCACAAAAACGGGTGCTCTATATAGCCTAGGGGGGTGGGGCTGGCCAACTTCGTCCGCCGGACTCGGAATGCCGCGAGACCTTGCGAGGGGCCTCCGTGTGCAAAAAATAGGACGCGGGCAAACCCGCACCCAAAAATAACCGCCCGAAGGCCGGGGCGCCAAGTTCGTCCAGCAGAAAAAGGCCACAAAAACGGGTGGGCTGTAGCCTTGGGGGGTGGGGCTGGCCAACTTCGTCCGCCGGACTCGGAATGCCGCGAGACTTTGCGAGGGTCCTCCGTGTGCCAAAAATAGGCCGCGGGCAAAGCCGTTCCCAAAAATAACCGCCCGAAGGCCGAGGCGCCAAGTTCGTCCAGCGGAAAAAGGCCACAAAAACGGGTGGGCTATAGCCTTGGGGGGTGGGGCTGGCCGACTTCGTCCGCCAAACTCGGAATGCCGCGAGACCCTGCGAGGGGCCTCCGTGTGCCAAAAATAGGCCACGGGCAAAGCCGCGCGCAAAAATAACCGCCCGAAGGCCGGGGCGCCAAGTTCGTCTAGTGGAAAAAGGCCACAAAAACGGGTGGGCTATAGCCTTGGGGGGTGGGGCTGGCCAACTTCGTCCGCCGGACTCGGAATGCCGCGAGACCCTGCGAGGGGCCTCCGTGTGCCAAAAATAGGCCGCGGGCAAAGCCGCGCCCAAAAATAACCGACCGAAGGACGGGGCGCCAAGTTCGTCCAGCGGAAAAAGGCCACAAAAACGGGTGGGCTATAGCCTTGGGGGGTGGGGCTGGCCAACTTCGTCCGCCGGACTCGTAATGCCGTGAGACTTTACGAGGGGCCTCCGGGTGCCAAAAATAGGCCGCGGGCAAAGTCGCGCCCAAAAATAACCGCCCGAAGGCCGGGGCGCCAAGTTCGTCCACCGGAAAAAGGCCACAAAAACGGGTGGGCTATAGCCTTGGGGGGTGGGGCTGGCCCACTTCGTCCGCCGGACTCGGAATGCCGCGAGACTCTGCGAGGGGCCTCCGTATGCCAAAAACTGGCCGCGGGCAAAGCGGTGCCCAAAAATAACCGCCCGAAGGCCGGGGCGCCAAGTTCGTCCAGCGGAAAAAGGCCACAAAAACGGGTGGGCTATAGCCTTGGGGGGTGGGGCCGGCCAAATTCGTCCGTCGGACTCGGAATGCCGCGAGACTTTGTGAGGAGCCTCCGTGTGCCAAAAATAGGCCGCGGGCAAAGCCGCGCCCAAAAATAACCGCCCGAAGGCCGGGGCGCCAAGTTCGTCCACCGGAAAAAGGCCACAAAAACGGGTGGGCTATAGCCTTGGGGGGTGGGGCTGGCCGACTTCGTCCGCCAAACTCGGAATGCCGCGAGACCCTGCGAGGGGCCTCCGTGTGCCAAAAATAGGCCACGGGCAAAGCCGCGCGCAAAAATAACCGCCCGAAGGCCGGGGCGCCAAGTTCGTCCAGCGGAAAAAGGCCACAAAAACGGGTGGGCTATAGCCTTGGGGGGTGGGGCTGGCCAAATTCGTCCGCCGGACTCGGATTGCTGCGAGACTTTGCGAGGCGCCTCCGTGTGCCAAAAATAGGCCGCGGGCAAAGCGGCGCCCAAAAATAATCGCCCGAAGGCCGGGGCGCCATGTTCGTCCAGCGGAAAAAGGCCACAAAAACGGGTGGGCTATAGCCTTGGGGGGTGGGGCTGGCCAACTTCATATGCCGGACTCGGAATGCCGTGAGACTCTGCGAGGAGCCTCCATGTGCCAAAAATAGGCCGCGGGCAAAGCCGCGCCCAAAAATAACCGCCCGAAGGCTGGGCCGCTAAGTTCGTCCAGCGGAAAAAGGCCACAAAAACGGGTGGGCTATAGCCTTGGGGGGTGGGGCTGGCCAACTTCGTCCGCCGGACTTGGAATGCCGCGAGACTTTCCGAGGGGCCTCCGTGTGCCAAAAATAGGCCGCGGGCAAAGCCGCGCCAAGAAATAATCACCCGAAGGCCGGGGCGCCAAGTTCGTCCATCAGAAAAAGGCCACAAAAACGGGTGGGCTATAGCATTGGGGGGTGGGGCTGGCCAACTTCGTCCGCCGGACTCGGAATGCCGCGAGTCTTTACGTGGGGCCTCCGTGTGCAAAAAATAGGACGAGGGCAAAGCCGCGCCCAAGAATAACCGCCCGAATGCCGGGGCGCCAAGTTCGTCCAGCGGAAAAAGGCCTCAAAAACGGGTGGGCAATAGCCTTGGGGGGTGGGGCTGGCCAACTTCGTCCGCCGGGCTCGGAATGCCGCGAGACTTTGCGAGGGGCCTCCGTGTGCCAAAAATAGGCTGCGGACAAAGCCGCCCCCGAAAATAACCGCCCCGAAGGCCGGGGCGCCAAGTTCGTCCAGCGGAAAAAGGCCACAAAAACGGGTGGGCTATAGCCTTGGGGGGTGGGGCTGGCCAACTTCGTCCGCCGGACTCAGAATGCCGCGAGACCCTGCAAGGGGCCTCCGTGTGCCAAAAATAGGCCGCGGGCAAAGCCGCGCCCAAAAATAACCGACCGAAGGACGGGGCGCCAAGTTCGTCCAGCGGAAAAAGGACACAAAAACGGGTGGGCTATAGCCTTGGGGGTTGGGGCTGGCCAACTTCGTCCGCCGGACTCGTAATGCCGCGAGACTTTGCGAGGGGCCTCCGTGTGCCAAAAATAGGCCCCGGGCAAAGCCGCGCCCAAAAATAACCGCCGAAGATTTGGGCGCCAAGTTCGTCCAGCGCAAAAAAGTCCACATAAACGGGTGGGCTATAGCCTTGGGGGGTTGGGCTGACCAACTTCATCCGCCGGACTCGGAATACCGTGAGACTCTGCCAGGGGCCTCCGTGTGACAAAAATAGGCCGCGGGCAAAGCCGCGCCCAAAAATAACCGCCTGAAGGCTGGTGCGCCAAGTTCGTCCTGCGGAAAAAGGCCACAAAAACGGGTGGGCTATAGCCTTGGGGGGTGGGGCTGGCTAACTTAGTTCGCCGGACTCGGAATGCCGCGAGACTTTGCGAGGGGCCTCCGTGTGCCAAAAATAGGCCGCGGGCAAAGCCGCGCCCAAAAATAACCGCCTGAAGGCCGGGGCGCCAAGTTCGTCCAGCGGAAAAAGACCACAAAAACGGGTGGGCTATAGCCTTGGGGGGTGGGGCTGGCCAAATTCGTCCGCCGGACTCGGAATGCCGCGAGACTCTGCGAGGGGCCTCCGTGTGCCAAAAATAGGCGGGCCCAAAAATAACCTCCCGAAGGCCGGGGCGCCAAGTTCGTCCAGCGGAAAAAGGCCACAAAAACGGGTGGGCTATAGCCTTGGGGGGTGGGGCTGGCCCACTTCGTCCGCCGGACTCGGAATGCCGCGAGACCTTACGAGGGGTCACCGTGTGCCAAAAATAGGCCGCGGGCAAAGCCGCGCCTAAAAATAACCGCCCGAAGGCCGGGGCGCCAAGTTCGTCCAGTGGAAAAAGGCCACAAAAACGGGTGGGCAATAACCTTGGGGGGTGGGGCTGGCCAACTTCGTCCGCCGGACTCGGAATGCCGCGAGACTTTACGAGGGGCCTCCGTGTGCCAAAAATAGGCCACGGGAAAATCCGCACCCAAAAATAACCACCCGAAGGCCGGGGCGCGAAGTTCGTCCATCGGAAAAAGGCCCCAAAGACGGGTGGGCTATAGCCTTAGGGGGTGGGGCTGGCCAACTTCGTCCGCCGGACTCGGGATGCCGCGAGACTTTGCGAGGGGCCTCCATGTGCCAAAAATAGGCCGCGGGCAAAGCCGCGCCCAAAAATAACCGCCCGAAGGCCGGGGCGCCAAGTTCGTCCAGCGGAAAAAGGCCCCAAAAACGGATGGGCTATAGCCTTAGGGGGTGGGGCTGGCCAACTTTGTCCGCCGGACTCGGAATGCCGCGACACCTTGCGAGGGGCCTCCGTGTCCTAAAACTAGGCCGCGGGCAAAGCCGCGCCCAAAAATAACCGCCCGAAGGCCGGGGCGCCAAGTTCGTCCAGCGGAAAAAGGCCACAAAAACGGGTGGGCTATAGCCTTGGGGGGTGGGGCTGGCCAACTTCGTCCGCCGAACTCGGAATGCTGTGAGACTTAGTAAGGGGCCTCCGTGTGCCAAAAATAGGCCCCGGGAAAATCCGCACCCAAAAATAACCGCCCGAAGGCCGGGGCACCAAGTTCGTCCAGCGGAAAAAGGCCCCAAAAACGGGTGGGCTATAGCCTTGGGGGGTGGGGCTGGCCAACTTCGTCCGCCGGACTCAGAATGCCGCGAGACCTTGCGAGGGGCCTCCGTCTGCCAAAAATAGGCCGCGGGCAAAGCCGCGCCCATAAATAACCGCCCGAAGGCCGGGGCGCCAAGTTCGTCCAGCGGAAAAAGGCCACAAAAACGGGTGGGCAATAGCCTTGGGGGGTGGGGCTGGCCAACTTCGTCCGCCGGACTCGGGATGCCGCGAGACTTTGCGAGGGGCCTCCATGTGCCAAAAATAGGCCGCGGGCAAAGCCGCGCCCAAAAATAACCGCCCGAATGCCGGGGCGCCATGTTCGTCCAGCGGAAAAAGGCCACAAAAACGGGTGGTCTATATAGCCTTGGGGGGTGGGGCTGGCCAACTTCGTCCGCCGGACTCGGAATGCCGCGAGACTTTGCGAGGGGCCTCCGTGTGCCAAAAATAGGCCGCGGGCAAAGCCGCGGCCAAAAATAAACGCCCAAAGGCCGGGGCGCCATGTTCGTCCGGCGGAAAAAGGCCACAAAAACGGGTGGTCTATATAGCCTTGGGGGGTGGGGCTGGCCAACTTCGTCCGCCGGACTCGGAATGCCGCGAGACTTTGCGAGGGGCCTCCGTGTGCCAAAAATAGGCCGCGGGCAAAGCCGCGCCCAAAAATAACCGCCCGAAGGCCGGGGTGCCAAGTTCGTCCAGCGGAAAAAGGCCCCAAAAACGGGTGGGCTATAGCCTTGGGGGGTGGGGCTGGCCAACTTCGTCCGCCGGACTCGGAATGCCGCGAAACTTTAAGAGGGGCCTCTGTGTGCCAAAAATAGGCCGCGGACAAAGCCGCGCCCAAAAATAGCCGCACGAAGGTCGGGGCGCCAAGTTCGTCAATCGGAAAAAGGCCACAAAAACGGGTGGGCTATAGCCTTGGGGGGTGGGGCTGGCCAACTTCGTCCGCCGGACTCGGAATGCCGCGAGACTTTAAGAGGGGCCTCTGTGTGCCAAAAATAGGCCGCGGACGAAGCCGCGCCCAAAAATAACCGCCCGAAGGCCGGCACGCCAAGTTCGTCCAGCGAAAAAAGGCCCCAAAAACGGGTGGGCTATAGCCTTGGGGGGTGGGGCTGGCCAACTTCGTCCGCCGAACTCAGAATGCCGTGAGACTTAGTAAGGGGCCTCCGTGTGCCAAAAATAGGCCACGGGAAAATCCGCACCCAAAAATAACCGCCCGAAGGCCGGGGCGCCAAGTTCGTCCAGCGGAAAAAGGCCCCAAAAACGGGTGGGCTATAGCCTTAGGGGGTGGGGCTGGCCAACTTTGTCCGCCGGATTCGGAATGCCGCGAGACCTTGCGAGGGGCCTCCGTGTCCTAAAAATAGGCCGCGGGCAAAGCCGCGCCCAAAAATAACCGCCCGAAGGGCGGGGCGCCATGTTCGTCCAGCGGAAAAAGGCCACAAAAACGGGTGGTCTATATAGCCTTGGGGGGTGGGGCTGGCCAACTTCGTCCACCGGACTCGAAATGCCGCGAGACTTTGCGAGGGGCCTCCGTGTGCCAAAAATAGGCCGCGGGCAAAGCCGCGCCCAAAAATAACCGCCCGAAGGCCGGGGTGCCAAGTTCGTCCAGCGGAAAAAGGCCCCAAAAACGGGTGGGCTATAGCCTTGGGGGGTGGGGCTGGCCAACTTCGTCCGCCGGACTCGGAATGCCGCGAGACTTTAAGAGGGGCCTCTGTGTGCCAAAAATAGGCCGCGGACAAAGCCGCGCCCAAAAATAGCCGCACGAAGGTCGGGGCGCCAAGTTCGTCAATCGGAAAAAGGCCACAAAAACGGGTGGGCTATAGCCTTGGGGGGTGGGGCTGGCGAACTTCGTCCGCCGGACTCGGGATGCCGCGAGACTTTGCGAGGGGCCTCCGTGTGCCAAAAATAGGCCACGGGCAAAGCCGCGCCCAAAAATAACCGCCCGAAGGCCGGGGCGCCAAGTTCATCCAGCGGAAAAAGGCCCCAAAAACGGGTGGGCTATAGCCTTGGGGGGTGGGGCTGGCCAACTTCGTCCGCCGGACTCGGAATGCCGCGAGACTTTAAGAGGGGCGTCTGTGTGCCAAAAATAGGCCGCGGACAACGCCGCGCCCAAAAATAGCCGCACGAAGGTCGGGGCGCCAAGTTCGTCAATCGGAAAAAGGCCACAAAAACGGGTGGGCTATAGCCTTGGGGGGTGGGGCTGGCCAACTTCGTCCGCCGGACTCGGGATGCCGTGAGACTTTGCGAGGAGCCTCCGTGTGCCAAAAATAGGCCGCGGGCAAAGCCGCGCCCAAAAATAACCGCCCGAAGGCCGGGGCGCCAAGTTCGTCCAGCGGAAAAAGGCCCCAAAAACGGATGGGCTATAGCCTTAGGGGGTGGGGCTGGCCAACTTTGTCCGCCGGATTCGGAATGCCGCGAGACCTTGCGAGGGGCCTGCGTGTCCTAAAAATAGGCCGCGGACAAAGCCGCGCCCAAAAATAACCGCCCGAAGGCCGGGGCGCCAAGTTCGTCCAGCGGAAAAAGGCCACAAAAACGGGTGGGCTATAGCCTTGGGGGGTGGGGCTGGCCAACTTCGTCCGCCGGACTCGGAATGCCGCGAGACTTTAAGAGGGGCCTCTGTGTGCCAAAAATAGGCCGCGGACAAAGCCGCGCCCAAAAATAGCCGCACGAAGGTCGGGGCGCCAAGTTCGTCAATCGGAAAAAGGCCACAAAAACGGGTGGGCTATAGCCTTGGGGGGTGGGGCTGGCCAACTTCGTCCGCCGGACTCGAAATGCGGCAAGACTTTGCGAGGGGCCTCCGTGTGCCAAAAATATGCCGCGGGCAAAGCCGCGCCCAAAAATAAACGCCCAAAGGCCGGGGTGCCATGTTCGTCCAGCGGAAAAAGGCCACAAAAACGGGTGGTCTATATAGCCTTGGGGGGTGGGGCTGGCCAACTTCGTCCGCCGGACTCGGAATGCCGCGAGACTTTAAGAGGGGCCTCCGTGTGTCAAAAATAGGCCGCGGGCAAAGCCGCGCCCAAAAATAACCGCCCGAAGGCCGGGGTGCCAAGTTCGTCCAGCGGAAAAAGGCCCCAAAAACGGGTGGGCTATAGCCTTGGGGGGTGGGGCTGGCCAACTTCGTCCGCCGGACTCGGAATTCCGCGAGACTTTAAGAGGGGCCTCTGTGTGCCAAAAATAGGCTGCGGACAAAGCCGCGCCCAAAAATAACCGCCCGAAGGCCGGCACGCCAAGTTCGTCCAGCGGAAAAAGGCCACAAAAACGGGTGGGCTATAGCCTTTGGGGGTGGGGCTGGCCACCTTCGTCCGCCGAACTCGGAATGCCGTGAGACTTTGTAAGGGGCCTCCGTGTGCCAAAAATAGGCCACGGGAAAAGCCGTACCCAAAAATAACCACCCGAAGGCCGGGGCGCCAAGTTCGTCCAGCGGAACAAGGCCCCAAAAACGGGTGGGCTATAGCCTTGGGGGGTGGGGCTGGCCAACTTCGTCCGCCGAACTCAGAATGCCGTGAGACTTAGTAAGGGGCCTCCGTGTGCCAAAAATAGGCCACGGGAAAATCCGCACCCAAAAATAACCGCCCGAAGGCCGGGGCGCCAAGTTCGTCCAGCGGAAAAAGGCCCCAAAAACGGGTGGGCTATAGCCTTAGGGGGTGGGGCTGGCCAACTTCGTCCGCCGGACTCGGGATGCCGCGAGACTTTGCGAAGGGCCTCCGTGTGCCAAAAATAGGCCGCGGGCAAAGCCGCGCCCAAAAATAACCGCCCGAAGGCCGGGGCGCCAAGTTCGTCCAGCGGAAAAGGCCACAAAAACGGGTGGGCTATAGCCTTGGGGGGTGGGGCTGGCCAACTTCGTCCGCCGGACTCGGAATGCCGCGAGACTTTAAGAGGGGCCTCTGTGTGCCAAAAATAGGCCGCGGACAAAGCCGCGCCCAAAAATAGCCGCACGAAGGTCGGGGCGCCAAGTTCGTCAATCGGAAAAAGGCCACAAAAACGGGTGGGCTATAGCCTTGGGGGGTGGGGCTGGCCAACTTCGTCCGCCGGACTCGAAATGCGGCAAGACTTTGCGAGGGGCCTCCGTGTGCCAAAAATATGCCGCGGGCAAAGCCGCGCCCAAAAATAAACGCCCAAAGGCCGGGGTGCCATGTTCGTCCAGCGGAAAAAGGCCACAAAAACGGGTGGTCTATATAGCCTTGGGGGGTGGGGCTGGCCAACTTCGTCCGCCGGACTCGGAATGCCGCGAGACTTTAAGAGGGGCCTCCGTGTGTCAAAAATAGGCCGCGGGCAAAGCCGCGCCCAAAAATAACCGCCCGAAGGCCGGGGTGCCAAGTTCGTCCAGCGGAAAAAGGCCCCAAAAACGGGTGGGCTATAGCCTTGGGGGGTGGGGCTGGCCAACTTCGTCCGCCGGACTCGGAATTCCGCGAGACTTTAAGAGGGGCCTCTGTGTGCCAAAAATAGGCTGCGGACAAAGCCGCGCCCAAAAATAACCGCCCGAAGGCCGGCACGCCAAGTTCGTCCAGCGGAAAAAGGCCACAAAAACGGGTGGGCTATAGCCTTTGGGGGTGGGGCTGGCCACCTTCGTCCGCCGAACTCGGAATGCCGTGAGACTTTGTAAGGGGCCTCCGTGTGCCAAAAATAGGCCACGGGAAAAGCCGTACCCAAAAATAACCACCCGAAGGCCGGGGCGCCAAGTTCGTCCAGCGGAACAAGGCCCCAAAAACGGGTGGGCTATAGCCTTGGGGGGTGGGGCTGGCCAACTTCGTCCGCCGGACTCGGAATGCCGCGAGACTTTAAGAGGGGCCTCTGTGTGCCAAAAATAGGCCGCGGACAAAGCCGCGCCCAAAAATAGCCGCACGAAGGTCGGGGCGCCAAGTTCGTCAATCGGAAAAAGGCCACAAAAACGGGTGGGCTATAGCCTTGGGGGGTGGGGCTGGCGAACTTCGTCCGCCGGACTCGGGATGCCGCGAGACTTTGCGAGGGGCCTCCGTGTGCCAAAAATAGGCCGCGGACAAAGCCGCGCCCAAAAATAACCGCCCGAAGGCCGGGGCGCCAAGTTCATCCAGCGGAAAAAGGCCCCAAAAACGGGTGGGCTATAGCCTTGGGGGGTGGGGCTGGCCAACTTCGTCCGCCGGACTCGGAATGCCGCGAGACTTTAAGAGGGGCGTCTGTGTGCCAAAAATAGGCCGCGGACAAAGCCGCGCCCAAAAATAGCCGCACGAAGGTCGGGGCGCCAAGTTCGTCAATCGGAAAAAGGCCACAAAAACGGGTGGGCTATAGCCTTGGGGGGTGGGGCTGGCCAACTTCGTCCGCCGGACTCGGGATGCCGTGAGACTTTGCGAGGAGCCTCCGTGTGCCAAAAATAGGCCGTGGGCAAAGCCGCACCCAAAAATAACCGCCCGAAGGCCGGGGCGCCAAGTTCGTCCAGCGGAAAAAGGCCCCAAAAACGGATGGGCTATAGCCTTAGGGGGTGGGGCTGGCCAACTTTGTCCGCCGGATTCGGAATGCCGCGAGACCTTGCGAGGGGCCTGCGTGTCCTAAAAATAGGCCGCGGACAAAGCCGCGCCCAAAAATAACCGCCCGAAGGCCGGGGCGCCAAGTTCGTCCAGCGGAAAAAGGCCACAAAAACGGGTGGGCTATAGCCTTGGGGGGTGGGGCTGGCCAACTTCGTCCGCCGGACTCGGAATGCCGCGAGACTTTAAGAGGGGCCTCTGTGTGCCAAAAATAGGCCGCGGACAAAGCCGCGCCCAAAAATAGCCGCACGAAGGTCGGGGCGCCAAGTTCGTCAATCGGAAAAAGGCCACAAAAACGGGTGGGCTATAGCCTTGGGGGGTGGGGCTGGCCAACTTCGTCCGCCGGACTTGAAATGCGGCAAGACTTTGCGAGGGGCCTCCGTGTGCCAAAAATATGCCGCGGGCAAAGCCGCGCCCAAAAATAAACGCCCAAAGGCCGGGGCGCCATGTTCGTCCAGCGGAAAAAGGCCACAAAAACGGGTGGTCTATATAGCCTTGGGGGGTGGGGCTGGCCAACTTCGTCCGCCGGACTCGGAATGCCGCGAGACTTTAAGAGGGGCCTCCGTGTGCCAAAAATAGGCCGCGGGCAAAGCCGCGCCCAAAACTAACCGCCCGAAGGCCGGGGTGCCAAGTTCGTCCAGCGGAAAAAGGCCCCAAAAACGGGTGGGCTATAGCCTTGGGGGGTGGGGCTGGCCAACTTCGTCCGCTGAACTCAGAATGCCGTGAGACTTAGTAAGGGGCCTCCGTGTGCCAAAAATAGGCCACGGGAAAATCCGCACCCAAAAATAACCGCCCGAAGGCCGGGGCGCCAAGTTCGTCCAGCGGAACAAGGCCCCAAAAACGGGTGGGCTATAGCCTTGGGGGGTGGGGCTGGCCAACTTCGTCCGCCGAACTCAGAATGCCGTGAGACTTAGTAAGGGGCCTCCGTGTGCCAAAAATAGGCAACGGGAAAATCCGCACCCAAAAATAACCGCCCGAAGGCCGGGGCGCCAAGTTCGTCCAGCGGAAAAAGGCCCCAAAAACGGGTGGGCTATAGCCTTAGGGGGTGGGGCTGGCCAACTTCGTCCGCCGGACTCGGGATGCCGCGAGACTTTGCGAAGGGCCTCCGTGTGCCAAAAATAGGCCGCGGGCAAAGCCGCGCCCAAAAATAACCGCCCGAAGGCCGGGGCGCCAAGTTCGTCCAGCGGAAAAAGGCCACAAAAACGGGTGGGCTATAGCCTTGGGGGGTGGGGCTGGCCAACTTCGTCCGCCGGACTCGGAATGCCGCGAGACTTTAAGAGGGGCCTCTGTGTGCCAAAAATAGGCCGCGGACAAAGCCGCACCCAAAAATAGCCGCACGAAGGTCGGGGCGCCAAGTTCGTCAATCGGAAAAAGGCCACAAAAACTGGTGGGCTATAGCCTTGGGGGGTGGGGCTGGCCAACTTCGTCCGCCGGACTCGAAATGCGGCAAGACTTTGCGAGGGGCCTCCGTGTGCCAAAAATATGCCGCGGGCAAAGCCGCGCCCAAAAATAAACGCCCAAAGGCCGGGGCGCCATGTTCGTCCAGCGGAAAAAGGCCACAAAAACGGGTGGTCTATATAGCCTTGGGGGGTGGGGCTGGCCAACTTCGTCCGCCGGACTCGGAATGCCGCGAGACTTTGCGAGGGGCCTCCGTGTGCCAAAAATAGGCCGTGGGCAAAGCCGCGCCCAAAAATAACCGCCCGAAGGCCGGGGTGCCAAGTTCGTCCAGCGGAAAAAGGCCCCAAAAACGGGTGGGCTATAGCCTTGGGGGGTGGGGCTGGCCCACTTCGTCCGCCGGACTCGGAATGCCGCGAGACTTTAAGAGGGGCCTCTCTGTGCCAAAAATAGGCCGCGGACAAAGCCGCGCCCAAAAATATCCGCACGAAGGTCGGGGCGCCAAGTTCGTCAATCGGAAAAAGGCCACAAAAACGGGTGGGCTATAGCCTTGGGGGGTGGGGCTGGCCAACTTCGTCCGCCGGACTCGGAATGCCGCGAGACTTTAAGAGGGGCCTCTGTGTGCCAAAAATAGGCCGCGGACAAAGCCGCGCCCAAAAATAACCGCCCGAAGGCCGGCACGCCAAGTTCGTCCAGCGAAAAAAGGCCACAAAAACGGGTTGGCTATAGCCTTGGGGGGTGGGGCTGGCGAACTTCGTCCGCCGAACTCAGAATGCCGTGAGACTTAGTAAGGGGTCTCCGTGTGCCAAAAATAGGCCACGGGAAAATCCGCACCCAAAAATAACCGCCCGAAGGCCGGGGCGCCAAGTTCGTCCAGCGGAAAAAGGCCCCAAAAACGGGTGGGCTATAGCCTTAGGGGGTGGGGCTGGCCAACTTCGTCCGCCGGACTCGGGATGCCGCGAGACTTTGCGAGGGGTCTCCGTGTGCCAAAAATAGGCCGCGGGCAAAGCCGCGCCCAAAAATAACCGCCCGAAGGCCGGGGTGCCAAGTTCGTCCAGCGGAAAAAGGCCCCAAAAACGGGTGGGCTATAGCCTTGGGGGGTGGGGCCGGCCAACTTCGTCCGCCGGACTCGGAATGCCGCGAGACTTTAAGAGGGGCCTCTCTGTGCCAAAAATAGGCCGCGGACAAAGCCGCGCCCAAAAATAGCCGCACGAAGGTCGGGGTGCCAAGTTCGTCAATCGGAAAAAGGCCACAAAAACGGGTGGGCTATAGCCTTGGGCGGTGGGGCTGGCCAACTTCGTCCGCCGGACTCGGAATGCCGCGAGACTTTAAGAGGGGCCTCTTTGTGCCAAAAATAGGCCGCGGACAAAGCCGCGCCCAAAAATAACCGCCCGAAGGCCGGCACGCCAAGTTCGTCCAGCGAAAAAAGGCCACAAAAACGGGTGGGCTATAGCCTTGGGGGGTGGGGCTGGCGAACTTCGTCCGCCGAACTCAGAATGCCGTGAGACTTAGTAAGGGGCCTCCGTGTGGCAAAAATAGGCCACGGGAAAATCCGCACCCAAAAATAACCGCCCGAAGGCCGGGGCGCCAAGTTCGTCCAGCGGAAAAAGGCCCCAAAAACGGGTGGCCTATAGCCTTAGGGGGTGGGGCTGGCCAACTTCGTCCGCCGGACTCGGGATGCCGCGAGACTTTGCGAGGGGCCTCCGTGTGCCAAAAATAGGCCGCGGGCAAAGCCGCGCCCAAAAATAACCGCCCGAAGGCCGGGGCGCCAAGTTCGTCCAGCGGAAAAAGGCCCCAAAAACGGATGGGCTATAGCCTTAGGGGGTGGGGCTGGCCAACTTTGTCCGCCGGATTCGGAATGCCGCGAGACCTTGCGAGGGGCCTCCGTGTCCTAAAAATAGGCCGCAGGCAAAGCCGCGCCCAAAAATAACCGCCCGAAGGCCGGGGCGCCAAGTTCGTCCAGCAGAAAAAGGCCACAAAAACGGGTGGGCTATAGCCTTGGGGGGTGGGGCTGGCCCACTTCGTCCGCCGGACTCGGAATGCCGCGAGACTTTAAGAGGGGCCTCTGTGTGCCAAAAATAGGCCGCGGACAAAGCCGCGCCCAAAAATAGCCGCACGAAGGTCGGGGCGCCAAGTTCGTCAATCGGAAAAAGGCCACAAAAACGGGTGGGCTATAGCCTTGGGGGGTGGGGCTGGCCAACTTCGTCCGCCGGACTCGAAATGCGGCAAGACTTTGCGAGGGGCCTCCGTGTGCCAAAAATATGCCGCGGGCAAAGCCGCACCCAAAAATAAACGAACAAAGGCCGGGGCGCCATGTTCGTCCAGCGGAAAAAGGCCACAAAAACGGGTGGTCTATATAGCCTTGGGGGGTGGGGCTGGCCAACTTCGTCCGCCGGACTCGGAATGCCGCGAGACTTTGCGAGGGGCCTCCGTGTGCCAAAAATAGGCCACGGGAAAATCCGCACCCAAAAATAACCGCCCGAAGGCCGGGGCGCCAAGTTCGTCCAGCGGAAAAAGGCCCCAAAAACGGGTGGGCTATAGCCTTAGGGGGTGGGGCTGGCCAACTTCGTCCGCCGGACTCGGGATGCCACGAGACTTTGCGAGGGGCCTCCGTGTGCCAAAAATAGGCCGCGGGCAAAGCCGCGCCCAAAAATAACCACCCGAAGGCCGGCACGCCAAGTTCGTCCAGCGAAAAAAGGCCACAAAAACGGGTGGGCTATAGCCTTGGGGGGTGGGGCTGGCGAACTTCGTCCGCCGAACTCAGAATGCCGTGAGACTTAGTAAGGGGCCTCCGTGTGCCAAAAATAGGCCACGGGAAAATCCGCACCCAAAAATAACCGCCCGAAGGCCGGGGCGCCAAGTTCGTCCAGCGGAAAAAGGCCCCAAAAACGGGTGGGCTATAGCCTTAGGGGGTGGGGCTGGCCAACTTCGTCCGCCGGACTCGGGATGCCGCGAGACTTTGCGAGGGGCCTCCGTGTGCCAAAAATAGGCCGCGGGCAAAGCCGCGCCCAAAAATAACCACCCGAAGGCCGGCACGCCAAGTTCGTCCAGCGAAAAAAGGCCACAAAAACGGGTGGGCTATAGCCTTGGGGGGTGGGGCTGGCGAACTTCGTCCGCCGAACTCAGAATGCCGTGAGACTTAGTAAGGGGCCTCCGTGTGCCAAAAATAGGCCACGGGAAAATCTGCACCCAAAAATAACCGCCCGAAGGCCGGGGCGCCAAGTTCGTCCAGCGGAAAAAGGCCCCAAAAACGGGTGGGCTATAGCCTTAGGGGGTGGGGCTGGCCAACTTCGTCCGCCGGACTCGGGATGCCACGAGACTTTGCGAGGGGCCTCCGTGTGCCAAAAATAGGCCGCGGGCAAAGCCGCGCCCAAAAATAACCACCCGAAGGCCGGCACGCCAAGTTCGTCCAGCGAAAAAAGGCCACAAAAACGGGTGGGCTATAGCCTTGGGGGGTGGGGCTGGCGAACTTCGTCCGCCGAACTCAGAATGCCGTGAGACTTAGTAAGGGGCCTCCGTGTGCCAAAAATAGGCCACGGGAAAATCCGCACCCAAAAATAACCGCCCGAAGGCCGGGGCGCCAAGTTCGTCCAGCGGAAAAAGGCCCCAAAAACGGGTGGGCTATAGCCTTAGGGGGTGGGGCTGGCCAACTTCGTCCGCCGGACTCGGGATGCCGCGAGACTTTGCGAGGGGCCTCCGTGTGCCAAAAATAGGCTGCGGGCAAAGCCGCGCCCAAAAATAACCGCCCGAAGGCCGGGGCGCCAAGTTCGTCCAGCGGAAAAAGGCCCCAAAAACGGATGGGCTATAGCCTTAGGGGGTGGGGCTGGCCCACTTCGTCCGCCGGACTCGGAATGCCGCGAGACTTTAAGAGGGGCCTCTCTGTGCCAAAAATAGGCCGCGGACAAAGCCGCGCCCAAAAATATCCGCACGAAGGTCGGGGCGCCAAGTTCGTCAATCGGAAAAAGGCCACAAAAACGGGTGGGCTATAGCCTTGGGGGGTGGGGCTGGCCAACTTCGTCCGCCGGACTCGGAATGCCGCGAGACTTTAAGAGGGGCCTCCGTGTGCCAAAAATAGGCCGCGGGCAAAGCCGCGCCCAAAAATAACCGCCCGAAGGCCGGGGCGCCAAGTTCGTCCAGCGGAAAAAGGCCCCAAAAACGGATGGGCTATAGCCTTAGGGGGTGGGGCTGGCCAACTTCGTCCGCCGGACTCGGAATGCCGCGAGACTTTAAGAGGGGCCTCTGTGTGCCAAAAATAGGCCACGGACAAAGCCGCGCCCAAAAATAGCCGCACGAAGGTCGGGGCGCCAAGTTCGTCAATCGGAAAAAGGCCACAAAAACGGGTGGGCTATAGCCTTGGGGGGTGGGGCTGGCCAACTTCGTCCGCCGGACTCGAAATGCGGCAAGACTTTGCGAGGGGCCTCCGTGTGCCAAAAATATGCCGCGGGCAAAGCCGCGCCCAAAAATAAACGCCCAAAGGCCGGGGCGCCATGTTCGTCCAGCGGAAAAAGGCCACAAAAACGGGTGGTCTATATAGCCTTGGGGGGTGGGGCTGGCCAACTTCGTCCGCCGGACTCGGAATGCCGCGAGACTTTGCGAGGGGCCTCCGTGTGCCAAAAATAGGCCACGGGAAAATCCGCACCCAAAAATAACCGCCCGAAGGCCGGGGCGCCAAGTTCGTCCAGCGGAAAAAGGCCCCAAAAACGGGTGGGCTATAGCCTTAGGGGGTAGGGCTGGCCAACTTCGTCCGCCGGACTCGGGATGCCACGAGACATTGCGAGGGGCCTCCGTGTGCCAAAAATAGGCCGCGGGCAAAGCCGCGCCCAAAAATAACCGCCCGAAGGCCGGGGCGCCAAGTTCGTCCAGCGGAAAAAGGCCCCAAAAACAGATGGGCTATTGCCTTAGGGGGTGGGGCTGGCCAACTTTGTCCGCCGGATTCGGAATGCCACGAGACCTTGCGAGGGGCCTCCGTGTCCTAAAAATAGGCCGCGGGCAAAGCCGCGCCCAAAAATAACCGCCCGAAGGCCGGGGCGCCAAGTTCGTCCAGCGGAAAAAGGCCACAAAAACGGGTGGGCTATAGCCTTGGCGGGTGGGGCTGGCCAACTTCGTCCGCCGGACTCGGAATGCCGCGAGACTTTAAGAGGGGCCTCTGTGTGCCAAAAATAGGCCGCGGACAAAGCCGCGCCCAAAAATAGCCGCACGAAGGTCGGGGCGCCAAGTTCGTCAATCGGAAAAAGGCCACAAAAACTGGTGGGCTATAGCCTTGGGGGGTGGGGCTGGCCAACTTCGTCCGCCGGACTCGAAATGCGGCAAGACTTTGCGAGGGGCCTCCGTGTGCCAAAAATATGCCGCGGGCAAAGCCGCGCCCAAAAATAAACGCCCAAAGGCCGGGGCGCCATGTTCTTCCAGCGGAAAAAGGCCACAAAAACGGGTGGTCTATATAGCCTTGGGGGGTGGGGCTGGCCAACTTCGTCCGCCGGGCTTGGAATGCCGCGAGACTTTGCGAGGGGCCTCCGTGTGCCAAAAATAGGCCGCGGGCAAAGCCGCGCCCAAAAATAACCGCCCGAAGGCCGGGGCGCCAAGTTCGTCCAGCGGAAAAAGGCCACAAAAACGGGTGGGCTATAGCCTTGGGGGGTGGGGCTGGCCACCTTCGTCCGCCGAACTCGGAATGCCGTGAGACTTTGTAAGGGGCCTCCGTGTGCCAAAAATAGGCCACGGGAAAAGCCGTACCCAAAAATAACCGCCCGAAGGCCGGGGCGCCAAGTTCGTCCAGCGGAAAAAGGCCCCAAAAACGGGTGGGCTATAGCCTTAGGGGGTGGGGCTGGCCAACTTCGTCCGCCGGACTCGGGATGCCGCGAGACTTTGCGAGGGGCCTCCGTGTGCCAAAAATAGGCCGCGGGCAAAGCCGCGCCCAAAAATAACCGCCCGAAGGCCGGGGCGCCAAGTTCGTCCAGCGGAAAAAGGCCCCAAAAACGGGTGGGCTATAGCCTTGGGGGGTGGGGCTGGCCAACTTCGTCCGCCGGACTCGGAATGCCGCGAGACTTTAAGAGGGGCCTCTGTGTGCCAAAAATAGGCTGCGGACAAAGCCGCGCCCAAAAATAACCGCCCGAAGGCCGGCACGCCAAATTCGTCCAGTGGAAAAAGGCCACAAAAACGGGTGGGCTATAGCCTTGGGGGGTGGGGCTGGCCACCTTCGTCCGCCGAACTCGGAATGCCGTGAGACTTTGTAAGGGGCCTCCGTGTGCCAAAAATAGGCCACGGGAAAAGCCGTACCCAAAAATAACCGCCCGAAGGCCGGGGCGCCAAGTTCGTCCAGCGGAAAAAGGCCCCAAAAACGGGTGGGCTATAGCCTTAGGGGGTGGGGCTGGCCAACTTCGTCCGCCGGACTCGGGATGCCGCGAGACTTTGCGAGGGGCCTCCGTGTGCCAAAAATAGGCCGCGGGCAAAGCCGCGCCCAAAAATAACCGCCCGAAGGCCGGGGCGCCAAGTTCGTCCAGCGGAAAAAGGCCCCAAAAACGGATGGGCTATAGCCTTAGGGGGTGGGGCTGGCCAACTTTATCCGCCGGACTCGGAATGCCGCGAGACCTTGCGAGGGGCCTCCGTGTCCTAAAAATAGGCCGCGGGCAAAGCCGCGCCCAAAAATAACCGCCCGAAGGCCGGGGCGCCAAGTTCGTCCAGCGGAAAAAGGCCACAAAAACGGGTGGGCTATAGCCTTGGGGGGTGGGGCTGGCCAACTTCGTCCGCCGGACTCGGAAAGCCGCGAGACTTTGCGAGGGGCCTCCGTGTGCCAAAAATAGGCCGCGGACAAAGCCGCACCCAAAAATAACCTCCCGAAGGCCGGGGCGCCAAGTTCGTCCAGCGGAAAAAGGCCACAAAAACGGGTGGGCTATAGCCTTGGGGGGTGGGGCTGGCCCACTTCGTCCGCCGGACTCGGAATGCCGCGAGACTTTGCGAGGGGCCTCCGTGTACCAGAAATAGGCCGCGGACAAACCCACGACAAAAATAACCGCCCGAAGGCCGGGTCGCCAAGTTCGTCCAGCGGAAAAAGGCCACAAAAACGGGTGGGCTATAGCCTTGGGGGGTGGGGCTGGCCAACTTCGTCCGCCGGACTCGGATTGCCGCGAGACTTTGCGAGGGGCCTCCGTGTGCAAAAAATAGGCCACGGGCACTGCCGCGCCCAAAAATAAGCGCCCGAAGGTCCCGTCCCCAAGTTCATCCGCCGCAAAAATGCCCAAAAAACGGGTGGGCTATAGCCTTAGGGGGTGGGGCTGGCCAACTTCGTCCGCCGGACTCGGGATGCCGCGAGACTTTGCGAGGGGCCTCCGTGTGCCAAAAATAGGCCGCGGGCAAAGCCGCGCCCAAAAATAACCGCCCGAAGGCCGGGGCGCCAAGTTCGTCCAGCGGAAAAAGGCCCCAAAAACGGATGGGCTATAGCCTTAGGGGGTGGGGCTGGCCAACTTTATCCGCCGGACTCGGAATGCCGCGAGACCTTGCGAGGGGCCTCCGTGTCCTAAAAATAGGCCGCGGGCAAAGCCGCGCCCAAAAATAACCGCCCGAAGGCCGGGGCGCCAAGTTCGTCCAGCGGAAAAAGGCCACAAAAACGGGTGGGCTATAGCCTTGGGGGGTGGGGCTGGCCAACTTCGTCCGCCGGACTCGGAAAGCCGCGAGACTTTGCGAGGGGCCTCCGTGTGCCAAAAATAGGCCGCGGACAAAGCCGCACCCAAAAATAACCTCCCGAAGGCCGGGGCGCCAAGTTCGTCCAGCGGAAAAAGGCCACAAAAACGGGTGGGCTATAGCCTTGGGGGGTGGGGCTGGCCCACTTCGTCCGCCGGACTCGGAATGCCGCGAGACCTTACAAGGGGCCTCCGTGTGCCAAAAATAGGCCGCGGGCAAAGCCGCGCCCAAAAATAACCGCCCGAAGGCCGGGGCACCATGTTCGTCCAGTGGAAAAAGGCCACAAAAACGGGTGGGCAATAGCCTTGGGGGGTGGGGCTGGCCAACTTCGTCCGCCAGACTCGGAATGCCGCGAGACTTTGCGAGGGCCCTCCGTGTGCCAAAAATAGGCCGTGGGCAAAGCCGCGCCCAAAAATAACCACCCGAAGGCCGGGGCGCCAAGTTCGTCCAGCGGAAAAAGGCCACAAAAACGGGTGGGCTATAGCCTTGGGGGGTGGGGCTGGCCAACTTCGTCCGCCGGACTCGGAAAGCCGCGAGACTTTGCGAGGGGCCTCCGTGTGCCAAAAATAGGCCGCGGGGAAAGCCGCGCCCAAAAATAAACGCCCAAAGGCCGGGGCGCCATGTTCGTCCAGCGGAATAAGGCCACAAAAACGGGTGGTCTATAGCCTTGGGGGGTGGGGCTGGCAAACTTTGTCCGCCGGACTCGTAATGCCGCGAGACTTTGCGAGGGGCCTTCGTGTGCCAAAAATAGGCCGCGGACAAAGCCGCGCCCAAAAATAACCGCACGAAGGTCGGGGCGCCAAGTTCGTCCAGCGGAAAAAGGCCACAAAAACGGGTTGGCTATAGCCTTGGGGGGTGGGGCTGGCCAACTTCGTCCGCCGGACTCGGAATGCCGCGAGACTTTGCGAGGGGCCTCCGTGTGCCAAAAATAGGCCGCGGGCAAGGCCGCGCCCAAAAATAACTGCCCGAAGGCCGGGGCGCCCAGTTCGTCCAGCGGAAAAAGGCATCAAAAACGGGTGGGCTATAGCCTTGGGGGGTGGGGCTGGCCAACATCGTCCGCCGGACACGGAATGCCGCGAGACTTTGCGAGGGGCCTCCGTGTACCAGAAATAGGCCGCGGACAAACCCACGACAAAAATAACCGCCCGAAGGCCGGGTCGCCAAGTTCGTCCAGCGGAAAAAGGCCACAAAAACGGGTGGGCTATAGCCTTGGGGGGTGGGGCTGGCCAACTTCGTCCGCCGGACTCGGATTGCCGCGAGACTTTGCGAGGGGCCTCCGTGTGCAAAAAATAGGCCACGGGCACTGCCGCGCCCAAAAATAAGCGCCCGAAGGTCCCGTCGCCAAGTTCATCCGCCGCAAAAATGCCCAAAAAACGGGTGGGCTATAGCCTTGGGGGGAGGGGCTGGCCAAGTTCGTCCGCCGGACAAGGAATGGGGCCAGACTTTGCGAGGGGCCTCCGTGTGCCACAAATAGGCCGTGGGAACTGCCGTGCCAAAAAATAATCGCCCGGAGGTACCGTCCCTAAGTTCGTCCGCCGCAAAAATGCCCAAAAAACGGGTGGGCTATAGCCTTGGGGGGAGGCGCTGGCCAAGTTCGTCCGCCGGACTCGGAATGGGGCCAGAGTTTGCGAGGGGCCTCCGTGTGCCAAAAATAGGCCACGGGCACTGCCGCGCCCAAAAATAAGCGCCCGAAGGTAGCGTCCCCAAGTTCGTCTGCCGCAAAAATGCCCAAAAAACGGGTGGGCTATAGCCTTGGGGGGAGGGGCTGGACAGGTTCGTCCGCCGGACTCGGAATGGGGCCAGACTTTGCGAGGGGCCTCCGTGTGCCACAAATAGGCCATGGGAACTGTCGCGCCCAAAAATAAGCGCCCGAAGGTCCAGTCCCCAAGTTCGACCGCCGCAAAAATGCCCAAAAAACGGGTGGGCTATAGCCTTGGGGGGAGGGGCTGGCCAAGTTCGTCCGCCGGACTCGGAATGGGGCCAGACTTTGTGAGGGGCCTCCGTGTGCCAAAAATAGGCCGCGGGCACTGCCGCGCCCAAAAATTACCACCCGAAGGTCCCGTCCCCAAGTTCGTCCGCCGCAAAAATGCCTAAAAAACGGGTGGGCTGTAGCCTTGGGGGGAGGGGCTGGCCATGTTCGTCCGCCGGACTCGGAATGGGGCCAGACTTTGCGAGGGGCCTCCGTGTGCCAAAAATAGGCCGCGGGCACTGCCGCCCCCAAAAATAAGTGCCCGAAGGTCCCGTCCCCAAGTTTGTCCGCCGCAAAAATGCCCAAAAAACGTATTGGCTATAGCATTGGGGGGAGGGGCTGGCCAAGTTCGTCCGCCGGACTCGGAATGGGGCCAGACTTTGCAAGGGGCCTCCATGTGCTAAAAATAGGCCTCGGGCACTGCCGCGCCCAAAAATAAGCGCCCAAAGGTCCCGTCGCCAAGTTCGTCCGCCGTAAAAATTCCCAAAAAATGGGTGGGCTATAGCCTTGGGGGGAGGGGCTGGCCAAGTTCGTCCGCCGGACTCGGAATGGGGCCAGACTTTGCGAGGGGTCTCCGTGTGCCAAAAAAAGGCCGCGGGCACTGCCGCGCCCAAAAATAAGCGCCCGAAGGTCCCGTCCCCAAGTTCGTCCGCCGAAAAATGCCCAAAAAACAGGTGGGCTATAGCCTTGGGGGGAGGGGCTGGCCAAGTTCGTCCACCATACTCGGAATGGGGCAAGACTTTGCGAGGGGGCTCCGTGTACCAAAAATAGGCCGCGGACACTGCCGCGCCCAGAAATAAGCACCCGAAGGTCCCGTCCCCAAGTTCGTCCGCCGCAAAAATGCACAAAAACGGGTGGGCTATAGCCTTGGGGGGAGGGCTGGCCAAGTTAGTCCGCCGGACTCGGAATGGGGCCAGACTTTGCCAGGGGCCTCCGAGTGCCAAAAATAGGCCGCGGGCACTGCCACGCCCTAAAAGAAGCGCTCGAAGGTCCCGTCCCCAAGTTCGTCTGCCGCAAAAATGCCCATAAAACGGGTGGGCTATAGCCTTGGGGGGAGGGGCTGGCCAAGTTCGTCCGCCGGACTCGGAATGGGGCCAGACTTTGCGAGGATCCTCCGAGTGCCAAAAATAGGCCGCGGGCACTGCCGCGCCCTAAAATAAGCACCCGAAGGTCCCGTCCCCAAGTTCGTCCGCCGCAAAAATGCCCAAAAAACAGGTGGGCTATAGCCTTGGGGGGAGGGGCTGGCCAAGTTCGTCCACCGTACTCGGAATGGGGCAAGACTTTGCGAGGAGCCTCGGTGTGCCAAAAATAGGCCGCGGACACTGCCGCACCCAGAAATAAGCACCCGAAGGTCCCGTCCCCAAGTTCGTCCGCCGCAAAAATGCCCAAAAAACGGGTGGGCTATAGCCTTGGGGGGAGGGGCTGGCCAAGTTAGTCCGCCGGACTCGGAATGGAGCTAGACTTTGCCAGGGGCCTCCGAGTGCCAAAAATAGGCCGCGGGCACTGCCGCGCCCTAAAATAAGCGCTCGAAGGTCCCGTCCCCAAGTTCATCCGCCGCAAAAATGCCCCAAAAACGGGTGGGCTATAGCCTTGGGGGGAGGGGCTGGCCAAGTTCGTCTGCCGGACTTGGAATGGGGCAGACTTTGCGAGGGGCCTCCGTGTGCCAAAAATAGGCCGTGGGCACTGCCGCGCCCAAAAATAAGCGCCCGAAGGTCCCGTCCCCAAGTTCGTCCGCCGCAAAAATGCCCAAAAAACGGGTGGGCTATAGCCTTGGGGGGAGGGGCTGGCCAAGTTCGTCCGCCGGACTCGGAATGGGGCCAGACTTTGCGAGGGGCCTCCAAGTTCCAAAAATAGGCCGCGGGCACTGCCGCGCCCAAAAATAAGTGCCCGAAGGTCCCGTCCCCAAGCTCGTCCGCCGCAAAAAAGCCCAAAAAACGGGTGGGCTATAGCCTTGGGGGGAGGGGCTGGCCAAGTTAGTCCGCCGGACTCGGAATGGGGCCAGACTTTGCCAGGGGCCTCCGAGTGCCAAAAATAGGCCGCGGGCACTGCCGCGTCCTAAAATAAGCGCCCGAAGGTCCCGTCCCCCAGCTCGTCCGCCGCAAAAAAGCCCAAAAAACGGGTGGGCTATAGCCTTGGGGGGAGGGGCTGGCCAAGTTAGTCCGCCGGACTCGGAATGGGGCTAGACTTTGCCAGGGGCCTCCGAGTGCCAAAAATAGGCCGCGGGCACTGCCGCGCCCTAAAATAAGCGCTCGAAGGTCCCGTCCCCAAGTTCGTCCGCCGCAAAAATGCCCCAAAAACGGGTGGGCTATAGCCTTGGGGGGAGGGGCTGGCCAAGTTCGTCTGCCGGACTTGGAATGGGGCAGACTTTGCGAGGGGCCTCCGTGTGCCAAAAATAGGCCGTGGACACTGCCGCGCCCAAAAATAAGCGCCCGAAGGTCCCGTCCCCAAGTTCGTCCGCCGCAAAAATGCCCAAAAAATGGGTGGGCTATAGCCTTGGGGGGAGGGGCTGGCCAAGTTCGTCCGCCGGACTCGGAATGGGGCCAGACTTTGCGAGGGGCCTCCGTGTGCCAAAAATAGGCCGCGGGCACTGCCGCGCCCAAAAATAAGCGCCCGAAGGTCCCGTCCCCAAGGTTGTCCGCCGCAAAAATGGCCACAAAACGGGTGGGCTATAGCCTTGGGGGGAGGGGCTATACTGGTGGATCCCTCTCTCATTTAATAAAAGTCTGGAATCCTGGGTTACTAATTGGTGGAATACTAGTCAATCCGAAACCTTTTTGAATGATATTCAAGAAAAGGCTATTCTAGAAAAATTCATAGAATTAGAGGAATTATTTCTCTTGGACGAAATGATAAAGGAATTTCCGGAAAGACGTCTAGAAAAGCTTCGTATAGGGCTCCAGAAAGAAACAATCCAATTAATCAAGATGCACTATGAGGATCATATCCATACGATTTTTCACTTTTCGACAAATACAATATGCTTCGTTATTCTAAGTGGTTATTCTATTTTGTGTAATGAAGAACTTTTTATTCTTAACTCTTGGGTTCAAGAATTCCTATATAATTTAAGCGACACAATAAAAGCCTTTTCGATTCTTTTCGTAACTGATTTATGTATCGGATTCCATTCACCCCGCGGTTGGGAACTACTGATTGGCTATGTCTACAACGACTTTGGGCTTGCTCATAATGATAATGATATTATTCTATCTGTTCTTGTTTCCACTTTTCCAGTCGTTCTAGATACATTTTTTAAATATTGGCTTTTTTCTTATTTAAATCGTGTATCTCCGTCACTTGTAGTGATTTATCATTCAATGACTGAGTGAAAAGCGATTCAATGATCCAATTAGAATATTTCTTATTTTGTACATAAGCAAAGCATTCAAAGCTGTACTTACCTTACTTTTTCTACCCATCCAGAGGATCCCTCCCAGATTCCAGGAATCCTATACCTATATTCCAGTAAAATGATTTCAGGAAATAGCAAAATCGCGGATAGGGAACTATATTAGTGACCTACCAAATTTTATTGTAGAAATTTTCGGGATCAACGATTGGACCATGCAAATTAGAAATACCTTTTCTTCGTTAAAGGGAGAGATTACTCGATTCATTTCCGTATCCCTCATGATATATATAATAACTCGGGCATCAATTTCAAATGCATATCCCATTTTTGCGCAGCAGGGTTTTGAAAATCCACGAGAAGCAACTGGTCGTATTGTATGCGCCAATTGCCATTTAGCTAATAAGCCCGTGGATATTGAGGTTCCACAGGCGGTACTCCCCGATACTGTATTTGAAGCAGTTGTTAGAATTCCTTATGATATGCAACTAAAACAAGTTCTTGCTAATGGTAAAAAGGGGGCTTTGAATGTGGGGGCCGTTCTTATTTTACCAGAGGGGTTTGAATTAGCCCCCCCCGATCGTATTTCGCCCGAGATGAAAGAAAAGATAGGCAAGCTGTCTTTTCAGACCTACCGACCCACTAAAAAAAACATTCTTGTGATAGGGCCAGTTCCTGGTCAGAAAATGTTCCATACTAATGGATTCGGGTCCATAACCATGGGTTCCAATGCATGAGATCTTGTAGCACTTACCAATGAGGCCCTATCGATTAGTATTACACAGAAGAAATCAATTATAGACACTAATACAATTAGATCTGCTCTTCATAGACAAACTTGGGATTTGCGATCCCAGGTAAGATCGGTTCAAGATCATGGGATCCTTTTCTATCAGATAGGGAGGGCTGTTGCACAAAATGTACTTCTAAGTAATTGCCCCATAGATCCTATATCTATCTATATGAAGAAGAAATCGTGTAACGAAGGGGATTCTTATTTGTACAAATGGTACTTCGAAAGCCAAGTTCGTCCGCCGAACTCAGAATGGGGCCAGACCTTGTGAGGGGCCTCCGAGTGCCAAAAATAGGCCGCGGGCACTGCCATGCCCAAAAATAAGCGCCTGAAGGTCCCGTCCCCAAGGTTGTCCGCCGCAAAAATGGCCAAAAAACGGGTGGGCTATAGCCTTGGGGGGAGGGGCTGGCCAAGTTCGTCCGCCGGACTCGGAATGGGGCCAGACTTTGCGAGGGGCCTCGGCGTGCCAAAAATAGGCCGCGGGCACTGCCGCGCCCAAAAATAAGCGCCCAAAGGTCCCGTCCCCAAGGTTGTCCGCCGCAAAAATGGCCACAAAACGGGTGGGCTATAGCCTTGGGGGGAGGGGCTAGCCAAGTTCATCCGCCGGACTCAGAATGGGGCCAGACTTTGTGAGGGGCCTCCAAGAGCCAAAAATAGGCCGCAGTTACTGCCGCGCCCAAAAATAAGCGCCCGAAGGTCCCGTCCCCAAAGTTGTCCGCCGCAAAAATGGCCAAAAAACGGGTGGGCTATAGCCTTGGGGGGAGGGGCTGGCCAAGTTCGTCCGCCGCACTCGGAATGGGGCCAGACTTTGCGAGGGGCCTCCGCGTGCCAAAAATAGGCCGTGGGCACTGCCGCGCCCAAAAATAAGCGCCCGAAGGTCCCGTCCCCAAGGTTGTCCGCCGCAAAAATGGCCAAAAAACGGGTGGGCTATAGCCTTGGGGGGAGGGGCTGGCCAAGTTCGTCCGCCGGACTCGGAATGGGGCCAGACTTTGTGAGGGTCCTCCGCGTGCCAAAAATAGGCCGCGCGCACTGCCGCGCCCAAAAATAAGCGCCCTAAGGTCCCGTCCCCAAGTTCGTCCGCCGCAAAAATGCCGAAAAAATGGGTGGGCTATAGCCTTGGGGGGAGGGGCTGGCCAAGTTCGTCCAACGGACTCGGAATGGGTCCAGACTTTACGAGGACCCTCCATGTGCCAAAAATAGGCCGCGGCTACTGGCGCGCCCAAAAATAAGCGAACGAAGGTCCCGGCCCATAGTTCGTCCGCCGCAAAAATGCCCAAAAAACGGGTGGGCTATAGCCTTGGGGGGAGGGGCTGGCCAAGTTCGTCCGCCGGACTCGGAATGGGGCCAGCCGTTGCGAGGGGCCTCCGTGTGCCAAAATTAGGCCGCGGGCACTGCCGCGCCTAAAAATAAGCGCCCGAAGGTCCCGTCCCCAAGTTCGTCCGCCGCAAAAATGCCCAAAAAACGGGTGGGCCATAGCCTTGGGGGGAGGGGCTGGCCAAGTTCGTCCGCCGCACTCGGAATGGGGCCAGACATTGCGAGGGGCCTCCGTGTGCCAAAAATAGGCCGCGGGTACTGTCCTGCCCAAAAATAAGCGCCCGAAGGTCCCGTCCCCAAGTTCGTCCGCTGCAAAAATACCCAAAAAACGGGTGGGCCATAGCCTTGGCGGGAGGGGCTCGCCAAGTTCGTCCGGCGGACTCGGAATGGGGCCAGACTTTGCGAGGGGGCTCCGTGTGCCAAAAATAGGCCGCGGGCACTGCCGCGCCCAAAAATAAGCGCCCGAAGGTCCCGTCCCCAAGTTCGTCCGCCGCAAAAATGCCCAAAAAATGGGTGGGCTATAGCCTTGGGGGGAGGGGCTGGCCAAGTTCGTGCGCCGGACTCGGAATGGGGCCAAACTTTGCGAGGGGCCTCCGTGTGCCAAAAATGGGCCGCGGGCACTACCGCGACCAAAAATAAGCGACCGAAGGTCCCGTACCCAAGTTCGTCCGCCACAAAAATGCCCATAAAACGGGTGGGTTATAGCCTTGGGGGAGGGGCTGGCCAAGTTCGTCCGCCGGACTCGGAATGGGGCCAGATTTTGCGAGGGGCCTCCGTGTGCCAAAAATAGGACGCGGACACTGCCACGCCCAAAAATAAGCGCCCGACGGTCCCGTCCCTAAGTTCATCCGCCGCAAAAATGCCCAAAAAACGGGTGGGCTATAGCCTTGGGGGGAGGGGCTGGCCAAGTTCATCCGCCGGACTCGGAATGGTGCCAGACTTTGCGAGGGGCCTCCGTGTGCCAAAAATAGGCCGTGGGCACTGGCGCGTCCAAAAATAAGCACCCGAAGGTCCCGTCCCCAAGTTCGTCCGCCGCAAAAATGCCCAAAAAACGGGTGGCCTATAGCCTTGGGGGGAGGGGCTGGCCATGTTCGTCCGCCGGACTCGGAATGGGGCCAGACTTTACGAGGGGCCCCCATGTGCCAAAAATATGACACGGGCACTGCCACGCCCATAAATAAGCGCCCGAAGGTCCCGTCCCCAAGTTCGTCCGCCGCAAAAATGCCCAAAAACGGGTGGGCTATAGCCTTGGGGGGAGGGGCTGGCCAAGTTCATCCGCCGGACTCGGAATGGTGCCAGACTTTGCGAGGGGCCTCCGTGTGCCAAAAATAGGCCGCGGGCACTGGCGCGCCCAAAAATAAGCGCCCGAAGGTCCCGTCCCCAAGTTCGTCCGCCGCAAAAATGCCCAAAAAACGGGTGGGCTATAGCCTTGGGGGGAGGGGCTGGCCAAGTTCGTCCGCCGCACTCGGAAAGGGGCCAGACTTTGCGAGGGGCCTCCGTGTGCCAAAAATAGGCCGCGGGCACTGCCGTACCAAAAAATAAGCGCCCGAAGGTCCCGTCCCCAAGTTCGTCCGCCGCGAAAATGCCCAAAAAACGGGTGGGCTATAGCCTTGGGGGGAGGGGCTGGCCAAGTTTGTCCGCCGGACTCGGAATGGGGCCAGACTTTGCCAGGGGCCTCCGTGTGCGAAAAATAGGCCGCGGGCACTGCCGCGCCCAAAAATAAGCGCCCGAAGGACCCGTCCCCAAGTTCGTCTGCCGCAAAAATGCCCAAAAAACGGGTGGGCTATAGCCTTGGGGGGAGGGGCTGGCCAAGTTCGTCCGCCGGACTCGGAATGGGGCCAGATATTGCGAGGGGCCTCCGTGTGCCAAAAATAGGCCGCGGGCACTGCCGCGCCCAAAAATAAGCGCCCGAAGGTCCCGTCCCCAAGTTCGTCCGCCGCAAAAATGCCTAAAAAATGGGTGGGCAATAGCCTTGGGGGGAGGGGCTGGCCAAGTTCGTCCGACGGACTCGGAATGGGGCCAGACTTTACGAGGGGTCTCCATGTGCCAAAAATAGGCCATGGGTACTGCCGCGCCCAAAAATAAGCGAACGAAGGTCCCGTCCCCAAGTTCGTCCGCCGCAAAAATGCCCAAAAAACGGGTGGGCTATACCCTTGGGGGGAGGGGCTGGCCAAGTTCGTCCGCCGGACTCGGAATGGGGACAGACTTTTTGAGGGGCCTCCGTGTGCCAAAAATAGGCCGCGGGCACTCCCGCGCCCGAAGGTCCCGTCCCCAAGTTCGTCCGCCGCAAAAATGCCCAAAAAACGGGTGGGCTATAGCCTTGGGGGGAGGGGCTGGCCAAGTTCGTCCGCCGGTCTCGGAATGGGGCCAGACTTTGTGAGGGGCCTCCGTGTGCCAAAAATAGGCCGCAGGCCCTGCCGCACCCAAAAATAAGCGCCCGAAGGTCCCATCCCCAAGTTCGTCCGCCGCAAAAATGCCGAAAAATTGGGTGGGCTATAGCCTTGGGGGGAGGGGCTGGCCAAGTTCGTCCGACGGACTCGGAATGGGGCCAGACTTTGCGAGGGGCCTCCATGTGCCAAAAATAGGCCATGGGTACTGCCGCGCCCAAAACTAAGCGCCGAAGGTCCCGTCCCCAAGTTCGTCCACCGCAAAAATGCCCAAAAAACGGGTGGGCTATAGCCTTGGGGGGAGGGGCTGGCCAAGTTCGTCCGCCGGACTTGGAATGGGGCCAGACCTTGCGAGGGGCCTCATTGTGCCAAAAATAGGCCGCGGGCACTGCCGCGCCCAAAAATAAGCGCACGAAGGTCCCGTCCCCAAGTTCGTCCGCCGCAAAAGTGCCCAAAAAACGGGTGGGCTATAGCCTTGGGGGGAGTGGCTGGCCCAGTTCGTCCGCTAGACTCGGAATGGGGCCAGACTTTGCGAGGGGTCTCCGTGTGCCAAAAATTGGCCGGGGGCATTTGCGCGCCCAAAAATAAGCGCCCGAAGGTCCCATCCCCAAGTTCGTCCACCGCAAAAATGCCCAAAAAACGGGTGAGCTATAGCCTTGGGGGGAGGGGCTGGCCAAGTTTGTCCGCCGGACTCGGAATGGGGCCAGACTTCGCGAGGGTCCTCCGTGTGCCTAAAATAAGCCACGGGCACTCCCGCGCCCGAAGGTCCCGTCCCCAAGTTCGTCCGTCGCAAAAATGCCCAAAAAACGGGATGGCTATAGCCTTGGGGGGAGGGGCTGGCGAAGTTTGTCCGCAGGACTCGGAATGGGGGCAGACTTTGCGAGGGGCCTCCGTGTGCCAAAAATAGGCTGCGGACACTGACGCGCCCAAAAATAAGTGCCCGAAGGTCCCGTCCCCAAGTTCGTCCGCCGCAAAAATGCCCAAAAAACGGGTGGGCTATAGCCTTGGGGGGAGGGGCTGGTCATGTTCGTCCGCCGGACTCGGAATGGGGCCAGACTTTGCGAGGGGCCTCCGTGTGCCAAAAATAGGCCGTGGGCACTGCCGCAGCCAAAAATAAGCGCCCGAAGGTCCCGTCCCCAAGTTCGTCCGCCGCAAAAATGCCCAAAAAACGGGTGGGCTATAGCCTTGGGGGGAGGGGCTGGCCAAGTTCGTCCGACGGACTCGGAATGGGGCCAGACTTTGCGAGGGGCCTCCATGTGCCAAAAATAGGCCATGGGTACTGCCGCGCCCAAAAATAAGCGCCGAAGGTCCCGTCCCCAAGTTCGTCCACTGCAAAAATGCCCAAAAAACGGGTGGGCTATAGCCTTGGGGGGAGGGGCTGGCCAAGTTCGTCCGCCGGACTCGGAATGGGGCTAGACCTTGCGAGGGGCCTCATTGTGCCAAAAATAGGCCGCGGGCACTGCCGCGCCCAAAAATAAGCGCCCGAAGGTCCCGTCCCCTAGTTCGTCCGCCGCAAAAGTGCCCAAAAAACGGGTGGGCTATAGCCTTGGGGGGAGTGGCTGGCTCAGTTCGTCCGCTAGACTCGGAATGGGGCCAGACTTTGCGAGGGGTCTCCGTGTGCCAAAAATTGGGCGTGGGCACTTGCGCGCCCAAAAATAAGCGCCCGAAGGTCCCATCCCCAAGTTCGTCCACCGCAAAAATGCCCAAAAAACGGGTGGGCTATAGCCTTGGGGGGAGGGGCTGGCCAAGTTCGTCCGCCGGACTCGGAATGGGGCCAGACTTTGCGAGGGTCCTCCATGTGCCTAAAATAAGCCACGGGCACTCCCGCGCCCGAAGGTCCCGTCCCCAAGTTCGTCCGTCGTAAAAATGCCCAAAAAACGGGATGGCTATAGCCTTGGGGGGAGGGGCTGGCGAAGTTGGTCCGCAGGACTCGGAATGGGGGCAGACTTTGCGAGGGGCCTCCGTGTGCCAAAAATAGGCTGTGGACACTGGCGCGCCCAAAAATAAGTGCCCGAAGGTCCCGTCCCCAAGTTCGTCCGCCGCAAAAATGCCCAAAAAACGGGTGGGCTATAGCCTTGGGGGGAGGGGCTGGCCAAGTTCGTCCGCCGGACTCGGAATGGGGCCAGACTTTGCGAGGGGCCTCCGTGTGCCAAAAATAGGCCGCGGTCACTGCCGCACCCAAAAATAAGCGCCCGAAGGTCCCGTCCCCAAGTTCGTCCGCCGCAAAAATGCCCAAAAAACGGGTGGGCTATAGCCTTGGGGGGAGGGGCTGGCCAAGTTCGTCCGCCGGACTCGGAATGGGGCCAGGCTTTGCGAGGGGCGTCCCTGTGCCAAAAATAGGCCGCGGGCACTGCCGCGCCCAAAAATAAGCGCCCGAAGGTCCCGTCCCCAAGTTCGTCCGCCGCAAAAATGCCCAAAAAACAGGTGGGATATAGCCTTTGGGGGGAGGGGCTGGCCAAGTTTGTCCGCCGGACTCGGAATGGGGCCAGACTTTGCGAGGGGCCTCCGTGTGCCAAAAATAGGCCGCGGGCACTGCCGCGCCCAAAAATAAGCGCCCGAAGGTCCCGTCCCCAAGTTCGTCCGCCGCAAAAATGCCCAAAAAACGGGTGGGCTATAGCCTTGGGGGGAGGGGCTGGCCAAGTTCGTCCGCCGGACTCGGAATGGGGCCAGACTTTGCGAGGGTCCTCCGTGTGCCTAAAATAAGCCACGGGCACTCCCGCGCCCGAAGGTCCCGTCCTCAAGTTCGTCCGCCGCAAAAATGCCCAAAAAACGGGTGGGCTATAGCCTTGGGGGGAGGGGCTGGCCAAGTTTGTCCGCCGGACTCGGAATGGGGCCAGACTTTGCGAGGGGCCTCCGTGTGCCAAAAATAGGCCGCGGGCACTACCGCGCCCAAAAATAAGTGCCTGAAGGTCCCGTCCCCAAGTTCGTCCGCCGCAAAAAGACCCAAAAAATGGGTGGGCTATAGCCTTGGGGGGAGGGGCTGCCAAGTTCGTCTGCCGGACTCGGAATGGGGCCAGACTTTGCGAGGGGCCTCCGTGTGCCAAAAATAGGCCGCGGGCACTGCCGTGCCCAAAAATAGGCACCCGAAGGTCCGGTCCCCATGTTCGTCCGCCGCAAAAATGCCCAAAACACGGGTGGGCTATAGCCTTTGGGGGAGGGCCTGGCCATGTTCGACTGCCGGACTCGGAATGGGGCCAGACTTTACGAGGGGCCTCCATGTGCCAAAAATAGGCCGCGGGCACAGCTGTGCCCAAAAATAAGCACCCGAAGGTCCGGTCCCCAAGTTCGTCCGCCGTAAAAAAGCCCAAAAAACAGGTGGACTACAGCCTTGGGGGGTGGGGATAGCCAAGTTCATCTGCCGGAGTTGGAATGGTGCCAGACTTTGTGAGGGGCCTCCGTGTGCCAAAAATAGGCCGCGGGGACGGCCGCGCCCAAAAATAAGCGACCGAAGGTCGTGGAGCCAAAAGCCCCCAGCAGAAAAATGGCCAAAAAATGGGTGGGCTATAGCCTTGGGGGGTGGGGCTGGCTAAGTTCGTCCGCCGGACTCTGAATGGGGCCACTCTTTGCGAGGGGCCTCCGTGTGCCAAAAATAGGCCGCGGGCACATCCGCGCCCAAAAATAAAAGCCCGAAGGTCCGGTCCCCAAGTTCGTCCGCCTTAAAAATGCCCGTAAAACGGGTGGGCTATAGCCTTGAGGGGTGGGGCTGGCCAAGTTCGTCCGCCGGACTCGGAATGGGGACAAACTTTACGAGGGGCCTCCGTGTGCCCAAAAACAGGCACCCGAAGGTCCGGTCCCCAAGTTCGTCCGCCGCAAAAATGGCCAAAAAACGGGTGGGTTATACCCTTTGGGGGGGGGGGCTGGCCATGTTCGTCCGCCGGACTCGGAATGGGGCCAGACTTTGCGAGGGGACTCCATGTGCCAAAAATAGTCTGTGGGCACAGCTGCACCCAAAAATAAGCACCCGAAGGTCCGGTCCCCAGGTTCGTCCGCCGTAAAAAAGCCCAAAAAACGGGTGGACTATAGCCTTGGGGGGTGGGGCTGGCCAACTTCGTCCGCCGGACTCATAATGGGCCCAGACTTTGCGAGGGGCCTCCGTGTGCCAAAAATAGGCTGCGGGCACAGCCGCACCCAAAAATAAGCGCCCGAAGGTCCGGTCCCCAAGTTCGTCCGCCGCAAAAATGCCCAAAAAACGGGTAGGCTATAGCCTTTGGGGGAGGGCCTGGCCATGTTCGACTGCCGGACTCGGAATGGGGCCACACTTTGCGAGGGGCCTCCGTGTGCCAAAAATAGGCCGCGGGTAGAGCCGCGCCCAAAAATAAGAGCCCGAAGGTCCGGTCCCCAAGTTCGTCCGCCGCAAAAATGGCCAAAAAATGGGTGGGTTATAGCCTTGGGGGGAGGGGATAGCCAAGTTCATCTGCCGGAGTCGGAATGGTGGCAGACTTTGTGAGGGGCCTCCGTGTGCCAAAAATAGGCCGCGGGCACAGCTGCGACCAAAAATAAGGGCCCGAAGGTCCGGTCCCCAAGTTTATCCGCCGCAAAAATGCCCAAAAAACGGGTGGGCTATAGCCTTGGAGGGTGGGGCTGGCCAACTTCGTCCGCCGGACTCATAATGGGCCCAGACTTTGCGAGGGGCCTCCGTGTGCCAAAAATAGGCTGCGGGCACAGCCGCACCCAAAAATAAGCGCCCGAAGGTCCGGTCCCCAAGTTCGTCCGCCGCAAAAATGCCCAAAAAACGGGTGGGCTATAGCCTTGGGGGGTGGGGCTGGCCAAGTTCGTCCGCCGGACTCATAATGGGGCCAGACTTTGCGAGGGGCCTCCGTTTGCCAAAAATAAGCCGCGGGCACAGCCGCGCCCAAAAATAAGCACCCAAAGGTCCGGTCCCCAAGTTCATCCGCCGCAAAAATGCCCAAAAAATGGGTGGGCTATAGCCTTGGGGGGTGGGGCTTTCCAAGTTCGTCCGCCGGACTCGGAATGGGGCCAGAGTTTGCGAGGGTCCTTCGTGTGCCAAAAATAGGCCGCGGGCACAGCCGCGCCCAAAAATAAGAGCCCGAAGGTCCGGTCCCCAAGTTCGTCCGCCGCAAAAATGCCCAAAAAACGGGTGGGCTATAGCCCTGGGGGGTGGGGCTTGCCAAGTTCGTCCGCCGGACTCAGAATTGGGCCAGACTTGGCGAGGGGCCAACGTGTACCTAAAATAGGCCGCGGGCACAGCCGCGCCAAAAAATAAGCTCCCGAAGGTCCGGTCCCCAAGTTCGTCCGCCGCAAAAATGCCAAAAAAACGGGTGCGCTATAGCCTTGGGGGGTGGGGCTGGCCAAGTTCGTCCGCCGGACTCGGAATGGGGCCAGACTTTGCGAGGGGCCTCCTTGCACCAAAAATAGGCCGCGGGCACAGCCGCGCCCAAAAATAAATGTCCGAAGGTCTGGTCCCCAAGTTTGTCCGCCGCAAAAATGCCCAAAAAATGGGTGTTGCTATAGCCTTGGGGGTTAGGGTTGGCCAAGTTCGTCCGCCGGACTCGGAATGGGGCGAGACTTTACGGGGGGCCTCCGTGTGCAAAACATAGGCCACGGGCACAGCCGCATCCAAAAGTAACAGCCCGACGGTCCGGTCCCCAAGTTCGTCCGCCGTAAAAATGCCCAAAAAACGGGTGGGCTATAGCCTTGGGGGGTGGGGCTGGCCAAGTTCGTCCGCCGGACTCGGAATGGGGCCAGACTTTGTGAGGGACCTCCATGTGCCAAAAATAGGCCGCGGGCACAGCCGCGCCCAAAAATAAGTGCCCAAAGGTCCGGTCCCCAAGTTCGTCCGCCGCAAAAATGCCCAAAAAACGGGTGGGCTGTAGCCTTGAGGGGTGGGGCTGGCCAAGTTCATCCGCCGGACTCGGAATGGGGCCAGACTTTGCGAGGGGCCTCCGTGTGCCTAAAATAGGCTGCGGGCACAGCCGCACCCAAAAATAAGCGCCCGAAGGTCCGGTCCCCAAGTTCGTCCGCCGCAAAAATGCCCAAAAAACGGGTGGGCTATACCCTTGGGGGGTGGGGCTGGCCAAGTTCGTCCGCCGGACTCATAATGGGGCCAGACTTTGTGAGGGGACTCCGTGCGCCAAAAATAGGCTGCGGGCACATCCGCACCCAAAAATAAGCACCCGAAGGTCCGGCCCCCAAGTTCAGCAGCAGCAAAAATGCCCAAAACACGGGTGGGCTATAGCCTTGGGGGGTGGGGCTGGCCAAGTTCGTCCGCCGGACTCGGAATGGGACCAGATTTTGCGAGGGGCCCCCGTGCGCCAAAAATAGGCTGCGGAGACATACACGCCCAAAAATAAGCGCCCGAAGGTCCGGCCCCCAAGTTCAGCCGCCGCAAAAATGCCCAAAAAACGGGTGGGCTATAGCCTTGGGGGGTGGGGCTGGCCAAGTTCGTCCGCCGGACTCGGAATGGGACCAGACTTTGCGAGGGGCCTCCGTGTGCCAAAAATAGGCCGCGGACACAGCCGCACCCCAAAATAAGCGCCCGAAGGTCCGGTCCCCAATTTCGTCCGCCGCAAAAATGCCTAAAAAATGGGTGGGCTGTAGCCTTGGGGGGTGGGGCTGGCCAAGTTTGTCCGCCGGACTCGGAATGGGGCCAGACTTTACGAGGGGCCTCCGTGTGCCAAAAATAGGCCGCGGGCACAGCCGCGCCCAAAAATAAGCGACCGAAGGTTCGGTCCCCAAGTTCGTCCGCTGCAAAAATGCCCAAAAAACGGGTGGGCCATAGCCTTGGGTGGTGGGGCTGGCCAAGGTCGTCTGCCGGACTGAGAATGGGGCCAGACTTTGCGAGGGGCTTCCGTGTGCCAAAAATAGGCCGCGGCCACAGCCGCTCCGAAAAATAAGCACCCGAATGTCCGGTGCCCAAGTTCGTCCGCCGCAAAAATGCCCAAAAAACGGGTGGGCTATAGCCTTGGGGGGTGGGGCTGGCCAAGTTCGTCCGCCAGACTCAAAATTTGGCCAGACTTTACGAGGGACCTCCGTGTGCCAAAAATAGGTCGCGGCCACAGCCGTGCCGAAAAATAAGTGCCCGAAGGCCCGGTCCTCAAGTTCGTCCGCCGCAAAAATGCCCAAAAAACGGGTGGGCTATAGCCCTGGGGGGAGGGGCTGGCCCACTTCGTCGGCCGGGCTCGGAATGGGGCCAGACTTTGCGAAGGGACTCCGTGTGCCAAAAATATGCTGCGGAAACAGCCGCGTCAAAAAATAAGCGCCCGAATGTCGGGTCCCCAAGTTCACCCGCCGCAAAAAAGCCCAAAAAACGGGTGGGCTATAGCCTTGGGGGGAGGGGCTGGCCAAGTTCATCCACCGGACTCGGAATGGGGCCAGACTTTGCGAGGGGCCTCTGTGTGCCAAAAATAGGCCATGGCCACAACCGCGCCCAAAAATAAGCGCCCGAAGGTCCAGTCCCCAAGTTCGTCCGCCGCAAAAATGCCCAAAAAACGGGTGGGCTATATCCTTGGGGGGAGGGGCTGGCCAAGTTCGTCCGCCGGACTCGGAATGGGGCCAGACTTTACGAGGGGCCTCCGTGTCCCAAAAATAGGCCGCGGGCACAGCCGCGCCCAAAAATAAGCAACCGAAGGTCCGGTCCCCAAGTTCGTCCGCTGCAAAAATGCCCAAAAAACGGGTGGGCCATAGCCTTGGGTGGTGGGGCTGGCCAAGGTCGTCTGCCGGACTGAGAATGGGGCCAGACTTTGCGAGGGGCTTCCGTGTGCCAAAAATAGGCCGCGGCCACAGCCGCTCCGAAAAATAAGCACCCGAATGTCCGGTGCCCAAGTTCGTCCGCCGCAAAAATGCCCAAAAAACGGGTGGGATATAGCCTTGGGGGGTGGGGCTGGCCAAGTTCGTCCGCCAGACTCAAAATTTGGCCAGACTTTACGAGGGACCTCCGTGTGCCAAAAATAGGTCGCGGCCACAGCCGTGCCGAAAAATAAGTGCCCGAAGGCCCGGTCCTCAAGTTCGTCCGCCGCAAAAATGCCCAAAAAACGGGTGGGCTATAGCCCTGGGGGGAGGGGCTGGCCCACTTCGTCGGCCGGGCTCGGAATGGGGCCAGACTTTGCGAAGGGACTCCATGTGCCAAAAATATGCTGCGGAAACAGCCGCGTCAAAAAATAAGCGCCCGAATGTCGGGTCCCCAAGTTCACCCGCCGCAAAAATGCCCAAAAAACGGGTGGGCTATAGCCTTGGGGGGAGGGGCTGGCCAAGTTCATCCACCGGACTCGGAATGGGGCCAGACTTTGCGAGGGGCCTCCGTGTGCCTAAAATAGGCTGCGGGCACAGCCGCACCCAAAAATAAGCGCCCGAAGGTCCGGTCCCCAAGTTCGTCCGCCGCAAAAATGCCCAAAAAACGGGTGGGCTATACCCTTGGGGGGTGGGGCTGGCCAAGTTCGTCCGCCGGACTCATAATGGGGCCAGACTTTGTGAGGGGACTCCGTGCGCCAAAAATAGGCTGCGGACACATCCGCACCCAAAAATAAGCACCCGAAGGTCCGGCCCCCAAGTTCAGCAGCAGCAAAAATGCCCAAAACACGGGTGGGCTATAGCCTTGGGGGGTGGGGCTGGCCAAGTTCGTCCGCCGGACTCGGAATGGGACCAGATTTTGCGAGGGGCCCCCGTGCGCCAAAAATAGGCTACGGAGACATACACGCCCAAAAATAAGCGCCCGAAGGTCCGGCCCCCAAGTTCAGCCGCCGCAAAATTGCCCAAAAAACGGGTGGGCTATAGCCTTGGGGGGTGGGGCTGGCCAAGTTCGTCCGCCGGACTCGGAATGGGACCAGACTTTGCGAGGGGCCTCCGTGTGCCAAAAATAGGCCGCGGACACAGCCGCACCCCAAAATAAGCGCCCGAAGGTCCGGTCCCCAATTTCGTCCGCCGCAAAAATGCCTAAAAAATGGGTGGGCTGTAGCCTTGGTGGGTGGGGCTGGCCAAGTTTGTCCGCCGGACTCGGAATGGGGCCAGACTTTACGAGGGGCCTCCGTGTGCCAAAAATAGGCCGCGGGCACAGCCGCGCCCAAAAATAAGCGACCGAAGGTCCGGTCCCCAAGTTCGTCCGCTGCAAAAATGCCCAAAAAACGGGTGGGCCATAGCCTTGGGTGGTGGGGCTGGCCAAGGTCGTCTGCCGGACTGAGAATGGGGCCAGACTTTGCGAGGGTCTTCCGTGTGCCAAAAATAGGCCGCGGCCACAGCCGCTCCGAAAAATAAGCACCCGAATGTCCGGTGTCCAAGTTCGTCCGCCGCAAAAATGCCCAAAAAACGGGTGGGCTATAGCCTTGGGGGGTGGGGCTGGCCAAGTTCGTCCGCCAGACTCAAAATTTGGCCAGACTTTACGAGGGACCTCCGTGTGCCAAAAATAGGTCGCGGCCACAGCCGTGCCGAAAAATAAGTGCCCGAAGGCCCGGTCCTCAAGTTCGTCTGCCGCAAAAATGCCCAAAAAACGGGTGGGCTATAGCCCTGGGGGGAGGGGCTGGCCCACTTCGTCGGCCGGGCTCGGAATGGGGCCAGACTTTGCGAAGGGACTCCGTGTGCCAAAAATATGCTGCGGAAACAGCCGCGTCAAAAAATAAGCGCCCGAATGTCGGGTCCCCAAGTTCACCCGCCGCAAAAATGCCCAAAAAACGGGTGGGCTATAGCCTTGGGGGGAGGGGCTGGCCAAGTTCATCCACCGGACTCGGAATGGGGCCAGACTTTGCGAGGGGCCTCTGTGTGCCAAAAATAGGCCATGGCCACAGCCGCGCCCAAAAATAAGCGCCCGAAGGTCCAGTCCCCAAGTTCGTCCGCCGCAAAAATGCCCAAAAAACGGGTGGGCTATATCCTTGGGGGGAGGGGCTGGCCAAGTTCGTCCGCCGGACTCGGAATGGGGCCAGACTTTACGAGGGGCCTCCGTGTCCCAAAAATAGGCCGCGGGCACAACCGCGCCCAAAAATAGGCACCCGAAGGTCCGGTCCCCAAGTTCGTCCGCCGCAAAAATGCCCAAAAAACGGGTGGGCTATAGCCTTGGGGGGTAGGGCTGGCCAACTTCGTCCGCCGGACTCGGAACGGGGCCAGACATTGCGAGGGGCCTCCGTGTCCCAAAAATAGACCGTGGGCACAGCCGCGCGCAAAAATAAGGGCCCGAAGGTCTGGTCCCCAAGTTCGTCCACCGCAAAAATGCCCAAAAAACGGGTGGGCTCTAGCCTTGGGGGGAGGGGCTGGCCAAGTTCGTCCGCCGGACTCGGAATGGGGCCAGACCTTGCGAGAGGCATCCATTTGCCAAAAATAGGCCGTGGGCACAGCCGCATACAAACATTAGCGCTCGAAGGTCCCTTCCCCAAGTTCGTCCGCCGCAAAAATTCCCAACAAACGGGTGGGCTATAGCCTTGGGGGGAGGGGCTGGCCAAGTTCGTCCGCTGGACTCGGAAAGGGGACATACTTTGCGAGGGGCCTCCGTATGCCAAAAATAGGCTGCGGGGACAGCCACGCCAAAAAATAAGCACCCGAAGGTCCGGTCCCCAAGTTTCTCCGCCGCAAAAATGCCCAAAAAAAGGGTGGGCTATAGCCTTGGGGGGAGGGGCTGGCCAAGTTCGTCCGCCGGACTCGGAATGGGGTCAGACTTTGCGTGGGGCCTCCATGTACCAAAAATAGGCCGCGGGCACAGCCGCGCCCAAAAATAAGCGCCCGAAGGTCCGGTCCCCAAGTTCGTCCGCCGCACAAATGCCCAAAAAACGGGTGGGCTATAGCCTTGGGGGGTGGGGCTGGCCAAGTTCGTCCGCCGGACTCAAAATGGGGCTAGACTTTGCGAGGGACCTCCGTGTGCCAAAAATAGGCCGCGGGCACAACCGCGCCCAAAAATAAGCGCCCGAAGGTCCGGTCCCCAAGTTCGTCCGCCGCACAAATGCCCAAAAAACGGGTGGGCTATAGCCTTGGGGGGTGGGGCTGGCCAAGTTCGTCCGCCGGACTCAAAATGGGGCTAGACTTTGCGAGGGACCTCCGTGTGCCAAAAATAGGCCGCGGGCACAACCGCGCCCAAAAATAAGTGCCCGAAGGTCCGGTCCCCAAGTTCCTCCGCCGCAAAAATGCCCAAAAAACGGGTGGGCTATAGCCTTGGGGGGTGGGGCTGGCCAAGTTCGTCCGTCGGACTCAGAATGGGGCCAGACTTTGCGAGGGACCTCAGTGTACCAAAAATAGGCCGCGGGCACAGCCGTGCCCAAAAATAAGTGCCCGAAGGTCCGGTCCCCAAGTTCGTCCGCTGCAAAAATGCAAAAAAAAAGGGTGGGCTATAGCCTTGGGTGGTGGGGCTGGCCAAGTTCGTCCGCCGGACTCGGAATGGGGCCAGACTTTGCGAGGGAGCTCCGTGTGCTAAAAATAGGCCGCGGGGACAGCCGTGCCCAAAAATAAGCGCCCGAAGGTCCGGTCCACAAGTTCGTCCGCCGCAAAAATACCAAAAAACGGGTGGGCTATAGCCTTAGGGGGGGGGGCTGGCCAAGTTCGTATGCCGGACTCAGAATGGGACCATACTTTGCGAGGGGCCTCCGTGTGCCAAAAATAGGCCACGGACATAGCCGTGCCAAAAAATAAGCGCCCGAAGGTCCGGTCCCCAAGTTCCTGCGCCGCAAAAATACCCAAAAAACGGGTGGGCTATAGCCTTGGGGGGTGGGGCTGGCCAGGTTCGTCCGCCGGACTTGGAATGGGGCCAGACTTTGCGAGGGGCCTCCGTGTGCTAAGAATAGGCCGCGGGGACAGCCGCACCCAAAAATAAGTGCCCGAAGGTCCGTTCCCCAAGTTAGTCCGCCGTAAAGATGCCCAAAACACGGGTGGGCTATAGCCTTGGGGGGTGGGGCTGGCCAAGTTCGTCCGCCGGACTCAGAATGGGGACATACTTTGCGAGGGGCCTCCGTGTGCCAAAAATAGGCTGCGGGGATAGCCGCGCCAAAAAATAAGCACCCGAAGGTCCGGTCCCCAAGTTCCTCCGCCGCAAAAATGCCCAAAAAACGGGTGGGCTATAGCCTTGGGGGGAGGGGCTGGCCAAGTTCGTCCGCCGGACTCGGAATTGGGTCAGACTTTGCGCGAGGCCTCCATGTACCAAAAATAGGCCGAGGGCACAGCCGCGTCAAAAAATAAGCGCCCGAAGGTCCGGTCCCCAAGTTCGTGCGCCGCACAAATGCCCAAAAAATGGGTGGGCTATAGCCTTGGGGGGTGGGGCTGGCCAAGTTCGTCCGCCGGACTCAAAATGGGGCCAGACTTTGCGAGGGACCTCCGTGTGCCAAAAATAGGCCGCGGGCACAGCCGCGTCCAAAAATAAATGCCCGAAGGTCCGGTCCCCAAGTTCGTCCGCCGCAAAAATGCCCAAAAAATGGGTGGGCTATAGCCTTGGGGGGTGGGGCTGGCCAAGTTCGACCGCTGGACTCAGAAAGGGGACATACTTTGCGAGGGGCCTCCGTATGCCAAAAATAGGCTGCGGGGACAGCCACGCCAAAAAATAAGCGCCCGAAGGTCCGGTCCCCAAGTTCCTCCGCCGCAAAAATGCCCAAAAAAAGGGTGGGCTATAGCCTTGGGGGGAGGGGCTGAACAAGTTCGTCCGCCGGACTCGGAATGGGGTCAGACTTTGCGTGGGGCCTCCATGTACCAAAAATAGGCCGCGGACACAGCCGCGCCCAAAAATAAGCACCCGAAGGTCCGGTCCCCAAGTTCGTCCGCCGCACAAATGCCCAAAAAACGGGTGGGCTATAGCCTTGGGGGGTGGGGCTGGCCAAGTTCGTCCGCCGGACTCAAAATGGGGCTAGACTTTGCGAGGGACCTCCGTGTACCAAAAATAGGCCGCGGGCACAACCGCGCCCAAAAATAAGTGCCCGAAGGTCCGGTCCCCAAGTTCCTCCGCCGCAAAAATGCCCAAAAAACCGGTGGGCTATAGCCTTGGGGGGTGGGGCTGGCCAAGTTCGTCCGTCGGACTCAGAATGGGGCCAGACTTTGCGAGGGACCTCAGTGTACCAAAAATAGGCCGCGGGCACAGCCGTGCCCAAAAATAAGTGCCCGAAGGTCCGGTCCCCAAGTTCGTCCGCTGAAAAAATGCAAAAAAAAAAGGGTGGGCTATAGCCTTGGGTGGTGGGGCTGGCCAAGTTCGTCCGCCGGACTCAGAATGGGACCATACTTTGCGAGGGGCCTCCGTGTGCCAAAAATAGGCCACGGACACAGCCGCGCCAAAAAATAAGCCCCCGAAGGTCCGGTCCCCAAGTTCGTCCGCCGCAAAAATGCCCAAAAAATGGGTGGGCTATAGCCTTGGGGGGTGGGGCTGGCCAAGTTCGTCCGCTGGACTCGGAAAGGGGACATACTTTGCGAGGGGCCTCCGTGTGCCAAAAATAGGCTGCGGGGACAGCCGCGCCAAAAAATAAGCACCCGAAGGTCCGGTCCCCAAGTTCCTCCGCCGCAAAAATGCCCAAAAAACGGGTGGGCTATAGCCATGGGGGGAGGGGCTGGCCAAGTTCGTCCGCCGGACACGGAATGGGGTCAGACTTTGCGCGAGGCCCCCATGTACCAAAAATAGGCCGAGGGCACAGCCGCGTCAAAAAATAAGCGCCCGAAGGTCCGGTCCCCAAGTTCGTCCGCCGCAAAAATGCCCAAAAAATGGGTGGGCTATAGCCTTGGGTGGTGGGGCTGGCCAAGTTCGTCCGCCGGACTCGGAATGGGGCCAGACTTTGCGAGGGGCCTCCGTGTGCTAAAAATAGGCCGCGGGGGCAGCCGCGCCCAAAAATAACTGCCCGAAGGTCCGGTCCATAAGTTCGTCCGCCGCAAAAATACCGAAAAAACGGGTGGGCTATAGCCTTGGGGGGTGGGGCTGGCCAAGTTCGTCCGCCGGACTCGGAATGGGGCCAGACTTTGCGAGGGGCCTCCGTGTACTGAAAATAGGCCGCGGGGAAAGCCTCACCCAAAAATAAGCGCCCGAAGCGCCGGTCCCGAGGCTCGTCCGCGGCAAAAATACCCAAAAAACGGGTGGGCTATAGCCTTGGGCGGTGGAGCTGGCCAAGTTCGTCCGCCGGACTCGGAATGGGACCATACTTTGCGAGGGGCCTCCGTGTGCCAAAAATAGGCCACGGACACAGCCGTGCCAAAAAATAAGTGCCCGAAGGTCCGGTGCCCAAGTTCGTCTGCCGCAAAAATGCCCAAAAAATGGGTGGGCTATAGCCTTGGAGGGTGGGGCTGGCCAAGTTTATCCGCCGGACTCGGAAAGGGTCCTGACTTTGCGAGGCGCCTCCGTGTGCCAAAAATAGGCCGCGGGCACAGCCACGCCCAAAAATAAGCGCCCAAAGGTCCGGTCCCCTTGTTCGTCCGCCGCAAAAATGCCAAAAAAAGGGTGGGCTATTGCCTTGGGGGGTGGGGCTGGCCAAGTTCGTCCTCCGGACTCAGAATGGGGCCAGACTTTGTGAGGGGCCTCCGTGTGCCAAAAATAGGCCGCGGACACAGCCGCGCCCAAAAATAAGCGCCCGAAGGTCCGGTCCCTAAGTTCGTCCGCCGGACTCGGAAAGGGGCCAGAGTTTGCGAGGCGCCTCCGTGTGCCAAAAATAGGCCGCGGGCACAGCCGCGCCCAAAAATAAGCACCCGAAGGTCCGGTCCCCATTTTCGTCCACCATAAAAATGCCCAAAAAACAGGTGGGCTATAGCCTTGGGGGTGGGGCTGGCCAAGTTCGTCCGCCGGACTCCGAATGGGGCCAGACTTTGCGAGGGGCCTCCGTGTCCTAAAAATATGCCGCGGGCACAGCCGTGCCCAAAAATAAGTGCCCGAAGGTCCGGTCCCCAAGTTCATCCGCCGCAAAAATGCCCAAAAAACGGGTGGGCTATAGCCTTCGGCAGTAGGGTGGGGCTGGCGTCCGCCGGACTCAGAATGGGGCCAGACTTTGCGAGGGGCCTCCATGTGCCAAAAATAGGCCGCGGGCACAGCCGCTCCCAATAATAAGCGCCCGAAGTTCTGGTCCCCATGTTCGGCCGCCGAAAAAATGCCCAAAAAACCAGTGGGCTATAGCCTTGGGGGGTGGGGCTGGCCAAGTTCGTCCGCCGGACTCAGAATGGAGCCAGTCTTTGCAAATGACGTCCGTGTGTCAAAAATAGGCCGCGGCCACAGCCGCGTCCAAAAATAAATGCCCGAAGGTCCGGTCCCCAAGTTTGTCCACCGCAAAAATGCCCAAAAAACGGGTGGGCTATAGCCTTGGGGGGTGGGGCTGGCCAAGTTCGTCCGCCGGACTAGGAATGGGGCCAGACTTTGCGAGGGGCTTCCGTGTGCCAAAGATAGGCCGCGGGCACAGCCGCGCCCAAAAATAAGCGCCCGAAGGTCCGGTCCCCAAGTTTGTCCGCCGCAAAAATTCCCAAAAAACGGATGGGCTATAGCCTTGGGGGGAGGGGCTGGCCAAGTTCGTCCGCCGGACTCGGAATGGGGCCAGACTTTTTGAGGGGCCTCCGTGTGCCAAAAATAGGCCGCGGCACAGCCGTGCCCGAAGGTGCGGTCCCCAAGTTCGTCCGCCGCAAAAATGCCCAAAAAACGGGGGGGATACAGCCTTGGGGGGTGGGGCTGGCCAAGTTCGTCCGCCGGACTCGGAATGGGGCTAGACTTTGCGAGGGGCCTCCGTGTACCAAAAATAGGGCGCTGGCACAGCCGTGCCCAAAAATAAGCCCCCGAAGGTCCGGTCCCCAAGTTCGTCCCCCGCAAAAATGCCCAAAAAACGGGGGGGCTATAGCCTTGGGGGGTGGGGCTTGCCAAGTTCGTCCGCCTGACTCGGAATGGGGCCAGACTTTGCGAGGGTCCTTCGTGAGCCAAAAATAGGCCGAGAGCACAGCCGCGCCCAAAAATAAGCGCCCGAAGGTTTGTTCCCCAAGTTCGTCCTTCGCAAAAATGCCCAAAAAACGGGTGGGCTATAGCCTTGGGGGGTGGGGCTGACCAAGTTCATCCGTCGGACTCGGAATGGGGCCAGACTTTGCGAGGGGCCTCCATGTGCCAAAACTAGGCCGCGGACACAGCCGCGCCCAGAAATAACCGCCCAAAGGGCAGGGCGCCAAGTTCGTCCAGCGGAAAAAGGCCACAAAAACGGGTGGGCTATAGCCTTGAGGGGTGGGGCTGGCCAACTTCGTCCGCCGGACTCGGAATGCCGCGAGACTTTGCGAGGGGCCTCCGTGTGCCAAAAATAGGCCGCGGGTAAATCCGCGCCCAAAAATAACCGCCCGAAGGCCGGGGCGCCAAGTTCGTCCAGCAGAAAAAGGCCACAAAAATGGGTGGGCTATAGCCTTGGGGGGTGGGGCTGGCCAACTTCGTCCGCCGGACTCGGAATGCCGCGAGACTTTGCGAGGGGCCTCCGTGTGCCAAAAATAGGCCGCGGGCAAAGCCGCGCCCAAAAATAACCGCCCGAAGGCCGGGGCGCCAAGTTCGTCCAGCGGAAAAAGGCCACAAAAACGGGTGGGCTATAGGCTTGGGGGGTGGGCTGGCCGACTTCGTCCGCCGGACCCGGCGGAAAAAGGCCACAAAAACGGGTGGGCTATAGCCTTGGGGGGTGGGGCTGGCCAACTTCGTCCGCCGGACTCGGAATGCCGCGAGACTTTGCGAGGGGCCTCCGTGTGCCAAAAATAGGCCTCGGGCAAAGAGGCTCCCAAAAATAACTGCCCGAAGGCCGGGGCGCCAAGTTCGTCCAGCGGAAAAAGGCCACAAAAACGGGTGGGCTATGGCCTTGGGGGGTGGGGCTGGCCAACTTTGTCCGCCGGACTCGGAATTCCGCGAGACTTTGCCAGGGGCCTCCGTGTGCCAAAAATAGGCCGCGGACAAAGCCTCGCCCAAAAATAACTGCCCGAAGGCCGGGGCGCCAAGTTCGTGCAGCGGAAAAAGGCCACAAAAACGGGTGGGCTATAGCCTTGGGGGGTGGGGCTGGCCAACTTCGTCCGCCGGACTCGGAATGCCGCGAGACTTTGCGAGGGGCCTCCGTGTGCCATAAATAGGCTGCGGGCAAAGCCTCGCCCAAAAATAACCGCCCGAAGGCCGGGGCGCCAAGTTCGTGCAGCGGAAAAAGGCCACAAAAACGGGTGAGCTATAGCCTTGGGGGGTGGGGCTGGCCCACTTCGTCCGCCGGACTCGGAATGCCGTGAGACTTTACGAGGGACCTCCGTGTGCCAAAAATAGGCCGCGGGCAAAGCGGCGCCCAAAAATAACCACCCGAAGGCCGGGGCGCCAAGTTCGTCCAGCGGAAGAAGGCCACAAAAATGGGTGGGCTATAGCGTTGGGGGGTGGGGCTGGCCTACTTCGTCCGACGGACTCGGAATGCCGTGAGACTTTACGAGGGGCCTCCGTGTACCAAAAATAGGCCGCGGGCAAAGCCGCGCCAAAAAATAACCGCCCGAAGGCCGGGGCGCCAAGTTCGTCCAGCAGAAAAAGGCCACAAAAACGGGTGGGCTATAGCCTTGGGGGGTGGGGCTGGCCCACTTCGTCCGCCGGACTCGGATTGCCGCGAGACTTTGCGAGGGGCCTCTGTGTGCCAAAAATAGGCCGCGGACAAAGCCGCGCCCAAAAATAACCGCCCGAAGGCCGGGGCGCCAAGTTCGTCCAGCTGAAAAAGGCCACAAAAACGGATGGGCTATAGCGTTGGGGGGTGGGGCTGGCCTACTTCGTCCGCCGGACTCGTAATGCCGCGAGACTTTGCGAGGGTCCTCCGTGTGCCAAAAATAGGCCGCGGACAAAGCCGCGCCCAAAAATAACCGCCCGAAGGTCGGGGCGCCAAGTTCGTCCAGCGCAAAAAGGCCACAAAAACGGGTGGGCTATAGCCTTTGGGGGGTGGGGCTGGCCAACTTCGCCCGCCGGACTCGGAATGCCGCGAGACTTTACGAGGGGCCTCCGTGCGCCAAAAATAGGCCGCAGGCAAAGCCGCGACAAAAAATAACCGCCCGAAGGCTGGGGCGCCAAGTTCGTCCAGCGGAAAAAGGCAACAAAAACGGGTGGGCTATAGCCTTGGGGGGTGGGGCTGGCCAACTTCGTCCGCCGGACTCGGAATGCCTCGAGACTTTGCGAGGCGCCTCTGTGTGCCAAAAATGGGCCGCTGGCAAAGCTGCGCCCAAAAATAACCGCCCGATGGCCGGGGCGCCAAGTTCGTCCAGCGGAAAAAGGCCACAAAAACGGGTGGGCTATAGACTTGGGGGGTGGGGCTGGCCAACTTAGTCTGGCGGACTCGGAATGCCGCGAGACTTTGCGAGGGACCTCCGTGTGCCAAAAATAGGCCGCGGACAAAGCCGCGCCCAAAAATAACCGACCGAAGGTCGGGGCGCCAAGTTCGTTCAGCGCAAAAAGGCCACAAAAACGGGTGGGCTATAGCCTTTGGGGGGTGGGGCTGGCCAACTTCGCCTGCCGGACTCGGAATGCCGCGAGACTTTACGAGGGGCCTCCGTGTGCCAAAAATAGGCCGCGGGCAAAGCCGCGCCAAAAAATAACCGCCCGAAGGCCGGGGCGCCAAATTCGTCCAGCGGAAAAAGGCCACAAAAACGGGTGGGGTATAGCCTTGGGGGGTGGGGCTGGCCAACTTCGTCCGCGCAGACTCGGAATGCCGCGAGACTTTGCGAGGGGCCTCCGTGTGCCAAAAATAGGCCACGGGCAAATCCGCACCCAAGAATAACCGCCGCAAGGCCGGGGCGCCAAGTTCATCCAGCGGAAAAAGGCCACAAAAACGGGTGGGGTATAGCCTTGGGGGGTGGGGCTGGCCTACTTCGTCCGCCGGACTCGGAATGCCGCGAGACTTTGCGAGAGGCCTCTGTGTGCCAAAAATAGGCCGCGGCCAAAGCCGCGCCCAAAAATAACCGCCCGAAGGCCGGGGCGCCAAGTTCGTCCAGCGGAAAAAGGCCACAAAAACGGGTTGGCTATAGCCTTGGGGGGTGGGGCTGGCCTACTTCGTCCGCCGGACTCGTAATGCTGCGACACTTTGCGAGGCGCCTCCGTGTGCCATAAATAGGACGCGGGCACAGCCGCACCCAAAAATAACCGCCCGAAGGCCGGGGCGCCAAGTTCGTCCAGCGGAAAAAGGCCACAAAAACGGGTGGGCTATAGCCTTGGGGGGTGGGGCTGGCCCACTTCGTCCGCCGGACTCGGAATGCCGCAAGACTTTGCGAGGGGCCTCCGTGTGCCAAAAATAGGGCGCGGGCAAATCCGCACCCAAAAATAGCAGCCCGAAGGCCGGGGCGCCAAGTTCATCCAGCGGAAAAAGGCCACAAAAACGGGTGGGCTATAGGCTTGGGGGGTGGGGCTGGCCAACTTCGTCCGCGCAGACTCGGAATGCCGCGAGACTTTGCGAGGGGCCTCCGTGTGCCAAAAATAGGCTACGGGCAAATCCGCGCCCAAGAATAACCGCCGCAAGGCCGGGGCGCCAAGTTCATCCAGCGGAAAAAGGCCACAAAAACGGGTGGGGTATAGCCTTGGGGGGTGGGGCTGGCCTACTTCGTCCGCCGGACTCGGAATGCCGCGAGACTTTGCGAGAGGCCTCTGTGTGCCAAAAATAGGCCGCGGCCAAAGCCGCGCCCAAAAATAACCGCCCGAAGGCCGGGGCGCCAAGTTCGTCCAGCGGAAAAAGGCCACAAAAACGGGTTGGCTATAGCCTTGGGGGGTGAGGCTGGCCTACTTCGTCCGCCGGACTCGTAATGCTGCGACACTTTGCGAGGCGCCTCCATGTGCCAAAAATAGGACGCGGGCACAGCCGCACCCAAAAATAACCGCCCGAAGGCCGGGGCGCCAAGTTCGTCCAGCGGAAAAAGGCCACAAAAACGGGTGGGCTATAGCCTTGGGGGGTGGGGCTGGCCCACTTCGTCCGCCGGACTCGGAATGCCGCAAGACTTTGCGAGGGGCCTCCGTGTGCCAAAAATAGGGCGCGGGCAAATCCGCACCCAAAAATAGCAGCCCGAAGGCCGGGGCGCCAAGTTCATCCAGCGGAAAAAGGCCACAAAAACGGGTGGGCTATAGGCTTGGGGGGTGGGGCTGGCCAACTTCGTCCGCCGGACTCGGAATGCCGCGAGACTTTGCGAGAGGCCTCTGTGTGCCAAAAATAGGCCGCGGCCAAAGCCGCGCCCAAAAATAACCGCCCGAAGGCCGGGGCGCCAAGTTCGTCCAGCGGAAAAAGGCCACAAAAACGGGTCGGCTATAGCGTTGGGGTGTGGGGCTGGCCTACTTCGTCCGCCGGACTCTGAATGCCGCGAGACTTTGCGAGGGGCCTCCGTGTGCCAAAAATAGGCCGCGGACAAAGCCGCGCCCAAAAAAAACTGCCCGAAGGCCGGGGCACCAAGTTCGTCCAGCGGAAAAAGGCCACAAAAACGGGTGGGCTATAGCCTTGGGGGGTGGGGCTGGCCAACTTCGTCCGACGAACTCGGAATGCCGCGAGACTTTGCGAGGGGCCTCCGTGTGCCAAAAATAGGCCGCGGGCAAAGCCGCGCCCAAAAATAACCGCCCGAAGGCCGGGACGCCAAGTTCGTCCAGCGGAAAAAGGCCACAAAAACGGGTGGGCTATAGCCTTGGGGGGTGGGGCTGGCCAACTTCGTCCGACGAACTCGGAATGCCGCGAGACTTTGCGAGGGGCCTCCGTGTGCCAAAAATAGGCCGCGGGCAATGCCGCGCTAAAAAGTAACCCCCCGAAGGCCGGGGCGCCAAGTTCGTCCAGCTGAAAAAGGCCACAAAAACAGGTGGGCTATAGCGTTGGAGGGTGGGGCTGGCCTACTTCGTCCGCCGGACTCGGAATGCCGTGAGACTTTGCGAGGGGCCTCCGTGTACCAAAAATAGGCCGCGGGCAAAGCCGCGCCAAAAAATAACCGCCCGAAGGCCGGGGCGCCAAGTTCCTCCAGCGGAAAAAGGCCACAAAAACGGGTGGGCTATAGCCTTGGGGAGTGGGGCTGGCCAACTTCATCCGCGCGGACTCGGAATGTCGCGAGACTTTGCGAGGGGCCTCCGTGTGCCAAAAATAGGCCGCGGACAAAGCCGCGCCCAAGAATAACCGCCCCAAGGCCGGGGCGCCAAGTTCGTCCAGCGGAAAAAGGCCACAAAAACGGGTGGGCTATAGCCTTGGGGGGTGGGGCTGGCCAACTTCGTCCGCTGGACTCGGAATGCCGTGAGACCTTGCGAGGGGCCTCCGTGTGCCAAAAATAGGCCGTGGGCAAAGCCGCGCCCAAGAATAACCTCCTTAAGGCCGGGGCGCCAAGTTCGTGCAGCGGAAAAATGCCACAAAAACGGGTGGGCTATAGCCTTGGGGGGTGGGGCTGGCCTACTTCGTCCGCCGGACTCGTAATGCCGCGAGACTTTGCGAGAGGCCTCCGTGTACCAAAAATAGGCCGCGGGCAAAGCCGCGCCAAAAAATAACTGCCCGAAGGCCGGGGCGCCAAGTTCGTCCAGCGGAAAAAGGCCACAAAAACGGGTGGGCTATAGCCTTGGGGGGTGGGGCTGGCCAACTTCATCCGCGCGGACTCGGAATGCTGCGAGACTTTACGAGGGTCCTCCGTGTGCCAAAAATAGGCCGCGGACAAAGCCGCGCCCAAGGATAACCGCCCGAAGGCCGGGGCGCCAAGTTCGTCGAGCGGAAAAAGGCCACAAAAACGGGTGGGCTATAGCCTTGGGGGGTGGGGCTGGCCAACTTCGTCCGCTGGACTCGGAATGCCGTGAGACTTTGCGAGGGGCCTCCGTGTGCCAAAAATAGGCCGCGGGCAAAGCCGCGCCCAGGAATAACCTCCTTAAGGCCGGGGCACCAAGTTCGTCCAGCGGAAAAAGGCCACAAAAACGGGTGGGCTATAGCCTTGGGGGGTGGGGCTGGCCAACTTCGTCCGCCGGAGTCGGAATGCCGCGAGACCTTGCGAGGGGCCTCCGTGTGCCAAAAATAGGCCACGGGCAATGCCGTACCCAAGAATAGCAGCCCGAAGGCCGGGGCGACAAGTTCCTCCAGCGGAAAAAGGCCACAAAAACGGGTGGGCAATAGCCTTGGGGGGTGGGGCTGGCCAACTTCGTCCGCCGGACTCGGAATGCCGCGAGACTTTGCGAGAGGCATCTGTGTGCCAAAAATAGGCCGCGGGCAAAGCCGCGCCCAAAAATAACAGCCCGAAGGCCGGGGCGCCAAGTTCGTCCAACGGAAAAAGGCCACAAAAACGGGTGGGCTATAGCGTTGGGGTGTGGGGCTGGCCTACTTCGTCCGCCGGACTCTGAATGCCGTGAGACTTTGCGTGGGCCTCCGTGTGCCAAAAATAGGCCGCGGCCAAAGCCGCGCCCAAGAATAACCGCCCGAAGGCCGGGGCGCCAAGTTCGTCCAGCGGAAAAAGGCCACAAAAACGGGTGGGCTATAGCCTTGGGGGGTGGGGCTGGCCAACTTCGTCCGCCGGACTCAGAATGCCACGAGACTTTGCGAGGGGCCTCTGTGTGCCAAAAAAAGGCCGCGGCCAAAGCCGCGCCCAAAAATAACCGCCTGAAGGCCGGGGCGCCAAGTTCGTCCTGCTGAAAAAGGCCACAAAAACGGGTGGGCTATAGCGTTGGGGGGTGGGGCTGGCCTACTTCGTCCGCCGGACTCGGAATGCCGCGAGACTTTGCGAGGGGCCTCCGCGTGCCAAAAATAGGCCGCGGGTAAAGCCGCGCCCAAAAATAACTGTCCGAAGGCCGGGGCGCCAAGTTCGTCCAGCGGAAAAAGGCCTCAAAAACGGGTGGGCTATAGCCTTGGGGGGTGGGGCTGGCCAACTTCGTCCGCCGGTCTCGGAATGCCGCGAGACTTTACGAGGGGCCTCCGTGTGCCAAAAATAGGCCGCGGACAAAGCCGCGCCCAAAAATAACCGCCCGAAGGCCGGGGCGCCTAGTTCGTCCAGCGGAAAAAGGCCACAAAAACGGGTGGGCTATAGCCTTGGGGGGTGGGGCTGGCCTACTTCGTCCGCCCGACTCGTAATGCCGCGAGACTTTGCGAGGGGCCTCCGTGTACCAAAAATAGGCCGCGGCCAAAGCCGCGCCCAAAAACAACCGCCCGAAGGCCGGGGCGCCAAGTTCGTCCAGCGGAAAAAGGCCACAAAAATGGTGGGCTATAGCCTTGGGGGGTGGGGCTGGCCAACTTCGTCCGCCGGACTCGGAATGCCGCAAGACTTTGCGAGGGGCCTCCGTGTGATAAAAATAGGGCGCGGGCGAATCCGCACCCAAAAATAGCAGCCCGAAGGCCGGGGCGCCAAGTTCGTCCAGCGGAAAAAGGCCAAAAAACGGGTGGGCTATAGCCTTGGGGGGTGGGGCTGGCCAACTTCGTCCGCCGGACTCGGAATGCCGCGAGACTTTGCGAGCGGCCTCTGTGTGCCAAAAATAGGCCGCGGTCAAAGCCGCGCCCAAAAATAACCGCCCGAAGGCCGGGGCGCCAAGTTCGTCCAGCGGAAAAAGGCCACAAAAACGGGTGGGCTATAGCGTTGGGGTGTGGGGCTGGCCTACTTCGTCCGCCGGACTCTGAATGCCGCGAGACTTTGCGTGGGCCTCCGTGGGCCAAAAATAGGCCGCGGGCAAAGCCGCGCCCAAAAATAAACGCCCGAAGGCCGGGGCGCCAAGTTCGTCCAGCGGAAAAAGGCCACAAAAACGGGTGGGCTATAGCGTTGGGGTGTGGGGCTGGCCTACTTCGTCCGCCGGACTCTGAATGCCGCGAGACTTTGCGTGGGCCTCCGTGGGCCAAAAATAGGCCGCGGGCAAAGCCGCGCCCAAAAATAACCGCCCGAAGGCCGGGGCGCCAAGTTCGTCCAGCGGAAAAAGGCCACAAAAACGGGTGGGCTATGGCCTTGGGGGGTGGGGCTGGCCAACTTCGTCCGCCGGACTCGGAATGCCGCGAGACTTTACGAGGGGCCGCCGTGTGCCAAAAATAGGCCGTGGGCAAAGCCGCACCAAAAAATAACCGCCCGAAGGCTGGGGTGCCAAGTTTGTCCAGCGGACAAAGGCCACAAAAACGGGTGGGCTATAGCCTTGGCGGGTGGGGCTGGCCAACTTCGTCCGCCGGACTCGGAATGCCGCGAGACTTTGCGAGGGGCCTCCATGTGCCGAAAAAAGGCCGCGGGCAAAGCCGTCCCCAAAAATAACAGCCCGAAGGCCGGGGCGCCAAGTTCGTCCAGCGGAAAAAGGCCACAAAAACTGGTGCGCTATAGCCTTGGGGGGTGGGGCTGGCCAACTTCGTCTGCCGGACTCGGAATGCCGCGAGACTTTACGAGGGGCCTCCGTGTGCCAAAAATAGGCCGCGGCCAATGCCGCGCCCAAAAATAACCGCCCGAAGGCCGGGGCGCCAAGTTCGTCCAGCGGAAAAAGGCCACAAAAACGGGTGGGCTATAGCCTTGGGGGGTGGGGCTGGCCAACTTCGTCCGCCGGACTCGGAATGCCGCGAGACTTTACGAGGGGCCGCCGTGTGCCAAAAATAGGCCGTGGGCAAAGCCGCACCAAAAAATAACCGCCCGAAGGCTGGGGTGCCAAGTTTATCCAGCGGACAAAGGCCACAAAAACGGGTGGGCTATAGCCTTGGCGGGTGGGGCTGGCCCACTTCGTCCGCCGGACTCGGAATGCCGCGAGACTTTACGAGGGGCCTCCGTGTGCCAAAAATAGGCCGCGGGCAAAGCCGCGCCCAAAAAAAACCGCCCGAAAGCCGGGGCGCCAAGTTCGTCCAGCGGAAAAAGGCCACAAAAACGGGTGGGCTATAGCCTTGGGGGGTGGGGCTGGCCAACTTCGTCCGCCGGACTCGGAATGCCGCGAGACTTTGCGAGGGGCCTCCGTGTACCAAAAATAGGCCACAGTCAAAGCCGCACCCAAAAATAACCGCCCGAAGGCCGGGGCGCCAAGTTCGTCCAGCGGAAAAAGGCCACAAAAACTGGTGCGCTATAGCCTTGGGGGGTGGGGCTGGCCAACTTCGTCCGCCGGACTCAGAATGCCGCGAGACTTTGCGAGGGGCCTCCGTGTGCCAAAAATAGGCCGCGGACAAAACCGCGCCCATAAATAACCGCTCGAAGGCCGGGGCGCCAAGTTCGTCCACCGGAAAAAGGCCACAAAAACGGGTGGGCTATAGCCCTGGGGGGTGGGGCTGGCCAACTTCGTCCGTCGGACTCAGAATGCCGCGAGACTTTTCGAGGGGCCTCCGTGTGCAAAAAATAGGCCGCGAGCAAAGCCGCAGCCAAAAATAACCGCCCGAAGGCTGGGGCGCCAAGTTCATCCAGCGGAAAAAGGCCACAAAAACGGGTGGGCTATAGCCTTGGGGGGTGGGGCTGGCCAACATCGTCCGCCGGACTCGGAATGCCGCGAGACTTTGCGAGGGGCCTCCGTGTACCAAAAATAGGCCACGGGGAAAGCCGCGCCCAAAAATAACTGCCCGAAGGCCGGGGCGCCAAGTTTGTCCAGCGGAAAAAGGCCACAAAAACGGGTGGGCTATAGCCTTGGGGGATGGGGCTGGCCAAATTCGTCCGCCGGACTCGGAATGCCGCGAGACTTTGCTAGGGCCCTCCATGTGCCGAAAATAGGCCGCGGGCAAAGCCGCGCCCAAAAATAACCGCCCGAAGGCCAGGGCGCCAAGTTCGTGCAGCGGAAAAAGGCCACAAAAACGGGTGGGCTATAGCCTTGGGGGGGTGGGGCTGGCCAACTTCGTCCGCCGGACTCCGAATGCCGCGAGACTTTGCGAGGGGCCTCCGTGTGCCAAAAATAGGCCGCAGGCAAAGCCGAGCCCAAAAATAACCACCCGAAGGCCGGGGCGCCAAGTTCGTCCAGCGGAAAAAGGCCACAAAAACGGGTGGGCTATAGCCTTGGGGGGTGGGACTGGCCAACTTCGTCCGCCGGACTCGGAATGCCGCGAGACTTTGCGAGGGGCCTCCGTGTGCCAAAAACATGCCGCTGAAAAAGCCGCGCCCAAAAATAACCGCCCGAAGGCCGGGGCACCAAGTTAGTCCAGCAGAAAAAGGCCACAAAAACGGGTGGGCTATAGCCTTGGGGAGTGGGGCTGGCCCACTTCGTCCGCCAGACTCGGAATGCCGCGAGACTTTGCGAGGGGCCTTCGTGTGCCAAAAATAGGCCGCGGTCACAGCCGCACCCAAAAATAACCGCCCGAAGGCCGGGGCGCCAAGTTCGTCCAGTGCAAAAAGGCCACAAAAACGGGTGGGCTATAGCCTTGGGGGGTGGGGCGGGACAACTTCGTTCGCCGGACTTGGAATGCCGCGAGACTTTGCGAGGGGCCTCCATGTGCCAAAAATAGGCCGCGGACAAAGCCGCGCCCAAAAACAACCGCTCGAAGGCCGGGGCGCCAAGTTCGTCCAGCGGAAAAAGTCCACAAAAACGGGTGGGCTATAGCCTTGGGGGGTGGGTTTGGCAAACTTCGTCCGCCGGACGCGGAATGCCGCGAGACTTTGCGAGGGGCCTCCATGTGCCAAAAATAGGCCGCGGCCAAAGCCGCGCCCAAAAATAACTGTCCGAAGGCCGGGGTGCCAAGTTAGTCCAGCAGAAAAAGGCCACAAAAACGGGTTGGCTATGGCCTTGGGGGGTGGGGCTGGCCAACTTCGTCCGCCGGACTCGGAATGCCGCGAGACTTTACGAGGGGCCTCCGTGTGCCAAAAATAGGCCGCGGGCAAAGCCGCACCAAAAAATAACCGCCCGAAGGCTGGGGTGCCAAGTTCATCCAGCGGACAAAGGCCACAAAAACGGGTGGGCTGTAGCCTTGGCGGGTGGGGCTGGCCAACTTCGTCCGCCGGACTCGGAATGCCGCGAGACCTTGCGAGGGCCTCCGTGTGCCAAAAATAGGCCGCGGGCAAAGCCGCACCAAAAAATAACTGCCCGAAGGCTGGGGTGCCAAGTTCGTCCAGCGGAAAAAGGCCACAAAAACGGGTGGGCTATAGCCTTGGGGGGTGGGGCTGGCCAACTTCGTCCGCCGGACTCGGAATGCCGCGAGACTTTGCGAGGGGCCTCCGTGTGCCAAAAATAGGCCGCGGCCAATGCCGCGCCCAAAAATAACCGCCCGAAGGCCGGGGCACCAAGTTCGTCCAGCGGAAAAAGGCCACAAAAACGGGTGGGCTATAGCCTTGGGGGGTGGGGCTGGCCAACTTCGTCCGCCGGACTCGGAATGCCGCGAGACTTTGCGAGGGGCCTCCGTGTGCCAAAAATAGGCCGCGGGCAAAGCCGCGCCCAAAACAAACCGCCCGAAAGCCGGGGCGCCAAGTTCATCCAGCGGAAAAAGGCCACAAAAACGGGTGGGCTATAGCCTTGGGGGGTGGGGCTGGCCAACTATGTCCGTCGGACTCGGAATGCCACTAGACTTTGCGGGGGGCCTCCGTGTGCCAAAAATAGGCCGCGGACAAAGCCGCGACCACAAATAACCGCCCGGAGGCCGGGGCGCCAAGTTCGTCCAGCGGAAAAAGGCCACAAAACCGGGTGGGCTATAGCCTTGGGGGGTGGGGCTGGCCAACTTCGTCTGCCGGACTCGGAATGCCGCGAGACTTTGCGAGGGGCCTCCATGTGCATAAAATAGGCCGCGGACAAAGCCGCGCCCAAAAATAACCGCCCGAAGGCCGGGGCGCCAAGTTCGTCCAGCGGAAAAAGGCCACAAAAACGGGTGGGCTATAGCGTTGGGGGGTGGGGCTGGCCAACTTCGTCCGCCGGACTCGGAATGCCGCGAGACGTTGCGAGGGGCCTCCGTGTGCCAAAAATAGGCCGCGGGCAATGCCGTACCCAGAAAAAACCGCCCGAAGGCTGGGTGCCAAGTTCGTCCAGCGGAAAAAGGCCACAAAAACGGGTGGGCTATAGCCTTGGGGGGTGGGGCTGGCCAACTTCGTCTGCCGGACTCGGAATGCCGCGAGACTTTGCGAGGGGCCTCCGTGGGCATAAAATAGGCCGCGGACAAAGCCGCGCCCAAAAATAACTGCCCGAAGGCCGGGGCGCCAATATCGTCCAGCGGAAAAAGGCCAGAAAAACGGGTGGGCGATAGCCTTAGGGGGTGTGGCCGGCCCACTTCGTCCGCCGGACTCGGAATGCCGCGAGACTTTGCGAGGGGCCTCCGTGTGCCAAAAATAGGCTGTGACCAAAGCCGCGCCGAAAAATAACCGCCCGAAGGCCGGGGAGCCAAGTTCGTCCAGCGGAAAAAGGCCACAAAAACGGGGGGCTATAACCTTGGGGGCTGTGGCCGGCCCACTTCGTCCGCCGGACTCGGAATGCCGCGAGAGTTTGCGAGGGGCCTCCGTGTGCCAAAAATAGGCCGCGGGCAAAGCAGCGCCCAAAAATAACCGCCCGAAGGCCGGGGCGCCAAGTTCGTCCAGCGGAAAAAGGCCACAAAAACGGGTGGGCTATAGCCTTGGGGGGTGGGGCTGGCCAACTTCGTCCGCCGGACTCGGAATGCCGCGACACTTTGCGAGGGGCTTCTGTGTGCCAAAAATAGGCCGCGGGCAAGACCGCGCCCAAAAAAAACCGTCCGAAGGCCGGGGCGCCAAATTAGTCCAGCGGAAAAAGGCCACAAAAACGGGTGGGCTATAGCGTTGGGGGGTGGGGCTGGCCAACTTCGTCCGCCGGACTCGGAATGCCGCGAGACTTTGCGAGGAGCCTCCGTGTGCCAAAATTAGGCCGCAGGCACAGCCGTGCCCAAAAATAACCGCCCGAAGGCCGGGGCGCCAAGTTCGTCCAGCGGAAAAAGGCCACAAAAACGGGTGGGCTATAGCCTTGGGGGGTGGGGCTGGCCAACTTCGTCCGCCGGACTCGGAATGCCGTGAGACTTTGCGAGGGGCCTCCGTGTGCATAAAATAGGCCGCGGACAAAGCCGCGCCCAAAAATAACTGCCCGAAGGCCGGGGCGCCAAGTTCATCCAGCGGAAAAAGGCCACAAAAACGGGTGGGCTATAGCCTTGGGGGGTGGGGCAGGCCAACTTCGTCCGCTGGACTCGGAATGCCGCGAGACTTTGCGAGGGTCCTCCGTGTGCCAAAAATAGGCCGCGGGCAAAGCCGCGCCCAAAAATAACTGCCCGAAGGCCGGGGCGCCAAGTTCATCCAGCGGAAAAAGGCCACTAAAACGGGTGGGCTATATCCTTGGGGGGGGGCACTGGCCGACTTCGTCCGCCGGACTCGGAATGCTGCGAGACTTTGCGAGGAGCCTCCGTGTGCCAAAAATAGGCCGCGGGCAAAGCCGTTTCCAAAAATAACCGCCCGAAGGCCTGGGCGCCAAGTTCGTGCTGCGGAAAAAGGCCACAAAAACGGGTGGGCTATAGCCTTGGGGGGTGGGGCTGGCTAACTTCGTCCGCCGGACTTGGAATGCCGCGACACTTTGCGAGGGGCTTCCGTTCGCCAAAAATAGGCCACGGTCAAAGCCGCGCCCAAAAATAACCGCCCGAAGGCCGGGGCGCCAAGTTCGTCCAGCGGAAGAAGGCCACAAAAACGGGTGGGCCATAGCCTTGGGGGGGTGGGGCTGGCCCACTTCGTCCGCCCGACTCGGAATGCCGTGAGACATTGCGAGGGGCCTCCGTGTGCCAAAAATAGGCCGCGGGCAAAGCCACGCCCAAAAATTACCGCCCGAATGCCGGGGCGCCAAGTTCGTCCAACGGAAAACGGCCACAAAAACGGGTGGGCTATAGCCTTGGGGGGTGGGGCTGGCCGACTTCATCCGCCGGACTCAGAATGCCACGAGACTTGCGAGGGGCCTCCGTGCGCTAAAAATAGGCCGCGGGCAAAGCCGCGACCAAAAATAACCGCCCAAAGGCCGGGGCGCCAATTTCGTCCAGCAGAAAAAGGCCACAAAAACGGCTGGGCTATAACCTTGGGGGGTGGGGCTGGCCAACTTCATCCGCCGCACTCGGACTCGGAATGCCGCGAGACTTTGCGAGGGGCCTCCGTCTGCCAAAAATAGGCCGCGGGCAAGGCCGCGCCCAAAAATAACCGCCCGAAGGCCGGGGTGCCGAGTTCGTCCAGCGGAAAAAGGCTACAAAAACGGGTGGGCTATAGCCTTGGGGGGTGGGGCTGGCCAACTTCGTCCGCCGGACTCGGAATGCCGCGAGACTTTGCGAGGGGCCTCCGTGTGCATAAAATAGGCCGCGGACAAAGCCGCGCCCAAAAATAACTGCCCGAAGGCCGGGGCGCCAAGTTCGTCCAGCGGAAAAAGGCCACAAAAACGGGTGGGCTATAGCCTTGGGGAGTGGGGCTGGCCAACTTCGTCCGCCGGACTCGGAATGCCGCGAGACTTTGCGAGGGGCCTCCGTGTGCCAAAAATAGGCTGCAACCAAAGCCGCGCCCAAAAATAACCGCCCAAAGGCCGGGGCGCCAAGTTCGTCCAGCGGAAAAAGGCCACAAAAACGGGTGGGCTATAGCCTTGGGGGGTGGGGCTGGCCCACTTCGTCCGCCCGACTCGGAATGCCCCTAGACTTTGCGAGGGGCATCCGTGTGCCAAAAATAGACCGCGGCCAAAGCCGTGCCCAAAAATAACCGCCCGAAGGCCGGGGCGCCTAGTTCGTCCAGCGGAAAAAGGCCACAAAAACGGGTAGGCTATAGCCTTGGGGGGTGGGGCTGGCCAACTTCGTCCGCCGGACTCGGAATGCCGCGACACTTTGTGAGGGGCCTCCGTGTGCCAAAAATAGGCCGCGGGCAAAGCCGCGCCAAAAAATAATTGCCCGAAGGACGGGGCACCAAGTTCGTCCAGCAGAAAAAGGCCACAAAAACGGGTGGGCTATAGCCTTGGGGGGTGGGGCTGGCCAAGTTCGTCCGCCGGACATGGAATGCCGCGAGACTTTTCGAGGGGCCTCCGTGTGCCAAAAATAGGCCGCGGGAAAAGCCGCGCCCAAAAATAACCGCCCGAAGGCCGGGCGCCTAGTTTGTCCAGCGTAAAAAGGCCACAAAAACGGGTAGGCTATAGCCTTGGGGGGTGGGGCTGGCCAACTTCGTCTGCCGGACTCGGAATGCCGCGAGACTTTGCGAGGGGCCTCCGTGTGCATAAAATAGGCCGCGGACAAAGCCGCGCCCAAAAATAACTGCCCGAAGGCCGGGGCGCCAAGTTCATCCAGCGGAAATAGGCCACAAAAACGGGTGGGCTATAGCCTTGGGGAGTGGGGCTGGCCAACTTCCTCCGCCGGACTCGGAATGCCGCGAGACTTTGTGAGGGGCATCCGAGTGCCAAACATAGACCGCGGGCAAAGCCGTGCCCAAAAATAACCGCCCGAAGGCCGGGGCGCCAAGTTCGTCCAGCGGAGAATGGCCACAAAAACGGGTGGGCTATAGCCTTGGGGGGTGGGGCTGGCCAACTTCGTCCGCCGTACTCAGAATGCCGCGAGACTTTACGAGGGGCCTCTGTGTACCAAAAATAGGCTGCGGGCAAACCCGCGCCCAAAAATAACCGCCCGAAGGCCGGGGCGCCAAGTTCGTTTAGCGGAAAAAGGCCACAAAAACGGGTGGGCTATTGCCTTGGGGAGTGGGGCTGGCCAACTTCGTCCGCCGGACTCGGAATGCCGCGAGACTTTACGAGGGGCCTCCGTTTGCCAAAAATAGGCTGCAACCAAAGCCGCGCCCAAAAATAACCGCCCGAAGGCCGGGGCGCCAAGTTCGTCCAGTGGAAAAAGGCCACAAAAACGGGTGGGCTATAGCCTTGGGGGGTGGGGGTGGCCAACTTCGTCTGCCGGACTCGGAATGCCCCGAGACTTTGCGAGGGGCATCCGTGTGCCAAAAATAGACCGCGGCCAAAGCCGTGCCCAAAAATAACCGCCCGAAGGCCGGGGTGCCTAGTTCGTCCAGCGGAAAAAGGCCACAAAAACGGGTAGGTTATAGCCTTGGGGGGTGGGGCTGGCCAACTTCGTCCGCCGGACTCGGAATGCCGCGAGACTTTGTGAGGGGCCTCCCCGTGCCAAAAATAGGCCGCGGGCTAAGCCGCGCCCAAAAATAACTGCCCGAAGGCCGGGGGCCTAGTTTGTCCAGCGGAAAAAGGCCACAAAAACGGCTAGGTTATACCCTTGGGGGGTGGGGCTGGCCAACTTCGTCCGCCGGACTCGGAATCCCGCGAGACTTTGTGAGGGGCCTCCCCGTGCCAAAAATAGGCCGCGGGCTAAGCCGCGCCCAAAAATAACTGCACGAAGGCCGGGGCACCAAGTTCGTCCAGCAGAAAAAGGCCACAAAAACGGGTGGGCTATAGCCTTGGGGGGTGGGGCTGGCCAAGTTCGTCCGCCGGACACGGAATGCCGCGAGACTTTGCGAGGGGCCTCCGTGTGCCAAAAATAGGCCGCGGGCAAAGCCGCGCCCAAAAGTAACCGCCCGAAGGCCGGGGCGCCAAGTTCATCCAGCAGAAAAAGGCCACAAAAACGGGTGGGCTATAGGCTTGGGGGGTGGGGCTGGCCAACTTGGTCTGCTGGACTCAGAATGCCGCGAGCCTTTGCGAGGGGCCTCCATGTGCAAAAAACAGGCCGTGGGCAAAGCCGCGACAAAAAATAACCGCCCGAAGGCCGGGGCGCCAAGTTCGTCCAGCAGAAAAAGGCCACAAAAACGGGTGGGCTATAGCCTTGGGGGGTGGGGCTGGCCGACTTCGTCCGCCGGACTTGGTCTCGGAATGCCTCGAGACTTTGCGAGGGGCCTCCGTGTGTCAAAAATAGGCCGCGGGCAAAGCCGCGCCCAAAAATAACTGCCCGAAGGCCGGGGCGCGAAGTTCGTGCAGCGGGAAAAGGCCACAAAAATGGGTGGGCTATAGCCTTGGGGGGTGGGGCTGGCCTACTTCGTCCGCCGGACTCGGAATGCCGCAAGACTTTGCGGGGGACCTCCGTGTGCTAAAAATAGGCCGCGGACAAAGCCGCGCCCAAAAATAACCGCGCGAAGGCCGGGGCGCCAAGTTCGGCCTGCGGAAAAAGGCCACAAAAACGGGTGGGGTATAGCCTTGGGGGGTGGGGCTGGCCAACTTCGTCCGCCGGACTCGGAATGCCGCGAGACTTTGCGAGCGGCCTCCGTGTGCAAAAAATAGGACGCGGGCAAGCCCGCGCCCAAAAAAAACCGCCTGAAGGCCGGGGCGCCAAGTTCGTCGAGCGGAAAAAGGCCACAAAAACGGGCGGGCTATAGCCTTGGGGGGTGGGGCTGGCCCACTTCGTCCGCCAGACTCGGAATGCCGCGAGACTTTGCGAGGGACCTCCGTGTGCCAAAAATCGGCCGCGTTCAAAGCCGCACCCAAAAATAACCGCCCGAAGGCCGGGGCGCCAAGTTCGTGCAGCGGAAAAAGGCCCCAAAAATGGGTGGGCTATAGCCTTGGGGAGTGGGGCTGGCCAACTTCGTCCGCCGAACTCGGAATGCCGCGAGACTATGCGAGGGGCCTCCGTGTCCCAAAAATATACCGCGGGCAAAGCCGCGCCCAAAAATAACCGCCCGAAGGCCGGGGCGCCAAGTTCGTCCAGCGGAAAATGGCCACAAAAACGGGTGGGCTATAGGCTTGGGGGGTGGGGCTGACCAACTTCGTCCGCCGGACTCGGAATGCCGCGAGACTTTGCGAGGGACCTCCGTGTGCCAAAAATAGGCCGCATTCAAAGCCGTACCCAAAAATAACCGCCCGAAGGCCGGGTCGCCAAGTTCGTCCAGCGGAAAAAGGCCACAAAAACGGGTGGGGTATAGCCTTGGGGGGTGGGGCTGGCCAACTTCGTCCGCCGGACTCGGAATGCCGCGAGACTTCGCGAGGGGCCTCCGTGTCCCAAAAATAGGCCGCGGGCAAAGCCGCGCCCAAAAATAACCACCCGAAGGCCGGGGCGCTAAGTTCGTCCAGCAGAAAAAGGCCACAAAAACGGGTGGGCTATAGCCTTGGGGGGTGGGGCTGGCCGACTTCGTCCGCCGGACTTGGACTCGGAATGCCGCGAGACTTTGCGAGGGGCCTCCGTGTGCCAAAAATAGGCCGCGGGCAAAGCCGCGCCCAAAAATAACCGCCCGAAGGCCGGGGCGCCAAGTTCGTCCAGCGGAAAAAGGCCACAAAAATGGGTGGGCTATAGCCTTGGGGAGTGGGGCTGGCCAACTTCGTCCGCCGGACTCGGAATGCCGCGAGACTATGCGAGGGGCCTCCGTGTCCCAAAAATATGCCGCGGGCAAAGCCGCGCCCAAAAATAACCGCCCGAAGGCCGGGGCGCCAAGTTCGTCCAGCGGAAAATGGCCACAAAAACGGGTGGGCTATAGGCTTGGGGGGTGGGGCTGACCAACTTCTTCCGCCGGACTCGGAATGCCGCGAGACTTTGCGAGAGGCCTCCGTGTTCCAAAAATAGGCCGCATTCAAAGCCGTACCCAAAAATAACCGCCCGAAGGCCGGGTCGCCAAGTTCGTCCAGCGGAAAAAGGCCACAAAAACGGGTGGGGTATAGCCTTGGGGGGTGGGGCTGGCCAACTTCGTCCGCCGGACTCGGAATGCCGCGAGACTTCGCAAGGGGCCTCCGTGTCCCAAAAATAGGCCGCGGGCAAAGCCGCGCCCAAAAATAACCACCCGAAGGCCGGGGCGCTAAGTTCGTCCAGCAGAAAAAGGCCACAAAAACGGGTGGGCTATAGCCCTGGGGGGTGGGGCTGGCCGACTTCGTCCGCCGGACTTGGACTCGGAATGCCGCGAGGCTTTGCGAGGGGCCTCCGTATGCCAAAAATAGGCCGCGGGCAAAGCCGCGCTCAAAAATAACCGCCCGAAGGCCGGGGCGCCAAGTTCGTCCAGCGGAAAAAGGCCACAAAAATGGGTGGGCTATAGCCTTGGGGAGTGGGGCTGGCCAACTTCGTCCGCCGAACTCGGAATGCCGCGAGACTATGCGAGGGGCCTTCGTGTCCCAAAAATATGCCGCGGGCAAAGCCGCGCCCAAAAATAACCGCCCGAAGGCCGGGGCGCCAAGTTCGTCCAGCGGAAAATGGCCACAAAAACGGGTGGGCTATAGGCTTGGGGGGTGGGGCTGACCAACTTCTTCCGCCGGACTCGGAATGCCGCGAGACTTTGCGAGAGGCCTCCGTGTTCCAAAAATAGGCCGCTGGCAAAGCCGCGCCCAAAAATAACCGCCTGAAGCCCGGGGCGCCAAATTCGTCCAGCGAAAAAAGGCCACAAAAACGGGTGGGCTATAGCCTTGGGGGGTGGGGCTGGCCAACTTCGTCCGCCGGACTCGGAATGCCGCGAGACTTTGCGAGGGACCTCCGTGTGCCAAAAATAGGCTGCGGACAAAGCCGCGCCCAAAAATAACCGCCCGAAGGCCGGGGCGCCAAGTTCGTCCAGCGGGAAAAGGCCACAAAAATGGGTGGGCTATAGCCTTGGGGGGTGGGGCTGGCCAACTTCGTCCGCCGGACTCGGAATGCCGCGAGACTTTGCGAGGGACCTCTGTGTGCCAAAAATAGGCCGCGTTCAAAGCCGTACCCAAAAATAACCGCCCGAAGGCCGGGTCGCCAAGTTCGTCCAGCGGAAAAAGGCCACAAAAACGGGTGGGCTATAGCCTTGGGGGGTGGGGCTGGCCAACTTCGTCAGCCGGACTCGGAATGCCGCGAGACTTTGCGAGGGACCTCCGTGTGCTAAAAATAGGCCGCGGACAAAGCCGCGCCCAAAAATAACAGCCCGAAGGCCGGGGCTCCAAGTTCGTCCAGCGGAAAACGGCCACAAAAGCGGGTGGGCTATAGCCTTGGGGGGTGGGGCTGGCCAACTTCGTCCGCCGGACTCGGAATGCCGCGAGACTTTGCGAGGGGCCTCCGTGTGCCAAAAATGGGCCGCGGGCAAAGCCGCGCCCAAAAATAACCGCCCGAAGGCCGGGGCGATAAAGTTCGGCCAGCGGAAAAAGGCCACAAAAACGGGTGGGGTATAGCCTTGGGGGGTGGGGCTGGCCAACTTCGTCCTCCGGACTCGGAATGCCGCGAGACTTTACGAGGGGCCTCCGTGTGCAAAAAATAGGACGCGGGCAAAGCCGCGCCCAAAAATAACCGCCTGAAGGCCGGGGCGCCAAGTTCGTCGAGCGGAAAAAGGCCACAAAAACGGATGGGCTATAGCCTTGGGGGGTGGGGCTGGCCCACTTCGTCCGCCAGACTCGGAATGCCGCGAGACTTTGTGAGGGACCTCAGCATGCCAAAAATAGGTCCCGGGCAAAGCCGCGCCCAAAAATAACCGCCCGAAGGCCGGGGCGCCAAGTTCGTCCAGCGGAAAAAGGCCACAAAAATGGGTGGGCTATAGCCTTGGGGAGTGGGGCTGGCCAACTTCGTCCACCGGACTCGGAATGCCGCGAGACTATGCAAGGGGCCTCCGTGTTCCAAAAATAGGCCGCGGGCATAGCCGCGCCCAAAAATAACCACCCGAAGGCCGGGGCGCCAAGTTCGTCCAGCAGAAAAAGGCCACAAAAACGGGTGGGCTATAGCCTTGGGGGGTGGGGCAGGCCGACCTCGTCCGCCGGACTAGGACTCGGAATGCCGCCAGACATTGCGAGGGGCCTCCGTGTGCCAAAAATAGGCAGCGGGCAAAGCCGCGCCCAAAAATAACCGCCCGAAGGCCGGGGCGCCAAGTTCGTCCAGCGGAAAAAGGCCACAAAAACGGGTGGGCTATAGGCTTGGGGGGTGGGGCTGACCAACTTCGTCCGCCGGACTCGGAATGCCGCGAGACTTTGCGAGGGGCCTCCGTGTACCAAAAATAGTCCGTGGACAAAGCCGCGCCCAAAAATAACCGCCTGAAGGCCGGGGCGCCAAGTTCGTCCAGCGAAAAAAGGCCGCAAAACGGGTGGGCTATAACCTTGGGGGGTGGGGCTGGCCCACCTCGTCCGCCGGACTCGGAATGCCGCGAAACTTTACGAGGGGCCTCCGTGTGCCAAAAATAGGCTGCGGGCAAAGCCGCACCCAAAAATAACCGCCCGAAGGCCGGGGCGCCAAGTTCGTCCAGCGGAAAAAGGCCACAAAAACGGGTGGGCTATAGCCTTGGGGGGTGGGGCTGGCCAACTTCGTCCGCCGGACTCGGAATGCCACGAGACTATGCGAGGGGCCTCCGTGTCCCAAAAATAGGCCGCGGTCAAAGCCGCGCACAAAAATAATCACCCGAAGGCCGGGGCGCAAAGTTCGTCCAGCGGAAAAAGGCCGCAAAAATGGGTGGGCTATAGCCTTGGGGGGTGGGGCTGGCCACCTTCGTCCGCCGGACTCGGAATGCCGCGAGACTTTGCGAGGGACCTGCGTGTGCCAAAAATAGGCCGCGTTCAAAGCCGCACCCAAAAATAACCGCCCGAAGGCCGGGGCGCCAAGTTCGTCCAGCGGAAAAAGGCCACAAAAACGGGTGGGCTATAGCCTTGGGGGGTGGGGCTGGCCAACTTCGTCCGCCGGGCTCGGAATGCCGCGAGACTTCGTGAAGGGCCTCCGTGTACCAAAAATAGGCCGCGGGCAAAGCCGCGCCCAAAAATAACCGCCTGAAGGCCGGGGCGCCATGTTCGTCGAGCGGAAAAAGGCCACAAAAAAGGGTGGGCTATAGCCTTGGGGGGTGGGGCTGGCCCACTTCGTCCGCCAGACTCGGAATGCCACGAGACTTTACGAGGGGCCTCCGTATGCCAAAAATAGGCCGCGGGCAAAGCCGCGCCCAAATAACCGACCGAAGGCCGGGGCGCCAAGTTCGTCCAGCGGAAAAAGGCCACAAAAACTGGTGGGCTATAGCCTTGGGGGGTGGGGCCGGCAAACTTCGTCCGCCGGACTAGGAATGCCGCGAGACTTTGCGAGGGGCCTCCGTGTGTCAAAAATAGGGCGCGGTCAAAGCCGCGTCCAAAAATAACCGCCCGAAGGCCGGGGCGCCAAGTTCGTCAACTGGAAAAAGGCCACAAAAATGGGTGGGCTATAGCCTTGGGGGGTGGGGCTGGCCAACTTCGTCCGCCGGACTCGGAATGCCGCGAGACTCTGCGAGGGGCCTCCGTATGCCAAAAAATGGGCGCGGGCAAAGCTGCGCCCAAAAATAACCGCCCGGAGGCCGGGGCGCCAAGTTCGTCCAGCGGAAAAAGGCCACAAAAACGGGTGGGCTATAGCCTTGGGGGGTGGGGCAGGCCAACTTCGTCCGCCGGGCTCGGAATGCCGCGAGACTTTGCGAGGGACATCCGTGTGCCAAAAATAGGCCGCGGCCAACGCCGCGCCCAAAAATAACCACCCGAAGGCCGGGGCTCCAAGTTCGTCCAGCGGAAAAAGGCCACAAAAACGGGTGGGCTATAGGCTTGGGGGGTGGGGCTGACCAACTTCGTCCGCCGGACTCGGAATGAAGCGAGACTTTGCGAGGGGCTTCCGTATGTCAAAAATAGGCTGCGGGCAATGCCGCGCCCAAAAATAACTGCCCGAAGGCCGGGGCGTCAAGTTCGTCCAGCGGAAAAAGGCCACAAAAACGGGTAGGCTATACCCTTTGGGGGTGGGGCTGGCGAACTTCGTCCGCCGGACTCGGAATGCCGCGAGACTTTGCGAGGGGCCTCCGTGTGCCAAAAATGGGCCGCGGGCAAAGTCGCGCCCAAAAATAACCGCCCGAAGGCCGGGGCGCCAAGTTCGTCCAGCGGAAAAAGGCCACAAAAACGGGTGGGCTATAGCCTTGGGGGGTGGGGCTGGCCAACTTCGTCCGCCGGACTCGGAATGCGGCGAGACTCTGCGAGGGGCCTCCGTATACCAAAAAATGGCCGCGGGCAAAGCTGCGCCCAAAAATAACCGCCCGGAGGACGGGGCGCCAAATTTGTCCAGCGGAAAAAGGCCACAAAAACGGGTGGGCTATAGCCTTGGGCGGTGGGGCTGGCCGACTTCGTCCGCCGGGCTCGGAATGCCGCGAGACTTCGCGAAGGGCCTCCGTGTACCAAAAATAGGCCGCGGGCAAAGCCGCGCCTAAAAATAACCGCCCGAAGGCCGGGGCGCCAAGTTCGTCCAGCGGAAAAAGGCCACAAAAACGGGTGGGCTATAGCCTTGGGGGGTGGGGCTGGCCAACTTCGTCCGCCGGGCTCGGAATGCCGCGAGACTTCATGAAGGGCCTCCGTGTACCAAAAATAGGCCGCGGGCAAAGCCGCGCCCAAAAATAACCGCCTGAAGGCCGGGGCGCCATGTTCGTCGAGCGGAAAAAGGCCACAAAAAAGGGTGGGCTATAGCCTTGGGGGGTGGGGCTGGCCCACTTCGTCCGCCAGACTCGGAATGCCACGAGACTTTACGAGGGGCCTCCGTATGCCAAAAATAGGCCGCGGGCAAAGCCGCGCCCAAATAACCGACCGAAGGCCGGGGCGCCAAGTTCGTCCAGCGGAAAAAGGCCACAAAAACTGGTGGGCTATAGCCTTGGGGGGTGGGGCCGGCAAACTTCGTCCGCCGGACTAGGAATGCCGCGAGACTTTGCGAGGGGCCTCCGTGTGTCAAAAATAGGGCGCGGTCAAAGCCGCGTCCAAAAATAACCGCCCGAAGGCCGGGGCGCCAAGTTCGTCAACCGGAAAAAGGCCACAAAAATGGGTGGGCTATAGCCTTGGGGGGTGGGGCTGGCCCACTTCGTCCGCCGGACTCGGAATGCCGCGAGACTCTGCGAGGGGCCTCCGTATGCCAAAAAATGGGCGCGGGCAAAGCTGCGCCCAAAAATAACCGCCCGGAGGCCGGGGCGCCAAGTTCGTCCAGCGGAAAAAGGCCACAAAACTGGGTGGGCTATAGCCTTGGGGGGTGGGGCAGGCCAACTTCGTCCGCCGGGCTCGGAATGCCGCGAGACTTTGCGAGGGACATCCGTGTGCCAAAAATAGGCCGCGGCCAACGCCGCGCCCAAAAATAACCACCCGAAGGCCGGGGCTCCAAGTTCGTCCAGCGGAAAAAGGCCACAAAAACGGGTGGGCTATAGGCTTGGGGGGTGGGGCTGACCAACTTCGTCCGCCGGACTCGGAATGAAGCGAGACTTTGCGAGGGGCTTCCGTATGTCAAAAATAGGCTGCGGGCAATGCCGCGTCCAAAAATAACTGCCCGAAGGCCGGGGCGTCAAGTTCGTCCAGCGGAAAAAGGCCACAAAAACGGGTAGGCTATACCCTTTGAGGGTGGGGCTGGCGAACTTCATCCGCCGGACTCGGAATGCCGCGAGACTTTGCGAGGGGCCTCCGTGTGCCAAAAATGGGCCGCGGGCAAAGTCGCGCCCAAAAATAACCGCCCGAAGGCCGGGGCGCCAAGTTCGTCCAGCGGAAAAAGGCCACAAAAACGGGTGGGCTATAGCCTTGGGGGGTGGGGCTGGCCAACTTCGTCCGCCGGACTCGGAATGCGGCGAGACTCTGTGAGGGGCCTCCGTGTACCAAAAATAGGCCGCGGGCAAAGCCGCGCCTAAAAATAACCGCCCGAAGGCCGGGGCGCCAAGTTCGTCCAGCGGAAAAAGGCCACAAAAACGGGTGGGCTATAGGCTTGGGGGGTGGGGCTGGCCAACTTCGTCCGCCGGACTCGGAATGCCGCGAGACTTTGCGAGGGGCCTCCGTGTGCCAAAAATGGGCCGCGGGCAAAGCCGCGCCCAAAAATAACCGCCCGAAGGCCGGGGCGCCAAGTTCGGCCAGCGGAAAAAGGCCACAAAAACGGGTGGGCTATAGCCTTGGGGGGTGGGGCTGGCCAACTTCGTCCGCCGGACTCGGAATGCCGCGAGACTTTGCGAGGGGCCTCCGTGTGCAAAAAATAGGACGCGGGCAAAGTCGCGCCCAAAAATAATCGCCTGAAGGCCGGGGCGCCATGTTCGTCGAGCGGAAAAAGGCCACAAAAAAGGGTGGGCTATATCCTTGGGGGGTGGGGCTGGCCCACTTCGTCCGCCAGACTCGGAATGCCACGAGACTTTACGAGGGGCCTCCGTATGCCAAAAATAGGCCGCGGGCAAAGCCGCCCCCAAATAACCGCCCGAAGGCCGGGGCGCCAAGTTCGTCCAGCGGAAAAAGGCCACAAAAACTGGTGGGCTATAGCCTTGGGGGGTGGGGCCGGCAAACTTCGTCCGCCGGACTAGGAATGCCGCGAGACTTTGCGAGGGGCCTCCGTGTGTCAAAAATAGGGCGCGGTCAAAGCCGCGCCCAAAAATAACCGCCCGAAGGCCGGGGCGCCAAGTTCGTCAACCGGAAAAAGGCCACAAAAATGGGTGGGCTATAGCCTTGGGGGGTGGGGCTGGCCAACTTCGTCCGCCGAACTCGGAATGCCGCGAGACTCTGCGAGGGGCCTTTGTATGCCAAAAAATGGGCGCGGGCAAAGCTGCGCCGAAAAATAACCGCCCGGAGGCCAGGGCGCCAAGTTCGTCCAGCGGAAAAAGGCCACAAAAACGGGTGGGCTATAGCCTTGGGGGGTGGGGCAGGCCAACTTCGTCCGCCGGGCTCGGAATGCCGCAAGACCTTGCGAGGGACATCCGTGTGCCAAAAATAGGCCGCGGCCAACGCCGCGCCCAAAAATAACCACCCGAAGGCCGGGGCTCCAAGTTCGTCCAGCGGAAAACGGCCACAAAAACAGGTGGGCTATAGCCTAGGGGGGTGGGGTTGGCCAACTTCGTCCGCCGGACTCGGAATGCCGCGAGACTCTGCGAGGGGCCTCCGTATGCCAAAAAATGGGCGCGGGCAAAGCTGCTCCCAAAAATAACCGCCCGGAGGCCGGGGCGCCAAGTTCGTCCAGCGGAAAAAGGCCACAAAAACGGGTGGGCTATAGCCTTGGGGGGTGGGGCAGGCCAACTTCGTCCGCCGGGCTCGGAATGCCGCGAGACTTTGCGAGGGACATCCGTGTGCCAAAAATAGGCCATGGCCAACGCCGCGCCCAAAAATAACCACCCGCAGGCCGGGGCTCCAAGTTCGTCCAGCGGAAAACGGCCACAAAAACAGGTGGGCTATAGCCTAGGGGGGTGGGGCTGGCCCACTTCGTCCGCCGGGCTCGGAATGCCGCGAGACTTTGCGAGGGACATCCGTGTGCCAAAAATAGGCCGCGGCCAACGCCGCGCCCAAAACTAACCACCCGAAGGCCAGCGCGCCAAGTTCGTCCAGCGGAAAAAGGCCACAAAAATGGGTGGGCTATAGCCTTGGGGGGTGGGGCTGGCCAACTTCGTCCGCCGGACTCGGAATGAAGCGAGACTTTGCGAGGGGGCTCCGTGTGTCAAAAATAGGCTGCGGGCAAAGCCGCGCCCAAAAATAACTGCCCGAAGGCCGGGGCGCCAAGTTCGTCCTGCGGAAAAAGGCTACAAAAACGGGTAGGCTATACCCTTGGGGGGTGGAGCTGGCCCACTTCGTCCGCCGGACTCGGAATGCCGCGAGACTTTGCGAGGGACATCCGCGTGCCAAAAATAGGCCGCGGCAAACGCCGCGCCCAAAAATAACCACCCGAAGGCCGGGGTTCCAAGTTCGTCCAGCGGAAAATGGCCACAAAAACAGGTGGGCTATAGCCTAGGGGGGTGGGGCTGGCCAACTTCGTCCGCCGGACTCGGAATGCCGCGAGACTTTGCGAGGGGCCTCCGTGTGCCAAAAATGGGCTGCGGCCAAAGCCGCGCCCAAAAATAACCGCCCGAAGGCCGGGGCGCCAAGTTCGGCCAGCGGAAAAAGGCCACAAAAACGGGTGGGCTATAGCCTTGGGGGGTGGGGCTGGCCCACTTCGTCCGCCGGACTCGGAATGCCGCGAGACTTTACGAGGGGCCTCCGTGTGCAAAAAATAGGACGCGGGCAAAGCCGCGCCCAAAAATAACCGCCTGAAGGCCGGGGCGCCAAGTTCGTCGAGCGGAAAAAGGACACAAAAAAAGGTGGGCTATAGCCTTGGGGGGTGGGGCTGGCCCACTTCGTCCGCCAGACTCGGAATGCCGCGAGACTTTGCGAGGGGCCTCCGTATGCCAAAAATAGGCCGCGGGAAAGCCGCGCCCAAATAACCGCCCGAAGGCCGGGGCGCCAAGTTAGTCCAGCGGAAAAAGGCCACAAAAACTGGTGGGCTATAGCCTTGGGGGGTGGGGCCGGCAAACTTCGTCCGCCGGACTAGGAATGCCACGAGACTTTGCGAGGGGCCTCCGTGTGTCAAAAATAGGGCAAGGTCAAAGCCGCGCCCAAAAATAACAGCCCGAAGGCCGGGGCGCCAAGTTCGTCCACCGGAAAAAGGCCACAAAAACGGGTGGGCTATAGCCTTGGGGGGTGGGGCTGGCCAACTTCGTCCGCCGGACTCGAAATGCCGCAAGACTTTGCGAGGGGCCTCCGTGTGCCAAAAATAGGCCGCGGGTAAAGCTGCGCCGAAAAATAACCGCCTGAAGGCCGGGGCGCGAAGTTCGTCCAGCGGAAAAAGGCCACAAAAACGGGTGGGCTATAGCCTTGGGGGGTGGGGCCGGCCCACTTCGTCCGCCGGACTCGGAATGCTGCGAGACTTTGCGAGGGGCCTCCGTGTGCCAAAAATAGGCCGCGGGCCAAGCCGCGCCCAAAAATAACCGCCCGAAGGCCGGGGCGCCAAGTTCGTCCAGCGGAAAAAGACCACAAAAACGGGTGGGCTATAGGCTTGGGGGGTGGGGCTGGCCAACTTCGTCCGCCGGACTCGGAATGCCGCGAGACTCTGCGAGGGGCATCCGTATGCCAAAAAATGGCCGCGGGCAAAGCTGCGCCCAAAAATAACCGCCCGGAGGCCGGGGCGCCAAGTTCGTCCAGCGGAAAAAGGCCACAAAAACGGGTGGGCTATAGCCTTGGGGGGTGGGGCTGGCCAACTTTGTCCTCCGGGCTCGGAATGCCGCGGGACTTTGTGAGGGACATTCGTGTCCTGAAAATAGGCCGCGGCCAACGCCGCGCCCAAAAATAACCGCCCGAAGGCCAGCGCGCCAAGTTCGTCCAGCGGAAAAAGGCCACAAAAACGGGTGGGCTATAGCCTTGGGGGGTGGGGCTGGCCAACTTCGTCCGCCGGACTCGGAATGAAGCGAGACTTTGCGAGGGGGCTCCGTGTGTCAAAAATAGGCTGCGGGCAAAGCCGCGCCCAGAAATAACTGCCCGAAGGCCGGGGCGCCAAGTTCGTCCAGCGGAAAAAGGCCACAAAAACGGGTAGGCTATACCCTTGGGGGGTGGAGCTGGCCAACTTCGTCCGCCGGACTCGGAATGCCGCGAGACTTTGAGAGGGACCTCCGTGTGCCAAAAATATGCCGCGGGCAAAGCTGCGCCCAAAAATAACCGCCTGAAGGCCGGGGCGCGAAGTTCTTCCTGCGGAAAAAGGCCACAAAAACGGGTGGGCTATAGCCTTCGGGGGTGGGGCCGGCCAACTTCGTCCGCCGGACTCGGAATGCTGCGAGACTTTGCGAGGGGCCTCCGTGTGCCAAAAATAGGCCGCGGGCCAAGCCGCGCCCAAAAATAACCGCCCGAAGGCCGGGGCGCCAAGTTCGTCCAGCGGAAAAAGGCCACAAAAACGGGTGGGCTAGAGGCTTGGGGGGTGGGGCTGGCCTACTTCGTCCGCCGGACTCGGAATGCCGCGAGACTATGCGAGGGGCCTCCGTGTCCCAAAAATAGGCCGTTGGCAAAGCCGCGCCCAAAAATAACAGCTCGAAGGCCGGGGCGCCAAGTTCGTCCAGCGGAAAAAGGCCACAAAAATGGGTGGGCTATAGCCTTGGGGGGTGGGGCTGGCCAACTTCGTCCGCCGGACTCGGAATGCCGCGAGACTATGCGAGGGGCCTCCGTGTCCCAAAAATAGGCCGCGGGCAAAGCCGGGCCCAAAAATAACAGCCCGAAGGCCGGGGCGCCAAGTTCGTCCAGGGGAAAATGGCCACAAAAACGGGTGGGCTATAGCATTGGGGGGTGGGGCTGGCCAACTTCGTCCGCCGGACTCGAAATGCCGCAAGACTTTGCGAGGGGCCACCGTGTACCAAAAATAGGCTGCGGACAAAGCCGCGCCCAAAAATAACCGCCTGAAGGCCGGGTGCCAAGTTCGTCCAGCAAAAAAAGGCCACAAAAACGGGTGGGCTATAGCCTTCGGGGGTGGGGCTGGCCCACCTCCTCCGCCGGACTCGGAATGCCGCGAAACTTTGCGAGGGGCCTCCGTGTGCCAAAAATAGGCCGCAGGCAAAGCCGCGCCCAAAAATAACCGCCCGAAGGCCGGGGCGCCAAGTTCGTCCAGCGGAAAAAGGCCACAAAAACGGGTGGGCTATAGCCTTGGGGGGTGGGGCTGGCCTACTTCGTCCGCTGGACTCGGAATGCCGCGAGACTATGCGAGGGGCCTCCGTGTCCCAAAAATAGGCCGTTGGCAAAGCCGCGCCCAAAAATAACAGCTCGAAGGCCGGGGCGCCAAGTTCGTCCAGCGGAAAAAGGCCACAAAAATGGGTGGGCTATAGCCTTGGGGGGTGGGGCTGGCCAACTTCGTCCGCCGGACTCGGAATGCCGCGAGAATTTGCGAGGGGCCTCCGTGTGCCAAAAATAGGCCGTGGCCTAAGCCGCGCCCAAAAATAACCGCCCGAAGGCCGAGGCGCCAAGTTCGTCCAGCGGAAAAAGGCCACAAAAACGGGTGGGCTATAGCCTTGGGGGGTGGGGCAGGCCAACTTCGTCCGCCGGACTCGAAATGCCGCAAGACTTTGTGAGGGGCCTCCGTGTACCAAAAATAGGCCGCGGGCAAAGCCGCGCCCAAAAATAACCGCCCGAAGGCCGGGGCACCAAGTTCGTCCACCGGAAAAAGGCCACAAAAACGGGTGGGCTATAGCCTTGGGGGGTGGGGCTGGCCAACTTCGTCCGCCGGACGCGGAATGCCGCGAGACTCTGCGAGGGGATTCCGTATGCCAAAAAATGGCCGCGGGCAAAGCCGTGCCCAAAAATAACCACCCGAAGGCCGGGGAACCAAGTTCGATCCGCGTAAAAAGGCCACAAAAACGGGTGGGCTATAGCCTTGGGGGGTGGGGCTGGCCGACTCGTCCGCCGGACTCGGAATGCCGCGAGACTTTGAGAGGGACCTCCGTGTGCCAAAAATATGCCGCGGGCAAAGCTGCGCCGAAAAATAACCGCCTGAAGGCCGGGGCGCGAAGTTCGTCCAGCGGAAAAAGGCCACAAAAACGGGTGGGCTATAGCCTTGGGGGGTGGGGCCGGCCCACTTCGTCCGCCGGACTCGGAATGCTGCGAGACTTTGCGAGGGGCCTCCGTGTGCCAAAAATAGGCCGCGGGCCAAGCCGCGCGCAAAAATAACCGCCCGAAGGCCGGGGCGCCAAGTTCGTCCAGCGGAAAAAGACCACAAAAACGGGTGGGCTATAGGCTTGGGGGGTGGGGCTGGCCGACTTCGTCCGCCGGACTCGGAATGCCGCGAGACTATGCGAGGGGCCTCCGTGTCCCAAAAATAGGCCGTTGGCAAAGCCGGGCCCAAAAATAACAGCTCGAAGGCCGGGGCGCCAAGTTCGTCCAGCGGAAAAAGGCCACAAAAATGGGTGGGCTATAGCCTTGGGGGGTGGGGCTGGCCAACTTCGTCCGCCGGACTCGGAATGCCGCGAGACTTTGCGAGGAGCCTCCGTGTGCCAAAAATAGGCCGCGGCCTAAGCCGCGCCCAAAAATAACCGCACGAAGGCCGAGGCGCCAAGTTCGTCCAGCAGAAAAAGGCCACAAAAACGGGTGGGCTATAGCCTTGGGGGGTGGGGCTGGCCAACTTCGTCCGCCGGACTTGGAATGCCGCGTGACTTTGCGAGGGGCCTCCGTGCGCCAAAAATAGGCCGCGGGCAGAGCTGCGAGCAAAAATAACCGCCCAAAGGCCGGGGCGCCAAGTTCGTCCAGCGGAAAAAGGCCACAAAAACGGGTGGGCTATAGCCTTGGGGGGTGGGGCAGGCCAACTTCGTCCGCCGGACTCGAAATGCCGCAAGACTTTGCGAGGGGCCTCCGTGTGCCAAAAATAGGCCGCGGGCAAAGCCGCGCCCAAAAATAACCGCCCGAAGGCCGGGGCGCCAAGTTCGTCCACCGGAAAAAGGCCACAAAAACGGGTGGGCTATAGTCTTGGGGGGTGGGGCTGGCCAACTTCGTCTGCCGGACGCGGAATGCCGCGAGACTCTGCGAGGGGACTCCGTATGCCAAAAAATGGCCGCGGGCAAAGCCGTGCCCAAAAATAACCACCCGAAGGCCGGGGAGCCAAGTTCGATCCGCGGAAAAAGGCCACAAAAACGGGTGGGCTATAGCCTTGGGGGGTGGGGCTGGCCGACTCGTCCGCCGGACTCGGAATGCCGCGAGACTTTGAGAGGGACCTCCATGTGCCAAAAATATGCCGCGGGCAAAGCTGCGCCCAAAAATAACCGCCTGAAGGCCGGGGCGCGAAGTTCGTCCAGCGGAAAAAGGCCACAAAAACGGGTGGGCTATAGCCTTGGGGGGTGGGGCCGGCCAACTTCGTCCGCCGGACTCGGAATGCTGCGAGACTTTGCGAGGGGCCTCCGTGTGCCAAAAATAGGCCGCGGGCCAAGCCGCGCCCAAAAATAACCGCCCGAAGGCCTGGGCGCCAAGTTCGTCCAGCGGAAAATGGCCACAAAAATGGGTGGGCTATAGCCTTGGGGGGTGGGGCTGGCCAACATCGTCTGCCGGACTCGGAATGCCGCGAGACTTTGCGAGGGGCCTCCGGGTGCCAAAAATAGGCCGCGGGCCAAGCCGCGCCCAAAAATAACCGCCCGAAGGCCTGGGCGCCAAGTTCGTCCAGCGGAAAATGGCCACAAAAATGGGTGGGCTATAGCCTTGGGGGGTGGGGCTGGCCGACTTCGTCCGCCGGACTTGGAATGCCGCGAGACTTTGCGAGGGGCCTCCGGGTGCCAAAAATAGGCCGCGGGCCAAGCCGCGCCCAAAAATAACCGCCCGAAGGCCTGGGCGCCAAGTTCGTCCAGCGGAAAATGGCCACAAAAATGGGTGGGCTATAGCCTTGGGGGGTGGGGCTGGCCGACTTCGTCCGCCGGACTTGGAATGCCGCGAGACTTTGCGAGGGGCCTCTGGGTGCCAAAAATAGGCCGCGGGCCAAGCCGCGCCCAAAAATAACCGCCCGAAGGCCTGGGCGCCAAGTTCGTCCAGCGGAAAATGGCCACAAAAATGGGTGGGCTATAGCCTTGGGGGGTGGGGCTGACCAACTTCGTCCGCCGGACTCGGAATGCCGCGAGACTTTCCGAGGGGCCTCCGTGTGCCAAAAATAGGCCGCGGGCAAAGTCGCTCCCAAAAATAACCGCCCGAAGGCAGGGGCGCCAAGTTCGTCCCGCGGAAAAAGGCCATAAAACCGGGTGGGCTATAGCCTTGGGGGGTGGGGCTGGCCAACTTCGTCCGCCGGGCTCGGAATGCCGCGAGACTTTGCGAGGGGCCTCCATGTGCCAAAAAATTGCCACGGGCAAAGCCGCGCCCAAAAATAACTGCCCGAAGGCCGGGGCGCCAAGTTCGTCCAGCGGAAAAAGGCCACAAAAACGGGTGGGCTATAGCCTTGGGCGGTGGGGCTGGCCCACTTCGTCCGCCGGACTCGGAATGCCGCGAGACTTTGCGAGGGGCCTCCGCGTGCCAAAAAAATGCCGTGGGCAGAGCCGCGCCCAAAAATAACTGCCCGAAGGCCGGGGCGCCAAGTTCGTTCAGCGGAAAAAGGCCACAAAAACGGGTGGGCTATAGCCTTGGGGGGTAGGGCTGGCCCACTTAGTCCGCCGGACTCGGTATGCCGCGAGACTTTGCGAGGGGCCTCCGCGTGCCAAAAAAATGCCGCGGGCAAAGCCGCGCCCAAAAATAACTGCCCGAAGGCCGGGGCGCCAAGTTCGTTCAGCGGAAAAAGGCCACAAAAACGGGTGGGCAATAGCCTTGGGGGGTGGGGCTGGCCCACTTCGTCCGCCGGACTCGGAATGCCGCGAGACTTTGTGAGGGGCCTCCGTGTGCCAAAAATAGGCCGCGGGCAATGCCGCGCCCAAAAATAACCGCCCGAAGGCCGGGGCGCCAAGTTCGTCCAGCGGAAAAAGGCCACAAAAACGGGTGGGCTATAGCCTTGGTGGTGGGGCTGGCCCACTTCGTCCGCCGGACTCGGAATGCCGCGAGACTTTGCGAGGGGCCTCTGTGTGCCAAAAATAGGCCGCGGGCAAAGCGACGGCCAAAAATAACCGCCCAAAGGCCGGGGCGCCAAGTTCGCCCAGCGGAAAAAGGCCTCAAAAACGGGTGGGCAATAGCCTTGGGGGGTGGGGCTGACCAACTTCGTCCGCCGGACTCGTAATGCCGCGAGACTTTCCGAGGGGCCTCCGTGTGCCAAAAATAGGCCGCGGGCAAAGTCGCTCCCAAAAATAACCGCCCGAAGGCCTGGGCGCCAAGTTCGTCCCGCGGAAAAAGGCCATAAAACCGGGTGGGCTATAGCCTTGGGGGGTGGGGCTGGCCAACTTCGTCCGCCGGGCTCGGAATGCCGCGAGACTTTGCGAGGGGCCTCCATGTGCCAAAAAATTGCCACGGGCAAAGCCGCGCCCAAAAATAACTGCCCGAAGGCCGGGGCGCCAAGTTCGTCCAGCGGAAAAAGGCCACAAAAACGGGTGGGCTATAGCCTTGGGCGGTGGGGCTGGCCCACTTCGTCCGCCGGACTCGGAATGCCGCGAGACTTTGCGAGGGGCCTCCGCGTGCCAAAAAAATGCCGTGGGCAGAGCCGCGCCCAAAAATAACTGCCCGAAGGCCGGGGCGCCAAGTTCGTTCAGCGGAAAAAGGCCACAAAAACGGGTGGGCTATAGCCTTGGGGGGTAGGGCTGGCCCACTTAGTCCGCCGGACTCGGTATGCCGCGAGACTTTGCGAGGGGCCTCCGCGTGCCAAAAAAATGCCGCGGGCAAAGCCGCGCCCAAAAATAACTGCCCGAAGGCCGGGGCGCCAAGTTCGTTCAGCGGAAAAAGGCCACAAAAACGGGTGGGCAATAGCCTTGGGGGGTGGGGCTGGCCCACTTCGTCCGCCGGACTCGGAATGCCGCGAGACTTTGTGAGGGGCCTCCGTGTGCCAAAAATAGGCCGCGGGCAATGCCGCGCCCAAAAATAACCGCCCGAAGGCCGGGGCGCCAAGTTCGTCCAGCGGAAAAAGGCCACAAAAACGGGTGGGCTATAGCCTTGGTGGTGGGGCTGGCCCACTTCGTCCGCCGGACTCGGAATGCCGCGAGACTTTGCGAGGGGCCTCTGTGTGCCAAAAATAGGCCGCGGGCAAAGCGACGGCCAAAAATAACCGCCCAAAGGCCGGGGCGCCAAGTTCGCCCAGCGGAAAAAGGCCTCAAAAACGGGTGGGCAATAGCCTTGGGGGGTGGGGCTGACCAACTTCGTCCGCCGGACTCGTAATGCCGCGAGACTTTCCGAGGGGCCTCCGTGTGCCAAAAATAGGCCGCGGGCAAAGTCGCTCCCAAAAATAACCGCCCGAAGGCCTGGGCGCCAAGTTCGTCCCGCGGAAAAAGGCCATAAAACCGGGTGGGCTATAGCCTTGGGGGGTGGGGCTGGCCAACTTCGTCCGCCGGGCTCGGAATGCCGCGAGACTTTGCGAGGGGCTTCCATGTGCCAAAAATAGGCCGCGGACAAAGCCGCACCCAAAAATAACCGCCCGAAGGCCGGGGCGCCAAGTTCGTCCAGCGGAAAAAGGCCACAAAAACGGGTGGGCTATAGCCTTGGGGGGTGGGCCTGGCCCACTTCGTCCGCCGGACTCGGAATGCCGCGAGACTTTGCGAGGGGCCTCCGCGTGCCAAAAAAATGCCGCGGGCAAAGCCGCGCCCAAAAATAACTGCCCGAAGGCCGGGGCGCCAAGTTCGTTCAGCGGAAAAAGGCCACAAAAACGGGTGGGCAATAGCCTTGGGGGGTGGGCTGGCCAACTTCGTCCACCGGACTCGGACTGCCGCGAGACTTTGCGAGGGGCCTCCGTGTGCCAAAAAAGAGGCCTCGGACAAAGCCACGGCCAAAAATAACCGCCCGAAGGCCGGGGCGCCAAGTTCGTCCAGCGGAAAAAGGCCTCAAAAACGGGCGGGCAATAGCCTTGGGGGGTGGGCTGGCCAACTTCGTCCACCGGACTCGGAATGCCGCGAGACTTTGCGAGCGGCCTCCGTGTACCAAAAATAGGCCGCGGGGAAAGCCGCTCCCAAAAATAACTGCCCGACGGCCGGGGCGCCAAGTTCGTCTAGCGGAAAAAGGCTACAAAAACGGGTGGGCTATAGCCTTGGGGGGTGGGGCTGGCCCACTTCGTCCGCCGGACTCGGAATGCCGCGAGACTTTGCGAGGGTCCTCCGTTTGCCAAAAATAGGCCGCGGGCAAAGCCACGGCCAAAAATAACCGCCCGAAGGCCGGGGCGCCAAGTTCGTCCAGCGGAAAAAGGCCTGAAAAACGGGTGGGCAATAGCCTCTGGGGGTGGGGCTGGCCAACTTCGTCCGCCGGACTCAGAATGCCGCGAGACTTTGCGAGGGGCCTCCGTGTGCCAAAAATAGGGCGCGGGCAAAGCCGCTCCCAAAAATAACCGCCCGACGGCTGGGGCGCCAAGTTCGTCCAGCGGAAAAATGCCGTAAAAACGGGTGGGCTATAGCCTTGGGGAGTGGGGCTGGCCAACTTTGTCCGCCGGGCTCGGAATGCCGCGAGACTTTGCGAGGGGCCTCCGTGTGCCAAAAATAGGCCACAGACAAAGCCGCACCCAAAAATAACCGCCCGAAGGATGGGGCGCCAAGTTCGTCCAGCGGAAAAAGGCCACAAAAACGGGTGGGCAATAGCCTTGGGGGGTGGGGCTGGCCAACTTCGTCCGCCGGACTCGGAATGCCGCGAGACTTTGCGATGGGCCTCCGTGTGTCAAAAATAGGCCGCGGGCAAAGCCACGCCCAAAAATAACCGCCCGAAGGCCGGGTCGCCAAGTTCGTCCAGCGAAAAAAGGCCACAAAAACGGGTGGGCTATAGCCTTGCGGGGTGGGGCTGGCCGACTTCGTCCGCCGGACTCGGAATGCCGCGGGACTTTGCGAGGGGCCTCCGTGTGCAAAAAATAGGCCGCGGGCAAAGCCGTGGCAAAAAATAACCGACCGAAGGCCGGGGCGCCAAGTTCGTCCAGCGGAAAAAGACCCCAAAAACGGGTGGGCTATAGCCTTGGGGGGTGGAGCTGGCCCACTTCGTCCGCCGGACTCGGAATGTCGTGACACTTTGCGAGGGGCCTCCGTGTGTCAAAAATAGGCCGCGGGCAAAGCCACGCCCAAAAATAACCGCCCGAAGGTCGGGTCGCCAAGTTCGTCCAGCGGAAAAAGTTCACAAAAACGGGTGGGCTATAGCCTTGGGGGGTGGGGCTGGCCAACTTTGTCCGCCGGACTCGGAATGCCGCGGGACTTTGCGAGGGGCCTCCGTGGGCAAAATATAGGGCGTGGGCAAAGCCGCGCCCAAAAATAACTGCCCGAAGGCCGGGGCGCCAAGTTCGTCCAGCGGAAAAAGGCCATAAAAACGGGTGGGCTATAGCCTTGGGGGGTGGGGCTGGCCCACTTCGTCCGCCGGGCTCGGAATGCCGCAAGACTTTACGAGGGGCCTCCGTGTGCCAAAAATAGGCCATGGACAAAGCCGCACCAAAAAATAACCGCCCGAAGGCCGGGGTGCCAAGTTCGTCAAGCGGAAAAAGGCCACAAAAACGGGTGGGCTATAGCCTTGGGGGGTGGGGCTGGCCCACTTCGTCCGCCGGACTCGGAATGCGGCAAGACTTTGCGAGGGGCCTCCGTGTGCCAAAAATAGGCCGCGCCCAAAAATCACCGTTCGAAGGCCGGGGCGCCAACTTCGTCCAGCGGAAAAAGGCCACAAAAACGGGTGAGCTATAGCCTTGGGCGGTGGGGCTGGCCAACTTCGTCCGCCGGACTCAGAATGCCGCAGGACTTTGCGAGGGGCCTCCGAGTGCCAAAAATAGGCCGCGGGCTAAGCCGCGCCCAAAAATAACCGCCCGAAGGCCGGGGCGCCAAGTTCGTCCAGCGGAAAAAGGCCACAAAAACGGGTGGGCTATAGCCTTGGGGGGTGGGGCTGTTCAACTTTGTCCGCCGGACTCGGAATGCCGCGAGACTTTGCGAGGGGCCTCCGTGTGCCAAAAATAGGCCGCGGGAAAAACCGCGCCCAAAAATAACCGCCCGAAGGCCGGGGCGCCAAGTTCGTCCATCGGAAAAAGGCCACAAAAACGGGTGGGCTATAGCCTTGGGGGGTGGGGCTGGCCAACTTCGTCCGCCGGACTCGGAATGCGGCAAGACTTTGCGAGGGGCCTCCGTGTGCCAAAAATAGGCAGCCCCCAAAAATAACCGCCCGAAGGCCGGGGCGCCAAGTTCGTCCAGCGGAAAAAGGCCACAAAAACGGGTGGGCTATAGCCTTGGGGTGTGGGGCTGGCCAACTTCGTCCGCCGGACTCGGAATGCCGCGAGACTTTGCGAGGGGCCTCTGTGTGCCAAAAATAGGCTGCGGACAAAGCCGCGCCCAAAAATAACCGCCCGAAGGCCGGGGCGCCAAGTTCGTCCTGCGGAAAAAGCCAACAAAAACGGGTGGGCTATAGACTTGGGGGGTGGGGCTGGCCCACTTCGTCCGCCGGACTCGGAATGCCGCGAGACTTTGCGAGGGGCCTCCGTGTGCCAAAAATAGGCCGTGGGCTAAGCCGCGCCCCAAAATAACCGCCCGAAGGCCGGGACGCGAAGTTCATCCAGCGGAAAAAGCCCACAAAAACGGGTGGGCTATAGCCTTGGGGGGTGGAGCTGGCCAACTTCGTCCGCCGGACTCGGAATGTCGTGACACTTTGCGAGGGGCCTCCGTGTGTCAAAAATAGGCCGCGGGCAAAGCCACGCCCAAAAATAACCGCCCGAAGGTCGGGTCGCCAAGTTCGTCCAGCGGAAAAAGTTCACAAAAACGGGTGGGCTATAGCCTTGGGGGGTGGGGCTGGCCAACTTTGTCCGCCGGACTCGGAATGCCGCGGGACTTTGCGAGGGGCCTCCGTGGGCAAAATATAGGGCGTGGGCAAAGCCGCGCCCAAAAATAACTGCCCGAAGGCCGGGGCGCCAAGTTCGTCCAGCGGAAAAAGGCCATAAAAACGGGTGGGCTATAGCCTTGGGGGGTGGGGCTGGCCCACTTCGTCCGCCGGGCTCGGAATGCCGCAAGACTTTACGAGGGGCCTCCGTGTGCCAAAAATAGGCCACGGACAAAGCCGCACCCAAAAATAACCGCCCGAAGGCCGGGGTGCCAAGTTCGTCCAGCGGAAAAAGGCCACAAAAACGGGTGGGCTATAGCCTTGGGGGGTGGGGCTGGCCCACTTCGTCCGCCGGACTCGGAATGCGGCAAGACTTTGCGAGGGGCCTCCGTGTGCCAAAAATAGGCCGCGCCCAAAAATCACCGTTCGAAGGCCGGGGCGCCAACTTCGTCCAGCGGAAAAAGGCCACAAAAACGGGTGGGCTATAGACTTGGGGGGTGGGGCTGGCCCACTTCGTCCGCCGGACTCGGAATGCCGCGAGACTTTGCGAGGGGCCTCCGTGTGCCAAAAATAGGCCGTGGGCTAAGCCGCGCCCCAAAATAACCGCCCGAAGGCCGGGACGCGAAGTTCATCCAGCGGAAAAAGCCCACAAAAACGGGTGGGCTATAGCCTTGGGGGGTGGAGCTGGCCAACTTCGTCCGCCGGACTCGGAATGTCGTGACACTTTGCGAGGGGCCTCCGTGTGTCAAAAATAGGCCGCGGGCAAAGCCACGCCCAAAAATAACCGCCCGAAGGTCGGGTCGCCAAGTTCGTCCAGCGGAAAAAGTTCACAAAAACGGGTGGGCTATAGCCTTGGGGGGTGGGGCTGGCCAACTTTGTCCGCCGGACTCGGAATGCCGCGGGACTTTGCGAGGGGCCTCCGTGGGCAAAATATAGGGCGTGGGCAAAGCCGCGCCCAAAAATAACTGCCCGAAGGCCGGGGCGCCAAGTTCGTCCAGCGGAAAAAGGCCATAAAAACGGGTGGGCTATAGCCTTGGGGGGTGGGGCTGGCCCACTTCGTCCGCCGGGCTCGGAATGCCGCAAGACTTTACGAGGGGCCTCCGTGTGCCAAAAATAGGCCACGGACAAAGCCGCACCCAAAAATAACCGCCCGAAGGCCGGCGTGCCAGGTTCGTCCAGCGGAAAAAGGCCACAAAAACGGGTGGGCTATAGCCTTGGGGGGTGGGGCTGGCCCACTTCGTCCGCCGGACTCGGAATGCGGCAAGACTTTGCGAGGGGCCTCCGTGTGCCAAAAATAGGCCGCGCCCAAAAATCACCGTTCGAAGGCCGGGGCGCCAACTTCGTCCAGCGGAAAAAGGCCACAAAAACGGGTGAGCTATAGCCTTGGGCGGTGGGGCTGGCCAACTTCGTCCGCCGGACTCAGAATGCCGCAGGACTTTGCGAGGGGCCTCCGGGTGCCAAAAATAGGCCGCGGGCTAAGCCGCGCCCAAAAATAACCGCCCGAAGGCCGGGGCGCCAAGTTCGTCCAGCGGAAAAAGGCCACAAAAACGGGTGGGCTATAGCCTTCGGGGGTGGGGCTGTTCAACTTTGTCCGCCGGACTCGGAATGCCGCGAGACTTTGCGAGGGGCCTCCGTGTGCCAAAAATAGGCCGCGGGAAAAACCGCGCCCAAAAATAACCGCCCGAAGGCCGGGGCGCCAAGTTCGTCCATCGGAAAAAGGCCACAAAAACGGGTGGGCTATAGCCTTGGGGGGTGGGGCTGGCCAACTTCGTCCGCCGGACTCTGAATGCGGCAAGACTTTGCGAGGGGCCTCCGTGTGCCAAAAATAGGCAGCCCCCAAAAATAACCGCCCGAAGGCCGGGGCGCCAAGTTCGTCCAGCGGAAAAAGGCCACAAAAACGGGTGGGCTATAGCCTTGGGGTGTGGGGCTGGCCAACTTCGTCCGCCGGACTCGGAATGCCGCGAGACTTTGCGAGGGGCCTCTGTGTGCCAAAAATAGGCTGCGGACAAAGCCGCGCCCAAAAATAACCGCCCGAAGGCCGGGGCGCCAAGTTCGTCCTGCGGAAAAAGGCAACAAAAACGGGTGGGCTATAGACTTGGGGGGTGGGGCTGGCCCACTTCGTCCGCCGGACTCGGAATGCCGCGAGACTTTGCGAGGGGCCTCCTTGTGCCAAAAATAGGCCGTGGGCTAAGCCGCGCCCCAAAATAACCGCCCGAAAGCCGGGGCGCCATGTTCGTCCAGCGGAAAAAGGCCACAAAAACGGGTGGGCTATAGCCTTGGGGGGTGGGGCTGGCCAACTTCGTCCGCCGGACTCGGAATGCGGCAAGACTTTGCGAGGGGCCTCCGTGTGCCAAAAATAGGCCGCGCCCAAAAATCACCGCCTGAAGGCCGGGGCGCCAAGTTCGTCCAGCGGAAAAAGGCCACAAAAACGGGTGGGCTATAGCCTTGGGGGGTGGAGCTGGCCAACTTTGTCCGCCGGACTCGGAATGCCGTAGGACTTTGCGAGGGGCCTCCGTGTACCAAAAATAGGCCGCGGGCTAAGCCGCGCCCAAAAATAACAGCCCGAAGGCCGTGGCGCCAAGTTCGTCCAGCGGGAAAAGGCCACAAAAACGGGTGGGCTATAGCCTTGGGGGGTGGGGCTGGCCATCTTTGTCCGCCGGACTCGGAAAGCCGCGAGACTTTGCGAGGGGCCTTCGTGTGCCAAAAATAGTCCGCGGGCAAAACCGCGCCCAAAAATAACCGCCCGAAGGCCGGGGCGCCAAGTTCGTCCATCGGAAAAAGGCCACAAAAACGGGTGGGCTATAGCCTTGGGGGGTGGGGCTGGCCAACTTCGTCCGCCGGACTCGGAATGCGGCAAGACTTTGCGAGGGGCCTCCGTGTGCCAAAAATAGGCCGCGCCCAAAAATAACCGCCCGAAGGCCGGGGCGCCAAGTTCGTCCAGCGGAAAAAGGCCACAAAAACGGGTGGGCTATAGCCTTGGGGGGTGTGGCTGGCCAACTTCGTCCGCCGGACTCGGAATGCCGCGAGACTTTGCGAGGGGCCTCCGTGTGCCAAAAATAGGCCGTGGACTAAGCCGCGCCCCAAAATAACCGCCCGAAGGCCGGGGCGCCAAGTTCGTCCAGCGGAAAAAGCCCACAAAAACGGGTGGGCTATAGCCTTGGGGGGTGGGGCTGGCCAACTTCGTCCGCCGGACTCGGAATGCGGCAAGACTTTGCGAGGGGCCTCCGTGTGCCAAAAATAGGCCGCGCCCAAAAATCACCGTCCGAAGGCCGGGGCGCCAACTTCGTCCAGCGGAAAAAGGCCACAAAAACGGGTGAGCTATGGCCTTGGGCGGTGGGGCTGGCCAACTTCGTCCGCCGGACTCGGAATGCCACAGGACTTTGCGAGGGGCCTCCGTGTGCCAAAAATACGCCACGGGCTAAGCCACGCCCAAAAATAACAGCCCGAAGGCCGGGGCGCCAAGTTCGTCCATCGGAAAAAGCCCACAAAAACGGGTGGGCTATAGCCTTGGGGGGTGGGGCTGGCCAACTTCGTCCGCCGGACGCGGAATGCGGCAACACTTTCCGAGGGGCCTCCGTGTGCCAAAAATAGGTAGCCCCCAAAAATAACCACCCGAAGGCCGGCGCGCCAAGTTCGTCCAGCGGAAAAAGGCCACAAAAACGGGTGGGCTATAGCCTTGGGGGGTGGGGCTGGCCAACTTCGTCCGCCGGACTCGGAATGCCGCGAGACTTTGCGAGGGGCCTCCGTGTGCCAAAAATAGGCCGCGGGCAAAGCCGCGCCAAAAATAACCGCCCGAAGGCCGGGGCGCCAAGTTCGTCCAGCGGAAAAAGGCTACAAAAACGGGTGGGCTATAGCCTTGGGGGGTGGGGCTGGCGAACTTCGTCCGCCGGACTCGGAATGCCGCGAGACTTTGCGAGGGGCCTCCATTTGCCAAAAATAGGCCGCGGACAAAGCCGCGCCCAAAAATAACCGCCCGAAGGACAGGGCGCCAAGTTCGTCCAGCGGAAAAAGGCCACAAAAACGGGTGGGCTATAGCCTTGGGGGGTGGGGCTGGCCAACTTCGTCCACCGGACTCGGAATGCCGCGAGACTTTGCGAGGGGCCTCCGTGTACCAAAAATAGGCCGCAGGCAAAGCTGCGTCCAAAAATAACTGCCCGAAGGCCGGGGCGCCAAGTTCGTCCAGCGGAAAAAGGCCACAAAAGCGGGTGGGCTATAGCCTTGGGGGGTGCGGCTGGCCCACTTCGTCCGCCGGACTCGGAATACCGCGAGATTTGGCGAGGGGCCTCCGTGTACCAAAAATAGGCCACGGGCAAAGCTGCGTCCAAAAATAACTGCCCGAAGGCCGGGGCGCCAAGTTCGTCCAGCGGAAAAAGGCCACAAAAACGGGTGGGCTATAGCCTTGGGGGGTGGGGCTGGCCAACTTCGTCCGCCGGACTCGGAATGCCGTGAGACTTTGCGAGGGGCCTCCGTGTACCAAAAATAGGCCGCGGGCAAAGCTGCGTCCAAAAATAACTGCCCGAAGGCCGGGGCGCCAAGTTCGTCCAGCGGAAAAAGGCCCCAAAAACGGGTGGGCTATAGCCTTGGGGGGTGTGGCTGGCCAACTTCGTCCGCCGGACTCGGAATGCGGCAAGACTTTGCGGGGGGCCTCCATGTGCCAAAAATAGGCCGCGCCCAAAAATCACCGCCCGAAGGCCGGGGCGCCAAGTTCGTCCAGCGGAAAAAGGCCACAAAAACGGGTGGGCTATAGCGTTGGGGGGTGGGGCTGGCCAACTTTGTCCGCCGGACTCGGAATGCCGCAGGACTTTGCGAGGGGCCTCCGTGTGACAAAAATAGGCCGCGGGCTAAGCCGCGCCCAAAAATAACCGCCCGAAGGCCGGGGCGCCAAGTTCGTCCAGCGGAAAAAGGCCACAAAAACCGGTGGGCTATAGCCTTGGGGGGTGGGGCTGGCCATCTTTGTCCGCCGGACTCGGAATGCCGCGAGACTTTGCGAGGGGCCTCCATTTGCCAAAAATAGGCCGCGGACAAAGCCGCGCCCAAAAATAACCGCCCGAAGGACAGGGCGCCAAGTTCGTCCAGCGGAAAAAGGCCACAAAAGCGGGTGGGCTATAGCCTTGGGGGGTGCGGCTGGCCATCTTCGTCCGCCGGACTCGGAATACCGCGAGACTTTGCGAGGGGCCTCCGTGTACCAAAAATAGGCCGCGGGCAAAGCTGCATCCAAAAATAACTGCCCGAAGGCCGGGGCGCCAAGTTCGTCCAGCGGAAAAAGGCCACAAAAACGGGTGGGCTATAGCCTTGGGGGGTGGGGCTGGCCAACTTCGTCCGCCGGACTCGGAATGCCGCGAGACTTTGCGAGGCACCTCCGTGTACCAAAAATAGGCCGCGGGCAAAGCTGCGTCCAAAAATAACTGCCCGAAGGCCGGGGCGCCAAGTTCGTCCATCGGAAAAAGGCCACAAAAACGGGTGGGCTATAGCCTTGGGGGGTGGGGCTGGCCAACTTCGTCCGCCGGACTCGGAATGCGGGAAGACTTTCCGAAGGGCCTCCGTGTGCCAAAAATAGGCAGCCCCCAAAAATAACCGCCCGAAGGCCGGGGCGCCAAGTTCGTCCAGCGGAAAAAGGGCACAAAAACCGGTGGGCTATAGCCTTGGGGGGTGCGGCTGGCCAACTTCGTCCGCCGGACTCGGACTGCCGTGAGACTTTGCGAGGGGCCTCCGTGAGCCAAAAATAGGCCGCGGACAAAGCCGCGCCCAAAAATAACCGCACGAAGGTCGGGGCACCAAGTTCGTCCAGCGGAAAAAGGCCACAAAAACGGGTGGGCTATAGCCTTTGGGGGTGGGGCTGGCCAACTTCGTCCGCCGGGCTCGGAATGCCGCGAGACTTTGCGAGGGGCCTCCGTGTGCCAAAAATAGGCCACGGACAAAGCCGCGCCCAAAAATAACCGCACGAACGTCGGGGCGCCAAGTTCGTCCAGCGGAAAAAGGCCACAAAAGCGGGTGGGCTATAGCCTTGGTGGGTGCGGCTGGCCAACTTCGTTCTCCGGACTCGGAATACCGCGAGACTTTGCGAGAGGCCTCCGTGTACCAAAAATAGGCCGCGGGCAAAGCTGCGTCCTAAAATAACTGCCCGTAGGCCGGGGCTCCAAGTTCGTCCAACGGAAAAAGGCCACAAAAACGGGTGGGCTATAGCCTTGGGGGGTGGGGCTGGCCAACTTCGTCCGCCGGACTCGGAATGCCGCGAGACTTTGCGAGGGGCCTCCGTGTGCCAAAAATAGGCTGCGGCCTAGGCCGCGCCCAAAAATAACCGCCAGAAGGCCGGGGCGCCAAGTTCGTCCAGCGGAAAAAGGCCCCAAAAACGGGTGGGCTATAGCCTTGGGGGGTGGAGCTGGCCAATTTCGTCCGCCGGACTCGGAATGCCGCGAGACTTTGCGAGGGGCCTGCGTGTGCCAAAAATATGCTACGGGAAAAGCCGCGCCCAAAAATAAGCGCCCGAAGGCCGGGGCGCCAAGTTCGTCCAGCGGAAAAAGGCCACAAAAACGGGTGGGCTATAGCCTTGGGGGTTGGGGCTAGCCAACTTCGTCCGCCGGACTTGGAATGCCGTGAGACTTTACGAGGGGCCTCCATGTGCCAAAAATAGGCCGCGCCCAAAAATAACCGCCCGAAGGCCGGGGCGCCAAGTTCGTCCAGCGGAAAAAGGCCACAAAAACGGGTGGGCTATAGCCTTGGGGGGTGGGGCTGGCCAACTTCGTCCGCCGGACTCGGAATGCCGCGAGACTTTGCGAGGGGCCTCCGTGTGCCAAAAATAGGCCGCGGGCAAAGCCACGCCAAAAATAACCTCCCGAAGGCCGGGGCGCCAAGTTCGTCCAGCGGAAAAAGGCCAAAAAAACGGGTGGGCTATAGCCTTGGGGGTTGGGGCTAGCCAACTTCGTCCGCCGGACTTGGAATGCCGTGAGACTTTACGAGGGGCCTCCATGTGCCAAAAATAGGCCGCGCCCAAAAATAACCGCCCGAAGGCCGGGGCGCCAAGTTCGTCCAGCGGAAAAAGGCCACAAAAACGGGTGGGCTATAGCCTTGGGGGGTCGGGCTGGCCAACCTCGTCCGCCGGACTCGGAATGCCGCGAGACTTTGCGAGGGGCGTCCGTGTGCCAAAAATAGGCCGCGGACAAAGCCACGCCCAAAAATAACCTCCCGAAGGCCGGGGCGCCAAGTTCGTCCAGCGGAAAAAGGCCACAAAAACGGGTGGGCTATAGCCTTGGGGGGTGGGGCTGGCCAACTTCGTCCGCCGGACTCGGAATGCTGCGAGAGTTTGCAGGAGGCCTCCGTGTGCCAAAAATAGGCCGCGGACAAAGCCGCGCCCAAAAATAACCGCACGAAGCGTGGGGCGCCAAGTTCGTCCAGCGGAAAAAGGCCACCAAAACGGGTGGGCTATAGCCTTGGGGGGTGCGGCTGGCCAACTTTGTCCGCCGGACTCGGAATGCCGCGAGACTTTGCGAGGGGCCTCCGTGTGCCAAAAATAGGCCACGGACAAAGCCGCGCCCAAAAATAACCGCACGAAGGTCGGGGCGCCAAGTTCGTCCAGCGGAAAAAGGCCACAAAAACCGGAGGGCTATAGCCTTGGGGGGTGGGGCTGGCGAACTTCGTCCGCCGGACTCGGAATGCCGCGAGACTTTGCGAGGGGCCTCCGTGTGCCAAAAATAGGCCGCGGGCAAAACCGCGCCCAAAAATAAGCGCCCGAAGGCCGGGGCGCCAAGTTCGTCCATCGGAAAAAGGCCACAAAAACGGGTGGGCTATAGCCTTGGGGGGTGGGGCTGGCCAACTTCGTCCGCCGGACTCGGAATGCCGCGAGACTTTGCAGGGGGCCTCCGTGTGCCAAAAATATGCCGCGGAAAAAGCCGCGTCCAAAAATAACCGCACAAAGGTTGGGGCACCAAGTTCGTCCAGCGGAAAAAGGCCACCAAAACGGGTGGGCTATAGCCTTGGGGGGTGGGGCTGGCCAACTTCGTCCGCCGGACTCGGAATGCCGCGAGACTTTGCGAGGGGCCTCCGTGTGCCAAAAATAGGCCACGGACAAAGCCGCGCCCAAAAATAACGGCACGAAGGTCGGGGCACCAAGTTCGTCCATCGGAAAAAGGCCACAAAAACGGGTGGGCTATAGCCTTGGGGGGTGGGGCTGGCCAACTTCGTCCGCCGGACTCGGAATGCCACGAGACTTTGCGTGCCACGGGCAAAGCCACGCCAAAAATAACCTCCCGAAGGCCGGGGCGCCAAGTTCGTCCAGCGGAAAAAGGCCACAAAAGCGGGTGGGCTATAGCCTTGGGGGGTGCGGCTGGCCAACTTCGTCCGCCGGACTCGGAATACCGCGAGACTTTCCGAGGGGCCTCCGTGTACCAAAAATAGGCCGCGGGCAAAGCTGCGTCCAAAAATAACTGCGCGAAGGCCGGGGCGCCAAGTTCGTCCAGCGGAAAAAGGCCCCAAAAACGGGTGGGCTATAGCCTTGGGGGGTGGAGCTGGCCAATTTCGTCCGCCGTACTCGGAATGCCGCGAGACTTTGCGAGGGGCCTACGTGTGCCAAAAATATGATGCGGACAAAGCCGCGCCCAAAAATAACCATCCGAAGGCCGGGGCGCCAAGTTCGTCCAGCGGAAAAAGGCCACAAAAACGGGTGGGCTATAGCCTTGGGGGTTGGGGCTAGCCAACTTCGTCCGCCGGACTTGGAATGCCGTGAGACTTTACGAGGGGCCTCCATGTGCCAAAAATAGGCCACACCCAAAAATAACCGCCCGAAGGCCGGGGCGCCAAGTTCGTCCAGCGGAAAAAGGCCAGAAAAACGGGTGGGCTATAGCCTTGGGGGGTGGGGCTGGCCAACTTCGTCCGCCGGACTCGGAATGCCGCGAGACTTTGCGAGGGGCCTCCGTGTGCCAAAAATAGGCCGCGGGCAAAGCCACGCCAAAAATAACCTCCCGAAGGCCGGGGCGCCAAGTTCGTCCAGCGGAAAAAGGCCACAAAAACGGGTGGGCTATAGCCTTGGGGGGTGGGGCTGGCCATCTTTGTCCGCCGGACTCGGAATGCCGCGAGACTTTGCAAGGGGCCTCCGTGTGCCAAAATAGGCCACAGACAAAGCCGCGCCCAAAAATAAGCGCCCGAAGGCCGGGGCGCCAAGTTCGTCCATCGGAAAAAGGCCACAAAAACGGGTGGGCTATAGCCTTGGGGGGTGGGGCTGGCCAACTTCGTCCGCCGGACTCGGAATGCCACGAGACTTTGCGAGGCGCGGGCAAAGCCACGCCAAAAATAACCTCCCGAAGGCCGGGGCGCCAAGTTCGTCCAGCGGAAAAAGGCCACAAAAGCGGGTGGGCTATAGCCTTGGGGGGTGCGGCTGGCCAACTTCGTCCGCCGGACTCGGAATACCGCGAGACTTTCCGAGGGGCCTCCGTGTACCAAAAATAGGCCGCGGGCAAAGCTGTGTCCAAAAATAACTGCCCGAAGGCCGGGGCGCCAAGTTCGTCCAGCGGAAAAAGGCCCCAAAAACGGGTGGGCTATAGCCTTGGGGGGTGGAGCTGGCCAATTTCGTCCGCCAGACTCGGAATGCCGCGAGACTTTGCGAGGGGCCTACGTGTGCCAAAAATATGCTGCGGGCAAAGCCGCGCCCAAAAATAACCGCCCGAAGGCCGGGGCGCCAAGTTCGTCCAGCGGAAAAAGGCCACAAAAACGGGTGGGCTATAGCCTTGGGGGTTGGGGCTAGCCAACTTCGTCCGCCGGACTTGGAATGCCGTGAGACTTTACGAGGGGCCTCCATGTGCCAAAAATAGGCCGCACCCAAAAATAACCGCCCGAAGGCCGGGGCGCCAAGTTCGTCCAGCGGAAAAAGGCCACAAAAACGGGTGGGCTATAGCCTTGGGGGGTGGGGCTGGCCAACTTCGTCCGCCGGACTCGGAATGCCGCGAGACTTTGCGAGGGGCCTCCGTGTGCCAAAAATAGGCCGCGGGCAAAGCTACGCCAAAAATAACCTCCCGAAGGCCGGGGCGCCAAGTTCGTCCAGCGGAAAAAGGCCACAAAAACGGGTGGGCTATAGCCTTGGGGGGTGGGGCTGGCCAACTTCGTCCGCCGGACTCGGAATGCCGCGAGACTTTGCAAGGGGCCTCCGTGTGCCAAAAATAGGCCGCGGACAATGCCACGCCAAAAATAACCTCCCGAAGGCCGGGGCGCCAAGTTCGTCCAGCGGAAAAAGGCCACAAAAACGGGTGGGCTATAGCCTTGGGGGGTGGGGCTGGCCATCTTTGTCCGCCGGACTCGGAATGCCGCGAGACTTTGCGAGGGGCTCCGTGTGCCAAAATAGGCCACGGACAAAGCCGCGCCCAAAAATAAGCGCCCGAAGGCCGGGGCGCCAAGTTCGTCCATCGGAAAAAGGCCACAAAAACGGGTGGGCTATAGCCTTGGGGGGTGGGGCTGGCCAACTTCGTCCGCCGGACTCGGAATGCCACGAGACATTGCGAGCCGCGGGCAAAGCCACGCCAAAAATAACCTCCCGAAGGCCGGGGCGCCAAGTTCGTCCAGCGGAAAAAGGCCACAAAAGCGGGTGGGCTATAGCCTTGGGGGGTGCGGCTGGCCAACTTCGTCCGCCGGACTCGGAATACCGCGAGACTTTCCGAGGGGCCTCCGTGTACCAAAAATAGGCCGCGGGCAAAGCTGCGTCCAAAAATAACCGCCCGAAGGCCGGGGCGCCAAGTTCGTCCAGCGGAAAAAGGCCACAAAAACGGGTGGGCTATAGCCTTGGGGGTTGGGGCTAGCCAACTTCGTCCGCCGGACTTGGAATGCCGTGAGACTTTACGAGGGGCCTCCATGTGCCAAAAATAGGCCGCACCCAAAAATAACCGCCCGAAGGCCGGGGCGCCAAGTTCGTCCAGCGGAAAAAGGCCACAAAAACGGGTGGGCTATAGCCTTGGGGGGTGGGGCTGGCCAACTTCGTCCGCCGGACTCGGAATGCCGCGAGACTTTGCGAGGGGCCTCCGTGTGCCAAAAATAGGCCGCGGGCAAAGCTACGCCAAAAATAACCTCCCGAAGGCCGGGGCGCCAAGTTCGTCCAGCGGAAAAAGGCCACAAAAACGGGTGGGCTATAGCCTTGGGGGGTGGGGCTGGCCATCTTTGTCCGCCGGACTCGGAATGCCGCGAGACTTTGCGAGGGGCCTCCGTGTGCCAAAATAGGCCGCGGGCATAACCGCGCCCAAAAATAAGCGCCCGAAGGCCGGGGCGCCAAGTTCGTCCATCGGAAAAAGGCCACAAAAACGGGTGGGCTATAGCCTTGGGGGGTGGGGCTGGCCCACTTCGTCCGCCGGACTCGGAATGCCGCGAGACTTTGCAGGGGGCCTTCGTGTGCCAAAAATATGCCGCGGACAAAGACGCGCCCAAAAATAACCGCACGAAGGTTGGGGCACCAAGTTCGTCCTGCTGAAAAAGGCCACCAAAACGGGTGGGCTATAGCCTTGGGGGGTGGGGCTGGCCAACTTCGTCCGCCGGACTCGGAATGCCGCGAGACTTTGCGAGGGGCCTCCGTGTGCCAAAAATAGGCCACGGACAAAGCCGCACCCAAAAATAACGGCACGAAGGTCGGGGCACCAAGTTCGTCCATCGGAAAAAGGCCACAAAAACGGGTGGGCTATAGCCTTGGGGGGTGGGCCTGGCCAACTTCGTCCGCCGGACTCGGAATGCCACGAGACTTTGCGAGCCGCGGGCAAAGCCACGCCAAAAATAACCTCCCGAAGGCCGGGGCGCCAAGTTCGTCCAGCGGAAAAAGGCCACAAAAGCGGGTGGGCTATAGCCTTGGGGGGTGCGGCTGGCCAACTTCGTCCGCCGGACTCGGAATACCGCGAGACTTTCCGAGGGGCCTCCGTGTACCAAAAATAGGCCGCGGGCAAAGCTGCATCCAAAAATAACTGCCCGAAGGCCGGGGCGCCAGGTTCGTCCAGCGGAAAAAGGCCCCAAAAACGGGTGGGCTATAGCCTTGGGGGGTGGAGCTGGCCAATTTCGTCCGCCGGACTCGGAATGCCGCGAGACTTTGCGAGGGGCCTACGTGTGCCAAAAATATGCTGCGGGCAAAGCCGCGTCCAAAAATAACCGCCCGAAGGCCGGGGCGCCAAGTTCGTCCAGCGGAAAAAGGCCACAAAAACGGGTGGGCTATAGCCTTGGGGGTTGGGGCTAGCCAACTTCGTCCGCCGGACTTGGAATGCCGTGAGACTTTACGAGGGGCCTCCATGTGCCAAAAATAGGCCGCACCCAAAAATAACCGCCCGAAGGCCGAGGCGCCAAGTTCGTCCAGCGGAAAAAGGCCACAAAAACGGGTGGGCTATAGCCTTGGGGGGTGGGGCTGGCCAACTTCGTCCGCCGGACTCGGAATGCCGCGAGACTTTGCGAGGGGCCTCCGTGTGCCAAAAATAGGCCGCGGGCAAAGCCATGCCAAAAATAACGGCACGAAGGCCGGGGCGCCAAGTTCGTCCAGCGGAAAAAGGCCACAAAAACGGGTGGGCTATAGCCTTGGGGGGTGGGGCTGGCCATCTTTGTCCGCCGGACTCGGAATGCCGCGAGACTTTGCGAGGGGCCTCCGTGTGCCAAAATAGGCCGCGGGCAAAACCGCGCCCAAAAATAAGCGCCCGAAGGCCGGGGCGCCAAGTTCGTCCATCGGAAAAAGGCCACAAAAACGGGTGGGCTATAGCCTTGGGGGGTGGGGCTGGCCAACTTCGTCCGCCGGACTCGGAATGCCGCGAGACTTTGCAGGGGGCCTTCGTGTGCCAAAAATATGCCGCGGACAAAGCCGCGCCCAAAAATAACCGCACGAAGGTTGGGGCACCAAGTTCGTCCTGCTGAAAAAGGCCACCAAAACGGGTGGGCTATAGCCTTGGGGGGTGGGGCTGGCCAACTTCGTCCGCCGGACTCGGAATGCCGCGAGACTTTGCGAGGGGCCTCCGTGTGCCAAAAATAGGCCACGGACAAAGCCGCGCCCAAAAATAACGGCACGAAGGTCGGGGCACCAAGTTCGTCCATCGGAAAAAGGCCACAAAAACGGGTGGGCTATAGCCTTGGGGGGTGGGCCTGGCCAACTTCGTCCGCCGGACTCGGAATGCCACGAGACTTTGCGAGCCGCGGGCAAAGCCACGCCAAAAATAACCTCCCGAAGGCCGGGGCGCCAAGTTCGTCCAGCGGAAAAAGGCCACAAAAGCGGGTGGGCTATAGCCTTGGGGGGTGCGGCTGGCCAACTTCGTCCGCCGGACTCGGAATACCGCGAGACTTTCCGAGGGGCCTCCGTGTACCAAAAATAGGCCGCGGGCAAAGCTGCGTCCAAAAATAACTGCCCGAAGGCCGGGGCGCCAAGTTCGTCCTGCGGAAAAAGGCCCCAAAAACGGGTGGGCTATAGGCTTGGGGGGTGGAGCTGGCCAATTTCGTCCGCCGGACTCGGAATGCCGCGAGACTTTGCGAGGGGCCTACGTGTGCCAAAAATATGCTGCGGGCAAAGCCGCGCCCAAAAATAACCGCCCGAAGGCCGGGGCGCCAAGTTCGTCCAGCGGAAAAAGGCCACAAAAACGGGTGGGCTGTAGCCTTGGGGGTTGGGGCTAGCCAACTTCGTCCGCCGGACTTGGAATGCCGTGAGACTTTACGAGGGGCCTCCATGTGCCAAAAATAGGCCGCACCCAAAAATAACCGCCCGAAGGCCGGGGCGCCAAGTTCGTCCAGCGGAAAAAGGCCACAAAAACGGGTGGGCTATAGCCTTGGGGGGTGGGGCTGGCCAACTTCGTCCGCCGGACTCGGAATGCCGCGAGACTTTGCGAGGGGCCTCCGTGTGCCAAAAATAGGCCGCGGGCAAAGCCACGCCAAAAATAACCTCCCGAAGGCCGGGGCGCCAAGTTCGTCCATCGGAAAAAGGCCACAAAAACGGGTGGGCTATATCCTTGGGGGGTGGGGCTGGCCAACTTCGTCCGCCGGACTCAGAATGCCGCGAGACGTTGCAGGGGGCCTCCGTGTGCCAAAAATATGCCGCGGACAATGCCGCGCCCAAAAATAACCGCACGAAGGTTGGGGCACCAAGTTCGTCCAGCGGAAAAAGGCCACCAAAACGGGTGGGCTATAGCCTTGGGGGGTGGGGCTGGCCCACTTCGTCCGCCGGACTCGGAATGCCGCGAGACTTTGCGAGGGGCCTCCGTGTGCCAAAAATAGGCCACGGACAAAGCCGCGCCCAAAAATAACGGCACGAAGGTCGGGGCACCAAGTTCGTCCAGCGGAAAAAGGCCACAAAAACCGGTGGGCTATAGCCTTGGGGGGTGGGGCTGGTGAACTTCGTCCGCCGGACTCGGAATGCCGCGAGACTTTGCGAGGGGCCTCCGTGTGGTAAAAATAGGCCGCGGGCAAAGCCGCACTCAAAAATAACCACCCGAAGGCCGGGGCGCCAAGTTCGTCCATCGGAAAAAGGCCACAAAAACGGGTGGGCTATAGCCTTGGGGGGTGGGGCTGGCCAAATTCGTCCGCCGGACTCGGAATGCGGCAAGACTTTGCGAGGGGCCTCCGTGTGCCAAAAATAGGCCGCGCCCAAAAATAACCGCCCGAAGGCCGGGGCGCCAAGTTCGTCCAGCGGAAAAAGTCCACAAAAACGGGTGGGCTATAGCCTTGGGGGGTGGGGCTGGCCAAATTCATCCGCCGGACTCGGAATGCGGCATGACTTTGCGAGGGGCCTCCGTGTGCCAAAAATAGGCCGCGCCCAAAAATAACCGCCCGAAGGCCGGGGCGCCAAGTTCGTCCAGCGGAAAAAGTCCACAAAAACGGGTGGGCTATAGCCTTGGGGGGTGGGGCTGGCCAAATTCGTCCGCCGGACTCGGAATGTGGCAAGACTTTGCGAGGGGCCTCCGTGTGCCAAAAATAGGCCGCGCCCAAAAATAACCGCCCGAAGGCCGGGGCGCCAAGTTCGTCCAGCGGAAAAAGTCCACAAAAACGGGTGGGCTATAGCCTTGGGGGGTGGGGCTGGCCAACTTCGTCCGCCGGACTCGGAATGAGGCAGGACTTTGCGAGGGGCCTCCGTGTGCCAAAAGTAGGCCGCGCCCAAAAATAACCGCCCGAAGGCCGGGGCGCCAAGTTCGTCCAGCGGAAAAAGGCCACAAAAACGGGTGGGCTATAGCCTTGGGGGGTGGGGCTGGCCAAGTTCGTCCGCCGGACTCGGAATGCCGAGAGACTTTGCGAGGGGCCTCCGTGTGGCAAAAATAGGCCGCGGGCAAAGCCGCACCCAAAAATAACCACCCGAAGGCCGGGGCGCCAACTTCGTCCGCCGGACTCGGAATGCGGCAGGACTTTGCGAGGGGCCTCCGTGTGGCAAAAATAGGCCGCGGGCAAAGCCGCACCCAAAAATAACCACCCGAAGGCCGGGGCGCCAAGTTCGTCCATCGGAAAAAGGCCACAAAAACGGGTGGGCTATAGCCTTGGGGGGTGGGGCTGGCCAAATTCGTCCGCCGGACTCGGAATGCGGCAAGACTTTGCGAGGGGCCTCCGTGTGCCAAAAATAGGCCGCGCCCAAAAATAACCGCCCGAAGGCCGGGGCGCCAAGTTCGTCCAGCGGAAAAAGTCCACAAAAACGGGTGGGCTATAGCCTTGGGGGGTGGGGCTGGCCAAATTCGTCCGCCGGACTCGGAATGCGGCAAGACTTTGCGAGGTGCCTCCGTGTGCCAAAAATAGGCCGCGCCCAAAAATAACCGCACGAAGGCCGGGGCGCCAAGTTCGTCCAGCGGAAAAAGTCCACAAAAACGGGTGGGCTATAGCCTTGGGGGGTGGGGCTGGCCAAATTCGTCCGCCGGACTCGGAATGTGGCAAGACTTTGCGAGGGGCCTCCGTGTGCCAAAAATAGGCCGCGCCCAAAAATAACCGCCCGAAGGCCGGGGCGCCAAGTTCGTCCAGCGGAAAAAGTCCACAAAAACGGGTGGGCTATAGCCTTGGGGGGTGGGGCTGGCCAACTTCGTCCGCCGGACTCGGAATGAGGCAGGACATTGCGAGGGGCCTCCGTGTGCCAAAAGTAGGCCGCGCCCAAAAATAACCGCCCGAAGGCCGGGGCGCCAAGTTCGTCCAGCGGAAAAAGGCCACAAAAACGGGTGGGCTATAGCCTTGGGGGGTGGGGCTGGCCAAGTTCGTCCGCCGGACTCGGAATGCCGCGAGACTTTGCGAGGGGCCTCCGTGTGGTAAAAATAGGCCGCGGGCAAAGCCGCACCCAAAAATAACCACCCGAAGGCCGGGGCGCCAAGTTCGTCCATCGGAAAAAGGCCACAAAAACGGGTGGGCTATAGCCTTGGGGGGTGGGGCTGGCCAAATTCGTCCGCCGGACTCGGAATGCGGCAAGACTTTGCGAGGGGCCTCCGTGTGCCAAAAATAGGCCGCGCCCAAAAATAACCGCCCGAAGGCCGGGGCGCCAAGTTCGTCCAGCGGAAAAAGTCCACAAAAACGGGTGGGCTATAGCCTTGGGGGGTGGGGCTGGCCAACTTCGTCCGCCGGACTCGGAATGCCGCGGGACTTTGCGAGGGGCCTCCGTGTACCAAAAATAGGCCGCGGGTAAAGCCGCGCCAAAAATAACCGCCCGAAGGCCGGGGCGCCAAGTTCATCCATCGGAAAAAGGCCACAAAAACGGGTGGGCCATAGCCTTGGGGGGTGGGGCTGGCCAACTTTGTCCGCCGGACTCGGAATGCGGCAAGACCTTGCGAGGGGCCTTCGTGTGCCAAAAATAGGCCGCGCCCAAATATAACCGCCCGAAGGCCGGGGCGCCAAGTTTGTCCAGCGGAAAAAGGCCACAAAAACGGGTGGGCTATAGCCTTGGGGGGTGGGGCTGGCCAACTTCGTCCGCGGGACTCGGAATGCCGCGAGACTTTGCGAGGGGCGTCTGTGTGCCAAAAATAGGCCGTGGTCAAAGCCGTGCCCAAAAATAACCGCCCGAAGGCCGGGGCGCCAAGTTCGTCCAGCGGAAAAAGGCCACAAAAACGGGTGGGCTATAGCCTTGGGGGGTGGGGCTGGCCAACGTCGTCCGCCGGACTCGGAATGCCGCGAGACTTTACGAGGGGCCTCCGTGTGCCAAAAATAGGCCGCGGACAAAGCCGCGCCCAAAAATAACTGCCCGAAGGCCGGGGCGCCAAGTTCGTCCAGCGGAAAAAGGCCACAAAAACGGGTGTGCTATAGCCTTGGGGGGTGGGGCTGGCCAACTTCTTTCGCCGGACTCGGAATGCCGCGAGACCTTGCGAGGGGCCTCTGTGTGCCAAAAATAGGCCGCCGGCAAAGCCGCGCCCAAAAATAACCCCCCGAAGGCCGGGGCGCCAAGGTCGTCCAGCGGAAAAAGGCCACAAAAACGGGTGGGCTATAGCCTTGGGGGGTGGGGCTGGCCAACTTCGTCCGCCGGACTCGGAATGCCGCGAGACTTTGCGAGGGGCCTCCGTGTGCCAAAAATAGGCCGTGGTCAAAGCCGTGCCCAAAAATAACCGCCCGAAGGCCGGGGCGCTAAGTTCGTCCAGCGGAAAAAGGCCACAAAAACGGGTGGGCTATAGCCTTGGGGGGTGGGGCTGGCCAACTTCGTCCGCCGGACTCGGAATGCCGCGAGACTTTACGAGGGGCCTCCGTGTGCCAAAAATAGGCCGTGGACAAAGCCGCGCCCAAAAATAACTGCCCGAAGGCCGGGGCGCCAAGTTCGTCCAGCGGAAAAAGGCCACAAAAACGGGTGGGCTATAGCCTTGGGGGGTGGGGCTGGCCAACTTCGTCCGCCGGGCTCGGAATGCCGCCAGACTTTTCGAGGGGCCTCCATGTGCCAAAAATAGGCCGCGGGCAATGCCGCACCAAATATAACCGCCCGAAGGCCGGGGCGCCAAGTTCGTCCAGCGGAAAAAGGCCACAAAAACGGGTGGGCTATAGCATTGGGGGGTGGGGCTGGCCAACTTCGTCCGCGGGACTCGGAATGCCGCGAGACTTTGCGAGGGGCGTCTGTGTGCCAAAAATAGGCCGCGGACAAAGCCACGTCCAAAAATAACCGCCCGAAGGCCGGGGCGCCAAGTTCGTCCAGCGGAAAAAGGCCACAAAAACGGGTGGGCTATAGCCTTGGGGGGTGGGGCTGGCCAACTTCGTCCGCCGGACTCGGAATACCGCGAGACTTTGCGAGGGGCCTCCGTGTGCCAAAAATAGGCCGTGGTCAAAGCCGTGCCCAAAAATAACCGCCCGAAGGCCGGGGAGCCAAGTTCGTCCAGCGGAAAAAGGCCACAAAAACGGGTGGGCTATAGCCTTGGGGGGTGGGGCTGGCCAACTTCGTCCGCCGGGCTCGGAATGCCGCCAGACTTTTCGAGGGGCCTCCATGTGCCAAAAATAGGCCGCGGGCAATGCCGCGCCAAATATAACCGCCCGAAGGCCGGGGCGCCAAGTTCGTCCAGCGGAAAAAGGCCACAAAAACGGGTGGGCTATAGCCTTGGGGGGTGGGGCTGGCCAACTTCGTCCGCGGGACTCGGAATGCCGCGAGACTTTGCGAGGGGCGTCTGTGTGCCAAAAATAGGCCGCGGACAAAGCCACGTCCAAAAATAACCGCCCGAAGGCCGGGGCGCCAAGTTCGTCCAGCGGAAAAAGGCCACAAAAACGGGTGGGCTATAGCCTTGGGGGGTGGGGCTGGCCAACTTCGTCCGCCGGACTCGGAATGCCGCGAGACTTTGCGAGGGGCCTCCGTGTGCCAAAAATAGGCCGCGGACAAAGCCGCACCCAAAAATAACAGCCCGAAGGCCGGGGCGCCAAGTTCATCCAGCGGAAAAAGGCCACAAAACGGGTGGGCTATAGCCTTGGGGGGTGGGGCTGGCAAACTTCATCCGCCAGATTCGGAATGCCGTGAGACTTTCGAGGGGCCTCAGTGTTCCAAAAATGGGCCGTTGCCAAAGCCGCGCCCAAAAATAACCGCCCGATGGCCGGGGCGCCAAGTTCGTCCAGCGGAAAAAGGCCACAAAAACCGGTGGGCTATAGCCTTGGGGGGAGGGGCTGGCCAACATCGTCCGCCGGACTCGGAATGCCGCGAGACTTTGCGAGGGGCCTCCGTGTGCCAAAACTAGGCCGCGGACAAAGCCGCGCCAAAAAATAACCGCCCGAAGGCCGGGGCGCCAAGTTCGTCCAGCGGAAAAAGGCCACAAAAACGGGTGGGCTATAACCTTGGGGGGTGGGGCTGGCCAACTTCGTCCGCCGGACTCGGAATGCCGCGAGACTTTGCGAGGAGCCTCCGTGTGCCAAAAATAAGCCGCGGGCAAAGCCGCGCCCAAAAATAACCGCCCGAAGGCCGGGGCGCCAAGTTCGTCCAGGGGAAAAAGGCCACAAAAACGGGTGGGCTATAGCCTTGGGGGGTGGGGATGGCCAACTTCGTCCACCGGACTCGGAATGCCGCAAGACTTTGCGAGGAGCCTCCGTGTGCCAAAAATAGGCTGCGGGCAAAGCCGCGCCCAAAAATTACTGCGCGAAGGCCGGGGCGCCAAGTTCGTCCAGCGGAAAAAGGCCACAAAAACGGGTTGGCTATAACCTTGGGGGGTGGGGCTGGCCAACTTCGTCCGCGGGACTCGGAATGCCGTGAGACTTTGCGAGGGTCTCCGTGTGCCAAGAATAGGCCACGGGCAAAGCCGCGCCCAAAAATAACCGCCCGAATGCCGGGGCGCCAAGTTCGTCCAGCGGAAAAAGGCCACAAAAAAGGGTGGGCTATAGCCTTGGGGGGTGGGGCTGGCCAACTTCGTCCGCCGGGCTCGGAATGCCGCGAGACTTTGCGAGGGGCCTCCGTGTGCCAAAAATAGGCTGCAGGGAAAGCCGCGCCCAAAACTAACCGCCCGAAGGCCGGGACACCAAGTTCGTCCAGCGGAAAAAGACAACAAAAACGGGTGGGGTATAGCCTTGGGGGGTGGGACTGGCCAACTTCGTCCGCCGGACTCGGAATGCCGCGAGACTTTGCGAGGGGCTTCCGTATGCCAAAAATAGGCCGCGGGTAAAGCCACGCCCAAAAATAACTGCCCGAAGGCCGGGGCGCCAAGTTCGTCCTGCGGAAAAAGGCCACAAGAACGGGTGGGCTATAGCCTTGGGGGGTGGGGCTGGCCAACTTCGTCGGCCGGGCTCGGAATGCCGCGAGGCTTTGCGAGGGGCCTCCGTGTGCCAAATATAAGCCGCGGAGAAAGCCGCGCCCAAAAATAACCGCCCGAAGCCCGGGGCGCCAAGTTCGTCCAGCGGAAAAAGGCCACAGAAACGGGTGGGCTATAGCCTTGGGGGGTGGGGCTGGCCAACTTCGTCCGCCTGACTCGGAATGCCGCGAGACATTGCGAGGGGCCTCTGTGTACCAAAAATAGGGCGCGGGCAAAGCCGCGCCCAAAAATAACAGCCCGAAGGCTGGGGCGCCAAGTTCGTCCAGCGGAAAAAGGCCACAAAAACGGGTGGGCTATAGCGTTGGGGGGTGGGGCTGGCCTACTTCGTCCGCCGGACTCTGAATGCCGCGAGCCTTTGCGAGTGGCCTCCGTGTACCAAAAACAGGCCGCGGGCAAAGCCGCGCCCAAAAATAACCGCTCGAAGGCCGGGGCGCCAAGTTCGTCCAGCGGAAAAAGGCCACAAAAGCGGGTGAGCTATAGCCTTGGGGGGTGGGGCGGGCCAACTTCGTCCGCCGGACTCGGAATGCCGCGAGACTTTGCGAGGGTCTCCGTGTGCCAAAAATAGGCCGCAGGCAAAGCCGCGCCCAAAAATAACCGCCCGAATGCCGGGGCGCCTAGTTCGTCCAGCGGAAAAAGGCCACAAAAACGGGTGGGCTATAGCCTTGGGGGGTGGGGCTGGCCAACTTCGTCCGCCGGGCTCGGAATGCCGCGAGACTTTGCAAGGGGCCTCCGTGTGCCAAAAATAGGCTTCGGGGAAGCCGCGCCCAAAAATAACCGCCCGAAGGCCGGGACGCCAAGTTCGCCCAGCGGAAAAAGACAACAAAAACGGGTGGGGTATAGCCTTGGGGGGTGGGACTGGCCAACTTCGTCCGCCGGACTCGGAATGCCGCAAGACTTTGCGAGGGGCCTCCGTATGCCAAAAATAGGCCGCGGGTAAAGCCACGCCCAAAAATAACCGCCCGAAGGCCGGGGCGCCCAGTTCGTCCAGCGGAAAAAGGCCACAAGAACGGGTGGGCTATAGCCTTGGGGGGTGGGGCTGGCCCACTTCGTCCGCCGGGCTCGGAATGCCGCGAGGCTTTGCGAGGGGCCTGCGTGTGCCAAATATAAGCCGCGGACAAAGCCGCGCCCGTCAATAACCGCCCGAAGGCCGGGGCGCCAAGTTCGTCCAGCGGAAAAAGGCCACAAAAATGGGTGGGCTATAGCCTTGGGGGGTGGGGCTGGCCAACTTCGTCCGCCTGACTCGGAATGCCGCGAGACATTGCGAGGGGCCTCCGTGTACCAAAAATAGGGCGCGGGCAAAGCCACGCCCAAAAATAACAGCCCGAAGGCCGGGGCGCCAAGTTCGTCCAGCGGAAAAAGGCCACAAAAACGGGGGGGCTATAGCGTTGGGGGGTGGGGCTGGCCTACTTCGTCCGCCGGACTCTGAATGCCTCGAGACTTTGTGAGGGGCCTCCGTGTGCCAAAAATAGGCCGTGGGCAAGCCGCGCCCAAAAATAACCGCCCGAAGGCCGGGGCGCCAAGTTCGTCCAGCGGAAAAAGGCCACAAAAACGGGTGGGCTATAGCCTTGGGGGGTGGGGCTGGCCAACTTCGTCCGCGCGGACTCGGATTGCCGCGAGACTTTGAGAGGGTCCTCCGTGTGCCAAAAATAGGCTGCGGGCAAAGCCACGCCCAAAAATAACCGCCCGAAGGCCGGGGCGCCAAGTTCGTCCAGCGGAAAAAGGCCACAAAAACGGGTGGGCTATAGCCTTGGGGGGTGGGGCTGGCCAATTTCGTCCGCCGGACTCGGAATGCCGCGAGACTTTACGAGGGGCCTCCGTGTGCCAAAAATAGGCCGCGGGCAAAGCCACGCCCAAAAATAACCGCCCGAAGGCCGGGGCGCCAAGTTCGTCCAGCGGAAAAAGGCCACAAAAATGGGTGGGCTATAGCCTTGGGGGGTGGGGCTGGAAAACTTCGTCCGCCTCACTCGGAATGCAGCGAGACATTGCGAAGGGCCTCCGTGTACCAAAAATAGGGCGCGGGCAAAGCCGCGCCCAAAAATAACCGCCCGAAAGCCGAGGCGCCAAGTTCGTCCAGCGGAAAAAGGCCACAAAAACGGGTGGGCCATAGCGTTGGGGGGTGGGGCTGGCCTACTTCGTCTGCCGGACTCTGACTGCCTCGAGACTTTGCGAGGGGCCTCCGTGTGCCAAATATAGGCCGCGGGCAAAGCCGCGCCAGAAAATAACCCGTCGAAGGCCGGAGCGCCAAGTTCGTCCAGCGGAAAAAGGCCACAAAAGCGGGTGGGCTATAGCCTTGGGGGGTGGGGCTGGCCAACTTCGTCCGCCGGACTCGGAATGCCGCAAGACTTTGCGAGGGGCCTCCGTGTGCCCAAAACAGGCCGCGGGCAAAGCCACGCCCAAAAATAACCGCCCGAAGGCCGGGGCGCCAAGTTCGTCCAGTGGAAAAAGGCCACAAGAACGGGTGGGCTACAGCCTTGGGGGGTGGGGCTGGCCAACTTCGTCCGCCGGGCTAGGAATGCCGCGAGGCTTTGCGTGGGGCCGCCGTGTGCCAAATATAGGCCGTGGACAAAGCCGCGCCAAAAAATAACCGCCCGAAGGCCGGGGCGCCAAGTTCGTCCAGCGGAAAAAGGCCACAAGAACGGGTGGGCTACAGCCTTGGGGGGTGGGGCTGGCCAACTTCGTCCGCCGGGCTAGGAATGCCGCGAGGCTTTGCGAGGGGCCGCCGTGTGCCAAATATAGGCCGTGGACAAAGCCGCGCCAAAAAATAACCGCCCGAAGGCCGGGGCGCCACGTTCGTCCAGCTGAAAAAGGCCCCAAAAACGGGTGGGCTATAGCCTTGGGGGGTGGGGCTGGCCAATTTCGTCCGCCGGACTCGGAATGCCGCGAGACTTTGCGAGGGGCCTCTGTGTGCCAAAAATAGGCCGCGGACAAAGCCTCGCCCAAAAATAACAGCCCGAAGGCCGGGGCGCCAAGTTCGTCCAGCGGAAAAAGGCCACAAAAACGGGTGGGCTATAGCGTTGGGGGGTGGGGCTGGCCTACTTCGACAGCCGGACTCTGAATGCCTTGAGACTTTGCGAGGGGCCTCCGTGTGCCAAAAATAGGCCGTGGACAAAGCCACGCCCAAAAATAACCGCCCGAAGGCCGGGGCGCCAAGTTCGTCCGGCGGAAAAAGGCCACAAAAACGGGTGGGCTATAGCCTTGGGGGGTGGGGCTGGCCAACATCGTCCGCCTGACTCGGAATGCCGCGAGACATTGCGAGGGGCCTCCGTGTACCAAAAATAGGGCGCGTGCAAAGCCGCGCCAAAAAATAACAGCCCGAAGGCCGGGGCGCCAAGTTCGTCCAGCGGAAAAAGGCCACAAAAACGGGTGGGCTATAGCGTTGGGGGGTGGGGCTGGCCTACTTCGTCCGCCGGACTCTGAATGCCTCGAGACTTTGCGAGGGGCCTCCGTGCGCCAAAAATAGGCCGCGGGCAAAGCGACGCCCAAAAATAACCGCCCGAAGGCCGGGGCGCCAAGTTCTTCCAGCGGAAAATGGCCACAAAAACGGGTGGGCTATAGCCTTGGGGGGTGGGCTGGCCAATTTCATCCGCCGGACTCGGAATGCCGCGAGATTTTGCGAGGGGCTTCTGTGTGCCAAAAATAGGCCGCGGGCAAAGCCGCGCCGAAAAATAACCACCCGAAGGCCGAGGCGCCAGGTTCGTCCAGCGGAAAAAGGCCACAAAAACGGGTGGGCTATAGCGTTGGGGGGTGGGGCTGGCCTACTTCGTCCGCCGGACTCTGAATGCCTCGAGACTTTGCGAGGGGCCTCCGTGTGCCCAAAAATAGGCCACGGCCAAAGCCGCGCCCCAAAATAACCGCCCGAAGGCCGGGCCGCCATGTTCGTCCAGCGGAAAAAGGCCACAAAAACGGGTGGGCTATAGCCTTGGGGGCTGGGGCTGGCCTACTTCGTCTGCCGGACTCTGACTGCCTCGAGACTTTGCGAGGGGCCTCCGTGTGCCCAAAAATAGGCCACGGCCAAAGCCGCGCCCCAAAATAACCGCCCGAAGGCCGGGCCGCCAAGTTCGTCCAGCGGAAAAAGGCCACAAAAACGGGTGGGCTATAGCCTTGGGGGCTGGGGCTGGCCAACTTCTTCCGCGCGGACTCGGAATGCCGCGAGACTTTGAGAGGGGCCTCCGTGTGCCAAAAATAGGCCGCGGGCAAAGCCGCGTCCAAGAATAACCGCCCCAAGGCCGGGGCGCGAAGTTCGTCCATCGGAAAAAGGCCACAAAAACGGGTGGGCAATAGCCTTAGGGGGTGGGGCTGGCCAACTTCGTCCGCCGGACTCGGAATGCCGCGAGACTTTACGAGGACCCTCCGTGTGCCAAAACTAGGCCGCGGTCAAAGCCGCGCCCAAAAATAACCGCCCGAAGGCCAGGGCGCCAAATTCGTCCAGCGGAAAAAGGCCACAAAAACGGGTGGGCTATAGCCTTGGGGGGTGGGGCCGGCCAACTTCTTCCGCGCGGACTCGGAATGCCGCGAGACCTTGCGAGGGGCCTCCGTGTGCCCAAAATAGGCCATGGGCTAAGCCGTGTCCAAAAATAACCGCCCGAAGGCCGGGGCGCCAAGTTCGTCCAGCGCAAAAGGGCCACAAAAACGGGTGGGGTATAGCCTTGGGGGGTGGGACTGGCCAACTTCGTCCGCCAGACTCGGAATGCCGCGAGACTTTGCGAGGGGCCTCCGTGTGCCAAAAATAGGCCGCGGACAAAGCCGCGCCCAAAAATAACCGCCCGAAGGACGGGGCGCCAAGTTCGTCCAGCAGAAATAGGCCACAAAAACGGGTGGTGTATAGCCTTTGGGGGTGGGACTGGCGAACTTCGTCCGCCGGACTCGGAATCCCGCGAGACCTTGCGAGGGGCCTCCTTGTGCCCAAAATAGGCCACGGGCTAAGCCACGTCCAAAAAAAACCGCCCGAAGGCCGGGGCGCCAAGTTCGTCCAGCGGAAAAAGGCCACAAAAACGGGTGGGCTATAGCCTTGGGGGGTGGGGCTGGCCAACCTCGTCCGCGGGACTCGGAATGCCGCGAGACTTTGCGAGGGGTGTCTGTGTGCCAAAAATAGGCCGCGGGCATAGCCACGCCCAAAAATAACAGCCCGAAGGCCGGGGCGCCAAGTTCGTCCAGCGGAAAAAGGCCACAAAAACGGGTGGGCTATAGCGTTGGGGGGTGGGGCTGGCCAACTTCGTCCGCCGGACTCTGAATGCCTCGAGACTTTGCGAGGGGCCTCCGTGCGCCAAAAATAGGCCGCGGGCAAAGCGACGCCCAAAAATAACCGCCCGAAGGCCGGGGCGCCAAGTTCTTCCAGCGGAAAATGGCCACAAAAACGGGTGGGCTATAGCCTTGGGGGCTGGGGCTGGCCAACTACGTCCGCGCGGACTCGGAATGCCGCGAGACTTTGAGAGGGGCCTCCGTGTGCCAAAAATAGGCCGCGGGCAAAGCCGCGTCCAAGAATAACCGCCCCAAGGCCGGGGCGCCAAGTTCGTCCAGCAGAAATAGGCCACAAAAACGGGTGGGGTATAGCCTTTGGGGGTGGGTCTGGCGAACTTCGTCCGCCGGACTCGGAATGCCGCGAGACCTTGCGAGGGGCCTCCGTGTGCCTAAAATAGGCCACGGGCTAAGCCGTGTCCAAAAATAACCGGCCGAAGGCCGGGGCGCCAAGTTCGTCCAGCGGAAAAAGGCCACAAAAACGGGTGGGGTATAGCCTTGGGGGGTGGGACTGGCCAACTTCGTCCGCCGGACTCGGAATGCCTGGAGACTTTGCGAGGGGCCTCCGTGTGCCAAAAATAGGCCGCGGGCAAAGCCGCGCCCAAAAATAACGGCCCGAGGACAGGGCGCCAAGTTCGTCCAGCAGAAATAGGCCACAAAAACGGGTGGGGTATAGCCTTTGGGGGTGGGACTGGCGAACTTCGTCCGCCGGACTCGGAATGCCGCGAGACCTTGCGAGGGGCCTCCGTGTGCCCAAAATAGGCCACGGGCTAAGCCGCGTCCAAAAATAACCGCCCGAAGGCCGGGGCGCCAAGTTCGTCCAGCGGAAAAAGGCCACAAAAACGGGTGGGGTATAGCCTTTGGGGGTGGGACTGGCGAACTTCGTCCGCCGGACTCGGAATGCCTCGAGACCTTGCGAGGGGCCTCCGTGTGCCTAAAATAGGCCACGGGCTAAGCCGTGTCCAAAAATAACCGCCCGAAGGCCGGGGCGCCAAGTTCGTCCAGCGGAAAAAGGCCACAAAAACAGGTGGGGTATAGCCTTGGGGGGTGGGACTGGCCGACTTCGTCCGCCGGACTCGGAATGCCTTGAGACTTTGCGAGGGGCCTCCGTGTGCCAAAAATAGGCCGCAGACAAAGCCGCGCCCAAAAATAACGGCCCGAGGACGGGGCGCCAAGTTCGTCCAGCAGAAATAGGCCACAAAAACGGGTGGGGTATAGCCTTTGGGGGTGGGACTGGCGAACTTCGTCCGCCGGACTCGGAATGCCGCGAGACCTTGCGAGGGGCCTCCGTGTGCCTAAAATAGGCCACGGGCTAAGCCGTGTCCAAAAATAACCGCCCGAAGGCCGGGGCGCCAAGTTCGTCCAGCGGAAAAAGGCCACAAAAACGGGTGGGGTATCGCCTTGGGGGGTGGGACTGGCCAACTTCGTCCGCCGGACTCGGAATGCCTCGAGAATTTGCGAGGGGCCTCCGTGTGCCAAAAATATGCCGTGGACAAAGCCGCGCCCAAAAATAACGGCCCGAGGACGGGGCGCCAAGTTCGTCCAGCAGAAATAGGCCACAAAAACGGGTGGGGTATAGCCTTTGCGGGTGGGACTGGCGAACTTCGTCCGCCGGACTCGGAATGCCGCGAGACCTTGCGAGGGGCCTCCGTGTGCCCAAAATAGGCCACGGGCTAAGCCGCGTCCAAAAATAACCACCCGAAGGCCGGGGCGCCAAGTTCGTCCAGCGGAAAAAGGCCACAAAAACAGGTGGGGTATAGCCTTGGGGGGTGGGACTGGCCGACTTCGTCCGCCGGACTCGGAATGCCTCGAGACTTTGCGAGGGGCCTCCGTGTGCCAAAAATAGGCCGCAGACGAAGCCGCACCCAAAAATAACGGCCTGAGGACGGGGCGCCAAGTTCGTCCAGCAGAAATAGGCCGCAAAAACGGGTGGGGTATAGCCTTTGGGGGTGGGACTGGCGAACTTCGTCCGCCGGACTCGGAATGCCGCGAGACCTTGCGAGGGGCCTCCGTGTGCCTAAAATAGGCCACGGGTTAAGCCGTGTCCAAAAATAACCGGCCGAAGGCCGGGGCGCCAAGTTCGTCCAGCGGAAAAAGGCCACAAAAACGGGTGGGGTATAGCCTTGGGGGGTGGGACTGGCCAACTTCGTCCGCCGGACTCGGAATGCCTCGAGAATTTGCGAGGGGCCTCCGTGTGCCAAAAATATGCCGTGGGCAAAGCCGCGCCCAAAAATAACGGCCCGAGGACGGGGCGCCAAGTTCGTCCAGCAGAAATAGGCCACAAAAACGGGTGGGGTATAGCCTTTGGGGGTGGGACTGGCGAACTTCGTCCGCCGGACTCGGAATGCCGCGAGACCTTGCGAGGGGCCTCCGTGTGCCCAAAATAGGCCACGGGCTAAGCCGCGTCCAAAAATAACCGCCCGAAGGCCGGGGCGCCAAGTTCGTCCAGCGGAAAAAGGCCACAAAAACGGGTGGGCTATAGCCTTGGCGGGTGGGGCTGGCCAACTTCGTCCGCGGGACTCGGAATGCCGCGAGGCTGTGCGAGGGGCCTCCATGTACCAAAAACAGGCCGCGGGCAAAGCCGAACCCAAAAATAACCGCTCGAAGGCCGGGGCGCCATGTTCGTCCAGCGGAAAAATGCCACAAAAGCGGGTGGGCTATAGCCTTGGGGGGTGTTGCGGGCCAACTTCGTCCGCCGGACTCGGAATGCCGCGAGACTTTCCGAGGGTCTCCGTGTGCCAAAAACGGGCCACGGGCAAAGCCGCACCCAAAAATAACCGCCCGAATGCTGGGGCGCCAAGTTCACCAGCGGAAAAAGGCCACAAAATCGGGTGGGCTATAGCCTTGGGGGGTGGGGCTGGCCAACTTCGTCCGCCAGGCTCGGAATGCCGCGAGACTTTGCGAGGAGCCTCCGTGTGCCAAAAATAGGCTACGGGCAGAGCCGCGCCCAAAAATAACCGCCCGAAGGCCGGGACGCCAAGTTCGTCCAGCGGAAAAAGGCCACAAAAACGGGTGGGGTATAGCCTTGGGGGGTGGGACTGGCCAACTTTCTCCGCCGGACTCGGAATGCCGCGAGACTTTGCGAGGGGCCTCCGTGTGCCAAAAATAGGCCGCGGGCAAAGCCGCGTCCAAAAATAACCGCCCGAAGGACGGGGCGCCAAGTTCGTCCAGCAGAAATAGGGCACAAAAACGGGTGGGGTATAGCCTTTGCGGGTGGGACTGGCGAACTTCGTCCGCCGGACTCGGAATGCCGCGAGACTTTGCGAGGGGCCTCTGTGTACCAAAAATAGGCTGCGGGCGAAGCCACGCCCAAAAATAACCGCCCGAAGGCCGGGGCGCCAAGTTCGTCCAACGGAAAAAGGCCACAAGAACGGGTGGGCTATAGCCTTGGGGGGTGGGGCTGGCCAACTTCGTCCGCGGGACTCGGAATGCCGCGAGGCTGTGCGAGGGGCCTCCGTGTACCAAAAACAGGCCGCGGGCAAAGCCGAACCCAAAAATAACCGATCGAAGGCCGGGGCGCCATGTTCGTCCAGCGGAAAAATGCCACAAAAGCGGGTGGGCTATAGCCTTGGGGGGTGTTGCGGGCCAACTTCGTCCGCCGGACTCGGAATGCCGCGAGACTTTCCGAGGGTCTCCGTGTGCCAAAAACGGGCCACGGGCAAAGCCGCGCCCAAAAATAACCGCCCGAATGCTGGGGCGCCAAGTTCTCCAGCGGAAAAAGGCCACAAAATCGGGTGGGCTATAGCCTTGGGGGGTGGGGCTGGCCAACTTCGTCCGCCGGGCTCGGAATGCCGCGAGACTTTGCGAGGAGCCTCCGTGTGCCAAAAATAGGCTACGGGCAGAGCCGCGCCCAAAAATAACCGCCCGAAGGCCGGGACGCCAAGTTCGTCCAGCGGAAAAAGGCCACAAAAACGGGTGGGGTATAGCCTTGGGGGGTGGGACTGGCCAACTTTGTCCGCCGGACTCGGAATGCCGCGAGACTTTGCGAGGGGCCTCCGTGTGCCAAAAATAGGCCGCGGGCAAAGCCGCGCCCAAAAATAACCGCCGGAAGGACGGGGCGCCAAGTTCGTCCAGCAGAAATAGGGCACAAAAACGGGTGGGGTATAGCCTTTGCGGGTGGGACTGGCGAACTTCGTCCGCCGGACTCGGAATGCCGCGAGACTTTGCGAGGGGCCTCCGTGTACCAAAAATAGGCTGCGGGCGAAGCCACGCCCAAAAATAACCGCCCGAAGGCCGGGGCGCCAAGTTCGTCCAGCGGAAAAAGGCCACAAGAACGGGTGGGCTATAGCCTTGGGGGGTGGGGCTGGCCAACTTCGTCCGCCGGACTCGGAATGCCGCGAGACTTTGCGAGGGGCCTCCGTGTGCCAAAAATAGGCTACGGGCTAAGCCGCGCCCAAAAATAACCGCCCGAAGGCCGGGGCGCCAAGTTCGTCCAGCGGAAAAAGGCCACAAAAACGGGTGGGCTATAGCCTTGGGTGTGGGGCCGGCTCACTTCGTCCGCCGTACTCGGAATGCCGCGAGACTTTGCGAGGGGCCTCCGTGTGCCAAAAATAGGCCGCGGGCAAAGCCGCCCCCGAAAGTAACCGCCCGAAGGATGGGGCGCCAAGTTCGTCCAGCAGAAATACGCCACAAAAACGGGTGGGGTATAGCCTTTGGGGGTGGGACTGGCGAACTTCGTCCGCCGGACTCGGAATGCCGCGAGACTTTGCGAGGGGCTTCCGTGTGATAAAAATAGGCCACGGGTAAAGCCGCGCCCAAAAATAACCGCCCGAAGGCCGGGGCGCCAAGTTCGTCCAGCGGAAAAAGGACACAAAAACGGGTGGGCTATAGCCTTGGGGGGTGGGGCTGGCCCACTTCGTCCGCCGGACTCGGAATGCCGCGAGACTTGGCGAGGGGCCTCCGTGTGCCAAAAATAGGCCGCGGACAAAGCCGCGCCCAAAAATAACCACCCAAAGGCCGGGGCGCCAAGTTCGTCCAGCGGAAAAAGGCCACAAAAACGGGTGGGCTATAGCCTTGGGGGGTGGGGCTGGCCAACTTCGTCCGCCGGACTCGGAATGCCGTAAGACTTTGCGAGGGGCCTCCGTGTGCCAAAAATAAGCCGCGGGCAAAGCCGCGCCCAAAAATAACCGCCCGAAGGCCGGGTCGCCGAGTTCGTCCAGCGGAAAAAGGTCACAAAAACGGGTGGGCTATAGGCTTGGGGGGTGGGGCTGGCCGACTTCGTCCGCCAAACTCGGAATGCCGCGAGACCTTGCGAGGGGCCTCCGTGTGCCAAAAATAGGCCGCGGGCAAAGCCGCGCCCAAAAATAACAGCCCGAAGGCCGGGGCGCCAAGTTCGTCCAGCGGAAAAAGGCCACAAACACGGGTGGGCTATAGCCTTGGGGGGTGGGGCTGGCCCACTTCGTCCGCCGGACTCGGAATGCCGCGAGACTTTGCGACGGGCCTCCGTGTGCCAAAAATAAGCCGCGGCCAAAGCCGCGCCCAAAAATAACCGCCTGAAGGCCGGGGCGCCGAGTTCGTCCAGCGGAAAAAGGCCACAAACACGGGTGGGCTATAGCCTTGGGGGGTGGGGCTGGCCCACTTCGTCCGCCGGACTCGGAATGCCGCGAGACCTTGCGAGGGGCCTCCGTGTGCCAAACATAGGCCGCGGGCAAAGCCGCGCCCAAAAAAAACCGCCCGAAGGCCGGGGCGCCTAGTTCGTCCAGCGGAAAAAGGCCACAAAAACGGGTGGGCTATAGCCTTGGGGGGTGGGGCTGGCCCACTTCGTCCGCCGGACTCGGAATGCCGCGAGACTTTGCGACGGGCCTCCGTGTGCCAAAAATAGGGCACGGGCAAAGCTGCACACAAAAATAACCGCCCAAAGGCCGGGGCGCCAAGTTCGTCCAACGGGAAAAGGTCACAAAAACGGGTGGGCAATAGCCTTGGGGGGTGGGGCTGGCCCAGTTCGTCCGCCGGACTCGGAATGCCGCGAGACTTTGCGAGGGGCCTCCGTGTGCCATAAATAGGCCGCGGGCAAAGCCGCGCCCAAAAATAACAGCCCGAAGGCCGGGGCGCAGGAGTTCATCCAGCGGAAAAAGGCCACAAAAACGGGTGGGCTATAGCCTTGGGGTTGGGGCTGGCCAACCTCGTCCGCCGGACTCAGAATGCCGCGAGACTTTGCGAGGGGCCTCCGTGTGCCAAAAATAGGCCGCGGGCAATGCCGCGCCCAAAAATAACGGCCCGAAGGCCGGGGCGCCAAGTTCGTCCAGCGGAAAAAGGCCACAAAAACGGGTGGGCTATAGCCTTGGGGGGTGGGGCTGGCCAACTTCGTCCGACGGACTCGGAAAACCGCGAGACTTTGCGAGGGGCCTCCGTGTGCCAAAAATAGGCCGCGGACAAAGCCGCGCCCAAAGATAACCGCCCGAAGGCCGGGGCGCCAAGTTCGTCCAGCGGAAAAAGGCCACAAAAACGGGTGGGCTGTAGCCTTGTGGGGTGGGGCTGGCCAACTTCGTCCGTCGGACTCGGAATGCTGCGAGACTTTGCGAGGGGCCTCCGTGTGCCAAAAATAGGCCGCGGGGAAAGCCGCGTCCAAAAATAACCGCCCGAAGGCCGGGGCGCCGAGTTCGACCAGCGGAAAAGGGCCACAAAAACGGGTGGGCTATAGCCTTGGGGGGTGGGGCTGGCCAACTTCGTCCGCCGGAATCGGAATGGCGCGAGACATTGCGAGGAGCCTCCATGTGCCAAAAATAGGCCGCGGACAAATCCACGTCCAAAAATAACCGCCCGAAGGCCGGGGCGCCTAGTTCATCCAGCGGAAAAAGGCCACAAAAACGGGAGGTCTATAGCCTTGGGGGATGGGGCTGGCCAACTTCGTCCCCCGGACTCGGAATTCTGCAAGACTTTGTGAGGGGCCTCCGTGTGCCAAAAATAGGCTGCGGGCAAAGTCCGCGCCCAAAAATAACCGCCCGATGGCCGGGTCGCCGAGTTCGTCCAGCGGAAAAAGGCCACAAAAACGGGTGGGCTATAGCCTTGGGGGGTAGGCTGGCCCAGTTCGTCCGCCAAACTCGGAATGCCGCGAGACTTTACGAGAGGCCTCCGTGTGCCAAAAATAGGCCATGGGCAAAGCCGCGTCCAAAAATAACCGCCCGAAGGCCGGGGCGCCGAGTTCGACCAGCGGAAAAAGGCCACAAAAACGGGTGGGCTATAGCCTTGGGGGGTTGGCCTGGCCAACTTCGTCCACCGGACTGGGAATGCCGCGAGACTGTGCGAGGGGCCTCCGTGTGCCAAAAATAGGCCGCGGGCAAAGCCGCACCCAAAAATAACCGCCCGAAGGCCGGGTGGCCGAGTTCGTCCAGTGCAAAAAGGCCACAAAAATGGGTGGACTATAGCCTTGGGGGGTGGGCTGGCCCACTTCGTCCGCCAAAATCGGAATGCCGCGAGACTTTGCGAGAGGCCTCCGTGTGCCAAAAATAGGCCACGGGCAAAGCCGCGCCCAAAAATAACCGCCCGAAGGCCGGGGCGCCGAGTTCGACCAGCGGAAAAAGGCCACAAAAACGGGTGGGCTATAGCCTTGGGGGGTGGGCCTGGCCAACTTCGTCCGCCGGACTCGGAATGCCGCGAGACTTTGCAAGGGGTCTCCGTGTGCCAAAAATAGGCCGCGGGCAAAGCCGCGCCCAAACATAACCTCCCGAAGGCCGGGGCGCCAAGTTCGTCCAGCGGAAAAAGGCCAAAAAAATGGGTGGGCTATAGCCTTGGGGGGTGGGGCTGGCCAACTTCGTCCGCCGGAATCGGAATGCCGCGAGACTTTACGAGGGGCCTCCGTGTGCCAAAAATAGGCGGCGGGCAAAGCCACGCCCAAAAATAACGGCCCGAACGCGGGGCGCCAAGTTCGTCCAGCGGAAAAAGGCCACAAAAACGGGTGGGCTATAGCCTTGGGGGGTGGGGCTGGCCAACTTCGTCCGACGGACTCGGAAAGCCGCGATACTTTGCGAGGGGCCTCCGTGTGCCAAAAATAGGCCGCGGGCAAAGCCGCGCCCAAAAATAACCACCCGAAGGCCGGGGCGCCAAGTTCGTCCAGCGGAAAAAGGCCAAAAAAACGGGTGGGCTATAGCCTTGGGGGGTGGGGCTGGCCAACTTCGTCCGCCGGAATCGGAATGCCGCGAGACTTTGCGAGGGGCCTCCGTGTGCCAAAAATAGGCCGCGGACAAATCCGCGTCCAAAAATAACTGCCCGAAGGCCGGGGCGCCTAGTTCATCCAGCGGAAAAAGGCCACAAAAACGGGTGGTCTATAGCCTTCGGGGATGGGGCTGGCCAACTTCGTCCCCCGGACTCGGAATGCTGCGAGACTTTGCGAGGGGCCTCCGTGTGCCAAAAATAGGCCGCGGGCAAAGTCCGCGCCCAAAAATAACCGCCCGATGGCTGGGTCGCCGAGTTCGTCCAGCGGAAAAAGGCCACAAAAACGGGTGGGCTATAGCCTTGGGGGGTGGGGCTGGCCCACTTCGTCCGCCGGAATCGGAATGCCGCGAGACTTTGCGAGGGGCCTCCGTGTGCCAAAAATAGGCCGCGGACAAATCCGCGTCCAAAAATAACCGCCCGAAGGCCGGGGCGCCTAGTTCATCCAGCGGAAAAAGGCCACAAAAACGGGTGGTCTATAGCCTTCGGGGATGGGGCTGGCCAACTTCGTCCCCCGGACTGGGAATGCTGCGAGACTTTGCGAGGGGCCTCCGTGTGCGAAAAATAGGCCGCGGGCAAAGTCCGCGCCCAAAAATAACCGCCCGATGGCCGGGTCGCCGAGTTCGTCCAGCGGAAAAAGGCCACAAAAACGGGTGGGCTATAGCCTTGGGGGGTGGGCTGGCCCAGTTCGTCCGCCAAACTCGGAATGCCGCGAGACTTTACGAGAGGCCTCCGTGTGCGAAAAATAGGCCACGGGCAAAGCCGCGTGCAAAAATAACCGCCGAAGGCCGGGGCGCCGAGTTCGACCAGCGGAAAAAGGCCACAAAAACGGGTGGGCTATAGCCTTGGGGGGTGGGGCTGGCCAACTTCGTCCGACGGACTCGGAAAGCCGCGACACTTTGCGAGGGGCCTCCGTGTGCCAAAAATAGGCCGCGGGCAAAGCCGCGCCCAAAAATAACCACCCGAAGGCCGGGGCGCCAAGTTCGTCCAGCGGAAAAAGGCCAAAAAAACGGGTGGGCTATAGCCTTGGGGGGTGGGGCTTGCCAACTTCGTCCGCCGGAATCGGAATGCCGCGAGACTTTGCGAGGGGCCTCCGTGTGCCAAAAATAGGCCGCGGATGAATCCGCGTCCAAAAATAACCGCCCGAAGGCCGGGGCGCCTAGTTCATCCAGCGGAAAAAGGCCACAAAAACGGGTGGTCTATAGCCTTCGGGGATGGGGCTGGCCAACTTCGTCCCCCGGACTCGGAATGCTGCGAGACTTTGCGAGGGGCCTCCGTGTGCCAAAAATAGGCCGCAGGCAAAGTCCGTGCCCAAAAATAACCGCCCGATGGCCGGGTCGCCGAGTTTGTCCAGCGGAAAAAGGCCACAAAAACGGGTGGGCTATAGCCTTAGGGGGTGGGCTGGCCCAGTTCGTCCGCCAAACTCGGAATGCCGCGAGACTTTACGAGAGGCCTCCGTGTGCGAAAAATAGGCCACGGGCAAAGCCGCGTCCAAAAATAACCGCCCGAAGGCCGGGGCGCCGAGTTCGACCAGCGGAAAAAGGCCACAAAAACGGGTGGGCTATAGCCTTGGGGGGTGGGCCTGGCCAACTTCGTCTCCCGGACTCGGAATGCCGCGAGACTTTGCGAGGGGCCTCCGTGTGCCAAAAATAGGCCGCGGGAAAAGCCGCACCCAAAAATAACCGCCCGAAGGCCGGGTGGCCGAGTTCGTCCAGCGCAAAAAGGCCACAAAAATGGGTGGGCTATAGCCTTGGGGGGTGGGCCTGGCCAACTTCGTCCGCCGGACTCGGAATGCCGCGAGACTTTGCGAGGGGCCTCCGTGTGCCAAAAATATGCCGCGGACAAATCCGCGTCCAAAAATAACCGCCCGAAGGCCGGGGCGCCTAGTTCATCCACCGGAAAAAGGCCACAAAAACGGGTGGTCTATAGCCTTGGGGGGTGTGCTGGCCCACTTCGTCCGCCAAAATCGGAATGCTGCGAGACTTTGCGAGAGGCCTCCGTGTGCCAAAAATAGGCCACGGGCAAAGCCGCGCCCAAAAATAACCGCCCGAAGGCCGGGGCGCCGAGTTCGACCAGCGGAAAAAGGCCACAAAAATGGGTGGGCTATAGCCTTGGGGGGTGGGCCTGGCCAACTTCGTCCGCCGGACTCGGAATGCCGCGAGACTTTGCGAGGGGCCTCCGTGTGCCAAAAATATGCCGCGGACAAATCCGCGTCCAAAAATAACCGCCCGAAGGCCGGGGCGCCTAGTTCATCCACCGGAAAAAGGCCACAAAAACGGGTGGTCTATAGCCTTGGGGGATGGGGCTGGCCAACTTCGTCCCCCGGACTCGGAATGCCGCGAGACTTTGTGAGGGGCCTCCATGTGCCAAAAATAGGCCGCGGGCAAAGCCGCGCCCAAAAATAACCGCCTGAAGGCCGGGGCGCCGAGTTCGACCAGCGGAAAAAGGCCACAAAAACGGGTGGGGTATAGCCTTGGGGGGTGGGCCTGGCCAACTTCGTCCGCCGGACTCGGAATGCCGCGAGACTTTGCGATGGGCCTCCGTGTGCCAAAAATATGCCGCGGACAAATCCGCGTCCAAAAATAACCGCCCGAAGGCCGGGGCGCCTAGTTCATCCACCGGAAAAAGGCCACAAAAACGGGTGGTCTATAGCCTTGGGGGATGGGGCTGGCCAACTTCGTCCCCCGGACTCGGAATGCCGCGAGACTTTGTGAGGGGCCTCCATGTGCCAAAAATAGGCCGCGGGCAAAGCCGCGCCCAACAATAACCGCCCGAACGCCGGGGCGCCCAGTTCGTCCAGCGGAAAAAGGCCACAAAAACGGGTGGGCTACAGCCTTGGGGGGTGGGGCTGGACAACTTTGTCCACCGGACTCGGAATGCCGCGAGACTTTGCGAGGGGCCTCCGTGTGCCAAAAATATGCCGCGGGCAAAGCCGCGCCCAAAAATAACCACCCGAAGGCCGGGGCGCCAAGTTCGTCCAGAGGAAAAAGGCCACGAAAACGGGTGGGCTATAGCCTTGGGGGGTGGGGCTGGCCAACTTCGTCCGCAGGACACGGGCTTGGAATGCCGCGAGACTTTGCGAGAGGCCTCCGTGTGCCAAAACTAGGCCGCGGGCAAAGCCGCGCCCAAAAATAACCGCCCAAAGGCCGGGGCGCCAAGTTCGTCCAGCGGAAAAAGGCCACAAAAACGGGTGGGCTATAGCCTTGGGGGGTGGGGCTGGCCAACTTCGTCCGCCGGACTCGGAATGTCGCGAGACTTTGCGAGGGGCCTCCGTGTGCCAAAAATAGGCCACGGGCAAAGCCGCGCCCAAAAATAACCGCCTGAAGGCCGGGGCGCCGAGTTCGACCAGCGGAAAAAGGCCACAAAAACGGGTGGGGTATAGCCTTGGGGGGTGGGCCTGGCCAACTTCGTCCGCCGGACTCGGAATGCCGCGAGACTTTGCGATGGGCCTCCGTGTGCCAAAAATATGCCGCGGACAAATCCGCGTCCAAAAATAACCGCCCGAAGGCCGGGGCGCCTAGTTCATCCACCGGAAAAAGGCCACAAAAACGGGTGGTCTATAGCCTTGGGGGATGGGGCTGGCCAACTTCGTCCCCCGGACTCGGAATGCCGCGAGACTTTGTGAGGGGCCTCCATGTGCCAAAAATAGGCCGCGGACAAAGCCGCGCCCAACAATAACCGCCCGAACGCCGGGGCGCCCAGTTCGTCCAGCGGAAAAAGGCCACAAAAACGGGTGGGCTATAGCCTTGGGGGGTGGGGCTGGCCAACTTCATCCGCCGGACTCGGAATGCTTCGAGACTTTGCGAGGAGCCTCCGTGTGCCAAAAATATGCCGCGGGCAAAGCCGCTCCCAAAAATAACCACCCGAAGGCCGGGGCGCCAAGTTCGTCCAGAGGAAAAAGGCCACGAAAATGGGTGGGCTATAGCCTTGGGGGGTGGGGCTGGCCAACTTCGTCCGCAGGACTCGGACTTGGAATGCCGCGAGACTTTGCGAGGGGCCTCCGTGTGCCAAAACTAGGCCGCGGGCAAAGACGCGCCCAAAAATAACCGCCCAAAGGCCGGGGCGCCAAGTTCGTCCAGCGGAAAAAGGCCACAAAAACGGGTGGGCTATAGCCTTGGGGGGTGGGGCTGGCCAACTTCGTCCGCCGGACTCGGAATGTCGCGAGACTTTACGAGGGGCCTCCGTGTGCCAAAAATAGGCCGCGGGAAAAGCCGTGCCCAAAAATACCCGCCCGAAGGCCGGGGCGCCAAGTTCGTCCAGCGGAAAAAGGCCACAAAAACGGGAGGGCTATAGCCTAGGGGGGTGGGGCTGGCCCACTTCGTCCGCCGGACTCGGAATGCCGCGAGACTTTGCGAGGGCCCTCCGTGTGCCAAAACTAGGCCGTGGGCAAAGCCGCGCCCAAAAATAACGGCCCGAAGGCCGGGGCGCCAAGTTCGTCCAGCGGAAAAAGGCCACAAAAACGGGTGGGCTATAGCCTTGGGGGGTGGGGCTGGCCAACTTCGTCCGCCGGAATCGGAATGCCGCGAGACTTTGCGAGTGGCCTCCGTGTACCAAAAATAGGCCGCGGACAAATCCGCGTCCAAAAATAACCGCCCGAAGGCCGGGGCGCCTAGTTCATCCACCGGAAAAAGACCACAAAAACGGGTGGTCTATAGCCTTGGGGGATGGGGCTGGCCAACTTCGTCCCCCCGACTCGGAATGCCGCGAGACTTTGTGAGGGGCCTCCATGTGCCAAAAATAGGCCGCGGGCAAAGCCGCGCCCAACAATAACCGCCCGAACGCCGGGGCGCCCAGTTCGTCCAGCGGAAAAAGGCCACAAAAACGGGTGGGCTACAGCCTTGGGGGGTGGGGCTGGACAACTTTGTCCACCGGACTCGGAATGCCGCGAGACTTTGCGAGGGGCCTCCGTGTGCCAAAAATATGCCGCGGTCAAAGCCGCGCCCAAAAATAACCACCCGAAGGCCGGGGCGCCAAGTTCGTCCAGAGGAAAAAGGCCACAAAAACGGGTGGGCTATAGCCTTGGGGGGTGGGGCTGGCCAACTTCGTCCGCTGGACTCGGACTTGGAATGCCGCGAGACTTTGCGAGGGGCCTCCGTGTGCCAAAACTAGGCCGCGGACAAAGCTGCGCCCAAAAATAACCGCCCAAAGGCCGGGGTGCCAAGTTCGTCCTGCGGAAAAAGGCCACAAAAACGGGTGGGCTATAGCCTTGGGGGGTGGGGCTGGCCAACTTCGTCCGCCGGACTCGGAATGTCGCGAGACTTTACGAGGGGCCTCCGTGTGCCAAAAATAGGCCGCGGGAAAAGCCGCGCCCAAAAATACCCACCCGAAGGCCGGGGCGCCAAGTTCGTCCAGCGGAAAAAGGCCACAAAAACGGGTGGGCTAAAGCCTTGGGGGGTGGGGCTGGCCAACTTCATCCGCCGGACTCGGAATGCCGCGAGACTTTGCGAGGCGCCTCCGTGTTCCAAAAATAAGCCGCGGGCCAAGCCGCGTCAAAAAATAACCGCCCGAAGGCTGGGGCGCAAATTTCGTCCAGCGGAAAAAGGCTAGAAAAACGGGTGGGCTATAGCCTTGGGGGGTGGGGCTGGCCAACTTCGTCCGCGGGACTCGGAATGGTGCGATACCTTGCGAGGGGCCTCCGTGTGCCAAAAATAGGCCGCGGGCAAAGCAGCGCCCAAAAATAACCGCCCGAAGGCCGGGGCGCCAAGTTCATCCCGCGGAAAAAGACCAGAAAAACGGGTGCGCTATAGCCTTGGGGGGTGGGGCTGGCCAACTTCGTCCGCCGGACTCGGAATGCCGCGAGACTTTGTGAGGGGCCTCCGTGTGCCAAAAGAAGTCCGCAGGCAAAGCCGCGCCCAAAAATAACCGCCCGAAGGCCGGGGCGCCATGTTCGTCCAGCGGAAAAAGGCCACAAAAACGGGTGGGCTATAGCCTTGGGGTGTGGGGCTGGCCAACATCGTCCGCCGGACTCGGAATGCCGCGAGACTTTGCGAGTGGCCTCCATGTGCCAAATATAGGCCGCGGGAAAAGCTGCACCCAAAAATAACGGCCCGAAGGCTGGGGCGCCAAGTTCCTCCAGCGGAAAAAGGCCACAAAAACGGTGGGCTATAGCCTTGGCGGGTGGGGCTTGCCAACTTCGTCCGCGGGACTCCGAATGCCGTGAGAATTTTCGAGGGGCATCCGTGTGCCAAAAATAGGCCGCGGGCAAAGCCGCGCCCAAAAATAACCGCCCAAAGGCCGGGGCACCAAGTTCGTCTAGCGGAAAAAGGCCACAAAAACGGGTGAGCTATAGCCTTGGGGGGTGGGCCTGGCCAACTTCGTCCACCGGACTCGGAATGCCGCGAGACTTTGCGAGGGGCCTCCGTGTGCCAAAAATAGGCCGCGGGCAAAGCCGCGCCCAAAAATAACCGCCGAAGGCCGGGTGGCCGAGTTCGTCTAGCGCAAAAAGGCCACAAAAATGGGTGGGCTACAACCTTGGGGGGTGGGCTGGCCCACTTTGTCCGCCAAAATCGGAATGCCGCGAGACTTTGCGAGAGGCCTCCGTGTGCCAAAAATAGGCCATGGCCAAAGCCGTGCCCAAAAATATCCGCCCGAAGGCCGGGGCGCCGAGTTCGACCAGCGGAAAAAGGCCACAAAAACGGGTGGGGTATAGCCTTGGGGGGTGGGCGTGGCCAACTTCGTCAGCCGGACTCGGAATGCCGCGAGACTTTGCAAGGGGCCTCCGTGTGCCAAAAATAGGCCGCGGGCAAAGCCGCGCCCAAACATAACCTCCCGAAGGCCGGGGTGCCAAGTTCGTCCAGCGGAAAAAGGCCAAAAAAACGGGTGGGCTATAGCCTTGGGGGGTGGGGCTGGCCAACTTCGTCCGCCGGAATCGGACTGCCGCGAGACTTTGCGAGGGGCCTCCGTGTGCCAAAAATAGGCCGCGGGCAAAGCAGCGCCCAAAAATAACCACCCGAAGGCCGGGGCGCCAAGTTCGTCCCGCGGAAAAAGGCCACAAAAACGGGTGCGCTATAGCCTTGGGGGGTGGGGCAGGCCAACTTCGTCCGCCGGACTCGGAATGCCGCGAGACTTTGTGAGGGGCCTCCGTGTGCCAAAAGAAGTCCACGGGCAAAGCCGCGCCCAAAAATAACCGCCCGAAGGCCGGGGCGCTGAGTTCGACCAGCGGAAAAAGGCCACAAAAACGGGTGGGCTATAGCATTGGGGGGTGGGGCTGGCCAACTTCGTCCGCCGGACTCGGACTTGGAATGCCGCGAGACTCTGCGAGGGGCCTCCGTGTGCCAAAACTAGGCCGCGGGCAAAGCCGCGCCCAAAAATAACCGCCCAAAGGCCGGGGCGCCAAGTTCGTCCAGCGGAAAAAGGCCACAAAAATGGGTGGGCTATAGCCTTGGGGGGTGGGGCTGGCCAACTTCGTCTGCCGGACTCGGAATGTCGCGAGACTTTGCGAGGGGCCTCCGTGTGCCAAAAATAGACCTCGGGAAAAGCCGCACCCAAAAATACCCGCCCGAAGGCCGGGGCGCCTACTTCGTCCAGCGGAAAAAGGCCACAAAAACGGGTTGGCTATAGCCTTGGGGGGTGGGGCTGGCCCACTTCCTCCGCCGGACTCAGAATGCCGCGAGACTTTGCGAGGGGCCTCCGTGTGCCAAAAATAGGCCGCGGACAAAGCCGCGCCCAAAAAAAACCGCCCGAAGGCCGGGGCGCCAAGTTCGTCCAGCGGAAAAAGGCCACAAAAACGGGAGGGCTATAGCCTTGGGGGGTGGGGCTGGCCCACTTCGTCCGCCGGACTCGGAATGCCGCGAGACTTTGCGAGGGGCCTCCGTGTGCCATAAATAGGCCGCGGATAAAGCCGCGCCCAAAAATAAACGCCCGAAGGCCGGGGCGCCGAGTTCCTCCAGCGGAAAAAGGCCACAAAAACGGGTGGGCTATAGCCTTGGGGTTGGGGCTGGCCAACCTCGTCTGCCGGACTCAGAATGCCGCGAGACTTTGCGAGGGGCCTCCGTGTGCCAAAACTAGGCCGCGGGCAAAGCCGCGCTCAAAAATAACGGCCCGAAGGCCGGGGCGCCACGTTCGTCTAGCGGAAAAAGGCCACAAAAACGGGTGGGCTATAGCCTTGGGGGGTGGGGCGGGCCCACTTCGTCCGCGGGACTCGGAATGGTGCGATACCTTGCGAGGGGCCTCCGTGTGCCAAAAATAGGCCGCGGGCAAAGCAGCGCCCAAAAATAACCGCCCGAAGGCCGGGGCGCCAAGTTCGTCCCGCGGAAAAAGGCCACAAAAACGGGTGCGCTATAGCCTTGGGGGGTGGGGCTGGCCAACTTCGTCCGCCGGACTAGGAATGCCGCGAGACTTTGTGAGGGGCCTCCGTGTGCCAAAAGAAGTCCGCGGGCAAAGCCGCGCCCAAAAATACCCGCCCGAAGGCCGGGGCGCCATGTTCGTCCTGCGGAAAAAGGCCACAAAAACGGGTGGGCTATAGCCTTCGGGTGTGGGGCTGGCCAACTTCGTCCGCCGGACTCGGAATGCCGCGAGACTTTGCGAGTGGCCTCCATGTGCCAAATATAGGCCGCGGGAAAAGCCGTACCCAAAAATAACGGCCCGAAGGCCGGGGCGCCAAGCTCCTCCAGCGGAAAAAGGCCACAAAAACGGCTGGGCTATAGCCTTGGCGGGTGGGGCTTGCCAACTTCGTCCGCGGGACCCCGAATGCCGTGAGAATTTTCGAGGGGCCTCCGTGTGCCAAAAATAGGCCGCGGGCAAAGCCGAGCCCAAAAATAACCGCCCGAAGGCCGGGGCACCAAGTTCGTCTAGCGGAAAAAGGCCACAAAAACGGGTGGGCTATAGCCTTGCGGCGTGGGGCTGGCCAACTTCGTCCGCGGGACTCGGAATGCCGCGAGACTTAGCGAGGGGCCTCCGTGTGCCAAAAATAGGCCGCGGGCAAAGCCGCGCCCCAAAATAACCACCCGAAGGCCGGGGCGCCAAGTTCGTCCAGTGGAAAAAGGCCACAAAAACGGGTGGGCTATAGCCTTGGGGGGTGGGGCTGGCCGACTTCGTCCGCCGGACTCGGAATGCCGCGAGCCTTTGCGAGGGGCCTCCGTGTGCCAAAAATAGGCCGCGGGCAAAGCCGCGCCCAAAAATAACCGCCTGAAGGCCGGGGCGCCAAGTTCGTCCAGCGGAAAAAGGCCACAAAAACGGGTGGGCTATAGCCTTGGGTGGTGGGGCTGGCCAGCTTCGTCCGCCGGACTCGGAATGCTGCGAGACTTTGCGAGGGGCCTCCGTCCGTCAAAAATAGACCGCGGGCAAAGCCGCACCCAAAAATATCCGCCCGAAGGCCGGGGCGCCAAGTTCGTCCAGCGGAAAAAGGCCACAAAAACGGGTGGGCTATAGCCTTGGGGGGTGGGGCTGGCCGACTTCGTCCGCCGGACTCGGAATGCCGCGAGACTTTGCGAGGGGCCTCCGTCCGCCAAAAATAGACCGCGGGCAAAGCCGCGCCCAAAAATAACCGCCCGAAGGCCGGGGCGCCAAGTTCGTCCAGCGGAAAAAGGCCACAAAAACGGGTGGGCTATAGCCTAGGGGGGTGGGGCTGGCCGACTTCGTCCGCCGGACTCGGAATGCCGCGAGCCTTTGCGAGGGGCCTCCGTGTGCCACAAATAGGCCGCGGGAAAAGCCGCCCCCAAAAATAACCCCCCGAAGGCCGGGGCGCCAAGTTCGTCCAGCGGAAAAAGGCCACAAAAACGGGTGGGCTATAGCCTTGGGGGGTGGGGCTGGCCAACTTCGTCCGCCGGACTCGGAATGCCGCGAGACTTTGCGAGGGGCCTCCGTGTGCCAAAAATAGGCCGCGGGCAAAGCCGAGCCCAAAAATAACCGGCCGAAGGCCGGGGCGCGAACTTCGTCCAGCGGAAAAAGGCCACAAAAACGGGTGGGCTATAGCCTTGGGGGGTGGGGCTGGCCAACTTCGTCCGCCGGACTCGGAATGCCGCGAGACTTTTCGAGGGGCCTCCGTGTGCCAAAAATAGGCCGCGGGCAAAGCCGAGCCCAAAAATAACTGCCCGAAGGCCGGGGCGCGAAGTTCGTCCAGCGGAAAAAGGCCACAAAAACGGGTGGGCTATAGCCTTGGGGGGTGGGGCTGGCAAACTTCGTCCGCCGGACTCGGAATGGCGCGAGACTTTGCGAAGGGCCTCCGTGTGCCAAAAAAAGGCCGCGGGCAAAGACGCCCCCAAAAATAACTGCCCGAAGGCCGGGGCGCCAAGTTTGTCCAGCGGACAAATGCCACAAAAACGGGTGGGCTATAGCCTTGGGGGGTGGGGCTGGCCAACTTCATCCGCCGGACTCGGAATGCCACGAGACTTTGCGAGGGGCCTCCGTGTGCCAAAAATAGGCCGCGGGCAAAGCCGCGCCCCAAAATAACCCCCCGAAGGCCGGGGCGCCAAGTTCGTCCAGTGGAAAAAGGCCACAAAAACGGGTGGGCTATAGCCTTGGGGGGTGGGGCTGGCAAACTTCGTCCGCCGGACTCGGAATGCCGCGAGACTTTGCGAGGGGCCTCTGTGTACCAAAAATAGGCCGCGGGCAAAGCCGCGCCCAAAAATAACCACCCGAAGGCCGGGGCGCCAAGTTCGTCCAGCGGAAAAAGGCCACAAAAACGGGTGGGCCATAGCCTTGGGGGGTGGGGCTGGCCGACTTCGTCCGCCAGATTCGGAATGCCGCGAGACTTTGCGAGGGGCCTCCGTGTGCCACAAATATGCCACGGGAAAAGCCGCCCCCAAAAATAACCGCCCGAAGGCCGGGGCGCCAAGTTCGTCCAGCGGAAAAAGGCCACAAAAACGGGTGGGCTATAGCCTTGGGGGGTGGGGCTGGCCAACTTCGTCCGCCGGACTCGGAATGCCGCGAGACTTTGCGAGGGGCCTCCGTGTGCCAAAAATAGGCCGCGGGCAAAGCCGAGCCCAAAAATAACCGGCCGAAGGCCGGGGCGCGAACTTCGTCCAGCGGAAAAAGGCCACAAAAACGGGTGGGCTATAGCCTTGGGGGGTGGGGCTGGCCAACTTCGTCCGCCGGACTCGGAATGCCGCGAGACTTTTCGAGGGGCCTCCGTGTGCCAAAAATAGGCCGCGGGCAAAGCCTAGCCCAAAAATAACTGCCCGAAGGCCGGGGCGCGAAGTTCGTCCAGCGGAAAAAGGCCACAAAAACGGGTGGGCTATAGCCTTGGGGGGTGGGGCTGGCCAGCTTCGTCCGCCGGACTCGGAATGCCGCGAGACTTTGCGAGGGGCCTCCGTCCATCAAAAATAGACCGCGGGCAAAGCCGCACCCAAAAATATCCGCCCGAAGGCCGGGGCGCCAAGTTCGTCCAGCGGAAAAAGGCCACAAAAACGGGTGGGCTATAGCCTTGGGGGGTGGGGCTGGCCGACTTCGTCCGCCGGACTCGGAATGCCGCGAGACTTTGCGAGGGGCCTCCGTCCGCCAAAAATAGACCGCGGGCAAAGCCGCGCCCAAAAATAACCGCCCGTAGGCCGGGGCGCCAAGTTCGTCCAGCGGAAAAAGGCCACAAAAACGGGTGGGCTATAGCCTAGGGGGGTGGGGCTGGCCGACTTCGTCCGCCGGACTCGGAATGCCGCGAGCCTTTGCGAGGGGCCTCCGTGTGCCAAAAATAGGCCGCGGGCAAAGCCGCGCCCAAAAATAACCGCCTGAAGGCCGGGGCGCCAAGTTCGTCCAGCGGAAAAAGGCCACAAAAACGGGTGGGCTATAGCCTTGGGTGCTGGGGCTGGCCAACTTCGTCCGCCGGACTCGGAATGCCGCGAGACTTTGCGAGGGGCCTCCGTCCGTCAAAAATAGACCGCGGGCAAAGCCGCACCCAAAAATATCCGCCCGAAGGCCGGGACGCCAAGTTCGTCCAGCGGAAAAAGGCCACAAAAACGGGTGGGCTATAGCCTTGGGGGGTGGGGCTGGCCGACTTCGTCCGCCGGACTCGGAATGCCGCGAGACTTTGCGAGGGGCCTCCGTCCGCCAAAAATAGACCGCGGGCAAAGCCGCGCCCAAAAATAACCGCCCGAAGGCCGGGGCGCCAAGTTCGTCCAGCGGAAAAAGGCCACAAAAACGGGTGGGCTATAGCCTAGGGGGGTGGGGCTGGCCGACTTCGTCCGCCGGACTCGGAATGCCGCGAGCCTTTGCGAGGGGCCTCCGTGTGCCAAAAATAGGCCGCGGGCAAAGCCGCGCCCAAAAATAACCGCCTGAAGGCCGGGGCGCCAAGTTCGTCCAGCGGAAAAAGGCCACAAAAACGGGTGGGCTATAGCCTTGGGTGGTGGGGCTGACCAACTTCGTCCGCCGGACTCGGAATGCCGCGAGACTTTGCGAGGGGCCTCCGTCCGTCAAAAATAGACCGCGGGCAAAGCCGCACCCAAAAATATCCGCCCGAAGGCCGGGGCGCCAAGTTCGTCCAGCGGAAAAAGGCCACAAAAACGGGTGGGCTATAGCCTTGGGGGGTGGGGCTGGCCGACTTCGTCCGCCGGACTCGGAATGCCGCGAGACTTTGCGAGGGGCCTCCGTCCGCCAAAAATAGACCGCGGGCAAAGCCGCGCCCAAAAATAACCACCCGAAGGCCGGTGCGCCAAGTTCGTCCAGCGGAAAAAGGCCACAAAAACGGGTGGGCTATAGCCTTGGGGGGTGGGGCTGGCCAACTTCGTCCGCCGGACTCGGAATGCTTCGAGACTTTGCGAGGAGCCTCCGTGTGCCAAAAATAGGCCGCGGCCAAAGCCGCGCCCAAAAATAACCTCCCGAAGGCCGGGGCGCCAAGTTCGTCCAGCGGAAAAAGGCCACAAAAACGGGTGGGCTATAGCCTTGGGGGGAGGGGCTGGCCAACTTCGTCCGCCGGACTCGGAATGCCGCGAGACTTTGCGAGGGGCCTCCGTGTGCCAAAAATAGGCCGCGGGGAAAGCCGAGCCCAAAAATAACCGGCCGAAGGCCGGGGCGCGAAGTTCGTCCAGCGGAAAAAGGCCACAAAAACGGGTAGGCTATAGCCTTGGGGGGTGGGGCTGGCCAACTTCATCCGCCGGACTCGGAATGCCGCGAGACTTTGCGAGGGGCCTCCGTGTGCCAAAAATAGGGCGCAGCCAAAGCCACGCCCAAAAATAACCGCCCGAAGGCCGGGGCGCCAAGTTCGTCCAGCGGAAAAAGGCCACAAAAACGGGTGGGCTATAGCCTTGGGGGGTGGGGCTGGCCAGCTTCGTCCGCCGGACTCGGAATGCCGCGAGACTTTGCGAGGGGCCTCCGTCCGTCAAAAATAGACCGCGGGCAAAGCCGCACCCAAAAATATCCGCCCGAAGGCCGGGGCGCCAAGTTCGTCCAGCGGAAAAAGGCCACAAAAACGGGTGGGCTATAGCCTTGGGGGGTGGGGCTGGCCGACTTCGTCCGCCGGACTCGGAATGCCGCGAGACTTTGCGAGGGGCCTCCGTCCGCCAAAAATAGACCGCGGGCAAAGCCGCGCCCAAAAATAACCGCCCGTAGGCCGGGGCGCCAAGTTCGTCCAGCGGAAAAAGGCCACAAAAACGGGTGGGCTATAGCCTAGGGGGGTGGGGCTGGCCGACTTCGTCCGCCGGACTCGGAATGCCGCGAGCCTTTGCGAGGGGCCTCCGTGTGCCAAAAATAGGCCGCGGGCAAAGCCGCGCCCAAAAATAACCGCCTGAAGGCCGGGGCGCCAAGTTCGTCCAGCGGAAAAAGGCCACAAAAACGGGTGGGCTATAGCCTTGGGTGCTGGGGCTGGCCAACTTCGTCCGCCGGACTCGGAATGCCGCGAGACTTTGCGAGGGGCCTCCGTCCGTCAAAAAAAGACCGCGGGCAAAGCCGCACCCAAAAATATCCGCCCGAAGGCCGGGGCGCCAAGTTCGTCCAGCGGAAAAAGGCCACAAAAACGGGTGGGCTATAGCCTTGGGGGGTGGGGCTGGCCGACTTCGTCCGCCGGACTCGGAATGCCGCGAGACTTTGCGAGGGGCCTCCGTCCGCCAAAAATAGACCGCGGGCAAAGCCGCGCCCAAAAATAACCGCCCGAAGGCCGGGGCGCCAAGTTCGTCCAGCGGAAAAAGGCCACAAAAACGGGTGGGCTATAGCCTAGGGGGGTGGGGCTGGCCGACTTCGTCCGCCGGACTCGGAATGCCGCGAGCCTTTGCGAGGGGCCTCCGTGTGCCAAAAATAGGCCGCGGGCAAAGCCGCGCCCAAAAATAACCGCCTGAAGGCCGGGGCGCCAAGTTCGTCCAGCGGAAAAAGGCCACAAAAACGGGTGGGCTATAGCCTTGGGTGGTGGGGCTGACCAACTTCGTCCGCCGGACTCGGAATGCCGCGAGACTTTGCGAGGGGCCTCCGTCCGTCAAAAATAGACCGCGGGCAAAGCCGCACCCAAAAATATCCGCCCGAAGGCCGGGGCGCCAAGTTCGTCCAGCGGAAAAAGGCCACAAAAACGGGTGGGCTATAGCCTTGGGGGGTGGGGCTGGCCGACTTCGTCCGCCGGACTCGGAATGCCGCGAGACTTTGCGAGGGGCCTCCGTCCGCCAAAAATAGACCGCGGGCAAAGCCGCGCCCAAAAATAACCACCCGAAGGCCGGTGCGCCAAGTTCGTCCAGCGGAAAAAGGCCACAAAAACGGGTGGGCTATAGCCTTGGGGGGTGGGGCTGGCCAACTTCGTCCGCCGGACTCGGAATGCTTCGAGACTTTGCGAGGAGCCTCCGTGTGCCAAAAATAGGCCGCGGCCAAAGCCGCGCCCAAAAATAACCTCCCGAAGGCCGGGGCGCCAAGTTCGTCCAGCGGAAAAAGGCCACAAAAACGGGTGGGCTATAGCCTTGGGGGGAGGGGCTGGCCAACTTCGTCCGCCGGACTCGGAATGCCGCGAGACTTTGCGAGGGGCCTCCGTGTGCCAAAAATAGGCCGCGGGGAAAGCCGAGCCCAAAAATAACCGGCCGAAGGCCGGGGCGCGAAGTTCGTCCAGCGGAAAAAGGCCACAAAAACGGGTAGGCTATAGCCTTGGGGGGTGGGGCTGGCCAACTTCATCCGCCGGACTCGGAATGCCGCGAGACTTTGCGAGGGGCCTCCGTGTGCCAAAAATAGGGCGCAGCCAAAGCCACGCCCAAAAATAACCGCCCGAAGGCCGGGGCGCCAAGTTCGTCCAGCGGAAAAAGGCCACAAAAACGGGTGGGCTATAGCCTTGGGGGGTGGGGCTGGCCAACTTCGTCCGCCGGACTCGGAATGCCGCGAGACTTTGCGAGGGGCCTCCGTGCGCCAAAAATAGGCCGCGGACAAAGCCGCGCCCAAAAATAACCGCCCTAAGGCCGGGGCGCCAAGTTCGTCCAGCGGAAAAAGGCCACAAAAACGGGTGGGCAATAGCCTTGGGGGGTGGGGCTGGCCAACTTCGTCTGCCGGACTCGGAATGCCGCGAGACTTTGCGAGGGGCCTCCGTGTACCAAAAATAGGCCGCGGGCAAAGCCGCGCCCAAAAATAACCGCCCGAAGACCGGGGCGCCAAGTTCGTCCAGCGGAAAAAGGCCACAAAAACGGGTGGGCTATAGCCTTGGGGGGTGGGGCTGGCCCACTTCGTCCGCCAGACTCGGAATGCCGCGAGACGTTGCGAGGGGCCTCCATGTACCAAAAATAGGCCACGGGCAAAGCCGCGCCCAAAAATAACCGCCCGAAGACCGGGGCGCCAAGTTCGTCCAGCGGAAAAAGGCCACAAAAACGGGTGGGCAATAGCCTTGGGGGGTGGGGCTGGCCAACTTCATCCGCCGGACTAGGAATGCCGCGAGACTTTGCGAGGGGCATCCGTGTGCCAAAAATAGGCAGCTGGCAAAGCCGCGCCCAAAAATAACCGCCCGAAGGCCGGGGTGCCAAGTTCGTCCAGCGGAAAAAGGCCACAAAAACGGGTGGGCTATACCCTTAGGGGGTGGGGCTGGCCAACTTCGTCCGCCCGACTCGGAATGCCGTGAGACTTTGCGAGGGGCATCCGTGTGCCAAAAATAGGCAGCTGGCAAAGCCGCTCCCAAAAATAACCGCCCGAAGGCCAAGGCGCCAAGTTCGTCCAGCGGAAAATGACCACAAAAATGGGTGGGCTATAGCCTTGGGGGGTGGGGCTGGCCAACTTCGTCCGCCGGACTCGGAATGCCGCGAGAGTTTGCGAGGGGCCTCCGTGTGCCAAAAATAGGCTGTGGGAAAAGCCGCGGCCAAAAATAACCGCCCAAAGGCCAAGGCGCCAAGTTCGTCCAGCGGAAAAAGGCCACAAAAACGGGTGGGCTATAGCCTTGGGGGGTGGGGCTAGCCAACTTCGTCCGCCGGACTCGGAATGCCGCGAGACTTTGCGAGGGGCCTCCGTGTGCCAAAAATAGGCCGCGGGCAAAGCCGCGCCCAAAAATAAACCGCCAGAAGGCCGGGGCGCCAAGTTCGTCCAGCGGAAAAAGGCCACAAAAACGGGTGGGCTATAGCCTTGGGGGGTGGGGCTGGCCAACTTCGTCCGCCGGACTCGGAATGCCGCGAGACTTTGCGAGGGGCCTCCGTGTGCCAAAAATAGGCCGCGGACAAAGCCGCGCCCAAAAATAACCGCCCTAAGGCCGGGGCGCCAAGTTCGTCCAGCGGAAAAAGGCCACAAAAACGGGTGGGCAATAGCCTTGGGGGGTGGGGCTGGCCAACTTCGTCTGCCGGACTCGGAATGCCGCGAGACTTTGCGAGGGGCCTCCGTGTACCAAAAATAGGCCGCGGGCAAAGCCGCGCCCAAAAATAACCGCCCGAAGACCGGGGCGCCAAGTTCGTCCAGCGGAAAAAGGCCACAAAAACGGGTGGGCTATAGCCTTGGGGGGTGGGGCTGGCCCACTTCGTCCGCCAGACTCGGAATGCCGCGAGACGTTGCGAGGGGCCTCCATGTACCAAAAATAGGCCACGGGCAAAGCCGCGCCCAAAAATAACCGCCCGAAGACCGGGGCGCCAAGTTCGTCCAGCGGAAAAAGGCCACAAAAACGGGTGGGCAATAGCCTTGGGGGGTGGGGCTGGCCAACTTCATCCGCCGGACTAGGAATGCCGCGAGACTTTGCGAGGGGCATCCGTGTGCCAAAAATAGGCAGCTGGCAAAGCCGCGCCCAAAAATAACCGCCCGAAGGCCGGGGTGCCAAGTTCGTCCAGCGGAAAAAGGCCACAAAAACGGGTGGGCTATACCCTTAGGGGGTGGGGCTGGCCAACTTCGTCCGCCCGACTCGGAATGCCGTGAGACTTTGCGAGGGGCATCCGTGTGCCAAAAATAGGCAGCTGGCAAAGCCGCTCCCAAAAATAACCGCCCGAAGGCCAAGGCGCCAAGTTCGTCCAGCGGAAAATGACCACAAAAATGGGTGGGCTATAGCCTTGGGGGGTGGGGCTGGCCAACTTCGTCCGCCGGACTCGGAATGCCGCGAGAGTTTGCGAGGGGCCTCCGTGTGCCAAAAATAGGCTGTGGGAAAAGCCGCGGCCAAAAATAACCGCCCAAAGGCCAAGGCGCCAAGTTCGTCCAGCGGAAAAAGGCCACAAAAACGGGTGGGCTATAGCCTTGGGGGGTGGGGCTAGCCAACTTCGTCCGCCGGACTCGGAATGCCGCGAGACTTTGCGAGGGGCCTCCGTGTGCCAAAAATAGGCCGCGGGCAAAGCCGCGCCCAAAAATAAACCGCCAGAAGGCCGGGGCGCCAAGTTCGTCCAGCGGAAAAATGCCACAAAAACGGGTGGGCTATAGCCTTGGGGGGTGGGGCTGGCTTACTTCGTCCGCCGGACGCGGAATGCCGCGAGACTTTACGAGGAGCCTCCGTGTGCCAAAAATAGGCCGCGGGCAAAGCCGCGCCCAAAAATACCCGCCCGAAGTCCAGGGCGCAAAGTTCGTCCAGCGGAAAAAGGCCACAAAAACGGGTGGGCTATAGCCTTGGGGGGTGGGGCTGGCCAGCTTCGTCCGCCGGACTCGGAATGCCGCGAGTATTTGCGAGGGGCCTCCGTGTGCCAAAAATAGGCTGTGGGAAAAGCCGCGGCCAAAAATAACCGCCCGAAGGCCAAGGCGCCAAGTTCGTCCAGCGGAAAAAGGCCACAAAAACGGGTGGGCTATAGCCTTGGGGGGTGGGGCTGGCCAGCTTCGTCCGCCGGACTCGGAATGCCGCGAGACTTTGCGAGGGGCCTCCGTGTGCCAAAAATACGCCGCGGCCAAAGCCACGCCCAAAAATAAACCGCCCGAAGGCCGGGGCGCCAAGTTCGTCCAGCGGAAAAATGCCACAAAAACGGGTGGGCTATAGCCTTGGGGGGTGGGGCTGGCCGACTTCGTCCGCCGGACTCGGAATGCCGCGAGGCTTTTCGAGGGGCCTCCGTGTGCCAAAAATAGGACGCGGGCAAAGCCGCGCCCAAAAATAACCGCCCGAAGGCCGGTGCGCCAAGTTCGTCCAGCGGAAAAAGGCCACAAAAACGGGTGGGCTATAGCCTTGGGGGGTGGGGCTGGCCAACTTCGTCCGCCGGACTCAGAATGCCGCGAGACTTTGCGAGGGGCCTTCCTGTGCCAAAAATCGGCCGCGGGTAAAGCCGCGCCCAAAAATAACCGCCCGAAGGCCGGGTCGCCAAGTTCGTCCAGCGGAAAAAGGCCACAAAAACGGGTGGTCTATAGCCTTGGGGGGTGGGGCTGCCCAACTTCGTCCGCCGGACTCGGAATGCCGCGAGACTTTGCGAGGGGCCTCCGTGTGCCAAAAATAGGCCGCGGGCAAAGCCGCACCCAAAAATAACCGCCCAAAGGACGGGGCGCCAAGTTCGTCCAGCGGAAAAAGGCCACAAAAACGGGTGGGCTATAGCCTTGGAGGGTGGGGCTGGCCAGCTTCGTCCGCCGGACTCGGAATGCCGCGAGACTTTGTGAGGGGTCTCCGTGTGCCAAAATTGGCCACGGATGGAGCCGCGTCCAAAAATAACCGCTGGAAGGCCGGGGCGCCAAGTTCGTCTAGCGGAAAAAGGGCACAAAAACGGGTAGGCTATAGCCTTGGGGGGTGGGGCTGGCTAACTTCATCCGCCGGACGCAGAATGCCGCGAGACTTTACGAGGAGCCTCCGTGTGCCAAAAATAGGCCGCGGGCAAAGACGCGCCCAAAAATAAACCGCCCGAAGGCCGGGGCGCCAAGTTCGTCCAGCGGAAAAATGCCACAAAAACGGGTGGGCTATAGCCTTGGGGGGTGGGGCTGGCTAACTTCATCCGCCGGACGCGGAATGCCGCGAGACTTTACGAGGAGCCTCCGTGTGCCAAAAATAGGCCGCGGGCAAAGCCGCGACCAAAAATAACCGCCCGAAGTCCAGGGCGCCAAGTTCGTCCAGCGGAAAAAGGCCACAAAAACGGGTGGGCAATAGCCTTGGGGGGTGGGGCTGCCCAACTTTGTCCGCCGGACTCGGAACGCTGCGAGACTTTGCGAGGGGCCTCCGTGTGCCAAAAATAGGCCGCGGACAAAGCCGCGCCCAAAAATAACTGCCCGAAGGCCGGGGCGCCAAGTTCGTCCAGCGGAAAAATGCCACAAAAACGGGTGGGCTATAGCCTTGGGGGGTGGGGCTGGCCAACTTCGTCCGCCGGACTCGGAATGCCGCGAGACTTTGCGAGGGTCTCCGTGTGCCAAAACTAGGCCGCGGGCAAAGCCGCGCCCAAAATAACCGCCCGAAGGCCGGGGCGCCAAGTTCGTCCAGCGGAAAAAGGCCACAAAAACGGGTGGGCAATAGCCTTGGGAGGTGGGGCTGCCCAACTTTGTCCGCCGGACTCGGAACGCCGCGAGACTTTGCGAGGGGCCTCCGTGTGCCAAAAATAGGCCGCGGACAAAGCCGCGCCCAAAAATAACCGCCCGAAGGCCGGGGCGCCAAGTTCGTCCAGCGGAAAAAGGCCACAAAAACGGTTGGGCTATAGCCTTGGGGGGTGGGGCTGGCCAACTTCGTCTGCCGGACTCGGAATGCCGCGAGACTTTGCGAGGGGCGTCCGTGTGCCAAAAATGGGCTGCGGGAAAAGCCGCGCCCAAAAATAACCTACCGAAGGCCGGGGCGCCAAGTTCGTCCAGCAGAAAAAGGCCACAAAAAAGTGTGGGCTATAGCCTTGGGGGGTGGGGCTGGCCAGCTTCGTCCGCCGGACTCGGAATGCCGCGAGACTTTGCGAGGGGCCTCCGTGTGCCAAAAATAGGCTGCGGGAAAAGCCGCGGCCAAAAATAACCGCCCGAAAGCCGGGGCGCCAAGTTCGTCCAGCGGAAAAAGGCCACAAAAACGGGTGGGCTATAGCCTTGGGGGGTGGGGCTGGCGAGCTTCGTCCGCCGGACTCGGAATGCCGCGAGACTTTACGAGGAGCCTCCGTGTGCCAAAAATAGGCCGCGGGCAAAGCCGCGCCCAAAAATAACCGCCCGAAGTCCAGGGCGCCAAGTTCGTACAGCGGAAAAAGGCCACAAAAACGGGTGGGCTATAGCCTTGGGGGGTGGGGCTGGCCGACTTCGTCCGCCGGACTCGGAATGCCGCGAGACTTTGCGAGGGGCCTCCGTCTACCAAAAATAGGCCGCGGGCAAAGCCGCCCCAAAAATAACTGCCCAAACGCCGGGGCGGCAAGTTCGTCCAGCGGAAAAAGGCCACAAAAACGGGTGGGCTATAGCCTTGGGGGGTGGGGCTGGCCAACTTCGTCCGCCGGACTCGGAATGCCGCGAGACTTTGCGAGGGGCCTCCGTGTGCCAATAATAGTCCGCGCGCAAAGTCGCGCCTAAAAATAACCGCTCGAAGTCTGGGGCGCCAAGTTCGTCCAGCGGAAAAAGGGCACAAAAACGGGTGGGCTATAGCCTTGGGGGGTGGGGCTGGCCAACTTTGTCCGCCGGACTCGGAATGCCGCGAGACTTTGCGAGGGGCCTCCGGGTGCCAAAAATGGGCTGCGGGCAAAGCCGCGCCCAAAAATAACCGTCCGAAGGCCGGGGTGCCAAGTTCGTCCAGCGGAGAAAGGCCACAAAAACGGGTGGGCTATAGCCTTGGGGGGTGGGGCTGGCCAACTTTGTCGGCCGGACTCGGAATGCGGCGAGACTTTGCGAGGGGCCTCCGTGTGCAAAAAATAGGCCACGGGCATAGCCGTACCCAAAAATAACCGCCCGAAGGCCGGGGCGCGAAGTTCGTCCAGCGGACAAAGGCCACAAAAACGGGTGGGCTATAGCCTTCGGGGGTGGGGCTGGCCAACTTCGTCCGCCGGACTCGGAATGCCGTGAGACTTTGCGATGGGCCTCCATGTGCCAAAAATAGGCCGCGGGCAAAGCCGCACCCAAAAATAACTGCCCGAAGGCCGGGGCGCCAAGTTTGTCCTGCGGAAAAGGCCACAAAAACGGGTGGGCTATAGCCTTGGGGGGTGGGGCTGGCCAACTTCGTCCGCCGGACTCGGAATGCCGCGAGACTTTGCGAGGGGCCTCCGTGTGCCAAAAATAGGCCGCGGCCAAAGCCGCACCCAAAAATAACCACCCGAAGGCCAGGGCGCCAAGTTCGTCCGGCGGAAAAAGGCCACAAAAACGAGTGCGCTATAGCCTTGGGGGGTGGGGCTGGCCAACTTCGTCAGCCGGACTCGGAATGCCGCGAGACTTTGCGAGGGGCCTCCGTGTGCCAAAAATGGGCTGCGGGCAAAGCCGCGCCCAAAAATAACCGTCCGAAGGCCGGGGTGCCAAGTTCGTCCAGCGGAAAAAGGCCACAAAAACGGGTGGGCAATAGCCTTGGGGGGTGGGGCTGGCCAACTTCATCCGCCGGACTCGGAATGCCGCGAGACTTTGCGAGGGGCGTCCGTGTGCCAAAAATGGGCTGCGGGCAAAGCCGCGCCCAAAAATAACCGTCCGAAGGCCGGGGCGCCAAGTTCGTCCAGCGGAAAAAGGCCACAAAAACGGGTGGGCTATAGCCTTGGGGGGTGGGGCTGGCCAGCTTCGTCCGCCGGACTCGGAATGCCGCGAGACTTTGCGAGGGGCCTCCGTGTGCCAAAAATAGGCCACGGGCAAAGCCGCGCCCAAAAATAACCGCCCAAAGGACGGGGCGTCAAGTTCGTCCAGCGGAAAAAGGCCACAAAAACGGGTGGGCTATAGCCTTGGGGGGTGGGGCTGGCCAGCTTCGTCCGCCGGACTCGGAATGCCGCGAGACTTTGCGAGGGGCCTCCGTGTGCCAATAATAGACCGCGCGCAAAGTCGCGCCCAAAAATAACTGCCCGAAGTCTGGGGCGCCAAGTTCGTCCAGCGGAAAAAGGGCACAAAAACGGGTGGGCTATAGCCTTGGGGGGTGGGGCTGGCCAACTTCATCCGCCGGACTCGGAATGCCGCGAGACTTTGCGAGGGGCCTCCGTGTGCCAAAAATAGGCCGCGGCCAAAGCCTGGCCCAAAAATAAACCGCCCGAAGGCCGGGGCGCCAAGTTCGTTCAGCGGAAAAAGGCCACAAAAACGGGTGGGCTATAGCCTTGGGGGGTGGGGCTGGCCAACTTCATCCGCCGGACTCGGAATGCCGCGAGACTTTGCGAGGGGCCTCCGTGTGCCAAAAATAGGCTGCGGGAAAAGCCGCGGCCAAAAATAACCGCCCGAAGGCCGGGGCGCCAAGTTCGTCCAGCGGAAAAAGGCCACAAAAACGGGTGGGCTATAGCCTTGGGGGGTGGGGCTGGCCAGCTTCGTCCGCCGGACTCGGAATGCCGCGAGACTTTGCGAGGGGCCTCCGTGTGCCAAAAATAAGCCGCGGCCAAAGCCTGGCCCAAAAATAAACCGCCCGAAGGCCGGGGCGCCAAGTTCGTTCAGCGGAAAAAGGCCACAAAAACGGGTGGGCAATAGCCTTGGGGGGTGGGGCTGGCCAACTTCATCCGCCGGACTCGGAATGCCGCGAGACTTTGTGAGGCACCTCCGTGTTCCAAAAATAAGCCGCAGGCCAAGCCGCGTCCAAAAATAACCACCCGAAGGCTGGGGCGCAAATTTCGTCCAGCGGAAAAAGGCCACAAAAACGGGTGGGCTATAGCCTTGGGGGGTGGGGCTGGCCAACTTCGTCCGCCGGACTCGGAATGCCGCGAGACTTTTAGAGGGGCGTCCGTGTGCCAAAAATGGGCTGCGGGCAAAGCCGCGCCCAAAAATAACTGCCCGAAGGCCGGGGCGCCAAGTTTGTCCAGCGGAAAAAGGCCACAAAAACGGTTGGGTTATAGCCTTGGGGGGTGGGGCTGGCCTACTTCGTCCGCCGGACTCGGAATGCCGCGAGACTTTGCGAGGGGCGTCTGTGTGCCAAAAGTGGGATGCGGGCAAAGCCACGCCCAAAAATAACCTCCCGAAGGCCGGGGCGCCAAGTTCGTCCAGCGGAAAAAGGCCACAAAAAAGTGTGGGCTATAGCCTTGGAGGGTGGGGCTGGCCAATTTCGTCCGCCGGACTCGGAATGCTGTGAGACTTTGCGAGGGGCCTCCGTGTGCCAAAAATAGGCAGCGGGCAAAGCTGCGCCCAAAAATAACCGCCCGAAGGCCGGGGCGCCAAGTTCGTCCGGCGGACAAAGGCCACAAAAACGGGTGGGCTATAGCCTTCGGGGGTGGGGCTGGCCAACTTCGTCCGCCGGACTCGGAATGCTGTGAGACTTTTCGAGGCGCCTCCGTGTGCAAAAAATAGGCCGCGGGCATAGCCGCGCCCAAAAATAACCGCCCGAAGGCTGGGGCGCCATGTTCGTCCAGCGAAAAAGGCCACAAAAACGGGTGGGCTATAGCCTTGGCGGGTGGGGCTGGCCAACTTCGTCCGCCGGACTCGGAATGCCGCGAGACTGTGCGAGGGGCCTCCGTGAGCCAAAAATAGGCCGCGGGCAAAGCTGCGCCCAAAAATAAACGCTCGAAGGCCGGGGCGCCAAGTTCGTCCAGCGGAAAAAGGCCACAAAAACGGGTGGACTATAGCCTTGGCGCGGGGGGCTGGCCAACTTCATCCGCTAGACTCGGAATGCCGCGAGACTTTGCGAGGGGCCTCCGTGTGTAAAAAATAGACCGCGGGCATAGCCGCACCCAAAAATAACCGCCCGAAGGCCGGGGCGCCAAGTTCGTCCAGCGGACAAAGGCCACAAAACGGGTGGGCTATAGCCTTCGGGGGTGGGGCTGGCCAACTTCGTCCGCCGGACTCGGAATGCTGTGAGACTTTGCGAGGGGCCTCCGTGTGCCAAAAATAGGCCGCGGGCATAGCCGCGCCCAAAAATAACCGCCCGAAGGCCGGGGCGCCATGTTCGTCCAGCGAAAAAGGCCACAAAAACGGGTGGGCTATAGCCTTGGGGGGTGGGGCTGGCCAACTTCGTCCGCCGGGCTCGGAATGCCGCGAGACTTTGCGAGGGGCCTCCGTGTGCCAAAAATAGGCCGCGGGCAAAGCCGCGCCCAAAAATAACCGCCCGAAGGCCGGGGCGCCAAGTTCGTCCAGCGAAAAAGGCCACAAAAACGGGTGGGCTATAGCCTTGGCGGGTGGAGCTGGCCAACTTCGTCCGCCGGACTCGGAATGCCGCGAGACTTTGCGAAGGGCCTCCGTGTGCCAAAGATAGGCCGCGGGGAAAGCCGCGCCCAAAAATAACCACCCGATGGCCGGGGCGCCAATTTCGTCCAGCGGAAAAAGGCCACAAAAACAGGTGCGCTATAGCCTTGGGGGGTGGGGCTGGCCAACTTCGTCCGCCGGACTCGGAATGCCGCAAGACTTTGCGAGGGGCCTCCGCGTGCCAAAAATCGGCCGTAGGCAAAGCCACGCCCAAAAATAACTGCCCGGAGGCCGGGGCGCCAAGTTCGTCCAGCGGAAAAAGGACACAAAAATGGGTGGGCTATAGCCTTGGGGGGTGGGGCTGGCCAACTTGGTCCACCGGACTCGGAATGCCGAGAGACTTTGCGAGGGGCCTCTGTGTGCCAAAAATAGGCCGCGGGCAAAGCCGCGCCCAAAAATAACCGCCCGAAGGCCGGGGCGCCAAGTTCGTCCAGCGGAAAAAGGCCACAAAAACGGGTGGGCTATAGCCTTGGGGGGTGGGGCTGGCTAACTTCGTCCGCCGGACTCGGAATGCCGCGAGACTTTGCGAGGGGCCTCCGTGTGCCAAAAATAGGCCGCGGGCAAAGCCGCGCCAAAAATGACCGCCCGAAGGCCGGGGCGCCAAGTTCGTCCAGCGGAAAAAGGCCACAAAAACGGGTGGGCTATAGCCTTGGGGGGTGGGGTCGGCGAACTTCGTCCGCCGGACTCGGAATGCCGCGAGACTTTGCGAGGGACCTCCATTTGCCAAAAATAGGCCGCGGACAAAGCCGCGCCCAAAAATAACCGCCCGAAGGCCAGGGCGCCAAGTTCTTCCAGCGGAAAAAGGCCACAAAAGCGGGTGGGCTATAGCCTTGGGGGATGCGGCTGGCCAACTTCGTCCGCCGGACTCGGAATACCGTGAGACTTTGCGAGGGGCCTCCGTGTACCAAAAATAGGCCGCGGGCAAAGCTGCGTCCAAAAATAACTGCCCGAAGGCCGGGGCGCCAAGTTCGTCCAGCGGAAAAAGGCCCCAAAAACGGGTGGGCTATAGCCTTGAGGCGTGGGGCTGGCCAACTTCGTCCCCCGGACTCGGAATGCCGCGAGACTTTACGAGGGGCCTCCGTGTGCCAAAAATAGGCCGCGGGCATAGCCGCACCCAAATATAACCGCCCGAAGGCCGGGGCGCCAAGTTCGTCCAGCGGACAAAGGCCACAAAAACGGGTGGGCTATAGCCTTCGGGGGTGGGGCTGGCCAACTTCGTCCGCCGGACTCGGATTGCTGTGAGACTTTGCGAGGGGCCTCCGTGTGCCAAAAATAGGCCGCGGGCATAGCCGCGCCCAAAAATAACCGCCCGAAGGCCGGGGCGCCATGTTCGTCCGGCGAAAAAGGCCACAAAAACGGGTTTGCTATAGCCTTGGCGGGTGGGGCTGGCCCACTTCGTCCGCCGGACTCGGAATGCCGCGAGACTTTGCGAGGGGCCTCCGTGTGCCAAAAATAGGCCGAGGGCAAAGCCGCACCCAAAAATAACTGACCGAAGGCCGGGGCGCCAAGTTTATCCTGCGGAAAAGGCCACAAAAACGGGTGGGCTATAGCCTTGGGGGGTGGGGCTGGCCAACTTCGTCCGCCGGACTCGGAATGCCGCGAGACTTTGCGAGGGGCCTCCGTGTGCCAAAAATAGGCCGCGGCCAAAGCCGCACCCAAAAATAACCACCCGAAGGCCAGGGCGCCAAGTTCGTCCGGCGGAAAAAGGCCACAAAAACGAGTGCGCTATAGCCTTGGGGGGTGGGGCTGGCCAACTTCGTCAGCCGGACTCGGAATGCCGCGAGACTTTGCGAGGGGCCTCCGTGTGCCAAAAATAGGCAGCGGGCAAAGCCGCGCCCAAAAATAACCGCCGGAAGGCCGGGGCGCCAAGTTCGTCCAGCGGAAATAGGCCACAAAAACGGGTGGACTATAGCCTTGGGGCGTGGGGCTGGCCAACTTCATCCGCCAGACTCGGAATGCGGCGAGACTTTGCGAGGGGCCTCCGTGTGCAAAAAATAGGCCACGGGCATAGCCGTACCCAAAAATAACCGCCCGAAGGCCGGGGCGCGAAGTTCGTCCAGCGGACAAAGGCCACAAAAACGGGTGGGCTATAGCCTTCGGGGGTGGGGCTGGCCAACTTCGTCCGCCGGACTCGGAATGCCGTGAGACTTTGCGATGGGCCTCCATGTGCCAAAAATAGGCCGCGGGCAAAGCCGCACCCAAAAATAACTGCCCGAAGGCCGGGGCGCCAAGTTTGTCCTGCGGAAAAGGCCACAAAAACGGGTGGGCTATAGCCTTGGGGGGTGGGGCTGGCCAACTTCGTCCGCCGGACTCGGAATGCCGCGAGACTTTGCGAGGGGCCTCCGTGTGCCAAAAATAGGCCGCGGCCAAAGCCGCACCCAAAAATAACCACCCGAAGGCCAGGGCGCCAAGTTCGTCCGGCGGAAAAAGGCCACAAAAACGAGTGCGCTATAGCCTTGGGGGGTGGGGCTGGCCAACTTCGTCAGCCGGACTCGGAATGCCGCGAGACTTTGCGAGGGGCCTCCGTGTGCCAAAAATGGGCTGCGGGCAAAGCCGCGCCCAAAAATAACCGTCCGAAGGCCGGGGTGCCAAGTTCGTCCAGCGGAAAAAGGCCACAAAAACGGGTGGGCAATAGCCTTGGGGGGTGGGGCTGGCCAACTTCATCCGCCGGACTCGGAATGCCGCGAGACTTTGCGAGGGGCGTCCGTGTGCCAAAAATGGGCTGCGGGCAAAGCCGCGCCCAAAAATAACCGTCCGAAGGCCGGGGCGCCAAGTTCGTCCAGCGGAAAAAGGCCACAAAAACGGGTGGGCTATAGCCTTGGGGGGTGGGGCTGGCCAGCTTCGTCCGCCGGACTCGGAATGCCGCGAGACTTTGCGAGGGGCCTCCGTGTGCCAAAAATAGGCCACGGGCAAAGCCGCGCCCAAAAATAACCGCCCAAAGGACGGGGCGTCAAGTTCGTCCAGCGGAAAAAGGCCACAAAAACGGGTGGGCTATAGCCTTGGGGGGTGGGGCTGGCCAGCTTCGTCCGCCGGACTCGGAATGCCGCGAGACTTTGCGAGGGGCCTCCGTGTGCCAATAATAGACCGCGCGCAAAGTCGCGCCCAAAAATAACTGCCCGAAGTCTGGGGCGCCAAGTTCGTCCAGCGGAAAAAGGGCACAAAAACGGGTGGGCTATAGCCTTGGGGGGTGGGGCTGGCCAACTTCATCCGCCGGACTCGGAATGCCGCGAGACTTTGCGAGGGGCCTCCGTGTGCCAAAAATAGGCCGCGGCCAAAGCCTGGCCCAAAAATAAACCGCCCGAAGGCCGGGGCGCCAAGTTCGTTCAGCGGAAAAAGGCCACAAAAACGGGTGGGCTATAGCCTTGGGGGGTGGGGCTGGCCAACTTCATCCGCCGGACTCGGAATGCCGCGAGACTTTGCGAGGGGCCTCCGTGTGCCAAAAATAGGCTGCGGGAAAAGCCGCGGCCAAAAATAACCGCCCGAAGGCCGGGGCGCCAAGTTCGTCCAGCGGAAAAAGGCCACAAAAACGGGTGGGCTATAGCCTTGGGGGGTGGGGCTGGCCAGCTTCGTCCGCCGGACTCGGAATGCCGCGAGACTTTGCGAGGGGCCTCCGTGTGCCAAAAATAAGCCGCGGCCAAAGCCTGGCCCAAAAATAAACCGCCCGAAGGCCGGGGCGCCAAGTTCGTTCAGCGGAAAAAGGCCACAAAAACGGGTGGGCAATAGCCTTGGGGGGTGGGGCTGGCCAACTTCATCCGCCGGACTCGGAATGCCGCGAGACTTTGTGAGGCACCTCCGTGTTCCAAAAATAAGCCGCAGGCCAAGCCGCGTCCAAAAATAACCACCCGAAGGCTGGGGCGCAAATTTCGTCCAGCGGAAAAAGGCCACAAAAACGGGTGGGCTATAGCCTTGGGGGGTGGGGCTGGCCAACTTCGTCCGCCGGACTCAGAATGCTGTGAGACTTTTCGAGGCGCCTCCGTGTGCAAAAAATAGGCCGCGGGCATAGCCGCGCCCAAAAATAACCGCCCGAAGGCTGGGGCGCCATGTTCGTCCAGCGAAAAAGGCCACAAAAACGGGTGGGCTATAGCCTTGGCGGGTGGGGCTGGCCAACTTCGTCCGCCGGACTCGGAATGCCGCGAGACTGTGCGAGGGGCCTCCGTGAGCCAAAAATAGGCCGCGGGCAAAGCTGCGCCCAAAAATAAACGCTCGAAGGCCGGGGCGCCAAGTTCGTCCAGCGGAAAAAGGCCACAAAAACGGGTGGACTATAGCCTTGGCGCGGGGGGCTGGCCAACTTCATCCGCTAGACTCGGAATGCCGCGAGACTTTGCGAGGGGCCTCCGTGTGTAAAAAATAGACCGCGGGCATAGCCGCACCCAAAAATAACCGCCCGAAGGCCGGGGCGCCAAGTTCGTCCAGCGGACAAAGGCCACAAAACGGGTGGGCTATAGCCTTCGGGGGTGGGGCTGGCCAACTTCGTCCGCCGGACTCGGAATGCTGTGAGACTTTGCGAGGGGCCTCCGTGTGCCAAAAATAGGCCGCGGGCATAGCCGCGCCCAAAAATAACCGCCCGAAGGCCGGGGCGCCATGTTCGTCCAGCGAAAAAGGCCACAAAAACGGGTGGGCTATAGCCTTGGGGGGTGGGGCTGGCCAACTTCGTCCGCCGGGCTCGGAATGCCGCGAGACTTTGCGAGGGGCCTCCGTGTGCCAAAAATAGGCCGCGGGCAAAGCCGCGCCCAAAAATAACCGCCCGAAGGCCGGGGCGCCAAGTTCGTCCAGCGAAAAAGGCCACAAAAACGGGTGGGCTATAGCCTTGGCGGGTGGAGCTGGCCAACTTCGTCCGCCGGACTCGGAATGCCGCGAGACTTTGCGAAGGGCCTCCGTGTGCCAAAGATAGGCCGCGGGGAAAGCCGCGCCCAAAAATAACCACCCGATGGCCGGGGCGCCAATTTCGTCCAGCGGAAAAAGGCCACAAAAACAGGTGCGCTATAGCCTTGGGGGGTGGGGCTGGCCAACTTCGTCCGCCGGACTCGGAATGCCGCAAGACTTTGCGAGGGGCCTCCGCGTGCCAAAAATCGGCCGTAGGCAAAGCCACGCCCAAAAATAACTGCCCGGAGGCCGGGGCGCCAAGTTCGTCCAGCGGAAAAAGGACACAAAAATGGGTGGGCTATAGCCTTGGGGGGTGGGGCTGGCCAACTTGGTCCACCGGACTCGGAATGCCGAGAGACTTTGCGAGGGGCCTCTGTGTGCCAAAAATAGGCCGCGGGCAAAGCCGCGCCCAAAAATAACCGCCCGAAGGCCGGGGCGCCAAGTTCGTCCAGCGGAAAAAGGCCACAAAAACGGGTGGGCTATAGCCTTGGGGGGTGGGGCTGGCTAACTTCGTCCGCCGGACTCGGAATGCCGCGAGACTTTGCGAGGGGCCTCCGTGTGCCAAAAATAGGCCGCGGGCAAAGCCGCGCCAAAAATGACCGCCCGAAGGCCGGGGCGCCAAGTTCGTCCAGCGGAAAAAGGCCACAAAAACGGGTGGGCTATAGCCTTGGGGGGTGGGGCCGGCGAACTTCGTCCGCCGGACTCGGAATGCCGCGAGACTTTGCGAGGGACCTCCATTTGCCAAAAATAGGCCGCGGACAAAGCCGCGCCCAAAAATAACCGCCCGAAGGCCAGGGCGCCAAGTTCTTCCAGCGGAAAAAGGCCACAAAAGCGGGTGGGCTATAGCCTTGGGGGATGCGGCTGGCCAACTTCGTCCGCCGGACTCGGAATACCGTGAGACTTTGCGAGGGGCCTCCGTGTACCAAAAATAGGCCGCGGGCAAAGCTGCGTCCAAAAATAACTGCCCGAAGGCCGGGGCGCCAAGTTCGTCCAGCGGAAAAAGGCCCCAAAAACGGGTGGGCTATAGCCTTGAGGCGTGGGGCTGGCCAACTTCGTCCGCCGGACTCGGAATGCCGCGAGACTTTACGAGGGGCCTCCGTGTGCCAAAAATAGGCCGCGGGCATAGCCGCACCCAAATATAACCGCCCGAAGGCCGGGGCGCCAAGTTCGTCCAGCGGACAAAGGCCACAAAAACGGGTGGGCTATAGCCTTCGGGGGTGGGGCTGGCCAACTTCGTCCGCCGGACTCGGATTGCTGTGAGACTTTGCGAGGGGCCTCCGTGTGCCAAAAATAGGCCGCGGGCATAGCCGCGCCCAAAAATAACCGCCCGAAGGCCGGGGCGCCATGTTCGTCCGGCGAAAAAGGCCACAAAAACGGGTTTGCTATAGCCTTGGCGGGTGGGGCTGGCCCACTTCGTCTGCCGGACTCGGAATGCCGCGAGACTTTGCGAGGGGCCTCCGTGTGCCAAAAATAGGCCACGGACAAAGCCGCACCCAAAAATAACTGACCGAAGGCCGGGGCGCCAAGTTTGTCCTGCGGAAAAGGCCACAAAAACGGGTGGGCTATAGCCTTGGGGGGTGGGGCTGGCCAACTTCGTCCGCCGGACTCGGAATGCCGCGAGACTTTGCGAGGGGCCTCCGTGTGCCAAAAATAGGCCGCGGCCAAAGCCGCACCCAAAAATAACCACCCGAAGGCCAGGGCGCCAAGTTCGTCCGGCGGAAAAAGGCCACAAAAACGAGTGCGCTATAGCCTTGGGGGGTGGGGCTGGCCAACTTCGTCAGCCGGACTCGGAATGCCGCGAGACTTTGCGAGGGGCCTCCGTGTGCCAAAAATAGGCAGCGGGCAAAGCCGCGCCCAAAAATAACCGCCGGAAGGCCGGGGCGCCAAGTTCGTCCAGCGGAAATAGGCCACAAAAACGGGTGGACTATAGCCTTGGGGCGTGGGGCTGGCCAACTTCATCCGCCAGACTCGGAATGCGGCGAGACTTTGCGAGGGGCCTCCGTGTGCAAAAAATAGGCCACGGGCATAGCCGTACCCAAAAATAACCGCCCGAAGGCCGGGGCGCGAAGTTCGTCCAGCGGACAAAGGCCACAAAAACGGGTGGGCTATAGCCTTCGGGGGTGGGGCTGGCCAACTTCGTCCGCCGGACTCGGAATGCCGTGAGACTTTGCGATGGGCCTCCATGTGCCAAAAATAGGCCGCGGGCAAAGCCGCACCCAAAAATAACTGCCCGAAGGCCGGGGCGCCAAGTTTGTCCTGCGGAAAAGGCCACAAAAACGGGTGGGCTATAGCCTTGGGGGGTGGGGCTGGCCAACTTCGTCCGCCGGACTCGGAATGCCGCGAGACTTTGCGAGGGGCCTCCGTGTGCCAAAAATAGGCCGCGGCCAAAGCCGCACCCAAAAATAACCACCCGAAGGCCAGGGCGCCAAGTTCGTCCGGCGGAAAAAGGCCACAAAAACGAGTGCGCTATAGCCTTGGGGGGTGGGGCTGGCCAACTTCGTCAGCCGGACTCGGAATGCCGCGAGACTTTGCGAGGGGCCTCCGTGTGCCAAAAATAGGCAGCGGGCAAAGCCGCGCCCAAAAATAACCGCCGGAAGGCCGGGGCGCCAAGTTCGTCCAGCGGAAAAAGGCCACAAAAACGGGTGGACTATAGCCTTGGGGCGTGGGGCTGGCCAACTTCATCCGCCAGACTCGGAATGCGGCGAGACTTTGCGAGGGGCCTCCGTGTGCCAAAAATAGGCTGCGGGCAAAGCCGCGCCCAAAAATAACCGCCCGAAGGCCGGGGCGCCAAGTTCGTCCAGCGGAAAAAGGCCACAAAAACGGGTGGGCTACAGCCTTGGGGGTTGGGGCTGGCCAACTTCGTCCGCCGGACTCGGAATGCTGTGAGACTTTGCGAGGGGTCTCCGTGTGCCAAAAATAGGCTGCGGGCAAAGCCGCGCCCAAAAATAACCGCCCGAAGGCCGGGGCGCCAAGTTCGTCCAGCGGAAAAAGGCCACAAAAACGGGTGGGCTATAGCCTTGGGGGTTGGGGCTGGCCAACTTCGTCCGCCGGACTCAGAATGCCGCGAGACTTTGGGAGGGGCCTCCGTGTGCCAAAAATAGGCCGCGGCCAATGCCGCGCCCAAAAATAACCAGCCGAAGGCCGGGGCGCCAAGTTCGTCCAGCGGAAAAAGGCCCCAAAAACGGGTGGGCTATAGCCTTGGGGGGTGGGGCTGTCCAACTTCGTCCGCCGGACACGGAATGCTGCGAGACTTTGCGAGGGGCCTCTGTTGCCAAAAATAGGCCGCGGGCAAAGCCGCGCACGAAGGCCGGGGCGCCAAGTTCGTCCATCGAAAAAAGGCCACAAAAACGGGTGGGCTATAGCCTTGGGAGGTGGGGCAGGCCAACTTCGTCCGCCGGACTCAGAATACCGCGGGACTTTGCGAGGGGCCTTCGTGTGCCAAAAATAGGCCGCGGGTAAAGCCGCGCCCAAAAATAACTGCCCGAAGGCCGTGCGCCAAGTTCGTCCAGCGGAAAAAGGCCACAAAAACGGGTGGGCTTTAGCCTGGGGGGTGGGGCTGGCCGACTTTGTCCGCCGGACTCGGAATGCCGCGAGACTTTGTGAGGGGTCTCCGTGTGCCAAAAATAGGCCGCGGGCAAAGCCGCGCCCAAAAATAACCGCCCGAAGGCCGGGGCGCCAAGTTCGTCCAGCGGAAAGAGACCACAAAAATGGGTGGGCTATAGCCTTGGGGGGTGGGGCTGGCCAACTTCGTCAGCCGGACTCGGAATGCCGCGAGACTTTGCGAGGGGCCTCCGTGTGCCAAAAATAGGCAGCAGGCAAGGCCGCGCCCAAAAATAACCGCCGGACGGCCGGGGCGCCAAGTTCGTCCAGCGGACAAAGGCCACAAAAACGTGTGGGCTATAGCCTTGGGGGGTGGGGCTGGCCGACTTCGTCCGCCGGACTCGGAATGCCGCGAGACTTTACGAGGGGCCTCCGTGTGCAAAAAATAGGCCGCAGGCATAGCCGCACCCAAATATAACCGCCCGAAGGCCGGGGCGCCAAGTTCGTCCAGCGGACAAAGGCCACAAAAACGGGTGGGCTATAGCCTTGGGGGTTGGGGCTGGCCAACTTCGTCCGCCGGACTCAGAATGCCGCGAGACTTTGGGAGGGGCCTCCGTGTGCCAAAAATAGGCCGCGGGCAAAGCCGCGCCCAAAAATAACTGCCCGAAGGCCGGGGCGCCAAGTTCGTCCAGCGGAAAAAGGCCCCAAAAACGGGTGGGCTTTAGCCTGGGGGGTGGGGCTGGCCGACTTTGTCCGCCGGACTCGGAATGCCGCGAGACTTTGTGAGGGGTCTCCGTGTGCCAAAAATAGGCCGCGGGCAAAGCCGCGCCCAAAAATAACCGCCCGAAGGCCGGGGCGCCAAGTTCGTCCAGCGGAAAGAGACCACAAAAACGGGTGGGCTATAGCCTTGGGGGGTGGGGCTGGCCAACTTCGTCAGCCGGACTCGGAATGCCGCGAGACTTTGCGAGGGGCCTCCGTGTGCCAAAAATAGGCAGCAGGCAAGGCCGCGCCCAAAAATAACCGCCGGACGGCCGGGGCGCCAAGTTCGTCCAGCGGACAAAGGCCACAAAAACGTGTGGGCTATAGCCTTGGGGGGTGGGGCTGGCCGATTTCGTCCGCCGGACTCGGAATGCCGCGAGACTTTACGAGGGGCCTCCGTGTGCAAAAAATAGGCCGCAGGCATAGCCGCACCCAAATATAACCGCCCGAAGGCCGGGGCGCCAAGTTCGTCCAGCGGACAAAGGCCACAAAAACGGGTGGGCTATAGCCTTCGGGGGTGGGGCTGGCCAACTTTGTCCGCCGGACTCGGAATGCTGTGAGACTTTGCGAGGGGCCTCCGTGTGCCAAAAATAGGCCGCGGGCAAAGCCGCGCCCAAAAATAACCGCCCGAAGGCCGGGGCGCCAAGTTCGTCCAGCGGAAAAAGGCCCCAAAAACGGGTGGGCTATAGCCTTGGGGGGTGGGGCTGGCCAAGTTCGTCCTCCGGACTCGGAATGCTGTGAGACTTTGCGAGGGGCCTCCGTGTGCCAAAAATAGGCCGCGGGCAAAGCCGCGCCCAAAAATAACCGCCCGAAGGGCGGGGCGCCAAGTTCGTCCAGCGGAAAAAGGCCCCAAAAACGGGTGGGCTATAGCCGTGGGGGGTGGGGCTGGCCAAGTTCGTCCGCCGGACTCGGAATGCCGCGAGACTTTGCGAGGGGCCTTCGTGTGCCAAAAATAGGCCGTGGTTAAAGCCGCGCCCAAAAATAACTGCCCGAAGGCCGGGCGCCAAGTTCGTCCAGCGGAAAAAGGCAACAAAAACGGGTGGGCTATAGCCTTGGGGGGTGGGGCTGGCCAACTTCGTCCGCCGGACTCGGAATGCCGCGAGACTTTGCGAGGGGCGTCCGTCTACCAAAAATAGGCCGCGGGCAAACCCGCGCCGAAAAATAACCGCCCGAAGGACGGGGCGCCCAGTTCGTCCTGCGGAAAAAGGCCACAAAAACGGGTGGGCTTTAGCCTGGGGGGTGGGGCTGGCCGACTTTGTCCGCCGGACTCGGAATGCCGCGAGACTTTGTGAGGGGCCTCCGTGTGCCAAAAATAGGCCACGGCCAAAGCCGCGCCCAAAAATAACCGCCCGAAGGCCGGGGCGCCATGTTCGTCCAGCGGAAAAAGGCCACAAAAACGGGTGGGCTATAGCCTTGGGGGGTGGGGCTGGCCCACTTCCTCCGCCGGACTCGGAATGCCGCGAGACTTTGCGAGGGGCCTCTGTTGCCAAAAATAGAGCGCGGGCAAAGCCGCGCCCGAAGGCCGGGGCGCCAAGTTCGTCCAGCGAAAAAAGGCCACAAAAACGGGTGGGCTATAGCCTTGGGAGGTGGGGCAGGGCAACTTCATCCGCCGGACTCGGAATGCCGCGAGACTTTACGAGGGGTCTCCGTGTGCCAAAAATAGGCCGCGGCCAAAGCCGCGCCCAAAAATAACCGCCCGAAGGCCGGGGAGCCAAGTTCGTCCAGCGGAAAAAGCCCACAAAAACGGGTGAGCTATAGCCTTGGTGGGCGGGGCTGGCCAACTTCGTCCGCCGGACAACTTCGTCCGCCGGGCTCGGAATGCCGCGAGACTTTACGAGGGGCCTCCGTGTGCCAAAAATAGGCCGCGGGCAAACCCGCGCCGAAAAATAACCGCCTGAAGGCCGGGGCGCCAAGTTCGTCCGGCGGAAAAAGGCCACAAAAACGGGTGGACTTTAGCCTGGGGGGTGGGGCTGGCCGACTTTGTCCGCCGGACTCGGAATGCCGCGAGACTTTGCGAGGGGCCTCCGCGTACCTAAAATAGGCCGCGGCCAAAGCCGCGCCCAAAAATAACCGCCCGAAGGCCGGGGAGCCAAGTTCGTCCAGCGGAAAAAGCCAACAAAAACGGGTGAGCTATAGCCTTGGTGGGCGGGGCTGGCCAACTTCGTCCGCCGGACGACTTCGTCCGCCGGGCTCGGAATGCCGTGAGACTTTGCGAGGGGCCTCCCTGCGCCAAAAATAGGCCGCGGGCAAAGCCGCGCCCAAAAATAACCGCCCGAAGGCCGGGGCGCCATGTTCGTCCAGCGGAAAAAGGCCACAAAAACAGGTGGGCTATAGCCTTGGGGGGTGGGGCTGGCCAACATCCTCCGCCGGACTCGGAATGCCGCGAGCCTTTGTGAGGGGCCTCCGTGTGCCAAAAATAGGCTGCGGGTAAAGCCACGCCCAAAAATAACCGCCCGAAGGCCGGGGCGCCAAGTTCGTCCAGCGGAAAAAGGCCAACAAAACGGGTGGGCTATAGCCTTGGGGGGTGGGGCTGGCCAACTTCATCCGCCAGACTCGGAATGCCGCGAGAGTTTGCGAGGGGTCTCCGTGTGGCAAAAATAGGCCGCGAGCAAAGCCGCGCCCAAAAATAACCACCCGAAGGCCGGGGCGCCAGGTTCGTCCAGCGGAAAATGGCCAGAAAAACGGGTGGGCTATAGCCTTGGGGGGTGGGGCTGGCCAACTTCGTCCGCCAGACTCGGAATGCCGCGAGACTTTGCGAGGGGCCTCCGTGTGCCAAATATAGGCCGCGGGCAAAGCCACGCCCAAAAATAACCGCCCGAAGGCCGGGGCGCCAAGTTCGTCCAGCGGAAAAAGGCCACAAAAACGGGTGGGCTATAGCCTTGGGGGGTGGGGCTGGCCAACTTCGTCCGCCGGACTCGGAATGCCGCGAGACTTTGCGAGGGGCCTCCGTGTGCCAAAAATAGGCCGCGGGCAAAGCCGCGCCTAAAAATAACCGCCCGAAGGCCGGGGCGCCAAGTTCGTCCAGCGGAAAAGGGGGCACAAAAACGGGTGGGCTATAGCCTTGGGGGGTGGGGCTGGCCAACTTCGTCCGCCGGACTCGGAATGCCGCGAGACTTTACGAGGGGCCTACGTGTGCCAAAAATAGGCCGCGGGAAAATCCACGCCCAAAAATAACCGCCCGATGTCCGGGGCGCCAAGTTCGTCCAGCGGAAAAAGGCCACAAAAACGGGTGGGCTATAGCCTTGGGGGGTGGGGCCGGGCGACTTCATCCGCCGGACTCGGAATGCCACGAGACTTTGCGAGGGGCCTCCGTGTGCCCAAAATAGGCCGCGGGCAAAGCCGCGCCCAGAAATAACCACCCGAAGGCCGGGGCGCCAAGTTCGTCCAGCGGAAAAGGGCCACAAAAACGGGTGGGCTATAGCCTTGGGGGGTGGGGCTGGCCAACGTCGTCCGCCGGACTCGGAATGCCGCGAGACTTTACGAGGGCCCTCCGTGTGCCAAAAATAGGCCGCGGGCAAAGCCTCGCCCAAAAATAACCGCCCGATGTCCGGGGCGCGAAGTTCGTCCAGCGGAAAAAGTCCACAAAAACGGGTGGGCTATAGCCTTGGGGGGTGGGGCTGGCCAACTTCGTCCGCCGGACTCGGAATGGCGCGAGACTTTGCGAGGGCCCTCCGTGTGCCAAAAATAGGCCGCGGGCAAAGCCGCGCCCAAAAATAACCGCCCAAAGCTCGGGCCGCCAAGTTTGTCCAGCGGAAAAAGGCCAGAAACACGGGTGGGCTATAGCCTTGGGGGGTGGGGCTGGCCAACTTCGTCCGCCGGACTCGGAATGCCGCGAGACTTTGCGAGGGGCCTCCGTGTGCCAACAATAGGCTGCGGTCAAAGCCGCGCCTAAAAATAACCGCCCGAAGGCCGGGGCGCCAAGTTCGTCCAGCGGAAAAGGGCCACAAAAACGGGTGGGCTATAGCCTTGGGGGGTGGGGCTGGCCACCTTCGTCCGCCGGACTCGGAATGCCGCGAGACTTTATGAGGGGCCTCCGTGTGCCAAAAATAGGCCGCGGGCAAAGCCGCGCCCAAAAATCAACGCCCGAAGCCCGGGGCGCCAAGTTCGTCCAGTGGAAAAAGGTCACAAAAACGGGTGGCCTATAGCCTTGGGGGGTGGGGCTGGCCCACTTCGTCCGCCGGACTCAGAATGCCGCGAGACTTTGCGAGGGGCCTCCGTGTGCCAAAAATAGGGCGCGGGCAAAGCCGCGCCCAAAAATAACCGCCCGAAGGCCGGGGCGCCAAGTTCGTCCAGCGGAAAAAGCCCACAAAAACGGGTGGGCTATAGCCTTGGTGGGTGGGTCCTGCCAACTTCGTCCGCCGGACGACTTCGTCCGCCGGGCTCGGAATGTCGTGAGACTTTGCGAGGGGCCTCCCTGCGCCAAAAATAGGCCGCGGGCAAAGCCGCGCCCAAAAATAACCGCCCGAAGGCCGGGGCGCCATGTTCGTCCAGCGGAAAAAGGCCACAAAAACAGGTGGGCTATAGCCTTGGGGGGTGGGGCTGGCCAACATCCTCCGCCGGACTCGGAATGCCGCGAGCCTTTGTGAGGGGCCTCCGTGTGCCAAAAATAGGCTGCGGGTAAAGCCACGCCCAAAAATAACCGCCCGAAGGCCGGGGCGCCAAGTTCGTCCAGCGGAAAAAGGCCAACAAAACGGGTGGGCTATAGCCTTGGGGGGTGGGGCTGGCCGACTTCGTCCGCCGGACTCGGAAAGCCGCGAGACTTTGCGAGGGGCCTCCGTGTGCCAAAAATAGGCCGCCGGCAAAGCCGCGCCCAAAAATCACCGCCCGAAGGCCGGGCGCCAAGTTCGTCCAGCGGAAAAAGGCCACAAAAACGGGTGGGCTATAGCCATGGTGGGTGGGGCTGGCCAACTTCGTCCGCCGGGCTCGGAATGCCGTGCGACTTTGCGAGGGGCCTCCGTGCGCCAAAAATAGGCCGCGGGCAAAGCTGCGCCCAAAAATAACCGCTCGAAGGCCGGGGCGCCAAGTTCGTCCAGCGGAAAAAGACCACAAAAACGGGTGGGCTATAGCCTTGGGGGGTGGGGCTGGCCAACTTCGTCCGCCAGACTCGGAATGCCGCGAGACTTTGCGAGGGGCCTCCGTGTGCCAAATATAGGCCGTGGGCAAAGCCGCGCCCAAAAATAACCGCCCGAAGGCCGGGGCGCCAAGTTCGTCCAGCGGAAATAGGCCACAAAAACGGGTGGGCTATAGCCTTGGGGGGTGGGGCCGGGCGACTTCATCCGCCGGACTCGGAATGCCACGAGACTTTGCGAGGGGCCTCCGTGTGCCCAAAATAGGCCGCGGGCAAAGCCGCGCCCAGAAATAACCACCCGAAGGCCGGGGCGCCAAGTTCGTCCAGCGGAAAAGGGCCACAAAAACGGGTGGGCTATAGCCTTGGGGGGTGGGGCTGGCCAACGTCGTCCGCCGGACTCGGAATGCCGCGAGACTTTACGAGGGCCCTCCGTGTGCCAAAAATAGGCCGCGGGCAAAGCCTCGCCCAAAAATAACCGCCCGATGTCCGGGGCGCGAAGTTCGTCCAGCGGAAAAAGTCCACAAAAACGGGTGGGCTATAGCCTTGGGGGGTGGGGCTGGCCAACTTCGTCCGCCGGACTCGGAATGGCGCGAGACTTTGCGAGGGCCCTCCGTGTGCCAAAAATAGGCCGCGGGCAAAGCCGCGCCCAAAAATAACCGCCCAAAGCTCGGGCCGCCAAGTTTGTCCAGCGGAAAAAGGCCAGAAACACGGGTGGGCTATAGCCTTGGGGGGTGGGGCTGGCCAACTTCGTCCGCCGGACTCGGAATGCCGCGAGACTTTGCGAGGGGCCTCCGTGTGCCAACAATAGGCTGCGGTCAAAGCCGCGCCTAAAAATAACCGCCCGAAGGCCGGGGCGCCAAGTTCGTCCAGCGGAAAAGGGCCACAAAAACGGGTGGGCTATAGCCTTGGGGGGTGGGGCTGGCCACCTTCGTCCGCCGGACTCGGAATGCCGCGAGACTTTACGAGGGGCCTCCGTGCGCCAAAAATAGGCCGCGGGCAATACCGCACCCAAAAATAACCGCCCGAAGTCCGGGCCGCCAAGTTTGTCCAGCGGAAAAAGGCCAGAAAAACGGGTGGGCTATATCCTTGGGGGGTGGGGCTAGCCAACTTCGTCCGCCGGACTCGGAATGCCGCTAGACTTTGCGAGGGGCCTCCATGTGAAAAAAATAGGCTGCGGGCAAAGCCGCGCCTAAAAATAACCGCCCGAAGGCCGGGGTGCCAAGTTCGTCCAGCGGAAAAGGGGCACAAAAACGGGTGGGCTATAGCCTTGGGGGGTGGGGCTGGCCAACTTCGTCCGCCGGACTCGGAATGCCGCGAGACTTTACGAGGGGCCTACCTGTGCCAAAAATAAGCCGTGGGCAAAGCTGCGACTAAAAATAACCACCCGAAGGCCGGGGCGCCAAGTTCGTCCAGCGGAAAAGGGCCACAAAAACGGGTGGGCTATAGCCTTGGGCGGTGGGGCTGGCCAACTTCGTCCGCCGGACTCGGAATGGCGCGAGACTTTGCGAGGGGCCTCCGTGTGCCAAAAATAGGCCGCGGGCTAAGCCGCACCCAAAAATAACCGCCCGAAGGCCGGGGCGCCAAGTTCGTCCAGCGGAAAAAGGCCACAAAAACGGGTGGGCTATTGCCTTGGGGGGTGGGGCTGGCCAAGTTCGTCCGCCGGACTCCGAATGCCGCGAGACTTGCCGAGGCGCCTCTGTGTGACAAAAATAGGCCGCAGGCAAAGCCGCGCCCAAAAATAACCGCCCGATGTCCGGGGCGCCAAGTTCGTCCAGCGGAAAAAGGCCACAAAAACGGGTGGGCTATAGCCTTGTGGGGTGGGGCTGGCCAACTTCGTCCGCCGGACTCGGAATGCCGTGAGACTTTGCGAGGGCCCTCCGTGTGCCAAAAATAGTCCGCGGGCAAAGCCGCGCCAAAAAATAATCGCCCAAAGCCCGGGCCGCCAAGTTCGTCCTGCGGAAAAAAGCCACAAAAACGGGTGGGATATAGCCTTGGGGGGTGGGGCTGGTCAACTCCGTCCGCCGGACTCAGAATGCCGCGAGACTTTACGAGGGGCCTCCGTGTACCAACAATAGGCCGTGGGCAAAGCCGCGCCTAAAAATAACCGCCCGAATGCCGGGGCGCCAAGTTCGTCCAGCGGAAAAGGGCCACAAAAACGGGTGGGCTATAGCCTTGGGGGGTGCGGCTGGCCGCCTCCGTCCACCGGACTCGGAATGCCGCGAGACATTACGAGGGGCCTCCGTGTGCCAAAAATAGGCCGCGGGCAAAGCCGCGCCTAAAAATAACCGCCCGAAGGCCGGGGCGCCAAGTTCGTCCAGCAGAAAAGGGGCACAAAAACGGGTGGGCTATAGCCTTGGGGGGTGGGGCTGGCCAACGTCGTCCGCCGGACTCGGAATGCCGCGAGACTTTACGAGGGGCCTCTGCGTGCCAAAAATAGGCCGCGGGCAAAGCCTCGCCCAAAAATAACCGCCCGATGTCCGGGGCGCGAAGTTCGTCCAGCGGAAAAAGTCCACAAAAACAGGTGGGCTATAGCCTTGGGGGGTGGGGCTGGCCAACTTCGTCCGCCGGACTCGGAATGCCGCGAGACTTTGCGAGGGCCCTCCGTGTGCCAAAAATAGGCCGCGGGCAAAGCCGCGCCCAAAAATAACCGCCCGAAGCTCGGGCCGCCAAGTTTGTCCAGCGGAAAAAGGCCAGAAAAACGGGTGGGCTATAGCCTTGGGGGGTGGGGCTGGCCAACTTCGTCCGCCGGACTCGGAATGCCGCGAGACTTTGCGAGGGGCCTCCGTGTGCCAACAATAGGCCGCGGTCAAAGCCGCGCCTAAAAATAACCGCCCGAAGGCCGGGGCGCCAAGTTCGTCCAGCGGAAAAGGGCCACAAAAACGGGTGGGCTATAGCCTTGGGGGGTGGGGCTGGCCACCTTCGTCCGCCGGACTGGGAATGCCGCGAGGCTTTACGAGGGGCCTCCGTGTGCCAAAAATAGGCCGCGGGCAATGCCGCACCCAAAAATAACCGCCCGAAGCCCGGGCCGCCAAGTTTGTCCAGCGGAAAAAGGGCAGAAAAACGGGTGGGCTATAGCCTTGGGGGGTGGGGCTAGCCAACTTCGTCCGCCGGACTCGGAATGCCGCTAGACTTTGCGAGGGGCCTCCATGTGAAAAAAATAGGCTGCGGGCAAAGCCGCGCCTAAAAATAACCGCCCGAAGGCCGGGGTGCCAAGTTCGTCCAGCGGAAAAGGGGCACAAAAACGGGTGGGCTATAGCCTTGGGGGGTGGGGCTGGCCAACTTAGTCCGCCGGGCTCGGAATGCCGCGAGACTTTCCGAGGGGCCTCCGTGTGCCAAAAATAGGCCGCGGCCAAATCTGCGCCCAAAAATAACCGCCCGATGTCCGGGGCGCCAAGTTCGTCCAGCGGAAAAAGGCCACAAAAACGGGTGGGCTATAGCCTTGGGGGGTGGGGCTGGCCAACTTCATCCGCCGGACTCGGAATGCCGCGAGACTTTGCGAGGGCCCTCCGTGTGCCAAAAATAGTCCGCGGTCAAAGCCGCGCCCAAAAATAACCGCCCGAAGTCCGGGCCGCCAAGTTCGTCCAGCGGAAAAAGGCCACAAAAACGGGTGGGCTTGAGCTTGGGGGGTGGGGCTGGCCAACTTCGTCCGCCGGACTCGGAATGCCGCGAGACTTTGCGAGGGGCCTCCGTGTGCCAAAAATAGGCCGCGGGCAAAGCCGCGCCCAAAAATAACCGCCTGAAGGCCGGGGCGCCAAGTTCGTCCAACGGAAAAAGCCCACAAAAACGGGTGGGCTATAGCCTTGGGGGGTGGGGCTAGCCAACTTCGTCCGCCGGGCTCGGAATTCCGCAAGACTTTGTGAGGGGCCTTCGTGCGCCAAAAATAGGCCACAGGCAAAGCCGCGCCCAAAAATAACCGCTCGAAGGCCGGGGCACCAAGTTCGTCCAGCGGAAAAAGGCCACAAAAACGGGTGGGCGATAGCCTTGGGGGGTGGGGCTGGCCAACTTCGTCCGCCGGACTCGGAATGCCGCGAGACTTTACGAGGGGCCTACGTTTGCCAAAAATAGGCCGCGGGAAAATCCTCGCCCAAAAATAATCGCCCGATGTCCGGGGCGCCAAGTTCGTCCAGCGGAAAAAGGCCACAAAAACGGGTGGGCTATAGCCTTGGGGGGTGGGGCTGGCCAACTTCGTCCGCCGGACTCGGAATGCCGCGAGACTTTGCGAGGGCCCTCCGTGTGCCAAAAATAGTCTGCGGTCAAAGCCGCGCCCTGAAATAACCACCCGAAGTCCGGGCCGCCAAGTTCGTCCTGCGGAAAAAGGCCACAAAAACCGGTGGGATATAGCCTTGGGGGGTGGGGCTGGCCCACTTCGTCCGCCAGACTCGGACTGCCGCGAGACTTTGCGAGGGGCCTCCGTGTGCCAACAATAGGCCGCGGGCAAAGCCGCGCCTAAAAAAAACCGCCCGAATGCCGGGGCGCCAAGTTCGTCCAGCGGAAAAGGGCCACAAAAACGGGTGGGCTATGGCCTTGGGGGGTGCGGCTGGCCGCCTCCGTCCGCCGGACTCGGAATGCCGCGAGACATTACGAGGGGCCTCCGTGTGCCAAAAATAGGCCGCGGGCAAAGCCGCGCCTAAAAATAACCGCCCGAAGGCCGGGGCGCCAAGTTCGTCCAGCAGAAAAGGGGCACAAAAACGGGTGGGCTATAGCCTTGGGGGGTGGGGCTGGCCAACTTCGTCCGCCGGACTCGGAATGCCGCGAGACTTTGCGAGGGCCCTCCGTGTGCCAAAAATAGGCCGCGGGCAAAGCCGCGCCCAAAAATAACCTCCCGAAGGCCTGGGCGCCAAGTTCGTCCAGCGGAAAAAGGCCACAAAAACGGGTGGGCTATAGCCTTGGGGGGTGGGGCTGGCTCACTTCGTCCGCCGGACTCGGAATGCTGCGAGACTTTGCGAGGGGCCTCTGTGGGCCAAAAATAGGCCGTGGGAAATCTGCGCCCAAAAATAACCGCCCGAAGGCCGGGGCGCCAAGTTCGTCCAGCGGAAAAAGGCCACAAAAACGGGTGGGCTATAGCCTTGGGGGGTGGGGCTGGCCAACTTCGTCCGCCGGGCTCGGAATGCCGCGAGACTTTGCGAGGGGCCTCCGTGTGCCAAAAAAAGGCCACGGGCAAAGCCGCGCTAAAAAATAACCGCCCGAAGACCGGGGCGCCAAGTTCGTCCAGCGGAAAAAGGCCACAAAAACGGGTGGGCTATAGCCTTGGGGGGTGGGGCTGGCCAACTTCATCCGCCGGACTCGGAATGCTGCGAGACTTTCCGAGGGGCCTCCGTGTGCCAAAAATAGGCCGCGGGCAAAGCCGCGCCCAAAAATAACCGCCCGAAGGCCGGGGCGCCAAGTTCGTCCAGCGGAAAAAGGCCACAAAAACGGGTGGCTATAGCCTTGGGCGGTGGGGCTGGCCCACTTCGTCCGCCGGGCTCGGACTGCCGCGAGACTTTGCGAGGTGCCTCCGTGTGCCCAAAATAGGCCGCGGGCAAAGCCGCGCCCAAAAATAACCGCCCGAATACCGGGGCGCCAAGTTCGTCCAGCGGAAAAGGGGGCACAAAAACGGGTGGGCTATAGCCTTGGGGGGTGGGGCTGGCCAACTTTGTCCGCCGGACTCGGAATGCCGCGAGACTTTGCGAGGGGCCTCTGTGTGCCAAAAATAGGCCGCGGGCATAAATAACCGCCGGACACGGAATGCCGCGAGACTTTGCGAGGGGCCTCCGTTTGCCGAAAATAGGCCGCGGGCAAAGCCGCACCCAAAAATGACCGCCCGAAGGCCGGGGCGCCAAGTACGTCCAGCGGAAAAAGGCCACAAAAACGGGTGGGCTTTAGCTTGGGGGGTGGGGCTGGCCAACTTCGTCCGCCGGACTCGGAATGCCGCGAGACTTTGTGAGGGGCCTCCGTGTGCCAAAAATAGGCCGCGGCCAAAGCCGCGCCCAAAAATAACCTCCCGAAGGCCGGGGCGCCAAGTTCGTCCAGCGGAAAAGGGGGCACAAAAACGGGTGGGCTATAGCCTTGGGGGGTGGGGCTGGCCAACTTCGTCCGCCGGACTCGGAATGCCGCGAGACTTTGCGAGGGGCCTCTGTGCGCCAAAAATAGGCCGCGGGCAAAGCCGTGCCCAAAAATAACCGCCCGAAGTCCGAGGCGCCAAGTTCGTCCAGCGGAAAAAGGCCACAAAAACGGGTGGGCTTTAGCTTGGGGGGTGGGGCTGGCCAACTTCGTCCGCCGGACTCGGAATGCGGCGAGACTTTGTGAGGGGCCTCCGTGTGCCAAAAATAGGCCGCGGCCAAAGCCGCGCCCAAAAATAACCTCCCGAAGGCCGGGGCGCCAAGTTCGTCCAGCGGAAAAAGGCCACAAAAACGGGTGGGCTATAGCCTTGGGGGGTGGGGCTGGCCCACTTCGTCCGCCGGACTCGGAATGCTGCGAGACTTTGCGAGGGGCCTCTGTGTGCCAAAAATAGGCCGCGGGAAAGCTGCGCCCAAAAATAACCGCCCGAAGGCCGGGGCGCCAAGTTCGTCCAGCGGAAAAAGGCCACAAAAACGGGTGGGCTATAGCCTTGGGGGGTGGGGCTAGCCAACTTCGTCCGCCGGGCTCGGAATGCCGCGAGACTTTGTGAGGGGCCTCCGTGTGCCAAAAAAAGGCCACGGGCAAAGCCGCGCTAAAAAATAACCGCCCGAAGACCGGGGCGCCAAGTTCGTCCAGCGGAAAAAGGCCACAAAAACGGGTGGGCTATAGCCTTGGGGGGTGGGGCTGGCCAACTTCGTCCGCCGGGCTCGGAATGCCGCGAGACTTTGTGAGGGGCCTCCGTGTGCCAAAAAAAGGCCACGGGCAAAGCCGCGCTAAAAAATAACCGCCCGAAGACCGGGGCGCCAAGTTCATCCAGCGGAAAAAGGCCACAAAAACGGGTGGCTATAGCCTTGGGGGGTGGGGCTGGCCCACTTCGTCCGCCGGGCTCGGACTGCCGCGAGACTTTGCGAGGTGCCTCCGTGTGCCCAAAATAGGCCGCGGGCAAGCCGCGCCCAAAAATAACCGCCCGAATACCGGGGCGCCAAGTTCGTCCAGCGGAAAAAGGCCACAAAAACGGGTGGGCTATAGCATTGTGGGGTGGGGCTGGCCGACTTCGTCCGCCGGACACGGAATGCCGCGAGACTTTACGAGGGGACTCCATGTGCCAAAAATAGGCCGCGGGCAAAGCCGCGCCCAAAAATAACCTCCCAAAGGCCAGGGCGCCAAGTTCGTCCAGCGGAAAAAGGCCACAAAAACGGGTAGGCTTTAGCTTGGGGGGTGGGGCTGGCCAACTTCGTCCGCCGGACTTGGAATGCGGCGAGACTTTGTGAGGGGTCTCCGTGTGCCGAAAATAGGCCGCGGGCAAAGCCGCGCCCAAAAATAACCTCCCGAAGGCCGGGGCGCCAAGTTCGTCCAGCGGTAAAAGCCCACAAAAACGGGTGGGCTATAGCCTTGGGGGGTGGGGCTGGCCAACTTCGTCCGCCGGACTCGGAATGCTGCGAGACTTTGCGAGGGGCCTCTGTGTGCCAAAAATAGGCCGCGGGCAAAGCCGCGCCCAAAAATAACCGCCCGAAGGCCGGGACGCCAAGTTCGTCCAGCGGAAAAAGGCCACAAAAACGGGTGGCTATAGCCTTGGGGGGTGGGGCTGGCCCACTTCGTCCGCTGGGCTCGGACTGCCGCGAGACTTTGCGAGGTGCCTCCGTGTGCCCAAAATAGGCCGCGGGCAAAGCCGCGCCCAAAAATAACAGCCCGAATACCGGGGCGCCAAGTTCGTCCAGCGGAAAAAGGCCACAAAAACGGGTGGGCTATAGCCTTGTGGGGTGGGGCTGGCCAACTTCGTCCGCCGGACACGGAATGCCGCGAGACTTTGCGAGGGGACTCCGTGTGCCAAAAATAGGCCGCGGGCAAAGCCGCGCCCAAAAATAACCTCCCGAAGGCCAGGGCGCCAAGTTCGTCGAGCGGAAAAAGGCCACAAAAACGGGTAGGCTTTAGCTTGGGGGGTGGGGCTGGCCCACTTCGTCCGCCGGACTCGGAATGCGGCGAGACTTTGTGAGGGGTCTCCGTGTGCCGAAAATAGGCCGCGGGCAAAGCCACGCCCAAAAATAACCTCCCGAAGGCCGGGGCGCCAAGTTCGTCCAGCGGTAAAAGCCCACAAAAACGGGTGGGCTATAGCCTTGGGGGGTGGGGCTGGCCAACTTCGTCCGCCGGACTCGGAATACTGCGAGACTTTGCGAGGGGCCTCTGTGTGCCAAAAATAGGCCGCGGGCAAAGCCGCGCCCAAAAATAACCGCCCGAAGGCCGGGGCGCCAAGTTCGTCCAGCGGAAAAAGGCCACAAAAACGGGTGGCTATAGCCTTGGGGGGTGGGGCTGGCCCACTTCGTCCGCCGGGCTCGGACTGCCGCGAGACTTTGCGAGGTACCTACGTGTGCCCAAAATAAGCCGCGGGCAAAGCCGCGCCCAAAAATAACCGCCCGAAGACCGGGGCGCCAAGTTCGTCCAGCGGAAAAAGGCCACAAAAACGGGTGGGCTACAGCCTTGTGGGGTGGGGCTGGCCAACTTCGTCCGCCGGACACGGAATGCCGCGAGACTTTGCGAGGGGACTCCGTGTGCCAAAAATAGGCCGCGGGCAAAGCCGCGCCCAAAAATAACCTCCCGAAGGCCAGGGCGCCAAGTTCGTCCAGCGGAAAAAGGCCACAAAAACGGGTAGGCTTTAGCTTGGGGGGTGGGGCTGGCCCACTTCGTCCGCCGGACTCGGAATGCGGCGAGACTTTGTGAGGGGTCTCCGTGTGCCGAAAATAGGCCGCGGGCAAAGCCGCGCCCAAAAATAACCTCCCGAAGGCCGGGGCGCCAAGTTCGTCCAGCGGTAAAAGCCCACAAAAACGGGTGGGCTATAGCCTTGGGGGGTGGGGCTGGCCAACTTCGTCCGCCGGACTCGGAATACTGCGAGACTTTGCGAGGGGCCTCTGTGTGCCAAAAATAGGCCGCGGGCAAAGCCGCGCCCAAAAATAACCGCCCGAAGGCCGGGGCGCCAAGTTCGTCCAGCGGAAAAAGGCCACAAAAACGGGTGGCTATAGCCTTGGGGGGTGGGGCTGGCCCACTTCGTCCGCCGGGCTCGGACTGCCGCGAGACTTTGCGAGGTACCTGCGTGTGCCCAAAATAAGCCGCGGGCAAAGCCGCGCCCAAAAATAACCGCCCGAAGGCCGGGACGCCAAGTTCGTCCAGCGGAAAAAGGCCACAAAAACGGGTGGCTATAGCCTTGGGGGGTGGGGCTGGCCCACTTCGTCCGCCGGGCTCGGACTGCCGCGAGACTTTGCGAGGTACCTACGTGTGCCCAAAATAAGCCGCGGGCAAAGCCGCGCCCAAAAATAACCGCCCGAAGACCGGGGCGCCAAGTTCGTCCAGCGGAAAAAGGCCACAAAAACGGGTGGGCTACAGCCTTGTGGGGTGGGGCTGGCCAACTTCGTCCGCCGGACACGGAATGCCGCGAGACTTTGCGAGGGGACTCCGTGTGCCAAAAATAGGCCGCGGGCAAAGCCGCGCCCAAAAATAACCTCCCGAAGGCCAGGGCGCCAAGTTCGTCCAGCGGAAAAAGGCCACAAAAACGGGTAGGCTTTAGCTTGGGGGGTGGGGCTGGCCAACTTCGTCCGCCGGACTCGGAATGCGGCGAGACTTTGTGAGGGGTCTCCGTGTGCCGAAAATAGGCCGCGGGCAAAGCCGCGCCCAAAAATAACCTCCCGAAGGCCGGGGCGCCAAGTTCGTCCAGCGGTAAAAGCCCACAAAAACGGGTGGGCTATAGCCTTGGGGGGTGGGGCTGGCCAACTTCGTCCGCCGGACTCGGAATGCCGCGAGACTTTGCGAGGGGCCTTCGTGCGCCAAAAATAGGCCGCGGTCGAAGCCGCGCCCAAAAATAACTGCCCGAAGGCCGGGGCGCCAAGTTCGTCCAGCGGAAAAAGGCCACAAAAACGGGTGGGTTATAGCCTTGGGGGGTGGGGCTGGCCAACTTCATCCGCCGGACTCGGAATGCTGCGAGACTTTCCGAGGGGCCTCTGTGTGCCAAAAATAGGCCGCGGGCAAAGCCGCGCCCAAAAATAACCGCCCGAAGGCCGGGGCGCCAAGTTCGTCCAGCGGAAAAAGGCCACAAAAACGGGTGGCTATAGCCTTGGGGGGTGGGGCTGGCCCACTTCGTCCGCCGGGCTCGGACTGCCGCGAGACTTTGCGAGGTGCCTCCGTGTGCCCAAAATAAGCCGCGGGCAAAGCCGCGCCCAAAAATAACCGCCCGAAGACCGGGGCGCCAAGTTCGTCCAGCGGAAAAAGGCCACAAAAACGGGTGGGCTATAGCCTTGTGGGGTGGGGCTGGCCAACTTCGTCCGCCGGACACGGAATGCCGCGAGACTTTGCGAGGGGACTCCGTGTGCCAAAAATAGGCCGCGGGCAAAGCCGCGCCCAAAAATAACCTCCCGAAGGCCAGGGCGCCAAGTTCGTCCAGCGGTAAAAGCCCACAAAAACGGGTGGGCTATAGCCTTGGGGGGTGGGGCTGGCCAACTTCGTCCGCCGGACTCGGAATGCCGCGAGACTTTGCGAGGGGCCTTCGTGCGCCAAAAATAGGCCGCGGTCAAAGCCGCGCCCAAAAATAACTGCCCGAAGGCCGGGGCGCCAAGTTCGTCCAGCGGAAAAAGGCCACAAAAACGGGTGGGTTATAGCCTTGGGGGGTGGGGCTGGCCAACTTCATCCGCCGGACTCGGAATGCTGCGAGACTTTCCGAGGGGCCTCCGTGTGCCATAAATAGGCCGCGGGCAAAGCCGCGCCCAAAAATAACCGCCCGAAGGCCGGGGCGCCAAGTTCGTCCAGCGGAAAAAGGCCACAAAAACGGGTGGCTATAGCCTTGGGGGGTGGGGCTGGCCCACTTCGTCCGCCGGGCTCGGACTGCCGCGAGACTTTGCGAGGTGCCTCCGTGTGCCCAAAATTGGCCGCGGGCAAAGCCGCGCCCAAAAATAACCGCCCGAATACCGGGGCGCCAAGTTCGTCCAGCGGAAAAAGGCCACAAAAACGGGTGGGCTATAGCCTTGTGGGGTGGGGCTGGCCAACTTCGTCCGCCGGACACGGAATGCCGCGAGACTTTGCGAGGGGACTCCGTGTGCCAAAAATAGGCTGCGGGCAAAGCCGCGCCCAAAAATAACCTCCCGAAGGCCAGGGCGCCAAGTTCGTCCAGCGGAAAAAGGCCACAAAAACGGGTAGGCTTTAGCTTGGGGGGTGGGGCTGGCCAACTTCGTCCGCCGGACTCGGAATGCGGCGAACCTTTGTGAGGGGTCTCCGTGTGCCGAAAATAGGCCGCGGACAAAGCCGCGCCCAAAAATAACCTCCCGAAGGCCGGGGCGCCAAGTTCGTCCAGCGGTAAAAGCCCACAAAAACGGGTGGGCTATAGCCTTGGGGGGTGGGGCTGGCCAACTTCGTCCGCCGGACTCGGAATGCCGCGAGACTTTGCGAGGGGCCTTCGTGCGCCAAAAATAGGCCGCGGTCAAAGCCGCGCCCAAAAATAACCGCCCGAAGGCCGGGGCGCCAAGTTCGTCCAGCGGAAAAAGGCCACAAAAACGGGTGGCTATAGCCTTGGGGGGTGGGGCTGGCCCACTTCGTCCGCCGGGCTCGGACTGCCGCGAGACTTTGCGAGGTGCCTCCGTGTGCCCAAAATAGGCCGCGGGCAAAGCCGCGCCCAAAAATAACCGCCCGAATACCGGGGCGCCAAGTTCGTCCAGCGGAAAAAGGCCACAAAAACGGGTGGGCTATAGCCTTGTGGGGTGGGGCTGGCCAACTTCATCCGCCGGACTCGGAATGCCGCGAGACTTTGCGAGGGGACTCCGTGTGCCAAAAATAGGCCGCGGGCAAAGCCGCGCCCAAAAATAACCTCCCGAAGGCCAGGGCGCCAAGTTCGTCCAGCGGAAAAAGGCCACAAAAACGGGTAGGCTTTAGCTTGGGGGGTGGGGCTGGCCAACTTCGTCCGCCGGACTCGGAATGCGGCGAACCTTTGTGAGGGGTCTCCGTGTGCCGAAAATAGGCCGCGGGCAAAGCCGCGCCCAAAAATAACCTCCCGAAGGCCGGGGCGCCAAGTTCGTCCAGCGGTAAAAGCCCACAAAAACGGGTAGCTATAGCCTTGGGGGGTGGGGCTGGCCAACTACGTCCGCCGGACTCGGAATGCCGCGAGACTTTGCGAGGGGCCTTCGTGCGCCAAAAATAGGCCGCGGTCAAAGCCGCGCCCAAAAATAACCGCCCGAAGGCCGGGGCGCCAAGTTCGTCCAGCGGAAAAAGGCCACAAAAACGGGTGGCTATAGCCTTGGGGGGTGGGGCTGGCCCACTTCGTCCGCCGGGCTCGGACTGCCGCGAGACTTTGCGAGGTGCCTCCGTGTGCCCAAAATAGGCCGCGGGCAAAGCCGCGCCCAAAAATAACCGCCCGAATACTGGGGCGCCAAGTTCGTCCAGCGGAAAAAGGCCACAAAAACGGGTGGGCTATAGCCTTGTGGGGTGGGGCTGGCCAACTTCGTCCGCCGGACACGGAATGCCGCGAGACTTTGCGAGGGGACTCCGTGTGCCAAAAATAGGCCGCGGGCAAAGCCGCGCCCAAAAATAACCTCCCGAAGGCCAGGGCGCCAAGTTCGTCCAGCGGAAAAAGGCCACAAAAACGGGTAGGCTTTAGCTTGGGGGGTGGGGCTGGCCAACTTCGTCCGCCGGACTCGGAATGCGGCGAGACTTTGTGAGGGGTCTCCGTGTGCCGAAAATAGGCCGCGGGCAAAGCCGCGCCCAAAAATAACCTCCCGAAGGCCGGGGCGCCAAGTTCGTCCAGCGGTAAAAGCCCACAAAAACGGGTGGGCTATAGCCTTGGGGGGTGGGGCTGGCCAACTTCGTCCGCCGGACTCGGAATGCTGCGAGACTTTGCGAGGGGCCTCTGTGTGCCAAAAATAGGCCGCGGCCAAAGCCGCGCCCAAAAATAACCGCCCGAAGGCCGGGGCGCCAAGTTCGTCCAGCGGAAAAAGGCCACAAAAACGGGTAGGCTTTAGCTTGGGGGGTGGGGCTGGCCAACTTCGTCCGCCGGACTCCGAATGCGGCGAGACTTTGTGAGGGGCCTCCTTGTGCCAAAAATAGGCCGCGGCCAAAGCCGCGCCCAAAAATAACCGCCCGAAGGCCGGGGCGCCAAGTTCGTCCAGCGGAAAAAGGCCACAAAAACGGGTAGGCTTTAGCTTGGGGGGTGGGGCTGGCCAACTTCGTCCGCCGGACTCCGAATGCGGCGAGACTTTGTGAGGGGCCTCCGTGTGCCAAAAATAGGCCGCGGCCAAATCCGCGCCCAAAAATAACCTCCCGAAGGCCGGGGCGCCAAGTTCGTCCAGCGGAAAAAGGCCACAAAAACGGGTGGGCTATAGTCTTGGGGGGTGGGGCTGGCCGACTTCGTCCGCCGGACTCCGAATGCGGCGAGACTTTGTGAGGGGCCTCCGTGTGCCAAAAATAGGCCGCGGCCAAATCCGCGCCCAAAAATAACCTCCCGAAGGCCGGGGCGCCAAGTTCGTCCAGCGGAAAAAGGCCACAAAAACGGGTGGGCTATAGTCTTGGGGGGTGGGGCTGGCCGACTTCGTCCGCCGTCCTCGGAATGCCGCGAGACTTTGCGAGGGGCCTCCGTGTGCCAAAAATAGGCCGCGGGCAAAGCCGCACCCAAAAATAACCGCCCAAAGACCGGGGCGGCAAGTTCGTCCAGCGGAAAAAGGCCACAAAAACGGGTGGGCTATAGCCTTGGGGGGTGGGGCTGGCCAACTTCATCCGCCGGACTCGGAATGCTGCGAGACTTTCCGAGGGGCCTCAGCGTGCGAAAAATAGGCCGCGGGCAAAGCCGCGCCCAAAAATAACCGCCCGAAGGCCGGGGCGCCAAGTTCGTCCAGCGGAAAAAGGCCACAAAAACGGGTGGGCTATAGCCTTGGGGGGTGGGGCTGGCCAACTTCATCCGCCGGACTCGGAATGCTGTGAGACTTTCCAAGGGGCCTCAGCGTGCGAAAAATAGGCCGCGGGCAAAGCCGCGCCCAAAAATAACCGCCCGTAGGCCGGGGCGCCAAGTTCGTCCAGCGGAAAAAGGCCACAAAAACGGGTGGGCTATAGGCTTGGGGGTTGGGGCGGGCCAACTTCGTCCGCCGGACTCGGAATGCTGCGAGACTTTGCGAGGGGCCTCTGTGTGCCAAAAATAGGCCGCGGTCAAAGCCGCGCCCAAAAATAACCGCCCGAATACCGGGGCGCCAAGTTCGTCCAGCGGAAAAAGGCCACAAAAACGGGTGGGCTATAGCCTTGTGGGGTGGGGCTGGCCAACTTCGTCCGCCGGACACGGAATGCCGCGAGACTTTGCGAGGGGACTCCGTGTGCCAAAAATAGGCCGCGGGCAAAGCCGCGCCCAAAAATAACCGCCCGAAGACCGGGGCGGCAAGTTCGTCCAGCGGAAAAAGGCCACAAAAACGGGTAGGCTTTAGCTTGGGGGGTGGGGCTGGCCAACTTCGTCCGCCGGACTCCGAATGCGGCGAGACTTTGTGAGGGGCCTCCGTGTGCCAAAAATAGGCCGCGGCCAAATCCGCGCCCAAAAATAACCTCCCGAAGGCCGGGGAGCCAAGTTCGTCCAGCGGAAAAAGGCCACAAAAACGGGTGGGCTATAGTCTTGGGGGGTGGGGCTGGCCGACTTCGTCCGCCGTCCTCGGAATGCCGCGAGACTTTGCGAGGGGACTCCGTGTGCCAAAAATAGGCCGCGGGCAAAGCCGCACCCAAAAATAACCGCCCGAAGACCGGGGCGGCAAGTTCGTCCAGCGGAAAAAGGCCACAAAAACGGGTGGGCTATAGCCTTGGGGGGTGGGGCTGGCCAACTTCATCCGCCGGACTCGGAATGCTGCGAGACTTTCCGAGGGGCCTCAGCGTGCGAAAAATAGGCCGCGGGCAAAGCCGCGCCCAAAAATAACCGCCCGAAGGCCGGGGCGCCAAGTTCGTCCAGCGGAAAAAGGCCACAAAAACGGGTGGTCTATAGGCTTGGGGGTTGGGGCAGGCCAACTTCGTCCGCCGGACTCGGAATGCTGCGAGACTTTGCGAGGGGCCTCTGTGTGCCAAAAATAGGCCGCGGGCAAAGCCGCGCCCAAAAATAACCGCCCGAAGGCCGGGGCGCCAAGTTCGTCCAGCGGAAAAAGGCCACAAAAACGGGTGGCTATAGCCTTGGGGGGTGGGCCTGGCCCACTTCGTCCGCCGGGCTCGGACTGCCGCGAGACTTTGCGAGGTGCCTCCGTGTGCCCAAAATAAGCCGCGGGCAAAGCCGCGCCCAAAAATAACCGCCCGAAGACCGGGGCGCCAAGTTCGTCCAGCGGAAAAAGGCCACAAAAACGGGTGGGCTATAGCCTTGTGGGGTGGGGCTGTCCAACGGCCAACTTCGTCCGCCGGACACGGAATGCCGCGAGACTTTCCGAGGGGACTCCGTGTGCCAAAAATAGGCCGCGGGCAAAGCCGCGCCCAAAAATAACCTCCCGAAGGCCAGGGCGCCAAGTTCGTCCAGTGGAAAAAGGCCACAAAAACGGGTAGGCTTTAGCTTGGGGGGTGGGGCTGGCCGACTTCGTCCGCCGGACTCGGAATGCGGCGAGACTTTGTGAGGGGTCTCCGTGTGCCGAAAATAGGCCACGGGCAAAGCCGCGCCCAAAAATAACCTCCCGAAGGCCGGGGCGCCAAGTTCGTCCAGCGGTAAAAGCCCACAAAAACGGGTGGGCTATAGCCTTGGGGGGTGGGGCTGGCCAACTTCGTCCGCCGGGCTCGGAATGCCGCGAGACTTTGCGAGGGGCCTCCTTGTGCCAAAAATAGGCCGCGGGCAAAGCCGCGCCCAAAAATAACCGCCCGAAGGCCGGGGCGCCAAGTTCGTCCAGCGGAAAAAGGCCACAAAAACGGGTGGCTATAGCCTTGGGGGGTGGGGCTGGCCCACTTCGTCCGCCGGGCTCGGACTTCCGCGAGACTTTGCGAGGTGCCTCCGTGTGCCCAAAATAGGCCGCGGGCAAAGCCGCGCCCAAAAAAAACCGCCCGAATACCGGGGCGCCATGTTCGTCCAGCGGAAAAAGGCCACAAAAACGGGTGGGCTATAGCCTTGTGGGGTGGGGCTGGCCAACTTCGTCCGCCGGACACGGAATGCCGCGAGACTTTGCGAGGGGACTCCGTGTGCCAAAAATAGGCCGCGGGCAAAGCTGCGCCCCAAAATAACCTCCCGAAGGCCAGGGCGCCAAGTTCGTCCAGCGGAAAAAGGCCACAAAAACGGGTAGGCTTTAGCTTGGGGGGTGGGGCTGGCCAACTTCGTCCGCCGGACTCGGAATGCGGCGAGACTTTGTGAGGGGTCTCCGTGTGCCGAAAATAGGCCGCGGGCAAAGCCGCGCCCAAAAATAACCTCCCGAAGGCCGGGGCGCCAAGTTCGTCCAGCGGTAAAAGCCCACAAAAACGGGTGGGCTATAGCCTTGGGGGGTGGGGCTGGCCAACTTCGTCCGCCGGACTCGGAATGCTGCGAGACTTTGCGAGGGGCCTTTGTGTGCCAAAAATAGGCCGCGGGCAAAGCCGCGCCCAAAAATAACCGCCCGAAGGCCGGGGCACCAAGTTCGTCCAGCGGAAAAAGGCCACAAAAACGGGTGGCTATAGCCTTGGGGGGTGGGGCTGGCCCACTTCGTCCGCCGGGCTCGGACTGCCGCGAGACTTTGCGAGGTGCCTCCGTGTGCCCAAAATAGGCCGCGGGCAAAGCCGCGCCCAAAAATAACCGCCCGAAGACCGGGGCGCCAAGTTCGTCCAGCGGAAAAAGGCCACAAAAACGGGTGGGCTATAGCCTTGTGGGGTGGGGCTGGCCAACTTCGTCCGCCGGACACGGAATGCCGCGAGACTTTGCGAGGGGACTCCATGTGCCAAAAATAGGCCGCGGGCAAAGCCGCGCCCAAAAATAACCGCCCGAAGGCCGGGGCGCCAAGTTCGTCCAGCGGAAAAAGGCCACAAAAACGGGTAGGCTTTAGCTTGGGGGGTGGGGCTGGCCAACTTCGTCCGCCGGACTCGGAATGCGGCGACACTTTGTGAGGGGCCTCCGTGTGCCAAAAATAGGCCGCGGGCAAAGCCGCGCCCAAAAATAACCTCCCGAAGGCCGGGGCGCCAAGTTCGTCCAGCGGAAAAAGGCCACAAAAACGGGTGGGCTATAGTCTTGGGGGGTGGGGCTGGCCGACTTCGTCCGCCATCCTCGGAATGCCGCGAGACTTTGCGAGGGGCCTCCGTGTGCCAAAAATAGGCCGCGGGCAAAGCCGCGCCCAAAAATAACCGCCCGAAGACCGGGGCGGCAAGTTCGTCCAGCGGAAAAAGGCCACAAAAACGGGTGGGCTATAGGCTTGGGGGTTGGCGCAGGCCAACTTCGTCTGCCGGACTCGGAATGCCGCGAGACTTTGCGAGGGGCCTATATGTGCCAAAAATAGGCCGCGGGCAAAGCCGCGCCCAAAAATAACTGCCGGACTCGGAATGCCGCGAGAGTTTGCGAGGGGCCTCCGTGTGCCAAAAATAGGCCGCGGGCAAAGCCGCGTCCAAAAATAACCACCAGAAGGCCGGGGCGCCAAGGTCGTCCAGCGAAAAAACGCCACAAAAATGGGTGGGCTATAGCCTTGGGGGGTGGGGCTGGCCAACTTCGTCCGCCGGACTCGGATTGCCGCGAGACTTTACGAGGGGCCTCCGTGTGCCAAAAATAGGATGCGGGCAAAGCCGCGCCCAAAAACAACAGCCCGAAGGCCGGGGCGCCCACTTCGTCCTGCGGAAAATGGCCACAAAAACGGGTGGGCTGTACCTTGGGGGGTGGGGCCGGGCGACTTCATCCGCCGGACACGGAATGCCACGAGACTTTGCGAGGGGCCTTCGTGTGCCAAAAATAGGCCGCGGGCAAAGCCGCGCCCAAAAATAACCGCCCGAAGGCCGGGGCGCCAAGCTCGTCCAGCGGAAAAAGGCCACAAAAACGGGTGGGCTATAGCCTTGGGGGGTGGGGCTGGCCGACTTCGTCCGCCGGACTCGGAATGCCGCGAGACTTTGCGAGGGGCCTCCGTGTGCCAAAAATAGGCCGCGGGAAAAGCCGCGCCCAAAAATAACCGCCCGAAGGCCGGGGCGCCAAGTTCGTCCAGCGGAAAAAGGCCACAAAAACGGGTAGGCTTTAGCTTGGGGGCTGGGGCTTGCCAACTTCGTCCGCCGGACTCGGAATGCGGCGAGACTTTGGGAGGGGCCTCCGTGTGCCAAAAATAGGCCGCGGCCAAAGCCGCGCCCAAAAATAATCTCCCGAAGGCCGGGGCGCCAAGTTCGTCCAGCGGAAAAAGGCCACAAAAACGGGTGGCTATAGCCTTGGGGGGTGGGGCTGGCCCACTTCGTCCGCCGGGTTCGGACTGCCGCGAGACTTTGCGAGGTGCCTCCGTGTGCCCAAAATAGGCCGCGGGCAAAGCCGCGCCCAAAAATAACCGCCCGAAGACCGGGCGCCAAGTTCGTGCAGCGGAAAAAGGCCACATAAACGGGTGGGCTATACCCTTGTGGGGTGGGGCTGGCCGACTTCGTCCGCCGGACACGGAATGCCGTGAGACTTTGCGAGGGGACTCCGTGTGCCAAAAATAGGCCGCGGGCAAAGCCGCGCCCAAAAATAACCTCCCGAAGTCCGGGGCGTCAAGTTCGTCGAGCGGTAAAAGCCCACAAAAACGGGTGGGCTATAGCCTTGGGGGGTGGGGCTGGCCAACTTCGTCCGCCGGACTCGGAATGCTGCGAGACTTTGCGAGGGCCTCTGTGTGCCAAAAATAGGCCGCGGGAGAGCTGCGCCCAAAAATAACCGCCCGAAGGCCGGGGCGCCAAGTTCGTCCAGCGGAAAAAGGCCACAGAAACGGGTGGGCTATAGCCTTGGGGGGTGGGGCTGGCCAACTTCGTCCGCCGGGCTCGGAATGCTGCGAGACTTTCGAGGGGCCTCCGTGTGCCAAAAATAGGCCGCGGGCAAAGCCGCGCCCAAAAATAACCGCCCGAAGGCCGGGGCGCCAAGTTCGTCCAGCGGAAAAAGGCCACAAAATCGGGTAGGCTTTAGTTTGGGGGGTGGGGCTGGCCAACTTCGTCCGCCGGACTCGGAATGCGGCGTGACTTTGTGAGGGGCCTCCGTGTGCCAAAAATAGGCAGCGGCCAAAGCCGCGCCCAAAAATAACCTCCCGAAGGCCGGGGCGCCAAGTTCGTCCAGCGGAAAAAGGCCACAAAAACGGGTGGGCTATAGCCTTGGGGGGTGGGGCTGGCCAACTTCGTCCGCCGGGCTCGGAATGCCGCGAGACTTTGCGAGGGGCCTCCGTGTACCAAAAATAGGCCGCGGGCAAAGCCGCGCCCAAAAATAACCGCCCGAAGGCCGGGGCGCCAAGTTCGTCCAGCGGAAAAAGGCCACAAAATCGGGTAGGCTTTAGTTTGGGGGGTGGGGCTGGCCAACTTCGTCCGCCGGACTCGGAATGCGGCGAGACTTTGTGAGGGGCCTCCGTGTGCCAAAAATAGGCAGCGGCCAAAGCCGCGCTCAAAAATAACCTCCCGAAGGCCGGGGCGCCAAGTTCGTCCAGCGGTAAAAGCCCACAAAAACGGGTGGGCTATAGCCTTGGGGGGTGGGGCTGGCCAACTTCGTCCGCCGGACTCGGAATGCTGCGAGACTTTGCGAGGGCCTCTGTGTGCCAAAAATAGGCCGCGGGAGAGCTGCGCCCAAAAATAACCGCCCGAAGGCCGGGGCGCCAAGTTCGTCCAGCGGAAAAAGGCCACAAAAACGGGTGGGCTATAGCCTTGGGGGGTGGGGCTGGCCAACTTCGTCCGCCGGACTCGGAATGCCGCGAGACTTTGCGAGGGGCATCTGTGTGCCAAAAATAGGCCGCGGGCAAAGCCGCGCCCAAAAATAACCGCCGGACTCGGAATGCCGCGAGAGTTTGCGAGGGGCCTCCGTGTGCCAAAAATAGGCAGCAGGCAAAGCCGCGCCCAAAAATAACCGCTCGAAGACCGGGGCACCAAGTTCGTCCAGCGGAAAAAAGCCACAAAAACGGGTGGGCTATGGCCTTGGGGTGTGGGGCTGGCCAACTTCGTCCGCCGGACTCGGAATGCCGCGAGACTTTGCGAGGGGCCTCCGTGTGCCAAAAATAGGCCGCGGACAAAGCCGCGCCCAAAAATAACCGCCCGAAGGCCGGGGCGCCAAGTTCGTCCAGCGGAAAAAGGCCACAAAAACGGGTAGGCTTTAGCTTGGGGGCTGGGGCTTGCCAACTTCGTCCGCCGGACTCGGAATGCGGCGAGACTTTGGGAGGGGCCTCCGTGTGCCAAAAATAGGCCGCGGCCAAAGCCGCGCCCAAAAATAACCTCCCGAAGGCCGGGGCGCCAAGTTCGTCCAGCGGTAAAAGCCCACAAAAACGGGTGGGCTATAGCCTTGGGGGGTGGGGCTGGCCAACTTCGTCCGCCGGACTCGGAATGCTGTGAGACTTTGCGAGGGGCCTCTGTGTGCCAAAAATAGGCCGCGGGCAAAGCCGCGCCCAAAAATAACCGCCCGAAGGCCGGGGCGCCAAGTTCGTCCAGCGGAAAAAGGCCACAAAAACGGGTGGCTATAGCCTTGGGGGGTGGGGCAGGCCCACTTCGTCCGCCGGGCTCGGACTGCCGCGAGACTTTGCGAGGTGCCTCCGTTAGCCCAAAATAGGCCGCGGACAAAGCCGCGCCCAAAAATAACCGCCCGAAGACCGGGCGCCAAGTTCGTGCAGCGGAAAAAGGCCACATAAACGGGTGGGCTATAGCCTTGTGGGGTGGGGCTGGCCGACTTCGTCCGCCGGACACGGAATGCCGTGAGACTTTGCGAGGGGACTCCGTGTGCCAAAAATAGGCCGCGGGCAAAGCCGCGCCCAAAAATAACCGCCCGAAGGCCGGAGCGCCAAGTTCGTCCAGCGGAAAAAGGCCACAAAATCGGGTAGGCTTTAGTTTGGGGGGTGGGGCTGGCCAACTTCGTCCGCCGGACTCGGAATGCGGCGAGACTTTGTGAGGGTCCTCCGTGTGCCAAAAATAGGCAGCGGCCAAAGCCGTGCCCGAAAATAACCTCCCGAAGGCCGGGGCGCCAAGTTCGTCCAGCGGTAAAAGCCCACAAAAACGGGTGGGCTATAGCCTTGGGGGGTGGGGCTGGCCAACTTCGTCCGCCGGACTCGGAATGCTGTGAGACTTTGCGAGGGGCCTCTGTGTGCCAAAAATAGGCCGCGGGCAAAGCCGCGCCCAAAAATAACCGCCCGAAGGCCGGGGCGCCAAGTTCGTCCAGCGGAAAAAGGCCACAAAAACGGGTGGCTATAGCCTTGGGGGGTGGGGCTGGCCCACTTCGTCCGCCGGGCTAGGACTGCCACGAGACTTTGCGAGGTGCCTCCGTGTGCCCAAAATAGGCCGCGGACAAAGCCGCGCCCAAAAATAACCGCCCGAAGACCGGGCGCCAAGTTCGTGCAGCGGAAAAAGGCCACATAAACGGGTGGGCTATAGCCTTGTGGGGTGGGGCTGGCCGACTTCGTCCGCCGGACACGGAATGCCGTGAGACTTTGCGAGGGGACTCCGTGTGCCAAAAATAGGCAGCGGCCAAAGCCGTGCCCGAAAATAACCTCCCGAAGGCCGGGGCGCCAAGTTCGTCCAGCGGTAAAAGCCCACAAAAACGGGTGGGCTATAGCCTTGGGGGGTGGGGCTGGCCAACTTCGTCCGCCGGACTCGGAATGCTGTGAGACTTTGCGAGGGGCCTCTGTGTGCCAAAAATAGGCCGCGGGCAAAGCCGCGCCCAAAAATAACCGCCCGAAGGCCGGGGCGCCAAGTTCGTCCAGCGGAAAAAGGCCACAAAAACGGGTGGCTATAGCCTTGGGGGGTGGGGCTGGCCCACTTCGTCCGCCGGGCTCGGACTGCCGCGAGACTTTGCGAGGTGCCTCCGTGTGCCCAAAATAGGCCGCGGACAAAGCCGCGCCCAAAAATAACCGCCCGAAGACCGGGCGCCAAGTTCGTGCAGCGGAAAAAGGCCACATAAACGGGTGGGCTATAGCCTTGTGGGGTGGGGCTGGCCGACTTCGTCCGCCGGACACGGAATGCCGTGAGACTTTGCGAGGGGACTCCGAGTGCCAAAAATAGGCAGCGGCCAAAGCCGCGCCCGAAAATAACCTCCCGAAGGCCGGGGCGCCAAGTTCGTCCAGCGGTAAAAGCCCACAAAAACGGGTGGGCTATAGCCTTGGGGGGTGGGGCTGGCCAACTTCGTCCGCCGGACTCGGAATGCTGTGAGACTTTGCGAGGGGCCTCTGTGTGCCAAAAATAGGCCGCGGGCAAAGCCGCGCCCAAAAATAACCGCCCGAAGGCCGGGGCGCCAAGTTCGTCCAGCGGAAAAAGGCCACAAAAACGGGTGGCTATAGCCTTGGGGGGTGGGGCTGGCCCACTTCGTCCGCCGGGCTCGGACTGCCACGAGACTTTGCGAGGTGCCTCCGTGTGCCCAAAATAGGCCGCGGACAAAGCCGCGCCCAAAAATAACCGCCCGAAGACCGGGCGCCAAGTTCGTGCAGCGGAAAAAGGCCACATAAACGGGTGGGCTATAGCCTTGTGGGGTGGGGCTGGCCGACTTCGTCCGCCGGACACGGAATGCCGTGAGACTTTGCGAGGGGACTCCGTGTGCCAAAAATAGGCAGCGGCCAAAGCCGTGCCCGAAAATAACCTCCCGAAGGCCGGGGCGCCAAGTTCGTCCAGCGGTAAAAGCCCACAAAAACGGGTGGGCTATAGCCTTGGGGGGTGGGGCTGGCCAACTTCGTCCGCCGGACTCGGAATGCTGTGAGACTTTGCGAGGGGCCTCTGTGTGCCAAAAATAGGCCGCGGGCAAAGCCGCGCCCAAAAATAACCGCCCGAAGGCCGGGGCGCCAAGTTCGTCCAGCGGAAAAAGGCCACAAAAACGGGTGGCTATAGCCTTGGGGGGTGGGGCTGGCCCACTTCGTCCGCCGGGCTCGGACTGCCGCGAGACTTTGCGAGGTGCCTCCGTGTGCCCAAAATAGGCCGCGGACAAAGCCGCGCCCAAAAATAACCGCCCGAAGACCGGGCGCCAAGTTCGTGCAGCGGAAAAAGGCCACATAAACGGGTGGGCTATAGCCTTGTGGGGTGGGGCTGGCCGACTTCGTCCGCCGGACACGGAATGCCGTGAGACTTTGCGAGGGGACTCCGTGTGCCAAAAATAGGCCGCGGGCAAAGCCGCGCCCAAAAATAACCGCCCGAATGCCGGAGCGCCAAGTTCGTCCAGCGGAAAAAGGCCACAAAATCGGGTAGGCTTTAGTTTGGGGGGTGGGGCTGGCCAACTTCGTCCGCCGGACTCGGAATGCGGCGAGACTTTATGAGGGTCCTCCGTGTGCCAAAAATAGGCAGCGGCCAAAGCCGCGCCCGAAAATAACCTCCCGAAGGCCGGGGCGCCAAGTTCGTCCAGCGGTAAAAGCCCACAAAAACGGGTGGGCTATAGCCTTGGGGGGTGGGGCTGGCCAACTTCGTCCGCCGGACTCGGAATGCTGTGAGACTTTGCGAGGGGCCTCTGTGTGCCAAAAATAGGCCGCGGGCAAAGCCGCGCCCAAAAATAACCGCCCGAAGGCCGGGGCGCCAAGTTCGTCCAGCGGTAAAAGCCCACAAAAACGGGTGGGCTATAGCCTTGGGGGGTGGGGCTGGCCAACTTCGTCCGCCGGACTCGGAATGCTGCGAGACTTTGCGAGGGCCTCTGTGTGCCAAAAATAGGCCGCGGGAGAGCTGCGCCCAAAAATAACCGCCCGAAGGCCGGGGCGCCAAGTTCGTCCAGCGGAAAAAGGCCACAAAAACGGGTGGGCTATAGCCTTGGGGGGTGGGGCTGGCCAACTTCCTCCGCCGGGCTCGGAATGCCGCGAGACTTTGCGAGGGGCCTCCGTGTGCCAAAAATAGGCCGCGGGCAAAGCCGCACCCAAAATAACCGCCCGAAGGCCGGGGCGCCAAGTTCGTCCAGCGGAAAAAGGCCACAAAAACGGGTGGGCTATAGCCTTGGGGGGTGCGGCTGGCCGACTTCGTCCGCCGGACTCGGAATGCCGCGAGACTTTGCGAGGGGCCTCCGTTTGCCAAAAATTGGCCGCGGGCAAAGCCGAGCCCAAAAATAACCGCCCGAAGGCCGGGTCGCCAAGATCGTCCAGCGGAAAAAGGCCACCAAAACGGGTGGGCTATAGCCTTGGCGGGTAGGGCTGGCCGACTTCGTCCGCCGGACTCGGAATGCCGCGAGACTTTGCGAGGGGCCTCCGTGTGCCAAAATTAGGCCGCGGGCAAAGCCGCGCCGAAAAATAACCGCCCGAAGGCCGGGGCGCCAAGTTCGTCCAGCGGAAAAAGGCCACAAAAACGGGTGGGCTATAGCCTTGAGGGATGGGGCGGGCCGACTTCGTCCGCCGGACTCGGAATGCCGCGAGACTTTGCGAGTGGCCTCCGTGTGCCAGAAATAGGCCGCGGGCAAAGCCAGGCCCAAAAATAACTGCCCGAACGCCGGGTCGCCATTCGTCCAGCGGAAAAAGGCCACAAAAACGGGTGGGCTATAGCCTTGGGGGGTGGGGCTGGCAAACTTCGTCCGCCGGACTCGGAATGCCGCGAGACTTTGCGAGGGGTCTCCGTGTGCTAAAAATAGGCCGCGGACGAAGCCGCGCCCAAAATAACCGCCCGAAGGCCGGGGCGCCAAGTTCATCCAGCGGAAAAATGCCACAAAAACGGGTGGGCTATAGCCTTGGGGGGTGGGGCTGGCCAACTTCGTCCGCCGGACTCGGAATGCCGCGAGACTTTGCGAGGGGCCTCCGTGCGCCAAAAATATGCCACGGGCAAAGCCGCGCCCAAAAATAACCGCCCGAAGGCCGGGGCGCCAAGTTCGACCAGCGGAAAAAGGCCGCAAAAAACGGGTGGGCTATAGCCTTGGGGGGTGAGGCTGGCCAACTTCGTCCGCCGGACTCAGAATGCCACGAGAGTTTGTGAGGGCCCTCCGTGTGCCAAAAATAGGCCGTGGTCAAAGCCGCGCCCAAAAATAACTGCCCGAAGGCCGGGGCGCCAAGTTCGTCCAGCGGAAAAAGGCCACAAAAACGGGTGGGCTATAGCCTTGAGGGATGGGGCTGGCCGACTTCGTCCGCCGGACTCGGAATGCCGCGAGACTTTGCGAGGGGCCTCCGTGTGCCAGAAATAGGCCGCGGGCAAAGCCAGGCCCAAAAACAACCGCCCGAAGGCCGGGGCGCCATTTGTCCAGCGGAAAAAGGCCACAAAAACGGGTGGGCTATAGCCTTGGGGGGTGGGGCTGGCCAACTTCGTCCGCCGGACTCGGAATGCAGCGAGACTTTTCGAGGGGCCTCCGTTTGCCAAAAATAGGCTGCGGGCAAAGCCGAGCCCAAAAATAACCGCCCGAAGGCCGGGTCGCCAAGTTCGTCCAGCGGAAAAAGGCCACAAAAACGGGTGGGCTATAGCCATGGGGGGTGGGGCTGGCCAACTTCGTCCGCGGGACTCGGAATGCCGCGAGACTTTAGGAGGGGCCTCCGTGTGCCAAAATTAGGCTGCGGGGAAAGCCACGCCCGAAGGCCGGGGCGCCAAGTTCGTCTAGCGGAAAAAGGCCACAAAAATGGGTGGGCTATAGCCTTGGGGGGTGGGGCTGGCCAGCTTCATCCGCCGGACTCGGAATGGTGCGAGACTTTGCGAGGGGCCTCCGTGTGCCAAAAATAGGCCGCGGGCAAAGCCGCGCCCAAAAATAACCGCCCGAAGGCCGGGGCGCCAAGTTCGTCCAGCGGAAAAAGGCCACAAAAACGGGTGGGCTATAGCCTTGGGGGGTGGGGCTGGCCAACTTCGTCCGCCGGACTCGGAATGCCGCGAGACTTTGCGAGGGCCCTCCGTGTGCCAAAAATAGGCCGTGGTCAAAGCCGCGCCCAAAAATAACTGCCCGAAGGCCGGGGCGCCAAGTTCGTCCAGCGGAAAAAGGCCACAAAAAAGGGTGGGCTATAGCCTTGGGGGGTGGGGCTGGCCAACTTCGTCCGCCGGACTCGGAATGCCACGAGAGTTTGCGAGGGCCCTCCGTGTGCCAGAAATAGGCCGCGGGCAAAGCCAGGCCCAAAAATAACTGCCCGAAGGCCGGGTCGCCATTCGTCCAGCGGAAAAAGGCCACAAAAACGGGTGGGCTATAGCCTTGGGGGGTGGGGCTGGCAAACTTCGTCCGCCGGACTCGGAATGCCGCGAGACTTTGCGAGGGGTCTCCGTGTGCTAAAAATAGGCCGCGGACGAAGCCGCGCCCAAAATAACCGCCCGAAGGCCGGGGCGCCAAGTTCGTCCAGCGGAAAAATGCCACAAAAACGGGTGGGCAATAGCCTTGGGGGGTGGGGCTGGCCAACTTCGTCCGCCGGACTCGGAATGCCGCGAGACTTTGCGAGGGGCCTCCGTGCGCCAAAAATATGCCGCGGGCAAAGCCGCGCTCAAAAATAACCGCCCGAAGGCCGGGGCGCCAAGTTCGACCAGCGGAAAAAGGCCGCATAAAACGGGTGGGCTATAGCCTTGGGGGGTGGGGCTGACCAACTTCGTCCGCCGGACTCAGAATGCCACGAGAGTTTGTGAGGGCCCTCCGTGTGCCAAAAATAGGCCGTGGTCAAAGCCGCGCCCAAAAATAACTGCCCGAAGGCCGGGGCGCCAAGTTCGTCCAGCGGAAAAAGGCCACAAAAAAGGGTGGGCTATAGCCTTGGGGGGTGGGGCTGGCCAGCTTCATCCGCCGGACTCCGAATGGTGCGAGACTTTGCGAGGGGCCTCCGTGTGCCAAAAATAGGCTGCGGGCAAAGCCGCGCCCAAAAATAACCGCCCGAAGGCCGGGGCGCCAAGTTCGTCCAGCGGAAAAAGGCCACAAAAACGGGTGGGCTATAGCCTTGGGGGGTGGGGCTGGCCAACTTCGTCCGCCGGACTCGGAATGCCGCGAGACTTTGCGAGGGCCCTCCGTGTGCCAAAAATAGGCCGTGGTCAAAGCCGCGCCCAAAAATAACTGCCCGAAGGCCGGGGCGCCAAGTTCGTCCAGCGGAAAAAGGCCACAAAAAAGGGTGGGCTATAGCCTTGGGGGGTGGGGCTGGCCAACTTCGTCCGCCGGACTCGGAATGCCACGAGAGTTTGCGAGGGCCCTCCGTGTGCCAAAAATAGGCCGTGGTCAAAGCCGCGCCCAAAAATAACTGCCCGAAGGCCGGGGCGCCAAGTTCGTCCAGCGGAAAAAGGCCACAAAAAAGGGTGGGCTATAGCCTTGGGGGGTGGGGCTGGCCAACTTCGTCCGCCGGACTCGGAATGCAGCGAGACTTTTCGAGGGGCCTCCGTTTGCCAAAAATAGGCCGCGGGCAAAGCCGAGCCCAAAAATAACCGCCCAAAGGCCGGGTCGCCAAGTTCGTCCAGCGGAAAAAGGCCACAAAAACGGGTGGGCTATAGCCATGGGGGGTGGGGCTGGCCAACTTCGTCCGCGGGACTCGGAATGCCGCGAGACTTTAGGAGGGGCCTCCGTGTGCCAAAATTAGGCTGCGGGGAAAGCCGCGCCCGAAGGCCGGGGCGCCAAGTTCGTCTAGCGGAAAAAGGCCACAAAAATGGGTGGGCTATAGCCTTGGGGGGTGGGGCTGGCCAGCTTCATCCGCCGGACTCGGAATGGTGCGAGACTTTGCAAGGGGCCTCCGTGTGCCAAAAATAGGGCGCGGGCAAAGCCGCGGCCTAAAATAACTGCCCGAAGGCCGGGGCGCCAAGTTCGTGCAGCCGAAAAAGGCCACAAAAACGGGTGGGCTATAGCCTTGGGGGGTGGGGCAGGACCACTTCGTCCGCCAGGCTCGGAATACCGCGAGACTTTGCGAGGGGCCTCTGTGTGCCAAAAATAGGCCGTGTGCAAAGCCGTGCCCAAAGGCCGAGGCGCCAAGTTCGTCCAGCGGAAAAAGGCCACAAAAACGGGTGGGCTATAGCCTTGGGGGGTGGGGCTGGCCAACTTCGTCCGCCGGACTCGGAATGCCGCGAGACTTTGCGAGGGGCCTCCGTGTGCCAAAAATAGGCCGCGGTCGAAGCCGCGCCCAAAAATAACCGCCCGAAGGCCGGGGAGCAAATTTCGTCCAGCGGAAAAAGGCCACAAAAACGGGTGTGCTATAGCCTTGGGGGGTGGGGCTGGCCAACTTCGTCCGCCGGACTCGGAATGCCGCGAGACTGTGCGAGGGGCCTCCGTGTGCCAAAAATAGGCCGCGGGCAAAGCCGCGCCCAAAAATAACCGCCCGAAGGCCGGGGCGCCAAGTTCGTCCAGCGGAAAAAGGCCACAAAAACGGGTGGCTATAGCCTTGGGGGGTGGGGCTGGCCCACTTCGTCCGCCGGGCTCGGACTGCCGCGAGACTTTGCGAGGTGCCTCCGTGTGCCCAAAATAGGCCGCGGGCAAAGCCGCGCCCAAAAATAACCGCCCGAAGACCGGGCGCCAAGTTCGTGCAGCGGAAAAAGGCCACATAAACGGGTGGGCTATAGCCTTGTGGGGTGGGGCTGGCCGACTTCGTCCGCCGGACACGGAATGCCGTGAGACTTTGCGAGGGGACTCCGTGTGCCAAAAATAGGCCGCGGTCGAAGCCGCGCCCAAAAATAACCGCCCGAAGGCCGGGGAGCAAATTTCGTCCAGCGGAAAAAGGCCACAAAAACGGGTGTGCTATAGCCTTGGGGGGTGGGGCTGGCCAACTTCGTCCGCCGGACTCGGAATGCCGCGAGACTGTGCGAGGGGCCTCCGTGTGCCAAAAATAGGCCGCGGGCAAATCCGCACCCAAAAATAACCGCCCGAAGGCCGGGGCGCCCAGTTCGTCCAGCGGAAAAAGGCCACAAAAATGGGTGGCTATAGCCTTGGGGGGTGGGGCTGGCCCACTTCGTCCGCCGGGCTCGGACTGCCGCGAGACTTTGCGAGGTGCCTCCGTGTGCCCAAAATAGGCCGCGGGCAAAGCCGCGCCCAAAAATAACCGCCCGAAGGCCGGGACGCCAAGTTCGTCCAGCGGAAAAAGGCCACGAAAACGGGTGGGCTATAGCCTTGGGGGGTGGGGCTGGCCAACTTCGTCCGCTGGACTCGGAATGCCGCGAGACTTTACGAGAGGCCTCTGTGTGCCAAAAATAGGCCGCGGGCAAAGCCGCGCCCAAAAATAACAGCCCGAAGGCCGGGGCGCCAAGTTCGTCCCGCGGAAAAAGGCCACAAAAACGGGTGGCTATAGCCTTGGGGGGTGGGGCTGGCCAACTTCGTCCGCCGGACTCGGAATGCCGCGAGACTTTGCGAGGGGCCTCCGTGTGCCAAAAATAGGCCGCGGGCAAAGCCGCGCCCAAAAATAACCGCCCGAAGGCCGGGGAGCCAAGTTCGTCCAGCGGAAAAAGGCCACAAAAACGGGTGTGCTATAGCCTTGGGGGGTGGGGCTGGCCAACTTCGTCCGCCGGACTCGGAATGCCGCGAGACTTTGCGAGGGGCCTCCGTGTGCCAAAAAAAGGCCGCGGGCAAAGCCGCGCCCAAAAATAACCGCCCGAAGGCCGGGGAGCCAAGTTCGTCCAGCGGAAAAAGGCCACAAAAACGGGTGTGCTATAGCCTTGGGGGGTGGGGCTGGCCAACTTCGTCCGCCGGACTCGGAATGCCGCGAGACTGTGCGACGGGCCTCCGTGTGCCAAAAATAGGCCGCGGGCAAAGCCGCGCCCAAGAATAACCGCCCGACGGCCGGGGCGCCAAGTTCGTCGAGCGGAAAAAGGCCACAAAAACGGGTGGGCTATAGCCTTGGGGGGTGGGGCTTGCGAAGTTCATCCGCCGGACTCGGAATGGTACGAGACTTTGCGAGGGGCCTCCGTGTGCCAAAAATAGGCCACGGGCAAAGCCGCGCCCAAAAATAACCGCCCGAAGGCCGGGGCGCCAAGTTCGTCCAGCGGAAAAAGGCCACAAAAACGGGTGGGCTATAGCCTTGGGGGGTGGGGCTGGCCCACTTCGTCCGCCGGACTCGGAATGCCGCGAGACTTTGCGAGGGGCCTCCGTGTGCCAAAAATAGGCCGCTGGTAAAGCCGCACCCAAAAATAACCGCCCGAAGGCCGGGGCGCCAAGTTCGTCCAACGGAAAAAGGCCACAAAAACGGGTGGGCTATAGCCTTGGGGGGTGGGGCTGGCAAAATTCATCCGCGGGCCTCGGAATGCCGCGAGACTTTGAGAGGGGCCTCCGTGTGCCAAAAATAAGCCGGGGCAAAGCCGCGCCCAAGAATAACAGCCCCAAGGCCGGGGGTGCCAAGTTCGTCCAGCGGAAAAAGGCCACAAAAACGGGTGGGCTATAGCCTTGGGGGGTGGGGCCGGCCCACTTCGTCCGCCGGACTCGGAATGCCGCGAGACTTTGCGAGGGGCCTCCGTGTGCCAAAAATAGTCCGCGGGCAAAGCCGCGCCCAAAAATAACCAACCGAAGGCCAGGCCGCCAAGTTCGACCAGCGGAAAAAGGCCACAAAAACGGGTGGGCTATAGCCTTGGGGGGTGGGGCTGGCCAACTTCGTCCGCCGGACTCGGAATGCCGAAAGACTTTACGAGGGGCCTCCGTGTGCCAAAAATAGGCCGCGGGCAAAGCCGCGCCCAAAAATAACGGCCCGAAGGCAGGGGCGCCAAGTTCGTCCAGCGGAAAAAGGCCACAAAAACGGGTGGGCTATAGCCTTGGGGGGTGGGGCCGGCCAACTTCGTCCGCCGGACTCGGAATGCCGCGAGACTTTGCGAGGGGCCTCCGTGTGCCAAAAATAGGCCGCGGACAAAGCCGCGCCCAAAAATAACCAACCGAAGGCCAGGCCGCCAAGTTCGACCAGCGGAAAAAGGCCACAAAAACGGGTGGGCTATAGCCTTGGGGGGTGGGGCTGGCCAACTTCGTCCGCGCGGACTCGGAATGCCGCGAGACTTTGTGAGGGGCCTCCTAGTGCCAAAAATTGGCCACGGATAAAGCCGCGCCCAAAAATAACCGCCCGAAGGCCGGGGCGCCAAGTTCGTCCAACGGAAAAAGGCCAGAAAAACGGGTGGACTATAGCCTTGGGGGGTGGGGCTGGCCAACTTCTTCCGCCGGACTCGGAATGCCGCGAGACTTTGCGAGGGGCCTCCGAGGGGCAAAAATTAGGCCGCGGGCAAAGCCGCACCCAAAATAACCGCCCGAAGGCCGGGGCGCAAAGTTTGTCCAGCGGAAAAAGGCCACAAAAACGCGTGGGCCATAGCCTTGGGGGGTGGGGCTGGCCAACATCGTCCGTGCGGACTCAGAATGCCGCGAGACTTTACGAGGGGCCCCCGTGTGCCAAAAATAGGCCGCGGGCAAAGCCGCGCCCAAAAATAACGGCCCGAAGGCCGGGGCGCCAAGTTCGTCCAGCGGAAAAAGGCCACAAAAACGGGTGGGCTATAGCCTTGGGGGGTGGGGCCGGCCTACTTCGTCCGCCGGACTCGGAATGCCGCGAGACTTTGCGAGGGGCCCCCGTGTGCCAAAAATAGGCCGCGGGCAAAGCCGCGCCCAAAAATAACCGCCCGAAGGCCGGGGCGCCAAGTTCGTCCAGCGGAAAAAGGCCACAAAAACTGGTGGGCTATAGCCTTGGGGGGTGGGGCTGGCCAACTTCGTCCGCCGGATTCGGAATGCCGCGAGACTTTGCGAGGGGCCTCCGTGTGATAAAAATAGGCCGCGGGAAAAGCCGCGCCCAAAAATAACCTCCCGAAGGCCGGCGCGCCAAGTTCGTCCAGCGGAAAAAGGCCACAAAAACTGGTGGGCTATAGCCTTGGGGGGTGGGGCTGGCCCACTTCGTCCGCCGGACTCGGAATGCCGCGAGACTTTGCGAGGGGCCTCCGTGTGATAAAAATAGGCCGCGGGAAAAGCCGCGCCCAAAAATAACCTCCCGAAGGCCGGGGCGCCAAGTTCGTCCAGCGGAAAAAGGCCACGAAAACGGGTGGACGATAGCCTTGGGGGGTGGGGCTGGCCAACTTCGTCCGCCGGACTCGGAATGCCGCAAGACTTTGCGAGGGGCCTCCGTGTGCCAAAAATAGGCCGCGGGCTAAGCCGCGCCCAAGAATAACCGCCCAAAGGCCGGGGCGCCAAGTTCGTCCAGCGGAAAAAGGCCACAAAAACGGGTGGGCTATTGCCTTGGGGGGTGGGGCTGGCCAACTTCGTCCGCCGGACTCGAAATGCCGTGAGACTTTGCGAGGCACCTCCGGGTGCCAAAAATAGGCCATGGGTTAATCCGCGCCCAAAAATAACGGCCCGAAGGCCGGGGCGCCAAGTTCGTCCAGCGGAAAAAGGCCACAAAAACGGGTGTGCTATAGCCTTGGGGGGTGGGGCTGGCCAACTTCGTCCGCCGGACTCGGAATGCCGCGAGACTTTGCGAGGGGCCTCCGTGTGCCAAAAAAAGGCCGCGGGCAAAGCCGCGCCCAAAAATAACCACCCGAAGGCCGGGGAGCCAAGTTCGTCCAGCGGAAAAAGGCCACAAAAACGGGTGTGCTATAGCCTTGGGGGGTGGGGCTGGCCAACTTCGTCCGCCGGACTCGGAATGCCGCGAGACTGTGCGACGGGCCTCCGTGTGCCAAAAATAGGCCGCGGGCAAAGCCGCGCCCAAGAATAACCGCCCGACGGCCGGGGCGCCAAGTTCGTCGAGCGGAAAAAGGCCACAAAAACGGGTGGGCTATAGCCTTGGGGGGTGGGGCTTGCGAAGTTCATCCGCCGGACTCGGAATGGTACGAGACTTTGCGAGGGGCCTCCGTGTGCCAAAAATAGGCCACGGGCAAAGCCGCGCCCAAAAATAACCGCCCGAAGGCCGGGGCGCCAAGTTCGTCCAGCGGAAAAAGGCCACAAAAACGGGTGGGCTATAGCCTTGGGGGGTGGGGCTGGCCCACTTCGTCCGCCGGACTCGGAATGCCGCGAGACTTTGCGAGGGGCCTCCGTGTGCCAAAAATAGGCCGCTGGTAAAGCCGCACCCAAAAATAACCGCCCGAAGGCTGGGGCGCCAAGTTCGTCCAGCGGAAAAAGGCCACAAAAACGGGTGGGCTATAGCCTTGGGGGGTGGGGCTGGCAAAATTCATCCGCGGGCCTCGGAATGCCGCGAGACTTTGAGAGGGGCCTCCGTGTACCAAAAATAAGCCGGGGCAAAGCCGCGCCCAAGAATAACCGCCCCAAGGCCGGGGTGCCAAGTTCGTCCAGCGGAAAAAGGCCACAAAAACGGGTGGGCTATAGCCTTGGGGGGTGGGGCCGGCCCACTTCGTCCGCCGGACTCGGAATGCCGCGAGACTTTGCGAGGGGCCTCCGTGTGCCAAAAATAGGCCGCGGGCAAAGCCGCGCTCAAAAATAACCAACCGAAGGCCAGGCCGCCAAGTTCGACCAGCGGAAAAAGGCCACAAAAACGGGTGGGCTATAGCCTTGGGGGGTGGGGCTGGCCAACTTCGTCCGCCGGACTCGGAATGCCGAAAGACTTTGCGAGGGGCCTCCGTGTGCCAAAAATAGGCTGCGGGCAAAGCCGCGCCCAAAAATAACGGCCCGAAGGCAGGGGCGCCAAGTTCGTCCAGCGGAAAAAGGCCACAAAAACGGGTGGGCTATAGCCTTGGGGGGTGGGGCCGGCCAACTTCGTCCGCCGGACTCGGAATGCCGCGAGACTTTGCGAGGGGCCTCCGTGTGCCAAAAATAGGCCGCGGGCAAAGCCGCGCCCAAAAATAACCAACCGAAGGCCAGGCCGCCAAGTTCGACCAGCGGAAAAAGGCCACAAAAACGGGTGGGCTATAGCCTTGGGGGGTGGGGCTGGCCAACTTCGTCCGCGCGGACTCGGAATGCCGCGAGACTTTGTGAGGGGCCTCCTAGTGCCAAAAATTGGCCACGGACAAAGCCGCGCCCAAAAATAACCGCCCGAAGGCCGGGGCGCCAAGTTCGTCCAGCGGAAAAAGGCCAGAAAAACGGGTGGACTATAGCCTTGGGGGGTGGGGCTGGCCAACTTCTTCCGCCGGACTCGGAATGCCGCGAGACTTTGCGAGGGGCCTCCGAGGGGCAAAAATTAGGCCGCGGGCAAAGCCGCACCCAAAATAACCGCCCGAAGGCCGGGGCGCAAAGTTTGTCCAGCGGAAAAAGGCCACAAAAACGCGTGGGCCATAGCCTTGGGGGGTGGGGCTGGCCAACATCGTCCGTGCGGACTCGGAATGCCGCGAGAATTTGCGAGGGGCCTCCGTGTGCCAAAAATAGGCCTCGCCCAAAGCCGCGCCCAAAAATAACCGCCCGAAGGCCGGGGCGCCAAGTTCGTCCTGCGGAAAAAGGCCACAAAAACGGATGGGCTATAGCCTTGGGAGGTGGGGCTTGCCCACTTCGTCCGCGCGGACTCGGAATGCCGCGAGACTTTGTGAAGGGCCTCCTAGTGCCAAAAATAGGCCGCGGGCAAAGCCGCGTCCAAAAATAACCGCCTGATGGCCGGGGCGCCAAGTTCGTCCAACGGAAAAAGGCCACAAAAACGGGTGGGCTACAGCCTTGGGGGGTGGGGCTGGCCCACTTCGTCCGCCAGACTCGGAATACCACGAGACTTTACGAGGGGCCTCCGTGTGCCAAAAATAGGCCGCGGGCAAAGCCGCACCCAAAATAACCGCCTGAAGGCCGGGGCGCAAAGTTTGTCCAGCGGAAAAAGGCCACAAAAACGCGTGGGCCATAGCCTTGGGGGGTGGGGCTGGCCAACATCGTCCGTGCGGACTCGGAATGCCGCGAGAATTTGCGAGGGGCCTCCGTGTGCCAAAAATAGGCCTCGCCCAAAGCCGCGCCCAAAAATAACCGCCCGAAGGCCGGGGCGCCAAGTTCGTCCTGCGGAAAAAGGCCACAAAAACGGATGGGCTATAGCCTTGGGAGGTGGGGCTTGCCCACTTCGTCCGCGCGGACTCGGAATGCCGCGAGACTTTGTGAAGGGCCTCCTAGTGCCAAAAATAGGCCGCGGGCAAAGCCGCGTCCAAAAATAACCGCCTGATGGCCGGGGCGCCAAGTTCGTCCAACGGAAAAAGGCCACAAAAACGGGTGGGCTACAGCCTTGGCGGGTGGGGCTGGCCCACTTCGTCCGCCAGACTCGGAATGCCACGAGACTTTACGAGGGGCCTCCGTGTGCCAAAAATAGGCCGCGGGCTAAGCCGCGCCCAAGAATAACCGCCCAAAGGCCGGGGCACCATGTTCGTCCAGCGGAAAAAAGCCCAAAAACGGGTGGGCTATAGCCTTGGGGGGTGGGGCTGGCCAACTTCGTCCGCCGGACTCAGAATGCCGCGAGACTTTGAGAGGGGCCTCCGTGTGCCAAAAATAGGCCGCGGGCATAGCCGCTCCCAAAAATAACAGCCCGAAGGCCTGGGCGCCTAGTTCGTCCTGCGGAAAAAGGCCACAAAAACGGGTGGGCTATAGCCTTGTGGGGTGGGGCTGGCCCACTTCGTCCGCCGGACTCGGAATGCCGCGAGACTTTCCGAGGGGCCTCCGTGTGCCAAAAATAGGCCGCGGGCAAAGCCGCGCCCAAAACTAACCACCCAAACGCCGAGGCGCCTAGTTTGTCCAGCGGAAAAAGGCCACAAAAACGGGTAGGCTGTAGCCTTGGGGGGTGGGGCTGGCCAACTTCGTCCGCCGGACTCGGAATGCCGCGAGACTTTGTGAGGGGCATCCGTGTTCCAAAAATAGGCCGCGGACAAAGCCGCGCCCAAAAATAACCGCCCGAAGGTCGGGGCGCCAAGTTCGTCCAGCGGAAAAAGGCCACAAAAACAGGTGGGCTATAGCCTAGGGGGGTGGGGCTGGCCAACTTCGTCCGCCGGACTCGGAATGTCGCGAGAATTTTCGAGGGGCCTCCGTGTTCCAAAAATAGGGAGCGGGCAAAGCCGCGCCCAAAAATAACCGCCCGAAGGCCGGGGCGCCATGTTCGTCCAGCGGAAAAAGGCCACAAAAACGGGTGGGCTATAGCCTTGGGGAGTGCGGCTGGCCAACTTCGTCCGCCGGACTCGGAATGCCGCGAGACTTTGCGAGGGGCCTCTGTGTGCCAAAAAATAGGCCGCGGGCAAAGCCGCGCCCAAAAATAACCGCCCGAAGGCCGGGGAACCATGTTCGTCCAGCGGAAAAAGGCCACAAAAACGGGTGGGCTATAGCTTTGGGGGGCGGGGCTGGCCAACTTCGTCCGCCGGACTCGGAATGCTGCGAGACTTTACGAGGGGCCTCCGCGTGCCAAATATAGGCTGCGGGAAAAGCCGCGCCCAAAAATAACCGCCCGAAGGCCGGGGCACCATGTTCGTCCAGCGGAAAAAGGCCACAAAAACGGGTGGGCTATAGCCTTGGGGGGTGGGGCTGGCCAACTTCGTCCGCCGGACTCGGAATGCCGCGAGACTTTTCGTGGGCCTCCGTGTGCCAAAAATTGGCCGCGGGCAAAGCCGCGTCCAAAAATAACCGCCCGAAGGCCGAGGCGCCATGTTCGTCCAGCGGAAAAAGGCCACAAAAACAGGTGGGCTATAGCCTTGGGGGGTGGGGCTGGCCAACTTCGTCCGCCGGACTCGGACTCGGAATGCCGCGAGACATTACAAGGGCCCTCCGTGTGCCAAAAATAGGCCGCGGGCAAAGCCGCGCCCAAAAATAACCGCCGGAAGGCCGGGGTGCCAAGTTCGTCCAGCGGAAAAAGGCCACAAAAACGGGTGGGCTATAGCCTTGGGGGGTGGGGCTGGCCAACTTCGTCCGCCGGACTCGGAATGCCGCGAGACTTTGCGAGGGGCCTCCGTGTGCCAAAAATAGGCCGCGGCCTAAGCCGCGCCCAAAAATAACTGCCCGAAGGCCGGGGCGCCAAGTTCGTCCAGCGGAAAAAGGCCACAAAAACGGGTGGGCTATAGCCTTGGGGGGTGGGGCTGGCCAACTTCGTCCGCCGGACTCGGAATGCCGCGAGACTTTACGAGGGGCCTCTATGTGCCAAAATTAGGCCGCGGGCAAAGCCGCGCCCAAAAATAACCGCCCGAAGGCCGGGGCGCCAAGTTCGTCCAGCGGAAAAAGGCCACAAAAACGGGTGGGCTATAGCCTTGGGGGGTGGGGCTGGCCAACTTCGTCCGCCGGACTCGGAATGCCGCGAGACTTTTCGTGGGCCTCCGTGTGCCAAAAATTGGCCGCGGGCAAAGCCGCGTCCAAAAATAACCGCCCGAAGGCCGAGGCGCCATGTTCGTCCAGCGGAAAAAGGCCACAAAAACAGGTGGGCTATAGCCTTGGGGGGTGGGGCTGGCCAACTTCGTCCGCCGGACTCGGACTCGGAATGCCGCGAGACATTACAAGGGCCCTCCGTGTGCCAAAAATAGGCCGCGGGCAAAGCCGCGCCCAAAAATAACCGCCGGAAGGCCGGGGTGCCAAGTTCGTCCAGCGGAAAAAGGCCACAAAAACGGGCGGGCTATAGCCTTGGGGGGTAGGGCTGGCCAACTTCGTCCGCCGGACTCGGACTGCCGCGAGACCTTACGAGGGGCCTCCATGTGCCAAAAATAGGCCGCGGGAAAAGCCGCGCCCAAAAATAACCGCCCGAAGGCCGGGGCGCCTAGTTCGTCCAGTGGAAAAAGGCCACAAAAACGGGTGGGCTATAGCCTTGGGGGGTGGGGCTGGCCAACTTCGTCCGCCGGTCTCGGAATGCCGCGAGACTTTGCGTGGGCCTCCGTGTGCCAAAAATAGGCCGCGGCCAAAGCCGCGTCCAAAAATAACCACCCGAAGGCCGGGGCGCTATGTTCGTCCAGCGGAAAAAGGCCACAAAAACAGGTGGGCTATAGCCTTGGGGGGTGGGGCTGGCCCACTTCGTCCGCCGGACTCGGGCTCGGAATGCCGCGAGACATTACAAGGGCCCTCCGTGTGCCAAAAATAGGCCGCGGGCAAAGCCGCGCCCAAAAATAACCGCCCGAAGGCCGAGGCGCCAAGTTCGTCCAGCGGAAAAAAGGCAACAAAAACGGGTGGGCTATAGCCTTGGGGGGTGGGGCTGGCCAACTTCGTCCGCCGGACTCGGAATGCAGCGAGACTTTACGAGGGGCTTCCGTGTGCCAAAAATAGGCCGCGGGCAAAGCCGCGTCCAAAAATAACCGCACGAAGGCCGGGGTGCCAAGTTCGTCCAGCGGAAAAAGGCCACAAAAACGGGCGGCCTATAGCCTTGGGGGGTAGGGCTTGCCAACTTCGTCCGCCGGACTCGGACTGCCGCGAGACTTTACGAGGGGCCTCCGTGTGCCAAAAATAGGCCGCAAGAAAAGCCGCGCCCAAAAATAACCGCCCGAAGGCCGGGGCGCCTAGTTCGTCCAGTGGAAAAAGGCCACAAAAACGGGTAGGCTATAGCCTTGGGGGTGGGGCTGGCCAACTTCGTCCGCCGGACTCGGAATGCCGCGAGACTTTGCGAGGGGCCTCCGTGTGCCAAAAATAGGCCGCGGGCAAAGCCAAGCCCCAAAGATAACCGCCCGAAGGCCGGGGCGCCAAGTTCGTCCAGCGGAAAAAGGCCACAAAATAGGGTGAGCTATAGCCTTGGGGGGTAGGGCTGGCCAACTTCGTCCGCCGGACTCGGACTGCCGCGAGACCTTACGAGGGGCCTCCATGTGCCAAAAATAGGCCGCGGGAAAAGCCGCGCCCAAAAATAACCGCCCGAAGGCCGGGGCGCCTAGTTCGTCCAGTGGAAAAAGGCCACAAAAACGGGTGGGCTATAGCCTTGGGGGGTGGGGCTGGCCAACTTCGTCCGCCGGTCTCGGAATGCCGCGAGACTTTGCGTGGGCCTCCGTGTGCCAAAAATAGGCCGCGGGCAAAGCCGCGTCCAAAAATAACCGCCCGAAGGCCGGGGCGCTATGTTCGTCCAGCGGAAAAAGGCCACAAAAACAGGTGGGCTATAGCCTTGGGGGGTGGGGCTGGCCCACTTCGTCCGCCGGACTCGGACTCGGAATGCCGCGAGACATTACAAGGGCCCTCCGTGTGCCAAAAATAGGCCGCGGGCAAAGCCGCGCCCAAAAATAACCGCCCGAAGGCCGAGGCGCCAAGTTCGTCCAGCGGAAAAAAGGCAACAAAAACGGGTGGGCTATAGCCTTGGGGGGTGGGGCTGGCCAACTTCGTCCGCCGGACTCGGAATGCAGCGAGACTTTACGAGGGGCTTCCGTGTGCCAAAAATAGGCCGCGGGCAAAGCCGCGTCCAAAAATAACCGCACGAAGGCCGGGGTGCCAAGTTCGTCCAGCGGAAAAAGGCCACAAAAACGGGCGGCCTATAGCCTTGGGGGGTAGGGCTTGCCAACTTCGTCCGCCGGACTCGGACTGCCGCGAGACTTTACGAGGGGCCTCCGTGTGCCAAAAATAGGCCGCAAGAAAAGCCGCGCCCAAAAATAACCGCCCGAAGGCCGGGGCGCCTAGTTCGTCCAGTGGAAAAAGGCCACAAAAACGGGTAGGCTATAGCCTTGGGGGTGGGGCTGGCCAACTTCGTCCGCCGGACTCGGAATGCCGCGAGACTTTGCGAGGGGCCTCCGTGTGCCAAAAATAGGCCGCGGGCAAAGCCAAGCCCCAAAGATAACCGCCCGAAGGCCGGGGCGCCAAGTTCGTCCAGCGGAAAAAGGCCACAAAATAGGGTGAGCTATAGCCTTGGGGGGTGGGGCAGGCCAACTTCGTCCACCGGACTCGGAATGCCGCGAGACTTTGCGAGGGGCCTCCGTGTGCCAAAAATAGGCCGCGGCCAAAGCCGCACCCAAAAATAACCGCCCGAGGGATGGGGCGCCAAGTTCGTCCAGCGGAAAAAGGCCACAAAAACGGGTGGGCTTTAGCCTTGGGGGGTGGGGCTGGCCAACTTCGTCCGCCGGACTCGGAATGCCGCGAGACTTTGCGAGGAGCCTCCGTGTGCCAAAAATAGGCCGCGGGCTAAGCCGCGCCCAAAAATAACCGCCCGAAGGCCGGGGCGCCAAGTTCGTCCACCGGAAAAAGGCCACAAAAACGGGTGGGCTATAGCCTTGGGGGGTGGCGCTGGCCAACTTCGTCCGCCGGACTATGAATGCCGCGAGACTCTGCGAGGGGCCTCCGTCTGCCAAAAAATGGCCGCGGGAAAAGCCGCGCCCAAAAATAACCGCCCGGAGGCCGGGGCGCCAAGTTCGTCGAGCGGAAAAAGGCCACAAAAACAGGTGGGCTATAGCCTTGGGGGGTGGGGCTGGCCAACTTCGTCCGCCGGACTCGGAATGCCGCGAGACTTTGCGAGGAGCCTCCGTGTGCCAAAAATAGGCCACGGGCAAAGCGTCGCCCAAATATAACCGCCCGAGGGACGGGGCGCCAAGTTCGTCCAGCGGAAAAAGGCCACAAAAACGGGTGGGCTATAGCCTTGGGGGGTGGGGCTGGGCAACTTCGTCCGCCGGACTATGAATGCCGCGAGACTTTGCGAGGGGCCTCTGTGTGCCAAAAATAGGCCACGGGCAAAGCGGCGCCCAAATATAACCGCCCGAGGGACGGGGCGCCAAGTTCGTCCAGCGGAAAAAGGCCACAAAAACGGGTGGGCTATAGCCTTGGGGGGTGGGGCTGGCCATCTTCGTCCGCCGGACTCGGAATGCCGCGAGACTTTGCGAGGAGCCTCCGTGTGCCAAAAATAGGCCGCGGGCTAAGCCGCGCCCAAAAATAACCGCCTGAAGGCCTGGGCGCCTAGTTCGTCCAGCGGAAAAAGACCACAAAAACTGGTGGGCTATAGCCTTGGGGGGTGGGGCTGGCCCACTTCGTCCGCCGGACTCGAAATGCCGCGAGACTTTGCGGGGGGCCTCCGTGTGCAAAAAATAGGCCGCGGTCAAAGCCGCGCCCAAAAATAACCGCCCGAAGGCCGGGGTGCCTAGTTCGTCCAGCGGAAAAAGACCACAAAAACTGGTGGGCTATAGCCTTGGGGGGTGGGGCTGGCCAACTTCGTCCGCCGGACTCGAAATGCCTCGAGACTTTGCGGGGGGCCTCCGTGTGCCAAAAATAGGCCGCGGGAAAAGCCGCGCCCAAAAATTACCTCCCGAAGGCCAGGGCGCCAAGTTCGTCCAGCGGAAAAAGGCCACAAAAACGGGTGGGCTATAGCCTTGCGGGGTGGGGCTGGCCAACTTCGATCGCCGGACTCGGACTCGGAATGCCCCGGGACTTCGCGAGTGGCCTCCGTGTGCCAAAAATAGGCCGCGGGCAAAGCCGCGCCCAAAAATAACCGCCCGAAGGCCGGGGCACCAAGTTCGTCCAGCAGAAAAAGGCCACAAAAACGGGTGGGCTATAGCCTTGGGGGGTGGGGCTGGCCATCTTCGTCCGCCGGACTCGGAATGCCGCGAGACTTTGCGAGGGGTCTCCGCGTGCCAAAAATAGGCCGCGGGCAAAGCCGCGCCCAAAAATAACCTCCCGAAGGCCAGGGCGCAAAGTTCGTCCAGCGGAAAAAGGCCACAAAAACGGGTGGGCTATAGCCTTGCGGGGTGGGGCTGGCCAACTTCGACCGCCAGACTCGGACTCGGAATGCCGCGGGACTTCGCGAGTGGCCTCCGTGTGCCAAAAATACGCCGCGGGCAAAGCCGCGCCCAAAAATAACCGCCCGAAGGCCGGGGCACCAAGTTCGTCCAGCAGAAAAAGGCCACAAAAACGGGTGGGCTATAGCCTTGGGGGGTGGGGCTGGCCAACTTCGTCCGCCGGTTTCGGAATGCCGCGAGACTTTGCGAGGGGCCTCCGTGTGCCAAAAATAGGCCGCGGCCAAAGCCGCGCCCAAAAATAACCGCCCGAAGGCCGGGGCGCTAAGTTCGTCCAGCGGAAAAAGGACACAAAAACCGGTGGGCTATAGCCTTGGGGGGTGGGGCTGGCCCACTTCGTCCGCGGGACTCGGAATGCCGCGAGACTTTGCGAGGGGCCTCCGTGTGCCAAAAATAGGCCACGGGCAAAGCGGCGCCCAAAAATAACCGCCCGAAGGATGGGGCGCCAAGTTCGTCCAGTGGAAAAAGGCCACAAAAACGGGTGGGCAATAGCCTTGGGGGGTGGGGCTGGCCAACTTCGTCCGCCGGACTCGGAATGCCGCGAGACTTTGCGAGGGGCCTCCGTGTGCCAAAAATAGGCCACGGGCAAAGCGGCGCCCAAATATAACCGCCCGAGGGACGGGGCGCCAAGTTCGTCCAGCGGAAAAAGGCCACAAAAACGGGTGGGCTATAGCCTTGGGGGGTGCGGCTGGCCAACTTCGTCCGCCGGACTCGGAATGCCGCGAGACTTTGCGAGGAGCCTCCGTGTGCCAAAAATAGGCCGCGGGCTAAGCCGCGCCCAAAAATAACCGCCCGAAGGCCGGGGCGCCAAGTTCGTCCACCGGAAAAAGGCCACAAAAACGGGTGGGCTATAGCCTTGGGGGGTGGCGCTGGCCAACTTCGACCGCCGGACTATGAATGCCGCGAGACTCTGCGAGGGGCCTCCGTCTGCCAAAAAATGGCCGCGGGAAAAGCCGCGCCCAAAAATAACCGCCCGGAGGCCGGGGCGCCAAGTTCGTCCAGCGGAAAAAGGCCACAAAAATAGGTGGGCTATAGCCTTGGGGGGTGGGGCTGGCCAACTTCGACCGCCGGACTATGAATGCCGCTAGACTCTGCGAGGGGCCTCCGTCTGCCAAAAAATGGCCGCGGGAAAAGCCGCGCCCAAAAATAACCGCCCGGAGGCCGGGGCGCCAAGTTCGTCCAGCGGAAAAAGGCCACAAAAATAGGTGGGCTATAGCCTTGGGGGGTGGGGCTGGCCAACTTCGTCCGCCGGACTCGGAATGCCGCGAGACTCTGCGAGGGGCCTCCGTCTGCCAAAAAATGGCAGCGGGAAAAGCCGCGCCCAAAACTAACCGCCCGGAGGCCGGGGCGCCAAGTTCGTCCAGCGGAAAAAGGCCACAAAAACAGGTGGGCTATAGCCTTGGGGGGTGGGGCTGGCCAACTTCGTCCGCCGGACTCGGACTGCCGCGAGACTTTGCGAGGGGCCTCCGTGTGCCAAAAATAGGCCGCGGGCAAAGCCGCGCCCAAAAATAATGGCCCGAAGGCCGGGGCGCCAAGTTCGTCCAGCGGAAAAAGGCCACAAAAACAGGTGGGCTATAGCCTTGGGGGGTGGGGCTGGCCAACTTCGTCCGCCGGACTCGGGCTTGGAATGCCGCGAGACGTTACGAGGGCCCTCCGTGTGCCAAAAATAGGCCGCGGGCAAAGCCGTACCCAAAAATAATCGCCCGAAGGCCGGGGCGCCAGGTTCGTCCAGCAGAAAAAGGCCACAAAAACGGGTGGGCTATAGCCTTCGGGGGTGGGGCTGGACAACTTCGTCCGCCGGATTCGGAATGCCGCGAGACTTTGCGTGGGGCCTCCGTGTGCTAACAATAGGCCGCGGCCTAAGCCGCGCCCAAAAATAACCGCCCGAAGGACGGGGCGCCAAGTTTGTCCAGCGGAAAAAGGCCACAAAAACGGGTGGGCTATAGCCTTGGGGTGTGGGGCTGGCCAACTTCGTCCGCCGGTTTCGGAATGCCGCGAGACTTTGCGAGGGGCTTCCGTGCGCCAAAAATAGGCCGCGGACAAAGCCGCGCCCAAAAATAACCGCCCGAAGGCCGGGGCGCCAAGTTCGTCCAGCGGAAAAAGGCCACAAAAACAGGTGGGCTATAGCCTTGGGGGGTGGGGCTGGCCAACTTCGTCCGCCGGACTCGGACTGCCGCGAGACTTTGCGAGGGGCCTCCGTGTGCCAAAAATAGGCCGCGGGCAAAGCCGCGCCCAAAAATAACCGCCCGAAGGCCGGGGCGCCAAGTTCGTCCAGCGGAAAAAGGCCACAAAAACGGGTGGGCTATAGCCTTGGGGGGTGGGGCGGGCCAACTTCGTCCGCCGGACTCGGACTGCCGCGAGACTCTGCGAGGGGCCTCCGTGTGCCAAAAATAGGCCACGGGCAAAGCCGCGCCCAAAAATAACGGCCCGAAGGCCGGGGCGTCAAGTTCGTCCAGCGGAAAAAGGCCACAAAAACAGGTGGGCTATAGCCTTGGGGGGTGGGGCTGGCCAACTTCGTCCGCCGGACTCGGGCTTGGAATGCCGCGAGACGTTACGAGGGCCCTCCGTGTGCCAAAAATAGGCCGCGGGCAAAGCCGTACCCAAAAATAACCGCCCGAAGGCCGGGGCGCCAGGTTCGTCCAACAGAAAAAGGCCACAAAAACGGGTGGGCTATAGCCTTGGGGGGTGGGGCTGGACAACTTCGTCCGCCGGATTCGGAATGCCGCGAGACTTTGCGTGGGGCCTCCGTGTGCTAACAATAGGCCGCGGCCTAAGCCGCGCCCAAAAATAACGCCCGAAGGACGGGGCGCCAAGTTCGTCCAGCGGAAAAAGGCCACAAAAACGGGTGGGCTATAGCCTTGGGGGGTGGGGCTGGCCAACTTCGTCCGCCGGACTCGGACTGCCGCGAGACTTTGCGAGGGGCCTCCGTGTGCCAAAAATAGGCCGCGGGCAAAGCCGCGCCCAAAAATAACCGCCCGAAGGCCGGGGCGCTAAGTTCGTCCAGCGGAAAAAGGCCACAAAAACGGGTGGGCTATAGCCTTGGGGGGTGGGGCTGGCAGACTTCGTCCGCCGGACTCAGACTCGGAATGCCGTGAGACTTTACGAGGGGCCATAAATGCCAAAAATAGTCCGCGGGCAAAGCCGCGCCCAAAAATAACCGCCCGTAGGCCGGGGCGCCAAGTTCGTCCAGCGGAAAAAGGCCACAAAAACGGGTGGGCTATAGCCTTGGGGGGTGGGGCCGGAAAACTTCATCCGCCGGACTCGGAATCCCGCGAGACTTTGCGAGGGGCCTCCGTGTGCCAAAAATAGGCCGTGGCCTAAGCCGCGCCCAAAAATAACCGCCCGAAGGCCGGGGCGCTAAGTTCGTCCAGCGGAAAAGGCCACAAAAACGGGTGGGCTATAGCCTTGGGGGGTGGGGCTGGCAGACTTCATCCGCCGGACTCAGACTCGGAATGCCGTGAGACTTTACGAGGGACTACAAATGCCAAAAATAGGCCGCGGGCAAATCCGCGCCCAAAAATAACCGCCCGAAGGCCGGGGTGCCTAGTTCGTCCAGCGGAAAAAGGCCACAAAAACAGGTGGGCTATAGCCTTGGGGGGTGGGGCTGGCCGACTTCGTCCGCCGGACTCGGAATGCCGCGAGACTCTGCGAGGGGCCTCCGTGTGCCAAAAATAGGCCGCGGGCAAAGCCGCGCCCAAAAATAACTGCCCGAAGGCTGGGGCCCCAAGTTCGGCCAGCGGGAAAAGGCCACAAAAACGGGTGGGCTATAGCCTTGGGGGGTGGGGCTGGCCAACTTCGTCCGCCGGTCTCGGAATGCCGCGAAACTTTGCGAGGGACCTCCATGTGCCAAAAATAGGCCGCGGCCAAAGCCGTACCCAAAAATAACCGCCCGACGGCCGGGGCGCCAAGTTCGTCCAGCGGAAAAAGGCCACAAAAACGGGTGGGCTATAGCCTTGGGGGGTGGGGCTAGCCAACTTCGTCCACCGGACTCGGAATGCCGCGACACTTTGCGAGGGGCCTCCGTGTACCAAAAATAGGCCGCGGGCAAAGCCGCGCCCAAAAATAACCGCCCGAAGGCTGGGGCGCCAAGTTCGTCCAGCAGAAAAAGGCCACAAAAACGGGTGGGCTATAGCCTTGGGGGGTTGGGCTGGCCCACTTCGTCCGCCGGACTTGGAATGCCGCGAGACTCTGCGAGGGGCCTCCGTGTGCCAAAAATAGGCCGCGGGCAAAGCCGCGCACAAAAATAACCGCCCGAAGGCCCGGGCACCAAGTTCGTCCAGCGGAAATAGGCCACAAAAACGGGTGGGCTATAGCCTTGGGGGGTGGGGCAGGCCAACTTCGTCCGCCGGACTAAAATTGCTGCGAGACTTTGCGAGGAGCCTGCGTGTGCAAAAAATAGGACGGGGGCAAAGCCGCGCCCAAAAATAACCGCCTGAAGGCCGGGGCGCCAAGTTCGTCGAGCGGAAAAAGGCCACAAAAACGGGTGGGCTATAGCCTTGGGGGGTGGGGCAGGCCCACTTCGTCCGCCAGACTCGGAATGCCGCGAGACTTTGCGAGGGGCCTCCGTCTGCCAAAAAATTGCGGCGGGCAAAGCCGTGCCCAAAAATAACCGTCCGGAGGCCGGGGCGCCAAGTTCCTCCAGCGCAAAAAGGCCACAAACACGGGTGGGCTATAGCCTTGGGGGGTGGGGCTGGCCAACTTCGTCCTCCGGTCTCGGAATGCCGCGAGACTTTGCGAGGGGCCTCCATGTGCCAAAAATAGACCGCGGGCAAAGCCGCGCCCAAAAATAACTGCCCGAAGGCCGTGGCGCCAAGTTCGGCCAGCGGGAAAAGGCCACAAAAACGGGTGGGCTATAGCCTTGGGGGGTGGGGCTGGCCGACTTCGTCCGCCGGACTCGGAATGCCGCGAGACTATTCGAGGGACCTCCGTGTGCCAAAAATAGGCCGCGGCCAAAGCCGTACCCAAAAATAACCGCCCGACGGCCGGGGCGGCAAGTTCGTCCAGCGGAAAAAGGCCACAAAAACGGGTGGGCTATAGCCTTGGGGGGTGGGGCTGGCCAGCTTCGTCCGCCGGACTCGGAATGCCGCGAGACTTTGGGAACGACCTTCGTGTGCCAAAAATAGGCCGCGGGCAAAGCCGCGCCCAAAAATAACCGCCCGAAGGCTGGGGCGCCAAGTTCGGCCAGCGGGAAAAGGCCACAAAAACGGGTGGGCTATAGCCTTGGGGGGTGGGGCTGGCCAACTTCGTCCGCCGGTCTCGGAATGCCGCGAAACTTTGCGAGGGACCTCCATGTGCCAAAAATAGGCCGCGGCCAAAGCCGTACCCAAAAATAACCGCCCGACGGCCGGGGCGCCAAGTTCGTCCAGCGGAAAAAGGCCACAAAAACGGGTGGGCTATAGCCTTGGGGGGTGGGGCTAGCCAACTTCGTCCACCGGACTCGGAATGCCGCGACACTTTGCGAGGGCCCTCCGTGTACCAAAAATAGGCCGCGGGCAAAGCCGCGCCCAAAAATAACCGCCCGAAGGCCGGGGCGCCAAGTTCGTCCAGCAGAAAAAGGCCACAAAAACGGGTGGGCTATAGCCTTGGGGGGTTGGGCTGGCCCACTTCGTCCGCCGGACTTGGAATGCCGCGAGACTCTGCGAGGGGCCTCCGTGTGCCAAAAATAGGCCGCGGGCAAAGCCGCGCACAAAAATAACCGCCCGAAGGCCCGGGCACCAAGTTCGTCCAGCGGAAATAGGCCACAAAAACGGGTGGGCTATAGCCTTGGGGGGTGGGGCAGGCCAACTTCGTCCGCCGGACTCAAATTGCTGCGAGACTTTGCGAGGAGCCTGCGTGTGCAAAAAATAGGACGGGGGCAAAGCCGCGCCCAAAAATAACCGGCTGAAGGCCGGGGCGCCAAGTTCGTCGAGCGGAAAAAGGCCACAAAAACGGGTGGGCTATAGCCTTGGGGGGTGGGGCAGGCCCACTTCGTCCGCCAGACTCGGAATGCCGCGAGACTTTGCGAGGGGCCTCCGTCTGCCAAAAAATTGCGGCGGGCAAAGCCGTGCCCAAAAATAACCGTCCGGAGGCCGGGGCGCCAATTCCTCCAGCGCAAAAAGGCCACAAACACGGGTGGGCTATAGCCTTGGGGGGTGGGGCTGGCCAACTTCGTCCGCCGGTCTCGGAATGCCGCGAGACTTTGCGAGGGGCCTCCATGTGCCAAAAATAGACCGCGGGCAAAGCCGCGCCCAAAAATAACCGCCCGAAGGCCGTGGCGCCAAGTTCGGCCAGCGGGAAAAGGCCACAAAAACGGGTGGGCTATAGCCTTGGGGGGTGGGGCTGGCCAACTTCGTCCGCCGGACTCGGAATGCCGCGAGACTATTCGAGGGACCTCCGTGTGCCAAAATTAGGCCGCGGCCAAAGCCGTACCCAAAAATAACCGCCCGACGGCCGGGGCGGCAAGTTCGTCCAGCGGAAAAAGGCCACAAAAACGGGTGGGCTATAGCCTTGGGGGGTGGGGCTGGCCAACTTCGTCCGCCGGACTCGGAATGCCGCGAGACTTTGCGAGGGGCCTCCGTGTGCCAAAAATAGGCCGCGGGCAAAGCCTCACCCAAAAATAACCGCCCGAAGGCCGGGGCGCCAAGTTCGTCCACCGGAAAAAGGCCACAAAAACGGGTGGGCTATAGCCTTGGGGGGTGGGGCTGGCCAGCTTCGTCCGCCGGACTCGGAATGCCGCGAGACTTTGGGAGCGACCTTCGTGTGCCAAAAATAGGCCGCGGGCAAAGCCGCGCCCAAAAATAACCGCCCGAAGGCCGGGGCGCCAAGTTCGTCCAGCGGAAAACGGCCACAAAAACGGGTGGGCTATAGCCTTGGGGGGTGGGGCTGGCAACCTTCGTCCGCCGAACTCGGAATGCCGCGAGGCTTTGCGAGGGGCCTCCGTGTGCCAAAAATAGGCCGCCCCCAAAAATAACCGCCCGAAGGCCGGGGCGCCAAGTTCGTCCAGCGGAAAAAGGCCACAAAAACGGGTGGGCTATAGCCTTGGGGGGTGGGGCTGGCCGACTTCGTCCGCCGGACTCAAAATGCTGCGAGACTTTGCGAGGGGCCTGCGTGTGCAAAAAATAGGACGCGGGCAAAGCCGCGCCCAAAAATAACCGCCCGTAGGCCGGGGCGCCAAGTTCGTCCAGCGGAAAAAGGCCACAAAAACGGGTGGGCTATAGGCTTGGGGGGTGGGGCTGGCCAGCTTCGTCCGCCGGACTCGGAATGCCGCGAGACTTTGGGAGGGACCTTCGTGTGCCAAAAATAGGCCGCGGGCAAAGCCGCGCCCGAAGGCCGGGGCGCCAAGTTCGTCCAGCGGAAAACGGCCACAAAAACGGGTGGGCTATAGCCTTGGGGGGTGGGGCCGGCAACCTTCGTCCGCCGGACTCGGAATGCCGCGAGGCTTTGCGAGGGGCCTCCGTGTGCCAAAAATAGGCCGCCCCCAAAAATACCCGCCCGAAGGCCGGGGCGCCAAGTTCGTCCACCGGAAAAAGGCCACAAAAACGGGTGGGCTATAGCCTTGGGGGGTGGGGCTGGCCAACTTCGTCCGACGGACTCGGAATGCCGCGAGACCTTGCGAGGGGCCTCCGTGTGCCAAAAATAGGCCACGGGCAAAGCCGCGCCCAAAAATAACCGCACGAAGGCCGGGGCGCCAAGTTCGTCCAGCGGAAAAAGGCCACAAAAACGGGTGGGCTATAGCCTTGGGGGGTGGGGCTGGCCGACTTCGCCCGCCGGACTCGCAATGCCGCGAGACTTTACGAGCGGCCTCCGTGTGCCAAAAATAGGCCGCGGACAAAGCCGCACACAAAAATAACCGCCCGAAGGCCGGGGCGCCAAGTTCGTCCACCGGAAAAAGGCCACAAAAACGGGTGGGCTACGGCCTTGGGGGGTGGGGCTCGCCAACTTCGTCCGCCGGACTCGGAATGCCGCGAGACTTTGGGAGGGGCCTCCGTGTGCCAAAAATAGGCAGCGGGCAAACCCGCGCCCAAAAATAACCGCACGAAGGCCGGGGCGCCAAGTTCGTCCAGCGGAAAAAGGCCACAAAAACGGGTGGGCTATAGCCTTGGGGGGTGGGGCTGGCCGACTTCGCCCGCCGGACTCGCAATGCTACGAGACTTTGCGAGGGGCCTGCGTGTGCAAAAAATAGGACGCGGGCAAAGCCGCGCCCAAAAATAACGGCCCGAAGGCCGGGGCGCCAAGTTCGTCCAGCGGAAAAAAGGCCACATAAAAGGGTGGGCTATAGCCTTGGGGGGTGGGGCTGCCCAACTTCGTCCGCCGGGCTCAGAATGCCGCGAGACTTTACGAGGGTCCTCCGTGTGCCAAAAATATTCCTCGGGCAAAGCCGCGCCCAAAAATAACTGCGCGAAGGCCGGGGCGCCAAGTTCGTCCAGCGGAAAAAGGCCACAAAAACGGGTGGGCTATAGCCTTGGGGGGTGGGGCTGGCAAACTTCGTCCGCCGGACTCGGGCTGCCGCGAGACTTTGCGAGGGGCCTCTGTGTGCCAAAAATAGGCCGCGGGCAAAGCCGCGCCCAAAAATAACCGGGCGAAGGCCGGGGCGCTAAGTTCATCCAGCGGAAAAAGGCCACAAAAACGGGCGGGCTATAGCCTTGGGGGGTGGGGCTGGAAAACTTCGTCCGCCGGACTCGGAATGCCGCGAGACTTTGCGAGGGGCCTCCGTGTGCCAAAAATAGGAAGCGGCCAAAGCCGCGCCCAAAAATAACCGCCCGAAGGCCGGGGCGCCAAGTTCGTCCAGCGGAAAAAGGCCCCAAAAACGGGTGGGCTATAGCCTTGGGGGGTTGGGCGGGCCAACTTCGTCCGCCGGACTCGGAATGCCGCGAGACTTTGCGAGGGGCCTCCGTGTGCCAAAAATAGACCGCGGGCAAAGCCGCGCCCAAAAATAACCGCCCGAAGGCCGGGGCGCCAAGTTCGTCCAGCGGAAAAAGGCCACAAAAACGGGTCGGCTATCGCCTTGGGGGGTGGGGCTTGCAAACTTCGTCGGCCGGACTCGGAATGCCGCGAGACTTTACGAGGGGCCTCCGCGTGCCAAAAATAGGCCGCGGGCAAAGCCGCGCCCAAAAATAACCGTCCGAAGGCCGGGGCGCCAAGTTCGTCCAGCGGAAAAAGGCCACAAAAACGGGTGGGCTATAGCCTTGGGGGGTGGGGCTGGCCAACATCGTCCGCCGGACTCGGAATGCCACGAGACTTTGCGAGGGGCCTACGTGTGACAAAAATAGGCTGCAGGCAAACCGCGCCCAAAAATAACCGCCCGAAGGCCGGGGCGCCAAGTTCGTCCAACGGAAAAAGGCCACAAAAACGGGTGGGCTATAGCCTTGGGGGGTTGGGCTGGCCAACTTCGTCCGCCGGACTCGGAATGCCGCGAGACTTTGCGAGGGGCCTCCGTGTACCAAAAATAGGCCGCGGGCAAAGCCGCGACCAAAAATAACCGCCCGAAGGCCGGGGCGCCAAGTTCGTCAAGCGGAAAAAGGCCACAAAAACGGGTGGGCCACAGCCTTGGGGGGTGGGGCTGGCAAAATTCATCCGCGGGACTCGGAATGCCGCGAGACTTTACGAGGGGCGTCCGTGTGCCAAAAATAGGCCGCGGACAAAGCTGCGCCCGAAAATAACCGCCCGAAGGCCGGGGCGCCATGTTCGTCCAGCGGAAAAAGGCCACATAAACGGGTGGGCTATAGCCTTGGGGGGTTGGGCGGGCCAACTTCGTCCGCCGGGCTCAGAATGCCGCGAGACTTTACGAGGGGCCTCCGTGTGCCAAAAATATGCCTCGGGCAAAGCCGCGCCCAAAAATAACTGCGCGAAGGCCGGGGCGCCAAGTTCGTCCAGCGGAAAAAGGCCACAAAAACGGGTGGGCCATAGCCTTGGGGGGTGGAGCTGGCAAAATTCATCCGCGGGACTCGGAATGCCGCGAGACTTTACGAGGGGCGTCCGTGTGCCAAAAATAGGCCACGGGCAAAGCCGCGCCCAAAAATAACCGCACGAAGGCCGGGGCGCCAAGTTCGTCCAGCGGAAAAAAACCACAAAAACGGCTGGACTATAGCCTTGGGGGGTGGGGCCGGCCCACTTCGTCCGCCGGACTCGCAATGCCGCGAGACTTTACGAGGTGCCTCCGTGTGCCAAAAATAGGCCGCGGGCAAAGCCGCGCCCAAAAATAACGGCCCGAAGGCCGGGGCGCCAAGTTCGTCCAGCGGAAAAAAGGCCACATAAAAGGGTGGGCTATAGCCTTGGGGGGTGGGGCTGCCCAACTTCGTCCGCCGGGCTCAGAATGCCGCGAGACTTTACGAGGGGCCTCCGTGTGCCAAAAATATGCCTCGGGCAAAGCCGCGCCCAAAAATAACTGCGCGAAGGCCGGGGCGCCAAGTTCGTCCAGCGGAAAAAGGCCACAAAAACGGGTGGGCTATAGCCTTGGGGGGTGGGGCTGGCAAACTTCGTCCGCCGGACTCGGGCTGCCGCGAGACTTTGCGAGGGGCCTCTGTGTGCCAAAAATAGACCGCGGGCAAAGCCGCACCCAAAAATAACCGCCCGAAGGCCGGGGCGCCAAGTTCGTCCAGCGGAAAAAGGCCACAAAAACGGGTCGGCTATCGCCTTGGGGGGTGGGGCTTGCAAACTTCGTCGGCCGGACTCGGAATGCCGCGAGACTTTACGAGGGGCCTCCGCGTGCCAAAAATAGGCCGCGGACAAAGCCGCGCCCAAAAATAACCGTCCGAAGGCCGGGGCGCCAAGTTCGTCCAGCGGAAAAAGGCCACAAAAACGGGTGGGCTATAGCCTTGGGGGGTGGGGCTGGCCAACATCGTCCGCCGGACTCGGAATGCCACGAGACTTTGCGAGGGGCCTACGTGTGACAAAAATAGGCTGCAGGCAAACCGCGCCCAAAAATAACCGCCCGAAGGCCGGGGCGCCAAGTTCGTCCAGCGGAAAAAGGCCACAAAAACGGGTGGGCTATAGCCTTGGGGGGTTGGGCTGGCCAACTTCGTCCGCCGGACTCGGAATGCCGCGACACTTTGCGAGGGGCCTCCGTGTACCAAAAATAGGCCGCGGGCAAAGACGCGACCAAAAATAACCGCCCGAAGGCCGGGGCGCCAAGTTCGTCAAGCGGAAAAAGGCCACAAAAACGGGTGGGCCATAGCCTTGGGGGGTGGGGCTGGCAAAATTCATCCGCGGGACTCGGAATGCCGCGAGACTTTACGAGGGGCGTCCATGTGCCAAAAATAGGCCGCGGACAAAGCTGCGCCCAAAAATAACCGCCCGAAGGCCGGGGCGCCAAGTTCGTCCAGCGGAAAAAGGCCACAAAAACGGGTCGGCTATCGCCTTGGGGGGTGGGGCTTGCAAACTTCGTCGGCCGGACTCGGAATGCCGCGAGACTTTACGAGGGGCCTCCGCGTGCCAAAAATAGGCCGCGGGCAAAGCCGCGCCCAAAAATAACCGTCCGAAGGCCGGGGCGCCAAGTTCGTCCAGCGGAAAAAGGCCACAAAAACGGGCGGGCTATAGCCTTGGGGGGTGAGGCTGGAAAACTTCGTCCGCCGGACTCGGAATGCCGCGAGACTTTGCGAGGGGCCTCCGTGTGCCAAAAATAGGAAGCGGCCAAAGCCGCGCCCAAAAATAACCGCCCGAAGGCCGGGGCGCCAAGTTCGTCCAGCGGAAAAAGGCCCCAAAAACGGGTGGGCTATAGCCTTGGGGGGTTGGGCGGGCCAACTTCGTCCGCCGGGCTCAGAATGCCGCGAGACTTTACGAGGGGCCTCCGTGTGCCAAAAATATGCCTCGGGCAAAGCCGCGCCCAAAAATAACTGCGCGAAGGCCGGGGCGCCAAGTTCGTCCAGCGGAAAAAGGCCACAAAAACGGGTGGGCCATAGCCTTGGGGGGTGGAGCTGGCAAAATTCATCCGCGGGACTCGGAATGCCGCGAGACTTTACGAGGGGCGTCTGTGTGCCAAAAATAGGCCGCGGACAAAGCTGCGCCCGAAAATAACCGCCCGAAGGCCGGGGCGCCAAGTTCGTCCAGCGGAAAAATGCCACAAAAACGGGTGGGCTATAGCCTTGGGGGGTGGGGCTGGCCCACCTCGTCCGCCGGACTCGGAATGCCGCGAGACTTTGCGAGGGGCCTCCATGTGCCAAAAATAGGCCGCGGGTAAAGCCGCGCCCAAAAATAACTGCCCGAAGGCCGGGGCGCCAAGTTCGTCCAGCGGAAAACGGCCACAAAAACGGGTGGGCTGTAGCCTTGGGGGGTGGGGCTGGCCGACTTCGTCCGCCGGACTCGGTAAGCCGCGTGACTTTGCGAGGGGCCTCCGTGTGCCAAAAATAGGGCGCGGGCAGAGCCGCGCCCAAAATTAACCTCCCGAAGGCCGGGGCGCCAAGTTCGTCCAGCGGAAAAAGGCAACAAAAACAGGTGGGCTGCAGCCTTGGGGGGTGGGGCTGGCCGACTTCGTTCGCCGGACTCGGAATGCCGCGAGACTTTGCCAGGGGCCTCCGTGTGCACAAAATAGGCCGCGGACAAAGCTGCGCCCAAAAATAACTGCCCGAAGGCCGGGGCTCCAAGTTCGTCCAGCGGAAAAAATGCACAAAAACGGGTGGGCTGTAGCCTTGGGGGGTGGGGCTGGCCAACTTCGTCCGCCGGACTCGGAATGCCGCGAGACTTTGTGAGGGGCCTCCGTGTGCCAAAAATAGGCCGCGGTCAAAGCCGCGCCCAAAAATAACCGCCCGATGGCCGGGGCGCCAAGTTCGTCCAGCGGAAAAAGGCCACAAAAAAGGGTGGGCTGTACCCTTGGGGGGTGGTGCTGGCCGACTTCGTCCGCCGGACTCGGAAAGCCGCGTGACTTTGCGAGGGGCCTCCGTGTGCCAAAAATAGGGCGCGGGCAAAGCCGCGCCCAAAAATAACCTCCCGAAGGCCGGGGCGCCATGTTCGTCCAGCGGAAAAAGGCCACAAAAACAGGTGGGCTGCAGCCTTGGGGGGTGGGGCTGGCCGACTTCGTCCGCCGGACTCGGAATGCCGCGAGACTTTGCCAGGGGCCTCCGTGTGCCAAAAATAGGCCGCGGACAAAGCTGCGCCCAAAAATAACTGCCCGAAGGCCGGGGCTCCAAGTTCGTCCAGCGGAAAAAATGCACAAAAACGGGTGGGCTGTAGCCTTGGGGGGTGGGGCTGGCCTACTTCGTCCGCCGGACTCGGAATGCCGCGAGACTTTGTGAGGGGCCTCCGTGTGCCAAAAATAGGCCGCGGGAAAAGCCGCGCCCAAAAATAACCGCCCGAAGGCCGGGGCGCCAAGTTCGTCCAGCGGAAAAAGGCCAAAAAACGGGTGGGCTATAGCCTTGGGGGGTGGGGCTGGCCAACTTCATCCGCGGGACTCGGAATGCCGCGAGACTTTACGAGGGGCGTCCGTGTGCCAAAAATAGGCCACGGGCAAGGCCACGCACAAAAATAACCGCCCGAAGGCCGGGGCGCCAAGTTCGTCCAGCGGAAAAAGGCACAAAAACGGGCGGGCTATAGCCTTGGGGGGTGAGGCTGGAAAACTTCGTCCGCCGGACTCGGAATGCCGCGAGACTTTGCGAGGGGCCTCCGTGTACCAAAAATAGGCCACGGGCAAAGCCGCGCCCAAAAATAACCGCCCGAAGGCCGGGGCGCGAAGTTCGTCCAGCGGAAAAAGGCCACATAAACGGGTGGGCTATAGCCTTGGGGGGTGGGGCTGGCCAACTTCGTCCGCCGGGCTCAGAATGCCGCGAGACTTTATGAGGGGCCTCCGTGTGCCAAAAATATGCCTCGGGCAAAGCCGCGCCGAAAAATAACTGCGCGAAGGCCGGGGCGCCAAGTTCGTCCAGCGGAAAAAGGCCACAAAAACGGGTGGGCCATAGCCTTGGGGGGTCGGGCTGGCAAAATTCATCCGCGGGACTCGGAATGCCGCGAGAGTTTACGAGGGGCGTCTGTGTGCCAAAAATAGGCCGCGGACAAAGCTGAGCCCGAAAATAACTGCCCGAAGGCCGGGGCGCCAAGTTCGTCCAGCGGAAAAATGCCACAAAAACGGGTGGGCTATAGCCTTGGGGGGTGGGGCTGGCCCACCTCGTCCGCCGGACTCGGAATGCCGCGAGACTTTGCGAGGGGCCTCCATGTGCCAAAAATAGGCCGCGGGTAAAGCCGCGCCCAAAAATAACTGCCCGAAGGCCGTGGCGCCAAGTTCGTCCAGCGGAAAACGGCCACAAAAACGGGTGGGCTGTAGCCTTGGGGGGTGGGGCTGGCCGACTTCGTCCGCCGGACTCGGAAAGCCGCGTGACTTTGCGAGGGGCCTCCGTGTCCCAAAAATAGGGCGCGGGCAGAGCCGCGCCCAAAATTAACCTCCCGAAGGCCGGGGCGCCAAGTTCGTCCAGCGGAAAAAGGCCACAAAAACAGGTGGGCTGCAGCCTTGGGGGGTGGGGCTGGCCGACTTCGTCCGCCGGTCTCGGAATGCCGCGAGACTTTGCCAGGGGCCTCCGTGTGCCAAAAATAGGCCGCGGACAAAGCTGCGCCCAAAAATAACTGCCCGAAGGCCGGGGCTCCAAGTTCGTCCAGCGGAAAAAATGCACAAAAACGGGTGGGCTGTAGCCTTGGGGGGTGGGGCTGGCCAACTTCGTCTGCCGGACTCGGAAAGCTGCGTGACTTTGCGAGGGGCCTCCGGGTGCCAAAAATAGGGCGTGGGCAGAGCCGCGCCCAAAAATAACCTCCCGAAGGCCGGGGCGCCAAGTTCGTCCAGCGCAAAAAGGCCACAAAAACAGGTGGGCTGCAGCCTTGGGGGGTGGGGCTGGCCGACTTCGTCCGCCGGACTCGGAATGCCGCGAGACTTTGCCAGGGGCCTCCGTGCGCCAAAAATAGGCCGCGGGTAAAGCCGCGCCGAAAAATAACGAACCGAAGGCCGGGGCGCCAAGTTCGTCCAGCGGAAAAAGGCCACAAAAACGGGTGGGCTATAACCTTCGGGGGCGGGGCTGGTAAAATGATCCGCGGGACTCGGAATGCCGCGAGACCTTACGAGGGGCGTCCGTGTGCCAAAAATAGGCCGCGGGCAAGGCCGCGCCCAAAAATAACCGCTTGAAGGCCGGGGCGCCAAGTTCGTCCAGCGGAAAAAGGCCACAAAAATGGGTGGGCTATAGCCTTGGGGGGTGGGGCTGGCAAAATTCATCCGCGGGACTCGGAATGCCGCGAGACTTTACGAGGGGCGTCCGTGTGACAAAAATAGGCCGCGGGCAAAGCTGCGCCCGAAAATAACCGCCCGAAGGGCGGGGCGCCAAGTTCGTCCAGCGGAAAAATGCCACAAAAACGGGTGGGCTATAGCCTTGGGGGGTGGGGCTGGCCAACTTCATCCGCGGGACTTGGAATGCCGCGAGACTTTACGAGGGGCGTCCGTGTGCCAAAAATAGGCCGCGGGCAAGGCCACGCACAAAAATAACCGCCCGAAGGCCGGGGCGCCAAGTTCGTCCAGCGGAAAAAGGCCACAAAAACGGGTGGGCTATAGCCTTGGGGGGTGGGGCTGGCCAAATTCGTCCGCCGGACTCGGAATGCCGCGAGATTTTTGCGAGGGGCCTCCGTGTACCAAAAATAGTCCGCGGGTAAAGCCGTGCCCAAAAATAACTGCCCGAAGGACGGGGCGCCAAGTTCGTCCAGCGGAAAAAGGCCACAAAAACGGGTGGGCTATAGCCTTGGGGGGTGGGGCTGGCCAACTTCGTCCGCCGGACTCAGAATGCCGCGAGACTTTGCGAGGGGCCTCCGTGTGCCAAAAATAGGCCGCTGGTAAAGTCACACCCAAAAATAATCGCCCGAAGGCCGGGGTGCCATGTTCGCCCAGCGGAAAAAGGCCACAAAAACGGGTGGGCTATAGCCTTGGGGGGTGGGGCTGGCCAACTTCGTCCGCGGGACTCGGAATGCCGCGAGACTTTGCGAGGGGCCTCTGTGTGCAAACAATAGGCCGCGGGCAAAGCCGCTCCCAAAAATAACCGCCCGAAGGCCGGGGCGCCAAGTTCGTCCAGCGGAAAACGGCCAAAAAACGGGTGGGCTATAGCCTTGGGGGGTGGGGCTGGCAAAATTCATCCGCGGGACTCGGAATGCCGCGAGACTTTACGAGGGGCGTCCGTGTGCCAAAAGTAGGCCGCGGGCAAAGCTCCGCCCGAAAATAACCGCCCGAAGGCCGGGGCGCCAAGTTCGTCCAGCGGAAAAATGCCACAAAAACGGGTGGGCTATAGCCTTGGGGGGTTGGGCAGGCCAACTTCGTCCGCCGGACTCGGAATGCCGCGAGACTTTGCGAGGGACCTCCGTGTACCAAAAATAGGCCGCGGGCAAAGCCGCGCCCCAAAATAACCGCCCGAAGGCCGGGGCGCCAAGTTCGTCCAGTGGAAAAAGGCCACAAAAACGGGTGGGCTATAGCCTTGGGGGGTGGGGCTGGCCAACTTCGTCCGCCGGACTCGGAATGCCGTGTGACATTGCGAGGGGCCTCCATGTGCCAAAAATAGGCTGCGGGAAAAGCCGTACCCAAAAATAACCGCCCGAAGGCCGGGGCGCCAAGTTCGTCCAGCGGAAAAAGGCCACAAAAACGGGTGGGCTATAGCCTTGGGGGGTGGGGCTGGCCAACTTCGTCCGCCGGACTCGGAATGCCGCGAGACTTTGCGAGCGGCCTCCGTGTGCCAAAAATAGGCCGCGGGCAAAGCCGCGCCCAAAAATACCCACCCGAAGGCCGGGGCGCCAAGTTCGTCCAGCGGAAAAAGGCCACACAAACGGGTGGGCTATAGCCTTGGGGGGTGGGGCTGGCCCACTTCGTCCGCCGGACTCGGAATGCCGCGAGACTTTGCGAGCGGCCTCCGTGTGCCAAAAATAGGCCGCGGGCAAAGCCGCGCCCAAAAATAACCGTCCGAAGGCCGGGGCGCCAAGTTCGTCCAGCAGAAAAGGCCACAAAAACGGGTGGGCTATAGCCTTGGGGGGTGGGGCTGGCCAACTTCGTCCGCCGGACTCGGAATGCCGCGAGACTTTGCGAGGGGCCTCCGTGTGCAAAAAATACGCCGTGGGCAAAGCCGCGCCAAAAAATAACCGCCCGAAGGCTGGGCCGCCAAGTTCGTCTAGCGGAAAAAGGCCACAAAAACGGGTGGGCTATAGCGTTGGGGGGTGGGGCTGGCCAACTTCGTCCGCCGGACTCGGAATGCCGCGAGACTTTGCGAGAGGCCTCCGTGTGCCAAAAATAGGCCACGGGCAAGGCCGCGCCCAAAAATAACCGTCCGAAGGCCGGGGCGCCAAGTTCGTCCAGCGGATAAAGGCCACAAAAACGGGTGGCCTATAGCCTTGGGGGGTGGGCCTGGCCAACTTCGTCCGCCGGACTCGGAATGCCGCAAGACTTTGCGAGGGGCCTCCGTGTGCCAAAAATACGCCGCGGGCATAGCCGCACCCGAAAATAACCGCCCGAAGGCTGGGCCGCCATGTTCGTCCAGCGGAAAAAGGCCACAAAAACGGGTGGGCTATAGCCTTGGGGGGTGGGGATGGCCCACTTCGTCCGCCGGACTCGGAATGCCGCGAGACTTTGCGAGAGGCCTCCGTGTGCCAAAAATAGGCCGCGGGCTAAGCCGCGCCCAAAAATAACCGTCCGAAGGCCGGGGCGCCAAGTTCGTCCTGCAGAAAAGGCAACAAAAACGGGTGGGCTATAGCCTTGGGGGGTGGGGCTGGCCAACTTCGTCCGCCGGACTCGGAATGCCGCGAGACTTTGCGAGGGGCCTCCATATGCCAAAAATACGCCGTGGGCAAAGCCGCGCCCAAAAATAACCGCCCGAAGGCTGGGCCGCCAAGTTCGTCCAGCGGAAAAAGGCCACAAAAACGGGTGGGCTATAGCCTTGGGGGGTGGGGCTGGCCAACTTCGTCTGCCGGACTCGGAATGCCGCGAGACTTTGCGAGAGGCCTCCGTGTGTCAAAAATAGGCCGCGGGCAAAGCCGCGCTCAAAAATAACAGCCCAAAGGCCGGGGCACCAAGTTCGTTCAGCGGAAAAAGGCCACAAAAACGGGTGGGCTATAGCCTTGGGGGGTGGGGCTGGCCAACTTCGTCCGCCGGACTCGGAATGCCGCGAGACTTTGCGAGGGGCCTCCGTGTGCCAAAAATAGGCCGCGGGCAAAGCCGCGCTTAAAAATAACCGCCCAAAGGCCGGGGCGCCAAGTTCGTCCAGCGGAAAAAGGCCACAAAAACGGGTGGGCTATAGCCTTGGGGGGTGGGGCTGGCCAACTTCGTCCGCCGGACTCAGAATGCCGCGAGACTTTGCGAGAGGCCTCCGTGTGCCAAAAATAGGCCGCGGGCAAAGCCGTACCCAAAAATAACCGCCCAAAGGCCGGGGCGCCAAGTTCGTCCAGCGGAAAAAGGCCACAAAAACGGGTGGGCTATAGCCTTGGGGGGTGCGGCTGGCCCACTTCGTCCGCCGGACTCGGAATGCCGCGAGACTTTGCGAGGGGCCTTTGTGTGCCAAAAATAGGCCGCGGGCAAAGCCGCGACCAAAAATACCCGCCCGAAGGCCGGGGCGCCAAGTTCGTCCAGCGGAAAAAGGCCACAAAAACGGGTGGGCTATAGCGTTGGAGGGTGGGGCTGGCCTACTTCGTCCGCCCGACTCTGAATGCCGCGAGACTTTGCGAGGGGCCTCCGTGTACCAAAAATAGGCCGCGGGCAATGCCGCGCCCAAAAATAACCGCCCCAAGGCCGGGGCGCCAAGTTCGTCCAGCGGAAAAAGGCCACAAAAACGGGTGGGCTATAGCCTTGGGGTGTGGGGCTGGCCAACTTCGTCCGCGCGGACTCGGAATGCCGCGAGACTTTGCGAGGGGCCTCCGTGTGCCAAAAATAGGCCGCGCGCATAGCCGCGCCCAAGAATAACCGCCCCAAGGCCGGGGCACCAAGTTCGTCCAGCGGAAAAAGGCCAGAAAAACGGGTTGGCTATAGCCTTGGGGGGTGGGGCTGGCCAACTTCGTCCGCCGGACTCGGAATGCCGCAAGATTTTGCGAGGGGCCTCCGTGTGCCAAAAATAAGGCGCGGGAAAATCCGCGCCAAAAAATAACACCCCGAAGGCCGGGGCGCCAAGTTCGTCCAGCGGAAAAAGGCCACAAAAACGGGTGGGCTATAGCCTTGGGGGGTGGGGCTGGCCCACTTCGTCCGCCGGACTCGGAATGCCGCGAGACTTTGCGAGGGGCCTCCGTGTGCCAAAAATAGGCCGCGGGCAATGCCGCGCCCAAAAATAAACGCCCGAAGGCCGGGGCGCCAAGTTCGTCCAGCGGAAAAAGGCCACAAAAACGGGTGGGCTATAGTCTTGGGGGGTGGGGCCGGCCAACTTCGTCCGCGCGGACTCGGAATGCCGCGAGACTTTGCGAGGGGCCTCCGTGTGCCAAAAATAGGCCGCGCGCAAAGCCGCGCCCTAGAATAACCGCCCCAAGGCCGGGGCGCCAAGTTCGTCCAGTGGAAAAAGGCCACAAAAACGGGCGGGCTATAGCCTTGGGGGGTGGGGCTGGCCAACTTCGTCCGCCGGACTCGGAATGCCGCGAGACTTTGCGAGGGGCCTCCGTGTGCCAAAAATAGGCCGCGGGCAAAGCCGCGCTTAAAATTAACCGCCCAAAGGCCGGGGCGCCAAGTTCGTCCAGCGGAAAAAGGCCACAAAAACGGGTGGGCTATAGCCTTGGGGGGTGCGGCTGGCCCACTTCGTCCGCCGGACTCGGAATGCCGCGAGACTTTGCGAGGGGCCTTTGTGTGCCAAAAATAGGCCGCGGGCAAAGCCGCGACCAAAAATACCCGCCCGAAGGCCGGGGCGCCAAGTTCGTCCAGCGGAAAAAGGCCACAAAAACGGGTGGGCTATAGCGTTGGAGGGTGGGGCTGGCCTACTTCGTCCGCCCGACTCTGAATGCCGCGAGACTTTGCGAGGGGCCTCCGTGTACCAAAAATAGGCCGCGGGCAATGCCGCGCCCAAAAATAACCGCCCCAAGGCCGGGGCGCCAAGTTCGTCCAGCGGAAAAAGGCCACAAAAACGGGTGGGCTATAGCCTTGGGGTGTGGGGCTGGCCAACTTCGTCCGCGCGGACTCGGAATGCCGCGAGACTTTGCGAGGGGCCTCCGTGTGCCAAAAATAGGCCGCGCGCATAGCCGCGCCCAAGAATAACCGCCCCAAGGCCGGGGCACCAAGTTCGTCCAGCGGAAAAAGGCCAGAAAAACGGGTTGGCTATAGCCTTGGGGGGTGGGGCTGGCCAACTTCGTCCGCCGGACTCGGAATGCCGCAAGATTTTGCGAGGGGCCTCCGTGTGCCAAAAATAAGGCGCGGGAAAATCCGCGCCAAAAAATAACACCCCGAAGGCCGGGGCGACAAGTTCGTCCAGCGGAAAAAGGCCACAAAAACGGGTGGGCTATTGCCTTGGGGGGTGGGGCTGGCCCACTTCGTCCGCCGGACTCGGAATGCCGCGAGACTTTGCGAGAGGCCTCTGTGTGCCAAAAATAGGCCGCGGGCAAAGCCGCGACCAAAAATACCCACCCGAAGGCCGGGGCGCCAAGTTCGTCCAGCGGAAAAAGGCCACACAAAACGGGTGGGCTATAGCGTTGGAGGGTGGGGCTGGCCTACTTCGTCCGCCGGACTCTGAATGCCGCGAGACTTTGCGAGGGGCCTCCGTGTGCCAAAAATAGGCTGCGGGCAATGCCGCGCCCAAAAATAACCGCCCGAAGGCCGGGGCGCCAAGTTCGTCCAGCGGAAAAAGGCCACAAAAACGGGTGGGCGATAGCCTTGGGGGGTGGGGCTGGCCAACTTCGTCCGCGCGGACTCGGAATGCCGCGAGACTTTGCGAGGGGCCTCCGTGTGCCAAAAATAGGCCGCGCGCAAAGCCGCGCCCAAGAATAACCGCCCCAAGGCCGGGGCGCCAAGTTCGTCCAGTGGAAAAAGGCCACAAAAACGGGCGGGCTATAGCCTTGGGGGGTGGGGCTGGCCAACTTCGTCCGCCGGACTCGGAATGCCGCTAGACTTTGCGAGGGGCTTCCGTGTGCCAAAAATAGGCCGCGGGCAAAGCCGCGCCCAAAAATAACCGCCTGAAGGCCGGGACGCCAAGTTCGTCCAGCGGAAAAAGGCCTCAAAAATGGGTGGGCTATAGCCTTGGGGGGTGGGGCTGGCCAACTTCGTCCGCCGGACCCGGAATGCCGCTAGACTTTGCGAGGGGCCTCCGTGTGCCAAAAATAGGCCGTGGACAAAGCCGCGCCCAAAAATAACCACCCGAAGGCTGGGCCGCCAAGTTCGTCCAGCGGAAAAAGACCACAAAAACGGGTGGGCTATAGCCTTGGGGGGTGGGGCTGGCCAACTTCATCCGCCGGACTCGGAATGCTGCGAGACTTTGCGAGGGGCCTCCGTGTGCCAAAATTAGGCCGCGGGCAAAGCCGCGCCCAAAAATAACCGCCCGAAGGCCGGGGCGCCAAGTTCGTCCAGCGGAAAAAGGCCACAAAAACGGGTGGGCTATAGACTTGGGGGGTGGGGCTGGCCAACTTCGTCCGCCGGACCCGGAATGCCGCTAGACTTTGCGAGGGGCCTCCGTGTGCCAAAAATAGGCCGTGGACAAAGCCGCGCCCAAAAATAACCACCCGAAGGCTGGGCCGCCAAGTTCGTCCAGCGGAAAAAGACCACAAAAACGGGTGGGCTATAGCCTTGGGGGGTGGGGCTGGCCAACTTCATCCGCCGGACTCGGAATGCCGCGAGACTTTGCGAGGGGCCTCCGTGTGCCAAAAATAGGCCGCGGGCAAAGCCGCGCCCAAAAATAACTGCCCGAAGGCCGGGGCGCGAAGTTCGTCCAGCGGAAAAAGGCCACAAAAACGGGTGGGCTATAGCCTTGGGGGGTGGGGCTGGCCAACTTCGTCCGCCGGACTCGGAATGCCGCAAGATTTTGCGAGGGGCCTCCGTGTGCCAAAATTAGGCCGCGGGCAAAGCCGCGCCCAAAAATAACCGCCCGAAGGCCGGGGCGCCAAGTTCGTCCAGCGGAAAAAGGCCACAAAAACGGGTGGGCTATAGACTTGGGGGGTGGGGCTGGCCAACTTCGTCCGCCGGACCCGGAATGCCGCGAGACTTTGCGAGGGGCCTCCGTGTGCCAAAAATAGGCCGTGGGCAAAGCCGCGCCCAAAAATAACCACCCGAAGGCTGGGCCGCCAAGTTCGTCCAGCGGAAAAAGGCCACAAAAACGGGTGGGCTATAGCCTTGGGGAGTGGGGCCGGCCCACTTCGTCCGCCGGACTTGGAATGCCGCGAGACTTTGCGAGGTGCCTCTGTACACCAAAAATAGGCCGCGGGAAAAGCCGCGCCCAAAAATAACTGCCCGAAGGCCGGGGCGCCAAGTTCGTCCAGCGGAAAAAGACCACAAAAACGGGTGGGCTATAGCCTTGGGGGGTGGGGCTGGCCAACTTCGTCCGCCTGACTTGGAATGCTTCGAGACTTTGCGAGGGGCCTCCGTGTGCCAAAAATAGGCCGCGGCCAAAGCCGCGCCCAAAAATAACTGCCTGAAGGCCGGGTCGCCAAGTTCGTCCAGCGGAAAAAGGCCACAAAAACGGGTGGGCTATAGCCTTGGGGGGTGGGGCTGGCCAACTTCGTCCGCCAAACTCGGAATGCCGCGAGACTTTGCGAGCGGCCTCCGTGTGCCAAAAATAGGCCGCGGGCAAAGCCGCGCCCAAAAATACCCACCCGAAGGCCGGGGCGCCAAGTTCGTCCAGCGGAAAAAGGCCACAAAAACGGGTGGGCTATAGCCTTGGGGGGTGGGGCTGGCCAACTTCGTCCGCGCGGACTCGGAATGCCGCGAGACTTTGCAAGGGGCCTCCGTGTGCCAAAATTAGGCCGCGGGCAAAGCCGCGCCCAAAAATAACCGCCCGCAGGCCGGGGCGCCAAGTTCGTCCAGCGGAAAAAGGCCAGAAAAACGGGTGGGCTATAGCCTTGGGGGGTGGGGCTGGCCAACTTCATCCGCCGGACTCGGAATGACGCGAGACTTTGCGAGGGGCCTCCATGTGCCAAAAATAGGCCACGGGCAAAGCCGCGCCCAAAAATAACCGCCCGAAGGCCGGGGCGCCAAGTTCGTCCAGCGGAAAAAGGCCACAAAAACGGGTGGGCTATAGCGTTGGGGTGCGGGGCTGGCCTACGTCGTCCGCCGGACTCTGAATGCCGCGAGACTTTGCGAGGGGCCTCCGTGTGCCAAAAATAGGCCGCGCGCAAAGCCGCGCCCAAGAATAACTGCCCCAAGGCCGGGGCGCCAAGTTCGTCCAGTGGAAAATGGCCACAAAAACGGGCGGGCTATAGCCTTGGGGGGTGGGGCTGGCCAACTTCGTCCGCCGGACTCGGAATGCCGCTAGACTTTGCGAGGGGCCTCCGTGTGCCAAAAATAGGCCGCGGGCAAAGCCGCGCCCAAAAATAACCGCCTGAAGGCCGGGGCGCCAAGTTCGTCCAGCGGAAAAAGGCCACAAAAATGGGTGGGCTATAGCCTTGCGGGGTGGGGCTGGCCAACTTCGTCCGCCGGACTCGGAATGCCGCGAGACTTTGCGAGGGGCCTCCGTGTGCCAAAAATAGGCCGCAGGCAGAGCCGCGCCCAAAAATAACCGCCCGAAGGCCGGGGTGCCAAGTTCGTCCAGCGGAAAAAGGCCACAAAAACGGGTGGGCTATAGCCATGGGGGGTGGCGCTGGCCAAATTCGTCCGACGGACTCGGAATGCCGCGAGACTTTGCGAGGGGCCTCCGTGTGCCAAAATTAGGCCGCGGGCAAAGCCGCGCCCAAAAATAACCGCCCGAAGGCCGGGGAGCCAAGTTCGTCCAGTGGAAAAAGGCCACAAAAACGGGTCGGCTATAGCGTTGGGGGGCGGGGCTGGCCTACGTCGTCCGCCGGACTCTGAATGCCGCGAGAGTTTGCGAGGGGCCTCCGTGTGCCAAAAATAGGCCGCGCGTAAAGCCGCACCCAAGAATAACCGCCCCAAGGCCGGGGCGCCAAGTTCGTCCAGTGGAAAATGGCCACAAAAACGGGCGGGCTATAGCCTTGGGGGGTGGGGCTGGCCAACTTCGTCCGCCGGACTCGGAATGCCGCTAGACTTTGCGAGGGGCCTCCGTGTGCCAAAAATAGGCCGCGGGCAAAGCCGCGCCCAAAAATAACCGCCTGAAGGCCGGGACGCCAAGTTCGTCCAGCGGAAAAAGGCCACAAAAATGGGTGGGCTATAGCCTTGCGGGGTGGGGCTGGCCAACTTTGTCCGCCGGACTCGGAATGCCGCGAGACTTTGCGAGGGGCCTCCGTGTGCCAAAAATAGGCCGCGGGCAAAGCAGTGCCCAAAAATAACCGCCCGAAGGCCGGGGCGCCAAGTTCGTCCAGCGGAAAAAGGCCACAAAAACGGGTGGGCTATAGCCTTGGGGGGTGGGGCTGGCCAACTTCGTCCGCCGGACTCGGAATGCCGCGAGACTTTGCGAGCGGCCTCCGTGTGCCAAAAATAGGCCGCGGGCAAAGCCGCGCCCAAAAATACCCACCCGAAGGCCGGGGCGCCAAGTTCGTCCAGCGGAAAAAAGGCCACAAAAACGGGTGGGCTATAGCCTTGGGGGGTGGGGCTGGCCAACTTCGTCCGCGCGGACTCGGAATGCCGCGAGACTTTGCAAGGGGCCTCCGTGTGCCAAAATTAGGCCGCGGGCAAAGCCGCGCCCAAAAATAACTGCCCGCAGGCCGGGGCGCCAAGTTCGTCCAGCGGAAAAAGGCCAGAAAAACGGGTGGGCTATAGCCTTGGGGGGTGGGGCTGGCCAACTTCATCCGCCGGACTCGGAATGACGCGAGACTTTGCGAGGGGCCTCCATGTGCCAAAAATAGGCCACGGGCAAAGCCGCGCCCAAAAATAACCGCCCGAAGGCCGGGGCGCCAAGTTCGTCCAGCGGAAAAAGGCCACAAAAACGGGTGGGCTATAGCGTTGGGGAGCGGGGCTGGCCTACGTCGTCCGCCGGACTCTGAATGCCGCGAGACTTTGCGAGGGGCCTCCGTGTGCCAAAAATAGGCCGCGCGCAAAGCCGCGCCCAAGAATAACTGCCCCAAGGCCGGGGCGCCAAGTTCGTCCAGTGGAAAATGGCCACAAAAACGGGCGGGCTATAGCCTTGGGGGGTGGGGCTGGCCAACTTCGTCCGCCGGACTCGGAATGCCGCTAGACTTTGCGAGGGGCCTCCGTGTGCCAAAAATAGGCCGCGGGCAAAGCCGCACCCAAAAATAACCGCCTGAAGGCCGGGGCGCCAAGTTCGTCCAGCGGAAAAAGGCCACAAAAATGGGTGGGCTATAGCCTTGCGGGGTGGGGCTGGCCAACTTCGTCCGCCGGACTCGGAATGCCGCGAGACTTTGCGAGGGGCCTCCGTGTGCCAAAAATAGGCCGCAGGCAGAGCCGCGACCAAAAATAACCGCCCGAAGGCCGGGGTGCCAAGTTCGTCCAGCGGAAAAAGGCCACAAAAACGGGTGGGCTATAGCCATGGGGGGTGGCGCTGGCCAAATTCGTCCGACGGACTCGGAATGCCGCGAGACTTTGCGAGGGGCCTCCGTGTGCCAAAATTAGGCCGCGGGCAAAGCCGCGCCCAAAAATAACCGCCCGAAGGCCGGGGAGCCAAGTTCGTCCAGTGGAAAAAGGCCACAAAAACGGGTCGGCTATAGCGTTGGGGGGCGGGGCTGGCCTACGTCGTCCGCCGGACTCTGAATGCCGCGAGAGTTTGCGAGGGGCCTCCGTGTGCCAAAAATAGGCCGCAGGCAGAGCCGCGCCCAAAAATAACCGCCCGAAGGCCGGGGTGCCAAGTTCGTCCAGCGGAAAAAGGCCACAAAAACGGGTGGGCTATAGCCTTGGGGGGTGGGGCTGGCCAACTTCGTCCGCCAAACTCGGAATGCCGCGAGACTTTGCGAGGGGCCTCCGTGTGCCAAAACTAGGCCGCAGGCAAAGCCGCGCCCAAAAATAACCGCCCGAAGGCTGGCGCGCCAAGTTCGTCCAGCGGAAAAAGGCCACAAAAATGGGTGGGCTATAGCCTTGGGGGGTGGGGCTGGCCAACGTCGTCCGCCGGACTTGGTATGCCGCGAGACTTTGTGAGGGGCCTCCGTGTGCCAAAAATAGGCCGCGGACAAAGCCGCGCCCAAAAATAACTGCCCGAAGGCCGGGGCGCCAAGTTCGTCCAGCGGAAAAAGGCCACAAAAACGGGTGGGCTATAGCCTTGGGTGGTGGGGCTGGCCAACTACGTCCGCCGGACTCGGAAAGCTGCGACACTTAGCGAGGGGCCTCCGTGTGCCAAAAATAGGCCGCGTCAAAGCTGTGCCCAAAAATAACTGCCCGAAGGCCGGGTCGCCAAGTTCGTCCAGCGGAAAAAAGCCACAAAAATGGGTGGGCTATAGCCTTGGGGGGTGGGGCTGGCCAACTTCGTCCGCCGGACTCGGAATGCCGTGAGACTTTGCGAGGGGCCTCCGTGTGCCAAAACTAGGCCGCGGGCAAAGCAGTACCCAAAAATAACTGCCCGAAGGCCGGGCCGCCAAGTTCGTCCAGCGGAAAAAGGCCACAAAAACGGGTGGGCTATAGCCTTGGGGGGAGTGGCTGGCCAAATTCGTCCGCCGGACTCGGAATGCCGCGAGACTTTGCGAGGGGCCTCCGTGTGCCAAAAATAGGAGGCGGACAAAGCCGCGCCGAAAAATAACAGCCCAAAGGCCGGGGCGCGAAGTTCGTCCAGCGGAAAAAGGCCACAAAAACGGGTGGGCTATAGCCTTGGGGGGTGGGGCCGGCCAACTTCGTCCGCCGGACTTGGAATGCCGCGAGACTTTGCGAGGTGCCTCCGTGCACCAAAAATAGGCCGCGGGAAAAGCCGCGCCCAAAAATAACCGCCCGAAGGCCGGGGCGCCGTGTTCGTCCAGCGGAAAAAGGCCACAAAAACGGGTGGGCTATAGCCTTGGGGGGTGGGACTGCTTCGAGACTTTGCGAGGGGCCTCCGTGTGCCAAAAATAGGCCGTGGCCTAAGCCGTACTCTAAAATAACCGCCCGTAGGCCGGGGCGCCAAGTTCGACCAGCGGAAAAAGGCCACAAAAACGGGTGGGCTATAGCCTTGGGGGGTGGGGCTGGCCAACTACGTCCGCCGGACTCGGAATGCCGTGAGACTTTGCGAGGGGCCTCCGTGTGCCAAAAATAGGCCGCGGGCAAAGCCGCACCCAAAAATAACCGCCCGAAGGCCGGGGCGCCAAGTTCGTCCAGCGGAAAAAGGCCACAAAAACGGGTGGGCTATAGCCTTGGGGGGTGGGGCTGGCCAACTACGTCCGCCGGACTCGGAATGCTGCGACACTTAGCGAGGGGCCTCCGTGTGCCAAAAATAGGCCGCGTCAAAGCTGTGCCCAAAAATAACTGCCCGAAGGCCGGGTCGCCGAGTTCGTCCAGCGGAAAAAGGCCACAAAAACGGGTGGGCTATAGCCTTGGGGGGTGGGGCTGGCCAACTTCGTCCGCCGGACTCGGAATGCCGCGAGACTTTGTGAGGGGCCTCCGTGTGCCAAAAATAGGCCGCGGGCAAAGCCGTGCCCAAAAATAACCGCCCGAAGGCCGGGCCGCCAAGTTCGTCCAGCAGAAAAAGGCCCCAAAAACGGGTGGGCTTTAGACTTGGGGGATGGCGCTGGCCAACTTCGTCCGCCGGACTCGGAATGCCGCGAGACTTTGCGAGGGGCCTCCGTGTGCCAAAAATAGGCCGCGGGCAAAGCCGCGCCCAAAACTAACCGCCCGCAGGCCGGGGCGCCAAGTTCGTCCAGCGAAAAAAGGCCAGAAAAACGGGTGGGCTATAGCCTTGGGGGGTGGGGCTGGCCAACTTCATCCGCCGGACTCGGAATGCCGCGAGACTTTGCGAGGGGCCTCCGTGTGCCAAAAATAGGCCGCGGGCAAAGCCGCGCCAAAAAATAACCGCCCGAAGGCCGGGGCGCCAAGTTCGTCCAGCGGAAAAAAGCCACAAAAATGGGTGGGCTATAGCCTTGGGGGGTGGGGCTGGCCAACTTCGTCCGCCGGACTCGGAATGCCGTGAGACTTTGCGAGGGGCCTCCGTGTGCCAAAACTAGGCCGCGGGGAAAGCAGTACCGAAAAATAACTGCCCGAAGGCCGGGCCGCCAAGTTCGTCCAGCGGAAAAAGGCCACAAAAACGGGTGGGCTATAGCCTTGGGGGGAGTGGCTGGCCAAATTCGTCCGCCGGACTCGGAATGCCGCGAGACTTTGCGAGGGGCCTCCGTGTGCCAAAAATAGGAGGCGGACAAAGCCGCGCCGAAAAATAACAGCCCGAAGGCCGGGGCGCGAAGTTCGTCCAGCGGAAAAAGGCCACAAAAACGGGTGGGCAATAGCCTTGGGGGGTGGGGCCGGCCAACATCGTCCGCCGTTCTTGGAATGCCGCGAGACTTTGCGAGGTGCCTCCGTGCACCAAAAATAGGCCGCGGGAAAAGCCGCGCCCAAAAATAACCGCCCGAAGGCCGGGGCGCCGAGTTCGTCCAGCGGAAAAAGGCCACAAAAACGGGTGGGCTATAGCCTTGGGGGGTGGGGCTGGCCAACTTCGTCCGCCGGACTCGGAATGCTTCGAGACTTTGCGAGGGGCCTCCGTCTGCCAAAAATAGGCCGCGGCCAAAGCCGCGCCCAAAAATAACCGCCCGAAGGCCGGGGCGCCAAGTTCGTCTAGCGGAAAAAGGCCACAAAAACGGGTGGGCTATAGCCTTGGGGGGAGGTGCTGTTCAAATTCGTCCGCCGGACTCGGAATGCCGCGAGACTTTGCGAGGGGCCTTAGTGTGCCAAAAATAGGCCGCGGGCAAATCCGCACCGAAAAATAACCGCCCGAAGGCCGGGGCGCGAAGTTCGTCCAGCGGAAAAAGGCCACAAAAACGGGTGGGCTATAGCCTTTGGGGGTGGGGCTAGCCAACTTCGTCCGCCGGACTCAGAATGCCGCGAGACTTTTTGAGGGGCCTCCATGTGCCAAAAATAGGCCGCGGACAAAGCCGCGCTCAAAAATAACCGCCCGAAGGCCGGGGCGCCAAGTTCGTGCAGCAGAAAAAGGACACAAAACCGGGTGGGCTATAGCCTTGGGGGGTGGGGCTGGCCAACTTCGTCCGCCGGACTCGGAATGCCGCGAGACTTTGCGAGGGGCCTCCGTGTGCCAAAAATAGGCCGCGGGCAAAGCCGCGCACAAAAATAACCGCCCGAAGCCCGGGGCGCCAAGTTCGTCCAGCGGAAAAAGGCCAGAAAAACGGGTGGGCTATAGCCTTGGGGGGTGGGGCCGGCCCACTTCGTCCGCCGGACTCGGAATGCCGCGAGACTTTACGAGGGGCCTCCGTGTGCCAAAAATAGGCCGTGGGCAAAGCCGCGCCCAAAAATAAGCGCCCGAAGGCCGGGGTGCCAAGTTCGTCCAGCGGGAAAAGGCCACAAAAACGGGTGGGCTATAGCCTTGGGGGGAGGTGCTGTTCAAATTCGTCCGCCGGACTCGGAATGCCGCGAGACTTTGCGAGGGGCCTCAGTGTGCCAAAAATAGGCCGCGGGCAAATCCGCACCGAAAAATAACCGCCCGAAGGCCGGGGCGCGAAGTTCGTCCAGCGGAAAAAGGCCACAAAAACGGGTGGGCTATAGCCTTTGGGGGTGGGGCTAGCCAACTTCGTCCGCCGGACTCAGAATGCCGCGAGACTTTTTGAGGGGCCTCCATGTGCCAAAAATAGGCCGCGGACAAAGCCGCGCTCAAAAATAACCGCCCGAAGGCCGGGGCGCCAAGTTCGTGCAGCGGAAAAAGGACACAAAACCGGGTGGGCTATAGCCTTGGGGGGTGGGGCTGGCCAACTTCGTCCGCCGGACTCGGAATGCCGCGAGACTTTGCGAGGGGCCTCCGTGTGCCAAAAATAGGCCGCGGGCAAAGCCGCGCACAAAAATAACCGCCCGAAGCCCGGGGCGCCAAGTTCGTCCAGCGGAAAAAGGCCAGAAAAACGGGTGGGCTATAGCCTTGGGGGGTGGGGCCGGCCCACTTCGTCCGCCGGACTCGGAATGCCGCGAGACTTTACGAGGGGCCTCCGTGTGCCAAAAATAGGTCGGGGACAAGGCCGCGCCCAAAAATAACCGCCCGAAGGCTGGGGCGCCAAGTTCGTCCAGCGGAAAAAGGCCACAAAAACGGGTGGGCTATAGCCTTGGGGGGTGGGGCTGGCCCACTTCGTCCGCCGGACTCGGAATGCCGCGAGACTTTGCGAGGGGCCTCCGTGTGCCAAAAATAAAACGCGGGCAAAGCCGCACCATAAAATAACCGCCCGAAGGCCGGGGCGCCAAGTTCGTCCAGCGGAAAAAGGCCAAAATAATGGGTGGGCTATAGCCTTGGGGGGTGGGGCTGGCCAGCTTCGTCCGCCGGACTTGGAATGCCGTGAGACTTTGCGAGGGGCCTCCGTGTGCCAAAATAGGCCGCGGGAAAGTAGCGCCCAAAAATAACCGCCCGAAGGCCGGGGTGCCAAGTTCGTCCAGCGGAAAAAGGCCACAAAAACAGGTGGGCTATAGCCTTGGGGGGTGGGGCTGGCCAACTTCGTCCGCCGGACTCGGAATGCCGCGAGACTTTGCGAGGGGCCTCCGTGTGCCAAAAATAGGCCGCGGGAAAGTAACGCCCAAAAATAACCGCCCGAAGGCCGGGGTGCCAAGTTCGTCTAGCGGAAGAAGGCCACAAAATCGGGTTGGCTATATTCATGGGGGGTGGGGCTGGCCAACTTCGTCCGCCGGACTCGTAATGCCGCGAGACTTTGCGAGGGGCCTCCGTGTGCCAAAAACAGGCCGCGGCCAAAGCCGTGCCCTAAAATAACCGCCCGAAGGCCGGGGCACCAAGTTCGTCCAGCGGAAAAAGGACACAAAAACGGGTGGGCTATAGCCTTGGGGGGTGGGGCTGGCCAACTTCGTCCGCTGGACTCGGAATGCCGCGAAACTTGGTGAGGAGGCTCCATGTGCAAAAAATAGGCTGTGTGCAAAGCCGCGCCCAAAAATAACGGCCCGAAGGCCGGGGCGCCAAGTTCGTCCAGTGGAAAAAGGCCACAAAAACGGGTGGGCTATAGCCTTGGGGGGTGGGGCTGGCCAGCTTCGTCCGCCGGACTCGGAATGCCGCGAGACTTTGCGAGGGGCCTCCATGTGCCAAAAATAGGCCGCGGGAAAGCAGCGCCCAAAAATAACCGCCCGACGGCCGGGGCGCCAAGTTCGTCCAGCGGAAAAAGGCCACAAAAACGGGTGGGCTATAGCCTTGGGGGGTGGGGCTGGCCAGCTTCGTCCGCCGGACTCGGAATGCCGCGAGACTTTGCGAGGGGCCTCCGTGTGCCAAAATAGGCCGCGGGAAAGTAGCGCCCAAAAATAACCGCCCGAAGGCCGGGGTGCCAAGTTCGTCCAGCGGAAAAAGGCCACAAAAACGGGTGGGCTATAGCCTTGGGGGGTGGGGCTGGCCAACTTCGTCCGCCGGACTCGGAATGCCGCGAGACTTTGCGAGGGGCCTCCGTGTGCCAAAAATAGGCCGCGGGAAAGTAACGCCCAAAAATAACCGCCCGAAGGCCGGGGTGCCAAGTTCGTCTAGCGGAAGAAGGCCACAAAAACGGGTTGGCTATATTCTTGGGGGGTGGGGCTGGCCCACTTCGTCCGCCGGACTCGTAATGCCGCGAGACTTTGCGAGGGGCCTCCGTGTGCCAAAAACAGGCCGCGGCCAAAGCCGTGCCCAAAAATAACCGCCCGAAGGCCGGGGCACCAAGTTCGTCCAGCGGAAAAACGACACAAAAACGGGTGGGCTACAGCCTTGGGGGGTGGGGCTGGCCAGCTTCGTCCGCCGGACTCGGAATGCCGCGAGACTTTGCGAGGGGCCTCCATGTGCCAAAAATAGGCCACGGGAAAGCAGCGCCCAAAAATAACCGCCCGAAGGCCGGGGTGCCAAGTTCGTCCAGCGGAAAAAGGCCACAAAAACGGGTGGGCTATAGCCTTGGGGGGTGGGGCTGGCCAACTTCGTCCGCCGGACTCGGAATGCCGCGAGACTTTGCGATGGGCCTCCGTGTGCCAAAAATAGGCCGCGGGCAAAGCCGCGCCCAAAAATAACCGCCCGAAGGCCGGGGCGCCAAGTTCGTCCAGTGGAAAAAGGCCACAAAAACGGGTGGGCTATAGCCTTGGGGGGTGGGGCTGGCCAGCTTCGTCCGCCGGACTCGGAATGCAGCGAGACTTTGTGAGGGGCCTCCATGTGCCAAAAATAGGCCGCGGACAAAGCCGCGCCCAAAAATAACCGCCCGAAGGCCGGGGCGCCAAGTTCGTGCAGCGGAAAAAGGACACAAAACCGGGTGGGCTATAGCCTTGGGGGGTGGGGCTGGCCAACTTCGTCCGCCAGACTCGGAATGCCGTGAGACTTTGCGAGGGGGCTTCGTGTGCCAAAAGTAGGCCGCGGGCAAAGCCGCGCCCAAAAATAACCGCCCGAAGGCCGGGGTGCCAAGTTCGTCCAGCGGAGAAAGGGCACAAAAACGGGTGGGATATAGCCTTGGGGGGTGGGGCTGGCCCACTTCGTCCGCCGGACTTGGAATGCCGCGAGACATTGCGAGGGGCCTCCGTGTGCCAAAAATAGGCCAAGGGCATAGCCGCGCCCAAAAATAACCGCCCGAAGGCCGGGGCGCCAAGTTCGTCTAGCGGAAAAAGGCCACAAAAACGGGTTGGCTATATTCTTGGGGGGTGGGGCTGGCCAACTTCGTCCGCCGGACTCGTAATGCCGCGAGACTTTGCGAGGGGCCTCCGTGTGCCAAAAATAGGCCGCGGGCAAAGCCGCGGCCAAAAATAACCGCCCGAAGGTCGGGGCGCCAAGTTCGTCCAGCGGAAAAAGGCCACAAAAACAGGTGGGCTATAGCTTTGGGGGGTGGGGCTGGCCAACTTCGTCCGCCGGACTCGGAATGCCGCGAGTCTTTGCGAGGGGCCTCCGTGTGCCAAAAATAGGCCGTTGGAAAAGCCGCGCCCAAAAATAACCGCCCGAAGGCCGGGGCGCCAAGTTCGTCCAGCGGAAAAAGGCCACAAAAACGGGTGGGCCATAGCCTTGGGCGGTGGGGCAGGACAACTTCGTCCGCCGGACTCGGAATGCCGCGAGACTTTGCGAGGGGCCTCCGTGTGCCAAAAATAGGCCGCAGCCAAAGCCACGCCCAAAAATAACCGCCCGAAGGCCGGGGCGCCAAGTTCGTCCAGCGGAAAAAGGCCACAAAAACAGGTGGGCTATAGCCTTGGGGGGTGGGGCTGGCCAAATTCCTCCGCTGGACTCGGAATGCCGCGAAACTTTGCGAGGGGCCTCCGTGTGCCAAAAATAGGCCACGGGATAAGCCGCGCCCAAAAATAACCGCCCGAAGGCCGGGGCGCCATGTTCGTGCAGCGGAAAAAGGACACAAAACCGGGTGGGCTATAGCCTTGGGGGGTGGGGCTGGCCAACTTCGTCCGCCAGACTCGGAATGCCGCGAGACTTTGCGAGGGGGCTCCGTGTGCCAAAAAGAGGCCGCGGGCAAAGCAGCGCCCAAAAATAACCGCCGGAAGGCCGGGGTGCCAAGTTCGTCAAGCGGAGAAAGGGCACAAAAACGGGTGGGATATAGCCTTGTGGGGTGGGGCTGGCCCACTTCGTCCGCCGGACTTGGAATGCCGCGAGACATTGCGAGGGGCCTCCGTGTGCCAAAAATAGGCCATGGGCATAGCCGCGCCCAAAAATAACCGCCCGAAGGCCGGGGCGCCAAATTCGTCTAGCGGAAAAAGGCCACAAAAACGGGTTGGCTATATTCTTGGGGGGTGGGGCTGGCCAACTTCGTCCGCCGGACTCGTAATGCTGCGAGACTTTGCGAGGGGCCTCCGTGTGCCAAAAATAGGCCGCGGGCAAAGCCGCGGCCAAAAATAACCGCCCGAAGGTCGGGGCGCCAAGTTCGTCCAGCGGAAAAAGGCCACAAAAACAGGTGGGCTTTAGCTTTGGGGGGTGGGGCTGGCCAACTTCGTCCGCCGGACTCGGAATGCCGCGAGTCTTTGCGAGGGGCCTCCATGTGCCAAAAATAGGCCGTTGGAAAAGCCGCGCCCAAAAATAACCGCCCGAAGGCCGGGGCGCCAAGTTCGTCCAGCGGAAAAAGGCCACAAAAACGGGTGGGCGATAGCCTTGGGGGGTGGGGCAGGACAACTTCGTCCGCCAGACTCGGAATGCCGCGAGACTTTGCGAGGGGCCTCCGTGTGCCAAAAATAGGCCACGGCCAAAGCCACGCCCAAAAATAACTGCCCGAAGGCCGGGGCGCCAAGTTCGTCCAGCGGAAAATGGCCACAAAAACGGGTGGGCTATAGCCTTGGGGGGTGGGGCTGGCCATCTTCGTCCGCCGGACTCGGAATGCCGCGAGACTTTGCGAGGGGCCTCCGTGTGCCAAATATAGCCCGCGGGAGAAGCCGCACCCAAAAATAACTGCCCGAAGGCCGGGGCGCCAAGTTCGTCCAGCGGAAAAAGGCCACAAAAACAGGTGGGCTATAGCCTTGGGGGGTGGGGCTGGCCAAATTCCTCCGCTGGACTCGGAATGCCGCGAAACTTTGCGAGGGGCCTCCGTGTGCCCAAAATAGGCCACGGGAAAAGCCGCACCCAAAAATAACCGCCCGAAGGCCGGGGCGCCATGTTCGTCCAGCGGAAAAAGGCCACAAAAACGGGTGGGCTATAGCCTTGGGGGGTGGGGCTCGCCAACTTCGTCCGCCGGACTCGGAATGCCGCGAGACTTTGTGAGGGGCCACCGTGTGCCAAAAATAGGCCGCGGGAAAAGCCGCGCCCAATAATAACCAACCGAAGGCCGGGGCGCCAAGTTCGTCCAGTGGAAAAAGGCCACAAAAACGGGTGGGCTATAGCCTTGGGGGGTGGGGCTGGCCAACTTCGTCCGCCGGACTCGGAATGCCGCGAGACTTTGCGAGGGGCCTCCGTGTGCTAAAAATAGGCCGCGGGCAAAGCCGCGACCAAAAATAAACCACCGAAGGCCGGGGCGCCAAGTTCGTCCAGCGGAAAAAGGCCACAAAAACGGGTGGGCTATAGCCTTGGGGGGTGGGGCTGGCAAACTTCGTCCGCCGGACTCGGAATGCTACGAGACTTTGCGAGGGGCCTCCGTGTACCAAAAATAGGCCGCGGGCTAAGCCGCGCCCAAAAATAACTGCCCAAAGGCCGGGGCGCCAAGTTCGTCCAGCGGAAAAAGGCCACAAAAACGGGTGGGCTATAGCCTTGGGGGGTGGGGCTGGCCCACTTCGTCCGCCAGACTCGGAATGCCGCGAGACTTTGCGAGGTGCCTCCATGTGCCAAAAATAGGCCGCGGCCGAAGCCGCGCCCAAAAATAACCGCCCGAAGGCCGGGGCGACAAGTTCGTCCAGCGGAAAAAGGCCACAAAAACGGGTGGGCTATAGCCTTGGGGGGTGGGGCTGGCCAAATTCGTCCGCCGGACTCGGAATGCCGCGAGATTTTGCGAGGGGCCTCCGTGTGCCAAAAATAGGCCGCGGCCAAACCACGCCCAAAAATACCCGCCCGAAGCCCGGGGCGCCAAGTTCGTCCCGCGGAAAATGACCATAAAAATGGGTGGGCCATAGCCGTGGGGGGTGGGGCTGGCCCACTTCGTCCGCCGGACTCGGAATGCCGCGAGACTTTGCGAGGGGCCTCTGTGTGCCAAAAATAGGCCGTGGGTAAAGCCGCGCCCAAAAATAACCGCCCGAAGGCCGGGGCGCCATGTTCGTCCAGCGGAAAAAGGCCACAAAAACGGGTGGGCTATAGCCTTGGGGGGTGGGGCTGGCCAACTTCGTCCGCCGGGCTCGGAATGCCGCGAGACTTTGCGAGGGGCCTCCGTGTGCTAAAAATAGGCCGCGGACAAAGCCGCGACCAAAAATAAACCACCGAAGGCCGGGGCGCCAAGTTCGTCCAGCGGAAAAAGGCCACTAAAACGGGTGGGCTATAGCCTTGGGGGGTGGGGCTGGCAAACTTCGTCCGCCGGACTCGGAATGCTACGAGACTTTGCGAGGGGCCTCCGTGTACCAAAAATAGGCCGCGGGCAAAGCCGCGCCCAAAAATAACTGCCCGAAGGCCGGGGCGCCGAGTTCTTCCAGCGGAAAAAGGCCACAAAAACGGGTGGGCTATAGCCTTGGGGGGTGGGGCTGGCCCACTTCGTCCGCCAGACTCGGAATGCCGCGAGACGTTGCGAGGTGCCTCCATGTGCCAAAAATAGGCCGCGGCCGAAGCCGCGCCCAAAAATAACCGCCCGAAGGCCGGGGCGACAAGTTTGTCCAGCGGAAAAAGGCCACAAAAACGGGTGGGCTATAGCCTTGGGGGGTGGGGCTGGCCAACTTCGTCCGCCGGACTCGGAATGCCGCGAGATTTTGCGAGGGGCCTCCGTGTGCCGAAAATAGGCCGCGGCCAAACCACGCCCAAAAATAACCGCCCGAAGGCCGGGGCGCCAAGTTCGTCCCGCGGAAAATGACCATAAAAATGGGTGGGCCATAGCCGTGGGGGGTGGGGCTGGCCAACTTCGTCCGCCGGACTCGGAATGCCGCGAGACTTTGCGAGGGGCCTCTCTGTGCCAAAAATAGGCCGTGGGTAAAGCCGCGCCCAAAAATAACCGCCCGAAGGCCGGGGCGCCATGTTCGTCCAGCGCAAAAAGGCCACAAAAACGGGTGGGCTATAGCCTTGGGGGGTGGGGCTGGCCAAATTCGTCCGCTGGACTCGGAATGCCGCGAGATTTTGCAAGGGGCCTCCGTGTGCCAAAAATAGGCCGCGGGAAAAGCCGCGCCTAAAAATAACCAACCGAAGGCCGGGGCGCCAAGTTCGTCCAGCGGAAAAAGGCCACAAAAACGGGTGGGCTATAGCCTTGGGGGGTGGGGCTGGCCAACTTCGTCCGCCGGGCTCGGAATGCCGCGAGTCTTTGCGAGGGGCCTCCATGTGCTAAAAATAGGCCGCGGACAAAGCCGCGACCAAAAATAAACCACCGAAGGCCGGGGCGCCAAGTTCGTCCAGCGGAAAAAGGCCACAAAAACGGGTGGGCTATAGCCTTGGGGGGTGGGGCTGGCAAACTTCGTCCGCCGGACTCGGAATGCTACGAGACTTTGCGAGGGGCCTCCGTGTACCAAAAATAGGCCGCGGGAAGAGCCGCGCCCAAAAATAACTGCCCGAAGGCCGGGGCGCCAAGTTCGTCCAGCGGAAAAAGGCCACAAAAACGGGCGGGCTATAGCCTTGGGGGGTGGGGCTGGCCCACTTTGTCCGCCAGACTCGGAATGCCGCGAGACTTGGCGAGGTGCCTCCATGTGCCAAAAATAGGCCGCGGCCGAAGCCGCGCCCAAAAATAACCGCCCGAAGGCCGGGGCGACAAGTTCGTCCAGCGGAAAAAGGCCACAAAAACGGGTGGGCTATAGCCTTGGGGGGTGGGGCTGGCCAACTTCGTCCGCCGGACTCGGAATGCCGCGAGATTTTGCGAGGGGCCTCCGTGTGCCAAAAATAGGCCGCGGCCAAACCACGCCCAAAAATAACCGCCCGAAGGCCGGGGCGCCAAGTTCGTCCCGCGGAAAATGACCATAAATATGGGTGGGCCATAGCCGTGGGGGGTGGGGCTGGCCAACTTCGTCCGCCGGACTCGGAATGCCGCGAGACTTTGCGAGGGGCCTCTGTGTGCCAAAAATAGGCCGTGGGTAAAGCCGCGCCCAAAAATAACCGCCCGAAGGCCGGGGCGCCAAGTTCGTCCAGCGGAAAAAGGCCACAAAAACGGGTGGGCTATAGCCTTGGGGGGTGGGGCTGGCCAAATTCGTCCGCTGGACTCGGAATGCCGCGAGACTTTGCGAGGGGCCTCCGTGTGCCAAAAATAGGCCGTTGGAAAAGCCGCGCCCAAAAATAACCGCCCGAAGGCCGGGGCGGCAAGTTCGTCCATCGGAAAAAGGCCACAAAAACGGGTGGGCTATAGCCTTGGGGGGTGGGGCTGGCAAACTTCGTCCGCCGGACTCGGAATGCTACGAGACTTTGCGAGGGGCCTCCGTGTACCAAAAATAGGCCGCGGGCAAAGCCGCGCCCAAAAATAACTGCCCGAAGGCCGGGGCGCCAAGTTCGTCCAGCGGAAAAAGGCCACAAAAACGGGTGGGCTATAGCCTTGGGGGGTGGGGCTGGCCCACTTCGTCCGCCAGACTCGGAATGCCGCGAGACTTTGCGAGGTGCCTCCGTGTGCCAAAAATAGGCCGCGGCCGAAGCCGCGCCCAAAAATAACCGCCCGAAGGCCGGGGCGACAAGTACGTCCAGCGGAAAAAGGCCACAAAAACGGGTGGGCTATAGCCTTGGGGGGTGGGGTTGGCCCACTTCGTCCGCCAGACTCGGAATGCCGCGAGACTTTGCGAGGTGCCTCCATGTGCCAAAAATAGGCCGCGGCCAAAGCCGCGCCCAAAAATAACCGCCCGAAGGCCGGGGCGACAAGTTCGTCCAGCGGAAAAAGGCCACAAAAACGGGTGGGCTATAGCCTTGGGGGGTGGGGCTGGCCAACTTCGTCCGCCGGACTCGGAATGCCGCGAGATTTTGCGAGGGGCCTCCGTGTGCCAAAAATAGGCCGCGGCCAAACCACGCCCAAAAATAACCGCCCGAAGGCCGGGGCGCCAAGTTCGTCCCGCGGAAAATGACCATAAAAATGGGTGGGCCATAGCCGTGGGGGGTGGGGCTGGCCAACTTCGTCCGCCGGGCTCGGAATGCCGCGAGTCTTTGCGAGGGGCCTCCATGTGCTAAAAATAGGCCGCGGACAAAGCCGCGACCAAAAATAAACCACCGAAGGCCGGGGCGCCAAGTTCGTCCAGCGGAAAAAGGCCACAAAAACGGGTGGGCTATAGCCTTGGGGGGTGGGGCTGGCAAACTTCGTCCGCCGGACTCGGAATGCTACGAGACTTTGCGAGGGGCCTCCGTGTACCAAAAATAGGCCGCGGGAAAAGCCGCGCCCAAAAATAACTGCCCGAAGGCCGGGGCGCCAAGTTCGTCCAGCGGAAAAAGGCCACAAAAACGGGTGGGCTATAGCCTTGGGGGGTGGGGCTGGCCCACTTTGTCCGCCAGACTCGGAATGCCGCGAGACTTGGCGAGGTGCCTCCATGTGCCAAAAATAGGCCGCGGCCGAAGCCGCGCCCAAAAATAACCGCCCGAAGGCCGGGGCGACAAGTTCGTCCAGCGGAAAAAGGCCACAAAAACGGGTGGGCTATAGCCTTGGGGGGTGGGGCTGGCCAACTTCGTCCGCCGGACTCGGAATGCCGCGAGATTTTGCGAGGGGCCTCCGTGTGCCAAAAATAGGCCGCGGCCAAACCACGCCCAAAAATAACCGCCCGAAGGCCGGGGCGCCAAGTTCGTCCCGCGGAAAATGACCATAAAAATGGGTGGGCCATAGCCGTGGGGGGTGGGGCTGGCCAACTTCGTCCGCCGGACTCGGAATGCCGCGAGACTTTGCGAGGGGCCTCTGTGTGCCAAAAATAGGCCGTGGGTAAAGCCGCGCCCAAAAATAACCGCCCGAAGGCCGGGGCGCCAAGTTCGTCCAGCGGAAAAAGGCCACAAAAACGGGTGGGCTATAGCCTTGGGGGGTGGGGCTGGCCAAATTCGTCCGCTGGACTCGGAATGCCGCGAGACTTTGCGAGGGGCCTCCGTGTGCCAAAAATAGGCCGTGGCCAAAGCCGCGTCCAAAAATAACCGCCCGAAGGCCGGGGCGCCAAGTTCGTCCCGCGGAAAATGACCATAAAAATGGGTGGGCCATAGCCGTGGGGGGTGGGGCTGGCCAACTTCGTCCGCCGGACTCGGAATGCCGCGAGACATTGCGAGGGGACTCTGTGCGCCAAAAATAGGCCGTGGGTAAAGCCGCGCCCAAAAATAACCGCCCGAAGGCCGGGGCGCCAAGTTCGTCCAGCGGAAAAAGGCCACAAAAACGGGTGGGCTATAGCTTTGGGGGGTGGGGCTGGCCAACTTCGTCCGCCGGACTCGGAATGCCGCGAGACTTTGCGAGGGGCCTCCGTGTGCCAAAAATAGGCCGTTGGAAAAGCCGCGCCCAAAAATAACTGCCCGAAGGCCGGGGCGCCAAGTTCGTCCAGCGGAAAAAGGCCAACAAAACGGGTGGGCTATAGCCTTGGGGGGTGGGGCAGGACAACTTCGTCCGCCGGACTCGGAATGCCGCGAGACTTTGCGAGGGGCCTCCGTGTGCCAAAAATAGGCCGCGGCCAAAGCCACGCCCAAAAATAACCGCCCGAAGGCCGGGGCGCCAAGTTCGTCCAGCGGAAAATGGCCACAAAAACGGGTGGGCTATAGCCTTGTGGGGTGGGGCTGGCCATCTTCGTCCGCCGGACTCGGAATGCCGCGAGACTTTGCGAGGGGCCTCCGTGTGCCAAATATAGGCCGCGGGCAAAGCCGCGCCCAAAAATAACTGCCCGAAGGCCGGGGCGCCAAGTTCGTCCAGCGGAAAAAGGCCACAAAAACAGGTGGGCTATAGCCTTGGGGGGTTGGGCTGGCCAAATTCCTCCGCTGGACTCGGAATGCCGTGAAACTTTGCGAGGGGCCTCCGTGTGCCAAAAATAGGCCACGGGAAAAGCCGCGCCCCAAAATAACCGCCCGAAGGCCGGGGCGCCAAGTTCGTCCAGCGGAAAAAGGCCACAAAAACGGGTGGGCTATAGCCTTGGGGGGTTGGGCTGGCCAAATTCCTCCGCTGGACTCGGAATGCCGTGAAACTTTGCGAGGGGCCTCCGTGTGCCAAAAATAGGCCACGGGAAAAGCCGCGCCCCAAAATAACCGCCCGAAGGCCGGGGCGCCAAGTTCGTCCCGCGGAAAATGACCATAAAAATGGGTGGGCCATAGCCGTGGGGGGTGGGGCTGGCCAACTTCGTCCGCCGGACTCGGAATGCCGCGAGACTTTGCGAGGGGCCTCTGTGTGCCAAAAATAGGCCGTGGGTAAAGCCGCCCCCAAAAATAACCGCCCGAAGGCCGGGGCGCCAAGTTCGTCCTGCGGAAAAAGGCCACAAAAACGGGTGGGCTATAGCCTTGGGGGGTGGGGCTGGCCAAATTCGTCCGCTGGACTCGGAATGCCGCGAGACTTTGCGAGGGGCCTCCGTGTGCCGAAAATATGCCGTGGCCAAAGCCGCGTCCAAAAATAACCACCCGAAGGTCGGGGCGCCAAGTTCGTCCAGCGGAAAAAGGCCACAAAAACAGGTGGGTTATAGCTTTGGGGGGTGGGGCTGGCCAACTTCGTCCGCCGGACTCGGATTGCCGCGAGACTTTGCGAGGGGCCTCCGTGTGCCAAAAATAGGCCGTTGCAAAAGCCGCGCCCAAAAATAACCGCCCGAAGGCCGGGGCGGCAAGTTCGTCCATCGGAAAAAGGCCACAAAAACGGGTGGGCTATAGCCTTGGGGGGTGGAGCTGGCAAACTTCGTCCGCCAGACTCGGAATGCTACGAGACTTTGCGAGGGGCCTCCGTGTACCAAAAATAGGCCGCGGGCAAAGCCGCGCCCAAAAATAACTGCCCGAAGGCCGGGGCGCCAAGTTCGTCCAGCGGAAAAAGGCCACAAAAACGGGTGGGCTATAGCCTTGGGGGGTGGGGCTGACCCACTTCGTCCGCCAGACTCGGAATGCCGCGAGACTTTGCGAGGTGCCTCCGTGTGCCAAAAATAGGCCGCGGCCGAAGCCGCGCCCAAAAATAACCGCCCGAAGGCCGGGGCGACAAGTACGTCCAGCGGAAAAAGGCCACAAAAACGGGTGGGCTATAGCCTTGGGGGGTGGGGCTGGCCAAATTCTTCCGCTGGACGCGGAATGCCGCGAGATTTTTCGAGGGGCCTCCGTGTGCCAAAAATATGCCGTGGCCAAAGCCGCGTCCAAAAATAACCACCCGAAGGTCGGGGCGCCAAGTTCGTCCAGCGGAAAAAGGCCACAAAAACAGGTGGGCTATAGCCTTGGGGGGTGGGGCTGGCCAACTTCATCCGCCGGACTCGGAATGCCGCGAGATTTTGCGAGGGGCCTCCGTGTGCCAAAAATAGGCCGCGGCCAAACCACGCCCAAAAATAATAGCCCGAAGGCCGGGGCGCCAAGTTCGTCCCGCGGAAAATGACCATAAAAATGGGTGGGCCATAGCCGTGGGGGGTGGGGCTGGCCAACTTCGTCCGCCGGACTCGGAATGCCGCGAGACTTTGCGAGGGGCCTCTGTGTGCCAAAAATAGGCCGTGGGTAAAGCCGCGCCCAAAAATAACCGCCCGAAGGCCGGGGCAACAAGTTCGTCCAGCGGAAAAAGGCCACAAAAACGGGTGGGCTATAGCCTTGGGGGGTGGGGCTGGCCATCTTCGTCCGCCGGACTCGGAATGCTGCGAGACTTTGCGAGGGGCCTCCGTGTGCCAAATATAGGCCGCGGGCAAAGCCGCGCCCAAAAATAACTGCCCGAAGGCCGGGGCGCCAAGTTCGTCCAGCGGAAAAAGGCCACAAAAACAGGTGGGCTATAGCCTTGGGGGGTTGGGCTGGCCAAATTCGTCCGCTGGACTCGGAATGCTACGAGACTTTGCGAGGGGCCTCCATGTACCAAAAATAGGCCGCGGGCAAAGCCGCGCCCAAAAATAACTGCCCGAAGGCCGGGGCGCCAAGTTCGTCCAGCGGAAAAAGGCCACAAAAACGGGTGGGCTATAGCCTTGGGGGGTGGGGCTGGCCCACTTCGTCCGCCAGACTCGGAATGCCGCGAGACTTTGCGAGGTGCCTCCGTGTGCCAAAAATAGGCCGCGGCCGAAGCCGCGCCCAAAAATAACCGCCCGAAGGCCGGGGCGACTAGTACGTCCAGCGGAAAAAGGCCACAAAAACGGGTGGGCTATAGCCTTGGGGGGTGGGGCTGGCCAAATTCGTCCGCTGGACTCGGAATGCCACGAGACTTTGCGAGGGGCCTCCGTGTGCCAAAAATATGCCGTGGCCAAAGCCGCGTCCAAAAATAACCACCCGAAGGTCGGGGCGCCAAGTTCGTCCAGCGGAAAAAGGCCACAAAAACAGGTGGGCTATAGCTTTGGGGGGTGGGGCTGGCCGACTTCGTCCGCCGGACTCGGAATGCCGCGAGACTTTGCGAGGGGCCTCCGTGTGCCAAAAATAGCCCGTTGGAATAGCCGCGCCCAAAAATAACCGCCCGAAGGCCGGGGCGCCAAGTTCGTCCATCGGAAAAAGGCCACAAAAACGGGTGGGCTATAGCCTTGGGGGGTGGGGCAGGACAACTTCGTCCGCCGGACTCGGAATGCCGCGAGACTTTGCGAGGGGCCTCCGTGTGCCAAAAATAGGCCGCGGCCAAAGCCACGCACAAAAACAACCGCCCGAAGGCCGGGGCGCCATGTTCGTCCAGCGGAAAATGGCCACAAAAACGGGTGGGCTATAGCCTTGGGGGGTGGGGCTGGCCAAATTCGTCCGCTGGACTCGGAATGCCGCGAGACTTTGCGAGGGGCCTCCGTGTGCCAAAAATAGGCCGTGGCCAAAGCCGCGTCCAAAAATAACCGCCCGAAGGCCGGGGCGCCAAGTTCGTCCCGCGGAAAATGACCATAAAAATGGGTGGGCCATAGCCGTGGGGGGTGGGGCTGGCCAACTTCGTCCGCCGGACTCGGAATGCCGCGAGACATTGCGAGGGGACTCTGTGTGCCAAAAATAGGCCGTGGGTAAAGCCGCGCCCAAAAATAACCGCCCGAAGGCCGGGGCGCCAAGTTCGTCCAGCGGAGAAAGGCCACAAAAACGGGTGGGCTATAGCTTTGGGGGGTGGGGCTGGCCATCTTCGTCCGCCGGACTCGGAATGCCGCGAGACTTTGCGAGGGGCCTCCGTGTGCCAAATATAGGCCGCGGGCAAAGCCGCGCCCAAAAATAACTGCCCGAAGGCCGGGGCGCCAAGTTCGTCCAGCGGAAAAAGGCCACAAAAACAGGTGGGCTATAGCCTTGGGGGGTTGGGCTGGCCAAATTCGTCCGCTGGACTCGGAATGCTACGAGACTTTGCGAGGGGCCTCCATGTACCAAAAATAGGCCGCGGGCAAAGCCGCGCCCAAAAATAACTGCCCGAAGGCCGGGGCGCCAAGTTCGTCCAGCGGAAAAAGGCCACAAAAACGGGTGGGCTATAGCCTTGGGGGGTGGGGCTGGCCCACTTCGTCCGCCAGACTCGGAATGCCGCGAGACTTTGCGAGGTGCCTCCGTGTGCCAAAAATAGGCCGCGGCCGAAGCCGCGCCCAAAAATAACCGCCCGAAGGCCGGGGCGACAAGTACGTCCAGCGGAAAAAGGCCACAAAAACGGGTGGGCTATAGCCTTGGGGGGTGGGGCTGGCCAAATTCGTCCGCTGGACTCGGAATGCCACGAGACTTTGCGAGGGGCCTCCGTGTGCCAAAAATATGCCGTGGCCAAAGCCGCGTCCAAAAATAACCACCCGAAGGTCGGGGCGCCAAGTTCGTCCAGCGGAAAAAGGCCACAAAAACAGGTGGGCTATAGCTTTGGGGGGTGGGGCTGGCCGACTTCGTCCGCCGGACTCGGAATGCCGCGAGACTTTGCGAGGGGCCTCCGTGTGCCAAAAATAGCCCGTTGGAATAGCCGCGCCCAAAAATAACCGCCCGAAGGCCGGGGCGCCAAGTTCGTCCATCGGAAAAAGGCCACAAAAACGGGTGGGCTATAGCCTTGGGGGGTGGGGCAGGACAACTTCGTCCGCCGGACTCGGAATGCCGCGAGACTTTGCGAGGGGCCTCCGTGTGCCAAAAATAGGCCGCGGCCAAAGCCACGCACAAAAACAACCGCCCGAAGGCCGGGGCGCCATGTTCGTCCAGCGGAAAATGGCCACAAAAACGGGTGGGCTATAGCCTTGGGGGGTGGGGCTGGCCAAATTCGTCCGCTGGAGTCGGAATGCCGCGAGACTTTGCGAGGGGCCTCCGTGTGCCAAAAATAGGCCGTGGCCAAAGCCGCGTCCAAAAATAACCGCCCGAAGGCCGGGGCGCCAAGTTCGTCCCGCGGAAAATGACCATAAAAATGGGTGGGCCATAGCCGTGGGGGGTGGGGCTGGCCAACTTCGTCCGCCGGACTCGGAATGCCGCGAGACATTGCGAGGGGACTCTGTGTGCCAAAAATAGGCCGTGGGTAAAGCCGCGCCCAAAAATAACCGCCCGAAGGCCGGGGCGCCAAGTTCGTCCAGCGGAAAAAGGCCACAAAAACGGGTGGGCTATAGCTTTGGGGGGTGGGGCTGGCCAACTTCGTCCGCCGGACTCGGAATGCCGCGAGACTTTGCGAGGGGCCTCCGTGTGCCAAAAATAGGCCGTTGGAAAAGCCGCGCCCAAAAATAACTGCCCGAAGGCCGGGGCGCCAAGTTCGTCCAGCGGAAAAAGGCCAACAAAACGGGTGGGCTATAGCCTTGGGGGGTGGGGCAGGACAACTTCGTCCGCCGGACTCGGAATGCCGCGAGACTTTGCGAGGGGCCTCCGTGTGCCAAAAATAGGCCGCGGCCAAAGCCACGCCCAAAAATAACCGCCCGAAGGCCGGGGCGCCAAGTTCGTCCAGCGGAAAATGGCCACAAAAACGGGTGGGCTATAGCCTTGTGGGGTGGGGCTGGCCATCTTCGTCCGCCGGACTCGGAATGCCGCGAGACTTTGCGAGGGGCCTCCGTGTGCCAAATATAGGCCGCGGGCAAAGCCGCGCCCAAAAATAACTGCCCGAAGGCCGGGGCGCCAAGTTCGTCCAGCGGAAAAAGGCCACAAAAACGGGTGGGCTATAGCCTTGGGGGGTGGGGCTGGCCAAATTCGTCCGCTGGACTCGGAATGCCGCGAGACTTTGCGAGGGGCCTCCGTGTGCCAAAAATAAGCCGTGGGTAAAGCCGCGCCCAAAAATAACCGCCCGAAGGCCGGGGCGCCAAGTTCGTCCAGCGGAAAAAGGCCACAAAAACGGGTGGGCTATAGCCTTGGGGGGTGGGGCTGGCCAAATTCGTCCGCTGGACTCGGAATGCCGCGAGACTTTGCGAGGGGCCTCCGTGTGCCAAAAATATGCCGTGGCCAAAGCCGCGTCCAAAAATAACCACCCGAAGGTCGGGGCGCCAAGTTCGTCCAGCGGAAAAAGGCCACAAAAACAGGTGGGCTATAGCTTTGGGGGGTGGGGCTGGCCAACTTCGTCCGCCGGACTCGGATTGCCGCGAGACTTTGCGAGGGGCCTCCGTGTGCCAAAAATAGGCCGTTGGAAAAGCCGCGCCCAAAAATAACCGCCCGAAGGCCGGGGCGGCAAGTTCGTCCATCGGAAAAAGGCCACAAAAACGGGTGGGCTATAGCCTTGGGGGGTGGGGCTGGCAAACTTCGTCCGCCAGACTCGGAATGCTACGAGACATTGCGAGGGGCCTCCGTGTACCAAAAATAGGCCTCGGGCAAAGCCGCGCCCAAAAATAACTGCCCGAAGGCCGGGGCGCCAAGTTCGTCCAGCGGAAAAAGGCCACAAAAACGGGTGGGCTATAGCCTTGGGGGGTGGGGCTGGCCCACTTCGTCCGCCAGACTGGGAATGCCGCGAGACTTTGCGAGGTGCCTCCGTGTGCCAAAAATAGGCCGCGGCCGAAGCCGCGCCCAAAAATAACCGCCCGAAGGCCGGGGCGACAAGTACGTCCAGCGGAAAAAGGCCACAAAAACGGGTGGGCTATAGCCTTGGGGGGTGGGGCTGGCCAAATTCTTCCGCTGGACGCGGAATGCCGCGAGACTTTTCGAGGGGCCTCCGTGTGCCAAAAATATGCCGTGGCCAAAGCCGCGTCCAAAAATAACCACCCGAAGGTCGGGGCGCCATGTTCGTCCAGCGGAAAAAGGCCACAAAAACAGGTGGGCTATAGCCTTGGGGGGTGGGGCTGGCCAACTTCGTCCGCCGGACTCGGAATGCCGCGAGATTTTGCGAGGGGCCTCCGTGTGCCAAGAATAGGCCGCGGCCAAACCACGCCCAAAAATAATAGCCCGAAGGCCGGGGCGCCAAGTTCGTCCCGCGGAAAATGACCATAAAAATGGGTGGGCCATAGCCGTGGGGGGTGGGGCTGGCCAACTTCGTCCGCCGGACTCGGAATGCCGCGAGACTTTGCGAGGGGCCTCTGTGTGCCAAAAATAGGCCGTGGGTAAAGCCGCGCCCAAAAATAACCGCCCGAAGGCCGGGGCAACAAGTTCGTCCAGCGGAAAAAGGCCACAAAAACGGGTGGGCTATAGCCTTGGGGGGTGGGGCTGGCCATCTTCGTCCGCCGGACTCGGAATTCCGCGAGACTTTGCGAGGGGCCTCCGTGTGCCAAATATAGGCCGCGGGCAAAGCCGCGCCCAAAAATAACTGCCCGAAGGCCGGGGCGCCAAGTTCGTCCAGCGGAAAAAGGCCACAAAAACAGGTGGGCTATAGCCTTGGGCGGTTGGGCTGGCCAAATTCGTCCGCTGGACTCGGAATGCTACGAGACTTTGCGAGGGGCCTCCATGTACCAAAAATAGGCCGCGGGCAAAGCCGCGCCCAAAAATAACTGCCCGAAGGCCGGGGCGCCAAGTTCGTCCAGCGGAAAAAGGCCACAAAAACGGGTGGGCTATAGCCTTGGGGGGTGGGGCTGGCCCACTTCGTCCGCCAGACTCGGAATGCCGCGAGACTTTGCGAGGTGCCTCCGTGTGCCAAAAATAGGCCGCGGCCGAAGCCGCGCCCAAAAATAACCGCCCGAAGGCCGGGGCGACAAGTACGTCCAGCGGAAAAAGGCCACAAAAACGGGTGGGCTATAGCCTTGGGGGGTGGGGCTGGCCAAATTCGTCCGCTGGACTCGGAATGCCGCGAGACTTTGCGAGGGGCCTCCGTGTGCCAAAAATATGCCGTGGCCAAAGCCGCGTCCAAAAATAACCACCCGAAGGTCGGGGCGCCAAGTTCGTCCAGCGGAAAAAGGCCACAAAAACAGGTGGGCTATAGCTTTGGGGGGTGGGGCTGGCCGACTTCGTCCGCCGGACTCGGAATGCCGCGAGACTTTGCGAGGGGCCTCCGTGTGCCAAAAATAGCCCGTTGGAATAGCCGCGCCCAAAAATAACCGCCCGAAGGCCGGGGCGCCAAGTTCGTCCATCGGAAAAAGGCCACAAAAACGGGTGGGCTATAGCCTTGGGGGGTGGGGCAGGACAACTTCGTCCGCCGGACTCGGAATGCCGCGAGACTTTGCGAGGGGCCTCCGTGTGCCAAAAATAGGCCGCGGCCAAAGCCACGCACAAAAACAACCGCCCGAAGGCCGGGGCGCCAAGTTCGTCCAGCGGAAAATGGCCACAAAAACGGGTGGGCTATAGCCTTGGGGGGTGGGGCTGGCCATCTTCGTCCGCCGGACTCGGAATGCCGCGAGACTTTGCGAGGGGCCTCCGTGTGCCAAATATAGGCCGCGGGCAAAGCCGCGCCCAAAAATAACTGCCCGAAGGCCGGGGCGCCAAGTTCGTCCAGCGGAAAAAGGCCACAAAAACAGGTGGGCTATAGCATTGGGGGGTGGGGCTGGCCAAATTCCTCCGCTGGACTCGGAATGCCGCGAAACTTTGCGAGGGGCCTCCGTGTGCCAAAAATAGGCCACGGGAAAAGCCTCGTCCAAAAATAACCGCCCGAAGGCTGGGGCGCCATGTTCGTCCTGCGGAAAAAGGCCACAAAAACGGGTGGACTATAGCCTTGGGGGGTGGGGCTGGCCAACTTCGTCCGCCGGACTCGGAATGCCGCGAGACTTTGCGAGGGGCCTCCGTGTGCTAAAAATAGGACGCGGGCAAAGCCCCGACCAAAAATAAACCACCGAAGGCCGGGGCGCCAAGTTTGTCCAGCGGAAAAAGGCCACAAAAACGGGTGGGCTATAGCCTTGGGGGATGGGGCTGGCAAACTTCGTCCGCCGGACTCGGAATGCTACGAGACTTTGCGAGGGGCCTCCGTGTACCAAAAATAGGCCGTGGGCAAAGCCGCGCCCAAAAATAACTGCCCGAAGGCCGGGGCGCCAAGTTCGTCCAGCGGAAAAAGGCCACAAAAATGGGTGGGCTATAGCCTTGGGGGGTGGGGCTGGCCCACTTCGTCCGCCAGACTCGGAATGCCGCGAGACTTTGCGAGGTGCCTCCGTGTGCCAAAAATAGGCCGCGGCCGAAGCCGCGCCCAAAAATAACCGTCCGAAGGCCGGGGCGACAAGTACGTCCAGCGGAAGAAGGCCACAAAAACGGGTGGGCTATAGCCTTGGGGGGTGGGGCTGGCCAACTTCGTCCGCCGGACTCGGAATGCCGCGAGATTTTGCGAGGGGCCTCCGTGTGCCAAAAATAGGCCGCGGCCAAACCACGCCCAAAAATAACCGCCCGAAGGCCGGGGCGCCAAGTTCGTCCTGCGGAAAATGACCATAAAAATGGGTGGGCCATAGCCGTGGGGGGTGGGGTTGGCCAACTTCGTCCGCCGGACTCGGAATGCCGCGAGACTTTGCGAGGGGCCTCTGTGTGCTAAAAATAGGCCGCGGGCAAAGCGACGACCAAAAATAACCGCCCGAAGGCCGGGCGCCAAGTTCGACCAGCGGAAAAAGGCCACAAAAACGGGTGGTCTATAGCCTTGGGGGGTGGGGCTGGCTAACTTCATTCGCCGGACTCGGAATGCCGCGAGACTTTGTGCGGGGCCTCCGTGAGCCAAAACTACGTCGCGGACAAAGCCGCGCCCAAAAATAACCGTCCGAAGGCCGGGGCGCCAAGTTCGTCCAGCGGAAAATGGCCACAAAAACGGGTGGGCTATAGCCTTGGGGGGTGGGGCTGGCCCACTTCGTCCGCCGGACTCGGAATGCCGCGCGAATTTACGAGGAGCCTCCGTGTGCCAAAAATAGGCCGCGGGAAAAGCCGCGCCCAAAAATAACCGACCGAAGGCCAGGGCGCCAAGTTCGTCCAGCGGAAAAAGGCCACAAAAACGGGTGGGCTATAGCCTTGGGGGGTGGGGCTGGCCCACTTCGTCCGCCGGACTCGGAATGCCGCGAGACTTTGCGAGGGGCCTCCGTGTGCCAAAAATAGGCCGCGGGCAAAGCCGTACCCAAAAATAGCCGCCCGAAGGCCGGGGCGCGAAGTTCGTCCAGTGGAGAAAGGCCATAAACACGGGTGGGCTATAGCCTTGGGGGGTGGGGCTGGCCAACGTCGTCCGCCAGACTGGGAATGCCGCGATACTTTGCGAGGGGCCTCCGTGTGCCAAAAATAGGCCGCGGGCAAAGCCGCAACCAAAAATAACCGCCCGAAGGCCGGGGCGCCAGGTTCGTCCAGCGGAGAAAGGCCACAAAAACGGGTGGGTTATAGCCTTGGGGGGTGGGGCTGGCCAACTTCGTCCGCCGGACTCGGAATGCCGCGAGACTTTACGAGGGGCCTCCGTGTGCCAGAAATAGGCCGCGGGCAAAGCTGCGCCTAAAAATAGCCTCCCAAAGGCCGGGGCGCCAAGTTCGTCCAGCGGAAAAAGGCCACAAAAACGGGTGGGCTATAGCCTTGGGGGATGGGGTTGGCCAACTTCGTCCGCCGGACTCGGAATGCCGCGAGACTTTGCGAGGGGCCTCCGTGTGCCAAAAATAGGCCGCGGGCAAAGCCACGCCCAAAAATAACCGTCCGAAGGCCGGTGCGCCAAGTTCGTCCAGCGGAAAAAGGTCACAAAAACGGGTGGGCTATAGCCTTGGGGGGGGGGGTGGGGTTGGCCAAATTCGTCCGCCGGACTCGGAATGCCGCGAGACTTTGCGAGGGGCCTCCGTGTGCCAAAAATAGGCCGCGGGCAAATCTGCGCCCAAGAATAACCTCCCGAAGGCCGGGGCGCCAAGTTCGTCCAGCGGAAAAAGGCCACAAAAACGGGTGGGCTATAGCCTTGGGGGGTGGGGCTGGCCAACATCGTCCGCCGGACTCGGAATGCCGCGAGACTTTGCGAGGGGCCTCCGTGTGCCAACAATATGCCGCGGGCAAAGCCGAGACCAAGAATATCCGCCCGAAGGCCGGTGCGCCAAGTTCGTCCAGCGGAAAAAGGCTACAAAAACGGGTGGGCTATAGCCTTGGCGGGTGGGGCGGGCCAACTTCGTCCGCCGGACTCGGAATGCCGGGAGACTTTGCGAGGGGCCTCCGTGTGCCAAAAATAGGCCGCGGGAAAAGCCGCGCCCTAGAATAACCGCCCGAAGGCCGGGGCGCCAGGTTCGTCCAGCGGAAAAAGGCCACAAAAACGGGTGGGCTATAGCCTTGGGGGGTGGGGCTGGCCAACTTTGTCCGCCGGACTCGGAATGCCGCGAGACTTTGCGAGGGGCCTCCGTGTACCAAATATAGGCCGCGGTTAAAGCCGGACCCAAAAATAACCGACCGAAGGCCGGGGCGCCAAGTACGTCCAGCGGAAAAAGGCCACAAAAACGGGTGGGCTATAGCTTTGGGGGGTGGGGCTGGCCAACTTCGTCCGCCGGACTCGGAATGCCGGGAGACATTGCTAGGGGCCTCCGTTGCCAAAAATAGGCCGCGGCCAAAGCCACGCCCAAAAATAACCGCCCGACGGCTGGGGCGCCAAGTTCGTCCAGCGGAAAAAGGCCACAAAAATGGGTGGGCTATAGCCTTGGGGGGTGGGGATGGCCAACATCGTCCGCCGGACTCGGAATGCCGTGAGACTTTGCGCGGGGCCTCCGTGTGCCAAAAATAGGCCGCGGTTAAAGCCGCGCCCAAAAATAACCGCCCGAAGGCCGGGGCGCCAAGTTCGTCCAGCGGAAAAAGGCCACAAAAACGGGTGGGCTATAGCTTTGGGGGGTGGGGCTGGCCAACTTCGTCCGCCGGACTCGGAATGCCGGGAGACTTTGCTAGGGGCCTCCGTTGCCAAAAATAGGCCACGGCCAAAGCCACGGCCAAAAATAACCGCCCGACGGCTGGGGCGCCAAGTTCGTCCAGCGGAAAAAGGCCCCAAAAATGGGTGGGCTATAGCCTTGGGGGGTGGGGCTGGCCAACATCGTCCGCCGGACTCGGAATACCGTGAGACTTTGCGAGGGGCCTCCGTGTGCCAAAAATAGGCCGCGGGCAAAGCCGGACCCAAAAATAACCGACCGAAGGCCGGGGCGCCAAGTTCGTCCAGCGGAAAAAGGCCACAAAAACGGGTGGGCTATAGCGTTGGGGGGTGGGGCTGGCCAACTTCGTCCGCCGGACTCGGAATGCCGCGAGACTTTGCGAGGGGCCTCCGTGTGCCAAAAATAGGCCGCGGGCAAAGCCGGACCCAAAAATAACCGACCGAAGGCCGGTGCGCCAAGTTCGTCCAGCGGAAAAAGGCCACAAAAACGGGTGGGCTATAGCCTTGGCGGGTGGGGCTGGCCAACTTCATCCGCCGGACTCGGGATGCCGGGAGGCTTTGCGAGGGGCCTCCGTGTGCCAAAAATAGGCCGCGGGCAAAGCCGCGCCCTAGAATAACCGCCCGAAGGCCGGGGCGCCAGGTTCGTCCAGCGGAAAAAGGCCACAAAAACGGGTGGGCTATAGCCTTGGGGGGTGGGGCTGGCCAACTTTGTCCGCCGGACTCGGAATGCCGCAAGACTTTGCGAGGGGCCTCCGTGTACCAAAAAGAGGCTGCGGGGAAAGCCGCGCCCAAAAATAACCGCCCGAAGGCTGGGGCGCCAAGTTCGTCCAGCGGAAATAGGCCACAAAAACGGGTGGGCTATAGCCTTGGGGGGTGGGGTTGGCCAACTTCGTCCGCCGGACTTGGAATGCCGCGAGACTTTGCGAGGGGCCTCCGTGTACCATAAATAGGCCGCGGGCAAAGCCACGCCCAAAAATACGCGCCCGAAGGCCGGTGCGCCAAGTTCGTCCAGCGGAAAAAGGCCACAAAAACGGGTGGGCTATAGCCTTGGGGGGTGGGGCTGGCCAACTTCGTCCGCCGGACTCAGAATGCCGCGAGACTTTGCGAGGGGCCTCCGTGTGCCAAAAATAGGCCGCGGGCAAAGCCGGACCCAAAAATAACCGACCGAAGGCCGGTGCACCAAGTTCGTCCAGCGGAAAAAGGCCACAAAAACGGGTGGGCTATAGCTTTGGGCGGTGGGGCTGGCCAACTTCGTCCGCCGGACTCGGAATGCCGGGAGACTGTGCTAGGGGCCTCCGTTGCCAAAAATAGGTCACGGCCAAAGCCACGCCCAAAAATAACCGCCCGAAGGCTGGGGCGCCAAGTTCGTCCAGCGGAAAAAGGCCACAAAAACGGGTGGGCTATAGCCTTGGGGGGTGGGGCTGGGCAACATCGTCCGCCGGACTCGGAATGCCGCGATACTTTGCGAGGGGCCTCCGTGTGCAAAAAATAGGCCGCGGGCAAAGCCGCGCCCAAAAATAACCGCCCGAAGGCCGGGCCGCCAAGTTTGTCCAGCGAAAAAAGGCCCCAAAAACGGGTGGGCTATAGCTTTGGGCGGTGGGGCTGGCCAACTTCGTCCGCCGGACTCGGAATGCCGGGAGACTGTGCTAGGGGCCTCCGTTGCCAAAAATAGGTCACGGCCAAAGCCACGCCCAAAAATAACCGCCCGAAGGCTGGGGCGCCAAGTTCGTCCAGCGGAAAAAGGCCACAAAAACGGGTGGGCTATAGCCTTGGGGGGTGGGGCTGGGCAACTTCGTCCGCCGGACTCGGAATGCCGCGATACTTTGCGAGGGGCCTCCGTGTGCCAAAAATAGGCCGCGGGCAAAGCCGCGCCCAAAAATAACCGCCCGAAGGCCGGGCCGCCAAGTTTGTCCAGCGGAAAAAGGCCCCAAAAACGGGTGGGCTATAGCGTTGGGGGGTGGGGCTGGCCAACTTCGTCCGCCAGACTCGGAATGCCGCGAGACTTTGCGAGGGGCCTCCGTGTACCAAAAATAGGCCGCGGGCAAAGCCGGACCCAAAAATAACCGACCGAAGGCCGGTGCGCCAAGTTCGTCCAGCGGAAAAAGGCCACAAAAACGGGTGGGTTATAGCCTTGGGGGGTGGGGCTGGCCAACTTCTTCCGCGCGGACTCGGAATGGCGCGAGACTTTGCGAGGGGCCTCCGTGTGCCAAAAATATGCCGCGGGCAAAGCCGCGCCCAAGAATAACCGCCCGAAGGCCGGGGCGCCAAGTTCGTCCAGCGGAAAAAGGCCACAAAAACGGGTGGGCTATAGCGTTGGGCGGTGGGGCTTGCCAACTTCGTCCGCCGGACTCGGAATGCCGGGAGACTTTGCTAGGGGCCTCCGTTGCCAAAAATAGGCCACGGCCAAAGCCACGCCCAAAAATAACCGCCCGAAGGCTGGGGCGCCATGTTCGTCCAGCGGAAAAAGGCCACAAAAACGGGTGGGCTATAGCCTTGGGGGGTGGGGCTGGGCAACTTCGTCCTCCGGACTCGGAATGCCGCGAGACTTTGCGAGGGGCCTCCGTGTGCCAAAAATAGGCCGCGGGCAAAGCCGCGCCCATAAATAACCGCCCGAAGGCCGGGGCGCCAAGTTCGTCCAGCGGAAAAAGGCCACAAAAACGGGTGGGTTATAGCCTTGGGGGGTGGGGCTGGCCAACTTCTTCCGCGCGGACTCGGAATGGCGCGAGACTTTGCGAGGGGCCTCCGTGTGCCAAAAATATGCCGCGGGCAAAGCCGCGCCCAAGAATAACCGCCCGAAGGCCGGGGCGCCAAGTTCGTCCAGCGGAAAAAGGCCACAAAAACGGGTGGGCTATAGCTTTGGGCGGTGGGGCTGGCCCACTTCGTCCGCCGGACTCGGAATGCGGCAAGACTTTGCGAGGGGCCTCCGTGTGCCAAAAATAGGCCGCCCCCAAAAATAACCGCCCGAAGGCCGGGGCGCCAAGTTCGTCCAGCGGAAAAAAGTCACAAAAACGGGTGGGCTATAGCCTTGGGGGGTGGGGCTGGGCAACTTCGTCCGCCGGACTCGGAATGCCGCGATACTTTGCGAGGGGCCTCCGTGTGCCAAAAATAGGCCACGGGCAAAGCCGCGCCCAAAAATAACCGCCCGAAGGCCGGGCCGCCAAGTTTGTCCAGCGGAAAAAGGCCCCAAAAACGGGTGGGCTATAGCGTTGGGGGGTGGGGCTGGCCAACTTCGTCCGCCAGACTCAGAATGCCGCGAGACTTTGCGAGGGGCCTCCGTGTACCAAAAATAGGCCGCGGGCAAAGCCGGACCCAAAAATAACCGACCGAAGGCCGGTGCGCCAAGTTCGTCCAGCGGAAAAAGGCCACAAAAACGGGTGGGTTATAGCCTTGGGGGGTGGGGCTGGCCAATTTCTTCCGCGCGGACTCGGAACGGCACGAGACTCTGCGAGGGGCCTCCGTGTGCCAAAAATATGCCGCGGGCAAAGCTGCGCCCAAGAATAACCGCCCGAAGGCCGGGGCGCCAAGTTCGTCCAGCGGAAAAAGGCCACAAAAACGGGTGGGCTATAGCCTTGGGGGGTGGGGCTGGGCAACTTCGTCCTCCGGACTCGGAATGCCGGGAGACTTTGCTAGGGGCCTCCGTTGCCAAAAATAGGCCACGGCCAAAGCCACGCCCAAAAATAACCGCCCGAAGGCTGGGGCGCCAAGTTCGTCCAGCGGAAAAAGGCCACAAAAACGGGTGGGCTATAGCCTTGGGGGGTGGGGCTGGGCAACTTCGTCCTCCGGACTCGGAATGCCGCGATACTTTGCTAGGGGCCTCCGTGTGCCAAAAATAGGCCGCGGGCAAAGCCGCGCCCAAAAATAACCGCCCGAAGGCTGGGGCGCCAAGTTCGTCCAGCGGAAAAAGGCCACAAAAACGGGTGGGCTATAGCCTTGGGGGGTGGGGCTGGGCAACTTCGTCCTCCGGACTCGGAATGCCGCGAGACTTTGCGAGGGGCCTCCTTGTGCCAAAAATAGGCCGCGGGCAAAGCCGCGCCCATAAATAACCGCCCGAAGGCCGGGGCGCCAAGTTCGTCCAGCGGAAAAAGGCCACAAAAACGGGTGGGCTATAGCGTTGGGGGGTGGGGCTGGCCGACTTCGTCCGCCAGACTCGGAATGCCGCGAGAGTTTGCGAGGGGCCTCCGTGTCCCAAAAATCGGCCGCGGGCAAAGCCGGACCCAAAATTAACCGACCGAAGGCCGGTGCGCCAAGTTCGTCCAGCGGAAAAAGGCCACAAAAACGGGTGGTTTATAGCCTTGGGGGGTGGGGCTGGCCAACTTCTTCCGCGCGGACTCGGAATGGCGCGAGACTTTGCGAGGGGCCTCCGTGTGCCAAAAATATGCCGCGGGCAAAGCTGCGCCCAAGAATAACCGCCCGAAGGCCGGGGCGCCAAGTTCGTCCAGCGGAAAAAGGCCACAAAAACGGGTGGGCTATAGCTTTGGGGGGTGGGGCTGGCCAACTTCGTCCGCCGGACTCGGAATGCCGCGAGACTTTGCGAGGGGCCTCCGTGTGCCAAAAATAGGCCGCGGGCAAAGCCGGACCCAAAAATAACCGACCGAAGGCCGGTGCGCCAAGTTCGTCCAGCGGAAAAAGGCCACAAAAACGGGTGGGCTATAGCGTTGGGGGGTGGGGTTGTCCAACTTCATCCGCCGGACTCGGAATGCCGCGAGACTTTGCGAGGGGCCTCCGTGTGCCGAAAATAGGCCACGGACAAAGCCGTGCCCAAGAATAACCGCCCGAAAGCCGGGGCGCCAAGTTCGTCCAGCGGAAAAAGGCCACAAAAACGGGTGGGTTATAGCTTTTGGCGGTGGGGCTGGCCCACTTCGTCCGCCGGACTCGGAATGCGGCAAGACTTTGCGAGGGGCCTCCGTGTGCCAAAAATAGGCCGCCCCCAAAAATAACCGCCCGAAGGCCGGGGCGCCAAGTTCGTCCAGCGGAAAAAAGCCACAAAAACGGGTGGGCTATAGCCTTGGGGGGTGGGGCTGGGCAACTTCGTCCGCCGGACTCGGAATGCCGCGATACTTTGCGAGGGGCCTCCGTGTGCCAAAAATAGGCCGCGGGCAAAGCCGCGCCCAAAAATAACCGCCCGAAGGCCGGGCCGCCAAGTTTGTCCAGCGGAAAAAGGCCCCAAAAACGGGTGGGCTATAGCGTTGGGGGGTGGGGCTGGCCAACTTCGTCCGCCAGACTCGGAATGCCGCGAGACTTTGCGAGGGGCTCCGTGTACCAAAAATAGGCCGCGGGCAAAGCCGGACCCAAAAATAACCGACCGAAGGCCGGTGCGCCAAGTTCGTCCAGCGGAAAAAGGCCACAAAAACGGGTGGGTTATAGCCTTGGGGGGTGGGGCTGGCCAACTTCTTCCGCGCGGACTCGGAATGGCGCGAGACTTTGCGAGGGGCCTCCGTGTGCCAAAAATAGGCCGCGGGCAAAGCCGCGCCCATAAATAACCGCCCGAAGGCCGGGGCGCCAAGTTCGTCCAGCGGAAAAAGGCCACAAAAACGGGTGGGCTATAGCTTTGGGCGGTGGGGCTGGCCAACTTCGTCCGCCGGACTCGGAATGCCGGGAGACTTTGCTAGGGGCCTCCGTTGCCAAAAATAGGGCACGGCCAAAGCCACGCCCAAAAATAACCGCCCGTGGGCTGGGGCGCCAAGTTCGTCCAGCGGAAAAAGGCCACAAAAACGGGTGGGCTATAGCCTTGGGGGGTGGGGCTGGGCAACTTCATCCGCCGGACTGGGAATGCCGCGAGACATTTCGAGGGGCCTCTGTGTGCCAAAAATAGGCCGCGGGCAAAGCCGCGCCCAAAAATAACCGCCCGAAGGCTGGGGCGCCAAGTTCGTCCAGCAGAAAAAGGCCACAAAAACGGGTGGGCTATAGCCTTGGGGGGTGGGGCTGGGCAACTTCGTCCTCCGGACTCGGAATGCCGCGAGACTTTGCGAGGGGCCTCCGTGTGCCAAAAATAGGCCGCGGGCAAAGCCGCGCCCATAAATAACCGCCCGAAGGCCGGGGCGCCAAGTTCGTCCAGCGGAAAAAGGCCACAAAAACGGGTGGGCTATAGCGTTGGGGGGTGGGGCTGGCCAACTTCGTCCGCCGGACTCGGAATGCCGGGAGACTTTGCTAGGGGCCTCCATGTGCCAAAAATAGGCCGCGTACAAAGCCGCGCCCAAAATTACCCACCCGAAGGCCGGGGTGCCAAGTTCGTCCAGCGGAAAAAGGCCACAAAAACGGGTGGGCTATAGCTTTGGGCGGTGGGGCTGGCCAACTTCGTCCGCCGGAGTCGGAATGCCGGGAGACTTTGCTAGGGGCCTCCGTTGCCAAAAATAGGCCACGGCCAAAGCCACGCCCAAAAATAACCGCCCGAAGGCTGGGGCGCCAAGTTCGTCCAGCGGAAAAAGGCCACAAAAACGGGTGGGCTATAGCCTTGGGGGGTGGGGCTGGGCAACTTCGTCCTCCGGACTCGGAATGCCGCGAGACTTTGCGAGGGGCCTCCGTGTCCCAAAAATAGGCCGCGGGCAAAGCCGCGCCCATAAATAACCGCCCGAAGGCCGGGGCGCCAAGTTCGTCCAGCGGAAAAAGGCCACAAAAACGGGTGGGCTATAGCGTTGGGGGGTAGGGCTGGCCAACTTCGTCCGCCGGACTCGGAATGTCGTGAGACTTTGCGAGGTGCCTCCGTGTGCCAAAAATAGGGCGCGGGCAAAGCCGGACCCAAAAATAACCGACCGAAGGCCGGTGCGCCAAGTTCGTCCAGCGGAAAAAGGCCACAAAAACGGGTGGGCTATAGCTTTGGGCGGTGGGGCTGGCCAACTTCGTCCGCCGGACTCGGAATGCGGCAAGACTTTGCGAGGGGCCTCCGTGTGCCAAAAATAGGCCGCCCCCAAAAATAACCGCCCGAAGGCCGGGGCGCCAAGTTCGTCCAGCGGAAAAAAGCCACAAAAACGGGTGGGCTATAGCCTTGGGGGGTGGGGCTGGGCAACTTCGTCCGCCGGACTCGGAATGCCGCGATACTTTGCGAGGGGCCTCCGTGTGCCAAAAATAGGCCGCGGGCAAAGCCGCGCCCAAAAATAACCGCCCGAAGGCCGGGCCGCCAAGTTTGTCCAGCGGAAAAAGGCCCCAAAAACGGGTGGGCTATAGCGTTGGGGGGTGGGGCTGGCCAACTTCGTCCGCCAGACTCGGAATGCCACGAGACTTTGCGAGGGGCCTCCGTGTGCCAAAAATAGGCTGCGGGAAAGCCGCGCCCATAAATAACCGCCCGAAGGCCGGGGCGCCAAGTTCGTCCAGCGGAAAAAGGCCACAAAAACGGGTGGGCTATAGCGTTGGGGGGTGGGGCTGGCCAACTTCGTCCGCCGGACTCGGAATGCCGCGAGACTTTGCGAGGGGCCTCCGTGTGCCAAAAATAGGCCACGGACAAAGCCGCGCCCAAGAATAACCGCCCGAAGGCCGGGGCACCAAGTTCGTCCAGCGGAAAAAGGCCACAAAAACGGGTGGGCTACAGCTTTGGGCGGTGGGGCTGGCCAACTTCGTCCGCCGGACTCGGAATGCGGCAAGACTTTGCGAGGGGCCTCCGTGTGCCAAAAATAGGCCGCCCCCAAAAATAACCGCCCGAAGGCCGGGGCGCCAAGTTCGTCCAGCGGAAAAAAGCCACAAAAACGGGTGGGCTATAGCCTTGGGGGGTGGGGCTGGGCAACTTCGTCCGCCGGACTCGGAATGCCGCGAAACTTTAAGAGGGGCCTCCGTGTGCCAAAAATAGGCCGCGGGCAAAGCCGCGCCCAAGAATAACCGCCCGAAGGCCGGGCCGCCAAGTTTGTCCAGCGGAAAAAGGCCCCAAAAACGGGTGGGCTATAGCGTTGGGGGGTGGGGTTGGCCAACTTCGTCCGCCAGACTCAGAATGCCGCGAGACTTTGCGAGGGGCCTCCGTGTACCAAAAATAGGCCGCGGGCAAAGCCGGACCCAAAAATAACCGACCGAAGGCCGGTGCGCCAAGTTCGTCCAGCGGAAAAAGGCCACAAAAACGGGTGGGCTATAGCCTTTGGGGGGTGGGGCTGGCCAACTTCTTCCGCGCGGTCTCGGAATGGCGCGAGACTTTGCGAGGGGCCTCCGTGTGCCAAAAATATGCCGCGGGCAAAGCCGCGCCCAAGAATAACATCCCGAAGGCCGGGGCGCCAAGTTCGTCCAGCAGAAAAAGGCCACAAAAACGGGTGGGCTATAGCTTTGGGCGGTGGGGCTGGCCAACTTCGTCCGCCGGACTCGGAATGCCGGGAGACTTTGCTAGGGGCCTCCGTTGCCAAAAATAGGCCACGGCCAAAGCCACGCCCAAAAATAACCGCCCGAAGGCTGGGGCGCCAAGTTCGTCCAGCGGAAAAAGGCCACAAAAACGGGTGGGCTATAGCCTTGGGGGGTGGGGCTGGGCAACTTCGTCCTCCGGACTCGGAATGCCGCGAGACTTTGCGAGGGGCCTCCGTGTGCCAAAAATAGGCCGCGGGCAAAACCGCGCCCATAAATAACCGCCCGAAGGCCGGGTCGCCAAGTTCGTCCAGCGGAAAAAGGCCACAAAAACGGGTGGGCTATAGCGTTGGGGGGTGGGGCTGGCCAACTTCTTCCGCCGGACTCGGAATGCCGCGAGACTTTGCGAGGGGCCTCCGTGTGCCAAAAATAGGCCGCGGGCAAAGCCGGACCCAAAAATAACCGACCGAAGGCCGGTGCGCCAAGTTCGTCCAGCGGAAAAAGGCAACAAAAACGGGTGGGCTATAGCGTTGGGGGGTGGGGTTGGCCAACTTCATCCGCCGGACTCGGAATGCCGCGAGACTTTGCGAGGGGCCTCCGTGTGCCGAAAATAGCCCACGGACAAAGCCGCGCCCAAGAATAACCGCCCGAAGGCCGGGGCGCCAAGTTCGTCCAGCGGAAAAAGGCCACAAAAACGGGTGGGCTATAGCCTTGGGGGGTGGGGCTGGGCAACTTCGTCCGCCGGACTCGGAATGCCGCGATACTTTGCGAGGGGCCTCCGTGTGCCAAAAATAGGCCGCGGGCAGAGCCGCGCCCAAAAATAACCGCCCGAAGGCCGGGCCGCCAAGTTTGTCCAGCGGAAAAAGGCCCCAAAAACGGGTGGGCTATAGCGTTGGGGGGTGGGGCTGGCCAACTTCGTCCGCCGGACTCGGAATGCCGCGAGACTTTGCGAGGGGCCTCCGTGTGCCAAAAATAGGCCGCGGGTAAAGCCGCGCCCAAAAATACCCGCCCGAAGGCCGGTGCGCCAAGTTCGTCCAGCGGAAAAAGGCCACAAAAACGGATGGGCTATAGCCTTAGGGGGTGGGGCTGGTCAACTTCGTCCGCCGGACTCAGAATGCCGCGAGACTTTGCGAGGGGCCTCCGTGTACCAAAAAGAGGCTGCGGGGAAAGCCGCGCCCAAAAATAACCGCCCGAAGGCTGGGGCGCCAAGTTCGTCCAGCGGAAAAAGGCCACAAAAACGGGTGGGCTATAGCCTTGGGGGGTGGGGTTGGCCGACTTCGTCCGCCGGACTTGGAATGCCGCGAGACTTTGCGAGGGGCCTCCGTGCACCAAAAATAGACGCGGGCAAAGCCGCGCCCAAAAATACGCGCCCGAAGGCCGGTGCGCCAAGTTCGTCCAGCGGAAAAAGGCCACAAAAATGGGTGGGCTATAGCCTTGGGGGGTGGGGCTGGCCAACTTCGTCCGCCGGACTCAGAATGCCGCGAGACTTTGCGAGGGTCCTCCGTGTGCCAAAAATAGGCCGCGGGCAAAGCTGGACCCAAAAATAACCGACCGAAGGCCGGTGCGCCAAGTTCGTCCAGTGGAAAAAGGCCACAAAAACGGGTGGGCTATAGCTTTGGGCGGTGGGGCTGGCCAACTTCGTCCGCCGGACTCGGAATGCCGGGAGACTTTGCTAGGGGCCTCCGTTGCCAAAAATAGGTCACGGCCAAAGCCACGCCCAAAAATAACCGCCCGAAGGCTGGGGCGCCAAGTTCGTCTAGCGGAAAAAGGCCACAAAAACGGGTGGCCTATAGCCTTGGTGGGTGGGGCTGGGCAACTTCGTCCGCCGGACTCGGAATGCCGCGATACTTTGCGAGGGGCCTCCGTGTACCAAAACTAGGCCGCGGACAAAGCCGCGCCCAAAAATAACCGCCCGAAGGCCGGGCCGCCAAGTTTGTCCAGCGGAAAAAGGCCCCAAAAACGGGTGGGCTATAGCGTTGGGGGGTGGGGCTGGCCAACTTCGTCCGCCAGACTCGGAATGCCGCGAGACTTTGCGAGGGGCCTCCGTGTACCAAAAATAGGCCGCGGGCAAAGCCAGACCCAAAAATAACCGACCGAAGGCCGGTGCGCCAAGTTCGTCCAGCGGAAAGAGGCCACAAAAACGGGTGGGCTATAGCCTTGGGGGGTGGGGCTGGCCAACTTCTTCCGCGCGGACTCGGAATGGCACGAGACTTTGCGAGGGGCCTCCGTGTGCCAAAAATATGCCGCGGGCAAAGCCGCGCCCAAGAATAACCGCCCGAAGGCCGGGGCGCCAAGTTCGTCCAGCGGAAAAAGGCCACAAAAACGGGTGGGCTATAGCTTTGGGCGGTGGGGCTGGCCAACTTCGTCCGCCGGACTCGGAATGCCGCGAGACTTTGCGAGGGGCCTCCGTGTGCCAAAAATAGGCCGCGGGCAAATCCGGACCCAAAAATAACCGACCGAAGGCCGGTGCGCCAAGTTCGTCCAGCGGAAAAAGGCCACAAAAACGGGTGGGCTATAGCTTTGGGCGGTGGGGCTGGCCAACTTCGTCCGCCGGACTCGGAATGCCGGGAGACTTTGCTAGGGGCCTCTGTTGCCAAAAATAGGCCGCGGGCAAAGCCGCGCCCAAAAATAACCGCCCGAAGGCCGGGGCGCCAAGTTCGTCCAGCGGAAAAAGGCCACAAAAACGGGTGGGCTATAGCGTTGGGGGGTGGGGCTGGCCAACTTCGTCCGCCAGACTCGGAATGCCGCGAGACTTTGCGAGGGGCCTCCGTGTGCCAAAAATAGGCCGCAGGCAAAGCCGGACCCAAAAATAACCGACTGAAGGCCGGTGCGCCAAGTTCGTCCAGCGGAAAAAGGCCACAAAAACGGGTGGGCTATAGCCTTGGGGGGTGGGGTTGGCCAACTTCATCCGCCGGACTCGGAATGCCGCGAGACTTTGCGACGGGCCTCCTTGTGCCGAAAATAGGCCACGGACAAAGCCGCGCCCAAGAATAACCACCCGAAGGCCGGGGCGCCAAGTTCGTCCAGCGGAAAAAGGCCACAAAAACAGGTGGGCTATAGCCTTGGGGGGTGGGGTTGGCCAACTTCGTCCGCCGGACACGGAATGCCGCGAGACTTTGCGAGGGGCCTCCGTGTGCCAAAAATAGGCCGCGGGCAAAGCCGCTCCCAAAAATACCCGCCCGAAGGCCGGTGCGCCAAGTTCGTCCAGCGGAAAAAGGCCACAAAAACGGATGGGCTTTAGCCTTGGGGGGTGGGGCTGGCCAACTTCGTCCGCCGGGCTCGGAATGCCGTGAGACTTTGCTAGGGGCCTCCGTGTGCCAAAAATAGGCCGCGGCCAAAGCCACGCCCAAAAATAACCGCCCGAAGGCTGGGGCGCCAAGTTCGTCCACCGGAAAAAGGCCACAAAAACGGGTGGGCTATAGCCTTGGGGGATGGGGCCGGCCAACTTCTTCCGCGCGGACTCGGAATGCCACGAGACTTTGCGAGGGGCTTCCGTGTGCCAAAAATATGCCGCGGGCAAAGCCACGCCCAAGAATAACCGCCCGAAGGCCGGGGCGCCAAGTTCGTCCAGCGGAAAAAGGCCACAAAAACGGGTGGGCTATAGCCTTCGGGGGTGGGGCTGGTCAACTTCGTCCGCCGGATTCGGAATGCCGCGAGACTTTGTGAGGGGCCTCCGTGTGCCAAAAATAGGCCGCGGGCAAAGCCGGACCCAAAAATAACCGACCGAAGGCCGGTGCGCCAAGTTCGTCCAGCGGAAAAAGGCCACAAAAACGGGTGGGCTATAGCCTTGGGGGGTGGGGCTGGCCAACTTCGTCCGCCGGATTCGGAATGCCGCGAGACTTTGTGAGGGGCCTCCGTGTGCCAAAAATAGGCCGCGGGCAAAGCCGGACCCAAAAATAACCGACCGAAGGCCGGTGCGCCAAGTTCGTCCAGCGGAAAAAGGCCACAAAAACGGGTGGGCTATAGCCTTGGGGGGTGGGGCTGGCCAACTTCGTCCGCCGGACTCAGAATGCCGCGAGACTTTGCGAGGGGCCTCCGTGTGCCAAAAATAGGCCGCGGGTAAAGCCGCGCCCAAGAATAACCGCCCGAAGGCCGGGGCGCGAAGTTCGTCCAGTGGAAAAAGGCCACAAAAACGGGTGGGCTATAGCCTTGGGGGGTGGGGCTGGCCAATTTCGTCCGCCGGACAACTTCTTCCGCAGGGCTCGGAATACCGCGAGACTTTGCGAGGGGCCTCCGTGTGCCAAAAATAGGCCGCGGGTAAAGCCGCGCCCAAAAATAACCGCCCGAAGGCCGGGGCGCCAAGTTCATCCAGCGGAAAAAGGCCACAAAAACAGGTGGGCTATAGCCTTGGGGGGTGGGGCTGGCCAACTTTGTCCGCCGGACTCGGAATGCCGCGAGACTTTGCGAGGGGCCTCCGTGTACCCAAAATAGGCCACGGGGAAAGCCGCGCCCAAAAATAACCGCCCGAAGGCCGGGGCGCCAAGTTTGTCCTGTGGAAAAAGGCCACAAAAACAGGTGGGCTATAGCCTTGGGGGGTGGGGCTGGCCCACTTTGTCCGCCGGACTTGGAATGCCGCGAGACTTTGCGAGGGGCCTCCGTGTACCAAAAATAGGCCACGGGGAAAGCCGCGCCCAAAAATAACCGCCCGAAGGCCGGGGCTCCAAGTTTGTCCAGCGGAAAAAGGCCACAAAAACGGGTGGGTTATAGCCTTGGGGGGTGGGGCTGGCCGACTTCGTCCGCCGGACTCGGAATGCCGCGAGACTTTGCGACGGGCCTCCGTGTGCCGAAAATAGGCCACGGAAAAAGCCGCGCCCAAGAATAACCGCCCGAAGGCCGGGGCGCCAAGTTCGTCCAGCGGAAAAAGGCCACAAAAACAGGTGGGCTATAGCCTTGGGGGGTGGGGTTGGCCAACTTCGTCCGCCGGACTCGGAATGCCACTAGACTTTGCGAGGGGCCTCCGTGTGCCAAAAATAGGCCGCGGGCAAAGCCGCTCCCAAAAATACCCGCCCGAAGGCCGGTGCGCCAAGTTCGTCCAGCGGAAAAAGGCCACAAAAACGGATGGGCTTTAGCCTTGGGGGGTGGGGCTGGCCAACATTCGTCCGCCGGACTCAGAATGCCGCGAGACTTTGCGAGGAGCCTCCGTGTACTAAAAATAGGCCGCGGGGAAAGCCGCGCCCAAAAATAACCGCCCGAAGGCCGCGGCGCCAAGTTCGTCCAGCGGAAAAAGGCCACAAAAACGGGTGGGCTATAGCCTTGGGGGTGTGGGGTTGGCCAAATTCGTCCGCCGGACTCGGAATGCCGCGAGACTTTGCGAGGGGCCTCCGTGTGCCAAAAATAGGGCGCGGCCAAAGCCACGCCCAAAAATAACCGCCCGAAGGCTGGGGCGCCAAGTTCGTCCACCGGAAAAAGGCCACAAAAACGGGTGGGCTATAGCCTTGGGGGATGGGGCCGGCCAACTTCTTCCGCGCAGACTCGGAATGCCACGAGACTTTGCGAGGGGCCTCCGTGTGCCAAAAATATGCCGCGGGCAAAGCCGCGCCCAAGAATAACCGCCCGAAGGCCGGGGCGCCAAGTTCGTCCAGCGGAAAAAGGCCACAAAAACTGGTGGGCTATAGCCTTGGGGGGTGGGGTTGGCCAATTTCATCCGCTGGACTCGGAATGCCGCGAGACTTTGCGAGGGGCGTCCGTCTGCCAAAAATAGGCCACGGACAAAGCCGCGCCCAAGAATAACCGCCCGAAGGCCGGGGCGCCAAGTTCGTCCAGCGGAAAAAGGCCACAAAAACGGGTGGGCTATAGCCTTGGGCGGTGGGGCTGGTCAACTTCGTCCGCCGGATTCGGAATGCCGCGAGACTTTGTGAGGGGCCTCCGTGTGCCAAATATAGGCCGCGGGCAAAGCCGGACCCAAAAATAACCGACCGACGGCCGGTGCGCCAAGTTCGTCCAGCGGAAAAAGGCCACCAAAACGGGTGGGCTATAGCCTTGGGGGGTGGGGCTGGCCAACTTCGTCCGCCGGACTTAGAATGCCGCGAGACTTTGCGAGGGGCCTCCGTGTGCCAAAAATAGGCCGCGGGTAAAGCCGCGCCCAAGAATAACCGCCCGAAGGCCGGGGCGCCAAGTTCGTCCAGTGGAAAAAGGCCACAAAAACGGGTGGGCTATAGCCTTGGGGGGTGGGGCTGGCCAATTTCGTCCGCCGGACAACTTCTTCCGCAGGGCTCAGAATGCCGCGAGACTTTGCGAGGGGCCTCCGTGTACCAAAAATAGGCCACGGGGAAAGCCGCGCCCAAAAATAACCGCCCAAAGGCCGGGGCGCCAAGTTCATCCAGCGGAAAAAGGCCACAAAAACAGGTGGGCTATAGCCTTGGGGGGTGGGGCTGGCCAACTTTGTCCGCCGGACTCGGAATGCCGCGAGACTTTGCGAGGGGCCTCCGTGTACTAAAAATAGGCCACGGGGAAAGCCGCGCCCAAAAATAACCGCCCGAAGGCCGGGGCGCCAAGTTTGTCCAGCGGAAAAAGGCCACAAAAACGGGTGGGCTATAGCCTTGGGGGGTGGGGCTGGCCAACTTCGTCCGCCGGACTCGGAATGCCGGGAGACTTTGCGAGTGGCCTCCGTGTGCCAAAAATAGGCCACGGGAAAAGCGCGCCCAAAAATAACCACCCGAAGGCCGGGGCGCCAAGTTCGTCCAGCGGAAAAAGGCCACAAAAACGGGTGGGCTATAGCCTTGGGGGGTGGGGCTGGCCAACTTCGTCCGCCGGACTCGGAATGCCGTGAGACTTTGCGAGCGGCCTCCGTGTGCCAAAAATAGGCCACGGGAAAAGCGCGCCCAAAAATAACCGCCCGAAGGCCGGGGCGCCAAGTTCGTCCAGCGGAAAAAGGCCACAAAAACGGGTGGGTTATAGCCTTGGGGGGTGGGGCTGGCCGACTTCGTCCGCCGGACTCAGAATGCCGCGAGACTTTGCGAGGGGCCTCCGTGTGCCAAAAATAGGCCGCGGGTAAAGCCGCGCCCAAGAATAACCGCCCGAAGGCCGGGGCGCCAAGTTCGTCCAGTGGAAAAAGGCCACAAAAATGGGTGGGCTATAGCCTTGGGGGGTGGGGCTGGCCAATTTCGTCCGCCGGACAACTTCTTCCGCAGGGCTCGGAATACCGCGAGACTTTACGAGGGGCCTCCGTGTGCCAAAAATAGGCCGCGGGTAAAGCCGCGCCCAAAAATAACCGCCCGAAGGCCGGGGCGCCAAGTTCATCCAGCGGAAAAAGGCCACAAAAACAGGTGGGCTATAGCCTTGGGGGGTGGGGCTGGCCAACTTTGTCCGCCGGACTCGGAATGCCGCGAGACTTTGCGAGGGGCCTCCGTGTACCAAAAATAGGCCACGGGGAAAGCCGCGCCCAAAAATAACCGCCCGAAGGCCGGGGCGCCAAGTTTGTCCTGTGGAAAAAGGCCACAAAAACAGGTGGGCTATAGCCTTGGGGGGTGGGGCTGGCCCACTTTGTCCGCCGGACTTGGAATGCCGCGAGACTTTGCGAGGGGCCTCCGTGTACCAAAAATAGGCCACGGGGAAAGCCGCGCCCAAAAATAACCGCCCGAAGGCCGGGGCGCCAAGTTTGTCCAGCGGAAAAAGGCCACAAAAACGGGTGGGCTATAGCCTTGGGGGGTGGGGCTGGCCAACTTCGTCCGCCGGACTCGGAATGCCATGAGACTTTGCGAGCGGCCTCCGTGTGCCAAAAATAGGCCACGGGAAAAGCACGCCCAAAAATAACCGCCCGAAGGCCGGGGCGCCAAGTTCGTCCAGCGGAAAAAGGCCACAAAAACGGGTGGGTTATAGCCTTGGGGGGTGGGGCTGGCCGACTTCGTCCGCCGGACTCGGAATGCCGCGAGACTTTGCGACAGGCCTCCGTGTGCCGAAAATAGGCCACGGACAAAGCCGCGCCCAAGAATAACCGCCCGAAGGCCGGGGCGCCAAGTTCGTCCAGCGGAATAAGGCCACAAAAACAGGTGGGCTATAGCCTTGGGGGGTGGGGTTGGCCAACTTCGTCCGCCGGGCTCGGAATGCCGCGAGACTTTGCTAGGGTTCTCCGTGTGCCAAAAATAGGCCGCGGCCAAAGCCATGCCCAAAAATAACCGCCCGAAGGCTGGGGCGCCAAGTTCGTCCAGCGGAAAAAGGCCACAAAAACAGGTGGGCTATAGCCTTGGGGGGTGGGGTTGGCCAACTTCGTCCGCCGGGCTCGGAATGCCGCGAGACTTTGCTAGGGTTCTCCGTGTGCCAAAAATAGGCCGCGGCCAAAGCCATGCCCAAAAATAACCGCCCGAAGGCTGGGGCGCCAAGTTCGTCCAGCGGAAAAAGGCCACAAAAACGGGTGGGTTATAGCCTTGGGGGGTGGGGCTGGCCGACTTCGTCCGCCGGACTCGGAATGCCGCGAGACTTTGCGAGGGGCCTCCGTGTGCCAAAAATAGGCCACGGGGAAAGCCGCGCCCAAGAATAACCTCCCGAAAGCCGGGGCGCCAAGTTCGTCCAGTGGAAAAAGGCCACAAAAACGGGTGGGCTATAGCCTTGGGGGGAGGGGCTGGCCAACTTCGTCCGCCGGACAACTTCTTCCGCCGGGCTTGGAATGCCGCGAGACTTTGTGAGGGGCCTCCGTGCACCAAAAATAGGCCGCGGGCAAAGCCGCGCCCTAGAATAACCGCCCGAAGGCCGGGGCGCCAGGTTCGTCCAGCGGAAAAAGGCCACAAAAACGGGTGGGCTATAGCCTTGGGGGGTGGGGCTGGCCAACTTTGTCCGCCGGACTCGGAATGCCGCGAGACGTTGCGAGGGGCCTCCGTGTACCAAAAATAGGCCGCGGGGAATGCCGCGCCCAAAAATAACCACCCGAAGGCCGGGGCGCCAAGTTCGTCCAGCGGAAAAAGGCAACAAATACGGGTGGGCTATAGCTTTGGGGGGTGGGGCTGGCCCACTTCGTCCGCCGGGCTCGGAATGCTGTGAGACTTTGCTAGGGGCCTCCGTGTGCCAAAAATAGGCCGCGGCCAAAGCCGCGCCCAAAAATAACTGCCCGAAGGCCGGGGCGCCAAGTTCGTCCAGCGGAAAATGGCCACAAAAACGGGTGGGTTATAGCCTTGGGGGGTGGGGCTGGCCGACTTCGTCCGCCGGACTCGGAATGCCGCGAGACTTTGCGAGGGTCCTCCGTGTGCCAAAAATAGGCCACGGGGAAAGCCGCGCCCAAGAATAACCTCCCGAAAGCCGGGGCGCCAAGTTCGTCCAGTGGAAAAAGGCCACAAAAACGGGTGGGCTATAGCCTTGGGGGGAGGGGCTGGCCAACTTCGTCCGCCGGACAACTTCTTCCGCCGGGCTCGGAATGCCGCGAGACTTTGTGAGGGGCCTCCGTGCGCCAAAAATAGGCCGCGGGCAAAGCCGCGCCCTAGAATAACCGCCCGAAGGCCGGGGGCGCCAGGTTCGTCCAGCGGAAAAAGGCCACAAAAACGGGTGGGCTATAGCCTTGGGGGGTGGGGCTGGCCAACTTTGTCCGCCGGACTCGGAATGCCGCGAGACGTTGCGAGGGGCCTCCGTGTACCAAAAATAGGCCGCGGGGAATGCCGCGCCCAAAAATAACCGCCCGAAGGCTGGGGCGCCAAGTTTGTCCAGCGGAAAACACAAAAACGGGTGGGCTATAGCCTTGGGGGGTGGGGCTGGCCAACTTCGTCCGCCGGACTCAGAATGCCGCGAGCCTTTGCGAGGGTCCTCCGTGTGCCAAAAATAGGCCGCGGGTAAAGCCGCGCCCAAGAATAACCGCCCGAAGGCCGGGGCGCCAAGTTCGTCCAGTGGAAAAAGGCCACAAAAACGGGTGGGCTATAGCCTTGGGGGGTGGGACTGGCCCACTTCGTCCGCCGGACAACTTCTTCCGCAGGGCTCGGAATACCGCGAGATTTTGCGAGGGGCCTCCGTGCGCCAAAAATAGGCCGCGGACAAAGCCGCGCCCTAGAATAACCGCCTGAAGGCCGGGGCGCGAGGTTCATCCAGCGGAAAAAGGCCACAAAAACAGGTGGGCTATAGCCTTGGGTGGTGGGGCTGGCCAACTTTGTCCGCCGGACTTGGAATGCTGCGAGACTTTGCGAGCGGCCTCCGTGTGCCAAAAATAGGCCACGGGAAAAGCGCGCCCAAAAATAACCGCCCGAAAGCCGGGGCGCCAAGTTCGTCCAGCGGAAAAAGGCCACAAAAAGGGGTGGGTTATAGCCTTGGGGGGTGGGGCTGGCCGACTTCGTCCGCCGGACTCGGAATGCCGCGAGACTTTGCGAGGGGCCTCCGTGTACCAAAAATAGGCCGCGGGGAATGCCGCGCCCAAAAATAACCGCCCGAAGGCCGGGGCGCCAAGTTCGTCCAGCGGAAAAAGGCCACAAAAACGGGTGGGCTATAGCTTTGGGGGGTGGGGCTGGCCCACTTCGTCCGCCGGGCTCGGAATGCCGTGAGACTTTGCTAGGGGCCTCCGTGTGCCAAAAATAGGCCGCGGCCAAAGCCACGCCCAAAAATAACCGCCCGAAGGCTGGGGCGCCAAGTTCGTCCAGCGGAAAAAGGCCATAAAAACGGGTGGGCTATAGCCTTGGGGGGTGGGGCTGGCCAACATCGTCCGCCGGACTCGGAATGCCGCGAGACTTTGCGAGGGGCCTCCGTGTACCAAAAATAGGCCACGGGGGAAGCCGCGCCCAAAAATAACCGCCCGAGGACCGGGGCGCCAAGTTCGTCCAGCGGAAAAAGGCCACAAAAACGGGTGGGCTATAGCGTTGGGGGGTGGGGCCGGCCAACTTCTTCCGCGCGGACTCGGAATGCCACGAGACTTTGCGACGGGCCTCCGTGTGCCAAAAATATGCCATGGGCAAAGCCGCGCCCATGAATAACTGCCCGAAGGCCGGGGCGCCAGGTTCGTCCAGCGGAAAAAGGCCACAAAAACGGGTGGGCTATAGCCTTGGGGGGTGGGGCTGGCCAACTTTTCCCGCCGGACTCGGAATGCCGCGAGACGTTGCGAGGGGCCTCCGTGTACCAAAAATAGGCCACGGGGAATGCCACGCCCAAAAATAACCGCCCGAAGGCCGGGGCGCCAAGTTCGTCCAGCGGAAAAAGGCCACAAAAACGGGTGGGCTATAGCTTTGGGGGGTGGGGCTGGCCCACTTCGTCCGCCGGGCTCGGAATGCCGTGAGACTTTGCTAGGGTTCTCCGTGTGCCAAAAATAGGCCGCGGCCAAAGCCATGCCCAAAAATAACCGCCCGAAGGCTGGGGCGCCAAGTTCGTCCAGCGGAAAAAGGCCATAAAAACGGGTGGGCTATAGCCTTGGGGGGTGGGGCTGGCCAACATCGTCCGCCGGACTCGGAATGCCGCGAGACTTTGCGAGGGGCCTCCGTGTACCAAAAATAGGCCACGGGGAAAGCCGCGCCCAAAAATAACCGCCCGAAGGCCGGGGCGCCAAGTTTGTCCAGCGGAAAAAGGCCACAAAAACGGGTGGGCTATAGCCTTGGGGGGTGGGGCTGGCCACTTCGTCCGCCGGACTCGGAATACCGCGAGACTATGCGAGCGGCCTCCATGTGCCAAAGATAGGCCACGGGAAAAGCGCGCCCAAAAATAACCGCCCGAAGGCCGGGGCGCCAAGTTCGTCCAGCGGAAAAAGGCCACAAAAACGGGTGGGTTATAGCCTTGGGGGGTGGGGCTGGCCGACTTCGTCCGCCGGACTCGGAATGCCGCGAGACTTTGCGAGGGGCCTCCGTGTGCCAAAAATAGGCCACGGGGAAAGCCGCGCCCAAGAATAACCTCCCGAAGGCCGGGGCGCCAAGTTCGTCCAGTGGAAAAAGGCCACAAAAACGGGTGGGCTATAGCCTTGGGGGGAGGGGCTGGCCAACTTCGTCCGCCGGACAACTTCTTCCGCCGGGCTCGGAATGCCGCGAGACTTTGTGAGGGGGCTCCGTTCGCCAAAAATAGGCCGCGGGCAAAGCCGCGCCCTAGAATAACCGCCCGAAGGCTGGGGCGCCAGGTTCGTCCAGCGGAAAAAGGCAACAAAAACGGGTGGGCTATAGCCTTGGGGGGTGGGGCTGGCCAACTTTGTCCGCCGGACTCGGAATGCCGCGAGACATTGCGAGGGGCCTCCGTGTACCAAAAATAGGCCACGGGGAATGCCACGCCCAAAAATAACCGCCCGAAGGCCGGGGCGCCAAGTTCGTCCAGCGGAAAAAGGCCACAAAAACGGGTGGGCTATAGCCTTGGGGGGTGGGGCTGGCCAACTTCGTCCGCCGGACTCGGAATGCCGCGAGACTATGCGAGCGGCCTCCGTGTGCCAAAAATAGGCCACGGGAAAAGCGCGCCCAAAAATAACCGCCCGAAAGCCGGGGGCGCCAAGTTCGTCCAGCGGAAAAAGGCCACAAAAAAGGGGTGGGTTATAGCCTTGGGGGATGGGGCTGGCCGACTTCGTCTGCCGGACTCGGAATGCCGCGAGACTTTGCGAGGGGCCTCCGTGTGCCAAAAATAGGCCACGGGGAAAGCCGCGCCCAAGAATAACTCCCGAAGGCCGGGGCGCCAAGTTCGGTCCAGTGGAAAAAGGCCACAAAAACGGGTGGGCTATAGCCTTGGGGGGAGGGGCTGGCCAACTTCGTCCACCGGACAACTTCTTCCGCCGGACTCGGAATGCCGCGAGACTTTGTGAGGGGCCTCCGTGCGCCAAAAATAGGCCGCGGGCAAAGCCGCGCCCTAAAATAACCGCCCGAAGGCCGGGGCGCCAGGTTCGTCCAGCGGAAAAAGGGCACAAAAACGGGTGGGCTATAGCCTTGGGGGGTGGGGCTGGCCAACTTTGTCCGCCGGACTCGGAATGCCGCGAGACATTGCGAGGGGCCTCCGTGTACCAAAAATAGGCCGCGGGGAATGCTGCGCCCAAAAATAACCGCCCGAAGGCCGGGGCGCCAAGTTCGTCCAGTGGAAAAAGGCCACAAAAACGGGTGGGCTATAGCTTTGGGGGGTGGGGCTGGCCCACTTCGTCTGCCGGGCTCGGAATGCCGTGAGACTTTGCTAGGGGCCTCCGTGTGCCAAAAATAGGCCGCGGCCAAAACCACGCCCAAAAATAACCGCCCGAAGGCTGGGGCACCAAGTTCGTCCAGCGGAAAAAGGCCATAAAAACGGGTGGGCTATAGCCTTGGGGGGTGGGGCTGGCCAACATCGTCCGCCGGACTCGGAATGCCGCGAGACTTTGCGAGGGGCCTCCGTGTACCAAAAATAGGCCGCGGGCAAAGCCGGACCCAAAAATAACCGCCCGAAGGCCGGTGCGCCAAGTTCGTCCAGCGGAAAAAGGCCACAAAAACGGGTGGGCTATAGCCTTGGGGGGTGGGGCCGGCCAACTTCTTCCGCGCGGACTCGGAATGCCACGAGACTTTGCGAGGGGCCTCCGTGTGCCAAAAATATGCCGTGGGCAAAGCCGCGCCCATGAATAACTGCCCGAAGGCCGGGGCGCCAAGTTCGTCCAGCAGAAAAAGGCCACAAAAACGGGTGGGCTATAGCCTTGGGGGGTGGGGTTGGCGTACTTCATCTGCCGGACTCGGAATGCCGCGAGACTTTGCGAGGGGCCTCCGTCTGCCAAAAATAGGCCATGGACAAAGCCGCGCCCCAGAATAACCTCCCGAAGGCCGGGGCGCCAAGTTCGTCCAGCGGAAAAAGGCCACAAAAACGGGTGGGCTATAGCCTTGGGGGGTGGGGCTGGCGAACTTCGTCCGCCGGACTCGGAATCCCACGAGACTTTGCGAGGGGCCTCCGTGTACCAAAAATAGGCCGCGGGCAAAGCCGGACCCAAAAATGACCGCCCGAAGGCCGGTGCGCCAAGTTCGTCCAGCGGAAAAAGGCCACAAAAACGGGTGGGCTATAGCCTTGGGGGGTGGGGCCGGCCAACTTCTTCCGCGCGGACTCGGAATGCCACGAGACTTAGCGAGGGGCCTCCGTGTGCCAAAAATATGCCGTGGGAAAAGCCGCGCCCATGAATAACCGCCCGAAGGCCGGGGCGCCAAGTTCGTCCAGCGGAAAAAGGACACTAAAACGGGTGAGCTATAGCCTTGGGGGGTGGGGCTAGCCAACTTCGTCCGCCGGACTCAGAATGCCGCGAGACTTTTCGAAGGGCCTCCATGTGCCAAAAAGAGGCCGCGGGCAAAGCCGCGTTAAAAAATAACCGCCCGAAGGCCGGGGGCGCGAAGTTCGTCCAGCGGAAAAAGGCCACAAAAACGGGTGGGCTATAGCCTTGGGGGGTGGGGCCGGCCCACTTCGTCCGCCGGACTCGGAATGCCGCGAGACTTTACGAGGGGCCTCCGTGTGCCAAAAATAGGTCGGGGACAAAGCCGCGCCCAAAAATAACCGCCCGAAGGCTGGGGCGCCAAGTTCGTACAGCGGAAAAAGGCCACAAAAACGGGTGGGCTATAGACTTGGGGGGTGGGGCTGGCCCACTTCGTCCGCCGGATTCGGAATGCCGCGAGACTTTGCGAGGGGCCTCCGTGTGCCAAAAATAGGCTGCGGGAAAAGCCGCGCCCAAAAATAACCGCCCGAAGGCCGGGGAGCCAAGTTCGTACAGCGGAAAAAGGCCACAAAAACGGGTGGGGTATAGCCTTGGGGAGTGGGGCCGGCCGACTCGTCCGCCGGACTCGGAATGCCACGAGACTTTGCGAGGGGCCTCCGTGTGCCAAAAATAGGCCGCGGACAAAGCCGCACCCAAAAATAACTGCCCGAAGGCCGGGGCGCCAAGTTCGTCCAGCGGAAAAAGGCCACAAAAACGGGCGGGCTATAGCCTTGGGGGGTGGGCTGGCCCACTTCGTCCGCCGGACTCGGAATGCCGCGAGACTTTGTAAGGGGCCTCCTTGTGCCAAAAATAGGCCGCGGGCAAAGCCGCGCCCAAAAAAAACCGCCCGAAGGCCGGGGCGCCATGTTCGTCCAGCGGAAAAAGGCCACAAAAATGGGTGGGCTATAGCCTTGGGGGGTGGGGCTGGCCGACTTCGTCCGCCGGACTCGGAATGCCGCGAGACTTTGCGAGGGTCCTCCGTGTGCATAAAATAGGCCGCGGACAAAGCTGCACCCAAAAATAACCGCCCGAAGGCCGGGGCGCCAAGTTCGTCCAGCGGAAAAAGGCCACAAAAACGGGTGGGCTATATCCTTGGGGGGTGGCGCTGGCCCACTTCGTCCGCTGGACTCGGAATGCCGCGAGACTTTGCGAGGGGCCTCCGTGAGCCAAAAATAGACCGCTGGCAAACCCGCGTCCAAAAATTACCGCCCGAAGGCCTGGGCGCCAAGTTCGTCCAGCGGGAAAAGGCCACAAAACCGGGTGGGCTACAGCCTTGGGGGGTGGGGCTGGCTAATTTCGTCCGCCGGACCCGGAATGCCGCGACACTCTGCGAGGGGCTTCCGTGTGCCAAAAATAGGCCGCGGGCAAAGCCGCACCCAAAAATAACCGCCCGAAGGCCGGGGCGCCAAGTTCGTCCAGCGGAAAAAGGCCACAAAAACGGGTGGGCTATAGCCTTGGGGGGTGGGGCTGGCCAACTTCGTCCGCCGGACCCGGAATGCCGCTAGACATTGCGAGGCGCCTCCGTGTGCCAAAAATAGGCCGCGGGCAAAGCCGTGCCCAAAAATAACCGCCCGAAGGCCGGGGCGCCAAGTTCGTCCAGCAGAAAAAGGCCACAAAAACGGGTGGGCTATAGCCTTGGGGGGTGGGGCTGCCCAACTTCGTCCGCCGGACTCGGAATGCCGCGAGACTTTGCGACGGGCCTCCGTGTGCCAAAAATAGGCCGCGGGCAAAGCCGCACTCTAAAATAACCACCCGTACGCCGGGGCGCCAAGTTCGTCCAGCGGAAAAAGGCCACTAAAACGGGTGAGCTATAGCCTTGGGGGGTGGGGCTAGCCAACTTCGTCCGCCGGACTCAGAATGCCGCGAGACTTTTCGAAGGGCCTCCATGTGCCAAAAATAGGCCGCGGGCAAAGCCGCGTTAAAAAATAACCGCCCGAAGGCCGGGGGCGCGAAGTTCGTCCAGCGGAAAAAGGCCACAAAAACGGGTGGGCTATAGCCTTGGGGGGTGGGGCCGGCCCACTTCGTCCGCCGGACTCGGAATGCCGCGAGACTTTACGAGGGGCCTCCGTGTGCCAAAAATAGGTCGGGGACAAAGCCGCGCCCAAAAATAACCGCCCGAAGGCTGGGGCGCCAAGTTCGTACAGCGGAAAAAGGCCACAAAAACGGGTGGGCTATAGCCTTGGGGGGTGGGGCTGGCCCACTACGTCCGCCGGATTCGGAATACCGCGAGACTTTGCGAGGGGCCTCCGTGTGCCAAAAATAGGCTGCGGGAAAAGCCGCGCCCAAAAATAACCGCCCGAAGGCCGGGGAGCCAAGTTCGTACAGCGGAAAAAGGCCACAAAAACGGGTGGGGTATAGCCTTGGGGGGTGGGGCTGGCCGACTCGTCCGCCGGACTCGGAATGCCGCGAGACTTTGCGAGGGGCCTCCGTGTGCCAAAAATAGGCCGCGGACAAAGCCGTACCCAAAAATAACTGCCCGAAGGCCGGGGCGCCAAGTTCGTCCAGCGGAAAAAGGCCACAAAAACGGGCGGGCTATAGCCTTGGGGGGTGGGCTGGCCCACTTCGTCCGCCGGACTCGGAATGCCGCGAGACTTTGTAAGGGGCCTCCTTGTGCCAAAAATAGGCCGCGGGCAAAGCCGCGCCCAAAAATAACCGCCCGAAGGCCGGGGCGCCAAGTTCGTCCAGCGGAAAAAGGCCACAAAAACGGGTGGGCTATAGCCTTGGGGGGTGGGGCTGGCCAACTTCGTCCGCCGGACCCGGAATGCCGCTAGACATTGCGAGGCGCCTCCGTGTGCCAAAAATAGGCCGCGGGCAAAGCCGTGCCCAAAAATAACCGCCCGATGGCCGGGGCGCCAAGTTCGTCCAGCGGAAAAATGCCACAAAAACGGGTGGGCTATAGCCTTGGGGGGTGGGGCTGGCCCACTTCGTCCGCCGGACTCAGAATGCGGCGAGACTTTGCGAGGGGCCTCCGTGTGCCAAAAATAGGCCGCGGGCAAAGCCGCACTTAAAAATAACCGCCCGAAGGCCGGGGCGCCAAGTTCGTCCAGCGGAAAAAGGCCACAAAAACGGGTGGGCTATATCCTTGGGGGGTGGCGCTGGCCCACTTCGTCCGCTGGACTCGGAATGCCGCGAGACTTTGCGAGGGGCCTCCGTGAGCCAAAAATAGACCGCTGGCAAACCCGCGTCCAAAAATTACCGCCCGAAGGCCTGGGCGCCAAGTTCGTCCAGCGGGAAAAGGCCACAAAACCGGGTGGGCTACAGCCTTGGGGGGTGGGGCTGGCTAATTTCGTCCGCCGGACCCGGAATGCCGCGACACTCTGCGAGGGGCTTCCGTGTGCCAAAAATAGGCCGCGGGCAAAGCCGCACCCAAAAATAACCGCCCGAAGGCCGGGGCGCCAAGTTCGTCCAGCGGAAAAAGGCCACAAAAACGGGTGGGCTATAGCCTTGGGGGGTGGGGCTGGCCAACTTCGTCCGCCGGACCCGGAATGCCGCTAGACATTGCGAGGCGCCTCCGTGTGCCAAAAATAGGCCGCGGGCAAAGCCGTGCCCAAAAATAACCGCCCGAAGGCCGGGGCGCCAAGTTCGTCCAGCAGAAAAAGGCCACAAAAACGGGTGGGCTATAGCCTTGGGGGGTGGGGCTGCCCAACTTCGTCCGCCGGACTCGGAATGCCGCGAGACTTTGCGACGGGCCTCCGTGTGCCAAAAATAGGCCGCGGGCAAAGCCGCACTCTAAAATAACCACCCGTACGCCGGGGCGCCAAGTTCGTCCAGCGGAAAAAGGCCACTAAAACGGGTGAGCTATAGCCTTGGGGGGTGGGGCTAGCCAACTTCGTCCGCCGGACTCAGAATGCCGCGAGACTTTTCGAAGGGCCTCCATGTGCCAAAAATAGGCCGCGGGCAAAGCCGCGTTAAAAAATAACCGCCCGAAGGCCGGGGGCGCGAAGTTCGTCCAGCGGAAAAAGGCCACAAAAACGGGTGGGCTATAGCCTTGGGGGGTGGGGCCGGCCCACTTCGTCCGCCGGACTCGGAATGCCGCGAGACTTTACGAGGGGCCTCCGTGTGCCAAAAATAGGTCGGGGACAAAGCCGCGCCCAAAAATAACCGCCCGAAGGCTGGGGCGCCAAGTTCGTACAGCGGAAAAAGGCCACAAAAACGGGTGGGCTATAGCCTTGGGGGGTGGGGCTGGCCCACTACGTCCGCCGGATTCGGAATACCGCGAGACTTTGCGAGGGGCCTCCGTGTGCCAAAAATAGGCTGCGGGAAAAGCCGCGCCCAAAAATAACCGCCCGAAGGCCGGGGAGCCAAGTTCGTACAGCGGAAAAAGGCCACAAAAACGGGTGGGGTATAGCCTTGGGGGGTGGGGCTGGCCGACTCGTCCGCCGGACTCGGAATGCCGCGAGACTTTGCGAGGGGCCTCCGTGTGCCAAAAATAGGCCGCGGACAAAGCCGTACCCAAAAATAACTGCCCGAAGGCCGGGGCGCCAAGTTCGTCCAGCGGAAAAAGGCCACAAAAACGGGCGGGCTATAGCCTTGGGGGGTGGGCTGGCCCACTTCGTCCGCCGGACTCGGAATGCCGCGAGACTTTGTAAGGGGCCTCCTTGTGCCAAAAATAGGCCGCGGGCAAAGCCGCGCCCAAAAATAACCGCCCGAAGGCCGGGGCGCCAAGTTCGTCCAGCGGAAAAAGGCCACAAAAACGGGTGGGCTATAGCCTTGGGGGGTGGGGCTGGCCAACTTCGTCCGCCGGACCCGGAATGCCGCTAGACATTGCGAGGCGCCTCCGTGTGCCAAAAATAGGCCGCGGGCAAAGCCGTGCCCAAAAATAACCGCCCGATGGCCGGGGCGCCAAGTTCGTCCAGCGGAAAAATGCCACAAAAACGGGTGGGCTATAGCCTTGGGGGGTGGGGCTGGCCCACTTCGTCCGCCGGACTCAGAATGCGGCGAGACTTTGCGAGGGGCCTCCGTGTGCCAAAAATAGGCCGCGGGCAAAGCCGCACTTAAAAATAACCGCCCGAAGGCCAGGGCGCCAAGTTCGTCCAGCGGAGAAAGGCCACTAAAACGGGTGGGCTATAGCCTTGGGGGGTGGGGATGGCCCACTTCGTCCGCCGGACACGGAATGCCGCGAGACTTTGCGAGGAGCCTCCGTGTGCCAAAAATAGGCCGCGGGGAAAGCCGCGCCCAAAAATAACCGCCCGAAGGCTGGGGCGCCATATTCGTCCAGCGGAAAAAGGCCACAAAAACGGGTGGGCTATAGCCTTGGGGGGTGGGGCTGGCCACCTTCGTCCGCCGGACTCGGAATGCCGCGAGACTTTGCGAGGGGCCTCCGTTTGCCAAAAATAGGCCGTGGGCAAAGCCGCGCCCAAAAATAACCGCCCGAAGGCCGGGGCGCCAAATTCGTCCAGCGGAAAAAGGCCACAAAAACGGGTGGGCTATAGCCTGGGGGGGTGCGGCTGGCCAACTTCGTCCGCCGTCCTCGGAATGCCGCGAGACTTTGCGAGAGGCCTCCATGTGCCAAAAATAGGCCGCGGCCAAAGCCGCGCCCAAAAATAACCGCCCGAGACCGGGGCGCCAAGTTCGTCCAGCGGAGAAAGGCCACAAAAACGGGTGGGCTATAGCCTTGGGGGGTGGGGCTGGCCAACTTCGTCCGCCGGCCTCGGAATACCGCGAGACTTTGCGAGAGGCCTCCGTGTGCCAAAAATACGCCGCACCCAAAAATAACCGCCCGAAGGCCGGTGCGCCAAGTTCGTCCAGCGGAAAAAGGCCACAAAAACGGGTGGGCTATAGCCTTGGGGGGTGGGGCTGGCCAACTTCGTCCGCCGGACTCGGAATGCCGCAAGACTTTGCGAGGGGTCTCCATGTACCAAAAATAGGCCGCGGGCAAAGCCGCGCCCAAAAATAACCGCCCGAAGGCCGGTGCGCCAAGTTCGTCCAGCGGAAAAAGGCCACAAAAACGGGTGGGCTATAGCCTTGGGGGGTAGGGCTGGCCAACTTCGTCCGCCGTCCTCGGAATGCCGCGAGACTTTGCGAGAGGCCTCCGTGTGCCAAAAATAGGCCGCGCCCAAAGCCGCTCCCAAAAATAACCGCCCGAAGGCCGGTGCGCCGAGTTCGTACAGCGGAAAAAGGCCACAAAAACGGGTGGGCTATAGCCTTGGGGGCTGGGGCTGGCCCACTTCGTCCGCCGGATTCGGAATGCCGCGAGACTTTGCGAGGGGCCTCCGTGTGCCAAAAATAGGCTGCGGGAAAAGCCGCGCCCAAAAATAACCGCCCGAAGGCCGGGGAGCCAAGTTCGTACAGCGGAAAAAGGCCACAAAAACGGGTGGGGTATAGCCTCGGGGGGTGGGGCGGGCCGACTCGTCCGCCGGACTAAGAATGCCGCGAGACTTTGCGAGGGGCCTCCGTGTGCCAAAAATAGGCCGCGGACAAAGCCGCACCCAAAAATAACTGCCCGAAGGCCGGGGCGCCAAGTTCGTCCAGCGGAAAAAGGCCACAAAAACGGGCGGGCTATAGCCTTGGGGGGTGGGCTGGCCCACTTCGTCCGCCGGACTCGGAATGCCGCGAGACTTTGTAAGGGGCCTCCTTGTGCCAAAAATAGGCCGCGGGCAAAGCCGCGCCCAAAAATAACCGCCCGAAGGCCGGGGCGCCAAGTTCGTCCAGCGGAAAAAAGCCACAAAAACGGGTGGGCTATAGCCTTGGGGGGTGGGGCTGGCCACCTTCGTCCGCGGGACTCGTAATGCCGCGAGACTTTGCGAGGGGCCTGCGTGTGCCAAAAATAGGCCGCGGGCAAAGCCGTACCCAAAAATAACCGCCCGAAGGCTGGGGCGCCAAGTTCGTCCAGCGGAGAAAGGCCACAAAAACGGGTGGGCTATAGCCTTGGGGGGTGGGGCTGGCCCACATCGTCCGCCGGACTCGGAATGCCGCAAGACTTTGTAAGGGGCCTCCTTGTGCCAAAAATAGGCCGCGGGCAATGCCGCGCCCAAAAATAACCGCCCGAAGGCCGGGGCGCCAAGTTCGTCCAGCGGAAAAAAAAGCCACAAAAACGGGTGGGCTATAGCCTTGGGGGGTGGGGCTGGCCAACTTCGTCCGCCGAATTCGGAATGCCGCGAGACTTTGCGATTGGCCTCCGTGTGCCAAAAATAGGCCGCGGGCAAAGCCGCGCCCAAAAATAACCGCCCGAAGGCCGGGGCGCCAAATTCGTCCAGCGGAAAAAGGCCACAAAAATGGGTGGGCTATACCCTTGGGGGGTGGGGCTGGCCAACATCGTCCGCCGGACTCGGAATGCTGCGATACTTTGCGAGGGGCCTCCGTGTGCCAAAAATAGGCCGCGGGCAAAGCCGTACCCAAAAATAACCGCCCGAAGGCCGGGGCGGCAAGTTCGTCCAGCGGAGAAAGGCCACAAAAACGGGTGGGCTATAGCCTTGGGGGGTGGGGCTGGCCCACTTCGTCCGCCGGACTCGGAATGCCGCGAGACTTTGTAAGGGGCCTCCTTGTGCCAAAAATAGGCAGCGGGCAAAGCCGCGCCCAAAAATAACCGCCCGAAGGCTGGGGCGCAAGTTCGTCCAGCGGAAAAAAATGCCACAAAAATGGGTGGGCTATAGCCTTGGGGGGTGGGGCTGGCCGACTTCGTCCGCCGAATTCGGAATGCCGCGAGACTTTGCGAGGGGCCTCCGCGTGCCAAAAATAGGCCGCGGGCAAAGCCGCGCCCAAAAATAAACCGCCCGATGGCCGGGGCGCCAATTTCGTCCAGCGGAAAAAAATGCCACAAAAACGGGTGGGCTATAGCCTTGGGGGGTGGGGCTGGCCCACTTCGTCCGCCGGACTCGGAATGCCGCGAGACTTTGTAAGGGGCCTCCTTGTGCCAAAAATAGGCCGCGGGCAAAGGCGCGCCCAAAAATAACCGCCCGAAGGCAGGGGCGCCATGTTCGTCCAGCGGAAAAAGGCCACAAAAACGGGTGGTCTATAGCCTTGGGGGGTGGGGCTGGCCCACTTCGTCCGCCGGACTCGGAATGCCGCGAGACTTTGTAAGGGGCCTCCTTGTGCCAAAAATAGGCCGCGGGCAAAGCCGCGCCCAAAAATAACCGCCCGAAGGCTGGGGCGCCAAGTTCGTCCAGCGGTAAAAGGCCACAAAAACGGGTGGGCTATAGCCTTGGGGGGTGGGGCTGGCCAGCTTCGTCCGCCGAATTCGGAATGCCGCGAGACTTTGCGAGGGGCCTCCGTGTGCCAAAAATAGGCCGCGGGCAAAGCCGCGCCCAAAAATAAACCGCCCGATGGCCGGGGCGCCAAGTTCGTCCAGCGGAAAAAAATGCCACAAAAACGGGTGGGCTATAGCCTTGGGGGGTGGGGCTGGCCGACTTCGTCCGCCGGACTCGGAATGCCGCGAGACTTTGCGAGGGGCCTCCGTATGCCAAAAATAGGCCGCGGGCAAAGCCGCACCCAACAATAACCGTCCGAAGGCCGGGGCGCCAAGTTCGTCCAGCGGAAAAAGGCCACAAAAACGGGCGGGCTATAGCCTTGGGGGGTGGGCTGGCCCACTTCGTCCGCCGGACTCGGAATGCCGCGAGACTTTGTAAGGGGCCTCCTTGTGCCAAAAATAGGCCGCGGGCAAAGCCGCGCCCAAAAATAACCGCCCGAAGGCCGGGGCGCCAAGTTCGTCCAGCGGAAAAAAGCCACAAAAACGGGTGGGCTATAGCCTTGGGGGGTGGGGCTGGCCACCTTCGTCCGCGGGACTCGTAATGCCGCGAGACTTTGCGAGGGGCCTGCGTGTGCCAAAAATAGGCCGCGGGCAAAGCCGTACCCAAAAATAACCGCCCGAAGGCTGGGGCGCCAAGTTCGTCCAGCGGAGAAAGGCCACAAAAACGGGTGGGCTATAGCCTTGGGGGGTGGGGCTGGCCCACATCGTCCGCCGGACTCGGAATGCCGCAAGACTTTGTAAGGGGCCTCCTTGTGCCAAAAATAGGCCGCGGGCAATGCCGCGCCCAAAAATAACCGCCCGAAGGCCGGGGCGCCAAGTTCGTCCAGCGGAAAAAAATGCCACAAAAACGGGTGGGCTATAGCCTTGGGGGGTGGGGCTGGCCAACTTCGTCCGCCGAATTCGGAATGCCGCGAGACTTTGCGAGGGGCCTCCGTGTGCCAAAAATAGGCCGCGGGCAAAGCCGCGCCCAAAAATAACCGCCCGAAGGCCGGGGCGCCAAATTCGTCCAGCGGAAAAAGGCCACAAAAATGGGTGGGCTATAGCCTTGGGGGGGGGGGGGCTGGCCAACATCGTCCGCCGGACTCGGAATGCTGCGATACTTTGCGAGGGGCCTCCGTGTACCAAAAATAGGCCGCGGGCAAAGCCGTACCCAAAAATAACCGCCCGAAGGCCGGGGCGGCAAGTTCGTCCAGCGGAGAAAGGCCACAAAAACGGGTGGGCTATAGCCTTGGGGGGTGGGGCTGGCCCACTTCGTCCGCCGGACTCGGAATGCCGCGAGACTTTGTAAGGGGCCTCCTTGTGCCAAAAATAGGCAGCGGGCAAAGCCGCGCCCAAAAATAACCGCCCGAAGGCTGGGGCGCAAGTTCGTCCAGCGGAAAAAAATGCCACAAAAATGGGTGGGCTATAGCCTTGGGGGGTGGGGCTGGCCGACTTCGTCCGCCGAATTCGGAATGCCGCGAGACTTTGCGAGGGGCCTCCGCGTGCCAAAAATAGGCCGCGGCCAAAGCCGCGCCCAAAAATAAACCGCCCGATGGCCGGGGCGCCAATTTCGTCCAGCGGAAAAAAATGCCACAAAAACGGGTGGGCTATAGCCTTGGGGGGTGGGGCTGGCCCACTTCGTCCGCCGGACTCGGAATGCCGCGAGACTTTGTAAGTGGCCTCCTTGTGCCAAAAATAGGCCGCGGGCAAAGCCGCGCCCAAAAATAACCGCCCGAAGGCAGGGGCGCCATGTTCGTCCAGCGGAAAAAGGCCACAAAAACGGGTGGTCTATAGCCTTGGGGGGTGGGGCTGGCCCACTTCGTCCGCCGGACTCGGAATGCCGCGAGACTTTGTAAGGGGCCTCCTTGTGCCAAAAATAGGCCGCGGGCAAAGCCGCGCCCAAAAATAACCGCCCGAAGGCTGGGGCGCCAAGTTCGTCCAGCGGAAAAAGGCCACAAAAACGGGTGGGCTATAGCCTTGGGGGGTGGGGCTGGCCAACTTCGTCCGCCGAATTCGGAATGCCGCGAGACTTTGCGAGGGGCCTCCGTGTGCCAAAAATAGGCCGCGGGCAAAGCCGCGCCCAAAAATAAACCGCCCGATGGCCGGGGCGCCAAGTTCGTCCAGCGGAAAAAAATGCCACAAAAACGGGTGGGCTATAGCCTTGGGGGGTGGGGCTGGCCGACTTCGTCCGCCGGACTCGGAATGCCGCGAGACTTTGCGAGGGGCCTCCGTATGCCAAAAATAGGCCACGGGCAAAGCCGCACCCAACAATAACCGTCCGAAGGCCGGGGCGCCAAGTTCGTCCAGCGGAAAAAGGCCACAAAAACGGGTGGTCTATAGCCTTGGGGGGTGGGGCTGGCCCACTTCGTCCGCCGGACTCAGAATGCGGCGAGACTTTGCGAGGGGCCTCCGTGTGCCAAAAATAGGCCGCGGGCTAAGGCGTACCCAAAAATAACCGCCCGAAGGCCGGGGCGCCAAGTTCGTCCAGCGGAGAAAGGCCACAAAAACGGGAGGGCTATAGCCTTGGGGGGTGGGGCTGGCCCACTTCGTCCGCCGGACACGGAATGCCGCGAGAATTTGCGAGGAGCCTCCGTGTGCCAAAAATAGGCCGCGGGGAAAGCCGCGCCCAAAAATAACCGCCCGAAGGCAGGGGCGCCATGTTCGTCCAGCGGAAAAAGGCCACAAAAACGGGTGGGGTATAGCCTTAGGGGGTGGGGCTGGCCACCTTCGTCCACCGGACTCGGAATGCCGCGAGACTTTGCGAGGGCCCTCCGTGTGCCAAAAATAGGCCGTTGGCAAAGCCGCGGCAAAAAATAACCGCCCGAAGGCCGAGGCGCCAAATTCGTCCAGCGGAAAAAGGCCACAAAAACGGGTGGGCTATAGCCTTGGGGGGGGGGGCTGGCCAACTTCGTCCGCCGGACTCGGAATGCCGCGAGACTTTGCGAGAGGCCTCCGTGTACCAAAAATAGGCCGCGGGAAAAGCCGCGCCCACAAATAACCGTCCGAAGGCCGAAGCGCCAAGTTCGTCCTGCGGAAAAAGGCCACAAAAACGGGTGGGCTATAGCCTTGGGGGGTGGGGCTTGCCAACTTCGTCCGCCGGACTCGGAATGCCGCGAGACTTTGCGAGGGGCCTCCGTGTGCAAAAAATAGGCCTCGGGTAAAGCCGCGCCCAAAAATAACCGCCCGAACGCCGGGGCGCCAAGTTCGTCCAGCGGAAAAAGGCCACAAAAACGGGTGGGCTATAGCCTTGGGGGGTGGGGCTGGCCAACTTCGTCCGCCGGACTCCGAATGCCGCGAGACTTTGCGAGGGGCCTCCATATGCCAAAAATAGGCCGCGGGTAAAGTCGCGCCCAAAAATAACTGCCCGAAGGCCGGGGCGCCAAGTTCGTCCAGCGGAAATAGGCCACAAAAACGGGTGGGCTATAGCCTTGGGGGGTGGGGCTGGGCAACTTCGTCCGCCGGACTCGGAATGCCGCGAGACTTTGCGAGGGGCCTCCGTGTGCCAAAAATAGGCCACCTACAAAGCCGCGCTAAAAAATAACCGCCCGAAGGCCGGGGCGCCATGTTCGTACAGCGGAAAAAGGCCACAAAAACGGGTGGGTTATAGCCTTGGGGGGTGGGGCCGGCGGACTTCGTCCGCCGGACTCGGAATGCCGCAAGGCTTTGCGAGGGGCCTCCGTGTGCCAAAAATAGGCCGCGGGGAAAGCCGCACCCAAGAATAACCTCCCGAAGGCCGGGGCGCCAAGTTCGTCCAGTGGAAAAAGGCCACAAAAACGGGTGGGCTATAGCCTTGGGGGGTGGGGCTGGCCAACTTCGTCCGCCGGACTCGGAATGCCGCGAGACTTTGCTAGTGGCCTCCGTGTGCCAAAAATAGGCCGCGGGCAAAGCCGCACCCAAAAATAACCGCCCAAAGGCCGGTGCGCCAAGTTCGTCCAGCGGAAAAGGCCACAAAAACGGGTGGGCTATAGCCTTGGGGGGTGGGGCTGGCCAACTTCGTCCGCCGGACTCAGAATGCCGCGAGACTTTGCGAGGGGCCTCCATGTGCCAAAAATAGGCCGCGGGTAAAGCCGCGCCCAAAAATAACCGCCCGAAGGCCGGGGCGCCAAGTTCGTCCAGCGTAAATAGGCCACAAAAACGGGTGGGCTATAGCCTTGGGGGGTGGGGCTGGGCAACTTCGTCCGCCGGACTCGGAATGCCGCGAGACTTTGCGAGGGGCCTCCGTGTGCCAAAAATAGGCCACGGGGAAAGCCGCGCCCAAGAATAACCTCCCGAAGGCCGGGGCGCCAAGTTCGTCCAGTGGAAAAAGGCCACAAATACGGGTGGGCTATAGCCTTGGGGGGTGGGGCTGGCCAAATTCGTCCGCCGGACTCAGAATGCCGCGAGACTTTGCGAGGGGCCTCCATGTGCCAAAAATAGGCCGCGGGTAAAGCCGCACCCAAAAATAACCGCCCGAAGGCCGGGGCGCCAAGTTCGTCCAGCGGAAAAAGGCCACAAAAACGGGTGGGCTATAGCCTTGGCGGGTGGGGCCGGCCAACTTCGTCCGCCGGACTCGGAATGCCGCGAGACTTTGCGAGGGCCTCCGTGTGCAAAAAATAGGCCTCGGGTAAAGCCGCGCCCAAAAATAACCGCCCGAAGGCCGGGGCGCCAAGTTCGTCCAGCGGAAAAAGGCCACAAAAACGGGTGGGCTATAGCCTTGGGGGGTGGGGCTGGCCAACTTCGTCCGCCGGACTCAGAATGCCGCGAGACTTTGCGAGGGGCCTCCATATGCCAAAAATAGGCAGCGGGTAAAGCCGCGCCCAAAAATAACCGCCCGAAGGCTGGGGCGCCAAGTTCGTCCAGCGGAAATAGGCCACAAAAACGGGGGGGCTATAGCCTTGGGGGGTGGGGCTGGGCAACTTCGTCCGCCAGACTCGGAATGCCGCGAGACTTTCGAGGGGCCTCCGTGTGCCAAAAATAGGCCACCTGCAAACCCGCGCCCAAAAATAACCGCACTAAGGCGGGGGCGCCAAGTTCGTACAGCGGAAAAAGGCCACAAAAACGGGTGGGTTATAGCCTTGGGGGGTGGGGCTGGCCGACTTTGTCCGCCGGACTCGGAATGCCGCAAGACTTTGCGAGGGGCCTCCGTGTGCCAAAAATAGGCCGCGGGGAAAGCCGCACCCAAGAATAACCTCCCGAAGGCCGGGGCGCCAAGTTCGTCCAGTGGAAAAAGGCCACAAAAACGGGTGGGCTATAGCCTTGGGGGGTGGGGCTGGCCAACATCGTCCGCCGGACTCGGAATGCCGCGAGACTTTGCGAGGGGCCTCCGTGTGCCAAAAATAGGCCCGGGAAAAGCCGCGCCCAAGAATAACCACCCGAAGGCCGGTGCGCCAAGTTCGTCCAGCGGAAAAAGGCCACAAAAACGGGTGGGCTATAGCCTTGGGGGGTGGGGCTGGCCGACTTCGTCCGCTGGACTCGGAATGCCGTGAGACTTTGCGAGGGGCCTCCGTGTGCCAAAAATAGGCCACGGGGAAAGCCGCGCCCAAAAATAACCGCCCGAAGGCCGGGGCGCCAAGTTCGTCCAGCGGAAAAAGGCCACAAAAACGGGTGGGTTATAGCCTTGGGGGGTGGGGCTGGCCGACTTCGTCCGCCGGACTCGGAATGCCGCGAGACTTTGCGAGGGGCCTCCGTGTGCCAAAAATAGGCCGCGGGCAAAGCCGCGCCCAAAAATAATCGCCCAACGGCCGGTACGCCAAGTTCGTCCAGCGGAAAAAGGCCACAAAAACGGGTGGGCTATAGCCTTGGGGGGTGGGGCTGGCCAACTTCGTCCGCCTGACTCAGAATGCCGCGAGACTTTGCGAGGGGCCTCCATATGCCAAAAATAGGCCGCGGGTAAAGCCGCGCCCAAAAATAACCGCCCGAAGGCCGGGGCGCCAAGTTCGTCCAGCGGAAATAGGCCACAAAAACGGGTGGGCTATAGCCTTGGGGGGTGGGGCTGGGCAACTTCGTCCGCCGGACTCGGAATGCCGCGAGACTTTGCGAGGGGCCTCCGTGTGCCAAAAATAGGCCACGGACAAAGCCGCGCCCAAAAATAACCGCCCGAAGGCCGGGGCGCCAAGTTCGTACAGCGGAAAAAGGCCACAAAAACGGGTGGGTTATAGCCTTGGGGGGTGGGGCTGGCCGACTTCGTCCGCCGGACTCGGAATGCCGCGAGACTTTGCGAGGGGCCTCCGTGTGCCAAAAGTAGGCCGCGGGGAAAGCCGCACCCAAGAATAACCTCCCGAAGGCCGGGACGCCAAGTTCGTCCAGTGGAAAAAGGCCACAAAAACGGGTGGGCTATAGCCTTGGGGGGTGGGGCTGGCCAACTTCGTCCGCCGGACTCGGAATGCCGCGAGACTATGCGAGGGGCCTCTGTGTGCCAAAAATAGGCCCGGACAAAGCCGCGCCCAAGAATAACCACCCGAAGGCCGGAGCGCCAAGTTCGTCCAGCGGAAAAAGGCCACAAAAATGGGTGGGCTATAGCCTTGGGGGGTGGGGCTGGCCGACTTCGTCCGCCGGACTCGGAATGCCGCGAGACTTTGCGAGGGGCCTCCGTGTGCCAAAAATAGGCCGCGGGGAAAGCCGCACCCAAGAATAACCTCCCGAAGGTCGGGGCGCCAAGTTTGTCCAGTGGAAAAAGGCCACAAAAACGGGTGGGCTATAGCCTTGGGGGGTGGGGCTGGCCAACTTCGTCCGCCGGACTCAGAATGCCGCGAGACTTTGCGAGGGGCCTCCGTGTGCCAAAAATAGGCCGCGGGCAAAGCCGCGCCCGAAAATAACCGCCCGAAGGCCGGTGCGCCAAGTTCGTCCAGCGGAAAAAGGCCACAAAAACGGGTGGGCTATAGCCTTGGGGGGTGGGGCTGGCGAACTTCGTCCGCCGGACTCGGAATGCCGCGAGATTTTGCGAGGGGTCTCCGTGTGCCAAAAATAGGCCCGGGCAAAGCCGCGCCCAAGAAAAACCACCCGAAGGCCGGTGCGCCAAGTTCGTCCAGCGGAAAAAGGCCACAAAAACGGGTGGGCTATAGCCTTGGGGGGTGGGGCTGGCCGACTTCGTCCGCCGGACTCGGAATGCCGCGAGACTTTGCGAGGGGCCTCCGTGTGCCAAAAATAGGCCACGGGGAAAGCCGCACTCAAGAATAACCTCCCGAAGGCCGGGGCGCCAAGTTCGTCCAGTGGAAAAAGGCCACAAAAACGGGTGGGCTATAGCCTTGGGGGGTGGGGCTGGCCAACTTCGTCCGCCGGACTCAGAATGCCGCGAGACTTTGTGAGGGGCCTCCGTGTGCCAGAAATAGGCCGCGGGCAAAGCTGCGCCCAAAAATAGCCGCCCAAAGGCCGGGGCGCCAAGTTCGTCCAGCGGAAAAAGGCCACAAAAACGGGTGGGCTATAGCCTTGGGGGGTGGGGCTGGCCGACTTCGTCCGCCGGACACGGAATGCCGCGAGACTTTGCGAGGGGCCTCCGTGTGCCAAAAATAGGCCACGGGGAAAGCCGCACTCAAGAATAACCTCCCGAAGGCCGGGGCACCAAGTTCGTCCAGTGGAAAAAGGCCACAAAAACGGGTGGGCTATAGCCTTGGGGGGTGGGGCTGGCCAACTTCGTCCGCCGGACTCAGAATGCCGCGAGACTTTGCGAGGGGCCTCCGTGTGCTAGAAATAGGCCGCGGGCAAAGCTGCGCCCAAAAATAGCCGCCCAAAGGCCGGGGCGCCAAGTTCGTCCAGCGGAAAAAGGCCACAAAAACGGGTGGGCTATAGCCTTGGGGGGTGGGGTTGGCCAACTTCGTCCGCCGGACTCGGAATGCCGCGAGACTTTGCGAGGGGCCTTCTTGTGCCAAAAATAGGCCCGGGCAAAGCCGCGCCCAAGAATAACCACCCGAAGGCCGGTGCGCCAAGTTCGTCCAGCGGAAAAAGGCCACAAAAACGGGTGGGCTATAGCCTTGGCGGGTGGGGCTGGCCAACTTCGTCCGCCGGACTCGGAATGCCGCGAGACTTTGCGAGGGGCCTCCGTGTGCCAGAAATAGGCCGCGGGCAAAGCTGCGCCCAAAAATAGCCGCCCAAAGGCCGGGGCGCCAAGTTCGTCCAGCGGAAAAAGGCCACAAAAACGGGTGGGCTATAGCCTTGGGGGGTGGGGCTGGCCGACTTCGTCCGCCGGACACGGAATGCCGCGAGACTTTGCGAGGGGCCTCCGTGTGCCAAAAATAGGCCACGGGGAAAGCCGCACTCAAGAATAACCTCCCGAAGGCCGGGGCGCCAAGTTCGTCCAGTGGAAAAAGCCACAAAAACGGGTGGGCTATAGCCTTGGGGGGTGGGGCTGGCCAACTTCGTCTGCCGGACTCAGAATGCCGCGAGACTTTGCGAGGGGCCTTCTTGTGCCAAAAATAGGCCACGGGGAAAGCCGCACTCAAGAATAACCTCCCGAAGGCCGGGGCGCCAAGTTCGTCCAGTGGAAAAAGGCCACAAAAACGGGTGGGCTATAGCCTTGGGGGGTGGGGCTGGCCAACTTCGTCCGCCGGACTCAGAATGCCGCGAGACTTTGTGAGGGGCCTCCGTGTGCCAGAAATAGGCCGCGGGCAAAGCTGCGCCAAAAAATAGCCGCCCAAAGGCCGGGGCGCCAAGTTCGTCCAGCGGAAAAAGGCAACAAAAACGGGTGGGCTATAGCCTTGGGGGGTGGGGTTGGCCAACTTCGTCCGCCGGACTCGGGATGCCGCGAGACTTTGCGAGGGGTCTCCGTGTGCCAAAAATAGGCCGCGGGGAAAGCCGCACCAAGAATAACCTCCCGAAGGCCGGGGCGCCAAGTTTCTCCAGTGGGAAAAGGCCACAAAAACGGGTGGGCTATAGCCTTGGGGGGTGGGGCTGGGCAACTTCGTCCGCCGGACTCGGAATGCCGCGAGACTTTGCTAGGGGCCTCCGTTGCCCAAAATAGGCCACGGCCAAAGCCACGCCCAAAAATAACCGCCCGAAGGCCGGGGCGCCAAGTTCGTCCAGCGGAAAAAGGCCACAAACACGGGTGGGCTATAGCGTTGGGGGGTGGGGCTGGCCAACTTCGTCCGCCAGACTCGGAATGCCGCGAGACTTTGCGAGGGGCCTCCGTGTGCCAAAAATAGGCCGCGGGCAAATCCGGACCCAAAAATAACAGACCGAAGGCCGGTGCGCCAAGTTCGTCCAGCGGAAAAAGGCCACAAAAACGGGTGGGCTATAGCCTTGGGGGGTGGGGCTGGCCAACTTCGTCCGCCGGACTCAGAATGCCGCGAGACTTTGTAAGGGGCCTCCGTGTGCCAGAAATAGGCCGCGGGCAAAGCTGCGCCCAAAAATAGCCGCCCAAAGGCCGGGGCGCCAAGTTCGTCCAGCGGAAAAAGGCCACAAAAACGGGTGGGCTATAGCCTTGGGGGGTGGGGCTGGCCGACTTCGTCCGCCGGACACGGAATGCCGCGAGACTTTGCGAGGGGCCTCCGTGTGCCAAAAATAGGCCACGGGGAAAGCCGCACTCAGGAATAACCTCCCGAAGGCCGGGGCGCCAAGTTCGTCCAGTGGAAAAAGGCCACAAAAACGGGTGGGCTATAGCCTTGGGGGGTGGGGCTGGCCAACTTCGTCCGCCGGACTCAGAATGCCGCGAGACTTTGCGAGGGGTCTCCGTGTGCTAGAAATAGGCCGCGGGCAAAGCTGCGCCCAAAAATAGCCGCCCAAAGGCCGGGGCGCCAAGTTCGTCCAGCGGAAAAAGGCCACAAAAACGGGTGGGCTATAGCCTTGGGGGGTGGGGTTGGCCAACTTCGTCCGCCGGACTCGGAATGCCGCGAGACTTTGCGAGGGGCCTTCTTGTGCCAAAAATAGGCCCGGGCAAAGCCGCGCCCAAGAATAACCACCCGAAGGCCGGTGCGCCAAGTTCGTCCAGCGGAAAAAGGCCACAAAAACGGGTGGGCTATAGCCTTGGCTGGTGGGGCTGGCCAACTTCGTCCGCCGGACTCGGAATGCCGCGAGACTTTGCGAGGGGCCTCCGTGTGCCAGAAATAGGCCGCGGGCAAAGCTGCGCCCAAAAATAGCCGCCCAAAGGCCGGGGCGCCAAGTTCGTCCAGCGGAAAAAGGCAACAAAAACGGGTGGGCTATAGCCTTGGGGGGTGGGGTTGGCCAACTTCGTCCGCCGGACTCGGGATGCCGCGAGACTTTGCGAGGGGTCTCCGTGTGCCAAAAATAGGCCGCGGGGAAAGCCGCACCAAGAATAACCTCCCGAAGGCCGGGGCGCCAAGTTTCTCCAGTGGGAAAAGGCCACAAAAACGGGTGGGCTATAGCCTTGGGGGGTGGGGCTGGGCAACTTCGTCCGCCGGACTCGGAATGCCGCGAGACTTTGCGAGGGGCCTCCGTGTGCCAAAAATAGGCCGCGGGCAAAGCCGGACCCAAAAATAACCGACCGAAGGCCGGTGCGCCAAGTTCGTCCAGCGGAAAAAGGCCACAAAAACGGGTGGGCTATAGGTTTGGGGGGTGGGGCTGGCCAACTTCGTCCGCCGGACTCGGAATGCCGGGAGACTTTGCTAGGGGCCTCCGTTGCCCAAAATAGGCCACGGCCAAAGCCACGCCCAAAAATAACCGCCCGAAGGCCGGGGCGCCAAGTTCGTCCAGCGGAAAAAGGCCACAAACACGGGTGGGCTATAGCGTTGGGGGGTGGGGCTGGCCAACTTCGTCCGCCAGACTCGGAATGCCGCGAGACTTTGCGAGGGGCCTCCGTGTGCCAAAAATAGGCCGCGGGCAAATCCGGACCCAAAAATAACAGACCGAAGGCCGGTGCGCCAAGTTCGTCCAGCGGAAAAAGGCCACAAAAACGGGTGGGCTATAGCCTTGGGGGGTGGGGCTGGCCAACTTCTTCCGCGCGGACTCGGAATGCCGCGAGGCTTTACGAGGGCCTCCGTGTGCCGAAAATAGGCCACGGACAAAGCCGCGCCCAAGAATAACCGCCCGAAGGCCGGGGCGCCAAGTTCGTCCAGCGGAAAAAGGCCACAAACACGGGTGGGCTATAGCGTTGGGGGGTGGGGCTGGCCAAGTTCGTCCGCCGGACTCGGAATGCCGCGAGACTTTGCGAGGGGCCTCCGTGTGCCAAAAATAGGCCGCGGGCAAAGCCGGACCCAAAAATAACAGACCGAAGGCCGGTGCGCCAAGTTCGTCCAGCGGAAAAAGGCCACAAAAACGGGTGGGCTATAGCCTTGGGGGGTGGGGTTGGCCAACTTCGTCCGCCGGACTCGGGATGCCGCGAGACTTTGCGAGGGGCCTCCGTGTGCCAAAAATAGGCCGCGGGGAAAGCCGCACCAAGAATAACCTCCCGAAGGCCGGGGCGCCAAGTTTCTCCAGTGGAAAAAGGCCACAAAAACGGGTGGGCTATAGCCTTGGGGGGTGGGGCTGGCCAACTTCGTCCGCCGGACTCAGAATGCCGCGAGACTTTGCGAGGGGCCGCCATGTGCCAAAAATAGGCCGCGGGTCAAGCCGCGCCCAAAAATGACCGCCCGAAGGCCGGGGCGCCAAGTTCGTCCAGCGCAGAAAGGCCACAAAAACGGGTGGGCTATAGCCTTGGGGGGTGGGGCTGGCCAACTTCGTCCGCCGGACTCGGAATGCCGCGAGACTTTACGAGGGGCCTCCGTGTGCCAAATATAGGCCACGGGAAAAGCCGCGCCCAAAAATAACCGCCCGAAGGCCGGGGCGCCAAGTTCGTCCAGCGGAAAAAGGCCACAAAAACGGGTGGGTTATAGCCTTGGGGGGTGGGGCTAGCCGACTTCGTCCGCCGGACTCGGAATGCCGCGAGACTTTGCGAGGGGCCTCCGTGTGCCAAAAATAGGCCACGGGGAAAGCCGCGCCCAAGAATACCCGCCCGAAGGCCGGTGCGCCAAGTTCGTCCAGCGGAAAAAGGCCACAAAAACGGGTGGGCTATAGCCTTGGGGGGTGGGGCTGGCCAACTTCGTCCGCCGGACTCAGAATGCCGCGAGACTTTGCGAGGGGCCGCCATGTGCCAAAAATAGGCCGCGGGTCAAGCCGCGCCCAAAAATGACCGCCCGAAGGCCGGGGCGCCAAGTTCGTCCAGCGCAGAAAGGCCACAAAAACGGGTGGGCTATAGCCTTGGGGGGTGGGGCTGGCCAACTTCGTCCGCCGGACTCGGAATGCCGCGAGACTTTGCGAGGGGCCTCCGTGTGCCAAAAATAGGCCGCGGGCAAAGCCGCGCCCAAAAATACCCGCCCGATTGCCGGTGCGCCAAGTTCGTCCAGCGGAAAAAGGCCACAAAAACGGGTGGGCTATAGCTTTTGGGGGTGGGGCTGGCCAACTTCGTCCGCCGGACTCGGAATGCCGTGAGACTTTGCTAGGGGCCACCGTGTGCCAAAAATAGGCCACGGCGAAAGACACGCCCAAAAATAACCGCCCGAAGGCTGGGGCGCCAAGTTCGTCCAGCGGAAAAAGGCCTTAAAATCGGGTGGGCTATAGCCTTGGGGGGTGGGGCTGGCCCACTTCGTCCGCCGGACTCGGAATGCCGGGAGACTTTGCGAGGGGCCTCCGTGTGCCAAAAATATACCGCGGGCAAAGCCGCGCCCTAGAATAACCGCCCGAAGGCCGGGGCGCCAGGTTCGTCCAGCGAAAAAAGGCCACAAAAACGGGTGGGCTATAGCCTTGGGGGGTGGGGTTGGCCAACTTCATCCGCCGGACTCGGAATGCCGCGAGACTTTTCGAGGGGCCTCCGTCTGCCGAAAATAGGCTGCGGGCAAAGCCGCGCCCAAAAATAACCGCCGGACTCGGGATGCCGCGAGACTTTGCGAGGGACCTCCGTGTGCCAAAAATAGGCCGCGGGCAAAGCCGCGCCCAAGAATAACCGCCCGAAGGCCGGGGCACCAAGTTCGTCCTGCGAAAAAAGGCCACAAAAACGGGTGGGCTATAGCCTTGGGGGGTGGGGTTGGCCAACTTCATCCGCCGGACTCGGAATGCCGCGAGACTTTGCGAGGGGCCTCCGTGTGCCAATAATAGGCCGCGGACAAAGCCGCGCCCAAAAATAACCGCCCGAAGGCCGGGGCACCAAGTTCGTCCAGCGGAAAAAGGCCACAAAAACGGGTGGGATATAGCCTTGGGGGGTGGGGTTGGCCAACTTCATCCGCCGGACTCGGAATGCCGCGAGACTTTGCGAGGGGCCTCCGTGTGCCAATAATAGGCCGCGGACAAAGCCGCGCCCAAAAATAACCGCCCGAAGGCCGGGGCACCAAGTTTGTCCAGCGGAAAAAGGCCACAAAAACGGGTGGGCTATAGCCTTGGGGGGTGGGGCTGGCCAAGTTCGTCCACCGGACTCGGAATGCCGCGAGACTTTGCGAGGGGCCTCCGTGTGCCAAAAATAGGCCGCGGGCAAAGCCGCGTCCAAAAATAACGGCCTGAAGGTCGGGGCGCCAAGTTCGTCCAGCGGAAAAAGGCCACAAAAATGGGTGGGCTATAGCCTTGGGGGGAGGGGCTGGTCAACTTCGTCCGCCGGACTCGGAATGCCGCGAGACTTTGCGAGGGGCCTCCGTGTGCCAAAAATAGGCGGCGGGAAAAGCCGCGCCCAAGAATAACCGCCCGAAGGCCGGTGCGCCAAGTTCGTCCAGCGGAAAAAGGCCACAAAAACGGGTGGGCTATAGCCTTGGCGGGTGGGGCTGGCCCACTTCGTCCGCCGGACTCGGAATGCCGGGAGACTTTGCGAGGGGCCTCCGTGTGCCAAAAATATACCGCGGGCAAAGCCGCGCCCTAGAATAACCGCCCAAAGGCCGGGGCGCCAGGTTCGTCCAGCGAAAAAAGGCCACAAAAACGGGTGGGCTATAGCCTTGGGGGGTGGGGTTGGCCAACTTCATCCGCCGGACTCGGAATGCCGCGAGACTTTTCGAGGGGCCTCCGTCTGCCGAAAATAGGCTGCGGGCAAAGCCGCGCCCAAAAATAACCGCCGGACTCGGGATGCCGCGAGACTTTGCGAGGGACCTCCGTGTGCCAAAAATAGGCCGCGGGCAAAGCCGCGCCCAAGAATAACCGCCCGAAGGCCGGGGCACCAAGTTCGTCCTGCGAAAAAAGGCCACAAAAACGGGTGGGCTATAACCTTGGGGGGTGGGGCTGGCCAACTTCGTCTGCCGGACTCGGAATGCCGTGAGACTTTGCGAGGGGCCTCCGTGTGCATACAATAGGCCGCGGACAAAGCCGCACCCAAAAATAACCGCCCGAAGGCCGGGGCGCCAATTTCGTCCAGCGGAAAAAGGCCACAAAAACGGGTGGGCTATAGCCTTGGGGGGTGGGGCTGGCCAACTTCGTCCGCCGGACTCGGAATGCCGCGAGACTTTGCGAGGGGCCTCCGTGTGCCAAAAATAGGCCACGGGCGAAGCCGTACCCGGAAAAAACCGCCCGAAGGCTGGGGCGCCAAGTTCGTTCAGCAGAAAAAGGCCACAAAAACGGGTGGGCTATAGCCTTGGGGGGTGGGGCTGGCCAACTTCGTCTGCCGGACTCGGAATGCCGCGAGACTTTGCGAGGGGCCTCCGTGTGCCAAAAATAGGCCGCGGGCAAAGCCGCGTCCAAAAATAACCGCCTGAAGGTTGGGGCACCAAGTTCGTCCAGCGGAAAAAGGGCACAAAAATGGGTGGGCTATAGCCTTGGGGGGAGGGGCTGGTCAACTTCGTCCGCCGGACTCGGAATGCCGCGAGACTTTACGAGGGGCCTCCGTGTGCAAAAAATAGGCCGCGGGAAAAGCCGCGCCCAAGAATAACCGCCCGAAGGCCGGTGCGCCAAGTTCGTCCAGCGGAAAAAGGCCACAAAAACGGGTGGGCTATAGCCTTGGCGGGTGGGGCTGGCCCACTTCGTCCGCCGGACTCGGAATGCCGGGAGACTTTGCGAGGGGCCTCCGTGTGCCAAAAATATACCGCGGGCAAAGCCGCGCCCTAGAATAACCGCCCGAAGGCCGGGGCGCCAGGTTCGTCCAGCGAAAAAAGGCCACAAAAACGGGTGGGCTATAGCCTTGGGGGGTGGGGTTGGCCAACTTCATCCGCCGGACTCGGAATGCCGCGAGACTTTTCGAGGGGCCTCCGTCTGCCGAAAATAGGCTGCGGGCAAAGCCGCGCCCAAAAATAACCGCCGGACTCGGGATGCCGCGAGACTTTGCGAGGGGCCTCCGTGTGCCAAAAATAGGCTGCGGGCAAAGCCGCGCCCAAGAATAACCGCCCGAAGGCCGGGGCACCAAGTTCGTCCTGCGAAAAAAGGCCACAAAAACGGGTGGGCTATAGCCTTGGGGGGTGGGGCTGGCCAACTTCGTCTGCCGGACTCGGAATGCCGTGAGACTTTGCGAGGGGCCTCCGTGTGCATACAATAGGCCGCGGACAAAGCTGCACCCAAAAATAACCGCCCGAAGGCCGGGGCGCCAATTTCGTCCAGCGGAAAAAGGCCACAAAAACGGGTGGGCTATAGCCTTGGGGGGTGGGGCTGGCCAACTTCGTCCGCCGGACTCGGAATGCCGCGAGACTTTGCGAGGGGCCTCCGTGTGCCAAAAATAGGCCACGGGCGAAGCCGTACCCGGAAAAAACCGCCGGAAGGCTGGGGCGCCAAGTTCGTTCAGCGGAAAAAGGCCACAAAAACGGGTGGGCTATAGCCTAGGGGGGTGGGGCTGGCCAACTTCGTCTGCCGGACTCGGAATGCCGCGAGACTTTGCGAGGGGCCTCCGTGTGCATACAATAGGCCGCGGACAAAGCCGCACCCAAAAATAACCACCCGAAGGCCGGGGCGCCAAGTTCGTCCAGCGGAAAAAGGCCACAAAAACGGGTGGGCTATAGCCTTGGGGGGTGGGGATGGCCAACTTCGTCCGCCGGACTCGGAATGCCGCGAGACTTTGCGAGGGGCCTCCGTGTGCCAAAAATAGGCCGCGGGCAAAGCCGCACCCAAAAATAACCGCCCGAAGGCCGGGGCGCCAAGTTCGTCCAGCGGAAAAAGGCCACAAAAATGGGTGGGCTATAGCCTTGGGGGGTGGGGATGGCCAACTTCGTCCGCCGGACTCGGAATGCCGCGAGACTTTCCGAGGGGCCTCCGTGTGCCAAAAATAGGCCGCGGACAAAGCCGCGTCCAAAAATAACCGCCCGAAGGCCGGGGCGCCAAGTTCGTCCAGCGGAAAAAGGCCACAAAAATGGGTGGGCTATAGCCTTGGGGGGTGGGGATGGCCAACTTCGTCCGCCGGACTCGGAATGCCGTGAGACTTTGCGAGGGGCCTCCGTGTGCCAAAAATAGGCCGCGGGCAAAGCCGCACCCAAAAATAACCGCCCGAAGGCCGGGGCGCCAAGTTCGTCCTGCGAAAAAAGGCCACAACAAACGGGTGGGCTGTAGCCTTGGGGGGTGGGGCTGGCCAACTTCGTCCGCCGGACTCAGATTGCCGCGAGACATTGCGAGGGGCCTCCGTGTGCATAAAATAGGCCACGGACAATGCCGCACCAAAAATAACCTCCCGAAGGCCGGGGCGCCAAGTTCGTCCTGCGAAAAAAGGCCACAAAAACGGGTGGGCTATAGCCTTGGGGGGTGGGGCTGGCCAACTTCGTCCGCCGGACTCAGAATGCCGCGAGACATTGCGAGGGGCCTCCGTGTGCATAAAATAGGCCACGGACAAAGCCCCACCAAAAATAACCTCCCGAAGCCCGGAGCACCAAGTTCGTCCTGCGAAAAAAGGCCACAAAAACGGGTGGGCTATAGCCTTGGGGGGTGGGGCTGGCCAACTTCGTCCGCCGGACTCGGAATGCCGCGAGACATTGCGAGGGGCCTCCGTGTGCATAAAATAGGCCACGGACAAAGCGGCACCAAAAATAACCTCCCGAAGGCCGGGGCGCCAAGTTTGTCCAGCGGAAAAAGGCCACAAAAACGGGTGGTCTATATCCTTGGGGGGTGGGGCTGGCCAACTTCGTCCGCCGGACTCGGAATGCCGCGAGAGTTTGCGAGGGGCCTCCGTGTGCCAAAAATAGGCCGCGGACAAGGCCGCGCCCAAAAATAACCGCCCGAAGGCTGGGGCGCCATGTTCGTCCAGCGAAAAAAGGCCACAAAAACGGGTGGGCTATAGCCTTGGGAGGTGGGGCTGGCCCACTTCGTCCGCCCGACTCGGAATGCCGTGAGACTTTGCGAGGGGCCTCCGTGTGCCAAAAATAGGCTGCGGGCAAAGCCACGCCCAAAAAGAACAGCCCGAAGGCCGGGGCGCCAAGTTCGTCCAGCGGAAACATGCCACAAAAACGGGTGGGCTATAGCCTTGGGGGGTGGGGCTGGCCAACTTCGTCCGCCGGACTCGGAATGCCGCGAGACTCTGCGAGGGGCCTCCGTGTGCCAAAATTAGGCCGCGGGCAAAGCCGCGCCCAAAAATAACTACCCGAAGGCCGGGGCGCCAAGTTCATCCCGAGGAAAAAGGCCACAAAAACGGGTGGGCTATAGCCTTGGGGGGTGGGGCTGGCCAACATCGTCCGCCGGCCTCGGAATGCCGCGAGACTTTGCGAGGGTCCTCCGTGTGCATAAAATAGGCTGCGGACAAAGCTGCGCCCAAAAATAACCGCCCGAAGGCCGGGGCGCCAAGTTTGTCCAGCGGAAAAAGGCCACAAAAACGGGTGGGCTATAGCCTTGGGGGGTGGGGCTGGCCAACTTCGTCCGCCGGACTCGGAATGCCGCTAGACTTTGCGAGGGCCCTCCGTGTGCATAAAATAGGCCACGGACAAAGCTACGCCCAAAAATAACCACCCGAAGGCCGGGGCGCCAAGTTCGTCCAGCGGAAAAAGGCCACAAAAACGGGTGGGCTATATCCTTGTGGCGTGGCGCTGGCCAACTTCGTCCGCCGGACCCGGAATGCCGCGACACTTTGCGAGGGGCTACAGTGTGCCAAAAATAGGCCGCGGACAAAGCCGCACCCAAAAATAACCGCCCGAAGGCCGGGGCGCTAAGTTCGTCCAGCGGAAAAAGGCCACAAAAACGGGTGGGCTATAGCCTTGGGGGGTGGGGCTGGCCAACTTCGTCCGCCGGACCCGGAATGCCGCGAGACATTGCAAGGCGCCTCCGTGTGCCAAAAATAGGCCGCGGGCAATGCCGCGCCCAAAAATAACCGCCCGAAGGCCGGGGCGCCAAGTTCGTCCAGCGGAAACAGGCCACAAAAACGGGTGGGCTATAGCCTAGGGGGGTGGGGCTGGGCAACTTCGTCCGCCGGACCCGGAATGCCGCGAGACATTGCAAGGCGCCTCCGTGTGCCAAAAATAGGCCGCAGGCAATGCCGCGCCCAAAAATAACCGCCCGAAGGCCGGGGCGCCAAGTTCGTCCAGCGGAAACAGGCCACAAAAACGGGTGGGCTATAGCCTAGGGGGGTGGGGCTGGCCAACTTCGTCCGCCGGACTCGGAATGCCGCGAGACTTTGCGAGGCCCTCCGTGTGCATAAAATAGCCCGCGGACAAAGCTACGCCCAAAAATAACCGCCCGAAGGCCGGGGCGCCAAGTTCGTCCCGCGGAAAAAGGCCACAAAAACGGGTGGGCTATAGCCTTGGGGGGTGGGGCTGGCCAACATCGTCCGCCGGACTCGGAATGCCGCGAGACTTTGCGAGGGTCCTCCGTGTGCATAAAATAGGCTACGGACAAAGCTGTGCCCAAAAATAACCGCCCGAAGGCCGGGGCGCCTAGTTCGTCCAGCGGAAAAAGGCCACAAAAACGGGTGGGCTATATCCTTGGGGGGTGGCGCTGGCCAACTTCGTCCGCCGGACTCGGAATGCCGCGAGACTTTGCGAGGGGCCTCCGTGTGCCAAAAATAGACCGCGGGCAAACCCGCGTCCAAAAATAACCGCCCGAAGGCCTGGGCGCCAAGTTCGTCCAGCGGGAAAAGGGCACAAAAATGGGTGGGCTATAGCCTTGGGGGGTGGGGCTGGCTAACTTCGTCCGCCGGACCCGGAATGCCGCGACACTTTGCGAGGGGCTTCCGTGTGCCAAAAATAGGCCGCGGGCAAAGCCGCACCCAAAAATAACCGCCCGAAGGCCGGGGCGCCAAGTTCGTCCAGCAGAAAAAGACCACAAAAACGGGTGGGCTATAGCCTTGGGGGGTGGGACTGCCCAACTTCGTCCGCCCTACTCGGAATGCCGTGAGACTTTGCGAGGGACCTCCGTGTGCCAAAAATAGGCTGCGGGCAAAGCCACGCCTAAAAATAACCGCCCGAAGGCCGGGGCGCCAAGTTTGTCCAGCGGAAAAAGGCCACAAAAACGGGTGGGCTATAGCCTTGGGGGGTGGGGCTGGCCAACTTCGTCCGCCGGACTCGGAATGCCGCGAGACTTTGCGAGGGCCCTCCGTGTGTATAAAATAGGCCGCGGAAAAAGCTACGCCCAAAAATAACCACCCGAAGGCCGGGGCGCCAAGTTCGTCCAGCGGAAAAAGGCCACAAAAACGGGTGGGCTATAGCCTTGGGGGGTGGGGCTGGCCAACTTCGTCCGCCGGACTCGGAATGCCGCGAGACTTTGCGAGGGCCCTCCGTGTGTATAAAATAGGCCGCGGACAAAGCTACGCCCAAAAATAACCACCCGAAGGCCGGGGCGCCAAGTTCGTCCAGCGGAAAAAGGCCACAAAAACGGGTGGGCTATATCCTTGGGGGGTGGCGCTGGCCAACTTCGTCCGCCGGACTCGGAATGCCGCGAGACTTTGCGAGGGGCCTCCGTGTGCCAAAAATAGACCGCGGGTAAACCCGCGTCCAAAAATAACCGCCTGAAGGCCTGGGCGCCAAGTTCGTCCAGGCCGGAAAAGGGCACAAAAACGGGTGGGCTATAGCCTTGAGGGGTGGGGCTGGTTAACTTCGTCCGCCGGACCCGGAATGCCGCGACACTTTGCGAGCGGCTTCCGTGTGCCAAAAATAGGCCGCGGGCAAAGCCGCACCCAAAAATAACAGCCCGAAGGCCGGGGCGCCAAGTTCGTCCAGCAGAAAAAGACCACAAAAACGGGTGGGCTATAGCCTTGGGGGGTGGGACTGCCCAACTTCGTCCGCCCGACTCGGAATGCCGTGAGACTTTGCGAGGGGCCTCCGTGTGCCAAAAATAGGCTGCGGGCAAACCACGCCTAAAAATAACCGCCCGAAGGCCGGGGCGCCAAGTTCGTCCAGCGGAAACAGGCCACAAAAACGGGTGGGCTATAGCCTTGGGGGGTGGGGCTGGCCAACTTCGTCCGCCGGACTCGGAATGCCGCGAGACTTTGCGAGGGACCTCCGTGTGCATAAAATAGCCCGCGGACAAAGCTACGCCCAAAAATAACCGCCCGAAGGCCGGGGCGCCAAGTTCGTCCCGCGGAAAAAGGCCACAAAAACGGGTGGGCTATAGCCTTGGGGGGTGGGGCTGGCCAACATCGTCCGCCGGACTCGGAATGCCGCGAGACTTTGCGAGGGGCCTCCGTGTGCCAAAAATAGGCCGCGGGCAAAGCCGCGCCCAAAAATAACCGCCCGAAGGCCGGGGCGCCAAGTTCGTCCAGCGGAAAAAGGCCACAAAAACGGGTGGGCTCTAGCCTTGGGGGGTGGGGCTGGCCAACTTCGTCCGGCGGACTCGGAATGCCGCGAGACATTACGAGGGGCCTCCGTGTGCCAAAAATAGGCCGCGGTCAAAGCCGCACCCAAAAATAACCGCCCAAAGGCCGGGGCGCCAAGTTCATCCAGCGGAAAAAGGCCACAAAAACGGGTGGGCTATAGCCTTGGGGGGTGGGGCTGGCCAACTATGTCCGTCGGACTCGGAATGCCGCTAGACATTGCGGGGGTCCTCCGTGTGCCAAAAATAGGCCGCGGGCAAAGCCGCGACCAAAAATAACCGCCCGGAGGCCGGGGCGCCAATTTCGTCCAGCGGAAAAAGGCCACAAAAACGGGTGGGCTATAGCCTTGGGGGGTGGGGCTGGCCCACTTCGTCCGCCGGACTCGGAATGCCGCGAGACTTTGCGAGGGAGCTCCGTGTGCCAAAAATAGGCCGCGGCCAAAGCCGCGCCCAAAAATAACCGCCCGAAGGCCGGGGCGCCTAGTTCGTCCAGCGGAAAAAGGCCACAAAAACGGGTGGGCTATAGCCTTGGGGGGTGGGGCTGGCCAACTTCGTCCGCCGGACTCGGACTCGGAATGCTGCGAGACTTTGCAAGTGGCCTCCGTGTGCCAAAAAAAGGGCGCGGGCAAAGCCGCGCCCAAAAATAACCCCCCGAAGCCGGGGCGCACAGTTCGTCCAGCGGAAAAAGGCGACAAAAACGGGTGGGCTACAGCCTTGGGGGGTGGGGCTGGCCAACTTCGTCCGCCCGACTCGGAATGCCGTGAGACTTTGCGAGGGGCCTCCGTGTGCCAAAAGTAGGCCGCGGGCAAAGCCACGCCCAAAAATTACCGCCCGAAGGCCGGGGCGCCAAGTTTGTCCAACGGAAAAAGGCCACAAAAACGGGTGGGCTATAGCCTTGGGGGGTGGGGCTGGCCAACTTCGTCCGCCGGACTTGGAATGCCGCGAGACTTTGCGAGGGGCCTCCGTGTGCCAAAAATATTCCACGGGCAATGCCGCGTCCAAAAATAAATGCCCGAGGGCCGGGGCGCAAAGTTCGTCCAGCGGAAAAAGGCTACAAAAACGGGTGGCTTATAGCCTTGGGGGGTGGGGCTGGCCAACATCGTCCGCCGGACTCGGAATGCGCGGAACTTTGCGAGGGGCCTCCGTGTGCCAAAAATAGGCCGCGGACAAAGTTGCGCACAAAAATAACCGCCCGAGGGCCGGGGCGCCAAGTTCGTCCAGCGGAAAAATGCCACAAAAACGGGTGGGCTAGAGCCTTGGGGGGTGGGGCTGGCCAACTTCGTCCGCCGGACTCGGACTCGGAATGCCGCGAGACTTTGCAAGTGGCCTCCGTGTGCCAAAAAAAGGCCGCGGGCAAAGCCACACCCAAAAATAACCCCCCGAAGGCCGGGGCGCAAAGTTCGTCCAGCGGAAAAAGCCCACAAAAACGGGTGGGCTATAGCCTTGGGGGGTGGGGCTGGCCAACTTCGTCCGCCCGACTCGGAATGCCGTGAGACTTTGCGAGGGGCCTCCGTGTGCCAAAAATAGGCCGCGGGCAACGCCACGCCCAAAAATTACCGCCCGAAGGCCGGGGCTCCAAGTTCGTCCAGCGGAAAAAGGCCACAAAAACGGGTGGGCTATAGCCTTGGGGGGTGGGGCTGGCCAACATCGTCCGCCGGACTCGGAATGGGGCCTGACTTTGCGAGGGGCCTACGTGTGCCAAAAATAGGCCGCGGACAAACCCGCGCCCAAAAATAACCGCCCGAGGGCCGGGGCGTCAAGTTTGTCCAGCGGAAAAAGGCCACAAAAACGGGTGGGCTATAGCCTTGGGGGGTGGGGCTGGCCAACTTCATCCGCCGGACTCGGAATGCCGCGAGACTTTGCGAGGGGCCTCCGTGTGCCAAAAATAGTCCGCGGGCAATGCCGGGTCCAAAAATAAATGCCCGAGGGCCGGGTCGCCAAGTTCATCCAGCGGAAAAAGGCCACAAAAACGGGTGGGCTATAGCCTTGGGGGGTGGGGCTGGCCAACTTCGTCCGCCGGACTCGGAATGCCGCGAGACTTTGCGAGGGGCCTCCGTGTGCCAAAAATAGTCCGCGGGCAATGCCGGGTCCAAAAATAAATGCCCGAGGGCCGGGTCGCCAAGTTCATCCAGCGGAAAAAGGCCACAAAAACGGGTGGGCTATAGCCTTGGGGGGTGGGGCTGGCAACCTTCGTCTGCCGGGCTCGAAATGCCGTGAGACTTTTGCGACGGGCCTCCATGTGCCAAAAATAGGCCGCGGGCAATGCCTTGCCCAAAAATAACCGCCCGAAGGCCGGGGCGCCAAGTTCGTCCAGCGGAAAAAGGCCATAAAAATGGGTGGGCTATAGCCTTGGGGGGTGGGGCTGGCCAACTTCGTCCGCCGGACTCGGAATGCCGGGAGACTTTGCGAGGGGCCTACGTATGACAAAAATAGGCCGCGGACAAAGCCGCGCCCAAAAATAACCGCCCGAAGGCCGGGGCACCAAGTTCGTCCAACGGAAAACGGCCACAAAAACGGGTGGGCTATAGCCTTGGGGGGTGGGGCTGGCCGACTTCGTCCGCCGGACTCGGAATGCCGCGAGACTTGCGAGGGGCCTCCGTGCGCCAAAAATAGGCCGCGGGCAAAGCCGCGACCAAAAATAACCGCCCAAAGGCCGGGGTGCCAAGTTCGTCCCGTAGAAAAAGGCAACAAAAACAGGTGGGCTATAGCCTTGGGGGGTGGGGCTGGCCAACTTCGTCCGCCGGACTCAGACTCGGAATGCCGCGTGACTTTGCGATGGGCCTCCGTGTGCCAAAAATAGGCCGCGGGCAAAGCCGCGCACAAAAATAACCGCCCGAAGGCCGGGCCGCCAAGTTCGTCCTGCGGAAAAAGGCCACAAAAACGGGTGGGCTATAGCCTTGGGGGGTGGGGCTGGCCAACTTCGTCCGCCGGACTCGGAATGCCGCGAGACTTTGCGAGGGGCCTCCGTGTGCCAAAAATAGGCCGCGGGCAAAGCCGCGCCCAAAAATAACCGCCCGAAGGCCGGGGCGCCACGTTCGCCCAGCGGAAAAAGGCCACAAAAACGGGTGGGCTATAGCCTTGGGGGGTGGGGCAGGCCAACTTCATCCGCCGGACTCGGAATGCAGCGAGACTTTGTGAGGGGCCTCCGTGTCCCAAAAATAGGCTGCGAGCAGAGCCGCGCCCAAAAATAAGCGCCCGAAGGCCAGGGCGCCGTGTTCGTCAGCAGAAAAAGGCCACAAAAACGGGTGGGCTATAGCCTTGGGGGGTGGGGTTGGCCAACTTCGTCAGCCGGCCTCGGACTTGGAATGCCACGAGACTTTGCGAGGGGCCTCCGTGAGCCAAAAATAGGCCGCGGGCAAAGTCAAGCTCCGAAAATAACCGCCCGAAGGCCGGGGCGCCAAGTTCGTCCAGCGGAAAAAGGCTACAAAATAGGGTCGGCTATAGCCTTGGGTGGTGGGGCTGGCCAACTTCATCCACCGGACTCGGAATGCCGCAAGACTTTGCGAGGGGCCTCCGTGTGCCAAAAATAGGCCGCGGGCAAAGCCAAGCTCCAAAAATAACCGCCCGAAGGCCGGGGCGCCAAGTTCGTCCAGCGGAAAAAGGCCACAAAATAGGGTGGGCTATAGCCTTGGGTGGTGGGGCTGGCCAACTTCGTCCACCGGACTCGGAATACCGCGAGACTTTGCGACGGGCCTCCGTGTACCAAAAATAGGCTGCGGCCAAAGCCGCGCCCAAAAATAACCGCCCGAAGGCCGGGGCGCCAAATTCGTCCTGCGGAAAAACGCCACAAAAACGGGTGGGCTATAGCCTAGGGGGGTGGGGCTGGCCAACTTCATCCGCCGGACTTGGAATGCCGCGAGACTTTGCGAGGGGCCTCCGTGTCCCAAAAATAGGCTGCGGGCAAAGCCGCGCCCAAAAATAACCACCCGAAGGCCGGGGAGCCGTGTTCGTCCAGCGGAAAAAGGCCACAAAAACGGGTGGGCTATAGCCTTGGGGGGTGGGGTTGGCCAACTTCGTCAGCCGGCCTCGGACTTGGAATGCCACGAGACTTTGCGAGGGGCCTCCGTGAGCCAAAAATAGGCCGTGGGCAAAGCCAAGCTCCAAAAATAACCGCCCGAAGGCCCGGGCGCCAAGTTTGTCCAGCGGAAAAAGGCCACAAAATAGGGTCTGCTATAGCCTTGGGTGGTGGGGCTGGCCAACTTCGTCCACCGGACTCGGAATGCCGCGAGACTTTGCGAGGGGCCTCCGTGTGCCAAAAATAGGCCGCGGGAAAAGCCGCGCCCAAAAATAACCGCCCGAAGGCCGAGGCGCCAAGTTCGTCCTGCGGAAAAAGGGCACAAAAACGGGTGGGCTATAGCCTTGGGGGGTGGGGCTGGCCAACTTCGTCCCCCGGACTCGGAATGCCGTGAGACTTTGCGAGGGGCCTCCGTGTGCCAAAAATAGGCCGCGGAAAAAGCCGCGCCCAAAAATAACCGCCCGAAGGCCGGGGCGCCAAGTTCGTCCAGCGGAAAAAGGCCACAAAAACGGGTGGGCTATAGCCTTGGGGGGTGGGGCTGGCCAACTTCATCCGCCGGACTCGGAATGCTTTGAGACTTTGCGAGGGACCTCCGTGTCCCAAAAATAGGCTGCGGACAAATCCGCGCCCAAAAATAACCGCCCGAAGGGCGGGGCGCCATGTTCGTCCAGCAGAAAAAAGCCTCAAAAACGGGTGGGCTATAGCCTTGGGGGGTGGGGCTGGCCAACTTCGGCCGCCGGACTCGGACTTGGAATGCCGCGAGACTTTGCGAGGGGCCTCCGTGTGCCAAAAATAGGCCGCGGGCAAACCCTCGCCCAAAAATAACCGACCGAAGGCCGGGGCGCCAAGTTCGTCCTACGGAAAAAGGCCACAAAAACGGGTGGGCTATAGCCTTGGGGTGTGGGGCTGGCAAACTTCGTCCGCCGGACTCGGAATGCCGTGAGACTTTGCGAGGGGCCTCCGTATGCCAAAAATAGGCCACGGAAAAAGCCGCGCCCAAAAATAACCGCCCGCAGGCCGGGGCGCCAAGTTCGTCCAGCGCAAAAAGGCAACAAAAACGGGTGGGCTATAGCCTTGGGGGGTGGGGCTGGCCCACTTCGTCCGCCAGACTCGGAATGCTGCGAGACTTTGCGAGGGGCCTCCGTGTCCCAAAAATAGGCTGCGGGCATAGCCGCGCCCAAAAATAACTGCCCGAAGGCCGGGGCGCCAAGTTCATCCAGCGGAAAAAGGCCACAAAAACGGGTGGGCTATAGCCTTGGGGGGTGGGGCTGGCCAACTTCGTCCGCCGGACTCGGAATGCCGCGAGACTTTGGAAGGGGCCTCCATGCCCCAAAAATATGCCGCGGGCAAAGACGCGACCAAAAATAACCGCCCAATGTCCGGGGCGCCAAGTTCGTCCAGCGGAAAAAGGCCACAAAAATGGGTGGGCTATAGCCTTGGGGGTGGGGCTGGCCAACTTCGTCCGCCGGTCTCGGAATGCCGCGAGACTCTGCAAGGGGCCTACGTGCGCCAAAAATATGCTGCGGACAAAGCCGCTACCAAAAATAACCGCACAAACGCCGGGGCGCCAAGTTCGTCCAGCAGAAAAATGCCACAAAAACGGGTGGGCTATAGCCTTGGGGGGTGGGGCTGGCCAACTTCGTCCGCCGGACTCGGACTCGGAATGCCGCGAGACTCTGCGAGGGGCCTCCGTGTGCCAAAAATAGGCCACTGACAAAGCCGCGACCAAAAATAACTGCCCAAAGGCCGGGGCGCCAAGTTCGTCCAGCAGAAAAAGGCCACAAAAACGGGTGGGCATAGCCTTGGGGGGTGGGGTTGGCCAACCTCGTCCGCCGGACTCGGAATGCCACGAGACTTTGCAAGGGGCCTCCGTGTGCCAAAAATAGGCCACGGACAAAGCCGCGACCAAAAATAACTGCCCAAAGGCCGGGGCGCCAAGTTCGTCCAGCAGAAAAAGGCCACAAAAACGGGTGGGCTATAGCCTTGGGGGGTGGGGTTGGCCAACTTCGTCCGCCGGACTCGGAATGCTGCGAGACTTTGCGAGGGGCCTCCGTGTCCCAAAAATAGGCTACGGGCAAAGCCGCGCCCAAAAATAACCGCCGGAAGGCCGGGGCGCCAAGTTCGTCCAGCGGAAAAAGGCCACAAAAACGGGTGGGCAATAGCCTTGGGGGGTGGGGCTGGCCATCTTCGTCCGCCGGACTCGGAATGCTGCGAGACTTTGCGAGGGTCCTCCGTGTGCCAAAAATAGGCTGCGGGCAAAGCCGCGCCCAAAAAAAACCGCCCGAAGGCCGGGGCGCCAAGTTCGTCCAGTGGAAAAAGGCCACAAAAACGGGTGGGCTATAGCCTTGGGGGGTGGGGCTGGCCAACTTCGTCCGCCGGACTCGGAATGCTGCGAGACTTTGCGAGGGGCCTCCGTGTCCCAAAAATAGGCTGCGGGCAAAGCCGCGCCCAAAAATAACAGCCCGAAGGCCGGGGCGCCAAGTTCGTCCAGCGGAAAAAGGCCACAAAAACGGGTGGGCTATAGCCCTGGGGGGGAGGGCTGGCCAACTTCGTCCGCTGGACTAACAATGCTGCGAGACTTTGCGAGGGGCCTCCGTGTGCAAAAAATAGGCCGCGGCCAAAGCCGCGCCCAAAAATAACCGCCCGAAGGCCAGGGCGCCAAGTTCATCCTGCGGAAAAAGGCCACAAAAACGGGTGGGCTATAGCCTTGGGGCTGGGGCTGGCCAACTTCGTCCGCCGGATTCGGAATGCTGCGAGACTTTGCGAGGGGCCACCGTGTCCCAAAAATAGGCTGCGGGCACAGCCGCGCTAAAAAATAACCGCCCGAAGGCCGGGGCGCCAAGTTCGTTCAGCGGAAAAAGGCCACAAAAACGGGTGGGCTATAGCCTTGGGGGGTGGGGCTGGCCAACTTCGTCCGCCGGACACGGAATGCTGCGAGACTTTGCGAGGGGCCTCCGTGTCCCAAAAATAGGCTGCGGGCAAAGCCGCGCCCAAAAATAACCGCCCGAAGGCCGGGGCGCCATGTTCGTCCAGCGGAAAAAGGCCACAAAAACGGGTGGGCTATAGCCTTGGGGGGTGGGGCTGGCCAACTTCGTCCGCCGGACTCGGAAAGCCGCGAGACTTTGCGAGGGGCCTCCGTGTGCCAAAAATATGCCGCGGGCAAAGCCGCGACCAAAAATAACCGCCCAACGGCCGGGGCGCCAAGTTCGTCCAGCAGAAAAAGGCCACAAAAACGGGTGGGCTATAGCCTTGGGGGGTGGGGCTGGCCAACTTCGTCCGCCGGGCTAGGAATGCCGCGAGACTCTGCGAGGGGCCTCCGTATGCCAAAAAATGGCGGCGGGAGAGCTGCGCCCAAAAATAACCGCCCGGAGGACGGGGCGCCAAGTTCGTCCAGCGGAAAAAGGCCACAAAAACGGGTGGGCTATAGCCTTGGGGGGTGGGGCTGGCGAACTTCGTCCGCCGGACTCGGAATGCCGCGAGAGTTTCCGAGGGGCCTCCGTGTGCCAAAAATAGGCTGCGGGCAGAGCCGCACCCAAAAATAACCGCCCGAAGGCCGGGGCGCCATGTTCGTCCAGCGGAAAAAGGCCACAAAAACGGGTGGGCTATAGCCTTGTGGGGTGGGGCTGGCCAACTTCGTCCGCCAAACTCGGAATGCCGCGAGACTTTACGAGGGGCTTCTGTGTGCCAAAAATAGGCTGCAGGCAAAGCCGTACCCAAAAATAACTGCCCGAAGGCCGGGTCGCCATGTTCGTCCAGCGGAAAAAGGCCACAAAAACGGGTGGGCTATAGCCTTGGGGGGTGGGGCTGGCCCACTTCGTCCGTTGGACTCGGAATGCCGCGAGACTTTGTGAGTGGCCTCCGTGTGCAAGAAATAGGCTCCGGACAAAGCCGCGCCCAAAAATAACCGCCCGAAGGCCGGGGCGCCATGTTCGTCCAGCGTAAAAAGGCCACAAAAACGGGTAGGCTATAGCCTTGGGGGGTGGGGCTGGCCAACTTCATCCGCCGGACTCGGAATGCTGCGAGACTTTGCGAGGGGCCTCCGTGTGCCAAAAATAGGCCGCGGGCAAAGCCGCGCCCAAAAATAACCGCCCGAAGGCCGGGGCGCCAAGTTCATCCAGCGGAAAAAGGCCACAAAAACGGGTGGGCTATAGCCTTGTGGGGTGGGGCTGGCGAACTTCGTCCGCCAAACTCGGAATGCCGCGAGACTTTGCGAGGGGCTTCCGTGTGCCAAAAATAGGCTGCGGGCAAAGCCGTACCCAAAAATAACTGCCCGAAGGCCGGGTCGCCATGTTCGTCCAGCGGAAAAAGGCCACAAAAACGGGTGGGCTATAGCCTTGGGGGGTGGGGCTGGCCCACTTCGTCCGCCGGACTTGGAATGCCGCGAGACTTTGCGAGTGGCCTCCGTGTGCAAAAAATAGGCTCCGGACAAAGCCGCGCCCAAAAATAACCGCCCGAAGGCCGGGGCGCCATGTTCGTCCAGCGTAAAAAGGCCACAAAAACGGGTAGGCTATAGCCTTGGGGGGTGGGGCTGGCCAACTTCATCCGCCGGACTCGGAATGCTGCGAGACTTTGCGAGGGGCCTCCGTGTGCCAAAAATAGGCCGCGGGCAAAGCCGCGCCCAAAAATAACCGCCCGAAGGCTGGGGCGCCAAGTTCGTCCAGCGGAAAAAGGCCACAAAAACGGGTGGGCTATAGCCTTGTGGGGTGGGGCTGGCCAACTTCGTCCGCCAAACTCGGAATGCCGCGAGACTTTGTGAGGGGCTTCCGTGTGCCAAAAATAGGCTGCGGGCAAAGCCGTACCCCAAAATAACTGCCCGAAGGCCGGGTCGCCATGTTCGTCCAGCGGAAAAAGGCCACAAAAACGGGTGGGCTATAGCCTTGGGGGGTGGGGCTGGCCAACTTTGTCCGCCGGACTCGGAATACCGCGAGACTTTGCGAGGGGCCTCCGTGTGCCAAAAATAGGCTGCGGGCAGAGCCGTACCCAAAAATAACCGCCCGAAGGCCGGGGCGCCAAGTTCGTCCAGCGGAAAAAGGCCACAAAAACGGGTGGGCTATAGCCTTGGGGGGTGGGGCTGGCCAACTTCGTCCGCTGGACTCGGAATGCCGCGAGACTTTGCGAGGGGCCTCCGTGTGCCAAAAATGGGCCGCGGGCAAAGCCGCGCCCAAAAATAACCGCCCGAAGGCCGGGGCGCCAAGTTCTTACAGCGGAAAAAGGCCACAAAAACGGGTGGGCTATAGCCTTGGGGGGTGGGGCTGGCCAACTTCGTCCGCCGCATTCGGAATGCCGCGAGACTTTGCGAGGGGCCTCCGTGTGCAAAAAATAGGACGCGGGCAAAGCCGCTCCCAAAAATAACCGCCTGAAGGCCGGGGCGCAAAGTTCGTCGAGCGGAAAAAGGCCACAAAAACGGGTGGGCTATATAGCCTTGGGGGGTGGGGCTGGCACATTTCGTCCGCCAGACTCGGAATGCCGCGAGACTTTGCGAGGGTCCTCCGTGTGCCAAAAATAGGCCGCGGGCAAAGCCGCGCCCAAATACAACCGCCCGAAGGCCGGGGCGCCAAGTTTGTCCAGCGGAAAAAGGCCACAAAAACTGGTGGGCTATAGCCTTGGGGGGTGGGGCCGGCAAACTTCGTCCGCCGGACTCGGAATGCCGCGAGACTTTGCGAGGGGCCTCCATGTGCCAAAAATAGGCCGCGGGCAAAGCCGCGCCCAAAAATAACCGCCTGAAGGCTGGGGCGGCAAGTTCGTCCAGCGGAAAAAGACCACAAAAACGGGTGGGCTATAGCATTGGGGGGTGGGGCTGGCCAACTTCGTCCGCCGCACTCGGAATGCCGCGAGACTTGGCGAGGGACCTCCGTGTGCCAAAAATAGGCCGCGGGCAAAGCCGCGCCCAAAAATAACCGCCCGAAGGCCGGGGCGTCAAGTTCGTCCAGCGGAAAAAGGCCACAAAAACAGGTGGGGTATAGCCTTTGCGGGTGGGGCTGGCCCACTTCGTCCGCCAGACTCGGAATGCCGCGAGACTTTGCGAGGGGCCTCCATGTGCCAAAAATAGGCCGCGAGCAAAGCGGCGCCCAAAAATAACCGACCGAAGGCCGGTGCGCCAAATTCGTCCAGCGGAAAAAGGCCACAAAAACGGGTGGGCTATAGCCTTGGGGGGTGGGGCTGGCCAACTTCGTCCGCCGGACTCGGAATGCCGCGAGACTTTACGAGGGGCCTCCGTGCGCCAAAAATATGCCGCGGGCAAAGCCGCGATAAAAAATAACCGCCCAACGGCCGGGGCGCCAAGTTCGTCCAGCAGAAAAAGGCCACAAAAACGGGTGGGCTATAGCCTTGGGGGGTGGGGCTGGCCAACTTCATCCGCCGGACTCGGAATGCCGCGAGACTTTGCGAGGGACCTCCGTGTGCCAAAAATAGGCCGCGGGCAAAGCCGCGCCCAAAAATAACTGCCCGAAGGCCGGGGCGCCAAGTTCGTCCAGCGGAAAAAGGCCACAAAAACTGGTGGGCTATAGCCTTGGGGGGTGGGGCCGGCAAACTTCGTCCGCCGGACTCGGAATGCCGCGAGACGTTGCGAGGGGCCTCCATGTGCCAAAAATAGGCCGCGGGCGAAGCGGCGCCCAAAAATAACCGCCCGAAGGCCGGGGCGCCAAGTTCGTCCAGCGGAAAAAGGCCACAAAAACGGGTGGGCTATAGCCTTGGGGGGTGGGGCTGGCCAACTTCGTCCGCCGGACTCGGAATGCCGCGAGACTTTGCGAGGGACCTCCGTGTGCCAAAAATAGGCCGCGGGCAAAGCCGCGCCCAAAAATAACTGCCCGAAGGCCGGGGCGCCAAGTTCGTCCAGCGGAAAAAGGCCACAAAAACGGGTGGGCTATAGCCTTGGGGGGTGGGGCTGGCCAACTTCGTCCGCCGGACTCGGAATGCCGCGAGACTTCGCGAGGGGCCTCCGCGTGCCAAAAATAGACCGCGGACAAAGCCGCGCCCAAAAATAACCGCGCGAAGGCTGGGGAGCCATGTTCGTCGAGCGGAAAAAGGCCACAAAAACGGGTGGGCTATAGCCTTGGGGGGTGGGGCTGGCCAACTTTGTCCGCTGGACTCGGAATGCCGCGAGACTTCGCGAGGGGCCTCCGCGTGCCAAAAATAGACCGCGGACAAAGCCGCGCCCAAAAATAACCGCGCGAAGGCTGGGGAGCCATGTTCGTCGTGCGGAAAAAGGCCACAAAAACGGGTGGGCTATAGCCTTGGGGGGTGGGGCTGGCCCACTTCGTCCGCCAGACTCGGAATGCCGCGAGACTTTGCAAGGGGCCTCCGTGTACAAAAAATAGGCCGCGGGCAGATCCGCGCCCAAAAATAACCGCCCGAAGGCCGGGGCGCTAAGTTCGTCCAGCGGAAAAAGGCCACAAAAACGGGTGGGCTATAGCCTTGGGGGGTGGGGCTGGCCAACTTCGTCCGCCGGACTAGGAATGCCGCGAGACTTTGCGAGGGGCCTCCGTGTGCCAAAAATAGGCCACGGGCAAAGCGGCGTACAAAAATAACCGCCCGAAGCCCGGGGCGCCAAGTTCTACCAGCGGAAAAAGGCCACAAAAACGGGTGGGCTATAGCCTTGGGGGGTGGGGCTGGCCAACTTCGTCCGGCGGACTCGGAATGCCGCGAGACTTTGCGAGGGGCCTCCGTGTGCCAAAAATAGGCTGCGGCCTAAGCCGCGCCCAAAAATAACCTCCAGAAGGCCGGGGCGCCAAGTTCGTCCAGCGGAAAAAGGCCACAAAAACGGGTGGGCTATAACGTTGGGGCGTGGGGCTGGCCCACTTCGTCCGTGGGACTCGGAATGCCGCGAGACTTTGCGAGGGGCCTCCGTGTGCCCAAAATAGGCCGCGGGCAAAGCGGCGCCCAAAAATAACTGCCCGAAGGCCGGGGCGCTAAGTTCGTCCAGCGGAAAAAGGCCACAAAAACGGGTGGGCTATAGCCTTGGGGGGTGGGGCTGGCCAACTTCGTCCGCCGGACTCAGAATGCCGCGAGACTTTGCGAGGGACCTCTGTGTGCCAAAAATAGGCCGCAGCCAAAGCCGCGCCCAAAAATATCTGCCCGAAGGCCGGGGCGCCAAGTTCGTCCAGCGGAAAAAGGCCACAAAAACGGGTGGGGTATAGCCTTGGGAGGTGGGGCTGGCCAACTTCATCCGCCGGACTCGGAATGAAGCGAGACTTTGCAAGGGGCCTCCGTGTGCCAAAAATAGGCTGCGGGCAAAGCCGCGCACAAAAATAACGGCCCGAAGGCCGGGCCGCCAAGTTCGTCCAGTGGAAAAAGGCCACAAAAACGGGTGGGCTATAGCCTTGGGGGGTGGGGCTGGCCAACTTCGTCCGCCAGACTCCGATTGCCGCGAGACTTCGCGAGGGGCCTCCGCGTGCCAAAAATAGACCACGGACAAAGCCGCGCCCAAAAATAACCGCGCGAAGGCTGGGGAGCCATGTTCGTCGAGCGGAAAAAGGCCATAAAAACGGGTGGGCCATAGCCTTGGGGGGTGGGGCTGGCCCACTTCGTCCGCCAGACTCGGAATGCCGCGAGACTTTGCAAGGGGCCTCCGTGTACAAAAAATAGGCCGCGGGCAGAGCCGCACCCAAAAATAACCGCCCGAAGTCCGGGTCGCCAAGTTCGTCCAGCGGAAAAAGGCCACAAAAACGGGTGGGCTATAGCCTTGGGAGGTGGGGCTGGCCAACTTCGTCCGCCGGACTCGGAATGCCGCGAGACTTTACGAGGGTCCTCCGTGTGCCAAAAATAGGCCGTGGACAAAGCCGCGCCCAAAAATAACCGCCCGAAGGCCAGGGCGCCAAGTTCGTCCAGCGGAAAAAGGCCACAAAAACGGGTGGGCTATAGCCTTGGGGGGTGGGGCAGGCCAACTTCGTCCGCCGGACTCGGAATGCCGCGAGACTTTGCGAGGGACCTCCATGTGCCAAAAATATGCCGCGGGCAGAGCCACGCCCAAAAATAACCGCCCGAAGTCCGGGTCGCCAAGTTCGTCCAGCGGAAGATGGCCACAAAAACGGGTGGGCTATAGCCTTCGGGGGTGGGGCTGGCCAACTTCGTCCGCCGGACTCGAAATGCCGCGAGACTTTGCGAGGGTCCTCCATGTGCCAAAAATAGGCCGCGGCCAAAGCCGCGCCCATAAAGAACCACCCGAAGGCCGGGGCGCCAAGTTCGTCCAGCGGAAAAAGGCCACAAAAACGGGTGGGCTATAGCCTTGGGGGGTGGGGCTGGCCCACTTCGACCGCCGCACTCGGAATTCCGCGAGACTTTGCGAGGGGCCTCCGTGTGCCAAAAATAGGCTGCGGACAAAGCGGCGCCCAAAAATAACCACCCGAAGGACGGGGCGCCAAGTTCGTTAATCGGAAAAAGGCCACAAAAACGGGTGGGCTATAGCCTTGGGGGGTGGGGCTGGCCAACTTCTTCCGCTCGACTCGGATTGGCGCGAGGCTTTTCGAGGCCCCTCCGTGTGCGAAATATAGGCCGCGGGCACAGCCGCGCCCAAAAATAACCGCCCGAAGGCCGGGGTGCCAAGTTCGTCCTGCAGAAAAAGGCCACAAAAACAGGTGGGCTATAGCATTGGGGGGTGGGGCTGGCCAACTTCGTCCGCCGGGCTCGGATTGGCGCGAGAATTTGCGAGGCACCTCCGTGTGCCAAAAATAGGCCGCGGGCACAGCCGCGCCCAAAAATAACCGCCCGAAGGCCGGGGCGCCAAGTTCGTCCAGCGGAAAAAGGCCACAAATACGGGTGGGCTATAGCCTTTGGGGGTGGGGCTGGCCAACTTCATCCGCCGTACTCGGAATGGCGCGAGACTTTGCGAGGCACCTCCGTGTGCCAAAAATAGGCTGCGGACACAGCCGCGCCCAAAAATAACTGCCCGAAGGCCGGGGCGCCAAGTTCGTCCAGCGGAAAAAGGCCACAAAATCGGGTGGGCTATAGCCTTGGGGGGTGGGGCTGGCCAACTTCGTCCGCCGGACTCGGAATAACGCGAGACTTTGCGAGGCACCTCCGTGTGCCAAAAATAGAACGCGGGCACAGCCGCACCCAAAAATAACCGCCTGAAGGCCAGGACGCCAAGTTCGTCCAGCGGAAAAAGGCCACAAATGCGGGTGGGCTATAGCCTTGGGGGGTGGGGATGGCCAACTTCGTCCGCCGGAATCGGAATGGCGCGAGACATTGCGAGGCACCTCCGTGTGCCAAAAATAGGCCGCGGGCACTGCCGCGCCCAAAAATAACCACCCGAAGGACGGGGCGCCAAGTTCGTTAATCGGAAAAAGGCCACAAAAACGGGTGGGCTATAGCCTTGGGGGGTGGGGCTGGCCAACTTCTTCCGCTCGACTCGGATTGGCGCGAGGCTTTTCAAGGCCCCTCCGTGTGCGAAATATAGGCCGCGGGCACAGCCGCGCCCAAAAATAACCGCCCGAAGGCCGGGGTGCCAAGTTCGTCCTGCAGAAAAAGGCCACAAAAACAAGTGGGCTATAGCATTGGGGGGTGGGGCTGGCCAACTTCGTCCGCCGGACTCGGAATGGCGCGAGACTTTGTGAGGCACCTACGTGTGCCAAAAATAGGCCGCGGGCACAGCCGCGCCCAAAAGGATCGGCCCGAAGGCCGGGGCGCCAAGTTCGTCCAGCGGAAAAAGGCCACAAATACGGGTGGGCTATAGCCTTGGGGGGTGGGGCAGGCCAACTTCGTCCGCCGGACTCGGAATGGCGCGAGACTTTGCGAGGCACCTCCGTGTGCCAAAACTAGGCCGCGGGCACAGCCGCGCCCAAAAATAACTGCCCGAAGGCCGCGGCGCCAAGTTCGTCCAGCGTAAAAAGGCCACAAATACGGGTGGGCTATAGCCTTGGGGGGTGGGGCTGGCCAACTTCGTCCGCCGGACTCGGAATGGCGCAAGACTTTGCGAGGCACCTCCATGTGCCAAAAATAGGCCGCGGGCACAGCCGCGCCCAAAAATAACCGCCCGAAGGCCGGGGCGCCAAGTTCGTCCAACGGAAAAAGGCCACAAATACGGATGGGCTATAGCCTTGGGGGGTGGGGCTGGCCAACTTCGTCCGCCGGACTCGGAATGGCGCGAGACTTTGCGAGGCACCTACGTGTTCCAAAAATAGGCTGCGGGCACAGCCGCGCCCAAAAGGATCGGCGCGAAGGCCGGGGCGCCAAGTTCGTCCAGCGGAAAAAGGCCACAAATACGGGTGGGCTATAGCTTTGGGGGGTGGGGCTGGCCAACTTCGTCCGCCGGACTCGGAATGGCGCGAGACTTTGCGAGGTGCCTCCGTGTGCCAGAAATAGGCCGTGGGCACAGCCGCGCCCAAAAATAACCGCCCGAAGGCCGGGGCGCCAAGTTCGTCCAGCGGAAAAAGGCCACAAATACGGGTGGGCTATAGCCTTGGGGGGTGGGGCTGGCCAACTTCGTCCGCCGGACTCGGAATGGAGCGAGACTTTGCGAGGCACCTCCGTGTGCCAAAAATAAGCCGCGGGCACAGCCGCGTCCAAAAATAACCGCCCGATGGCCGGGGCGCCAAGTTCGTCCAGCGGAAAAATTCCGCAAAAACGGGTGGGCTATAGCATTGGGGGGTGGGGATGGCAAACTTCGTCCGCCTGTCTCGAAATGGCGCGAGACTTTGCGAGGTGCCTCCGTGTGCCAAAAATAGGCCGCGGGCACAGCCGCGCCCAAAAATAACTGCCCGAAGGCCGGGGCGCCAAGTTCGTCCAGCGGAAAAAGGCCACAAATACGGGTGGGCTATAGCCTTGGGGGGTGGGGCTGGCAAACTTCGTCCGCCGGACTCGGAATGGCGCGAGACGTTGCGAGGCACCTCCGTGTGCCAAAAATAGGCCGCGGGCACAGCCGCGCCCAAAAATTACCGCCCGAAGGCCGGGGCGCCAAGTTCGTCCAGTGGAAAAAGGCCACAAAAACGGGTGGGCTATAGCCTTGGGGGGTGGGGCTGGCCAACTTCGTCCGCCGGACTCGGAATGGCGCGAGACTTTGCGAGGTGGCTCCGTGTGCCAAAAATAGGCCGTGGGCACAGCCGCGCCCAAAAATAACTGCTCGAAGGCCGGGGCGCCAAGTTCGTCCAGCGGAAAAAGGCCACAAAAACGGGTGGGCTATAGCGTTGGGGGGTGGGGCTGGCCCACTTCGTCCGCCGGACTCGGAATGGCGCGAGACTTTGCGAGGCACCTCCGTGTGCCAAAAATAGGCCGCGGGCACAGCCGTTTTCAAAAATAACCACCCGACGTCCAGGGCGCCAAGTTCGTCCAGCGGAAAAAGGCCACAAAAATGGGTGGGCTATATCCTTGGGGGGTGGGACCGGCCCACTTCGTCCGCCGGACTCGGAATGGCGCGAGACTTTGCGAGACGCCTCCGTGTGCCAAAAATAGGCCGCGGGTACAGCCGCGCCCAAAAATAACCGCCCGAAGCCCGGGGCGCCAAGTTCGTCCAGCGGAAAAAGGCCACAAATACGGGTGGGCTATAGCCTTGGGGGGTGGGGCTGGCCAACTTCGTCTGCCGGACTTGGAATGGCGCGAGACTTTGTGAGGCGCCTCCGTGTGCCAAAACTAGGCCGCGGGCACAGCCGCTTTCAAAAATAACCGCCCGAAGGCCAGGGCGCCAAGTTCGTCCAGCGGAAAAAGGCCACAAAAACGGGTGGGCTATAGGCTTGGGGGGTGGGGCTGGCCGACTTCGTCCGCCAGACTCGGAATGGCGCTAGACTTTGCGAGGCGCCTCCGTGTGCCAAAAATAGGCCGCGGACACAGCCGCGGCCAAAAATATAAGCCCGAAGGCCGGGGCGCCAAGTTCGTCCAGCGTAAAAAGGCCACAAATACGGGTGGCCTATAGCCTTGGGGGGTGGGGCTGGCCAACTTCGTCCGCCGGACTCGGAATCGCGCGAGACTTTTCGAGGCGCCTCCGTGTGCCAAAAATAGGCCACGGGTACAGCCGTGCCCAAAAATAACCGCCCGAAGGCCGGGGCGCCAAGTTCGTCCAGCGGAAAAAGGCCACAAATACGGGTGGGCTATAGCTTTGGGGGGTGGGACCGGCCCACTTCGTCCGCCGGACTCGGAATGGCGCGAGGCTTTACGAGGCGCCTCCGTGTGCCAAAAATAGGCCGCGGGCACAGCCGCGCCCAAAAATAACCGTACGAAGGCCGGGGCGCCAAGTTCGTCCAGCGGAAAAAGGCCACCGAAACGGGTGGGCTATAGCCTTGCGGGATGGGGCTGGCCCACTTCGTCCGCCGGACTCGGAATGGCGCGAGAGTTCGCGAGGTGCCTCCGTGTGCCACAAATAGGCCGCGGGCAGAGCCGCGCCCAAAACTAACCGCCCGAAGGTCGGGGCGCCAAGTTCGTACAGCGGAAAAAGGCCAGAAAGAAGGGTGGGCTATAGCCTTGGCGGGAGGGGCTGGCCAACTTCGTCCTCCGGACTCGGAATGGCTCGAGACTTTGCGAGGTGCCTCCCTGTGCCCAAAATAGGCCGCAGCCACAGCCGCGCCCAAAAATAACCGCCCGAACGCCGTGGCGCCAAGTTCGTACAATGGAAAAAGGCCACAAACACGGGTGGGCTATAGCCTTGGGGGGTGGAGCTGGCCAACTTCGTCCGCCGGACTCGGAATGGCGCGAGACTTTGCGAGGCACCTCCGTGTGCCAAAAATAGGCCGCGGGTACAGCCGCGCCCAAAAATAACCTCCCGAACGCCGTGGCGCCAAGTTCGTACAACGGAAAAAGGCCACAAACACGGGTGGGCTATAGCCTTGGGGGGTGGAGCGGGCCCACTTCGTCCGCCGGACTCGGAATGGCGCGAGACTTTGCGAGGTGCCTCCGTGTGCCAAAAATAGGCCGCGGACACAGCCGCGCCCAAAAATAACCGCCCAAAGGCCGGAGCGCCAAGTTCGTCCAGCGGGAAAAGGCCACAAAAACGGGTGGGCTATAGCCTTGGCGGGTGGGGCTGGCCCACTTCGTCCGCCGGACTCGGAATGGCGCGAGATTTGTGAGGTGCCTCCGTGTGCCAAAAATAGGCCGCGGGCACAGCCGCGCCCAAAAATAACCTCCCGAAGGCCGGGGCGCCAAGTTCGTCCAGCGGACAAAGGCCACAAAAACGGGTGGGCTATAGCCTTGGGGGGTGGGGCTGGCCAACATCGTCCGCCGGACTCGGAATGGCGCGAGACTTTGCGAGGTGCCTCCGTGTGCCAAAAATAGGCCGCGGGCACAGCCGCGCCCAAAAATAACCGCCCGACGGCCGGGGCGCCAAGTTCGTCCCGCGCAAAAAGGCCACAAATACGGGTGGACTATAGCCTTGGGGGGTGGGGCTGGCCAACTTCATCCGCCGGACTCGGAATGGCGTGAGATTTGCGAGGTGCCTCCGTGTGCTAAAAATAGGCCGAGGGCAGAGCCGCGCCCAAAAATAACCGCCCGAAGGCCGGGGCGCCTAGTTCGTCCAGCGGAAAAAGGCCACAAAAACGGGTGGGCTATAGCCTTGGGGGGTGGGGCTGGCCGACTTCGTCCGCCGGACTCAGAATGGCGCGAGACTTTGCGAGGCACCTCCGTGTGCCAGAAATAGGCCGCGGGCACAGCCGCGTCCAAAAATAACCGCCCGACGGCCGGGGCGCCAAGTTCGTCCAGCGGAAAAAGGCCACAAATACGGGTGGACTATAGCCTTGGGGGGTGGGGCAGGCCAACTTCGTCCGCCGGACTCGGAATGTCGCGAGAATTTGCGAGGCACCTCCGTGTGCCAAAACTAGGCCGCGGGCGCAGCCGCGCCCAAAAATAACTGCCCGAAGGCCGGGGCGCCAAGTTCGTCCAGCGGAAAAAGGCCACAAAAACGGGTGGGCTATAGCCTTGGGGGGTGGGGCTGGCCGACTTCGTCCGCCGGACTCAGAATGGCGTGAGACTTTGCGAGGCACCTCCATGTGCCAAAAATAGGCCGCGGGGACAGCCGCGTCCAAAAATAACCGCCCGAAGGCCGGGGCACCATGTTCGTCCAGCGGAAAAAGGCCACAAAAACGGGTGGGCTATAGCCTTGGGGGGTGGGGCTGGCCAACTTCGTCCGCCGGACTCGGAATGGCGCGAGACTTTCGGATGTGCCTCTGTGTGCCAAAAGTAGGCAGCGGGCACAGCCGCGCCCAAAAATAACTGCCCGAAGGCCGGGGCGCCAAGTTCGTCCAGCGGAAAAAGGCCACAAAAACGGGTGGGCTATAGCCTTGGGGGGTGGGGCAGGCCAACTTCGTCCGCCGGACTCGGAATGTCGCGAGAATTTGCGAGGCACCTCCGTGTGCCAAAAATAGGCCGCGGGCACAGCCGCGCCCAAAAATAACCGCCCGAAGGCCGGGGCGCCAAGTTCGTCCAGCGGAAAAAGGCCACAAATACGGGTGGGCTATAGCCTTGGGGGGTGGGGCTGGCCAACTTCGTCCGCCGGACTCGGAATGGCGCGAGACTTTGCGAGTCGCCTCCGTGTGCCAAAACTAGGCCGCCGGCCCAGCCGCGCCCAAAAATAACCGCCCGAAGGGCGGGGCGCCAAGTTCGTCCAGCAGAAAAAGGCCACAAAAACGGGTGGGCTATAGCCTTGGGGGGTGGGGCTGGCCGACTTCGTCCGCCGGACTCAGAATGGCGCGAGACTTTGCGAGGCACCTCCGTGTGCCAGAAATAGGCCGCGGGCACAGCCGCGTCCAAAAATAACCGCCCGACGGCCGGGGCGCCAAGTTCGTCCAGCGGAAAAAGGCCACAAATACGGGTGGACTATAGCCTTGGGGGGTGGGGCAGGCCAACTTCGTCCGCCGGACTCGGAATGTCGCGAGAATTTGCGAGGCACCTCCGTGTGCCGAAACTAGGCCGCGGGCCCAGCCGCGCCCAAAAATAACTGCCCGAAGGCCGGGGCGCCAAGTTCGTCCAGCGGAAAAAGGCCACAAAAACGGGTGGGCTATAGCCTTGGGGGGTGGGGCTGGCCGACTTCGTCCGCCGGACTCAGAATGGCGTGAGACTTTGCGAGGCACCTCCATGTGCCAAAAATAGGCCGCGGGGACAGCCGCGTCCAAAAATAACCGCCCGAAGGCCGGGGCACCAAGTTCGTCCAGCGGAAAAAGGCCACAAAAACGGGTGGGCTATAGCCTTGGGGGGTGGGGCTGGCCAACTTCGTCCGCCGGACTCGGAATGGCGCGAGACTTTCGGATGTGCCTCTGTGTGCCAAAAGTAGGCAGCGGGCACAGCCGCGCCCAAAAATAACTGCCCGAAGGCCGGGGCGCCAAGTTCGTCCAGCGGAAAAAGGCCACAAAAACGGGTGGGCTATAGCCTTGGGGGGTGGGGCAGGCCAACTTCGTCCGCCGGACTCGGAATGTCGCGAGAAGTTGCGAGGCACCTCCGTGTGCCAAAAATAGGCCGCGGGCACAGCCGCGCCCAAAAATAACCGCCCGAAGGCCGGGGCGCCAAGTTCGTCCAGCGGAAAAAGGCCACAAATACGGGTGGGCTATAGCCTTGGGGGGTGGGGCTGGCCAACTTCGTCCGCCGGACTCGGAATGGTGCGAGACTTTGCGAGTCGCCTCCGTGTGCCAAAACTAGGCCGCTGGCCCAGCCGCGCCGAAAAATAACTGCCCGAAGGCCGGGGCGCCAAGTTCGTCCAGCGAATAAAGGCCACAAAAACGGGTGGGCTATAGCCTTGGGGGGTGGTGCTGGCCAACTTCGTCCGCCGGACTCGGAATGGCGCGAGACTTTGCGAGTCGCCTCCGTGTGCCAAAACTAGGCCGCCGGCCCAGCCGCGCCCAAAAATAACCGCCCGAAGGCCGGGGCGCCAAGTTCGTCCAGCAGAAAAAGGCCACAAAAACGGGTGGGCTATAGCATTGGGGGGTGGGGCTGGCCAACTTCTTCCGCTGGAGTCGGAATGGCGCGAGACTTTGCGAGGCCCCTCCGTGTGCCAAAAATAGCCCGCGGACACAGCCGCACCGAAAAATAACCGCCCGAAGTCCGGGGCACCAAGTTCGTCCAGCGGAAAAAGGCCACAAAAACGGGTGAGCTATAGCCTTGGGGGGTGGCGCAGGCCAACTTCGTCCGCCGGACTCGGAGTGTCGCGAGAATTTGCGAGGCACCTCCGTGTGCCAAAAATAGGCCACGGGCACAGCCGCACCCAAAAATAAACGCCCGAAGGCCGGGGCGCCAAGTTCGTCCAGCAGAAAAAGGCCACAAATACGGGTGGGCTATAGCCTTGGGGGGTAGGGCTGGCCAACTTCGTCCGCCGGACTCGGAATGGCGCGACACATTGTGAGTCACCTCCGTGTGCCAAAACTAGGCCGCGGGCCCAGCCGCGCCTAAAAATAACCGCCCGAAGGCCGGGTCACCAAGTTCGTCCAGCGAAAAAAGGCCACAAAAACGGGTGGGCTATATCCTTGGGGGGTGGTGCTGGCCAACTTCGTCCGCCGGACTCGGAATGGCGCGAGACTTTGCGAGCGCCTCCGTGTGCCAAAACTAGGCTGCGGGCTCAGCCGCGCCCAAAAATAACCGCGCGAAGGCCGGGGCGCCAAGTTCGTCCAGCGGAAAAAGGCCATAAAAACGGGTGGGCTATAGCCTTGGGGGGTGGGGCTGGCCAACTTCTTCCGCCGGACTCGGAATGGCGCGAGACTTTGCGAGGCGCGTCCGTGTGCCAAAAATAGCCCGCGGACACAGCCGCGCCGAAAAATAACCACCCGAAGTCCGGGGCGCCAAGTTCGTCCAGCGGAAAAAGGCCACAAAAACGGGTGGGCTATAACCTTGGGGGGTGGGGCTGGCCAACTTCGTCCGCCGGACTCGGAATGGCGCGAGACTTTGCGAGGCGCCTCCGTGTGCCAAAAATAGGCCGCGGGCACAGCCGCGCCCAAAAAAAACCGCGCGAAGGCCCGGGCGCCAATTTCGTCCAGCGGAAAAAGGCCACAAATACGGGTGGGCTATAGCCTTGGGGGGTGGGGCTGGCCAACTTCGTCCGCCGGACTCGGAATGGCGCGAGACTTTGCGAGGGGCCTCCGTGTGCCAAGAATCGGCCGCGGGCACAGCCGCGCCTAAAAATAACCTCCCGAAGGCCGGGGCGCCAAGTTCGTCCAGCGGAAAAAGGCCACAAAAACGGGTGGGCTATAGCCTTGGCCGGTGGGGCTGGCCAACTTCGTCCTCCGGACTCGGAATGGCGCGAGACTTTGTGAGGCGCCTCCATGTGCCAAAAATAGGCCGCAGGCACAGCCGCGCCCAAAAATAACCGTCCGAAGGCCGGGGCGCCAAGTTCGTCCAGCGGAAAAAGGCCACAAAAACGGGTGACCTATAGCCTTGGGGGGTGGGGCTGGCCAAATTCGACCGCCGGACTCGGAATGGCGCGAGACTTTGCGAGGCGCCTCCGTGTGCCAAAACAAGGCTACGGGCACAGCCGCGCCCCAAAATAACCGCCCGAAGGCCGGGGCGCCAAGTTCGTCCAGCGAAAAAAGGCCACAAAAACGGGTGGGCTATAGCCTTGGGGGGTGGTGCTGGCCAACTTCGTCCGCCGGACTCGGAATGGCGCGAGACGTTGCGAGTCGCCTCCGTGTGCCAAAACTAGGCCGCGGGCCCAGCCGCACCCAAAAATAACCGCCCGAAGGCCGGGGCGCCAAGTTCGTCCAGCGGAAAAAGGCCACAAAAACGGGTGGGCTATAGCCTTGGGGGGTGGGGCTGGCCAACTTCTTCCGCCGGACTCGGAATGGCGCGAGACTTCGCGAGGCACCTCCGTGTGCGAAAAATAGGCCGCGCGCACAGCCGCGCCGAAAAATAACCGCCCGAAGGCCGGGGCGCCAAGTTCGTCCAGCGGAAAAAGGCCAAAAAAACGGGTGGGCCATAGCCTTGGGGGGTGGGGCTGGCCAACTTCGTCCGCCGGACTCGGAATGGCGTGAGACTTTGCGAGTCGCCTCCGTGTGCCAAAACTAGGCCGCGGGCACAGCCTCGCCCAAAAATAACCTCCCGAAGGACGGGGCGCCAAGTTCGTCATGCGGAAAAAGGCCACAAATACGGGTGGGCTATAGCCTTGGGGGGTGGGGCTGGCCAACTTCGTCCGCCGGACTCCGAATGGCGCGAGACTTTGCGAGGTGCCTCCGTGTGCCAAAAATAGGCCGCGGGCACAACCACGCCCAAAAATGACCGCCCAAAGGCCGGGGCGCCAAGTTCGTCCTGCGGAAAAAGGCCAAAAAAACGGCTGGGCTATAGCCTTGGGGGGTGGAGCGGGCCAACTTCGTCCGCCGGACTCGGAATGGCGCGAGACTTTGCGAGTCGCCTCCGTGTGCCAAAACTAGACAGCGGGCCCAGCCGCGCTCAAAAATAACCGCCCGAAGGCCGGGGCGCCAAGTTCGTCCAGCGGAAAAAGGCCACAAATACGGGTGGGCTATAGCCTTGGGGGGTGGGGCTGGCCAACTTCGTCCGCCGGACTCGGAATGGCGCGAGACTTTGCGATGTGCCTCTGTGTGCCAAAAATAGGCTGCGGGCACAGCCGCGCCCAAAAATAACCGCCCGAAGGCCGGGGCGCCAAGTTCGTCCAGCGGAAAAAGGCCACAAATACGGGTGGGCTATAGCCTTGGGGGGTGGGGCTGGCCAACTTCGTCCGCCGGACTCGGAATGGCGCGAGACTTTGCGATGTGCCTCTGTGTGCCAAAAATAGGCTGCGGGCACAGCCGCGCCCAAAAATAACCGCCCGAAGGCCGGGGCGCCAAGTTCGTCCAGCGGAAAAAGGCCACAAAAACGGGTGGGCTATAGCCTTGGCCGGTGGGGCTGGCCAACTTCGTCCTCCGGACTCGGAATGGCGCGAGACTTTGTGAGGCGCCTCCATGTGCCAAAAATAGGCCGCAGGCACAGCCGCGCCCAAAAATAACCGTCCGAAGGCCGGGGCGCCAAGTTCGTCCAGCGGAAAAAGGCCACAAAAACGGGTGACCTATAGCCTTGGGGGGTGGCGCTGGCCAAATTCGACCGCCGGACTCGGAATGGCGCGAGACTTTGCGAGGCGCCTCCGTGTGCCAAAACAAGGCTACGGGCACAGCCGCGCCCCAAAATAACCGCCCGAAGGCCGGGGCGCCAAGTTCGTCCAGCGAAAAAAGGCCACAAAAACGGGTGGGCTATAGCCTTGGGGGGTGGTGCTGGCCAACTTCGTCCGCCGGACTCGGAATGGTGCGAGACTTTGCGAGTCGCCTCCGTTTGCCAAAACAAGGCCGCGGGCCCAGCCGCACCCAAAAATAACCGCCCGAAGGCCGGGGCGCCAAGTTCGTCCAGCGGAAAAAGGCCACAAAAACGGGTGGGCTATAGCCTTGGGGGGTGGGGCTGGCCAACTTCTTCCGCCGGACTCGGAATGGCGCGAGACTTCGCGAGGCACCTCCGTGTGCGAAAAATAGGCCGCGCGCACAGCCGCGCCGTAAAATAACCGCCCGAAGGCCGGGGCGCCAAGTTCGTCCAGCGGAAAAAGGCCAAAAAAACGGGTGGGCTATAGCCTTGGGGGGTGGGGCTGGCCAACTTCGTCCGCCGGACTCGGAATGGCGTGAGACTTTGCGAGTCGCCTCCGTGTGCCAAAACTAGGCCGCGGGCACAGCCTCGCCCAAAAATAACCTCCCGAAGGATGGGGCGCCAAGTTCGTCATGCGGAAAAAGGCCACAAATACGGGTGGGCTATAGCCTTGGGGGGTGGGGCTGGCCAACTTCGTCCGCCGGACTCCGAATGGCGCGAGACTTTGCGAGGTGCCTCCGTGTGCCAAAAATAGGCCGCGGGCACAACCACGCCCAAAAATGACCGCCCGAAGGCCGGGGCGCCAAGTTCGTCCTGCAGAAAAAGGCCAAAAAAACGGCTGGGCTATAGCCTTGGGGGGTGGAGCGGGCCAACTTCGTCCGCCGGACTCGGAATGGCGCGAGACTTTGCGAGTCGCCTCCGTGTGCCAAAACTAGACAGCGGGCCCAGCCGCACTCAAAAATAACCGCCCGAAGGCCGGGGCGCCAAGTTCGTCCAGCGGAAAAAGGCCACAAATACGGGTGGGCTATAGCCTTGAGGGGTGGGGCTGGCCGACTTCGTCCGCCGGACTCGGAATGGCGCGAGACTTTGCGATGTGCCTCTGTGTGCCAAAAATAGGCTGCGGGCACAGCCGCGCCCAAAAATAACCGCCCGAAGGCCGGGGCGCCAAATTCGTCCAGCGGAAAAAGGCCACAAAAACGGGTGGGCTATAGCCTTGGGGGGTGGGGCAGGCCAACTTCGTCTGCCGGACTCGGAATGTCGCGAGAATTTGCGAGGCACTTCCGTGTGCCAAAAATAGGCCGCGGACACAGCCGCGCCCAAAAATAACCGCCCGAAGGCCGGGGCGCCACGTTCGTCCAGCAGAAAAAGGCCACAAATACGGGTGGGCTATAGCCTTGGGGGGTGGGGCTGGCCAACTTCGTCCGCCGGACTCGGAATGGCGCGAGAATTTGCGAGTCACCTCCGTGTGCCAAAACAAGGCCGTGGGCCCAGCCGCGCCCAAAAATAACCGCCCGAAGCCCGGGGCGCCAAGTTCGTCCAGCGAAAAAAGGCCACAAAAACGGGTGGGCTATAGCCTTGGGGGGTGGTGCTGGCCAACTTCGTCCGCCGGACTCGGAATGGCGCGAGACTTTGCGAGTCACCTCCGTGTGCCAAAACAAGGCTGCGGGCCCAGCCGCGCCCAAAAATAACCGCCCGAAGGCCGGGGCGCCAAGTTCGTCCAGCGAAAAAAGGCCACAAAAACGGGTGGGCTATAGCCTTGGGGGGTGGGGTTGGCCGACTTCTTCCGCCGGACTCGGAATGGCGCGAGACTTTGCGAGGCGCGTCAGTGTGCCAAAAATAACCCGCGGACACAGCCGCGCCGAAAAATAACCACCCGAACTCCGGGGCGCCAAGTTCGTCCAGCGGAAAAAGGCCACAAAAATGGGTGGGCTATAGCCTTGGGGGGTGGGGCTGGCCAACTTCGTCCGCCGGACTCGGAATGGCGCGAGACTTTGCGAGGCGCCTCCGTGTGCCAAAAATAGGCCGCGGGCACAGCCGCGCCCAAAAAAAACCGCGCGAAGGCTCGGGCGCCAATTTCGTCCAGCGGAAAAAGGCCACAAATACGGGTGGGCTATAGCCTTGGGGGGTGGGGCTGGCCAACTTCGTCCGCTGGACTCCGAATGGCGCGAGACTTTGAGAGGGGCCTCCGTGTGCCAAAAATCGGCCGCGGGCACAGCCGCACCCAAAAATAACCTCCCGAAGGCCGGGGCGCCAAGTTCGTCCAGCGGAAAAAGGCCACAAAAACAGGTGGGCTATAGCCTTGGCCGGTGGGGCTGGCCAACTTCGTCCTCCAGACTCGGAATGGCGCGAGACTTTGCGAGGCGCCTCCATGTGCCAAAAATAGGCCGCGGGCACAGCCGCGCCCAAAAATAACCGTCCGAAGGCCGGGGCGCCAAGTTCGTCCAGCGGAAAAAGGCCACAAAAACGGGTGACCTATAGCCTTGGGGGGTGGGGCTGGCCAAATTCGACCGCCGGACTCGGAATGGCGCGAGACTTTGCGAGGCGCCTCCGTGTGCCAAAACTAGGCTTCGGGCACAGCCACGCCCAAAAATAACCGCCCGAAGGCCGGGGCGCCAAGTTCGTCCAGCGGAAAAAGGCCACAAAAACGGGTGACCCATAGCCTTGGGGGGTGGGGCTGGCCAAATTCGACCGCCGGACTCGGAATGGCGCGAGACTTTGCGAGGCGCCTCCGTGCGCCAAAAATAGGCCGCGGACACAGCCGCGCCCAAAAATAACCGCCCGAAGGCCGGGGCGCCAAGTTCGTCCAGCGGAAAAAGGCCACAAAAACGGGTGGGCTATAGCCTTGGGGGGTGGGGCTGGCCAACTTCTTCCGCCGGACTCGGAATGGCGCGAGACTTCGCGAGGCGCCTCCGTGTGCCAAAAATAGGCCGTGGACACAGCCGCGCCGAAAAATAGCCGCCCGAAGGCCGGGGCGCCATGTTCGTCCAGCGGAAAAAGGCCAAAAAAACGGGTGGGCTATAGCCTTGGGGGGTGGGGCAGGCCAACTTCGTCCGCCGGACTCGGAATGGCGCGAGACTTTGCGAGTCACCTCCGTGTGGCAAAACTAGGCCGCGGGCACAGCCGTGCCCAAAAATAACCTCCCAAAGGACGGGGCGCCAAGTTCGTCATGCGGAAAAAGGCCACAAATACGGGTGGGCTATAGCCTTGGGGGGTGGGGTTGGCCAACTTCGTCCGCCGGACTCAGAATGGCGCGAGACTTTGCGAGGTGCCTCCGTGTGCCAAAAATAGGCCGCGGGCACAGCCGCGCCCAAAAATAACTGCCCGAAGGCCGGGGCGCCAAGTTCGTCCAGCGGAAAAAGGCCACAAAAACGGGTGGGCTATAGCCTTGGGGGGTGGGGCAGGCCAACTTCGTCCGCCGGACTCGGAATGTCGCGAGAATTTGCGAGGCACCTCCGTGTGCCAAAAATAGGCCGCGGGCACAGCCGCGCCCAAAAATAACCGCCCGAAGGCCGGGGCGCCAAGTTCGTCCAGCGGAAAAAGGCCACAAATACGGGTGGGCTATAGCCTTGGGGGGTGGTGCTGGCCAACTTCGTCCGCCGGACTCGGAATGGCGCGAGACTTTACGAGTCGCCTCCGTGTGCCAAAACTAGGCCGCGGGCCCAGCCGCGCCCAACAATAACCGCCCGAAGGCCGGGGCGCCAAGTTCGTCCAGCAGAAAAAGGCCACAAAAACGGGTGGGCTATAGCCTTGGGGGGTGGGGCTGGCCAACTTCTTCCGCATAAGTCGGAATGGCTCGAGACTTTGCGAGGCACCTCCGTGTGCCAAAAATAGCCCGCGGACACAGCCGCACCGAAAAATAACCGCCCGAAGTCCGGGGCACCAAGTTCGTCCAGCGGAAAAAGGCCACAAAAACGGGTGGGCTATAGCCTTGGGGGGTGGGGCTGGCCAACTTCGTCCGCCGGACTCGGAATGGCGCGAGACTTTGCGAGGTGCCTCCGTGCGCCAAAAATAGGCCGCGGACACAGCCGCGCCCAAAAATAACCGCCCGAAGGCCGGGGCGCCAAGTTCGTCCAGCGGAAAAAGGCCACAAAAACGGGTGGGCTATAGCCTTGGGGGGTGGGGCTGGCCAACTTCTTCCACCGAACTCGGAATGGCGCGAGACTTCGCGAGGCGCCTCCGTGTGCCAAAAATAGGCCGTGGACACAGCCGTGCCGAAAAATAACCGCCCGAAGGCCGGGGCGCCATGTTCGTCCAGCGGAAAAAGGCCAAAAAAACGGGTGGGCTATAGCCTTGGGGGGTGGGGCAGGCCAACTTCGTCCGCCGGACTCGGAATGGCGCGAGACTTTGCGAGTCACCTCCGTGTGGCAAAACTAGGCCGCGGGCACAGCCGCGCCCAAAAATAACCTCCCAAAGGACGGGGCGCCAAGTTCGTCATGCGGAAAAAGGCCACAAATACGGGTGGGCTATAGCCTTGGGGGGTGGGGCTGGCCAACTTCGTCCGCCGGACTCGGAATGGCGCGAGACTTTGCGATGTGCCTCTGTGTGCCAAAAATAGGCTGCGGGCACAGCCGCGCCCAAAAATAACCGCCCGAAGGCCGGGGCACCAAGTTCGTCCAGCGGAAAAAGGCCACAAAAACGGGTGGGCTATAGCCTTGGGGGGTGGGGCTGGCCAACTTCGTCCGCCGGACTCGGAATGGCGCGAGACTTTGCGAGGTACCTACGTGTGCCAAAAATAGGCCGCGGGCACAGCCGCGCCCAAAAATAACCGCGCTAATGCCCGGGCGCCAATTTCGTCCAGCGGAAAAAGGCCACAAATACGGGTGGGCTATAGCCTTGGGGGGTGGGGCTGGCCAACTTCGTCCGCCGGACTCGGAATGGCGCGAGACTTTGCGATGTGCCTCTGTGTGCCAAAAATAGGCTGCGGGCACAGCCGCGCCCAAAAATAACCGCCCGAAGGCCGGGGCGCCAAGTTCGTCCAGCGGAAAAAGGCCACAAAAACGGGTGGGCTATAGCCTTGGGGGGTGGCGCAGGCCAATTTCGTCCGCCGGGCTCGGAATGTCGCGAGAATTTGCGAGGCACCTCCGTGTGCCAAAAATAGGCCGCGGGCACAGCCGCGCCCAAAAATCACCGCCCGAAGGCCGGGGCGCCAAGTTCGTCCGGCAGAAAAAGGCCACAAATACGGGTGGGCTATAGCCTTGGGGGGTGGGGCTGGCCAACTTCGTCCGCCGGACTCGGAATGGCGCGACACTTTGCGAGTCACCTCCGTGTGCCAAAACTAGGCCGCGGGCCCAGCCGCGCCCAAAAATAACCGCCCGAAGGCCGGGGCGCCAAGTTCGTCCAGCGAAAAAATGCCACAAAAACGGGTGGGCTATAGCCTTGGGGGGTGGTGCTGGCCAACTTCGTCCGCCGGACTCGGAATGGCGCGAGACTTTGCGAGTCGCCTCCGTGTGCCAAAACTAGGCTGCGGACCCAGCCGCGCCCAAAAATAACCGCCCGAAGGCCGGGGCGCCAAGTTCGTCCAGCGGAAAAAGGCCACAAAAACGGGTGGGCTAAAGCCTTGGGGGGTGGGGCTGGCCAACTTCTTCCGCCGGACTCGGAATGGCGCGAGACTTTGCGAGGCGCATCCGTGTGCCAAAAATAGCCCGCGGACACAGCCGCGCCGAAAAATAACCACCCGAAGTCCGGGGCACCAAGTTTGTACAGCGGAAAAAGGCCACAAAAACGGGTGGGCTATAGCCTTGGGGGGTGGGGCTGGCCAACTTCGTCCGCCGGACTCGGAATGGCGCGAGACTTTGCGAGGCACCTCCGTGTGCCAAAAAAAGGCGGCGGGCACAGCCACGCCCAAAAATAACCGCGCGAAGGCCCGGGCGACAATTTCGTCCAGCGGAAAAAGGCCACAAATACGGGTGGGCTATAGCCTTGGGGGGTGGGGCTGGCCAACTTCGTCCGCCGGACTCGGAATGGCGCGAGACTTTGCGATGTGCCTCTGTGTGCCAAAAATAGGCTGCGGGCACAGCCGCGCCCAAAAATAACCGCCCGAAGGCCGGGGCGCCTAGTTCGTCCAGCGGAAAAAGGCCACAAATACGGGTGGGCTATAGCCTTGGGGGGTGGGGCTGGCCAACTTCGTCCACCGGACTCGGAATGGCGCGACACTTTGCGAGTCACCTCCGTGTGCCAAAACTAGGCCGCGGGCACAGCCGCGCCCAAAAATAACTGCCCGAAGGAAGGGGCGCCAAGTTCGTCATGCGGAAAAAGGCCACAAATACGGGTGGGCTATAGCCTTGGGTGGTGGGGCTGGCCAACTTCGTCCGCCGGACGCGGAATGGCACGACACTTTGCGAGTCACCTCCGTGTGCCAAAACTAGGCCGCGGGCCCAGCCGCGCCCAAAAATAACCGCCCGAAGGCCGGGGCGCCAAGTTCGTCCAGCAAAAAAAGGCCACAAAAACGGGTGGGCTATAGCCTTGGCGGGTGGTGCTGGCCAACTTCGTCCGCCGGACTCGGAATGGCGCGAGACTTTGCGAGGCGCCTCTGTGTGCCAAAAATAGGCCGCGGGCACAGCCGCGCCGAAAAATAACCGCCCGACGGCCGGGGTGCCAAGTTCATCCAGCGGAAAAAGGCTAAAAAAACGGGTGGGCTATAGCCTTGGGGGGTGGGGCTGGCCGACTTCGTCCGCCGGACTCGGAATGGCGCGAGACTTTGCGAGTCACCTCCGTGTGCCAAAACTAGGCCGCGGGCACAGCCGCGCCCAAAAATAACCTCCCGAAGGACGGGGCGCCAAGTTCGTCATGCGGAAAAAGGCCACAAATACGGGTGGGCTATAGCCTTGGGGGGTGGGGTTGGCCAACTTCGTCCGCCGGACTCAGAATGGCGCGAGACTTTGCGAGGTGCCTCCGTGTGCCAAAAATAGGCCGCGGGCACAGCCGCGCCCAAAAATAACCACCCGAAGGCCGGGGCGCCAAGTTCGTCCAGCGGAAAAAGGCCACAAAAACGGGTGGGCTATAGCCTTGGGGGGTGGGGCTGGCCAACTTCTTCCGCCGGACTCGGAATGCCGCGAGACTATGCGAGGCGCGTCCGTGTGCCAAAAATAGCCCGCGGACACAGCCGCGCCGAAAAATAACCACCCGAAGTCCGGGGCGCCAAGTTCGTCCAGCGGAAAAAGGCCACAAAAATGGGTAGGCTATAGCCTTGGGGGGTGGTGCTGGCCAACTTCGTCCGCCGGACTCGGAATGGCGCGAGACTTTGCGAGTCGCCTCCGTGTGCCAAAACTAGGCTGCGGGCCCAGCCGCGTCCAAAAATAACCACCCGAAGGCCGGGGCGCCAAGTTCGTCCAGCGGAAAAAGGCCACAAAAACGGGTGGGCTATAGCCTTGGGGGGTGGGGCTGGCCAACTTCTTCCGCCGGACTCGGAATGCCGCGAGACTATGCGAGGCGTGTCCGTGTGCCAAAAATAGCCCGCGGACACAGCCGCGCCGAAAAATAACCACCCGAAGTCCGGGGCGTCAAGTTCGTCCAGCGGAAAAAGGCCACAAAAATGGGTGGGCTATAGCCTTGGGGGGTGGGGCTGGCCGACTTCGTCCGCCGGACTCGGAATGGCGCGAGACTTTGCGAGTCACCTCCGTGTGCCAAACCTAGGCCGCGGGCACAGCCGCGCCCAAAAATAACCACCCGAAGGACGGGGCGCCAAGTTCGTCATGCGGAAAAAGGCCACAAATACGGGTGGGCTATAGCCTTGGGGGGTGGGGTTGGCCAACTTCGTCCGCCGGACTCAGAATGGCGCAAGACTTTGCGAGGTGCCTCCGTGTGCCAAAAATAGGCCGCGGGCACAGCCGCGCCCAAAAATAACCGCCCGAAGGCAGGGGCGCCAAGTTCGTCCAGCGGAAAAAGGCCACAAATACGGGTGGGCTATAGCCTTGGGGGGTGGGGCTGGCCAACTTCGTCCGCCGGACTCGGAATGGCGCGAGACTTTGCGAGTCACCTCCGTGTGCCAAAACTAGGCCGCGGGCACAGCCGCGCCCAAAAATAACCTCCCGAAGGAAGGGGCGCCAAGTTCGTCATGCGGAAAAAGGCCACAAATACGGGTGGGCTATAGCCTTGGGGGGTGGGGCTGGCCAACTTCGTCCGCCGGACTCGGAATGGCGCAAGACTTTGCGAGTCACCTCCGTGTGCCAAAACTAGGCCGCGGGCACAGCCGCGCCCAAAAATAACCTCCCGAAGGAAGGGGCGCCAAGTTCGTCATGCGGAAAAAGGCCACAAATACGGGTGGGCTATAGCCTTGGGGGGTGGGGCTAGCCAACTTCGTCCGCCGGATTCAGAATGGCGCGAGACTTTGCGAGGTGCCTCCGTGTGCCAAAAATAGGCCGCGGGCACAGCCGCGCCCAAAAATATTCGCCCGAAGGCCGGGGCGCCAAGTTCGTCCAGCAGAAAAAGGCCACAAATACGGGTGGGCTATAGCCTTGGGGGGTGGGGCTGGCCAACTTCGTCCGCCGGACTCGGAATGGCGCGAGACTTTGCGAGTCGCCTCCGTGTGCCAAAACTAGGCCGCGGGCCCAGCCGCGCCCAAAAATAACCGCCCGAAGGCCGGGGCGCCAAGATCGTCCAGCGAAAAAAGGCCACAAAAACGGGTGGGCTATAGCCTTGGGGGGTGGTGCTGGCCAACTTCGACCGCCGGACTCGGAATGGCGTGAGACTTTGCGAGGCGCCTCCGTGTGCCAAAAATAGGCTGCGGGCCCAGCCGCGTCCAAAAATAACCACCCGAAGGCCGGGGCGCCAAGTTCGTCCAGCGGAAAAAGGCCACAAAAACGGGTGGGCTATAGCCTTGGGGGGTGGGGCTGGCCAACTTCTTCCGCCGGACTCGGAATGCCGCGAGACTATGCGAGGCGCGTCCGTGTGCCAAAAATAGCCCGCGGACACAGCCGCGCCGAAAAATAACCACCCGAAGTCCGGGGCGCCAAGTTCGTCCAGCGGAAAAAGGCCACAAAAATGGGTGGGCTATAGCCTTGGGGGGTGGGGCTGGCCGACTTCGTCCGCCGGACTCGGAATGGCGCGAGACTTTGCGAGTCACCTCCGTGTGCCAAACCTAGGCCGCGGGCACAGCCGCGCCCAAAAATAACCACCCGAAGGACGGGGCGCCAAGTTCGTCATGCGGAAAAAGGCCACAAATACGGGTGGGCTATAGCCTTGGGGGGTGGGGTTGGCCAACTTCGTCCGCCGGACTCAGAATGGCGCGAGACTTTGCAAGGTGCCTCCGTGTGCCAAAAATAGGCCTCGGGCACAGCCGCGCCCAAAAATAACCGCCCGAAGGCAGGGGCGCCAAGTTCGTCCAGCGGAAAAAGGCCACAAATACGGGTGGGCTATAGCCTTGGGGGGTGGGGCTGGCCAACTTCGTCCGCCGGACTCGGAATGGCGCGAGACTTTGCGAGTCACCTCCGTGTGCCAAAACTAGGCCGCGGGCACAGCCGCGCCCAAAAATAACCTCCCGAAGGAAGGGGCGCCAAGTTCGTCATGCGGAAAAAGGCCACAAATACGGGTGGGCTATAGCCTTGGGGGGTGGGGCTGGCCAACTTCGTCCGCCGGACTCGGAATGGCGCAAGACTTTGCGAGTCACCTCCATGTGCCAAAACTAGGCCGCGGGCACAGCCGCGCCCAAAAATAACCTCCCGAAGGAAGGGGCGCCAAGTTCGTCATGCGGAAAAAGGCCACAAATACGGGTGGGCTATAGCCTTGGGGGGTGGGGCTAGCCAACTTCGTCCGCCGGATTCAGAATGGCGCGAGACTTTGCGAGGTGCCTCCGTGTGCCAAAAATAGGCCGCGGGCACAGCCGCGCCCAAAAATATTCGCCCGAAGGCCGGGGCGCCAAGTTCGTCCAGCAGAAAAAGGCCACAAATACGGGTGGGCTATAGCCTTGGGGGGTGGGGCTGGCCAACTTCGTCCGCCGGACTCGGAATGGCGCGAGACTTTGCGAGTCGCCTCCGTGTGCCAAAACTAGGCCGCGGGCCCAGCCGCGCCCAAAAATAACCGCCCGAAGGCCGGGGCGCCAAGATCGTCCAGCGAAAAAAGGCCACAAAAACGGGTGGGCTATAGCCTTGGGGGGTGGTGCTGGCCAACTTCGACCGCCGGACTCGGAATGGCGTGAGACTTTGCGAGGCGCCTCCGTGTGCCAAAAATAGGCCGCGGGCACAGCCGCGCCCAAAAATAACCGCCCGAAGGCCGGGGCGCCAAGTTCGTCCAGCGGAAAAAGGCCACAAAAACGGGTGGGCTATAGCCTTGGGGGGTGGGGCTGGCCAACTTCTTCCGCCGGACTCGGAATGGCGCGAGACTTCGCGAGGTGCCCCCGTGTGCCAAAAATAGGCCGCGGGCACAGCCGCGCCGAAAAATAACCACCCGAAGGAAAAAGAGCCAAGTTCGTCATGCGGAAAAAGGCCACAAATACGGGTGTGCTATAGCCTTGGGGGGTGGGGCTGGCCAACTTCGTCCGCCGGACGCGGAATGGCACGACACTTTGCGAGTCACCTCCGTGTGCCAAAACTAGGCCGCGGGCCCAGCCGCGCCCAAAAATAACCGCCCGAAGGCCGGGGCGCCAAGTTCGTCCAGCAAAAAAAGGCCACAAAAACGGGTGGGCTATAGCCTTGGGGGGTGGTGCTGGCCAACTTCGTCCGCCGGACTCGGAATGGCGCGAGACTTTGCGAGTCGCCTCCGTGTGCCAAAACTAGGCTGCGGGCCCAGCCGCGCCCAAAAATAACCGCCCGAAGGCCGGGGCGCCAAGTTCGTCCAGCGGAAAAAGGCCACAAAAACGGGTGGCCTATAGCCTTGGGGGGTGGGGCTGGCCCACTTCTTCCGCCGGACTCGGAATGGCGCGAGACTTTGCGAGGCGAATCCGTGTGCCAAAAATAGCCCGCGGACACAGCCGCGCCGAAAAATAACCACCCGAAGTCCGGGGCGCCAAGTTCGTCCAGCGGAAAATGGCCACAAAAACGGGTGGGCTATAGCCTTGGGGGGTGGGGCTGGCCAACTTCGTCCGCCGGACTCGGAATGGCGCGAGACTTTGCGAGGCACCTCCGTGTGCCAAAAAAAGGCCGCGGGCACAGCCGCGCCCAAAAATAACCGCGCGAAGGCCCGGGCGCCAATTTCGTCCAGCGGAAAAAGGACACAAATACGGGTGGGCTATAGCCTTGGGGGGTGGGGCTGGCCAACTTCGTCCGCCGGACTCGGAATGGCGCGAGACTTTGCGATGTGCCTCTGTGTGCCAAAAATAGGCTGCGGGCACAGCCGCGCCCAAAAATAACCGCCCGAAGGCTGGGGCGCCAAGTTCGTCCAGCGGAAAAAGGCCACAAGTACGGGTGGGCTATAGCCTTGGGGGGTGGGGCTGGCCAACTTCGTCCGCCGGACTCGGAATGGCGCGAGACTTTGCGAGGCACCTCCGTGTGCCAAAAAAAGGCCGCGGGCACAGCCGCGCCCAAAAATAACCGCCCGAAGGCCGGGGCGCCAAGTTCGTCCAGGAGAAAAAGGCCACAAATATGGGTGGGCTATAGCCTTGGGGGGTGGGGCTGGCCAACTTCGTCCGCCGGACTCGGAATGGCGCGACACTTTGCGAGTCACCTCCGTGTGCCAAAACTAGGCCGCGGGCACAGCCGCGCCCAAAAATAACTGCCCGAAGGAAGGGGCGCCAAGTTCGTCATGCGGAAAAAGGCCACAAATACGGGTGGGCTATAGCCTTGGGGGGGTGGGGCTGGCCAACTTCGTCCGCCGGACTCGGAATGGCACGACACTTTGCGAGTCACCTCCGTGTGCCAAAACTAGGCCGCGGGCCCAGCCGCGCCCAAAAATAACCGCCCGAAGGCCGGGGCGCCAAGTTCGTCCAGCGAAAAAAGGCCACAAAAACGGGTGGGCTATAGCCTTGGGGGGTGGTGCTGGCCAACTTCGTCCGCCGGACTCGGAATGGCGCGAGACTTTGCGAGTCGCCTCCGTGTGCCAAAACTAGGCTGCGGGCCCAGCCGCGCCCAAAAATAACCGCCCGAAGGCCGGGGCGCCAAGTTCGTCCAGCGGAAAAAGGCCACAAAAACGGGTGGCCTATAGCCTTGGAGGGTGGGGCTGGCCCACTTCTTCCGCCGGACTCGGAATGGCGCGAGACTTTGCGAGGCGCATCCATGTGCCAAAAATAGCCCGCGGACACAGCTGCGCCGAAAAATAACCACCCGAAGTCCGGGGCGCCAAGTTCGTCCAGCGGAAAAAGGCCACAAAAACGGGTGGGCTATAGCCTTGGGGGGTGGGGCTGGCCAACTTCGTCCGCCGGACTCGGAATGGCGCGAGACTTTACGAGGCGCCTCCGTGTGCCAAAAATAGGCCGCGGGCACAGCCGCGCCCAAAAAAAACCGCGCGAAGGCCCGGGCGCCAATTTCGTCCAGCGGAAAAAGGCCACAAATACGGGTGGGCTATAGCCTTAGGGGGTGGGGCTGGCCAACTTCGTCCGCCGGACTCGGAATGGCGCGAGACTTTGCGAGGGGCCTCCGTGTACCAAACATCGGCCGCGGGCACAGCCGCGCCCAAAAATAACCTCCCGAAGGCCGGGGCGCCAAGTTCGTCCAGCGGAAAAAGGCCACAAAAACGGGTGGGCTATAGCCTTGGCCGGTGGGGCTGGCCAACTTCGTCCTCCGGACTTGGAATGGCGCGAGACTTTGCGAGGCGCCTCCATGTGCCAAAAATAGGCCGCGGGCACAGCCGCGTCCAAAAATAACCGTCCGAAGGCCGGGGCGCCAAGTTCGTCCAGCGGAAAAAGGCCACAAAAACGGGTGACCTATAGCCCTGGGGGGTGGGGCTGGCCAAATTCGACCGCCGGACTCGGAATGGCGCGAGACTTTGTGAGGCGCCTCCGTGTGCCAAAACTAGGCTACGGGCACAGCCGCGCCCAAAAATAACCGCCCGAAGGCCGGGGCGCCAAGTTCGTCCAGCGGAAAAAGGCCACAAAAACGGGTGACCTATAGCCTTGGGGGGTGGGGCTGGCCAAATTCGACCGCCGGACTCGGAATGGCGCGAGACTTTGCGAGGCGCCTCCGTGTGCCAAAAATAGGCCGCGGGCACAGCCGCGCCCAAAAATAACCGCCCGAAGGCCGGGGCGCCAAGTTCGTCCAGCGGAAAAAGGCCACAAAAACGGGTGGGCTATAGCCTTGGGGGGTGCGGCTGGCCAACTTCTTCCGCCGGACTCGGAATGGCGCGAGACTTCGCGAGGCGCCTCCGTGTGCCAAAAATAGGCCGCGGGCACAGCCGCGCCGAAAAATAACCGCCCGACGGCCGGGGTGCCAAGTTCGTCCAGCGGAAAAAGGCTAAAAAAACGGGTGGGCTATAGCCTTGGGGGGTGGGGCTGGCCGACTTCGTCCGCCGGACTCGGAATGGCGCGAGACTTTGCGAGTCACCTCCGTGTGCCAAAACTAGGCCGCGGGCACAGCCGCGCCCAAAAATAACCTCCCGAAGGACGGGGCGCCAAGTTCGTCATGCGGAAAAAGGGCACAAATACGGGTGGGCTATAGCCTTGGGGGGTGGGGTTGGCCAACTTCGTCCGCCGGACTCAGAATGGCGCGAGACTTTGCGAGGTGCCTCCGTGTGCCAAAAATAGGCCGCGGGCACAGCCGCGCCCAAAAATAACCACCCGAAGGCCGGGGCGCCAAGTTCGTCCAGCGGAAAAAGGCCACAAAAACGGGTGGGCTATAGCCTTGGGGGGTGGGGCTGGCCAACTTCTTCCGCCGGACTCGGAATGCCGCGAGACTATGCGAGGCGCGTCCGTGTGCCAAAAATAGCCCGCGGACACAGCCGCGCCGAAAAATAACCACCCGAAGTCCGGGGCGCCAAGTTCGTCCAGCGGAAAAAGGCCACAAAAATGGGTGGGCTATAGCCTTGGGGGGTGGTGCTGGCCAACTTCGTCCGCCGGACTCGGAATGGCGCGAGACTTTGCGAGTAGCCTCCGTGTGCCAAAACTAGGCTGCGGGCCCAGCCGCGTCAAAAAATAACCACCCGAAGGCCGGGGCACCAAGTTCGTCCAGCGGAAAAAGGCCACAAAAACGGGTGGGCTATAGCCTTGGGGGGTGGGGCTGGCCAACTTCTTCCGCCGGACTCGGAATGCCGCGAGACTATGCGAGGCGCGTCCATGTGCCAAAAATAGCCCGCGGACACAGCCGCGCCGAAAAATAACCACCCGAAGTCCGGGGCGCCAAGTTCGTCCAGCGGAAAAAGGCCACAAAAATGGGTGGGCTATAGCCTTGGGGGGTGGGGCTGGCCGACCTCGTCCGCCGGACTCGGAATGGCGCGAGACTTTGCGAGTCACCTCCGTGTGCCAAAACTAGGCCGCGGGCACAGCCGCGCCCAAAAATAACCTCCCGAAGGACGGGGCGCCAAGTTCGTCATGCGGAAAAAGGCCACAAATACGGGTGGGCTATAGCCTTGGGGGGTGGGGTTGGCCAACTTCGTCCACCGGACTCAGAATGGCGGGAGACTTTGCGAGGTGCCTCCGTGTGCCAAAAATAGGCCGCGGGCACAGCCGCACCCAAAAATAACCGCCCGAAGGCAGGGGCGCCAAGTTCGTCCAGCGGAAAAAGGCCACAAATACGGGTGGGCTATAGCCTTGGGGGGTGGGGCTGGCCAACTTCGTCCGCCGGACTCGGAATGGCGCGAGACTTTGCGAGTCACCTCCGTGTGCCAAAACTAGGCCGCGGGCACAGCCGCGCCCAAAAATAACCTCCCGAAGGAAGGGGCGCCAAGTTCGTCATGCGGAAAAAGGCCACAAATACGGGTGGGCTATAGCCTTGGGGAGTGGGGCTGGCCAACTTCGTCCGCCGGACTCGGAATGGCACAAGACTTTGCGAGTCACCTCCGAGTGCCAAAACTAGGCCGCGGGCACAGCCGCGCCCAAAAATAACCTCCCGAAGGAAGGGGCGCCAAGTTCGTCATGCGGAAAAAGGCCACAAATACGGGTGGGCTATAGCCTTGGGGGGTGGGGCTAGCCAACTTCGTCCGCCGGATTCAGAATGGCGCGAGACTTTGCGAGGTGCCTCCGTGTGCCAAAAATAGGCCGCGGGCACAGCCGCGCCCAAAAATATTCGCCCGAAGGCCGGGGCGCCAAGTTCGTCCAGCAGAAAAAGGCCACAAATACGGGTGGGCTATAGCCTTGGGGGGTGGGGCTGGCCAACTTCGTCCGCCGGACTCGGAATGGCGCGAGACTTTGCGAGGCGCCTCCGTGTGCCAAAAATAGGCCACGGGCACAGCCGCGCCCAAAAATAACCGCCCGAGGGCCGGGGCGCCAAGTTCGTCCAGCGGAAAAAGGCCACAAAAACGGGTGGGCTATAGCCTTGGGGGGTGGGGCTGGCCAACTTCTTCCGCCGGACTCGGAATGGCGCGAGACTTCGCGAGGCGCCCCCGTGTGCGAAAAATAGGCCGCGGGCACAGCCGCGCCGAAAAATAACCGCCCGAAGGCCGGGGAGCCATGTTCGTCCAGCGGAAAAACGCCAAAAAAACGGGTGGGCTATAGCCTTGGGGGGTGGGGCCGGCCAACTTCGTCCGCCGGACTCGGAATGGCGCGAGACTTTGCGAGTCACCTCCGTGCACCAAAACTAGGCCGCGGGCACAGCCGCGCCCAAAAATAACCTCCCGAAGGATGGGGCGCCAAGTTCGTCATACGGAAAAAGGGCACAAATACAGGTGGGCTATAGCCTTGGGGGGTGGGGTTGCCCAACTTCGTCCGCCGGACTCAGAATGGCGCGAGACTTTGCGAGGTGCCTCCGTGAGCCAAAAATAGGCCGCGGGCACAGCCACGCCCAAAAATAACCGCCCGAAGGCCGGGGCGCCAAGTTCGTCCAGCGGAAAAAGGCCACAAATACGGGTGGGCTATAGCCTTGGGGGGTGGGGCTGGCCAACTTCGTCCGCCGGACTAGGAATGGCGCGAGACTTTGCGAGTCACCTCCGTGTGCCAAAACTAGGCCGCGGGCACAGCCGCGCCCAAAAATAACCTCCCGAAGGAAGGGGCGCCATGTTCGTCATGCGGAAAAAGGCCACAAATACGGGTGGGCTATAGCCTTGGGGGGTGGGGCTAGCCAACTTCGTCCGCCGGACTCAGAATGGCACGAGACTTTGCGAGGTGCCTCCGTGTGCCAAAAATAGGCCGCGGGCACTGCCGCGCCCAAAAATAACCGCCCGAAGGCCGGGGCGCCAAGTTCGTCCAGCGGAAAAAGGCCACAAATACGGGTGGGCTATAGCCTTGGGGGGTGGGGCTGGCCAACTTCGTCCGCCGGACTCGGAATGGCGCGAGACTTTGCGAGTCGCCTCCGTGTGCCAAAACTAGGCCACGGGCCAAGCCGCGCCCAAAAATAACTGCCCAAAGGCCAGGGCGCCAAGTTCATCCAGCGAAAAAAGGCCACAAAAACGGGTGGGCTAGAGCCTTGGGGGGTGGTGCAGGCCAACTTCGTCCGCCGGACTCGGAATGGCGCGAGACTTTGCGAGTCACCTCCGTGTGCCAAAACTAGGCCGCGGGCCCAGCCGCGCCCAAAAATAACCGCCCGAAGGCCGGGGCGCCAAGTTCGTCCAGCAGAAAAAGGCCAGAAAAACGGGTGGGCTATAGCCTTGGGGGGTGGGGCTGGCCAACTTCTTCCGCATAAGTCGGAATGGCTCGAGACTTTGCGAGTCGCCTCCGTGTGCCAAAACTAGGCCACGGGCCAAGCCGCGCCCAAAAATAACCGCCCGAAGGCCGGGGCGCCAAGTTCGTCCAGCGGAAAAAGGCCACAAAAACGGGTGGGCTATAGCCTTGGGGGGTGGTGCTGGCCAACTTCGTCCGCCGGACTCGGAATTTCGCGAGACTTTGCGAGGTGCCTCCGTGTGCCAAAAATAGGCCGCGGGCCCACCGCACCCAAAAATAACCGCCCGAAGGCCGGGGCGCCAAGTTCGTCCAGCGGAAAAAGGCCACAAAAACGGGTGGGCGATAGCCTTGGGGGGTGGGGCTGGCCAACATCGTCCGCCGGACTCGGAATTTCGCGAGACTTTGCGAGATGCCTCCGTGTGCCAAAAATAGGCCGCGGGCACTGCCGCGCCCAAAAATAACCGCCCGAAGGCCGGGGCGCCAAGTTCGTCCAGCGGAAAAAGGCCACAAATACGGGTGGGCTATAGCCTTGGGGGGTGGGGCTGGCCAACTTCGTCCGCCGGACTAGGAATGGCGCGAGACTTTGCGAGTCACCTCCGTGTGCCAAAACTAGGCCGCGGGCACAGCCGCGCCCAAAAATAACCTCCCGAAGGAAGGGGCGCCATGTTCGTCATGCGGAAAAAGGCCACAAATACGGGTGGGCTATAGCCTTGGGGGGTGGGGCTAGCCAACTTCGTCCGCCGGACTCAGAATGGCACGAGACTTTGCGAGGTGCCTCCGTGTGCCAAAAATAGGCCGCGGGCACTGCCGCGCCCAAAAATAACCGCCCGAAGGCCGGGGCGCCAAGTTCGTCCAGCGGAAAAAGGCCACAAATACGGGTGGGCTATAGCCTTGGGGGGTGGGGCTGGCCAACTTCGTCCGCCGGACTCGGAATGGCGCGAGACTTTGCGAGTCGCCTCCGTGTGCCAAAACTAGGCCACGGGCCAAGCCGCGCCCAAAAATAACTGCCCAAAGGCCAGGGCGCCAAGTTCGTCCAGCGAAAAAAGGCCACAAAAACGGGTGGGCTAGAGCCTTGGGGGGTGGTGCAGGCCAACTTCGTCCGCCGGACTCGGAATGGCGCGAGACTTTGCGAGTCACCTCCGTGTGCCAAAACTAGGCCGCGGGCCCAGCCGCGCCCAAAAATAACCGCCCGAAGGCCGGGGCGCCAAGTTCGTCCAGCAGAAAAAGGCCAGAAAAACGGGTGGGCTATAGCCTTGGGGGGTGGGGCTGGCCAACTTCTTCCGCATAAGTCGGAATGGCTCGAGACTTTGCGAGTCGCCTCCGTGTGCCAAAACTAGGCCACGGGCCAAGCCGCGCCCAAAAATAACCGCCCGAAGGCCGGGGCGCCAAGTTCGTCCAGCGGAAAAAGGCCACAAAAACGGGTGGGCTATAGCCTTGGGGGGTGGTGCTGGCCAACTTCGTCCGCCGGACTCGGAATTTCGCGAGACTTTGCGAGGTGCCTCCGTGTGCCAAAAATAGGCCGCGGGCCCACCGCACCCAAAAATAACCGCCCGAAGGCCGGGGCGCCAAGTTCGTCCAGCGGAAAAAGGCCACAAAAACGGGTGGGCGATAGCCTTGGGGGGTGGGGCTGGCCAACATCGTCCGCCGGACTCGGAATTTCGCGAGACTTTGCGAGATGCCTCCGTGTGCCAAAAATAGGCCGCGGGCACTGCCGCGCCCAAAAATAACCGCCCGAAGGCCGGGGCGCCAAGTTCGTCATGCGGAAAAAGGCCACAAATACGGGTGGGCTATAGCCTTGGGGGGTGGGGCTGTCCAACTTCGTCCGCCGGACTCCGAATGGCGCGAGACTTTGCGAGGTGCCTCCGTGTGCCAAAACTAGACCGCGGGCCCAGCCGCGCTAAAAAATAACCGCCCGAAGGCCGGGGCGCCAAGTTCGTCCAGCGGAAAAAGGCCACAAATACGGGTGGGCTATAGCCTTGGGGGGTGGGGCTGGCCAACTTCGTCCGCCGGACTCGGAATTTCGCGAGACTTTGCGAGGCGCCTCCGTGTGCCAAAAATAGGCCGCGCGCACAGCCGCACCCAAAAATAACCTCCCGAAGGACGGGGCGCCAAGTTCGTCATGCGGAAAAAGGCCACAAATACGGGTGGGCTATAGCCTTGGGGGGTGGGGCTGGCCAAGTTCGTCCGCCGGACTCGGAATGGCGCGTGACTTTGCGAGGCGACTCCGTGTGCCAAAAATAGGCCGCGGGCACAGCCGCGCCCAAAAATAACCGCCCGAAGGCCGGGGCGCCAAGTTCGTCCAGCGGAAAAAGGCCACAAAAACGGGTGGGCTATAGCCTTGGGGGGTGGGGCTGGCCAACTTCTTCCACCGGACTCGGAATAGAGCGAGACTTCGCGAGGCACCTCCGTGTGCCAAAGATAGGCCGCGCGCACAGCCGCGCCGAAAAATAACCGCCCGAAGGCCGGGGCGCCAAGTTCGTCCAGCGTAAAAAGGCCAAAAAAACGGGTGGGCTATAGCCTTGGGGGGTGGGGCTGGCCAACTTCGTCCGCCGGACTCGGAATGGTGCGAGACTTTGCGAGTCGCCTCCGTGTGCCAAAACTAGGCCATGGGCCAAGCCGCGCTCAAAAATAACCGCCCGAAGGTTGGGGCGCCAAGTTCGTCCAGCGGAAAAAGGCCACAAATACGGGTGGGCTATAGCCTTGGGGGGTGGGGCTGGCCAACTTCGGTCGCCGGACTCGGAATGGCGCGAGACTTTCCGAGGCGTCTCCGTGTGCCAAAAATAGGCCGCGCGCACAGCTGCGCCGAAAAATAACCGCCCGAAGGCCGGGGCGCCAAGTTCGTCCAGCGGAAAAAGGCCACAAATACGGGTGGGCTATAGCCTTGGGGGGTGGGGCTGGCAAACTTCGTCCGCCGGACTCGGAATGGCGCGAGACTTTGCGAGGTGCCTCCGTGTGCCAAAAATAGGCCGCGGGCACAGCCACGCCCAAAAATAACCGCCCGAAGGCCGGGGCGCCAAGTTCGTCCAGCGGAAAAAGGCCACAAAAACGGGTGGGCCATAGCCTTGGGGGTGGAGCTGGCCAACTTCGTCCGCCGGACTCGGAATCGCGCGAGACTTTGCGAAGCATCTCCGTGTGCCAAAAAGAGGCCGCGGGCACAGCCGAGCCCAAAAATAACCGCACGAAGGCCGGGGCGCCAAGTTCGTCCAGCGGAAAAAGGCCACAAATACGGGTGGGCTATAGCCTTGGTGGGTGGGGCTGGCCAACTTCGTCCGCCGGACTCGGAATGGCGCGACACTTTGCGAGGCGCCTCCGTGTGCCAAAAAAGGGCCGCGGGCACAACCACGCCCAAAAATAACCGCCCGAAGGCCGGGGCGCCAAGTTCGTCCAGCGGACAAAGGCCACAAATACGGGTGGGCTATAGCCTTGGGGGGTGGGGCTGGCCGACTTCGTCCGCCGGCCTCGGAATGGCGCGAGACTTTGCGAGGTGCCTCCGTGTGCCAAAAATAGGCCGCGGGCACAGCCACGCCCAAAAATAACCGCCCGAAGGCCGGGGCGCCAAGTTCGTCCAGCGGAAAAAGGCCACAAAAACGGGTGGGCCATAGCCTTGGGGGTGGAGCTGGCCAACTTCGTCCGCCGGACTCGGAATCGCGCGAGACTTTGCGAAGCATCTCCGTGTGCCAAAAAGAGGCCGCGGGCACAGCCGAGCCCAAAAATAACCGCACGAAGGCCGGGGCGCCAAGTTCATCCAGCGGAAAAAGGCCACAAATACGGGTGGGCTATAGCCTTGGTGGGTGGGGCTGGCCAACTTCGTCCGCCGGACTCGGAATGGCGCGACACTTTGCGAGGCGCCTCCGTGTGCCAAAAACGTGCCGCGGGCACAACCACGCCCAAAAATAACCGCCCGAAGGCCGGGGCGCCAAGTTCGTCCAGCGGACAAAGGCCACAAATACGGGTGGGCTATAGCCTTGGGGGTTGGGGCTGGCCAACTTCGTCCGCCGGCCTCGGAATGGCGCGAGACTTTGCGAGGTGCCTCCGTGTGCCAAAAATAGGCCGCGGGCACAGCCACGCCCAAAAATAACCGCCCGAAGGCCGGGGCGCCAAGTTCGTCCAGCGGAAAAAGGCCACAAAAACGGGTGGGCCATAGCCTTGGTGGGTGGGGCTGGCCAACTTCGTCCGCCGGACTCGGAATGGCGCGACACTTTGCGAGGCGCCTCCGTGTGCCAAAAACGTGCCGCGGGCACAACCACGCCCAAAAATAACCGCCCGAAGGCCGGGGCGCCAAGTTCGTCCAGCGGACAAAGGCCACAAATACGGGTGGGCTATAGCCTTGGGGGTTGGGGCTGGCCAACCTCGTCCGCCGGCCTCGGAATGGCGCGAGACTTTGCGAGGTGCCTCCGTGTGCCAAAAATAGGCCGCGGGCACAGCCACGCCCAAAAATAACCGCCCGAAGGCTGGGGCGCCAAGTTCGTCCAGCGGAAAAAGGCCACAAAAACGGGTGGGCCATAGCCTTGGGGGTGGAGCTGGCCAACTTCGTCCGCCGGACTCGGAATCGCGCGAGACTTATGCGAAGCATCTCCGTGTGCCAAAAAGAGGCCGCGGGCACAGCCGAGCCCAAAAATAACCGCACGAAGGCCGGGGCGCCAAGTTCGTCCAGCGGAAAAAGGCCACAAATACGGGTGGGCTATAGCCTTGGGGGGTGGGGCTGGCCAACTTCGTCCGCTGGGCTCGGAATGGCGTGAGGCTTTGCGAGGTGCCTCCGTGTGCCAAAAATAGGCCGAGGGCAGAGCCGCGCCCAAAAATAACCGCCCGAAGGCCGGGGCGCCAATTTCGTCCAGCGGAAAAAGGCCACAAAAACGGGTGGGCTATAGGCTTGGGGGGTGGGGCTGGCCAACTTCGTCCGCCGGACTCGGAATGGCGCGAGACTTTGCGAGGCGCGTCCGTGTGCCAAAAATAGGCCGCGGGCACAGTCGCGCCCAAAAATAACCGCCCGAAGGCCGGGGCGCCAAGTTCATCTAGCGGAAAAAGGCCACAAAAACGGGTGGGCTATAGCCTTGGGGGGTGGGGCTGGCCGACTTCGTCCGCCCGACTCGGAATGGCGTGAGACTTTGCGAGGCGCCTCAGTGTGCCAAAAATAGGCCACGGGCACAGCCGCACCCAAAAATAACCGCCCGAATGCCGGGGCGCCAAGTTCGTCCAGCGGAAAAAGGCCACAAAAACGGGTGGGCTAAAGCTTTGGGGGGTGGGGCTGGCCAACTTCGTCCGCCGGACTCGGAATGGCGCGACACTTTGCGAGGTGCCTCCGTGTGCCAAAAATATGCCGCGGGCACAACCGCGCCCAAAAATAACTGCCCGAAGGCCGGGGCGCCAAGTTCGTCCAGCGGAAAAAGGCCAAAAAAACGGGTGGGCTATAGCCTTGTGGGGTGGGGCTGGCCAACTTCGTCCGCCGGACTCGGAATGGCGCGAGACTTTGCGAGTCACCTCCGTGTGCCAAAACTAGGCCGCGGGCCCAGCCGCGCTAAAAAATAACCGCCCGAAGGCCGGGGCGCCAAGTTCGTCCAGCGGAAAAAGGCCACAAATACGGGTGGGCTATAGCCTTGGGGGGTGGGGCTGGCCAACTTCGTCCGCCGGACTCCGAATGGCGCGATACTTTGCGAGGCAACTCCGTGTGCCAAAACTAATTCGCGGGCAAAGCCACGCCCAAATATGACCGCCCGAAGGCCGGGGCGCCAAGTTCGTCCAGTGGAAAAAGGCCACAAATACGGGTGGGCTATAGCCTTGGGGGGTGGGGCGGCCAACTTCGTCCGCCCGACTCGGAATGGTGCGACACTTTGCGAGGCGCCTCCGTGTGCCAAAAATATGCCGCGGGCACAACCGCACCCAAAAATAACCGCCCGAAGGCCGCGGCGCCAAGTTCGTCCAGCGGAAAAAGGCGAAAAAAACGGGTGGGCTATATCCTAGAGGGGTGGGGCTGGCCAACTTCGTCCGCCGGATTCGGAATGGCGCGAGACTTTGCGAGTAGCCTCCGTGTGCCAAAACTAGGCTGCGGACCCAGCCGCGCTCAAAAATAACTGCCCGAAGGCCGGGGCATCAAGTTCGTCCAGCGGAAAAAGGCCACAAAAACGGGTGGGCTATAGCCTTGGGGGGTGGGGCTGGCCAACTTCGTCCGCCGGACTCGGAATGGCGCGAGACTTTGCGAGGTGCCTCTGTGTGCCAAAAATAGGCAGCGGGCACAGCCGCGCCCAAAAATAACCACCCTAAGGCCGGGGCGCCAAGTTCGTCCAGCGGAAAAAGGCCACAAAAACGGGTGGGCTATAGCCTTGGGGGGTGGGGCTGGCCAACTTCGTCCGCCGGACTCGGAATGTCGCTAGACTTTGCGAGGCACCTCCGTGTGCCAAAAATAGGCCGCGGGCACAGCCGCGATGAACAATAACCGCCCGAAGGCCGCGGCGCCAAGTTCCTCCAGCGGAAAAAGGCCACAAATACGGGTGGGCTATAGCCTTGGCGGGTGGGGCTGGCCAACTTCGTCCGCCGGACTCGGAATGGCGCGAGACTTTGCGAGTCGCCTCCGTGTGCCAAAACTAGGCCGCGGGCCCAGCCGCGCCCAAAAATAACCGTCCGAAGGCCAGGGCGCCAAGTTCGTCCAGCGGAAAAAGGCCACAAAAACGGGTGGGCTATAGCCTTTGGGGGTGGTGCTGGCCCACTTCGTCCGCCGGACTCGGAATGGCGCGAGACTTTGCGAGTCACCTCCGTGTGCCAAAACTAGGCCGCGGGCCCAACCGCGCCCAAAAATCACCGCCCGAAGGCCGGGGCGCCAAGTTCGTCCAGCGGAAAAAGGCCACGAAAACGGGTGGGCTATAGCCTTGGGGGGTGGTGCTGGCCAACTTCGTCCGCCAGTCTTGGAATGGCGCGAGACTTTGCGAGGCACCTCCGTGTGCCAAAAATAGGACGCGGGCACAGCCGCGCCCAAAAATAACCGCCCGAAGGCCGGGGCGCCAAGTTCGTCCAGCGGAAAAAGGCCACAAAAACGGGTGGGCTATAGCCTTGGGGGGTGGGGCTGGCCAACTTCGTCCTCCGGAATCGGAATGGCGCGAGACTTTGCGAGGCACCTCCGTGTGCCAAAAATAGGCCGCGGGCACAGCCGCGCCCAAAAATAACCGCCCGAAGGCCGGGGCGCCAAGTTCGTCCAGCGGAAAAAGGCCACAAACACGGGTGGGCTATGGCCTTGGGGGGTGGGGCTGGGCAACTTTGTCCGCCGGACTTGGAAGAGCGCGAGACTTTTCGAGGTGCCTCCGTGTGCCAAAAATAGGCCGCGGGCACAGCCCTGCCCAAAGATAAACGCCCGAAGGCCGGGGCGCCAAGTTCGTCCAGCGGAAAAAGGCCACAAAAACGGGTGGGCTATAGCCTTGGGGGCTGGGCCTGGCCAACTTCGTCCGCCGGACTCGGAATGGCGCGAGACTTTGCGAGGCAACTCCGTGTGCCAAAACTAATTCGCGGGCACAGCCACGCCCAAAAATAACCGCCCGAAGGCCGGGGCGCCAAGGTCGTCCAGCGGAAAAAGGCCACAAATACGGGTGGGCTATAGCCTTGGGGGGTGGGGCTGGCCAACTTCGTCCGCCGGACTCGGAATGGCGCGAGACTTTTCGAGGTGCCTCCGTGTGCCAAAAATATGCCGCGGGCACAACCATGCCCAAAAATAACCGCCCGAAGGCCGGGGCGCCAAGTTCGTCCAGCGGAAAAAGGCGAAAAAAACGGGTGGGCTATATCCTAGAGGGGTGGGGCTGGCCAACTTCGTCTGCCGGACTCGGAATGGCGCGAGACTTTGCGAGTCGCCTCCGTGTGCCAAAACTAGGCCGCGGACCCTGCCGCGCTAAAAAATAACCGCCCGAAGGCCGGGGCGCCAAGTTCGTCCAGCGGAAAAAGGCCATTAATACGGGTGGGCTATAGCCTTGGTGGGTGGGGCTGGCCTACTTCGTCCGCCGGACTCGGAATGGCGGGACACTTTGCGAGGCGCCTCCGTGTACCAAAAATGTGCCGCGGGCACAGCCGCGCCCAAAAATAACCGCCCGAAGGCCGGGGCGCCAAGTTCGTCCAGCGGAAAAAGGCCACAAAAACGGGTGGGCTATAGCCTTGGGGGGTGGGGCTGGCCAACTTCGTCCGCCGGACTCGGAATGGCGCGAGACTTTTCGAGGTGCCTCCGTGTGCCAAAAATATGCCGCGGGCACAACCATGCCCAAAAATAACCGCCCGAAGGCCGGGGCGCCAAGTTCGTCCAGCGGAAAAAGGCGAAAAAAACGGGTGGGCTATATCCTAGAGGGGTGGGGCTGGCCAACTTCGTCTGCCGGACTCGGAATGGCGCGAGACTTTGCGAGTCGCCTCCGTGTGCCAAAACTAGGCCGCGGACCCTGCCGCGCTAAAAAATAACCGCCCGAAGGCCGGGGCGCCAAGTTCGTCCAGCGGAAAAAGGCCATTAATACGGGTGGGCTATAGCCTTGGTGGGTGGGGCTGGCCTACTTCGTCCGCCGGACTCGGAATGGCGCGAGACTTTTCGAGGTGCCTCCGTGTGCCAAAAATATGCCGCGGGCACAACCATGCCCAAAAATAACCGCCCGAAGGCCGGGGCGCCAAGTTCGTCCAGCGGAAAAAGGCGAAAAAAACGGGTGGGCTATATCCTAGAGGGGTGGGGCTGGCCAACTTCGTCTGCCGGACTCGGAATGGCGCGAGACTTTGCGAGTCGCCTCCGTGCGCCAAAACTAGGCCACGGACCCTGCCGCGCTAAAAAATAACCGCCCGAAGGCCGGGGCGCCAAGTTCGTCCAGCGGAAAAAGGCGATTAATACGGGTGGGCTATAGCCTTGGTGGGTGGGGCTGGCCTACTTCGTCCGCCGGACTCAGAATGGCGGGACACTTTGCGAGGCGCCTCCGTGTACCAAAAATGTGCCGCGGGCACAGCCGCGCCCAAAAATAACCGCCCGAAGGCCGGGGCGCCAAGTTCGTCCAGCGGAAAAAGGCCACAAAAACGGGTGGGCTATAGCCTTGGGGGGTGGGGCTGGCCAACTTCGTCCGCCGGACTCGGAATGGCGCGAGACTTTGCGAGGCGCCTCCGTGTGCCAAAACTAGGCTGCGGGCGCAGCCGCGCCCAAAAATAACCGCCCGAAGGCCGGGGCGCCAAGTTCGTCCAGCGGAAAAAGGCCACAAAAACGGGTGGGCTATAGCCTTGGGGGGTGGGGCTGGCCAACTTCGTCCGCCGGAATCGGAATGGCGCGAGAGTTTGCGAGGCGCCTCCTTTTGCCAAAAATAGGCCACGGGCACAGCCGCGCCCAAAAATAACCTCCCGAAGGCCGGGGCGCCAAGTTCGTCCAGCAGAAAAAGGCCACAAAAACGGGTGGGCTATAGCCTTGGGGGGTGGGGCTGGCCAACATCGTCCGCCGGACTTGCAATGGCGCGAGAGTTTGTGAGGTGCCTCCGTGTGCCAAAAATAGGTCGCGGGCACAGCCGCGCCCAAAATTAACCGCCCGAAGGCCGGGGCGCCAAGTTCGTCCAGTGGAAAAAGGCCACAAAAACGGGTGGGCTATAGCCTTGGGGGGTGGGGCTGGCCAACTTTGTCCGCCGGACTCGGAATTGCGCAAGACTTTGCGAGGCATCTCCTGTGCCAAAAATAGGCCGCGGGCACAGCGGAGCCCAAAAATAACCACCCGAAGGCCGGGGCGCAAAGTTCGTCCAGCGGAAAAAGGCCACAAATACGAGTGGGCTATAGCCTTGGGGGGTGGGGCTGGCCAACTTCGTCCGCCGGACTCGGAATGGCACTAGACTTTGCGAGGGGCCTGCGTGCGCCAAAAATAGGCCGCGGGCACAGCCGCGCCCAAAAATAACCGCCCGAAGGCCGGGGCGCCAAGTTCGTTAAGCGGAAAAAGGCCACAAAAACGGGTGGGCTATAGCCTTGGGGGGTGGGGCTGGCCAACTTCGTCCGCCGGATTCGGAATGGCGCGAGACTTTTCGAGGTGCCTCCGTGTGCCAAAAATATGCCGCGGGCACAACCATGCCCAAAAATAACCGCCCGAAGGCCGGGGCGCCAAGTTCGTCCAGCGGAAAAAGGCGAAAAAAACGGGTGGGCTATATCCTAGAGGGGTGGGGCTGGCCAACTTCGTCTGCCGGACTCGGAATGGCGCGAGACTTTGCGAGTCGCCTCCGTGTGCCAAAACTAGGCCGCGGACCCTGCCGCGCTAAAAAATAACCGCCCGAAGGCCGGGGCGCCAAGTTCGTCCAGCGGAAAAAGGCCATTCATACGGGTGGGCTATAGCCTTGGTGGGTGGGGCTGGCCTACTTCGTCCGCCGGACTCGGAATGGCGCGAGACTTTTCGAGGTGCCTCCGTGTGCCAAAAATATGCCGCGGGCACAACCATGCCCAAAAATAACCGCCCGAAGGCCGGGGCGCCAAGTTCGTCCAGCGGAAAAAGGCGAAAAAAACGGGTGGGCTATATCCTAGAGGGGTGGGGCTGGCCAACTTCGTCTGCCGGACTCGGAATGGCGCGAGACTTTGCGAGTCGCCTCCGTGTGCCAAAACTAGGCCGCGGACCCTGCCGCGCTAAAAAATAACCGCCCGAAGGCCGGGGCGCCAAGTTCGTCCAGCGGAAAAAGGCCATTAATACGGGTGGGCTATAGCCTTGGTGGGTGGGGCTGGCCTACTTCGTCCGCCGGACTCGGAATGGCGGGACACTTTGCGAGGCGCCTCCGTGTACCAAAAATGTGCCGCGGGCACAGCCGCGCCCAAAAATAACCGCCCGAAGGCCGGGGCGCCAAGTTCGTCCAGCGGAAAAAGGCCACAAAAACGGGTGGGCTATAGCCTTGGGGGGTGGGGCTGGCCAACTTCGTCCGCCGGACTCGGAATGGCGCGAGACTTTGCGAGGCGCCTCCGTGTGCCAAAAATAGGCTGCGGGCGCAGCCGCGCCCAAAAATAACCGCCCGAAGGCCGGGGCGCCAAGTTCGTCCAGCGGAAAAAGGCCACAAAAACGGGTGGGCTATAGCCTTGGGGGGTGGGGCTGGCCAACTTCGTCCGCCGGAATCGGAATGGCGCGAGACTTTGCGAGGCGCCTCCTTTTGCCAAAAATAGGCCACGGGCACAGCCGCGCCCAAAAATAACCTCCCGAAGGCCGGGGCGCCAAGTTCGTCCAGCAGAAAAAGGCCACAAAAACGGGTGGGCTATAGCCTTGGGGGGTGGGGCTGGCCAACATCGTCCTCCGGACTTGCAATGGCGCGAGAGTTTGTGAGGTGCCTCCGTGTGCCAAAAATAGGTCGCAGGCACAGCCGCGCCCAAAATTAACCGCCCGAAGGCCGGGGCGCCAAGTTCGTCCAGTGGAAAAAGGCCACAAAAACGGGTGGGCTATAGCCTTGGGGGGTGGGGCTGGCCAACTTTGTCCGCCGGACTCGGAATTGCGCAAGACTTTGCGAGGCATCTCCTGTGCCAAAAATAGGCCGCGGGCACAGCGGAGCCCAAAAATAACCACCCGAAGGCCGGGGCGCAAAGTTCGTCCAGCGGAAAAAGGCCACAAATACGGGTGGGCTATAGCCTTGGGGGGTGGGGCTGGCCAACTTCGTCCGCCGGACTCGGAATGGCGCGAGACTTTGCGAGGGGCCTGCGTGCGCCAAAAATAGGCCGCGGGCACAGCCGCGCCCAAAAATAACCGCCCGAAGGCCGGGGCGCCAAGTTCGTTAAGCGGAAAAAGGCCACAAAAACGGGTGGGCTATAGCCTTGGGGGGTGGGGCTGGCCAACTTCGTCCGCCGGATTCGGAATGGCGCGAGACTTTGCGAGGCGCCTCTCTGTGCTAAAAATAGGCCGCGGGCGCAGCCGCGCCGAAAAATAACCGCCCGAAGGCCGGGGCGCCAAGTTCGTCCAGCGGAAAAAGGCCACAAAAACGGGTGGGCTGTAGCCTTGGGGGTTGGGGCTGGCCAACTTCGTCCGCCGGACTCGGAATGGCGCGAGACTTTGCGAGTCGTGTCCGTGTGCCAAAACTAGGCCGCGGGCCCAGCCGCGTCCAAAAATAACCGCCCGAAGGCCGGGGCGCCAAGTTCGTCCAGCGGAAAAGGGCCACAAAAACGGGTGGGCTATAGCCCTGGGGGGTGGTGCTGGCCAACTTCGTCCGCCGGACTCGGAATGGCGCGAGACTTTGCGAGTCGCCTCCGTGTCCCAAAACTAGGCCGCGGGCCCAGCCGCGCTGAAAAATAACCGCCCGAAGGCCGGGGCGCCAAGTTCGTCCAGCGGAAAAAGTCCACAAAAACGGGTGGGGTATAGCCTTGGGGGGTGATGCTGGCCAACTTCGTCCGCCGGACTCGGAATGGCTTGAGACTTTGCGAGGCACCTCCGTGTATCAAAAATAGGACGCGGGCACGGCCGCGCCGAAAAATTACCACCCGAAGGCCGGGGCGCCAAGTTCGTCCAGCGGAAAAAGGCCACAAATACGGGTGGGCTATAGCCTTGGGGGTTGGGGCTGGCCAACTTCGTCCGCCGGACTCGGAACGGCGCGACACTTTGCGAGGCACCTCCGTGTGCCAAAAATATGCCGCGGGCACAGCCGCGCCCAAAAATAACCGCCCGAAGGCCGGGGCGCCAAGTTCGTGCAGCGGAAAAAGGCCAAAAAAACGGGTGGGCTATAGCCTTGGGGGGTGGGGCTGGCCAACTTCGTCCGCCGGACTCGGAATGGCGCGTGACTCTGCGAGTCGTCTCCGTGTGCCAAAACTAGGCCGCGGGCCCAGCCGCGCCCAAAAATAACCGCCCGAAGGCCGTGGCGCCAAGTTCGTCCAGCGGAAAAAGGCCACAAATACGGGTGGGCTATAGCCTTGGCGGTTAGGGCTGGCCAACTTCGTCCGCCGGACTCGGAATGGCGCGAGACTTTGCGAGGCAACTCCGTGTCCCAAAAATAGGCCGCGGGCACAGCCGTGCCCAAAAATAACCGCCCGAAGGCCGGGGCGCCAAGTTCGTCCAGCGCAAAAAGGCCAAAAAAACGGGTGGGCTATAGCCTTGGGGGGTGGGGCTGGCCCACTTCGTCCGCCGGACTCGGAATGGCGCGAGACTTTGTGAGTCGCCTCCGTGTGCCAAAACTAGGCCGCGGGCCCAGCCGCGCCCAAAAATAACCGCCCGAAGGCCGGGGCGCCAAGTTCGTCCAGCGGAAAAAGGCCAAAAAAACGGGTGGGCTATAGCCTTGGGGGGTGGGGCTGGCCAACTTCGTCCGCCGGACTCGGAATGGCGCGAGACATTGCGAGCGGCCTCCGTGTGCCAAAAATAGGCTGCGGGCAAAGCCGCGCCAAAAAATAACCGCCCGAAGGCCGGGGCGCCAAGTTCGTCCAGCGGAAAAAGGCCAAAAAAACGGGTGGGCTATAGCCTTGGGGGGTGGGGCTGGCCAACTTCGTCCGCCGGACTCGGAATGGCGCGAGACATTGCGAACGGCCTCCGTGTGCCAAAAATAGGCCGCGGGAGCAGTCTCGCCCATAAATAACCGCCCGAAGGCTGGGGCGCCAAGTTCATCCAACGGAAAAAGGCCACGAAAACGGGTGGGCTATAGCCTTGGGGGGTGGGGCTGGCCAACTTCGTCCGCCGGACTCGTAATGGCGCGATACTTTGTGAGTGGCCTCCGTCTGCCAAAAATAGGCCGCGGGAACAGCCGCGCCGCGCCCAAAAATAACCGCCCGAAGGCCTGGGCGCCAAGTTCGTCCAGCGGAAAAAAGGCCACAAAAACGGGTGGGCTATAGCCTTGGGGGGTGGGGCTGGCCAACTTCGTCCGCCGGACTCGGAATAACGGGAGACTTTGCGAGCGGCCTCCGTGTGCCAAAAATAGGCTGCGGGCAAAGCCGCGCCAAAAAATAACCGCCCGAAGGCCGGGGCGCCAAGTTCGTCCAGCGGAAAAAGGCCAAAAAAACGGGTGGGCTATAGCCTTGGGGGGTGGGGCTGGCCAACTTCGTCCGCCGGACTCGGAATGGCGCGAGACATTGCGAACGGCCTCCGTGTGCCAAAAATAGGCCGCGGGAGCAGTCTCGCCCATAAATAACCGCCCGAAGGCTGGGGCGCCAAGTTCATCCAACGGAAAAAGGCCACGAAAACGGGTGGGCTATAGCCTTGGGGGTTGGGGCTTGCCAACTTTGTCCGCCGGACTCGTAATGGCGCGATACTTTGTGAGTGGCCTCCGTCTGCCAAAAATAGGCCGCGGGCACAGCCGCGCCGCGCCCAAAAATAACCGCCCGAAGGCCTGGGCGCCAAGTTCGTCCAGCGGAAAAAAGGCCACAAAAACGGGTGGGCTATAGCCTTGGGGGGTGGGGCTGGCCGACTTCGTCCGCCGGACTCGGAATAACGGGAAACTTTGCGAGCGGCCTCCGTGTGCCAAAAATAGGCCACGGGCACAGCCGAGCCCAAAAATAACCGCCCGAAGGCCCGGGCGCCAAGTTCGTCCAGCGTAAAAAAGGCCACAAAATCGGGTGGGATATAGCCTTGGGGGGTGGGGCTGGCCGACTTCGTCCGCCGGACTCGGAATGGCGCGAGACTTTGCGAGCGGCCTCTGTGTGCCAAAAATAGGCCGCGGGCACAGCCGCGCCGCGCCCAAAAATAACCGCCCGAAGGCCTGGGCGCCAAGTTCGTCCAGCGGAAAAAAGGCCACAAAAACGGGTGGGCTATAGCCTTGGGGGGTGGGGATGGCCAACTTCGTCCGCCGGACTCGGAATGGCGCGAGACATTGCGAACGGCCTCCGTGTGCCAAAAATAGGCCGCGGGAGCAGTCTCGCCCATAAATAACCGCCCGAAGGCTGGGGCGCCAAGTTCATCCAACGGAAAAAGGCCACGAAAACGGGTGGGCTATAGCCTTGGGGGGTGGGGCTTGCCAACTTTGTCCGCCGGACTCGTAATGGCGCGATACTTTGTGAGTGGCCTCCGTCTGCCAAAAATAGGCCGCGGGCACAGCCGCGCCGCGCCCAAAAATAACCGCCCGAAGGCCTGGGCGCCAAGTTCGTCCAGCGGAAAAAAGGCCACAAAAACGGGTGGCTATAGCCTTGGGGGGTGGGGCTGGCCAACTTCGTCCGCCGGACTCGGAATAACGGGAGACTTTGCGAGCGGCCTCCGTGTGCCAAAAATAGGCCACGGGCACAGCCGAGCCCAAAAATAACCGCCCGAAGGCCCGGGCGCCAAGTTCGTCCAGCGTAAAAAAGGCCACAAAATCGGGTGGGCTATAGCCTTGGGGGGTGGGGCTGGCCGACTTCGTCCGCCGGACTCGGAATGGCGCGAGACTTTGGGAGCGGCCTCTGTGTGCCAAAAATAGGCCGCGGGTACAGCCGCGCCCAAAAATAACCGCCCGAAGGCCGGGGCGCCAAGTTCGTCCAGCGGAAAAAGGCCACAAAAACAGGTGGGCTATAGCCTTGGGGGTGGGGCTGGCCAACTTCGTCCGCCGGACTCGGAATGGCGCGAGACTTTGCGAGCGGCCTCCGTGTGCCAAAAATAGGCCGCGGGCATAGCCGCGTCCAAAAATAACCGCCCGAAGGCCGGGGCGCCAAGTTCGTCCAGTGGAAAAAGGCCACAAAAACGGGTGGGCTATAGCCTTGGGGGGTGGAGCTGGCCAAATTCGTCCGCCGGACTCGGAATGGCGCGAGGCTTTGCGAGCGGCCTCCGTGTGCCAAAAATAGGCCGCGGGCACAGCCGTGCCCAAAAATAACCGCCGGAAGGCCCGGGCGCCAAGTTCGTCCAGCGGAAAAAAGGCCACAAAAACGGGTGGGCTATAGCCTTGGGGGGTGAGGCTGGCCAACTTCGTCCGCCGGACTCGGAATGGCGCGAGACTTTACGAGTTGCCTCCGCGTGCCAAAAATAGGCCGCGGGCACCACCGCGCCCAAAAATAACTGCCCGAAGGCCGGGGCGCCAATTTCGTCCAGCGGAAAAAGGCCACAAAAACGGGTGGGCTATAGCCTTGGGGGGTGGGGCTGGCCAACTTCGTCCGCCGGACTCGGAATGGCGTGAGACTTTGCGAGCGGCCTCCGTGTGCCAAAATAGGGCCGCGGGCACGGCCGCGCCCAAAAATTACTGCCCGAAGGCCGGGGCGCCAATTTCGTCCAGCGGAAAAAGGCCACAAAAACGGGTGGGCTATAGCCTTGGGGAGTGGGGCTGGCCAACTTCGTCCGCCGGACTCGGAATGGTGCGAGACTTTACGAGTCGCCTCCGCGTGCCAAAAATAGGCCGCGGGCACAGCCGCGTCCAAAAATAACTGCCCGAAGGCCGGGGCGCCGAGTTCGTCCAGCGGAAAAAGGCCACAAAAACGGGTGGGCTATAGCCTTGGGGGGTGGGGCTGGCCAACTTCGTCCGCCAGACTCGGAATGCCGCGAGACTTTGCGAGGGGCCTCCTTGTGCCACAAATAGGCCGTGGGCAAAGCCGCGCCGAAAAAGAACCGCCCGAAGGCCGGTGCGCCAAGTTCGTCCTGCGGAAAAAGGCCACAAAAACGGGTGGGCTATAGCCTTGGGGGGTGGGGCTGGCCAACTTCGTCCGCCGGATTCGGAATGGCGCGAGACATTGCGAGCGGCCTCCGTGTGCCAAAAATAGGCCGCGGGCAAAGCCGCGCCCAAAAATAACCGCCGGAAGGCCGGGGCGCGAAGTTCGTCCAGCGGAAAAAGGCCACAAAAACGGGTGAGCTATATCCTTGGGGGGTGGGTCTGGCCAACTTTGTCCGCCGGACTCGGAATGCCGCGAGACTTTACGAGGGGCCTCCGTGTACCGAAAGAAGTCCGCGGGCAAAGCCACGCCCAAAAATAACCACCCGAAGGCCGGGGCGCCATGTTCGTCCAGCGGAAAAAGGCCACAAAAACGGGTGGGCTATAGCCTTGGGGGGTGGGGCTGGCCAAATTCATCCGCCAGACTCGGAATGCCGCGAGACTTTGCGAGCGGCCTCCGTGTGCCAAAAATAGGCCGCGGGCACAGCCGCGCCCAAAAATAACCGCCCGAAGGCCGGGGCGCCAAGTTCGTCCAGTGGAAAAAGGCCACAAAAACGAGTGGGCTATAGCCTTGGGGGGTGGAGCTGGCCAACTTCGTCCGCCGGACTCGGAATGGCGCGAGACTTTGCGAGCGGCCTCCGGGTACCAAAATTGGGCCGTGGGCACGGCCGCGCCCAAAAATAACTGCCCGAAGGCCGGGGCGCCAAGTACGTCCAGCGGAAAAAAAGCCACAAAAACGGGTGGGCTATAGCCTTGGGGGCTGGGGCTGGCCCACTTCGTCCGCCGGACTCGGAAAGGCGCGAGACTTTACCAGTGGCCTCCGCGTGCCAAAAATAGGCCGCGGGCACAGCCGAACCCAAAAATAACCTCCCGAAGGCCGGGGCGCCAAGTACGTCCAGCGGAAAAAAAGCCACAAAAACGGGTGGGCTATAGCCTTGGGGGGTGGGGCTGGCCAACTTCGTCTGCCGGACTCGGAATGGCGCGAGACTTTGCGAGCGGCCTCCATGTGCCAAAATAGGGCCGCGGACACGGCCGCGCCCAAAAATAACTGCCCGAAGGCCGGGGCGCCAATTTCGTCCAGCGGAAAAAGGCCACAAAAACGGGTGGGCTATAGCCTTGGGGGGTGGGGCTGGCCAACTTCGTCCGCCGGACTCGGAATGGCGCGAGACTTTACGAGTCACCTCCACGTGCCAAAAATAGGCCGCGGGCACTGCCGTGCCCAAAAATGACTGCCCGAAGGCCAGGGCGCCAATTTCGTCCAGCGGAAAAAGGCCACAAAAACGGGTGGGCTACAGCCTTGGGGGGTGGGACTGGCCAACTTCGTCCGCCGGACTCGGAATGGCGCGAGACTTTGCGAGCGGCCTCCGGGTGCCAAAATAGGGCCGCGGGCACGGCCGCGCCCAAAAATAACTGCCCGAAGGCCGGGGCGCCAATTTCGTCCAGCGGAAAAAGGCCACAAAAACGGGTGGGCTATAGCCTTGGGGGGTGGGGCTGGCCAACTTCGTCCGCCGGACTCGGAATGGCGCGAGACTTTACGAGTCGCCTCCGTGTGCCAAAAATAGACCGCGGGCACAGCCGTGTCCAAAAATAACCGCCCGAAGGCCGGGGCGCCGAGTTCGTCCAGCGGAAAAAGGCCATAAAAACGGGTGGGCTATAGCCTTGGGGGGTGGGGCTGGCCAACATCGTCCGCCGGACACGGAATGCCGCGAGACTTTGCGAGGGGCTTCCGTGTACCAAAAATAGGCCGTGGGCACAGCCGCGCCCAAAAATAACTGCCCGATGGCCGGGGCGCCAATTTCGTCCAGCGGAAAAAGGCCACAAAAACGGGTGGGCTATAGCCTTGGGGGGGTGGGGCTGGCCGACTTCGTCCGCCGGACTCGGAATGGCGCGAGACATTGCGAGCGGCCTCCGTGTGCCAAAAATAGGCCGCGGGCACAACCGCGCCCAAAAATAACCGCCCGAAGGCCGGGGCGCCGAGTTCGTCCAGCGGAAAAAGGCCACAAAAACGGGTGGGCTATAGCCTTGGGGGGTGGGGCTGGCCAACTTCGTCCGCCAGACTCGGAATGCCGCGAGACTTTGCGAGGGGCCTCCTTGTGCCAAAAATAGGCCGCGGGCAAAGCCGCGCCGAAAAGGAACCGCCCGAAGGCCGGTGCGCCAAGTTCGTTCAGCGGAAAAAGGCCACAAAAACGGGTGGGCTATAGCCTTGGGGGGTGGGGCTGGCCAACTTCGTCCGCCGGACTCGGAATTCCGCGAGACTTTGCGAGGGGCTTCCGTGTACCAAAAATAGGCCGCGGGGAAAGCCGTACCCAAAAATAACCGCCGGAAGGCCGGGGCGCGAAGTTCGTCCAGCGGAAAAAGGCCACTAAAACGGGTGAGCTATATCCTTGGGGGGTTGGGGGGTGGGTCTGGCCAACTTTGTCCGCCGGACTCGGAATGCCGCGAGACTTTACGAGGGGCCTCCGTGTACCGAAAGAAGTCCGCGGGCAAAGCCACGCCCAAAAATAACCACCCGAAGGCCGGGGCGCCATGTTCGTCCAGCGGAAAAAGGCCACAAAAACGGGTGGGCTATAGCCTTGGGGGGTGGGGCTGGCCAACTTCGTCCGCCAGGCTCGGAATGCCGCGAGACTTTGCGAGGGGCCTCCTTGTGCGAAAAATAGGCCGTGGGCAAAGGCGTACCAAAAAAGAACAGCCGGAAGGCCGGGGCGCCACGTTCGTCCAGCGGAAAAAGGCCACAAAAACGGGTGGGCTATAGCCTTGGGGGGTGGGGCTGGCCAACTTCGTCCGCCGGACTCGGAATGCTGCGAGACTTTACGAGGGGCCTCCGTGTGCCATAAGAAGTCCGCGGGCAAAGCGACGCCCAAAAATAACCACCCGAAGGCCGGGGCGCCATGTTCGTCCAGTGGAAAAAGGCCACAAAAACGGGTGGGCTATAGCCTTGGGGGGTGGGGCTGGCCAACTTCGTCCGCCGGACTCGGAATGCTGCGAGACATTGCGAGGGGCCTCCGTGTGCCAAAAATAGGCTGCGGGCAAAGCCGCGCCAAAAAATGACTGCCCGAAGGCCGGGGCGCCAAGTTCGTCCAGCGGAAAAAGGCCACAAAAACGGGTGGGCTATAGCCTTGGGGGGTGGGGCTGGCCAACTTTGTCCGCCAGACTCGGAATGCCGCGAGACATTGCGAGGGTCTCCGTGCGCGAAAAATAGGCCGCGGGCAAAGCCGCGCCAAAAAATAACCGCCCGAAGGCCGGGGCGCCAAGTTTGTCCAGCGGAAAAAGGCCACAAAAACGGGTGGGCTATAGCCTTGGGGGGTGGGGCTGGCCAACTTCGTCCGCCGGACTCGGAATGCCGCAAGACTTTGCGAGGGGCCTCCGTGTGCCAAAAATAGGCCGCGGGAAAAGCCGTACCCAAAATTAATTGCCCGAAGGCCGGAGCGCCAAGTTCGTCCAGTGGAAAAAGGCCACAAAAACGGGTGGGCTATAGCCTTGGGGGTGGGGCTGGCCCACTTCGTCCGCCGGACTCGGACTGCCGCGAGACTTTGCGAGGGGCCTCCGTGTGCCAAAAATAGGCCACGGGCATAGCCGCAACCAAAAATAACAGGCCGAAGGCCGGGGCGCCAAGTTCGTCCAGCAGAAAAAGGCCACAAAAACGGGTGGGCTATAGCCTTGGGGGGTGGGGCTGGCCAACTTCGTCCGCCGGACTCGGAATGCCGCGAGACTTTGCGAGGGGCCTCCGTGTGCCAAAAATAGGCCGCGGGCAAAGCTGCGCCCAGAACTAACTGCCCGAAGGCCGGGGCGCCAAGTTCGTCCAGCGGAAAAAGGCCACAAAAACGGGTGGGCTATAGCCTTGGGGGGTGGGGCTGGCCAACTTCGTCCGCCGTACTCGGAATGCCGCGAGACTTTGCGAGGGGCCTCCGTGTGCCAAAAATAGGCCGTGGACAAAGCCACGCCGAAAAAGAACCGCCCGAAGGCCGGGGCGCCTAGTTCGTCCAGCGCAAAAAGGCCACAAAAACGGGTGGTCTATAGCCTTGGGGGGTGGGGCTGGCCCAATTCATCCGCCGGACTCGGAATGCTACGAGACTTTACGAGGGGCCTCCGTGTGCCGAAAGAAGTCCGCGGGCAAAGCCACGCCCAAAAATAACCACCCGAAGGCCGGGGCGCCATGTTCGTCCAGCAGAAAAAGGCCACAAAAACGGGTGGGCTATAGCCTTGGGGGGTGGGGCAGGCCAACTTCGTCTGCCGGACTCGGAATGCCGCGAGACTTTGCGAGTCGCCTCCGTGTGCCAAAAATAGGCCGCGGGGAAAGCCGCGCCGAAAAAGAACCTCCCGAAGGCCGGGGCGCCATGTTCGTCCAGCGGAAAAAGGCCTCAAAAACGGGTGGGCTATAGCCTTGGGGGGTGGGGCTGGCCCACTTCGTCCGCCAGACTCGGAATGCCGCGAGACTTTGCGAGGGGCCTCCTTGTGCCAAAAATAGGCCGTGGGCAAAGGCCCACCGAAAAAGAACCGCCCGAAGGCCGGGGCGCCACGTTCGTCCAGCGGAAAAAGGCCACAAAAACGGGTGGGCTATAGCCTTGCGGGGTGGGGCTGGCCAACTTTGTCCGCCGGACTCGGAATGCTACGAGATTTTGCGAGGGGCCTCCGTGTGCCGAAAGAAGTCCGCGGGCAAAGCCACACCCAAAAATAACCACCCGAAGGCCGGGGCGCCATGTTCGTCCAGCGGAAAAAGGCCACAAAAACGGGTGGGCTATAGCCTTGGGGGGTTGGGCTGGCCAACTTCGTCCGCCGGACTCGGAATGCCGTGAGACTTTGCGAGGGGCCTCCGTATGCCGAAAATAGGCCGCGGACACAGCCACGCCCAAAAATAACCACCCGAAGGCCGGGGCGCCAAGTTCGTCCAGCGGAAAAAGGCCACAAATACGGGTGGGCTATAGCCTTGGGGGTTGGGGCTGGCCAACTTCGTTCGCCGGACTCGGAATGCGGCGAGACATTGCGAGGGGTCTCCATGTGCCAAAAATAGGCCGCGGGCAAAGCCACGCTAAAAAATAACCGCCCGAAGGCCGGGGCGCCAAGTTCGTCCAGCGGAAAACGGCCACAAAAACGGGTGGGCTATAGCCTTGGGGGGTGGGGCTGGCCGACTTCGTCCGCCGGACTCGGAATGGCGCGAGACTTTGCAAGGCGCCTCCGTGTGCCAAAAATAGGCTGCGGGCACAGCCGTGCCCAAAAATAACTGCCCGAAGGCCGGGGCACCAAATTCGTCCAGCGGAAAAAGGCCACAAACACGGGTGGGCTATATCCCTGGGGGGTGGGGCTGGCCGACTTCGTCCGCCGGACTCGGAATGGCGCGAGACTTTGCAAGGCGCCTCCGTGTGACAATAATAGCCGCGGGCACAGCCGCGCCCAACAATAACCGCCCGAAGGCCGGGGCGCCAAGTTCGTCCAGCGGAAAAAGGCCACAAATACGGGTGGACTATAGCCTTGGGGGGTGAAGCTGGCCAACTTCGTCCGCCGGACTCGGAATGCTGCGAGACTTGCGAGGGGCCTCCGTGTGCCGAAAGAAGTCCGCGGGCAAAGCCACGCCCAAAAATAACCACCCGAAGGCCGGGGCGCCATGTTTGTCCAGCGGAAAAAGGCCACAAAAACGGGTGGGATATAGCCTTGGGGGTTGGGGCTGGCCAACTTCGTCCGCCGGACTCGGAATGCGGCGAGACATTGCGAGGGGTCTCCGTGCGCCAAAAATAGGCTGCGGGCAAAGCCGCGCCCAAAAATAACCGCCCGAAGGCCGGGGCGCCATGTTCGTCCAGCGGAAAAAGGCCACAAAAACGGGTGGGCTATAGCCTTGGGGGGTTGGGCTGGCCAACTTCGTCCGCCGGACTCGGAATGCTGCGAGACTTTGCGAGGGGCCTCCGTGTGCTGAAAGAAGACTGCGGGCACAGCCACGTCCAAAAATAACCGCCCGAAGGCCGGGGCGCCAACTTCGTCCAGCGGAAAAAGGCCACAAAAACGGGTGGGCTATAGCCTTCGGGGGTGGGGCTGGCCCACTTCGTCCGCCGGACTCATAGTGGCGTGAGACTTTGTGAGGCACCTCCGTGTGCAAAAAATAGGCCGCGGGCACAGCCGCGCCCAAAAATAACTGCCCGAAGGCCGGGGCACCAAATTCGTCCAGCGGAAAAAGGCCACAAAAACGGGTGGGCTATAGCCTTGGGGGGTGGGGCTGGCCAACTTCGTCCGCCGGACTTGGAATGGCGCGAGACATTGCGAGGTGCCTCTGTGTGCCAAATATAGGCCGCGGGTACAGCCGCACCCAAAAATAACCGCCCGAAGGCCGGGGCGCCAAGTTCGTCCAGAGGAAAAAGGCCACAAATACGGGTGGGCTATAGCCTTGGGGGGTGGGGCTGGCCAACTTCATCCGCCGGACTCGGAATGGTGCGAGACTTTGCGAGGCACCTCCGTGTGCCAAAAATAGGCCGCGGACACAGCCGCGCCCAAAAATAACCGCCCGAAGGCCGGGGCACCAAATTCGTCCAGCGGAAAAAGGCCACAAAAACGGGTGGGCTATAGCCTTGGGGGGTGGGGCTGGCCAACTTCGTCCGCCGGACTCGGAATGGCGCGAGACTTTGCAAGGCGCCTCCGTGTGCCAAAAATAGGCCGCAGGCACAGCCGCGCCCAAAAAAAACTGCCCGAAGGCCGGGGCACCAAATTCGTCCAGCGGAAAAAGGCCACAAACACGGGTGGGCTATATCCCTGGGGGGTGGGGCAGGCCAACTTCGTCCGCCGGACTCGGAATGGAGCGAGACTTTGCGAGGCGCCTCCGTCTGCCAAAAATAGGCTGTGGGCACAGCCGCGCCCAAAAATAACCGCCCGAAGGCCGGGGCACCAAATTCGTCCAGCGGAAAAAGGCCACAAAAACGGGTGGGCTATAGCCTTGGGGGGTGGGGCTGGCCAACTTCGTCCGCCGGACTCGGAATGCTGCGAGACTTTGCGAGGGGCCTCCGTGTGCCGAAAGAAGTCCGCGGGCAAAGCCACGCCCAAAAATAACCACCCGAAGGCCGGGGCGCCATGTTCGTCCAGCGGAAAAAGGCCACAAAAACGGGTGGGCTATAGCCTTGGGGGGTTGGGCTGGCCAACTTCGTCCGCCGGACTCGGAATGCCGCGAGACTTTGCGAGGGGCCTCCGTATGCCGAAAATAGGCCACGGACACAGCCACGCCCAAAAATAACGACCCGAAGGCCGGGGCGCCATGTTCGTCCAGCGGAAAAAGGCCACAAATACGGGTGCGCTATAGCCTTGGGGGGTGGGGCTGGCCAACTTCGTCCGCCGGACTCAGAATGGCGCGAGACTTTGCGACGCGCCTCCGTGTGACAATAATAGGCCGCGGGCACAGCCGCGCCCAAAAACAACCCCCCGAACGCCGGGGCACGAACTTCGTCCAGCGGAAAAAGGCCACAAAAACGGGTGGGCTATAGCCTTCGGGGGTGGGGTTGGCCAACTCCGTCCGCCGGACTCGGAGTGGTGCGAGACTTTGTGAGGTGCCTCCGTGTGCAAAAAATAGGCCGCGGGCACAGCCGCGCCAAAAAATAACAGCCCGAAGGCCGGGGCGCCGAGTTCGACCAGCGGAAAAAGGCCACAAATACGGGTGGGCTATAGCCTTGGGGGGTGAAGCTGGCCAACTTCGTCCGCCGGACTCGGAATGATGCGAGACATTGCGAGGCGCCTCTGTGTGCCAAAAATAGGCCGCGGGTACAGCCGCACCCAAAAATAACCGCCCGAAGGCCGGGGCGCCATGTTCGTCCAGCGGAAAAAGGCCACAAATACGGGTGCGCTATAGCCTTGGGGGGTGGGGCTGGCCAACTTCATCCGGCGGACTCAGAATGGCGCGAGACTTTGCGACGCGCCTCCGTGTGACAATAATAGGCCGCGGGCACAGCCGCGCCCAAAAACAACCGCCCGAACGCCGGGGCACGAACTTCGTCCAGCGGAAAAAGGCCACAAAAACGGGTGGGCTATAGCCTTCGGGGGTGGGGTTGGCCAACTCCGTCCGCCGGACTCGGAGTGGCGCGAGACTTTGTGAGGTGCCTCCGTGTGCAAAAAATAGGCCGCGGGCACAGCCGCGCCAAAAAATAACAGCCCGAAGGCCGGGGCGCCGAGTTCGACCAGCGGAAAAAGGCCACAAATACGGGTGGGCTATAGCCTTGGGGGGTGGGGCTGGCCAACTTCATCCGCCGGACTCGGAATGGTGCGAGACTTTGCGAGGCGCCTCCGTGTGCCAAAAATAGGCCGCGGACACAGCCGTGCCCAAAAATAACCGGCCGAAGGCCGGGGCACCAAATTCGTCCAGCGGAAAAAGGCCACAAAAACGGGTGGGCTATAGCCTTGGGGGGTGGGGCTGGCCGACTTCGTCCGCCGGACTCGGAATGGCTCGAGACTTTGCAAGGCGCCTCCCTGTGCCAAAAATAGGCCGCGGGCACAGCCGCGCCCAAAAATAACCCCCCGAAGGCCGGGGCACGAAGTTCGTCCAGCGGAAAAAGGCCACAAAAACAGGTGGGCTATAGCCTTGGGGGGTGGGGCTGGCCAACTTCGTCCGCCGGACTCAGAACGGCGCTAGACTTAGCGAGGCACCTCCGTGTGCCAAAAATAGGCCGCGGGCTCAGCCGCGCCCAAAAATAACCTCCCGAAGGCCGGGGCGCCAAGTTCGTCCAGCGGAAAACGGCCACGAATACGGGTGGGCTATAGCCTTGGGGGGTGGGGCAGGCCCACTTCGTCCGCCGGAATCGGAATGGCGCGAGACTTTGCGAAGCGCCTCTGTGTGCCAAAAATAGGCCGCGGGCACAGCCGCGTACAAAAATAACCGCCCGAAGGCCGGGGCGCCAAGTTCGTCCAGCGGAAAAAGGCCACAAAAACTGGTGGGCTATAGCCTTGGGGGGTGGGGCTGGCCGACTTCGTGCGCCGGACTCGGAATGGCGCTAGACTTTGGGAGGCGCCTCCGTGTGCCAAAAATAGGCCGCGGGCACAGGCGCGCCCAAAAATAACCTCCCGAAGGCTGGGGCGCCAAGTTCATCCAGCGCAAAAAGGCCACGAATACGGGTGGGCTATAGCCTTGGGGGGTGGGGCTGGCCCACTTCGTCCGCCGGACTCGGAATGGAGCGAGACTTTGCGAGGTGCCTCCGTGTGCCAAAAATAGGCCGCGGGCACAGCAGCGTACAAAAATAACTGCCCGAAGGCCGGGGCGCCAAGTTCGTCCAGCGGAAAAAGGCCACAAAAACGGGTGGGCTATAACCTTGGGGGGTGGGGCTGGCCAACTTTGTCCGCCGGACTCGGAATGGCGCGAGACTTTGCGAGGAGGCTCCGTGTGCCAAAAATAGTCCTCGGGCACAGCCGCGCCCAAAAATAACCGCCCGAAGGCCGGGGTGCCATGTTCGTCCAGCGGAAAAAGGCCGCAAAAACGGGTGGGCTATAGCCTTGGGGGGTGGGGCTGGCCCACTTCGTCCGCCGGACTCGGAATGGTGTGAGACTTTGCGAGGTGCCTCCGTGTGCCAAAAATAGGCTACGGGCACAGCCGCGCCCAAAAATAACAGCCGGAAAGCCGGGGCGCCAAGTTCGTCCAGCGGAAAAGGGCCACAAATACGGGTGGGCTATAGCCTTGGGGGGTAGGGCTGGCCAACTTCGTCCGCCGGACTCGGAATGGCGCGAGACTTTGTGAGGCGACTCCGTGTGCCAAAATTAGGCCGCGGGCACAGCCGCGCCCAAAAATAACCGCCCGAAGGCCGGGGCACGACGTTCGTCCAGCGGAAAAAGGCCAGAAAAACGGGTGGGATATAGCCTTGGGGGGTGGGGCTAGCCAACTTCGTCCGCGGGACTCGGAATGGCGCGAGACTTTGCGAGGCGCCTCCGTGTGCCAAAAATAGGCCGCGGGCACAGCCGTATCCAAAAATAACCGCCCGAAGGCCGGGGCGCCTAGTTCGTCCAGCGGAAAAATGTCACAAAAACGGGTGGGCTATAGCCTTGGGGGGTGGGGCAGGCCAACTTCGTCCGCCGTACTCGGAATGGCGCGAGACTTTGCGAGGCGCCCCCGTGTGCCAAAAATAGGCCGCGGGAACAGCCGCGCCCAAAAATAACCGCCCGAAGGCCGGGGCGCCAAGTTCGTCCAGCGGAAAAAGGCCAGAAATACGGGTGGGCTATAGCCTTGGGGGGTGGGGCTGGCCAACTTCGTCCGCCGGACTGGGAATCACGCGAGACTTTGCGAGGAGGCTCCGTGTGCCAAAAATAGTCCTCGGGCACAGCCGCGCCCAAAAATAACTGCCCGAAGGCCGGGGCGCCAAGTTCGTCCAGCGGAAAAAGGCCACAAAAACGGGTGGGCTATAACCTTGGGGGGTGGGGCTGGCCAACTTTGTCCGCCGGACTCGGAATGGCGCGAGACTTTGCGAGGAGGCTCCGTGTGCCAAAAATAGTCCTCGGGCACAGCCGCGCCCAAAAATAACCGCCCGAAGGCCGGGGTGCCATGTTCGTCCAGCGGAAAAAGGCCGCAAAAACGGGTGGGCTATAGCCTTGGGGGGTGGGGCTGGCCCACTTCGTCCGCCGGACTCGGAATGGTGTGAGACTTTGCGAGGTGCCTCCGTGTGCCAAAAATAGGCTACGGGCACAGCCGCGCCCAAAAATAACAGCCGGAAAGCCGGGGCGCCAAGTTCGTCCAGCGGAAAAGGGCCACAAATACGGGTGGGCTATAGCCTTGGGGGGTAGGGCTGGCCAACTTCGTCCGCCGGACTCGGAATGGCGCGAGACTTTGTGAGGCGACTCCGTGTGCCAAAATTAGGCCGCGGGCACAGCCGCGCCCAAAAATAACCGCCCGAAGGCCGGGGCACGACGTTCGTCCAGCGGAAAAAGGCCAGAAAAACGGGTGGGATATAGCCTTGGGGGGTGGGGCTAGCCAACTTCGTCCGCGGGACTCGGAATGGCGCGAGACTTTGCGAGGCGCCTCCGTGTGCCAAAAATAGGCCGCGGGCACAGCCGTATCCAAAAATAACCGCCCGAAGGCCGGGGCGCCAAGTTCGTCCAGCGGAAAAATGTCACAAAAACGGGTGGGCTATAGCCTTGGGGGGTGGGGCAGGCCAACTTCGTCCGCCGTACTCGGAATGGCGCGAGACTTTGCGAGGCGCCCCCGTGTGCCAAAAATAGGCCGCGGGAACAGCCGCGCCCAAAAATAACCGCCCGAAGGCCGGGGCGCCAAGTTCGTCCAGCGGAAAAAGGCCAGAAATACGGGTGGGCTATAGCCTTGGGGGGTGGGGCTGGCCAACTTCGTCCGCCGGACTGGGAATCACGCGAGACTTTGCGAGGAGGCTCCGTGTGCCAAAAATAGTCCTCGGGCACAGCCGCGCCCAAAAATAACCGCCCGAAGGCCGGGGTGCCATGTTCGTCCAGCGGAAAAAGGCCGCAAAAACGGGTGGGCTATAGCCTTGGGGGGTGGGGCTGGCCCACTTCGTCCGCCGGACTCGGAATAGTGTGAGACTTTGCGAGGTGCCTCCGTGTGCCAAAAATAGGCTACGGGCACAGCCGCGCCCAAAAATAACAGCCCGAAAGCCGGGGCGCCAAGTTCGTCCAGCGGAAAAGGGCCACAAATACGGGTGGGCTATAGCCTTGGGGGGTAGGGCTGGCCAACTTCGTCCGCCGGACTCGGAATGGCGCGAGACTTTGTGAGGCGACTCCGTGTGCCAAAATTAGGCCGCGGGCACAGCCGCGCCCAAAAATAACCGCCCGAAGGCCGGGGCACGACGTTCGTCCAGCGGAAAAAGGCCAGAAAAACGGGTGGGATATAGCCTTGGGGGGTGGGGCTAGCCAACTTCGTCCGCGGGACTCGGAATGGCGCGAGACTTTGCGAGGCGCCTCCGTGTGCCAAAAATAGGCCGCGGGCACAGCCGCATCCAAAAATAACCGCCCGAAGGCCGGGGCGCCAAGTTCGTCCAGCGGAAAAAGGTCACAAAAACGGGTGGGCTATAGCCTTGGGGGGTGGGGCTGGCCCACTTCGTCCGCCGGAATCGGAATGGCGCGAGAATTTGCGAGGCGCCCCCGTGTGCCAAAAATAGGCCGCGGGAACAGCCGCGCCCAAAAATAACCGCCCGAAGGCCGGGGCGCCAAGTTCGTCCAGCGGAAAAAGGCCACAAAAACTGGTGGGCTATAGCCTTGGGGGGTGGGGCTGGCCGACTTCGTGCGCCGGACTCGGAATGGCGCTAGACTTTGGGAGGCACCTCCGTGTGCCAAAAATAGGCCGCGGGCACAGGCGCGCCCAAAAATAACCTCCCGAAGGCTGGGGCGCCAAGTTCGTCCAGCGCAAAAAGGCCACGAATACGGGTGGGCTATAGCCTTGGGGGGTGGGGCTGGCCCACTTCGTCCGCCGGACTTGGAATGGAGCGAGACTTTGCGAGGTGCCTCCGTGTGCCAAAAATAGGCCGCGGGCACAGCAGCGTACAAAAATAACTGCCCGAAGGCCGGGGCGCCAAGTTCGTCCAGCGGAAAAAGGCCACAAAAACGGGTGGGCTATAACCTTGGGGGGTGGGGCTGGCCAACTTTGTCCGCCGGACTCGGAATGGCGCGAGACTTTGCGAGGAGGCTCCGTGTGCCAAAAATAGTCCTCGGGCACAGCCGCGCCCAAAAATAACCGCCCGAAGGCCGGGGTGCCATGTTCGTCCAGCGGAAAAAGGCCGCAAAAACGGGTGGGCTATAGCCTTGGGGGGTGGGGCTGGCCCACTTCGTCCGCCGGACTCGGAATGGTGTGAGACTTTGCGAGGTGCCTCCGTGTGCCAAAAATAGGCTACGGGCACAGCCGCGCCCAAAAATAACAGCCGGAAAGCCGGGGCGCCAAGTTCGTCCAGCGGAAAAGGGCCACAAATACGGGTGGGCTATAGCCTTGGGGGGTAGGGCTGGCCAACTTCGTCCGCCGGACTCGGAATGGCGCGAGACTTTGTGAGGCGACTCCGTGTGCCAAAATTAGGCCGCGGGCACAGCCGCGCCCAAAAATAACCCCCCGAAGGCCGGGGCACGACGTTCGTCCAGCGGAAAAAGGCCAGAAAAACGGGTGGGATATAGCCTTGGGGGGTGGGGCTAGCCAACTTCGTCCGCGGGACTCGGAATGGCGCGAGACTTTGCGAGGCGCCTCCGTGTGCCAAAAATAGGCCGCGGGCACAGCCGCATCCAAAAATAACCGCCCGAAGGCCGGGGCGCCAAGTTCGTCCAGCGGAAAAAGGTCACAAAAACGGGTGGGCTATAGCCTTGGGGGGTGGGGCAGGCCAACTTCGTCCGCCGTACTCGGAATGGCGCGAGACTTTGCGAGGCGCCCCCGTGTGCCAAAAATAGGCCGCGGGAACAGCCGCGCCCAAAAATAACCGCCCGAAGGCCGGGGCGCCAAGTTCGTCCAGCGGAAAAAGGCCACAAATACGGGTGGGCTATAGCCTTGGGGGGTGGGGCTGGCCAACTTCGTCCGCCGGACTCGGAATGGCGCGAGACATTGCGAGGCGCCTCCGTGTGCCAAAAAAAGGTCGCCGGCACAGCCGCGCCCAAAAATAACCCCCCGAAGGCCGGGGCGCGAAGTTCGTCCAGCGGAAAAAGGCCACAAACACTGGTGGGCTATAGCCTTGGGGGGTGGGGCTGGCCAATTTCGTCCGCCGGACTCGGAATGGCGCTAGACTTAGCGAGGCACCTCCGTGTACCAAAAATAGGCCGTGGGCGCAGCCGCGCCAAAAAATAATCTCTCGAAGGCCGGGGCGCCAAGTTCGTCCAGCGGAAAAAGGCCACAAAAACGGGTGGGCTATAGCCTTGGGGGGTGGGGCTGGCTTACTTCGTCCGCCTGACTCGGAATGGTGTGACACTTTGCGAGGCGCCTCCGTGTACCAAAAATAGGACGCGGGCACAGCCGTGCCCAAAAATAACCGCCCGAAGGCCGGGGCGCCAAGTTCGTCCAGCGGAAAAGGGCCACAAATACGGGTGGGCTATAGCGTTGGGGGGTGGGGCTGGCCGACTTCGTCCGCCGGACTCGGAATGCCGCGAGACTTTGCGAGGTGACTCCGTTTGCTAAAATTAGGCCGCGGGCACAGCCGCGCCCAAAAATAACCGCCCGAAGGCCGGGGCGTGACGTTCGTCCAGCGGAAAAAGGCCAGAAAAACGGGCGGGCTATAGCCTTGGGGGGTGGGGCTGGCCAACTTCGTCTGCCAGACTCGGAATGGCGCGAGACTTTGCGAGGTGCCTCCGTGTGCCAAAAATAGGGCGCAGGCACAGCCGCGCCCAAAAATAACCTCCCGAAGGCCGGGGCGCCAAGTTCGTCCAGCGGAAAAAGGCCACAAAAACGGGTGGGCTATAGCCTTGGGGGGTGGGGCTGGCCAACTTCATCCGCCGTACTCGGAATAGCGCGAGACTTTGCGAGGCACCTCCGTGTGCCAAAAATAGGCCGCGGGACAGCCGCGCCCAAAAATAACCGCCCGAAGGCCGGGGCGCCAAGTTCGTCCAGCGGAAAAAGGTCACAAAAACGGGTGGGCTATAGCCTTGGGGGGTGGGCTGGCCAACTTCGTCCGCCGGACTCGGAATGGCGCGAGACTTTGCGAGACACCTCCGTGTGCCAAAAATAGGCCGCGGGCACAGCCACGTCCGAAAATAACCGCCCGAAGGCCGGGGCGCCAAGTTCGTCCAGCGGAAAAAGGCCACGAATACGGGTGGGCTATAGCCTTGGGGGGTGGGGCTGGCCCACTTCGTCCGCCGGACTCGGAATGGCGCGAGACTTGGCGAGGCCCCTCCGTTTGCCAAAAATAGGCCGCGGGCACAGCCGCGCCCAAAAATAACCGCCCGAAGGCCGGGGCGCCAAGTTCGTCCAGCGGAAAAAGGCCACACAAACGGGTGGGCTATAGCCTCGGGGGGTGGGGCTGGCCAACATCGTCCGCCGGACTCGGAATGGCGCGAGACTTTGTGAGGCGCCTCCGTGGGCCAAAAATAGGCCGCGGGCACAGCCGCGCCCAAAAATAACCGCCCGAAGGCCGGGGCGCCATGTTCGTCCAGCGGAAAAAGGTCACAAAAACGGGTGGGCTATAGCCTTGGGGGGTGGGGCTGGCCAACTTCGTCCGCCGGACTCGGAATGGCGCGAGACTTTGCGAGGCGCCTCCGTGTGCAAAAACTAGGCCGCGGGCACAGCCGCGGCCAATAATAACTGCCCGAAGGCCGGGGAGCCAAGTTCGTCCAGCGGAAAAAGGCCACAAAAACGGGTGGGCTATAGCCTTGGGGGGTGGGGCTGGCCAACTTCGTCCGCCGGACTCGGAATGGCGTGAGACTTTGCGAGGTGCCTCTGTGTATCAAAAATAGGCCGTGGGCACAGCCGCCCCCAAAAATAACCGCCCAAAGGCCGGGGCGCCAAGTTCGTCCAGCGGAAAAAGGCCACAAAAACGGGTGGGCTATAGCCTTGGGGGGTGGGGCTGGCCAACTTCGTCCGCCGGACTCGGAATGGCGCGAGACTTTACGAGGCGCCTCCATGTGCCAAAAATAGGCCGCGGGCACAGCCGTGCCCAAAAATAACCGCCCGAAGGCCGGGGCGCCAAGTTCGTCCAGCGGAAAAAGGTCACAAAAACGGGTGGGCTATAGCCTTGGGGGGTGGGCCGGCCAACTTCGTCCGCCGGACTCGGAATGGCGCGAGACTTTGCGAGGCACCTCCGTGTGCCAAAAATAGGGCGCGGTCACAGCCGAGCCCAAAAATAACTGCCCGAAGGCCGGGGCGCCAAGTTCGTCCAACGGAAAAAGGCCACAAAAATGGGTGGGCTATAGCCTTGGGGGGTCGGGCTGGCCAACTTCGTCCGCCGGACTAGGAATGGCGCGAGACTTTGCGAGGCGCCTCCGTGTGCCAAAAATAGGCTGCGGACACAGCCGCGCCCAAAAATAACCACCCGAAGGCTGGGGCGCCAAGTTCGTCCAGCGGAAAAAGGCCACAAAAACGGTTGGGCTATAGCCTCGGGGGTTGGGGTTGGGCAACTTCGTCCGCCGGACTCGGAATTGTGTGAGACTTTGTGAGGCACCTACGTGTGCCAAAAATAGGCTGCGGGCACAGCCGTACCCAAAAATAACCGCCCGAAGGCCGGGGCGCCAAGTTCGTGCAGCGGAAAAAGGTCACAAATACAGGTGGGCTATAGCCTTGGGGGGTGGGGCTGGCCCACTTCGTCCGCCAGATTCGGAATGGCGCGAGACTTTGCGAGGTGCCTCCGTGTGAGAAAGATAGGCCGTGGGCACAGCCGCGCCCAAAACTAACCGCCCGACGGCCGGGGCGCTAAGTTCGTCCAGCGGAAAAAGGCCACAAAAACGGGTGGGCTATAGCCTTGGGGGGTTGGGCTGGCCAACTTCTTCCGCCGGACTCGGAATGGCGCGAGACTTTGCGAGGCGCCTCCATTTGCCAAAAATAGGTCGCGGGCACAGCCACGCCCATAAATAAGTGCCCGAAGGCCGGGGCGACAAGCTTGACCAGCGGAAAAAGGCCACAAAAACGGGTGGGCAATAGCCTTGGGGGGTGGGGCTGGCCAATTTCGTCCGCCGGACTCGGAATGGCGCGAGACATTGCGAGGCGCCTCCGTGTGCCAAAAATAGGCCGTGGGCACAGCCGCGCCCAAAAATAACCAGCCGAAGGCCGGGGCGCCAAGTTCGTCCAGCGCAAAAAGGCCACAAAACCGGGTGGGCTATAGCCTTGGGGGGTGGGGCTGGCCAACTTCGTCCGCCGGACTTGGAATGGCGCGAGACTTCGCGAGCCACCTCCGTGTACCAAAAATAGGCCGTGGGCACAGCCGCGCCCAAAAATAACAAGCCGAAGGCTGGGGCGCCAAGTTCGTCCAGCGTAAAAAGGCCACAAAAACGGGTGGGCTATAGCCTTGGGGGATGGGGCTGGCCCACTTCGTCCGCGGGACTCGGAATGGCGCGAGACTTTGTGAGGTGCCTCCGTGTGCCAAAAATAGGCCGCGGGCACAGCCGCGCCCAAAAATAACTGCCCGAAGGCCAGGGCGCCCAGCTCGTCCAGCGGAAAAAGGCCACAAAAACGGGTGGGCTATAGTCTTGCGGGGTGGGGCTGGCCCACTGCGTCCGCCGGACTCGGAATGGCAGGAGACTTTGCGAGGCGCCTCCGTGTACCAAAAATAGGCCGCGAACACAGCCGCGCCCAAAAATAACCGCCCGAAGGCCGGGGCGCCAAGTTCGTCCAGCGGAAAAAGGCCACAAAAACGGGTGGGCTATAGCCTTGGGGGGTGGGGCTGGCCAACTTCGTCCGCCGGACTCGGAATGGCGCGAGACTTTGCGAGGCGCCTCCGTGTGCCAAAAATAGGCCGCGGGCACAGCCGCGGCCAATAATAACTGCCCGAAGGCCGGGGCGCCAAGTTCGTCCAGCGGAAAAAGGCCACAAAAACGGGTGGGCTATAGCCTTGGGGGGTGGGGCTGGCCAACTTCGTCCGCCGGACTCGGAATGGCGTGAGACTTTGCGAGGCGCCTCTGTGTATCAAAAATAGGCCGTGGGCACAGCCGCCCCCAAAAATAACCGCCCAAAGGCCGGGGCGCCAAGTTCGTCCAGCGGAAAAAGGCCACAAAAACGGGTGGGCTATAGCCTTGGGGGGTGGGGCTGGCCAACTTCGTCCGCCGTACTCGGAATGGCGCGAGACTTTGCGAGGTGCCTACGTGTGCCAAAAATAGGCCGCGGGCAAAGCCGCGCCCAAAAATAACCTCCCGAAGGCCGGGGCGCCATGTTAGTCCAGCCGAAAAAGGCCACAAAAACGGGTGGGCTAGAGCCTTGGGGGGTGGGGCTGGCCAACTTCATCCGCCGTACTCGGAATGGCACGAGACTTTGCGAGGCACCTCCGTGTGCCAAAAATAGGCCGCGGGACAGCCGCGCCCAAAAATAACCGCCCGAAGGCCGGGGCGCCAAGTTCGTCCAGCGGAAAAAGGCCACAAAAACGGGTGGGCTATAGCCTTGGGGGGTGGGGCTGGCCAACTTCGTCCGCCGGACTCGGAATGGCGCGAGACATTGCGAGGCACCTCCGTGTGCCCAAAATAAGCCGCGGGCAAAGCCGTGCCCAAAAATAACCTCCCGAAGGCCGGGGCGCCATGTTAGTCCAGCCGAAAAAGGCCACAAAAACGGGTGGGCTAGAGCCTTGGGGGGTGGGGCTGGCCAACTTCATCCGCCGTACTCGGAATGGCACGAGACTTTGCGAGGCACCTCCGTGTGCCAAACATAGGCCGTGGGCACAGCCGCGCCCAAAAATAACCGCCCGAAGGCCGGGGCGCCATGTTCTTCCAGCGGAAAAAGGCCACAAAAACGGGTGGGCTATAGCCTTGGGGGGTGGGGCTGGCCAACTTCGTCCGCCGGACTTGGAATGGTGCGAGACTTTGCGAGGCACCTCCGTGTGCCAAAAATAAGCCGCGGGCACAGCCGTGCCCAAAAATAACCACCCGAAGGCCGGGGCGCCAAGTTCATCCAGCGGAAAAAGGCCACAAAAACGGGTGGGCTATAGCTTTGGGGGGTGGGGCTGGCCAACTTCATCCGCCGTACTCGGAATAGCGCGAGACTTTGCGAGGCACCTCCGTGTGCCAAAAATAGGCCGCGGGACAGCCGCGCCCAAAAATAACCGCCCGAAGGCCGGGGCGCCAAGTTCGTCCAGCGGAAAAAGGTCACAAAAACGGGTGGGCTATAGCCTTGGGGGGTGGGGCTGGCCAACTTCGTCCGCCCGACTCGGAATATCGCGAGACTTTGTGAGGCGCCTCCGTGTGCCAAAAATTGGCCGCGGGCACAGCCGTGCCCAAAAATAACCGCCCGAAGGCCGGGGCGCCAAGCTCGTCCAGCGGAAAAAGGCCACAAAAACGGGTGGGCTATAGTCTTGGGGGGTGGGGCTGGCCAACTGCGTCCGCCGGACTCGGAATGGCGTGAGACTTTGCGAGGCTCCTCCGTGTGCTAAAAATAGGCCGCGAACACAGCCGCGCCCAAAAATAACCGCCCGAAGGCCGCGGCGCCAATTTCATCCAGCGGAAAAAGGCCACAAAAACGGGTGGGCTATAGCCTTGGGGGGTGGGGCTGGCCAACTTCGTCCGCCGGACTCGGAATGGCGCGAGACATTGCGAGGCGCCTCCGTGTGCCCAAAATAAGCCGCGGGCAAAGCCGTGCCCAAAAATAACCGCTCGAAGGCCGGGGCGCCTAGTTCGTCCAGCGGAAAAAGGCCACAAAAACGGGTGGGCTATAGCGTTGGGGGGTGGGGCTGGCCAACTTCATCCGCCGGACTCGGAATTACGCGAGACTTTGCGAGGCACCTCCATGTGCCAAACATAGGCCGTGGGCACAGCCGCGCCCAAAAATAACCGCCCGAAGGCCGGGGCGCCATGTTCTTCCAGCGGAAAAAGGCCACAAAAACGGGTGGGCTATAGCCTTGGGGGGTGGGGCTGGCCAACTTCGTCCGCCGGACTTGGAATGGTGCGAGACTTTGCGAGGCGCCTCCGTGTGCCAAAAATAAGCCGCGGGCACAGCCGTACCCAAAAATAACCACCCGAAGGCCGGGGCGCCAAGTTCATCCAGCGGAAAAAGGCCACAAAAACGGGTGGGCTATAGCTTTGGGGGGTGGGGCTGGCCAACTTCATCCGCCGTACTCGGAATAGCGCGAGACTTTGCGAGGCACCTCCGTGTGCCAAAAATAGGCCGCGGGACAGCCGCGCCCAAAAATAACCGCCCGAAGGCCGGGGCGCCAAGTTCGTCCAGCGGAAAAAGGTCACAAAAACGGGTGGGCTATAGCCTTGGGGGGTGGGGCTGGCCAACTTCGTCCGCCGGACTCGGAATGGCGCGAGACATTGCGAGGCGCCTCCGTGTGCCCAAAATAAGCCGCGGGCAAAGCCGTGCCCAAAAATAACCGCTCGAAGGCCGGGGCGCCTAGTTCGTCCAGCGGAAAAAGGCCACAAAAACGGGTGGGCTATAGCGTTGGGGGGTGGGGCTGGCCAACTTCATCCGCCGGACTCGGAATTACGCGAGACTTTGCGAGGCACCTCCATGTGCCAAACATAGGCCGTGGGCACAGCCGCGCCCAAAAATAACCGCCCGAAGGCCGGGGCGCCATGTTCTTCCAGCGGAAAAAGGCCACAAAAACGGGTGGGCTATAGCCTTGGGGGGTGGGGCTGGCCAACTTCGTCCGCCGGACTTGGAATGGTGCGAGACTTTGCGAGGCGCCTCCGTGTGCCAAAAATAAGCCGCGGGCACAGCCGTGCCCAAAAATAACCACCCGAAGGCCGGGGCGCCAAGTTCATCCAGCGGAAAAAGGCCACAAAAACGGGTGGGCTATAGCTTTGGGGGGTGGGGCTGGCCAACTTCGTCCGCCGGACTCGGAATGGCGCTAGACTTTGCGAGGCGCCTCCGTGTGCCAAAAATAGGCCACGGGACAGCCGCACCCAAAAATAACCGCCCGAAGGCCGGGGTGCCAAGTTCGTCCAGCGGAAAAAGGTCACAAAAACGGGTGGGCTATAGCCTTGGGGGGTGGGGCTGGCCAACTTCGTCCGCCCGACTCGGAATATCGCGAGACTTTGCGAGGCGCCTCCGTGTGCCAAAAATTGGCCGCGGGCACAGCCGTGCCCAAAAATAACCGCCCGAAGGCCGGGGCGCAAGTTCGTCCAGCGGAAAAAGGCCACAAAAACGGGTGGGCTACAGCCTTGGGGGGTGGGGCTGGCCAAGTTCGTCCGCCGGACTCGGAATGGCGCGAGACTTTACGAGGCGCCTCCATGTGCCAAAAATAGGCCGCGGGCAAAGCCGCGCCCAAAAATATCCACCCGAAGGCCGGGGCGCCATGTTCGTCCAGCGGAAAAAGGCCACAAAAACGGGTGGGCTATAGCCTTGGGGGGTGGGGCTGGCCAACTTCGTCCGCCGGACTCGGAATGCCGCGATACTTTGCGAGGTGCCTCGGTGTGCCAAAAATAGGCCGCGGACAAAGCCGCACACATAAAATAACCACCCGAAGGCCGGGGCGCCAAGTTCGTCCAGCGGAAAAAGGCCACAAAAACGGGTGGGCTATAGCCTTGGGGGGTGGGGCTGGCCAACTTCGTCCGCCGGACTCGGAATGCCGCGAGACTTATTGAGGGGCCTCCGTCCTCCAAAAATAGGCTGCGGCCAAAGCCGCGCCCAAAAATAACCACCCGAAGGCTGGGGCGCCAAGTTCGTCCAGCGGAAAAAGGCCACAAAAACGGGTGGGCTGCCTTGGGGGGTGGGGCTGGCCAACTTCATCCGCCGGATTCGGAATGCCGCGAGACTTTACGAGGGGCCTCCGTGTGCCAAAAATAGGCCGCGGGGAAAGCCGCGCCCAAAAATATCCACCCGAAGGCCGGGGCGCCATGTTCGTCCAGCGGAAAAAGGCCACAAAAACGGGTGGGCTATAGCCTTGGGGGGTGGGGCTGGCCAACTTCGTCCGCCGGACTCGGAATGCCACGATACTTTTCAAGGGGCTCGGTGTGCCAAAAATAGGCTGCGGACAAAGCCGCACACATAAAATAACCACCCGACGGCCGGGGCGCAAAGTTCGTTCAGCGGAAAAAGGCCACAAAAACGGGTGGGCTATAGCCTTGGGGGGTGGGGCTGGCCAACTTCGTCCGCCGGACTCGGAATGCCGCGAGACTTTGCGAGGGGCCTCCGTGTGCCAAACATAGTCGCAGGCAAAGCCGCGCCCAAAAATAACCGCCCGAAGGCCGGGGCGCCAAGTTCGTCCAGCGCAAAAAGGCCACAAAAACGGGTGGGCTATAGCCTTGGGGGGTGGGGCTGGCCAACTTCGTCCCCCGGACTCGGAATGCCGTGAGACTTTACGAGGGCCCTCCGTGTGCCAAATATAGGCCGCGGGCAATGCTGCGCCCAAAAATAACTGCCCGAAGGCCGGGGCGCCAAGTTCGTCCAGTGCAAAAAGGCCACAAAAACGGGTGGGCTATAGCCTTGAGGGAGTGGGGTTGGCCAACTTCGTCCGCCGGACTCGGAATGCTGCGAGACTTTCCGAGGGGCCTCCATCTGCCAAAAATAGGCTGCGGGCAAAGCTGCACCCAAAAACAACCGCCCGAAGGCTGGGGTGCGAAGTTCGTCCAGCGGAAAAAGGCCACAAAAACGGGTGGGCTATAGCCTTGGGGGGTGGGGCTGGACAACTTCATCCGCCGGACTCGGAATGCCGCGAGACTTTGCGAGGGGCCTCCGTGTGCCAAATATAGGCCGCGGACAAAGCCGGGCCTAAAAATAACCGCCCGAAAGCCGGGGCGCCAAGTTCGTCCAGCGCAAAAAGGCCACAAAAACGGGTGAGCTATAGCCTTGGGGGGTGGGGCTGGCCAACTTCGTCCGCCGGACTGGGAATGCCGCGAGATTTTGTGAGGGGCCTCCGTGTGCCAAACATAGGCCGCGGGCAAAGCCGCGCCCAAAAATAACTGCCCGAAGGCCGGGGCGCCAAGTTCGTCCAGCGCAAAAAGGCCACAAAAACGGGTGGGCTATAGCCTTGGGGGGTGGGGCTGGCCGACTTCGTCCGCCGGGCTCGGAATGCAGCGAGACTTTGCGAGGGGTCTCCATGTGCCAAAAATAGGCCGCGGGCAATGCCGCGCCCAAAAATAACCACCCGAAGGCCAGGGCGCCAAGTTCGTCCCGCGCAAAAAGGCCACAAAAATCGGTGGGCTATAGCCTTGGGGGGTGGGGCTGGCCAACTTCGTCCGCCGGACTCGGAATGCCGTGAGACTTTGCGAGGGTCCTCCTTGTGCCAAAAATAGGCCGCGGGCAAAGCCGCGCCCAAAAATAACTGCCCGAAGGCCGGGGCGCCAAGTTCGTCCAGCGGAAAAAGGCCACAAAAACGGGTGGGCTATAGCCTTCGGGGGTGGGGCTGGCCAACTTCGTCCGCCGGACTCGGAATGCCGCGAGACTTTGCGAGGGGCCTCCGTGTGCCAAAAATAGGCCGCGGACAATGCCGCGCCCAAAAATAACCACCCGAAGGCCGGAGCGCCAAGTTCGCCCAGCAGAAAATGGCCACAAAAACGGGTGGGCTATAGCCTTGGGGGGTTGGGCTGGCCCACTTCGTCCGCCGGACTCGGAATGGCGCGACAATTTGCGAGGTGCCTCCGTGTCCCAAAAATAGGCCGCGGGCACAGCCGTGCCCAAAAATAACCGCCCTAAGGCCGGAGCGCCAAGTTCATTCAGCGGAAAAAGGCCACAAAAACGGGTGGGCTATAGCCTTGGGGGGTGGGGCTGGCCAACTTCGTCCGCCGGACTCGGAAGGGCGCGAGACTTTGCGAGGCACCTCCGTGTGCCACAAATAGGCCACGGACACAGCCGCGCCCAAAAATAACCGCCCGAATGTCGGGGCGCCTTGTTCGTCCAGCGGAAAAAGGCCACAAAAACGGGTGGGCTATAGCCTTGGGGGATGGGGCTGGCCGACTTCGTCCGCCGGACTCGGAATGGCGCGAGACTTTGCGAGGCACCTCCGTGTGCCAAAAATAGGCCGCAGGCACAGCCGTGCCCAAAAATAACCGCCCTAAGGCCGGAGCGCCAAGTTCATTCAGCGGAAAAAGGCCACAAAAACGGGTGGGCTATAGCCTTGGGGGGTGGGGCTGGCCAACTTCGTCCGCCGGACTCGGAATGGTGCGAGACTTTGCGAGGGGCCTCCGTGTGCCAAAAATAGGCCGCGGGCACTCCGCGCCCAGAAATAACCGCCCGAAGGCCGGGGCGCCAAGTTCGTCCAGCTGAAAAAGGCCACAAAAACGGGTGGGCTATAGCGTTGGGGGGTGGGGCTGGCCGACTTCGTCCGCCCGACTCGGAATGGCGCGAAACTTTGCGAGGCGCCTCCATAAGCCAAAAATAGTCCGCGGGCACTGCCGTACCCAAAAATAACCGCCTGAAGGCCGGGGCGCCAAGTTCGTCCACCAGAAAAAAGCCACAAATACGGGTGGGCTATAGCCTTGGGGGGTGGGGCAGGCCAACTTCGTCCGCTGAACTCGGAATGGCGCGAGACTTTGCGAGGCGTCTCCGTGTGCCAAAAATAGGCCGCGGGCACAGCCGCGCCCAAAAATAACCGCCCGAAGGCCGGGGCGTCTAGTTCGTCCTTCGGAAAAAGGCCACAAATACGGGTGGGCTATAGCCTTAGGGGGTGGGGCCGGCCATCTTCGTCCGCCGGACTCCGAATGGTGCGAGACTTTGCGAAGCGCCTCCGTGCGCCAAAAATAGGCTGCGGGCACCGCCGCGCCCAAAAATAACCGCACGAACGCCGGGGCGCTAAGTTCGTCCAGCGGAAAAAGGCCACAAATACGGGTGGGCTATAGCCTTGGGGGGTGGGGCTGGCCAACTTCGTCCGCAGGATTCGGAATGGCGGGAGACTTTGCGAGGAGCCTCCGTGCGCCAAAAATAGGGTGCGGGCACAGCCGCACCCAAAAATAACCGCCGGAAGGCCAGGGCGCCAAGTTCGTCCAGCGGAAAAAGGCCAATAATACGGGTGGGCTATAGCCTTGGGGGGTGGGGCTGGCCGACTTCGTCCGCCGGACTCGGAATGGCGCGAGACTTTGCGAGGCACCTCCGTGTGCCAAAAATAGGCCACGGGCACAGCCGTGCCCAAAAATAACCGCCCTAAGGCCAGAGCGCCAAGTTCGTTCAGCGGAAAAAGGCCACAAAAACGGGTGGGCTATAGCCTTGGGGGGTGGGGCTGGCCAACTTCGTCCGCCGGACTCGGAATGGTGCGAGACTTTGCGAGGGGCCTCCGTGTGCCAAAAATAGGCCGCGGGCACAGCCGCGCCCAGAAATAACCGCCCGAAGGCCGGGGCGCCAAGTTCGTCCAGTGGAAAAAGGCCACAAAAACGGGTGGGCTATAGCCTTGGGGGGTGGGGCTGGCCAACTTCATCCGCCGGACTCGGAATGCCGTGAGACTTTGCGAGGGGCCTCCGTGTGCCAAAAATAGGCCGCGGACAAAGCCGCGCCCAAAAATAACCGCCCGAAGGCCGGGGCGCCAAGTTCATCCAGCGGAAAAAGGCCATAAAAACGGGTGGGCTATAGCCTTGGGGTGTGGGGCTGGACAACTTCGTCCGCCGGACTCGGATGCCGTGAGACTTTACGAGGGGCCGCCGTGTGCCAAAAATAGGCTGCGGGCAAAGCCGTGCCCAAAAATAACCGCCCGAAGGCCGGGGCGCCATGTTCGTCAAGCGCAAAAATGCCACAAAAACGGGTGGGCTATAGCCTTGGGGGGTGGGGCTGGCCAACTTCGTCCGCCGGACTCGGAATGCCGCGAGACTTTGCGAGGGGCCTCCTTGTACCAAAATAGGCCGCGGTCAAAGCCGCGCCCAAAAATAACCGCCCGAAGGCCGGGGCGCCAAGTTCGTCCAGTGGAAAAAGGCCACAAAAACGGGTGGGCTATAGCTTTGGGGGGTGGGGCTGGCCAACTTCGTCCGCCAGACTCGGAATGCCGCGAGACTTTGCGAGGGGCCTCCGTGTGCAAAACATAGGCCGCGGGCATAGCCGCGCCCAAAAATAACCACACGAAGGCCGGGGTGCCAAGTTCGGCCAGCGCAAAAAGGCCACAAAAACGGGTGGGCTATAGCCTTGGGGGGTGGGGCTGGCCAACTTCGTCCGCCGGACTCGGAATGCCGCGAGACTTTGCGAGGGGCCTCCGTGTGCCAAAAATAGGCCGCGGACAAAGCCGCGACCAAAAATAACCACCCGAAGGCCGGGGCGCCAAGTTCGTCCAGCGGAAAAAGGCCATAAAAACGGGTGGGCTATAGCCTTGGGGTGTGGGGCTGGACAACTTCGTCCACCGGACTCGGATGCCGTGAGACTTTGCGAGCGGCCTCCGTGTGCCAAACATAGGCTGCGGGCAAAGCCGTGCCCAAAAACAACCGCCCGAAGGCCGGGGCGCCAAGTTCGTCAAGCGCAAAAATGCCACAAAAACGGGTGGGCTATAGCCTTGGGGGGTGGGGCTGGCCAACTTCGTCCGCCGGACTCGGAATGCCGCGAGACTTTGCGAGGGGCCTCCGTGTGTAAAACATAGGCCGCGGGCAAAGCCCCGCTAAAAAATAACCGCCCGAAGGCCAGGGCGCCAAGTTCGTCCAGCGGAAAAAGGCCACAAAAACGGGTGGGCTATGGCCTTGGGGGGTGGGGCTGGCCAACTTCATCCGCCGGACTCGGAATGCCGCGAGACTTTGCGAGGGGCCGCCGTGTGCCAAAAATAGGCCGCGGTCAAAGCCTCGCCCAAAAATAACTGCCCGAAGACCGGGGCGCCAAGTTCGTCCAGCGGAAAAAGGCCATAAAAACGGGTGGGCTATAGCCTTGGGGTGTGGGGCTGGACAACTTCGTCCGCCGGACTCGGATGCCGCGAGATTTTGCGAGGGGCCTCTGTGTGCAAAACATAGGCCGCGGGCATAGCCGAGCCCAAAAATAACCGCCCGAATGCCGGGGTGCCAATTTCGGCCAGCGCAAAAAGGCCACAAAAACGGGTGGGCTATAGCCTTGGGGGGTGGGGCTGGCCAACTTCGTCCGCCGGACTCGGAATGCCGTGAGACTTTGCGAGGGGCCTCCGTGTGCCAAAAATAGGCCGCAGGCACTGCCGCACCCAAAAATAACCACCCGAAGACCGGGGCGCCAAGTTCGTCCAGTGCAAAAAGGCCACAAAAACGGGTGGGCTATAGCCTTGGGGGGTGGGGCTGGCCAATTTCGTCCGCCGGACTCGGAATGCCGCGAGACTTTGCGAGAGGCCTCCGTGTGCCAAAAATATGCCGCGGGCAAAACCATGCTAAAAAAGCCCCGCCCGAAGGCCGGGGCGCCAAGTTCGTCCAGCGGAAAAAGGCCACAAAAACGGGTGGGCTATGGCCTTGGGGGGTGGGGCTGGCCAACTTCATCCGCCGGACTCGGAATGCCGTGAGACTTCGCGAGGGGCCTCCGTGTGCCAAAAATAGGCCGCGGTCAAAGCCGCGCCCAAAAATAACCGCCCGAAGGCCGGGGCGCCAAGTTCGTCCAGTGGAAAAAGGCCACAAAAACGGGGGGGCTATAGCTTTGGGGGGTGGGGCTGGCCCACTTCGTCCGCCAGACTCGGAATGCCGCGAGACTTTGCGAGGGGCCTCCGTGTGCAAAACATAGGCCGCGGGCATAGCCGCGCCCAAAAATAACCACACGAAGGCCGGGGTGCCAAGTTCGGCCAGCGCAAAAAGGCCACAAAAACGGGTGGGCTATAGCCTTGGGGGGTGGGGCTGGCCAACTTCGTCCGCCGGACTCGGAATGCCGCGAGACTTTGCGAGGGGCCTCCGTGTGCCAAAAATAGGCCGCGGACAAAGCCGCGACCAAAAATAACCGCCCGAAGGCCGGGGCGCCAAGTTCGTCCAGCGGAAAAAGGCCATAAAAACGGGTGGGCTATAGCCTTGGGGTGTGGGGCTGGACAACTTCGTCCGCCGGACTCGGATGCCGTGAGACTTTGCGAGCGGCCTCCGTGTGCCAAACATAGGCTGCGGGCAAAGCCGTGCCCAAAAATAACCGCCCGAAGGCCGGGGCGCCAAGTTCGTCAAGCGCAAAAATGCCACAAAAACGGGTGGGCTATAGCCTTGGGGGGTGGGGCTGGCCAACTTCGTCCGCCGGACTCGGAATGCCGCGAGACTTTGCGAGGGGCCTCCGTGTGTAAAACATAGGCCGCAGGCAAAGCCCCGCTAAAAAATAACCGCCCGAAGGCCGGGGCGCCAAGTTCGTCCAGCGGAAAAAGGCCACAAAAACGGGTGGGCTATGGCCTTGGGGGGTGGGATTGGCCAACTTCATCCGCCGGACTCGGAATGCCGCGAGACTTTGCGAGGGGCCTCCGTGTGCCAAAAATAGGCCGCGGTCCAAGCCTCGCCCAAAAATAACCGCCCGAAGACCGGGGCGCCAAGTTCGTCCAGCGGAAAAAGGCCATAAAAACGGGTGGGCTATAGCCTTGGGGTGTGGGGCTGGACAACTTCGTCCGCCGGACTCGGATGCCGCGAGACTTTGCGAGGGGCCTCTGTGTGCAAAACATAGGCCGCGGGCATAGCCGAGCCCAAAAATAACCGCCCGAAAGCCGGGGTGCCAATTTCGGCCAGCGCAAAAAGGCCACAAAAACGGGTGGGCTATAGCCTTGGGGGGTGGGGCTGCCCAACTTCGTCCGCCGGACTCGGAATGCCGTGAGACTTTGCGAGGGGCCTCCGTGTGCCAAAAATAGGCCGCGGGCACTGCCGCACCCAAAAATAACCACCCGAAGGCTGGGGCGCCAAGTTCGTCCAGTGCAAAAAGGCCACAAAAACGGGTGGGCTATAGCCTTGGGGGGTGGGGCTGGCCAATTTCGTCCGCCGGACTCGGAATGCCGCGAGACTTTGCGCGATGCCTTTGTGTGCCAAAAATATGCCGCGGGCAAAGCCCCGCTAAAAAAGCCCCGCCCGAAGGCCGGGGCGCCAAGTTCGTCCAGCGGAAAAAGGCCACAAAAACGGGTGGGCTATGGCCTTGGGGGGTGGGGCTGGCCAACTTCATCCGCCGGACTCGGAATGCCGCGAGACTTCGCGAGGGGCCTCCGTGTGCCAAAAATAGGCCGCGATCAAAGCCGCGCCCAAAAATAACCGCCCGAAGGCCGGGACGCCAAGTTCGTCCAGTGGAAAAAGGCCACAAAAACGGGTGGGATATAGCCTTGGGGTGTGGGGCTGGCCAACTTCGTCCGCCGGACTCGGATGCCGCGAGACTTTGCAAGGGGCCTCTGTGTGCCAAACATAGGCCGCGGGCAAAGCCGCGCCCAAAAATAACCGCCCGAGGGCCGGGGCGCCAAGTTCGTCCAGTGCAAAAATGCCACAAAAACGGGTGGGCTATAGCCTTGGGGGGTGGGGCTGGCCAACTTCGTCCGCCGGACTCGGAATGCCGCGAGACTTTGCGAGGGGCCTCCGTGTGCAAAACATAGGCCGTGGGCAATGCCGCACCCAAAAATAACAGCCCGAAGGCCGGGGCGCCAAGTTCGTCCCGTGGAAAAAGGCCACAACAACGGGTGGGCTATAGCCTTGGGGGGTGGGGCTGGCCAACTTCGTCCGCCGGACTCGGAATTCCGTGAGGCTTTGCGCCGAGGCCTCCGTGTGCCAAAAATATGCCGCGGGCAAAGCCGCGCCCAAAAATAACCGCCCGAAGGCCGGAGCGCCAAGTTCGTCCAGCGGAAAAAGGCCACAAAAACGGGTGGGCTATAGCCTTGGGGGGTGGGGCTGGCCAATTTCGTCCGCCGGACTCGGAATGCCGCGAGACTTTGCGAGAGGCCTCCGTGTGCCAAAAATATGCCGCGGGCAAAACCCCGCTAAAAAAGCCCCGCCCGAAGGCCGGGGCGCCAAGTTCGTCCAGCGGAAAAAGGCCACAAAAACGGGTGGGCTATGTCCTTGGGGGGTGGGGCTGGCCAACTTCATCCGCCGGACTCGGAATGCCGCGAGACTTCGCGAGGGGCCTCTGTGTGCCAAAAATAGGCCGCGGTCAAAGCCGCGCCCAAAAATAACCGCCCGAAGGCCGGGGCGCCAAGTTCGTCCAGTGGAAAAAGGCCACAAAAACGGGTGGGCTATAGCTTTGGGGGGTGGGGCTGGCCAACTTCGTCCGCCAGACTCGGAATGCCGCGAGACTTTGCGAGGGGCCTCCGTGTGCAAAACATAGGCCGCGGGCATAGCCGCGCCCAAAAATAACCACACGAAGGCCGGAGTGCCAAGTTCGGCCAGCGCAAAAAGGCCACAAAAACGGGTGGGCTATAGCCTTGGGGGGTGGGGCTGGCCAACTTCGTCCGCCGGACTCGGAATGCCGCGAGACTTTGCGAGGGGCCTCCGTGTGCCAAAAATAGGCCGCGGACAAAGCCGCGACCAAAAATAACCGCCCGAAGGCCGGGGCGCCAAGTTCGTCCAGCGGAAAAAGGCCATAAAAACGGGTGGGCTATAGCCTGGGGGTGTGGGGCTGGACAACTTCGTCCGCCGGACTCGGATGCCGTGAGACTTTGCGAGCGGCCTCCGTGTGCCAAACATAGGCTGCGGGCAAAGCCGTGCCCAAAAATAACCGCCCGAAGGCCGGAGCGCCAAGTTCGTCCAGCGGAAAAAGGCCACAAAAACGGGTGGGCTATAGCCTTGGGGGGTGGGGCTGGCCAATTTCGTCCGCCGGACTCGGAATGCCGCGAGACTTTGCGAGGGGCCTCCGTGTGTAAAACATAGGCCGCGGGCAAAGCCCCGCTAAAAAATAACCGCCCGAAGGCCGGGGCGCCAAGTTCGTCCAGCGGAAAAAGGCCACAAAAACGGGTGGGCTATGGCCTTGGGGGGTGGGATTGGCCAAATTCATCCGCCGGACTCGGAATGCCGCGAGACTTTGCGAGGGGCCTCCGTGTGCCAAAAATAGGCCGCGGTCAAAGCCTCGCCCAAAAATAACCGCCCGAAGACCGGGGCGCCAAGTTCGTCCAGCGGAAAAAGGCCATAAAAACGGGTGGGCTATAGCCTTGGGGTGTGGGGCTGGACAACTTCGTCCGCCGGACTCGGATGCCGCGAGACTTTGCGAGGGGCCTCTGTGTGCAAAACATAGGCCGCGGGCATAGCCGAGCCCAAAAATAACCGCCCGAAAGCCGGGGTGCCAATTTCGGCCAGCGCAAAAAGGCCACAAAAACGGGTGGGCTATAGCCTTGGGGGGTGGGGCTGGCCAACTTCGTCCGCCGGACTCGGAATGCCGTGAGACTTTGCGAGGGGCCTCCGTGTGCCAAAAATAGGCCGCGGGCACTGCCGCACCCAAAAATAACCACCCGAAGGCCGGGGCGCCAAGTTCGTCCAGTGCAAAAAGGCCACAAAAACGGGTGGGCTATAGCCTTGGGGGGTGGGGCTGGCCAATTTCGTCCGCCGGACTCGGAATGCCGCGAGACTTTGCGCGAGGCCTCCGTGTGCCAAAAATATGCCGCGGGCAAAGCCCCGCTAAAAAAGCCCCGCCCGAAGGCCGGGGCGCCAAGTTCGTCCAGCGGAAAAAGGCCACAAAAACGGGTGGGCTATGGCCTTGGGGGGTGGGGCTGGCCCACTTCATCCGCCGGACTCGGAATGCCGCGAGACTTCGCGAGGGGCCTCCGTGTGCCAAAAATAGGCCGCGGTCAAAGCCGCGCCCAAAAATAACCGCCCGAAGGCCGGGACGCCAAGTTCGTCCAGTGGAAAAAGGCCACAAAAACGGGTGGGATATAGCCTTGGGGTGTGGGGCTGGCCAACTTCGTCCGCCGGACTCGGATGCCGCGAGACTTTGTAAGGGGCCTCTGTGTGCCAAACATAGGCCGCGGGCAAAGCCGCGCCCAAAAATAACCGCCCGAGGGCCGGGGCGCCAAGTTCGTCCAGCGCAAAAATGCCACAAAAACGGGTGGGCTATAGCCTTGGGGGGTGGGGCTGGCCAACTTCATCCGCCGGACTCGGAATGCCGCGAGACTTTGCGAGGGGCCTCCGTGTGCAAAACATAGGCCGCGGGCAATGCCGCACCCAAAAATAACAGCCCGAAGGCCGGGGCGCCAAGTTCGTCCCGTGGAAAAAGGCCACAACAACGGGTGGGCTATAGCCTTGGGGGGTGGGGCTGGCCAACTTCATCCGCCGGACTCGGAATGCCGCGAGACTTTGCGAGGGGCCTCCGTGTGCAAAACATAGGCCGCGGGCAATGCCGCACCCAAAAATAACAGCCCGAAGGCCGGGGCGCCAAGTTCGTCCCGTGGAAAAAGGCCACAACAACGGGTGGGCTATAGCCTTGGGGGGTGGGGCTGGCCAACTTCGTCCGCCGGACTCGGAATGCCGCGAGACTTTGCGAGGGGCCTCCGTGTGCCAAACATAGGCCGCGGGCAAAGCCGCGCCCGAAAATATCCGCCCGAAGGTCGGGGCGCCAAGTTCGTCCAGCGCAAAAAGGCCACAAAAACGGGTGGGCTATAGCCTTGGGGGGTGGGGCTGGCCAACTTCGTCCGCCGGACTCGGAATGCCGCGAGACTTTGCGAAGGGCCTCCGTGTGCCAAAAATAGGCCGCGGTCAAAGCCGCGCCCGAAGGCCGGGGCCCCAAGTTCGTCCAGTGGATAAAGGCCACAAAAACGGGTGGGCTATGGCCTTGGGGGGTGGGGCTGGCCAACTTCATCCGCCGGACTCGGAATGCCGCGAGACATCGCGAGGGGCCTCCGTGTGCCAAAAATAGGCCGCGGTCAAAGCCGCGCCCAAAAATAACCGCCCGAAGGCCGGGACGCCAAGTTCGTCCAGTGGAAAAAGGCCACAAAAACGGGTGGGATATAGCCTTGGGGTGTGGGGCTGGCCAACTTCGTCCGCCGGACTCGGATGCCGCGAGACTTTGTAAGGGGCCTCTGTGTGCCAAACATAGGCCGCGGGCAAAGCCGCGCCCAAAAATAACCGCCCGAGGGCCGGGGCGCCAAGTTCGTCCAGCGCAAAAATGCCACAAAAACGGGTGGGCTATAGCCTTGGGGGGTGGGGCTGGCCAACTTCATCCGCCGGACTCGGAATGGTGCGAGACTTTGCGAGGGGCCTCCATGTGCCAAAAATAGGCCGCGGGCACTCCGCGCCCAGAAATAACCGCCCGAAGGCCGGGGCGCCAAGTTCGTCCAGCGGAAAAAGGCCACAAAAACGGGTGGGCTATAGCGTTGGGGGGTGGGGCTGGCCGACTTCGTCCGCCCGACTCGGAATGGCGCGAGACTTTGCGAGGTGCCTCCATAAGCCAAAAATAGTCCGCGGGCACTGCCGTACCCAAAAATAACCGCCCGAAGGCCGGGGCGCCAAGTTCGTCCACCAGAAAAAGGCCACAAATACGGGTGGGCTATAGCCTTGGGGGGTGGGGCTGGCCAACTTCGTCCGCTGAACTCGGAATGGCGCGAGACTTTGCGAGGCGTCTCCGTGTGCCAAAAATGGGCCGCGGTCAAAGCCGCGCCCAAAAATAACCGCCCGAAGGCCGGGACGCCAAGTTCGTCCAGTGGAAAAAGGCCACAAAAACGGGTGGGCTATAGCCTTGGGGATTGGGGCTGGCCAACTTCGTCCGCCGGACTCGGAAAGCCGCGAGACTTTGCGAGGGGCCTCCGTGTGCAAAACATAGGCCGCGGGCATAGCCGCGCCCAAAAATAACCACCCGAAGGCCAGGGTGCCAAGTTCGGCCAGCGCAAAAAGGCCACAAAAACGGGTGGGCTATAGCCTTGGGGGTTGGGGCTGGCCAACTTCTTCCGCCGGACTCGGAATGCCGCGAGACTTTGCGAGGGGCCTCCGTGTACCAAAAATAGGCCGCGGAAAAAGCCGCACCCAAAAATAACCGCCCGAAGGCCGGGGCGCCAAGTTCGTCCAGTGCAAAAAGGCCACAAAAACGGGTGGGCTATAGCCTTCGGGGGTGGGGCTGGCCAATTTCGTCCGCCGGACTCGGAATGCCACGAGACTTTGCGCGAGGCCTCTGGGTGCCAAAAATATGCCGCGGGCAAAGCCGCGCCCAAAAATAACCGCCCGAACGCCGGGGCGCGAAATTCGTCCAGCGGAAAAAGGCCACAAAAACGTGTGGGCTATAGCCTTGGGGGGTGGGGCTGGCCAACTTCGTCCGCCGGACTCGGATGCCGCGAGACTTTGCGAGGGGCCTCCGTGTGCCAAACATAGGCCGCGGGCAAAGCCACGCCCAAAAATAACCGCCCGAAGGCCGGGGCGCCAAGTTCGTCCAGCGCAAAAATGCCACAAAAACGGGTGGCCTATAGCCTTGGGGGGTGGGGCTGGCCAACTTCGTCCGCCGGACTCGGAATGCCGCGAGACTTTGCGAGGGGCCTCCGTGTGCCAAAAATATGCCGCGGCCAAAGCCGCGCCCAAAAAAAACCCCCCGAAGGCCGGGGCGCCAAGTTCGTCCAGCGGAAAAAGGCCACAAAAACGGGTGGGCTATAGCTTTGGGGGGTGGGGCTGGCCAACATCGTCCGCCGGACTCGGAATGCCGCGAGACTTTGCGATGGGCCTCCGTGTACAAAACATAGGCAGCGGGCCGAGCCGCGCCCAAAAATAACCGCCCGAAGGCCGGGGTGCCAATTTCGGCCAGCGCAAAAAGGCCACAAAAACGGGTGGGCTATAGCCTTGGAGGGTGGGGCTGGCCAACTTCGTCCGCCGGACTCGGAATGCCGTGAGACTTTGCGAGGGGCCTCCGTGTGCCAAAAATAGGCCGCGGGCACTGCCGCACCCAAAAATAACCGCCCGAAGGCCGGGGCGCCAAGTTCGTCCAGTGCAAAAAGGCCACAAAAATGGGTGGGCTATAGCCTTGCTGGGTGGGGCTGGCCAATTTCGACCGGCGGACTCGGAATGCCGCGAGACTTTGCGCGAGGCCTCCGTGTGCCAAAAATATGCCGTAGGCAACGCCGCGCCCAAAAATAACCTCCCGAAGGCCGGGACGCCAAGTTCGTCCTGCGGAAAAAGGCCACAAAAACGGGTGGGCTATAGCCGTTGGGGGTGGGGCTGCACAACTTCGTCCGCCGGACTCGGATGCCGTGAGACTTTGCGAGGGGCCTCCGTGTGCCAAACATAGGCCGCGGGCAAAGGCGCGCCCAAAAATAACCGCCCGAAGGCCGGGGCGCCAAGTTCGTCCAGCGCAAAAATGCCACAAATACGGGTGGGCTATAGCCTTGGGGGGTGGGGCTGGCCGACTTCGTTCGCCAGACTCGGAATGCCGCGAGAATTTGCGAGGGGCCTCCGTGTGCAAAACATTGGCCGCGGGCAAAGCCGCACCCAAAAATAACCGCCCGAAGGCCGGGGCGCCAAGTTCATCCAGTGCAGAAAGGCCACAAAAACGGGTGGGCTATAGCCTTGGGCGGTGGGGTTGGCCAACTTCGTTCGCCGGACTCGGAATGCCGCGAGACTTTACGAGGGGCCTCCGTGTGCCAAAAATAGGCCGCGGGCAAAGCCGCGCCCAAAAATAACCGCCCGAAGGCCGGGGCGCCAAGTTCGTCCAGCGGAAAAAGGCCACAAAAACGGGTGGGCAATAGCCTTGGGGGGTGGGGCTGGCCGACTTCGTCCGCCGGACTCGGATGCCACGAGACTTTGCGAGGGACCTCCGTGTGCCAAACATAGGCCGCGGGCAAAGCCGCGCTCAAAAATAACCGCCCGAAGGCCGGGGCGCCAAGTTCGTCCAGCGCAAAAAGGCCACAGAAACGGGTGGGCTATAGCCTTCGGGGGTGGGGCTGGCCCACTTCGTCCGCCGGACTCGGAATGCCGCGAGACTTTGCGAGGGGCCTCCGGGCGCCAAAAATAGGCCGCGGGCAAAGCCGCGCCCAAAAATAACCGACCGAAGGCCGGGGCGCCAAGTTCGTCCAGCGGAAAAGGGCCACAAAAACGGGTGGGCTATAGCCTTGGGGGGTGGGGCTGGCCAACTTCGTCCGCCAGACTCGGAATTCCGCGAGACCTTGCGAGGGGCCTCCATGTGCCAAAAATAGGCCGCGGACAAAGCCGCGCCCAAAAATAACAGCCCGAAGGCCGGGGCGCCATGTTAGTCCAGCGGAAAAAGGCCACAAAAACGGGAGGGCTATAGCCTTGGGGGGTGGGGCTGGCCAACTTCGTCCCCCGGACTCAGAATGCCGAGAGACTTTGCGAGGGGCCTCCGTGTGCCAAACATAGGCCGCTGGCAAAGCCGCACCCAAAAATAACCGCCCGAAGGTCGGGGCGCCAAGTTCGTCCAGCGCAAAAAGGCCACAAAAACGGGTGGGCTATAGCCTTGGGGGGTGGGGCTGGCCAACTTCGTCCGCTGGACTCGGAATACCGCGAGCCTTTACGAGGGGCCTCTGTGTGCCAAAAATAGGCCATGGTCAAAGCCGCACCCAAAAATAACCGCCCGAAGACCGGGGCGCCAAGTTCGTCCTGCGGAAAAAGGCCACAAAAACGGGTGGGCTATAGCCTTGGGGGGTGGGGTTGGCCAACTTCGTCCGCCGGACTCGGATGCCACGAGACTTTGCGAGGGGCCTCCGTGAGCCAAACATAGGCCGCGGGCAAAGCCGCGCCCAAAAATAACCGCCCGAAGGCCGGGGCGCCAAGTTCGTCCAGCGCAAAAAGGCCACAGAAACGGGTGGGCTATAGCCTTCGGTGGTGGGGCTGGCCCACTGCGTCCGCCGGATTCGGAAGGCCGCGAGACTTTGCGAGGGGCCTCCGTGCGCCAAAAATAGGCCGCGGGCAAAGCCGCACCCAAAAATAACCGCCCGAAGGCCGGGGCGCCAAGTTCGTCCAGCGGAAAAGGGCCACAAAAACGGGTGGGCTATAGCCTTGGGGGGTGGGGCTGGCCCACTTCGTCCGCCAGACTCGGAATTCCGCGAGACTTTGCGAGGGGCCTCCATGTGCCAAAAATAGGCCGCGGACAAAGCCGCGCCCAAAAATAACCTCCCGAAGGCCGGGGCGCCATGTTAGTCCAGCGGAAAAAGGCCACAAAAACGGGAGGGCTATAGCCTTGGGGGGTGGGGCTGGCCAACTTCGTCCCCCGGACTCAGAATGCCGAGAGACTTTGCGAGGGGCCTCCGTGTGCCAAACATAGGCCGCGGGCAAAGCCGCACCCAAAAATAACCGCCCGAAGGTCGGGGCGCCAAGTTCGTCCAGCGCAAAAAGGCCACAAAAACGGGTGGGCTATAGCCTTGGGGGGTGGGGCTGGCCAACTTCGTCCGCTGGACTCGGAATACCGCGAGCCTTTGCGAGGGGCCTCTGTGTGCCAAAAATAGGCCATGGTCAAAGCCGCGCCCAAAAATAACCGCCCGAAGGCCGGGGCGCCAAGTTAGTCCAGCGGAAAAAGGCCACAAAAACGGGACGGCTATAGCCTTGGGGGGTGGGGCTGGCCAACTTCGTCCCCCGGACTCAGAATGCCGAGAGACTTTGCGAGGGGCCTCCGTGTGCCAAACATAGGCCGCGGGCAAAGCCGCACCAAAAATAACCGCCCGAAGGTCGGGGCGCCAAGTTCGTCCAGCGCAAAAAGGCCACAAAAACCGGTGGGCTATAGCCTTGGGGGGTGGGGCTGGCCAACTTCGTCCCCCGGACTCGGAATGCCGCGAAACTTTGCGAGGGGCCTCCGTGTGCCAAACATAGGCTGCGGACAAAGCTGCGCCCAAAAATAACTGCCCGAAGGCCGGGCCGCCAAGTTCGTCCAGCGGAAAAAGGCCACAAAAACGGGTGGGCTATAGCCGTTGGGGGTGGGGCTGGCCAACTTCGTCCGCCGGACTCGGATGCCGTGAGACTTTGCGAGGGGCCTCCATGTGCCAAACATAGGCCGCGGGCAAAGCCGCCCCCAAAAATAACCGCCCGAAGGCCGGGGCGCCAAGTTCGTCCAGCGCAAAAATGCCACAAAAACGGGTGGGCAATAGCCTTGGGGGGTGGGGCTGGCCGACTTCGTCCGCCAGACTCGGAATGCCGCGAGACTTTGCGAGGGGCCTCCGTGTGCAAAACATTCGCCGGGGGCAAAGCCGCGCCCAAAAATAACCGCCCGAAGGCCGGGGCACCAAGTTCATCCAGTGCAAAAAGGCCACAAAAACGGGTGGGCTATAGCATTGGGGGGTGGGGCTGGCCCACTTCGTCCGCCGGACTCGGAATGCCGCGAGACTTTGCGAGGGGCCTCCGTGTGCCAAAAATAGGCCGCGGGCAAAGCCGCGCCCAAAAATAACCGCCCGAAGACCGGGGCGCCAAGTTCGTCCAGCGGAAAAAGGCCACAAAAACGGGTGGGCTATAGCCTTGGGGGGTGGGGTTGGCCAACTTCGTCCGCCGGACTCGGAATGCCGTGAGACTTTGCGAGGGGCCTCCGTGTGCCAAAAATAGGCCGCGGGCAAAGCCGCAACCAAAAATAACAGCCCGAAGGCCGGGGCGCCAAGTTCGTCCAGCGGAAAAAGGCCACAAAAACGGGTGGGCAATAGCCTTGGGGGGTGGGGCTGGCAGACTTCGTCCGCCGGACTCGGATGCCACGAGACTTTGCGAGGGGCCTCCGTGTGCCAAACATAGGCCGCGGGCAAAGCCGCGCCCAAAAATAAACGCCCGAAGGCCGGGGCGCCAAGTTCGTCAAGCGCAAAAAGGCCACAAAAACGGGTGGGCTATAGCCTTCGGGGGTGGGGCTGGCCCACTTCGTCCGCCGGACTCAGAATGCCGCGAGACTTTGCGAGGGGCCTCCGTGTGCCAAAAATAGGCCGCGGGCAAAGCCGCGCCCAAAAATAACCACCCGAAGGCCGGGGCGCCAAGTTCGTCCAGCGGAAAAGGGCCACAAAAACAGGTGGGCTTTAGCCTTGGGGGGTGGGGCTGGCCAAATTCGTCCGCCAGACTCGGAATTCCGCGAGACTTTGCGAGGGGCCTCCGTGTGCCCAAAAATATGGCGCGGACAAGGCCGCGCCCAAAAATAACTGCCCGAAGGCCGGGGCGCCAAGTTAGTCCAGCGGAAAAAGGCCACAAAAACGGGAGGGCTATAGCCTTGGGGGGTGGGGCTGGCCAACTTCGTCCCCCGGACTCAGAATGCCGAGAGACTTTGTGAGGGGCCTCCGTGTACCAATCATAGGCCGCGGGCAAAGCCGCACCCAAAAATAACCGCCCGAAGGTCGGGGCGCCAAGTTCGTCCAGCGCAAAAAGGCCACAAAAACGGGTGGGCTATAGCCTTGGGGGGTGGGGCTGGCCAACTTTGTCCGCTGGACTCGGAATACCGCGAGCCTTTGCTAGGGGCCTCCGTGTGCCAAAAATAGGCCACGGTCAAAGCCGCGCCCAAAAATAACCGCCCGAAGACCTGGGCGCCAAGTTCGTCCAGCGGAAAAAGGCCACAAAAACGGGTGGGCTATAGCCTTGGGGGATGGGGTTGGCCAACTTCGTCCGCCGGACTCGGAATGCCGCGAGACTTTGCGAGGGGCCTCCGTGTGCCAAAAATAGGCCGCGGTCAATGCCGCTCCCAAAAATAACCGCCCGAAGGCCGGGGCGCCAAGTTCGTACAGCGGAAAAAGGCCACAAAAACGGGTGGGATATAGCCTTGGGGTGTGGGGCTGGCCAACTTCGTCCGCCGGACTCGGAATGCCGAAAGACTTTACGAGGGGCCTCCGTGTGCCAAACATAGGCTGCGGGCAAAGCCGCGCCAAAAAATAATCGCCCGAAGGCCGGGCCGCCATGTTCGTCCAGCGGAAAAAGGCCACAAAAACGGGTGGGTTATAGCCTTGGGGGGTGGGGCTGGACAACTTCGTCCGCCGGACGCGAAATGCCGCGAGACTTTGCGAGGGGCCTCCGTGTGCAAAACATAGGCCGCGGGCATAGCCGCGCCCAAAAATAACCGCCTGAAGGCCGGGGTGCCAAGTTCGGCCAGCGCAAAAAGGCCACAAAAACGGGTGGGCTATAGCCTTGGGGGGTGGGGCTAGCCAACTTCGTCCGCCGGACTCGGAATGCCGCGAGACTTTGCAAGGGGCCTCCGTGTGCCAAAAAGAGGCCGCGTACAAAGTCGCGCCGAAAAATAACCGCCCGAAGGCCGGGGCGCCAAGTTCGTCCAGCGGAAAAAGGCCACAAAAACGGGTGGGATATAGCCTTGGGGTGTGGGGCTGGCCAACTTCGTCCGCCGGACTCGGAATGCCGAAAGACTTTACGAGGGGCCTCCGTGTGCCAAACATAGGCTGCGGGCAAAGCCGCGCCAAAAAATAATCGCCCGAAGGCCGGGGCGCCAAGTTCGTACAGCGGAAAAAGGCCACAAAAACGGGTGGGATATAGCCTTGGGGTGTGGGGCTGGCCAACTTCGTCCGCCGGACACGAAATGCCGCGAGACTTTGCGAGGGGCCTCCGTGTGCAAAAAATAGGCCGCGGGCATAGCCGCGCCCATAAATAACCGCCCGAACGCCGGGGCGCCATGTTCGTCCAGCGGAAAAAGGCCACAAAAAGGGGTGGGCAATAGCCTTGGGGGGTGGGGCTGGCCAACTTCGTCCGCCGGACTCGGAATGCCGCGAGACTTTGCGAGGGGCCTCTGTGTGCCAAAAAGAGGCCGCGTGCAAAGTCGCGCCGAAAAATAACCGCCCGAAGGCCGGGGCGCCAAGTTCGTCCAGCGGAAAAAGGCCACAAAAACGGGTGGGCAATAGCCTTGGGGGGTGGGGCTGGGCAATTTCGTCCCCCGGACTCGGAATGCCGTGAAACTTTGCGAGGGGCCTCCTTGTGCCAAACATAGGCTGCGGACAAAGCTGCGCCCAAAAATAACTGCCCGAAGGCCGGGGCGCCATGTTCGTCCTGCGGAAAAAGGCCACAAAAACGGGTGGGCTATAGCCTTGGGGGGTGGGGCTGGCCGACTTCGTCCGCCGGACTCGGATGCCACGAGACTTTGCGAGGGGCCTCCGTGTGCCAAACATAGGCCGCGGGCAAAGCCGCGCACAAAAAAAACCCCCCGAAGGCTGGGGCGCCAAGTTCGTCCAGCGGAAAAAGGCCACAAAAACGGGTGGGCAATAGCCTTGGGGGGTGGGGCTAGCCGACTTCGTCCGCCGGACTCGGAATGCCGCGAGACTTTGTGAGGGGCCTCCGTGTGCTAAAAATAGTCCGCGGACAAAGCCGCGCCCAAAAATAAACGCCCGAAGGCCGGGGCGCCAAGTTCGTCAAGCGCAAAAAGGCCACAAAAACGGGTGGGCTATAGCCTTCGGGGGTGGGGCTGGCCCACTTCGTCCGCCGGACTCGGAATGCCGCGAGACTTTGCGAGGGGCCTCCGTGTGCCAAAAATAGGCCGCGGGCAAAGCCGCGCCCAAAAATAACCACCCGAAGGCCGGGGCGCCAAGTTCGTCCAGCGGAAAAGGGCCACAAAAACAGGTGGGCTATAGCCTTGGGGGGTGGGGCTGGCCAAATTCGTCCGCCAGACTCGGAATTCTGCGAGACTTTGCGAGGGGCCTCCGTGTGCACAAAAATAGGGCGCGGACAAGGCCGCGCCCAAAAATAAGAGCCCGAAGGCCGGGGCGCCAAGTTAGTCCAGCGGAAAAAGGCCACAAAAACGGGAGGGCTATAGCCTTGGGGGGTGGGGCTGGCCAACTTCGTCCCCCGGACTCAGAATGCCGAGAGACTTTGTGAGGGGCCTCCGTGGGCCAATCATAGGCCGCGGGCAAAGCCGCACCCAAAAATAACCTCCCGAAGGTCGGGGCGCCAAGTTCGTCCAGCGCAAAAAGGCCACAAAAACGGGTGGGCTATAGCCTTGGGGGGTGGGGCTGGCCAACTTCGTCCGCTGGACTCGGAATACCGCGAGCCTTTGCTAGGGGCCTCCGTGTGCCAAAAATAGGCCACGGTCAAAGCCGCGCCCAAAAATAATCGCCCGAAGGCCGGGCCGCCAAGTTCGTCCAGCGGAAAAAGGCCACAAAAACGGGTGGGTTATAGCCTTGGGGGGTGGGGCTGGCCAACTTCGTCCGCCGGACGCGAAATGCCGCGAGACTTTGCGGGGGGCCTCCGTGTGCAAAACATAGGCCGCGGGCATAGCCGCGCCCAAAAATAACCGCCTGAAGGCCGGGGCGCCAAGTTCGGCCAGCGCAAAAAGGCCACAAAAACGGGTGGGCTATAGCCTTGGGGGTTGGGGCTAGCCAACTTCGTCCGCCGGACTCGGAATGCCGCGAGACTTTGCGAGGGGCCTCCGTGTTCCAAAAATAGGCCGCGGGTAAAGCCGCGCCCAAAACTAACCGCCCAAAGGCCGGGGCGCCAAGCTCATCCAGCGGAAAAAGGCCACAAAAACGGGTGGGGTATAGCCTTGGGGGGTGGGGCTGGCCCACTTCGTCCGCCGGACTCGGAATGCCGTGAACCTTTGCGAGGGGCCTCCGTGTGCCAAACATAGGCCGCTGGCAAAACCGCGCCCAAAAATAACCGCCCGAAGGCCGGGGCGCCAAGTTCGTCCAGCGGAAAAAGGCCACAAAAACGGGTGGGCTATAGCCTTGTGGGTGGGAATGGCCGACTTCGTCCGCCAGACTCGGTATGCCGCGAGACTTTGCGAGGGGCCTCCGCGTGCCAAAAATAGGCCGCGGTCAAAACCGCGCCCAAAAATAACCGCCCGAAGGCCGGGGCGCCAAGTTCGTCCAGCGGAAAACGGCCACAAAAACGGGTGGGCTATAGCCTTGGGGGGTGGGGCTGGCCAACTCCGTCCGCCGGACTCGAAATGCCTCGAGACTTTGTGAGGGGCCACCGTGTGCAAAACATAGGCCGCGGGCATAGCCATGCCCAAAAATAACCGCCCGAAGGCCGGGGTACCAAATTCGGCTAGCGCAAAAAGGCCACAAAAACGGGTGGGCTATAGCCTTGGGGGGTGGGGCTGGCCGACTTCGTCCGCCGGACTCGGAATGCCGCGAGACTTTGTGAGGGGCCTCCGTGTGCCAAACATAGGCCACGGGTAAAGCCGCGCCCAAAAATAACAGCACGAAGGCCGGGGCGCCAAGTTCGTCCAGCGGAAAAAGGCCACAAAAACGGGTGGGATATAGCCTTTGGGGGTGGGGCTGGCCAACTTCGTCCGCCGGACGCGAAATGCCGCGAGACTTTGCGAGGGGCCTCCGTGTGCAAAACATAGGCCGCAGGCATAGCCGCGCCCAAAAATAACCGCCTGAAGGCCGGGGCGCCAAGTTCGTCCAGCGGAAAAGGCCACAAAAACGGGTGGGCAATAGCCTTGGGGGGTGGAGCTGGCCAACTTCGTCCGCCGGACTCGGAATGCCGCGAGACTTTGCGAGGCGCCTCCGTGTGCTAAAAATAGGCCGCGGACAAAGCCGTGTCCAAAAATAACCGCCTGATGGCCAGGGCGCCAAGTTCGTCCAGGGCAAAAAGGCCACAAAAACGGGTGGGCTATAGCCTTGGGGGGTGGGGCTGGCCAACCTCGTCCCCCGGACTCGGAATGCCGCGAGACATTGCGAGGGGCCTCCGTGTACAATAATTAGGCCGCGGTCAAAGCCGCGCCCAAAAATAACCGCCCGAAGGCCGGGGCGCCAAGTTCGTACAGCGGAAAAAGGCCACAAAAACGGGTGGGATATAGCCTTGGGGTGTGGGGCTGGCCAACTTCGTCCGCCGGACACGAAATGCCGCGAGACTTTGCGAGGGGCCTCCGTGTGCAAAACATAGGCCGCGGGCATAGCCGCGCCCATAAATAACCGCCCGAACGCCGGGGCGCCAAGTTCGTCCAGCGGAAAAAGGCCACAAAAAGGGGTGGGCAATAACCTTGGGGGGTGGGGCTGGCCAACTTCGTCCGCCGGACTCGGAATGCCGCGAGACTTTGCGAGGGGCCTCCGTGTACAATAATTAGGCCGCGGTCAAAGCCGCGCCCAAAAATAACCGCCCGAAGGCCGGGGCGCCAAGTTCGTACAGCGGAAAAAGGCCACAAAAACGGGTGGGATATAGCCTTGGGGGGTGGGGCTGGCCCACTTCGTCCGCCGGACTCGGAATGCCGCAAGACTTTACGAGGGGCCTCCGTGTGCCAAACATAGGCCGCGGGCAAAGCCGCGCTAAAAAATAATCGCCCGAAGGCCGGGCCGCCAAGTTCGTCCAGCGGAAAAAGGCCACAAAAACGGGGGGGTTATAGCCTTGGGGGGTGGGGCTGGCCAACTTCGTCCGCCGGACGCGAAATGCCGCGAGACTTTGCGAGGGGCCTCCGTGTGCAAAACATAGGCCGCGGGCATAGCCGCGGCCCAAAAATAACCGCCTGAAGGCCGGGGCGCCAAGTTCGGCCAGCGGAAAAAGGCCACAAAAACGGGTGGGGTATAGCCTTGGGGGGTGGGGCTGGGCAACTTCGTCCCCCGGACTCGGAATGCCGCGAAACTTTGCGAGGGGCCTCCTTGTGCCAAACATATGCTGCGGACAAAGCTTCGCCCAAAAATAACTGCCCGAAGGCCGGTGCGCCATGTTCGTCCTGCGGAAAAAGGCCACAAAAACGGGTGGGCTATAGCCTTGGGGGGTGGGGCTGGCCGACTTCGTCCGCCGGACTCGGATGCCACGAGACTTTGCGAGGGGCCTCCGTGTCCCAAACATAGGCCGCGGGCAAAGTCGCGCACAAAAAAAACCGCCCGAAGGCCGGGGCGCCAAGTTCGTCCAGCGCAAAAAGGCCATAAAAACGGGTGGGCTATAGCCTTGGGGGGTGGGGCTGGCCGACTTCGTCCGCCGGACTCGGATGCCACGAGACTTTGCGAGGGGCCTCCGTGTGCCAAACATAGGCCGCGGGCAAAGCCGCGCCCAACAATAACCGCCCGAAGGCCGGGGCGCCAAGTTCGTCCAGCGCAAAAAGGCCACAAAAACGGGTGGGCTATAGCCTTGGGGGGTGGGGCTGGCCCACTTCGTCCGCCGGACTCGGAATGCCGTAAGACTTTACGAGGGGCCTCCGTGTGCCAAACATAGGCCGCTGGCAAAGCCGCGCTAAAAAATAATCGCCCGAAGGCCGGGCCGCCAAGTTCGTCCAGCGGAAAAAGGCCACAAAAACGGTTGTGTTATAGCCTTGGGGGGTGGGGCGGGCCAACTTCGTCCGCCGGACGCGAAATGCCGCGAGACTTTGCGGGGGGCCTCCGTGTGCAAAACATAGGCCGCGGGCATAGCCGCGCCCAAAAATAACCGCCTGAAGGCCGGGGCGCCAAGTTCGGCCAGCGCAAAAAGGCCACAAAAACGGGTGGGCTATAGCCTTGGGGGTTGGGGCTAGCCAACTTCGTCCGCCGGACTCGGAATGCCGCGAGACTTTGCGAGGGGCCTCCGTGTTCCAAAAATAGGCCGCGGGTAAAGCCGCGCCCAAAACTAACCGCCCAAAGGCCGGGGCGCCAAGCTCATCCAGCGGAAAAAGGCCACAAAAACGGGTGGGGTATAGCCTTGGGGGGTGGGGCTGGCCCACTTCGTCCGCCGGACTCGGAATGCCGCGAACCTTTGCGAGGGGCCTCCGTGTGCCAAACATAGGCCGCTGGCAAAACCGCGCCCAAAAATAACCGCCCGAAGGCCGGGGCGCCAAGTTCGTCCAGCGGAAAAAGGCCACAAAAACGGGTGGGCTATAGCCTTGTGGGTGGGAATGGCCGACTTCGTCCGCCAGACTCGGTATGCCGCGAGACTTTGCGAGGGGCCTCCGCGTGCCAAAAATAGGCCGCGGTCAAAACCGCGCCCAAAAATAACCGCCCGAAGGCCGGGGCGCCAAGTTCGTCCAGCGGAAAACGGCCACAAAAACGGGTGGGCTATAGCCTTGGGGGGTGGGGCTGGCCAACTCCGTCCGCCGGACTCGAAATGCCTCGAGACTTTGTGAGGGGCCACCGTGTGCAAAACATAGGCCGCGGGCATAGCCATGCCCAAAAATAACCGCCCGAAGGCCGGGGTACCAAATTCGGCCAGCGCAAAAAGGCCACAAAAACGGGTGGGCTATAGCCTTGGGGGGTGGGGCTAGTCAACTTCGTCCGCCGGACTCGGAATGCCGCGAGACTTTGCGAGGGGCCTCCGTGTGCCAAACATAGGCCACGGGTAAAGCCGCGCCCAAAAATAACAGCACGAAGGCCGGGGGGCCAAGTTCGTCCAGCGGAAAAAGGCCACAAAAACGGGTGGGATATAGCCTTTGGGGGTGGGGCTGGCCAACTTCGTCCGCCGGACGCGAAATGCCGCGAGACTTTGCGAGGGGCCTCCGTGTGCAAAACATAGGCCGCAGGCATAGCCGCGCCCAAAAATAACCGCCTGAAGGCCGGGGCGCCAAGTTCGTCCAGCGGAAAAAGGCCACAAAAACGGGTGGGCAATAGCCTTGGGGGGTGGAGCTGGCCAACTTCGTCCGCCGGACTCGGAATGCCGCGAGACTTTGCGAGGCGCCTCCGTGTGCTAAAAATAGGCCGCGGACAAAGCCGTGTCCAAAAATAACCGCCTGATGGCCAGGGCGCCAAGTTCGTCCAGGGCAAAAAGGCCACAAAAACGGGTGGGCTATAGCCTTGGGGGGTGGGGCTGGCCAACCTCGTCCGCCGGACTCGAAATGCCGCGAGACTTTGCGAGGGGCCTCCGTGTGCCAAACATAGGCCACGGGGAAAGCCGCGGCCAAAAATAACCGCCCGATGGCCGGGGCGCCAAGTTCGTCCAGTGCAAAAAGACCAGAAAAACGGGTGGGCTATAGCCTTGGGGGATGGGGCTGGCCAACTTCGTCCGCCGGACTCAGAATGCCACGAGACTTTCCGAGAGGCCTCCGTGTGCCAAAAAAATGCCACGGGCAAAGCCGCGCCCAAAAATAACCACCCAAAGGCCGGGGCGCCAAGTTCGACCAGCGGAAAAAGGCCACAAAAACGGGTGGGCTATAGCCTTGGGGGGTGGGTCTGGCCAACTTCGTCTGCCGGACATGGAATGCCGCGAGCTTTTACGAGGGGCCTCCGTGTGCCAAACATAGGCCGTGGGCAAAGCCGCGCTAAAAAATAACCACCCGAAGGCCGGGGCGCCAAGTTTGTCTAGCGGAAAAATGCCACAAAAACGGGTGGGCTATAGCCTTGGGGGGTGGGGCTGGCCCACTTCGTCCGCCAGATTCAGAATGCCGCGAGACTTTGTGAGGGGCCTCCGTGTGCCAAAAATAGGCCGCGGTCAAAGCCGCGCCCAAAAATAACCGCCCGAAGGCCGGGGCGCCAAGTTCGTCCAGCGGAAAAAGGCCACAAAAACGGGTGGGCTATAGCCTTGGGGGGTGGGGCAGGCCAACTTCGTCCGCCGGACTTGGAATGCCGCGAGACTTTGCGCGAGACCTCCGTGTGCCAAAAATATGCCGCGGGCAAAGCCGCGCCCAAAAATAACCGCCCGAAGGCCGGGGCGCCAAGTTTGTCCAGCGGAAAAAGGCCACAAAAACGGGTGCGCTATAGCCTTGGGGGCTGGCGCTAGTCAACTTCGTCCGCCGGACTCGGAATGCCGCGAGACTTTGCGAGGGGCCTCCGTCTGCCAAAAATAGGCCACGGGTAAAGCCGCGCCCAAAAATAACCGCCCGAAGGCCGGGGCGCCAAGTTCGTCCAGCGGAAAAAGGCCACAAAAACGGGTGGGCGCCTTGGGGGGTGGGGCTGGCCAACTTCGTCCGCCGGACTCGGAATGCCGCGAGACTTTGTGAGGGACCTCCGTGTGCCAAACATAAGCCACGGGGAAAGCCCCGCTAAAAAATAATCGCCCGAAGGCCGGGCCGCCAACTTCGTCCAGCGGAAAAAGGCCACAAAAACGGGTGGGCTATAGCCTTGGGGGGTGGGGCTGGCCAACTTCGTCCGCCGGACTCGGAATGCCGCGAGAATTTGCGAGGGGCCTCCGTGTGCCAAAAATAGGCCACGGTCAAAGCCGCGCCCAAAAATAACCGCCCGAAGGCCGGGGCGCCAAGTTCGTCCAGCGGAAAAAGGCCACAAAAACGGGTGGGATATAGCCTTGGGGGGTGGGGCTGGCCAACTTCGTCCGCCGGATGCGAAATGCCGCGAGACTTTGCGAGGGGCCTCCGTGTACAAAACATAGGCCGCGGGCATAGCCGCGCCCAAAAATAACCGCCCGAAGGCCGGGGCGCCAAGTTTGTCCAGCGGAAAAAGGCCACAAAAACGGGTGGGCTATAGCCTTGGGGGGTGGGGCTGGCCGACTTCGTTCGCCAGACTCGGGATGCCGCGAAACTTTGCGAGGGGCCTCCATGTGCCAAAAATAGGCCACGTTCAAAACCGCGACCAAAAATAACCGCCCGAAGGCCGGGGCGCCAAGTTCGTCCAGCGGAAAAAGGCCACAAAAACGGGTGGGCTATAGCCTTGGGGGGTGGGGCTAGCCAACTTCGTCCGCCGGACTCGGAATGCCGTGAGACTTTGCGAGGGGCCTCCGTGTTCCAAAAATAGGCCACGGGTAAAGCCGCGTCCAAGACTAACCGCCCGAAGGCCGGGGCGCCAGGTTCATCCAGCGGAAAAAGGCCACAAAAACGGGTGGGCTATAGCCTTGGGGGGTGGGGCTGGCCAACTTCGTCCGCCGGACTCGGAATGCCGCGAACCTTTGCGAGGGGCCTCTGTGTGCCAAACATAGGCCGCTGGCAAAGCCATGCCCAAAAATAACCGCCCAAAAGCCAGGACGCCGAGTTCGTCCAGCGGAAAAAGGCCACAAAAACGGGTGGGCTATAGCCTTGGGGGGTGGGGCTGGCCGACTTCGTCCGCCAGACTCGGAATGCTGCGAAACTTTGCGAGGGGCCTCCGTGTGCCAAAAATAGGCCGCGGTCAAAACCGCGACCAAAAATAACCGCCCGAAGGCCGGGGCGCCAAGTTCGTCCAGCGGAAAAAGGCCACAAAAACGGGTGGGCTATAGCCTTGGGGGATGGGGCTGGCCAACTTCGTCCGCCGGACTCGAAATGCCTCGAGACTTTGCGAGGGGCCTCCGTGTGCAAAACATAGGCCGTGGGCATAGCCGCGCCCAAAAATAACCGCCGGAAGGCCGGGGTGCCAAGTTCGGCCAGCGCAAAAAGGCCACAAAAACGGGTGGGCTATAGCCTTGGGGGGTGGGGCTAGTCAACTTCGTCCGCCGGACTCGGAATGCCGCGAGACTTTGCGAGGGGCCTCCGTGTGCCAAAAATAGGCCACGGGTTAAGCCGCGCCCAAAAATAACAGCCCGAAGGCCGGGGCGCCAAGTTCGTCCAGCGGAAAAAGGCCACAAAAACGGGGGGGCGCCTTGGGGGGTGGGGCTGGCCAACTTCGTCCGCCGGACTTCGAATGCCGCGAGACTTTACGAGGGGCCTCCGAGTGCCAAAAATAGGCCACAGGGAAAGCCGCGGCCAAAAATAACCGCCCGATGGCCGGGGCGCCAAGTTCGTCCAGTGCAAAAAGGCCAGAAAAACGGGTGGGCTATAGGCTTGGGGGGTGGGGCTGGCCAACTTCGTCCGCCGGACTCGGAATGCCACGAGACTTTCCGAGAGGCCTCCGTGTGCCAAAAATATGCCGCGGCCAAAGCCGCGCCCGAAAATAACCGCCCAAAGGCTGGGGCGCCAAGTTCGTCCAGCGGAAAAAGGCCACAAAAACGGGTGGGCTATAGCCTTGGGGGGTGGGGCTGGCCAACTTCGTCCGCCGGACTCGGAATGCCGCGAGACTTTGCGAGAGGCCTCCGTGTGCCAAAAAAATGCCGCGGGTAAAGCCGCGCCCAAAAATATCCGCCCGAAGGCCGGGGCACCAAGTTTGTCCAGCGGAAAAAGGCCACAAAAACGGGTGGGCTATAACCTTGCGGGGTGGGGCTAGTCAACTTCGTCCGCCGGACTCCGAATGCCGTGAGACTTTGCGAGGGGCCTCCATGTGCCAAAAATAGGCCACGGGTAAAGCCGCGCCCAAAATAACCGCCCGAAGGCCGGGGCGCCAAGTTCGTCCAGCGGAAAAAGGCCACAAAAACGGGTGGGCGCCTTGGGGGGTGGGGCGGGCCAACTTCGCCCGCCGGACTCGGAATGCCGCGAGACTTTGCGAGGGGCCTCCCTGTGCCAAACATAGGCCACGGGTAAATTCGCGCCCAAAAATAACCGCCCGATGGCGGGGGCGCCAAGTTCGTCCAGTGCAAAATGGCCAGAAAAACGGGTGGGCTATAGCCTTGGGGGGTGGGGCTGGCCAACTTCGTCCGCCGGACTCGGAATGCCGTGAGACTTTCCGAGAGGCCTCCGTGTGCCAAAAAAATGCCGCGGACAAAGCCGGGCCCAAAAATAACCGCCCAAAGCCCGGGGCGCCAAGTTCGTCCTGCGCAAAAAGGCCACAAAAACGGGTGGGCTATAGCCTTGAGGGGTGGGGCGGGCCAACTTCGTCCGCCGGACTCGGAATGCCGCGAGACTTTGTGAGAGCCCTCCGTGTGCCAAAAAAATGCCGCGGGCAAAGCCGCGCCCAAAAATAACCGCCCGAAGGCCGGGGCGCCAAGTTCGTCCAGCGGAAAAAGGCCACAAAAACGGGTGGGCTATAGCCTTGGGGGGTGGGGCTGGCCCACTTCGTCCGCCGGACTCGGAATGCCGCGAGACTTTGCGCGAGGCCTCCGTGTGCCAAAAATATGCTGCGGGCAAAGCCGCGCCCAAAAATAACCGCCCGAAGGCCGGGGCGCCAAGTTTGTCCAGCGGAAAAAGGCCACAAAAACGGGTGGGCTATAGCCTTGGGGGGTGGGGCTGGCCAACTTCATCCGCCGGACTCGGAATGCCGCGAGACTTTGCGAGGGGCCTCCGTGTGCGAAAAATAGGACGCGGGGAAATCCGCGCCCAAAAATAACCGCCCGAAGGCCGGGTCGCCAAGTTCGTCCAGCGGAAAAAGGCCACAAAAACGGGTGGGCTATAGCATTGGGGGGTGGGGCTGGCCCACTTCGTCCGCCGGACTCGGAATGCCGTGAGACTTTGCGAGGGGCCTCCGTGTGCCAAAAATAGGCCACGGCTAAGCCGCGCCCAAAAATTACCGCCCGAAGGCCGGGGCGCCAAGTTCATCCAGCGGAAAAAGGCCACAAAAACGGGTGGGCGCCTTGGGGGGTGGGGCGGGCCAACTTCGTCCGCCGGACTCGGAATGCCGCGAGACTTTGCGAGGGGCCTCCCGGTGCCAAACATAGGCCACGGGGAAATCCGCTCACAAAAATAACCGCCCGATGGCGGGGGCGCCAAGTTCGTCCAGTGCAAAAAGGCCAGAAAAACGGGTGGGCTATAGCCTTGGGGGGTGGGGCTGGCCAACTTCGTCCGCCGGACTCGGAATGCCGCGAGACTTTGCGAGGGGCCTCCGTGTCCGAAAAATAGGATGCGGGCAAAGCAGCGCCCAAAAATAACCGCCCGAAGGCCGGGGCGCCATGTTCGTCCATCGGAAAAAGGGCACAAAAACGGGTGGGCTATAGCCTTGGGGGGTGGGGCCGGCCTACTTCGTCCGCCGGACTCGGAATGCCGCGAGACTTTGCGAGGGGCCTCCGTGTGCGAAAAATAGGCCGCGGGCAAAGCCGCGCCCAAAAATAACCACCCGAAGGCCGGGGCGCCAAGTTCGTCCAGCGTAAAAAGGCCACAAAAACGGGTGGGCTATAGCCTTGGGGGGTGGGGCCGGCCCACTTCGTCCGCTGGACTCGGAATGCCGCGAGACTTTGCGAGGGGCCTCCGTTTGCCAAAAATAGGCCGCGGGCAAAGCCGCGCCCAAAAATAACCACCCGAAGGCCGGGGCACCAAGTTCGTCCAGCGCAAAAAGGCCACAAAAACGGGTGGGCTATAGCCTTGGGGGGTGGGGCCGGCCCACTTCGTCCGCTGGACTCGGAATGCCGCGAGACTTTGCGAGGGGCCTCAGTTTGCCAAAAATAGGCCGCGGGCAAAGCCGCGCCCAAAAACAACCGCCCGAAGGCCGGGGCGCCAAGTTCGTCCAGCAGAAAAAGGCCACAAAAACGGGTGGGCTATAGCCTTGGGGGGTGGGGCTGGCTAACTTCGTCCGCCGGACTCGGAATGCCGCGAGACTTTGCGAGGGGCCTCCATGTGCCAAAACTAGGCCGCGGGCAAAGCCGCGGCAAAAAATAAACGCCCGAACGCCGGGGCGCGAAGTTCGTCCAGAGCAAAAAGGCCACAAAAACGGGTGGGCTATAGCCTTGGGGGGTGGGGCTGGCCAACTTCGTCCGCGGGACTCGGAATGCCGCGAGACTTTGCGAGGGGCCTCCATGTGCCAAACATAGGCTGCGGCCAAAGCCGCGCCCAAAAATAACCACCCGAAGGCCGGGGCGCCAAGTTCGTCCAGCAGAAAAAGGCCACAAAAACGGGTGGGCTATAGCCTTGGGGGGTGGGGCTGGCCAACTTCGTCCGCGGGACTCGGAATGCCGCGAGACTTTGCGAGGGGCCTCCATGTGCCAAACATAGGCTGCGGCCAAAGCCGCGCCCATAAATAACCGCCGAAGGCCGGGGCGCCAAGTTCGTCCAGCGCAAAAAGGCCAGAAAAACGGGTGGGCTATAGCCTTGGGGGGTGTGGCTGGCCAACTTCGTCCGCCGGACTCGGAATGCCGTGAGATTTTCAAGGGGCCTCCGTGTGCCAAACATAGGCCGCGGACAAAGCCGCACCCAAAAATAACCGCCCGAAGGCCGGGGCGCCAAGTTCGTCCAGCGCAAAAAGGCCACAAAAACGGGTGGGCTATAGCCATGGGGGGTGGGGCTGGCCAACTTCGTCCGCCGGACTCGGAATGCCGCGAGACTTTGCGAGGGGACTCCGTGTGCCAAAAATAGACAGCGGACAAAGCCGCGCCCAAAAATAACCGCCCGAAGGCCGGGGCGTCAAGTTCGTCCAGCACAAAACGGCCACAAAAACGGGTGGGGTATAGCCTTGGGGGGTGGGGCTGTCCAACTTCGTCCGCCGGACTCGGAATGCCGCGAGACTTTACGAGGGCCTCCGTGTGCCAAACATCGGCCGCGGGCAAAACCACGCCCAAAAATAACGGCCCGAAGGCCGGGCTGCCAAGTTCGTCCAGCGCAAAAAGGCCACAAATACGGGTGGGCTATAGCCTTGGGGGGTGGGGCTGGCCAACTTCGTCCGCCGGACTCGGAATGCCGCGAGACTTTGCGAGGGGCCTCCGTGTGCCAAAAATGGGCCGCGGGCAAAGCCGCGCAAAAAAATAACTGCCCGAAGGCCGGGGCGACAAGTTCGTCCAGCGCAAAAAGGCCACAAAAACGGGTGGGCTATAGCCTTTGGGGTTGGGGCTGGCCAACATCGTCCGCCGGACTCGGAATTCCGCGAGACTTGGCGAGGGGCCTCCGTGTTCCAAAATAGGCCGCGGGAAAAACCGCGCCCAAAAATAACCGCCCGAAGGCCGGGGCGCCAATTTCGTCCAGAGGAAAAAGGCCACAAAAACGGGTGGGCTATAGCCTAGGGGGGTGGGGCAGGCCCACTTCGTCCGCCGGACTAGGAATGCCGCGAGACTTTGCGAGGGGCCTCCGTGTACTAAACATAGGCCGCGGGCAAAGCCGCGCCCAAAAATAACCGTCCGAAGGCCAGGGCGCTAAGTTCGTCCAGCGCAAAAAGGCCACAAAAACGGGTGGGCTATAGCCTTGGGGGGTGGGGCTGGCCAACTTCGTCCGCCGGACTTGGAATGCCGCGAGATTTTGCGAGGGGCCTCCGTTTGCCAAAAATAGGACACGGGCATAGCCGCACCCAAAAATAACCGCCGATGGCCGGGGTGCCAAGTTCGTCCAGCGGAAAAAGGCCACCAAAACGGGTGGGCTATACCCTTGGGGGGTGGGGCTGGCCAACTTTGTCCGCCGGACTCGGAATGCCGCGAGACTTTGCGAGGGGCCTCCGTGTGCCAAACATAGGCCATGCCCAAAGCCGCGCCCAAAAATAACTGCCCGAAGGCCGGGGCGCCAAGTTCGTCCAGCGCAAAAAGGCCACAAAAACGGGTGGGCTATAGCCTTGGGGGGTGTTGCTGGCCCACTTCGTCCGCCGGACTCGGAATGCTGCGAGACTTTGCAAGGGGCCTGCGTGTGCCAAAAATAGACCGCGGGCAAACCCGCGCCCAAAAATAACCGCCCGAAGGCCGGGGCGCCAAGTTCGTCCAGCGCAAAAAGGCCACAAAAACGGGTGGGCTATAGCCTTGGGGGGTGGGGCAGGCCAACTTCGTCCGCCGGACTAGGAATGCCGCGATACATTGCGACGGGCCTCCGTGTACTAAACATAGGCCGCGGGCAAAGCCGCGCCCAAAAATAACCGTCCGAAGGCCGGGGCGCTAAGTTCGTCCAGCGCAAAAAGGCCACAAAAACGGGTGGGCTATAGCCTTGGGGGGTGGGGCTGGCCAACTTCGTCCGCCGGACTCGGAATGCCGCGAGATTTTGCGAGGGGCCTCCGTTTGCCAAAAATAGGACGTGGGCAAAGCCGCCCCCAAAAATAACCGCCGATGGCCGGGGCGCCAAGTTCGTCCAGCGGAAAAAGGCCACAAAAACGGGTGGGCTATAGCCTTGGGGGGTGGGGCTGGCCAACTTCGTCCGCCGGACTTGGAATGCCGCGAGACTTTGCGAGGGGTCTCCGTGTGCCAAACATAGGCCGTGCCCAAAGCCGCACCCAAAAATAACTGCCCGAAGGCCGGGGCACCAAGTTCGTCCAGCGCAAAAAGGCCACAAAAACGGGTGGGCTATAGCCTTGGGGGGTGGGGCTGGCCAACTTCGTCCGCCGGACTCGGAATGCCGCGAGACTTTGCGAGGGGCCTCCGTGTGCCAAAAATAGACCGCGGGCAAAGCCGCGCCCAAAAAGAACCGCCCGAAGGCCGGGGCGCCAAGTTCGTCCAGTGCAAAAAGGCCACAAAAACGGGTGTGCTATAGCCTTGGGGGGTGGGGCTGGCCAACTTCGTCCGCCGGACTCGGAATGCCGCGAGACTTTGCGAGGGTCCTGCGTGTGCCAAACATAGGCCGCTGCCAAAGCCGCATCCAAAAATAACCGCCCGAAGGCCGGGGCGCCAAGTTCGTCGAGTGCAAAAAGGCCACAAAAACGGGTTTGCTATAGCCTTGGGGGGTGGGGCTGGCCAACTTCGTCCGCCGGACTCGGAATGCCGTGAGACTTTGCGAGGGGCCTGCGTGTGCCAAACATAGGCTGCGGCCAAAGCCGCACCCAAAAATAACCGCCCGAAGGCCGGGGCGCCAAGTTCGTCCATCGCAAAAAGGCCACAAAAACGGGTGGGCTATAGCCTTTGGGGGTGGGGCTGGCCAACTTCGTCCGCCGGACTCGGAATGCCGCGAGACTTTGCGTGGGGCCTCCGTCAACCAAACATAGGCCGCGGTCCAAGCCGCGCCCAAAAATAACCTCCCGAAGGCCGGGGCGCCAAGTTCGTCCAGCGCAAAAAGGCCACAAAAACGGGTGGGCTATAGACTTCGGGGGTGGGGCTGGCCGACTTCGTCCGCCGGACTCGGAATGCCGTGAGACTTTGCGAGGGGCCTCCGTGTGCCAAAAATAGGACGCGGACAAAACCGCGCCCAAAAATAACCGCCCGAAGGCCGGGGCGCCAAGTTCGTCCAGAGGAAAAAGGCCACAAAAACGGGTGGGCTATAGCCTTAGGGGGTGGGGCAGGCCAACTTCGTCTGCCGGACTTGGAATGCCGCGAGACATTGCGAGGGGCCTCCGTGTACTAAACATAGGCCGCGGGCAAAGCCGCGCGCAAAAATAACCGTTCGAAGGCCGGGGCGCTAAGTTCGTCCAGCGGAAAAAGGCCACAAAAACGGGTGCGCTATAGCCTTGGGGGGTGGGGCTGGCCAACTTCGTCCGCCGGACTCGGAATGCCGCGAGACTTTGCGAGGGGCCTCCGTCTGCCAAACATAGGCCGCGGGCAAAGCCGCGCCCAAAAATAACCTCCCGACGGCCGGGGCGCCAAGTTCGTCCAGCGCAAAAAGGCCACAAAAACCGGTGGGCTATAGACTTTGGGTGTGGGGCTGGCCGACTTCGTCCGCCGGACTCGGAATGCCGTGAGACTTTGCGAGGGGCCTCCGTGTGCGAAAAATAGGCCGCTGGCAAACCCGCACCCAAAAATAACCACCCGAAGGCCGGGGCGCCAAGTTCGTCCAGCGGAAAAAGGCCAGAAAAATGGGTGGGCTATAGCCTTCGAGGGTGGGGCCGGCCAACTTCGTCCGCGGGACTCGGAATGCCGCGAGAGTTTGGGAGGAGCCTCCGTGTTCCAAACATAGGCCGCGGCCAAAGCCGCGCCCAATAATAACCGCCCGAAGGCCGGGGCGCCAAGTTCGTCCAGTGCAAAAAGGCCACAAAAATGGGTGGGCTATAGACTTCGGGGGTGGGGCTGGCCGACTTCGTCCGCCGGACTCGGAATGCCATGAGACTTTGCGAGGGGCCTCCGTGTGCCAAAAATAGGCCGCGGACAAAACCGCGCCCAAAAATAACCGCCCGAAGGCCGGGGCGCCAAGTTCGTCCAGAGGAAAAAGGCCACAAAAACGGGTGGGCTATAGCCTTAGGGGGTGGGGCAGGCCAACTTCGTCTGCCGGACATGGAATGCCGCGAGACATTGCGAGGGGCCTCCGTGTACTAAACATAGGCCGCGGGCAAAGCCGCGCCCAAAAATAACCGTCCGAAGGCCGGGGCGCTAAGTTCGTCCAGCGCAAAAAGGCCACAAAAACGGGTGGGCTACAGCCTTGGGGGGTGGGGCTGGCCAACTTCGTCCGCCGGACTCGGAATGCCGCGAGATTTTGCGAGGGGCCTCCGCTTGCCAAAAATAGGACACGGACAAAGCCGCGCCCAAAAATAACCGCCGATGGCCGGGGCGCCAAGTTCGTCCAGCGGAAAAAGGCCACAAAAACGGGTGGGCTATAGCCTTGGGGGGTGGGGCTGGCCAACTTCGTCCGCCGGACTCGGAATGCCGCGAGACTTTGCGAGGGGCCTCCGTCTGCCAAACATAGGCCGCGGGCAAAGCTGCGCCCAAAAATAACCTCCCGACGGCCGGGGCGCCAAGTTCGTCCAGCGCAAAAAGGCCACAAAAACCGGTGGGCTATAGACTTTGGGGGTGGGGCTGGCCGACTTCCTCCGCCGGACTCGGAATGCCGTGAGACTTTGCGAGGGGCCTCCGTGTGACAAACATAGGACGTGCCAAAAGCCGCGCCCAAAAATAACCGCCCGAATGCCGGGGCGCCATGTTCGTCCAGCGCAAAAAGGCCACAAAAACGGGTGGGCTATAGCCTTGGGGAGTGGGGCTGGCCGACTTCGTCCTCCGGACTCGGAATGCCGCAAGACTTTGCGAGGGGCCTCCGTGTGCCAAAAATAGACCGCGGGCAAACCCGCGCCCAAAAATAACCGCCCGAAGGCCGGGGCGCCAAGTTCGTCCAGTGCAAAAAGGCCACAAAAACGGGTGCGCTATAGCCTTGGGGGGTGGGGCTGGCCCACTTCGTCCGCCGGAGTCGGAATGCCGCGAGACTTTGCGAGGGGCCTGCGTGTGCCAAACATAAGCCGCGGCCAAAGCCGCGCCCAAAAATAACCGCCCGAAGGCCGGGGCGCCAAGTTCGTCCAGCGCAAAAAGGCCACAAAAACGGGTGGGCTATAGCCTTGGAGGGTGGGGCTGGCCAACGTCGTCCGCCGGACTCGGAATGCTGCGAGACTTTACGAGGGGCCTCCGTGTGCCAAAAATAGACCGCGGGCAAACCCGTACCCAAAAATAACCGCCCGAAGGCCGGGGCGCCAAGTTCGTCCAGCGCAAAAAGGCCACAAAAACGGGTGGGCTATAGCCTTTGGGGGTGGGGCTGGCCAACTTCGTCCGCCGGACTCGGAATGCCGCGAGACTTTGCGAGGGGCCTCCGTCTGCCAAACATAGGCCGCGGGGAAAGCCGCGCCCAAAAATAACCTCCCGACGGCCGGGCCGCCAAGTTCGTCCAGCGCAAAAAGGCCGCAAAAACCGGTGGGCTATAGACTTTGGGGGTGGGGCTGGCCGACTTCGTCCGCCGGACTCGGAATGCCGTGAGACTTTGCGAGGGGCCTCCGTGTGCCAAAAATAGGCCGCTGGCAAACCCGCGCCCAAAAATAACCACCCGAAGGCCGGGGCGCCAAGTTCGTCCAGTGGAAAAAGGCCAGAAAAACGGGTGGGCTGTAGCCTTGGAGGGTGGGACTGGCCAACTTCGTCCGCGGGACTCGGAATGCCGCGAGAGTTTGGGAGGGGCCTCCGTGTTCCAAACATAGGCCGAGGGCAAAGCCGCGCCCAAAAATAACCGCCCGAAGGCCGGGGAGCCAAGTTCGTCCAGCGCAAAGAGGCCACAAAAACGGGTGGGCTATAGCCTTGGGGGGTGGGGCTGGCCAACTTCGTCCGCCGGACTCGGAATGCCGCGAGACTTTGCGAGGGGCCTCCGTGTGCCAAAAATAGACCGTGGACAAAGCCGTGCCCAAAAATAACCACCCGAAGGCCGGGGCGCCAAGTTCGTCCAGTGCAAAAAAGCCACAAAAACGGGTGGGCTATAGCCTTGGGGGGTGGGGCTGGCCAACTTCGTCCGCCGGACTCGGAATGCCGTGAGACTTTGCGAGGGGCCTCCGTGTGACAAACATAGGACGTGCCAAAAGCCGCACCCAAAAATAACCGCCCGAATGCCGGGCCGCCAAGTTCGTCCAGCGCAAAAAGGCCGCAAAAACCGGTGGGCTATAGACTTTGGGGGTGGGGCTGGCCGACTTCGTCCGCCGGACTCGGAATGCCGTGAGACTTTGCGAGGGGCCTCCGTGTGCCAAAAATAGGCCGCTGGCAAACCCGCGCCCAAAAATAACAGCCCGAAGGCCGGGGCGCCAAGTTCGTCCAGTGCAAAAAGGCCACAAAAACGGGTGCGCTATAGCCTTGGGGGGTGGGGCTGGCCCACTTCGTCCGCCGGACTCGGAATGCCGCGAGACTTTGCGAGGGGCCTGCGTGTGCCAAACATAAGCCGCGGCCAAAGCCGCGCCCAAAAATAACCGCCCGAAGGCCGGGGTGCCAAGTTCGTCCAGCGCAAAAAGGCCACAAAAACGGGTGGGCTATAGCCTTGGAGGGTGGGGCTGGCCAACGTCGTCCGCCGGACTCGGAATGCTGCGAGACTTTACGAGGGGCCTCCGTGTGCCAAAAATAGACCGCGGGCAAACCCGTACCCAAAAATAACTGCCCGAAGGCCGGGGCGCCAAGTTCGTCCAGCGCAAAAAGGCCACAAAAACGGGTGGGCTATAGCCTTTGGGGGTGGGGCTGGCCAACTTCGTCCGCCGGACTCGGAATGCCGTGAGACTTTGCGAGGGGCCTCCGTCTGCCAAACATAGGCCGCGGGGAAAGCCGCGCCCAAAAATAACCTCCCGACGGCCGGGGCGCCAAGTTCGTCCAGCGCAAAAAGGCCGCAAAAACCGGTGGGCTATAGACTTTGGGGGTGGGGCTGGCCGACTTCGTCCGCCGGACTCGGAATGCCGTGAGACTTTGCGAGGGGCCTCCGTGTGCCAAAAATAGGCCGTGGACAAAACCGCGCCCAAAAATAACCGCCCGAAGGCCGGGGCGCCACGTTCGTCCAGAGGAAAAAGGCCACAAAAACGGGTGGGCTATAGCCTTAGGGGGTGGGGCAGGCCAACTTCGTCTGCCGGACATGGAATGCCGCGAGACATTGCGAGGGGCCTCCGTGTACTAAACATAGGCCGCGGGCAAAGCCGCGCCCAAAAATAACCGTCCGAAGGCCGGGGCGCTAAGTTCGTCCAGCGCAAAAAGGCCACAAAAACGGGTGGGCTATAGCCTTGGGGGGTGGGGCTGGCCAACTTCGTCCGCCGGACTCGGAATGCCGCGAGATTTTGCGAGGGGCCTCCGTTTGCCAAAAATAGGACACGGACAAAGCCGCGCCCAAAAATAACCGCCGATGGCCGGGGCGCCAAGTTCGTCCAGCGGAAAAAGGCCACAAAAACGGGTGGGCTATAGCCTTGGGGGGTGGGGCTGGCCAACTTCGTCCGCCGGACTCGGAATGCCGCGAGACTTTGCGAGGGGCCTCCGTCTGCCAAACATAGGCCGCGGGCAAAGCTGCGCCCAAAAATAACCTCCCGACGGCCGGGGCGCCAAGTTCGTCCAGCGCAAAAAGGCCACAAAAACCGGTGGGCTATAGACTTTGGGGGTGGGGCTGGCCGACTTCGTCCGCCGGACTCGGAATGCCGTGAGACTTTGCGAGGGGCCTCCGTGTGACAAACATAGGACGTGCCAAAAGCCGCGCCCAAAAATAACCGCCCGAATGCCGGGGCGCCATGTTCGTCCAGCGCAAAAAGGCCACAAAAACGGGTGGGCTATAGCCTTGGGGAGTGGGGCTGGCCGACTTCGTCCTCCGGACTCGGAATGCCGCAAGACTTTGCGAGGGGCCTCCGTGTGCCAAAAATAGGCCGCGGCAATGCCGTCCCCAAAAATAACCGCCCGAAGGCCGGGGCGCCAAGTTCGTCCAGCGCAAAAAGGCCACAAAAACGGGTGGGCTATAGCCTTGGGGGGTGGGGCTGGCCAACTTCGTCCGCCGGACTCGGAATGCCGCGAGACTTTGCGAGGGTCCTCCGTGTGTCAAAAATAGGCCGCGGGCAATGCCGCGCCCAAAAATAACTGCCCGATGGCCGGGGCGCCATGTGTGTCCAGCGCAAAAAGGCCACAAAAACGGGTGGGCTATAGCCTTGGGGGGTGGGGCTGGCGAACTTCGTCCGCCGGACTCGGAATGCTGCCAGACTTTGCGAGGGGCCTCCGTGTGCCAATAATAGGCCGCGCGAAAAGCCGTCCCCATAAATAACCGCCCGAAGGCCGGGGCGCCAAGTTCGTCCAGCGGAAAAAGGCAACAAAAACGGGTGGGCCATAGCCTTCGGGGGTGGGGCTGGCCAACTTCGTCCGCCGGACTCGGAATGGCGCGACACTATGGGAGGGTCCTCCGTGTGCCAAAAATAGGCCGCGGACTATGCCGCGCCCAAAAATAACCGCCCAAAGGCCGGGGCGCCATGTTTGTCCAGTGCAAAAAGGCCACAAAAACGGGTGGGCTATAGCCTTTGGGGGTGGGGCTGGCCGACTTCGTCCGCCGGACTTGGAATGCCGCGAGACTTTGCGAGGGGCCTCTGTGTGCCAAACATAGGCCGCGGGCAAAGCCGCGCCCAAAAATAACCGCCCGAAGGCCGGGGCGCCAAGTTCGTCCAGCGGAAAAAGGCTACAAAAACGGGTGGGCTATAGCCTTGGGGGGTGGGGCTGGCCAACTTTGTCCGCCGGACTCGGAATGCCGCGAGACTTTGCGAGGGGCCACTGTGTGCCAAATATAGGCTGTGGACAAAGCCGCGCCCAAAAATAACGGCCCGAAGGCCGGGGCGCCAAGTTCGTCCAGCGCAAAAAGGCCACAAAAACGGGTGGGCTATAGCCTTGGGGGGTGGGGCTGGCCCACATTCGTCCGCCGGACTCGGAATGCCGCGAGACTTTGCGAGGGGCTTCCGTGTGCCAAAACTAGGCCGTGGGCAAAGCCGCGCACAAAAATAACCGCCCGAAGGCCGGGGCGCCAAGTTCGTCCAGCGGAAAAAGGCCACAAAAACGGGTGGGCGCCTTGGGGGGTGGGACTGGCCAACTTCGTCCGCCGGACTCGGAATGCCGCGAGACTTTGCGAGGGGCCTCCGTGTGCCAATAATAGGCCGCGGGCAAAGCCGCGCCCAAAAATAACCGCCCGAAGGCCGGGGCGCCAAGTTCGTCGAGCGGAAAAAGGCCACAAAAACGGGTGGGCTATAGCCTTGGGGGGTGGGGCTGGCCCACTTCGTCCGCCGGACTCGGAATGCCGTGAGACTTTGCGAGGGGCCTACGTGTGACAAAAATAGGCCGCAGCCAAAGCCGCACCCAAAAATAACCGCGCGAAGGCCGGGGCGCCAAGTTCGTCCTGCGCAAAAATGCCACAAAAACGGGTGGGCTGTAGCCTTGGGGGGTGGGGCTGGCCAACTTCGTCCGCCGGACTCGGAATACCGCGAAAATTTGCGAGGGGCCTCCGTGTGCCAAAAATAGGCCGCAGGCACAACCATGCCGAAAAACAACCGCCCGAAGGCCGGGGCGCCAAGTTCGTCCAGCGGAAAAGGCCACAAAAACGGGTGGGCTATAGCCTTGGGGGGTGGGGCTGGCCAACTTCGTCCGCCGGACTCGGAATGGCGCGAGACTTTACGAGGCACCTCCATGTGCGAAAAATATGCCGCGGGCACGGCCGCGCCGAAAAACAACTGCCCGAAGGCCGGGGCGCCAAGTTCGTCCAGCGGAAAAGGCCACAAAAACGGGTGGGCTATAGCCTTGGGGGGTGGGGCTGGCCAACTTCGTCCGCCGGACTCGGAATGGCGCGAGACCTTACGAGGCACCTCCGTGTGCCAAAAATAGGCCGCGGGCACAACCGCGCCCAAAAATAACTGCCCGAAGGCCGGGGCGCCAAGTTCGTCCAGCGGAAAAAGGCCACAAAAACGGGTGGGCTATAGCCTTGGGGGGTGGGGCTGGCCAACTTCGTCCGCCGGACTCGGAATGGCGCGAGACTTTACGAGGCGCCGCCGTGTGCGAAAAATAGGCCGCGGGCACGGCCGTATCCAAAAATAACCGCCCGAAGGCGGGGCGCCAAGTTCGTCGAGCGGAAAAAGGCCACAAAAACGGGTGGGCTATAGCCTTGGGGGGTGGGGCTGGCCAACTTCGTCCGCCGTACTTGGAATGGTGCGAGACTTTGCGAGGCACCTCATTGTGCGAAAAATAGGTCGCGGGCACGGCCGCGCCCAAAAATAACCGCCCGAAGGTCGGGGCGCCAAGTTCGTCGAGCGGAAAAAAGCCACAAAAACGGGTGGGCTATAGCCTTGGGGGGTGGGCTGACCAACTTCGTCCGCCGGACTCGGAATGGTGTGAGACTTTGCGAGGCGCCTCTGTGTGCCAAAAATAGGCCGCGGGCACAGCCGCGCCCAAAAATAACAGCCCGAAGGCCGGGGCGCCAAGTTCGTCCAGCGGGAAAAGGCCACAAAAACGGGTGGGCTATAGCCTTGGGGGGTGGGGCTGGCCAACTTCGTCCGCCGGACTCGGAATGGCGCGAGACTTTGTGAGGCGCCTCTGTGTGCCAAAAATAGGCCGCGGGCACAGCCGCCCCCAAAAATAACCGCCCGAAGGCCAGGGCGCCAAGTTCATCCAGCGGAAAAAGGCAAAAAAACGGGTGGGCTATAGCCTTGGGGGGTGGGGCTGGCCAACTTCGTCCGCCGGACTCGGAATGGCGCGAGACTTTGCAAGGCACCTCCGTGTGCCAAAAATAGGCCTTGGGCACAGCCGCGCCCAAAAATAACCTCCCGAAGGCCGGCGTGCCAAGTTCGTCCAGCGGAAAAAGGCCACAAAAACGGGATGGGCTATAGCCTTGGTGGGTGGGGCTGGCCAACTTCGTCCGCCGGACTTGGAATGGCGTGACACTTTGCGAGGCGACTCCGTGTGCCAAAAATAGGCCGTGGGCACAGCCACGCCCAAAAATAACCGCCCGAAGGGCGGGGCGCCAAGTTCGTCCAGCGGAAAAAGGCCACAAAATACGGGTGGGCTATAGCCTTGGGGGGTGGGGCTGGCCAACTTCAACCGCCGGACTTGGAATGGCGCGAGACTCTGCGAGGCACCTCCGTGTGCGAAAAATAGGCCGTGGGCACAGCCGCGTCCAAAAATACCCACCCGAAGGCCGGGGCGCCAAGTTCGTCCAGCGGAAAAAGGACACAAATACGGGTGGGCTATGGCCTTGGGGGGTGGGGCTGGCCAACTTCGTCCGCCGGACTCGGAATGGTGCTAGACTTTGCGAGGAGCCTCCGTGTGCCAAAAGTAGGCCATGGGCACAGCCGCGCCCAAAAATAACCGCCCGAAGGCCGGGGCGCCAAGTTCGTCCAGTGGAAAAAGGCCACAAATACGGGTGGGCTATAGCCTTGGGGGGTGGGGCTGGACAACTTCCTCCGGTGGAATCGGAATGGCGCGAGACTTTGCGAGGCGCCTCCGTGTGCCAAAAATAGGCCGTGGGCACAGCCGCGCCCAAAAATAACCGCCCGAAGGCCGGGGCGCCAAGTTTGTCCAGCGGAAAAAGGCCACAAAAACGGGTGGGCTATAGCCTTGGAGGGTAGGGCTGGCCCACTTCGTCCGCCAGACTCGGAATGGCGGGAGACTTTGCGAGGCGCCTCTGTGTGCCAAAAATAGGCCGTGGGCACAGCCGCGCCCAAAAATAACCGCCCGAAGGCCGGGGCGCCAAGTTCGTCCTGGGGAAAAAGGCCACAACATACGGGTGGGCTATAGCCTTGGGGGGTGGGGCTGGCCAACTTCAACCGCCGGACTCGGAATGGCGCGAGACTCTGCGAGGCACCTCCGTGTGCCAAAAATAGGCCGCGGGTACAGCCGCGTCCAAAGATACCCACCTGAAGGCCGGGGCGCCAAGTTCGTCCAGCAGAAAAAGGACACAAATAAGGGTGGGCTATGGCCTTGGGGGGTGGGGCTGGCCAACTTCGTCCGCCGGACTCGGAATGGTGCAAGACTTTGTGAGGCGCCTCTATGTGCCAAAAATAGGCTGCGGGCACAGCCGCGCCCAAAAATAACCGCCCGAAGGCCGGGGCGCCAAGTTCATCCATCGGAAAAAGGCAAAAAAAACGGGTGGGCTATAGCCTTGGGGGGTGGGGCTGGCCAACTTCGTCCGCCGGACTCGGAATTGCTCGAGCCTTTGCGAGTCGCCTCCGTGTGCCAAAACTAGGCCCCGGGCACAGCCGCGACCAAAAATAACCGCCAGAAGGCCGGGGCGCCAAGTTCGTCCAGCGGAAAAAGGCCACAAACACGGGTGGGCTATAGCCTTGGGGGGTGGGGCTGGCCAACTTCGTCCGCCGGACTCGGAATGGTGCAAGACTTTGCGAGGTGCCTCCGTGTGCGAAAAATAGGCCGCGGGACAGCCGCGCCCAAAATTAACCGCCCGAAGGCCGGGGCGCCAAGTTCGTCCAGCGGAAAAAGGCCACAAATACGGGTGGGCTATAGCCTTGGGGGGTGGGGCCGGCCGACTTCGTCCGCCGGACTCGGAATGGCGCGAGACTTTGCGAGGTGCATTCGTGTACCAAAAATAGGCTGCGGGCACAACCGCGCCCAAAAATAACGGCCCGAAGGCCATGGCGCCAAGTTCGTCCAGCGGAAAAAGGCCACAAAAACGGGTGGGCTATAGCCTTGGGGGGTGGGGCTGGCCAACTTCGTCCGCCGGACTCGGAATGGCGCGAGACTTTGTGAGGCACCTCCGTGTGCGAAAAATAGGCCGCGGGCACAGCCGCGCCCAAAAATAACCGCCCGAAGGCCGGGGCGCCAAGTTCGTCCAGCGCAAAAAGGCCACAAAAACGGGTGGGCTATAGCGTTGGGGGGTGGGGCTGGCAAACTTCGTCCGCCGGACTCGGAATGGCGCGAGACTTTGCGAGGTGCCTCCGTGTGCCGAAAATAGGCCGCGGGCAAAGCCGCGCCCAAAAATAACTGCCCGAAGGCCGGGACGCCAAGTTCGTCCAGCGGAAAAAGGCCACAAAAACGGGTGGGCTATAGCCTTGGGGGGTGGGGCTGGCCTACTTCGTCCGCCGGACTCGGAATGGCACGAGACTTTGCGAGGCGCCTCCGTGTGCGAAAAATAGGCCGTGGGCACAGCCGCGCCCAAAAATAACCTCCCGAAGGCCGGAGTGCCAAGTTCGCCAGCGGAAAAAGGCCACAAAAACGGGATGGGCTATAGCCTTGGTGGGTGGGGCTGGCCAACTTCGTCCGCCGGACTCGGAATGGCGTGTCACTTTGCGAGGCGCCTCCGTGTGCCAAAAATAGGCCGTGGGCACAGCCGCGCCCAAAAATTACCGCCCGAAGGCCGGGGCGCCAAGTTCGTCCAGCGGAAAAAGGCCACAAAATACGGGTGGGCTATAGCCTTGGGGGGTGGGGCTGGCCCACTTCGTCCGCCGGACTCGGAATGGCGCGAGACTCTGCGAGGCACCTCCGTGTGCCAAAAATAGGCCGCGGGCACAGCCGCGTCCAAAAATACCCACCCGAAGGCCGGGGCGCCAAGTTCGTCCAGCGGAAAAAGTCCACAAATACGGGTGGGCTATGGCCTTGGGGGGTGGGGCTGGCTAACTTCGTCCGCCGGACTCGGAATGGCGCTAGACTTTGCGAGGCACCTCCGTGTGCCAAAAGTAGGCCATGGGCACTACCGCGCCCAAAATTAAGCACCCGAAGGCCGGGGCGCCAAGTTCGTCCAGCGGAAAAAGGCCACAAAAACGGGTGGGCTATAGCCTTGGGGGGTGGGGCTGGCCAACTTCGTCCGCCGGACTCGGAATGGCGTGACACTTTTCGAGGCGCCTCCGTGTGCCAAAAATAGGCCGTGGGCACAGCCGCGTCCAAAAATACCCACCCGAAGGCCGGGGCGCCAAGTTCGTCCAGCGGAAAAAGTCCACAAATACGGGTGGGCTATGGCCTTGGGGGGTGGGGCTGGCTAACTTCGTCCGCCGGACTCGGAATGGCGCTAGACTTCGCGAGGCACCTCCATGTGCCAAAAGTAGGCCATGGGCACAGCCGCGCCCGAAAATCACCACCCGAAGGCCGGGGCGCCAAGTTCGTCCAGCGGAAAAAGGCAACAAAAACGGGTGGGCTATAGCCTTTGGGGGTGGGGCTGGGCAACTTCGTCCGCCGGATTCGGAATGGCGCGAGACTTCGCGAGGCATCTCCGTGTGCCAAAAATAGGCCGCGGGCACAGCCGCACCCAAAAATAACCGCCCGAAGGCCGGGGCGCCAAGTTCGTCCAGCGGAAAAAGGCCACAAAAACGGGTGGGCTATAGCCTTGAGGGGTGGGGCTGGCCAACTTCATCGGCCGGACTCAGAATGGCGCGAGACTTTGCGAGGCATCTCCGTGTGCCAAAAATAGGCCGCGGGCACAGCCGGGCCCAAAAATAACCGCCCGAAGGCCGGGACGCCAAGTTCGTCCAGCGGAAAAAGGCCACAAAAACGGGTGGGCAATAGCCTTGGGGGGTGGGGCTGGCCAACTTCGTCCACCGGACTCGGAATGGCGCGAAACTTTACGAGGCGCCTCCGTGTGCCAATAATAGGCCGCGGGCACAGCCGTGCCAAAAAATAACCGCCCGATGGCCGGGGCGCCAAGTTCGTCCAGTGGAAAAAGGCCAAAAAAACGGGCGGGCTATAGCCTTGGGGGGTGGGGCTGGCCAACTTCGTCCGCCGGATTCGGAATGGCGCGTGACTTTGCGAGGCATGTCCGTGTGCCAAAAATAGTCCGCGAGCACAGCCGCGCCCAAAAATAACCGCCCGAAGGCCAGGGCGCCAAGTTCGTCCAGCGGAAAAAGGCCACAAAAACGGGTGAGCTATAGCCTTGGGGGTGGGGCTGGCCAACTTCGTCCGCCGGACTCGGAATGGCGCTAGACTTTGCGAGGCGTCTCCGTGTGCCAAAAGTAGGCCATGGGCACAGCCGCACCCAAAAATAACCGCCCGAAGGCCAGGGCGCCAAGTTCGTCCAGCGGAAAAAGGCCACAAAAACGGGTGAGCTATAGCCTTGGGGGTGGGGCTGGCCAACTTCGTCCGCCGGACTCGGAATGGCGCTAGACTTTGCGAGGCGTCTCCGTGTGCCAAAAGTAGGCCATGGGCGCAGCCGTGCCCAAAAATAACCGCCCGAAGGCCGGGGCGCCAAGTTCATCCAGCGGAAAAAGGCAACAAAAACGGGTGGGCTATAGCCTTTGGGGGTGGGGCTGGCCAACTTCGTCCGCCGGATTCGGAATGGCGCGAGACTTCCCGAGGCATCTCCGTGTGCCAAAAATAGGCTGCGGGCACAGCCGCACCCAAAAATAACCGCCCGAAGGCCGGGGCGCCAAGTTCGTCCAGCGGAAAAAGGCCACAAAAACGGGTGGGCTATAGTCTTGAGGCGTGGGGCTGGCCAACTTCATCGGCCGGACTCGGAATGGCGCGAGACTTTGCGAGGCGCCTCCGTGTGCCAAAAATAGGCCGCGGGCACAGCCGTGCCAAAAAATAACCGCCCGATGGCCGGGGCGCCAAGTTCGTCCAGTGGAAAAAGGCCAAAAAAACGGGCGGGCTATAGCCTTGGGGGGTGGGGCTGGCCAACTTCGTCCGCCGGATTCGGAATGGCGCGTGACTTTGCGAGGCATGTCCGTGTGCCAAAAATAGTCCGCGAGCACAGCCGCGCCCAAAAATAACCGCCCGAAGGCCAGGGCGCCAAGTTCGTCCAGCGGAAAAAGGCCACAAAAACGGGTGAGCTATAGCCTTGGGGGTGGGGCTGGCCAACTTCGTCCGCCGGACTCGGAATGGCGCTAGACTTTGCGAGGCGTCTCCGTGTGCCAAAAGTAGGCCATGGGCACAGCCGCACCCAAAAATAACCGCCCGAAGGCCGGGACGCCAAGTTCGTCCAGCGGAAAAAGGCCACAAAAACGGGTGGGCAATAGCCTTGGGGGGTGGGGCTGGCCAACTTCGTCCGCCGGACTCGGAATGGCGCTAGACTTTGCGAGGCGTCTCCGTGTGCCAAAAGTAGGCCATGGGCACAGCCGCGCCCAAAAATAACCGCCCGAAGGCCGGGGTGCCAAGTTCGTCCAGCGGAAAAAGGCCACAAAAACGGACAGGCTATAGCCTTGGGGGGTGGGGCTGGCCAACTTCGTCCGCCGGACTCGGAATGGCGCGAGACTTTGCGAGGCGCCTCCATGTGCCAAAAGTAGGCCATGGGCACAGCCGCGCCCAAAAATAACCGCCCGAAGGCCGGGGCGCCAAGTTCGTCCAGCGGAAAAAGGCCACAAATACGGGACAGGCTATAGCCTTGGGGGGTCGGGCTGGCCCACTTCGTCCGCCGGACTCGGAATGGCGCGAGACTTTGCAAGGCGCCTCCATCTGCCAAAAATAGGCCGTGGGCACAGGTGCGCCCAAAAAAAACCGCCGGAAGGCCGGGGCGCCAAGTTCGTCCAGCGGAAAAAGGCCACAAATACGGGTGGGCCATGGCCTTGGGGGGTGGGGCTGGCCAACTTCGTCTGCCGGACTCTTAATGGAGCGAGACTTTGCGGGGCCCATCCGTGTGCCAAAAAGAGGCCGCGGACACAGCCGCGCCCAAAAATAACCGCCCGAAGGCCGGGGCGCCAAGTTCGTCCAGCGGAAAAAGGCCACAAAAACGGGTGGGCTATAGCCTTGGGGGGTAGGGCTGGCCAACTTCGTCCGCCGGACTCGGAATAGTTCGAGACTTTGGGAGGCACCTCCGTGTGCCAAAAATAGGCCGCGGGCACAGCCGCGCCCAAAAATAACCGCCCAAAGGCCGGGGTGCAAAGTTCGTCCAGCGGAAAAAGGCCACAAAAACGGGATGGGCTATAGCCTTGGGGGGTGGGGCCGGCCAACTTCGTCCGCCGGACTCGGAATGGCGCGAGAATTTGCAAGGCGCCTCCATGTGCCAAAAATAGGCCGTGGACACAGCTGCGCCCAAAAATAACCGCCGGAAGGCCGGGGCGCCAAGTTCGTCCAGCGGAAAAAGGCCACAAAAACGGGTGGGCTATAGCCTTCGGGGGTAGGGCTGGCCAACTTCGCCCGCCGGACTCGGAATGGTGCGAGACTTTGCGAGGGACCTCCGTGTGCCAAAAATAGGCCGCGGGCACAGCCGCGCTCAAAAATAACCACCCGAAGGCCGGGGCGCCAAGTTCGTCCAGCGGAAAAAGGCCACAAAAATGGGTGGGCTATAGCCTTGGGGGGTGGGGATGGCCCACTTCGTCCGCCGGACTCGGAATGGCGCGAGTCTTTGCGAGGCGCCACCGTGTGCCAAAAATAGGCCGAGGGCACAGCCGCGCCCAAAACTAACTGCCCGAAGGCCGGGACGCCAAGTTCGTCCAGCGGAAAAAGGCCACAAAAACGGGTGGGCTATAGCCTTGGGGGGTAGAGCTGGCCAACTTCGTCCGCTGGACTCGGAATAGCGCGAGACTTTGGGAGGCACCTCCGTGTGCCAAAAATAGGCCGCGGGCACAGCCGCGCCCAAAAATAACCGCCCGAAGGCCGGGGTACGAAGTTCGTCCAGCGGAAAAAGGCCACAAAAACGGGATGGGCTATAGCCTTGGGGGGTGGGGCAGGCAAACTTCGTCCGCCGGACTCGGAATGGCGTGAGACTTTGCGAGGTGCCTCCGTGTGCCGAAAATAGGCCGCGGGCACAGCCACGCCCAAAAATAACCGTCCGAACGCCGGGGTGCCAAGTTCGTCCTGCGGAAAAAGGCCACAAAAACGGGACGGGCTATAGCCTTGGGGGGTGGGGCTGGCCAACTTCGTCCGCCGGACTCGGAATGGCGCGAGACTTTGCCAGGCGCCTCCGTGTGACAAAAATAGGCCGCGGGCACAGCCGCCCCCAAAAATAACCTCCCGAAGGCCGGGGCGCCAAGTTCGTCCAGCGGAAAAAGGCCACAAATACGCGTGGGCTATAGCCTTGGGGGGTGCGGCTGGCCAACTTCGTCCGACGGACTGGGAATGGCGCGAGACTTTGCGAGGCGCCTCCGTGTGCCAAAAATAGGCCGCGGGCACAGCCGCGCTAAAAAATAACCACCCGAAGGCCGGGGCGCCAAGTTCGTCCAGCGGAAAAAGGCCACAAAAATGGGTGGGCTATAGCCTAGGGGGGTGGGGCTGGCCAACTTCGTCCGCCGGACTCGGAATGGCGCGAGTCTTTGCGAGGCACCACCGTGTGCCAAAAATAGGCCGCGGGCACAGCCGCGCCCAAAAATAACCGCCCGAAGGCCGGGGCGCCAAGTTAGTCCAGCGGAAAAAGGCCACAAATACGCGTGGGCTATAGCCTTGGGGGGTGGGGCTGGCCAACTTCGTCTGCCGGGCTCAGAATGGCGCAAGACTTTGCGAGGCGCCTCCGTGTGCCAAAAATAGGCCGCGGGCACAGCCGCGCTCAAAAATAACCACCCGAAGGCCGGGGCGCCAAGTTCGTCCAGCGGAAAAAGGCCGAAAAAACGGTTGGGCTATAGCCTTGGGGGGTGGGGCTGGCCAACTTCGTCCGCCGGACTCGGAATGGCGCGAGACTTTGAGAGTGGCCTCCGTGTGCCAAAAATAGGCTGCGACACAGCCGTGCCCAAAAATAACCGTCCGAAGGCCGGTGCGCCAAGTTCGTCCAGCAGAAAAAGGCCACAAAAACGGGTGGGCTATAGCCTTGGGGAGTGGGGCTGGCCAACTTCGTCCGCCGGACTCGGAATGGTGCGAGACTTTGCGAACGGCCTCCGTGTGCCAAAAATTGGCCTCGGGCACAGCCGTACCCAAAAATAACCGCGCGACGGCCGGGGCGCTAAGTTCGTCCAGCGGAAAAAGGCCACAAAAACGGGTGGGCTATAGCCTTGGGGGGTGGGGCTGGCCAACTTCGTCCGCTGGACTCGGAATGGCACGAGACTTTGCGAGCGGCCTCCGTGTGCCAAAAATAGGCCGCGGGCACAGCCGCGCCCAAAAATAACCGCCTGAAGGCCGGGGCGCTAAGTTTGACCAGCGGAAAAAGGCCACAAAAACGGGTGGGCTATAGCCTTGGGGGGTAGGGCTGGCCAACTTCGTCCGCTGGACTCGGAATAGTGCGAGACTTTGGGAGGCACCTCCGTGTGCCAAAAATAGGCCACGGGCACAGCCGCGCCCAAAAATAACCGCCCGAAGGCCGGGGTACGAAGTTCGTCCAGCGGAAAAAGGCCACAAAAACGGGATGGGCTATAGCCTTGGGGGGTGGGGCAGGCAAACTTCGTCCGCCGGACTCGGAATGGCGTGAGACTTTGCGAGGTGCCTCCGTGTGCCGAAAATAGGCCGCGGGCACAGCCGCCCCCAAAAATAACCTCCCGAAGGCCGGGGCGCCAAGTTCGTCCAGCGGAAAAAGGCCACAAAAACGGGACGGGCTATAGCCTTGGGGGGTGGGGCTGGCCAACTTCGTCCGCCGGACTCGGAATGGCGCGAGACTTTGCCAGGAACCTCCGTGTGACAAAAATAGGCCGCGGGCACAGCCGCCCCCAAAAATAACCTCCCGAAGGCCGGGGCGCCAAGTTCGTCCAGCGGAAAAAGGCCACAAATACGCGTGGGCTATAGCCTTGGGGGGTGCGGCTGGCCAACTTCGTCCGACGGACTCGGAATGGCGCGAGACTTTGCGAGGCGCCTCCGTGTGCCAAAAATAGGCCGCGGGCACAGCCGCGCTAAAAAATAACCACCCGAAGGCCAGGGCGCCAAGTTCGTCCAGCGGAAAAAGGCCACAAAAATAGGTGGGCTATAGCCTTGGGGGGTGGGGCTGGCCAACTTCGTCCGCCGGACTCGGAATGGCGCGAGTCTTTGCGAGGCACCACCGTGTACCAAAAATAGGCCGCGGGCACAGCCGCGCCCAAAAATAACCGCCCGAAGGCCGGGGCGCTAAGTTCGTCCAGCGGAAAAAGGCCACAAAAACGGGTGGGCTATAGCCTTGGGGGGTGGGGCTGGCCAACTTCGTCCGCTGGACTCGGAATGGCACGAGACTTTGCGAGCGGCCTCCGTGTGCCAAAAATAGGCCGCGGGCACAGCCGCGCCCAAAAATAACCGCCTGAAGGCCGGGGCGCTAAGTTTGACCAGCGGAAAAAGGCCACAAAAACGGGTGGGCTATAGCCTTGGGGGGTGGGGCAGGCCAACTTCGTCCGCCGGACTCGGAATGGCGCGAGACTTTGCCAGGCGCCTCCGTGTGACAAAAATAGGCCGCGGGCACAGCCGCCCCCAAAAAAAACCTCCCGAAGTCCGGGGTGCCAGTTTCGTCCAGAGGAAAAATCCCAAAAAAACGGGCGGGCTATAGCCCTGGGGGGTGGGGCTGGCCAACTTCGTCACCCGGACTCGGAATGGCGCGAGACTTTACGAGCTGCCTCCGTGTGCCAATAATAGGCCGCGGACACAGCCGCGCCAAAAAATAACCGCCTGAAGGCCGGGGCGCCAGTTTCGTCCAGTGGAAAAAGCCCAAAAAAACGGGCGGGCTATAGCCTTGGGGGGTGGGGCTGGCCCACTTCGTCCGCCAGACTCGGAATGGCGCGAGACTTTGCAAGGCACGTCCGTGTGCCAAAAATAGGCCGCGGGCACAGCCGCGTCCAAAAATAACCGCCCGAAGGCCGGGGCGCCCAGTTCGTCCAGCGGAAAAAGGCCACAAATACGGGTGGGCTATAGCCTTGGGGGGTGGGGCTGGCCAACTTCGTCCGCCGGACTCAGAATGGTGCGAGACTTGGCGAGGCTCCTCCGTGTACCAAAAATAGGCCACGGGCTCAGCCGCGCCCAAAAATAACCGCCCGAAGGCCGGGGCGCCAAGTTCGTCCAGTGGAAAAAGGACACAAATACGGGTGGGCTATAGCCTTGGGGGGTGGGGCTGGCCAACTTCGTCCGCCGGTCCCGGAAAGGCGCGAGACATTGCAAGGCACCTCCGTGTGCCAAAAATAGGCCGCGGGCACAGCCGCGTCCAAAAATAACCGCCCGAAGGCCGGGGCGCCCAGTTCGTCCAGCGGAAAAAGGCCACAAATACGGGTGGGCTATAGCCTTGTGGGGTGGGGCTGGCCAACTTCGTCCGCCGGACTCAGAATGGCGCGAGACTTTGCGAGGCGCCACCGTGTGCCAAAAATAGGCCGCGGGCACAGCTGCGCCCAAAAATAACCGCCCGAAGGCCGGGGCGCCAAGTTCGTCCAGCGGAAAAAGGCCACAAATACGCGTGGGCTATAGCCTTGGGGGGTGGGGCTAGCCAACTTCGTCCGCCCGGCTAAGAATGGCGCAAGACTTTGCGAGGCGCCTCCGTGTGCCAAAAATAGGCCGCGGGCACTGCCGCGCTAAAAAATAACCACCCGAAGGCCGGGGCGCCAAGTTCGTCCAGCGGAAAAAGGCCACAAAAATGGGTGGCCTATAGCCTTGGGGGGTGGGGCTGGCCAACTTCGTCCGCCGGACTCGGAATGGCGCGAGTCTTTGCGAGGCGCCACCGTGTGCCAAAAATAGGCCGCGGGCACAGCCGCGCCCAAAAATAACCGCCCGAAGGCCGGGGCGCCAAGTTCGTCCAGCGGAAAAAGGCCACAAATACGCGTGGGCTATAGCCTTGGGGGGTGGGCCTAGCCAACTTCATCCGCCCGGCTAAGAATGGCGCAAGACTTTGCGAGGCGCCTCCGTGTGCCAAAAATAGGCCGCGGGCACAGCCGCGCTAAAAAATAACCACCCGAAGGCCGGGGCGCCAAGTTCGTCCAGCGGAAAAAGGCCACAAAAATGGGTGGCCTATAGCCTTGGGGGGTGGGGCTGGCCAACTTCGTCCGCCGGACTCGGAATGGCGCGAGTGTTTGCGAGGCGCCACCGTGTGCCAAAAATTGGCCGCGGGCACAGCCGTGCCCAAAAATAACCGCCCGAAGGCCGGGGCGCCAAGTTCGTCCAGCGGAAAAAGGCCACAAATACGCGTGGGCTATAGCCTTGGGGGGTGGGCCTAGCCAACTTCGTCCGCCCGGCTAAGAATGGCGCAAGACTTTGCGAGGCGCCTCCGTGTGCCAAAAATAGGCCGCGGGCACAGCCGCGCTAAAAAATAACCGCCCGAAGGCCGGGGCGCCAAGTTCGTCCAGCGGAAAAAGGCCACAAAAATGGGTGGCCTATAGCCTTGGGGGGTGGGGCTGGCCAACTTCGTCCGCCGGACTCGGAATGGCGCGAGTCTTTGCGAGGCGCCACCGTGTGCCAAAAATAGGCCGCGGGCACAGCCGCGCCCAAAAATAACCGCCCGAAGGCCGGGGCCCCAAGTTCGTCCAGCGGAAAAAGGCCACAAATACGCGTGGGCTATAGCCTTGGGGGGTGGGCCTAGCCAACTTCGTCCGCCCGGCTAAGAATGGCGCAAGACTTTGCGAGGCGCCTCCGTGTGCCAAAAATAGGCCGCGGGCACAGCCGCGCTAAAAAATAACCACCCGAAGGCCGGGGCGCCAAGTTCGTCCAGCGGAAAAAGGCCACAAAAATGGGTGGCCTATAGCCTTGGGGGGTGGGGCTGGCCAACTTCGTCCGCCGGACTCGGAATGGCGCGAGTCTTTGCGAGGCGCCACCGTGTTCCAAAAATAGGCCGCGGGCACAGCCGTACCCAAAACTAACTGCCCGAAGGCCGGGTGCCAAGTTCGTCCAGCGGAAAAAGGCCGAAAAAACGGTTGGGCTATAGCCTTGGGGGGTGGGGCTGGCCAACTTCGTCCGCCGGACTCGGAATGGCGCGAGACTTTGAGAGCGGCCTCCGTGTGCCAAAAATAGGCTGTGACACAGCCGCGCCCAAAAATAACCGTCCGAAGGCCGTTGCGCCAAGTTCGTCCAGCGGAAAAAGGCCACAAAAACGGGTGGGCTATAGCCTTGGGGGGTGGGGCTGGCCAACTTCGTCCGCTGGACTCGGAATGGTGCGAGACTTTGCGAGCGGCCTCCGTGTGCCAAAAATTGGCCTCGGGCACAGCCGCACCCAAAAATAACCGCGCGAAGGCCGGGGCGCTAAGTTCGTCCAGCGGAAAAAGGCCACAAAAACGGGTGGGCTATATCCTTGGGGGGTGGGGCTGGCCAACTTCGTCCGCTGGACTCGGAATGGTACGAGACTTTGCGAGCGGCCTCCGTGTGCCAAAAATAGGCCGCGGGCACAGCCGTACCCAAAAATAACCGCCTGAAGGCCGGGGCTCTAAGTTTGACCAGCGGAAAAAGGCCACAAAAACGGGTGGGCTATAGCCTTGGGGGGTGGGGCGGGCCAACTTCGTCCGCCGGACTCGGAATGGCGCGAGACTTTGCCAGGTGCCTCCGTGTGACAAAAATAGGCCGCGGGCACAGCCGCCCCCAAAAAAAACCTCCCGAAGGCCGGGGTGCCAGTTTCGACCAGAGGAAAAATCCCAAAAAAACGGGCGGGCTATAGCCCTGTGGGGTGGGGCTGGCCAACTTCGTCACCCGGACTCGGAATGGCGCGAGACTTTACGAGCCCTCTCCGTGTGCCAATAATAGGCCGCGGACATAGCGCTGCCAAAAAATAACCGCCCGAAGGCCGGGGCGCCAGTTTCGTCCAGTGGAAAAAGCCCAAAAAATCGGGCGGGCTATAGCCTTGGGGGGTGGGGCTGGCCAACTTCGTCCGCCGGACTCGGAATGGCGCGAGACATTGCGAGGCACCTCCGTGTGCCAAAAATAGGCCGCGGGCACAGCCGAGTCCAAAAATAACCGCCCGAAGGCCGGGGCGCCCAGTTCGTCCAGCGGAAAAAGGCCACAAATACGGGTGGGCTATAGCCTTGGGGGGTGGGGCTGGCCAACTTCGTCCGCCGGACTCAGAATGGCACGAGACTTTACGAGGCGCCTCCGTGCACCAAAAATAGGCCACGTGCTCAGCCGCGCCCAAAAATAACCGCCCGAAGGCCGGGGCGCCAAGTTCGTCCAGCGGAAAAAGGACACAAATACGGGTGGGCTATAGCCTTGGGGGTTGGGGCTGGCCAACTTCGTCCGCTGGGCTCAGAATGGCGTAAGACTTTGCGAGGCACCTCCGTGTAACAAAAATAGGCCGCGGGCACAGCCGCGCCCAAAAATAACCGCCCGAAGGCCGGGGCGCCAAGTGCGTCCAGCGGAAAAAGGCCACAAAAACGGGTGGGCTATAGCCTTGGGGGGTGGGCTGGCCAACTTCGTCCGCCGGACTCGGAATGGCGGGAGACTTTGCGAGGCGTATTCGTGTGCCGAAAATAGGCCGTGGGTGCAGCCGCGCAAAAAAATAACCACCCGAAGGCCGGGGCGCCAAGTGCGTCCAGCGGAAAAAGGCCACAAACACGGGTGGGCTATAGCCTTGGGGGGTGGGGCTGGCCATCTTCGTCCGCCGTACTCGGAATGGCGCGAGTGTTTGCGAGGCACCTCCGTGTGCCAAAAATAGGCCGTGGGCGCAGCCGCGCTAAAAAATAACCACCCGAAGGCCGGGGCGCCAAGTGCGTCCAGCGGAAAAAGGCCACAAAAACGGGTGGGCTATAGCCTTGGGGGGTGGGGCTGGCCAACTTCGTCCGCCGGACTCGGAATGGCACGAGACTTTACGAGGCACCTCCGTGTGCCAACAATAGGCCGCGGGCACCGCCGCGTCCAAAACTAACCACCCGAAGGCCGGGGCGCCATGTTCGTCCAGCGGAAAAAGGCCACAAAAATGGGTGGGCTATAGCCTTGGGGGGTGGGGCTGGCCAACTTCGTCCGCCGGATTCGGAATGGCGCGAGACTTTGCGAGGTGCCTCCATGTGCCAAAAATAGGCCGTGAGCACAGCCGCGGCCAAAAATAACCACCCGTAGGCTGGGACGCCCAGTTGCTCCAGCGGAAAAAAGCCACAAAAACGGGTGGGCTATAGCCTTGGCGTGTGGGGCTGCCCAGCTTCGTCCGCCGGACTCGGAATGGCGCGAGTCTTTGCGAGGCACCTCCGTGTGCCAAAAATAGGCCGAGGGCACAGCCGCGCTAAAACATAACCACCCGAAGGCCGGGGCGCCAAGTGCGTCCAGCGTAAAAAGGCCACAAAAATGGGTGGGCTATAGCCTTGGGGGGTGGGGCTGGCCAACTTCGTCCGCCGGACTCGGAATGGCACGAGACTTTACGAGGCACCTCCGTGTGCCAAAAATAGGCCGTGGGCACAGCCGCATCCAAAACTAACCGCCCGAAGGCCGGGGCGCCATGTTCGTCCAGCGGAAAAAGGCCACAAAAATGGGTGGGCTATAGCCTTGGGGGGTGGGGCTGGCCAACTCCGTCCGCCAGACTCGGAATGGCGCAAGACTTTGCAAGGGGCCTCCGTGTGCCAAAAATAGGCCGCGGGCACAGCCGCGCCAAAAAATAACCGCCCGAAAGCCGGGGCGCCAAGTTTGTCCAGCGGAAAAAGGCCACAAAAACGGGTGGGCTATAGCCTTGGGGGGTGGGGCTGGCCAACTTCGTCCGCCGGACTCGGAATGGCGGGAGACTTTGCGAGACGCCTCCGTGTGCCGAAAATAGGCCGTGGGCGCAGCCGCGCTAAAAAATAACCACCCGAAGGCCGGGGCGCCAAGTGCGTCCAGCGGAAAAAGGCCACAAAAACGGGTGGGCTATAGCCTTGGGGGGTGGGGCTGGCCAACTTCGTCCGCCGGACTCGGAATGGCACGAGACTTTACGAGGCACCTCCGTGTGCCAAAAATAGGCCGCGGGCACCGCCGCGTCCAAAACTAACCACCCGAAGGCCGGGGCGCCATGTTCGTCCAGCGGAAAAAGGCCACAAAAATGGGTGGGCTATAGCCTTGGGGGGTGGGGCTGGCCCACTTCGTCCGCCGGACTCGGAATGGCGGGAGACTTTGCGAGGCGCATCCGTGTGCCGAATATAGGCCGTGGACGCAGCCGCGCCCAAAAATAACCGCCCGAAGGCCGGGGCGCCAAGTTCGTCCAGCGGAAAAAGGCCACAAATGCGGGTGGGCTATAGCCTTGGGGGTTGGGGCTGGCCAACTTCGTCCGCTGGGCTCAGAATGGCGTAAGACTTTGCGAGGCACCTCCGTGTAACAAAAATAGGCCGCGGGCACAGCCGCGCCCAAAAATAACCGCCCGAAGGCCGGGGCGCCAAGTGCGTCCAGCGGAAAAAGGCCACAAAAACGGGTGGGCTATAGCCTTGGGGGGTGGGCTGGCCAACTTCGTCCGCCGGACTCGGAATGGTGGGAGACTTTGCGAGGCGCATTCGTGTGCCGAAAATAGGCCGTGGGTGCAGCCGCGCAAAAAAATAACCACCCGAAGGCCGGGGCGCCAAGTGCGTCCAGCGGAAAAAGGCCACAAACACAGGTGGGCTATAGCCTTGGGGGGTGGGGCTGGCCATCTTCGTCCGCCGGACTCGGAATGGTGGGAGACTTTGCGAGGCGCATTCGTGTGCCGAAAATAGGCCGTGGGCGCAGCCGCGCTAAAAAATAACCACCCGAAGGCCGGGGCGCCAAGTGCGTCCAGCGGAAAAAGGCCACAAAAACGGGTGGGCTATAGCCTTGGGGGGTGGGGCTGGCCAACTTCGTCCGCCGGACTCGGAATGGCACGAGACTTTACGAGGCACCTCCGTGTGCCAAAAATAGGCCGCGAGCACCGCCGCGTCCAAAACTAACCACCCGAAGGCCGGGGCGCCATGTTCGTCCAGCGGAAAAAGGCCACAAAAATGGGTGGGCTATAGCCTTGGGGGGTGGGGCTGGCCAACTTCGTCCGCCGGACTCGGAATGGCGGGAGACTTTGCGAGACGCCTCCGTGTGCCGAAAATAGGCCGTGGGCGCAGCCGTGCTAAAAAATAACCACCCGAAGGCCGGGGCGCCAAGTGCGTCCAGCGGAAAAAGGCCACAAAAACGGGTGGGCTATAGCCTTGGGGGGTGGGGCTGGCCAACTTCGTCCGCCGGACTCGGAATGGCGCGAGTCTTTGCGAGGCACCTCCGTGTGCCAAAAATAGGCCGCGGGCACAGCCGCGCCCAAAAATAACCGCCCGAAGGCCGGGGCGCCAAGTTCGTCCAGCGGAAAAAGGCCACAAATACGCGTGGGCTATAGCCTTGGGGGGTGGGGCTGGCCAACTTCGTCCGCCGGATTCGGAATGGCGCGAGACTTTGCGAGGTGCCTCCATGTGCCAAAAATAGGCCGTGAGCACAGCCGCGGCCAAAAATAACCACCCGTAGGCTGGGACGCCAAGTTGCTCCAGCGGAAAAAAGCCACAAAAACGGGTGGGCTATAGCCTTGGGGTGTGGGGCTGCCCAGCTTCGTCCGCCGGACTCGGAATAGCGCGAGACTTTACGAGGCACCTTCGTGTGCCAAAAATAGGCCGCGGGCACAGCCGCACCCAAAAATAACCGCCCAAAGGCCGGGGCGCCATGTTCGTCCCGCAGAAAAAGGCCACAAAAACGGGTGGGCTATAGCCTTGGGGGGTGGGGCTGGCCAACTTCATCCGCCGGACTCGAAATGGCGCGAGACTTTGCGAGCGGCCTCCGTGTGCCAAAATTAGGCTGCGGTCGTAGCCGGGCCCAAAAATAACTGCCCGAAGGCCGGGGCGCCAAGTTCGTCCAGCGGAAAAAGGCCACAAAAACGGGTGGGCTATAGCCTTGGGGGGTGGGGCTGGCCAACTTCGTCCGCCGGACTCGGAATGGCGCGAGACATTGCGAGCGGCCTCCGTGTGCCGAAAATAGGCCGCGGGCACAGCCGCGCCCAAAAATAACCGCCCGAAGGCCGGGGCGCCAAGTTCGTCCAGCGGAAAAAGGCCACAAAAACGGGTGGGCTATAGCCTTGGGGGGTGGGGCTGGCCTACTTCGTCCGCCGGACTCGGAATGGCGTGAGACTTTGCGAGCGGCCTCCGTGTGCCAAAAATATGCCGCGGGCACAGCCGCGTCCAAAAATAACCGCACGAAGGCCGGGGCGCCAAGTTCGTCCAGCGGAAAAAGGCCACAAAAACGGGTGGGCTATAGCCTTGGGGGGTGGGGCTGTCCAACTTCGTCCGCCAGACTCGCAATGGCTCGAGACTTTGCGTGCGGCTTCCGTGTGCCAAAAATAAGCCGCGGACACAGCCGCGCCCAAAAATAACTGCCCGAAGGCCGGGGCGCCAAGTTCGTCCAGCGGAAAAAGGCCACAAAAACGGGTGGGCTATAGCCTTGGGGGGGGGGGCTGGCCAACTTCGTTCGCCGGACTCGGAATGGCGCGAGACTTTGCGAGCGGCCTCCATGTGCCAAAAATAGGCCGCGGGCACAGCCGCGCCCAAAAATAACCGCCCGAAGGCCGGGGCGCCAAGTTCGTCCAGCAGAAAAAGGCCACAAAAACGGGTGGGCTATAGCCTTGGGGGGTGGGGCTGGCCAACTTCATCCGCCGGACTCGAAATGGCGCGAGACTTTGCGAGCGGCCTCCGTGTGCCAAAATTAGGCTGCGGTCGTAGCCGGGCCCAAAAATAACTGCCCGAAGGCCGGGGCGCCAAGTTCGTCCAGCGGAAAAAGGCCACAAAAACGGGTGGGCTATAGCCTTGGGGGGTGGGGCTGGCCAACTTCGTCCGCCGGACTCGGAATGGCGCGACACTTTGCGAGCGGCCTCCGTGTGCCGAAAATAGGCTGCGGGCACAGCCGCGCCCAAAAATAACCGCCCGAAGGCCGGGGCGCCAAGTTCGTCCAGCGGAAAAAGGCCACAAAAACGGGTGGGCTATAGCCTTGGGGGGTGGGGCTGGCCTACTTCGTCCGCCGGACTCGGAATGGCGTGAGACTTTGCGAGCGGCCTCCGTGTGCCAAAAATATGCCGCGGGCACAGCCGCGTCCAAAAATAACCGCACGAAGGCCGGGGCGCCAAGTTCGTCCAGCGGAAAAAGGCCACAAAAACGGGTGGGCTATAGCCTTGGGGGGTGGGGCTGTCCAACTTCGTCCGCCAGACTCGCAATGGCTCGAGACTTTGCGTGCGGCTTCCGTGTGCCAAAAATAAGCCGCGGACACAGCCGCGCCCAAAAATAACCGCCCGAAGGCCGGGGCGCCAAGTTCGTCCAGCGGAAAAAGGCCACAAAAACGGGTGGGCTATTGCCTTGGGGGGTGGGGCTGGCCAACTTCGTCCGCCGGACTAGGAATGGCGCGAGACTTTGCGAGCGGCCTCCGTGTGCCAAAATTAGGCCGCGGTAGCAACCGCGCCCAAAAATAATTGCCCGAAGGCCGGGGCGCCAAGTTCGTCCAGCGGAAAAAGGCCACAAAAACGGGTGGGCTATAGCCTTGGGGGGTGGGGCTGGCCAACTTCGTCCGCCGGACTCGGAATGGCACGAGACTTTGCGAGCAGCCTCCGTGTGCCGAAAATATGCCGCGGACACAGCCACGCCCAAAAATAACCGCCCAAAGGCCGGGGCGCCAAGTTCGTCCAGCGGAAAAAGGCCACAAAAACGGGTGGGCTATAGCCTTGGGGGGTGGGGCTGGCCAACTTCGTCCGCCGGACTCGGAATGGCGCGAGACTTTGCGACCGGCCTCCGTGTGCCAAATATAGGTCGCGGTCCCAGCCGCGCCCAAAAATAACCACCCGAAGGCCGGGGCGCCATGTTCGTCCAGCGGAAAAAGGCCACGAAAAAGGGTGGGCTATAGCCTTGGGGGGTGGTGCTGGCAACTTCGTCCGCCGGACTAAGAATGGCGCGAGACTTTGCGAGCGGTCTCCGGGATCCAAAAATAGACCGCGGGCACAGCCACGCCCAAAAATAACCGCCGGAAGGCCGGGGCGCCAAGTTCGTCCAGCGGAAAAAGGCCACAAAAACGGGTGGGCTATAGCCTTGGGGGGTGGGGTTGGCCAACTTCGTCCACTGGACTCAGAATGGTGCGAGGCTTTACGAGCGGCCTCCGGGTTCCAAAAATAGGCCGCGGGTACAGCCGCGCCCAAAAATAACCACCCGAAGGCTGGGGCGCCAAGTTTGTCCAGCGGAAAAAGGCCACAAAAATTGGTGGGCTATAGCCTTGGGGGGTGGGGCTGGCGAACTTCGTCCGCCGGACTCGGAATGGTGCGAGACTTTGCGAGCGGCCTCCGTGTGCCAAAAATATGCCGCGGGCACAGCCGCGCCCAAAAATAACCACCCGAAGGCCGGGGCGCCAAGTTCGTCCCGCGGAAAAAGGCCACAAAAACGGGTGGGCATAGCCTTGGGGGGTGGGGCTGGCAGTCTTCGTCCGCCGGACTCGGAATGGCGCGAGACTTTGGGAGCGGCATACGTGTGCCAAAAATAGGTTGCGGGCACAGACGCTCCCAAAAATAACCGCCCAAAGGCCGGGCGCCAAGTTCATCCAGCTGAAAATGGCCACAAAAACGGGTGGGCTATAGCCTTGGGGGGTGGGGCTGGCCAACTTCGTCCGCCGGCCTTGGAATGGCGCGGGACTTTTCGAGCGGCCTCCGTGTGCGAAAAATAGGCCGTGGGCACAGCTGCGCCCAAAATTAACCGCCCGAAGGCCGGGGCGCCAAGTTCGTCCAGCGGAAAAAGGCCAGAAAAACGGGTGGGCTATAGTCTTGGTGGGTGGGGCTGGCCAACTTCGTACGCTGGACTCGGAATGGCGCGAGACTTTTCGAGCGGCCTCCGTATGCCAAAAATAGTCCGCGTGCACAGCCGTGCCCAAAAATAACCGCCCGAAGGCCGGGGCGCCAAGTTCGTCCAGCGGAAAAAGGCCACAAAAACGGGTGCGCTATAGCCTTGGGGGGTGGGCTGGCCAACTTCGTCCGCAGGACTCGGAATGGCGCGAGAATTTGCGAGCGGCCTCCGTGTGCCAAAAATAGGCTGCAGGCACAGCCGTACCCAAAAATAACCGCCCAAACGCCGGGCCGACATGTTTGTCCAGCGGAAAAAGGCCACAAAAACGGGTGGGCATAGCTTTGGGGGGTGGGGCTGGCCAACTTCGTCCGCCGGACTCGGAATGGCGAGAGACTTTGCGAACGGCCTCCGTGTGCCAAAGATATGCCGCGGGAATAGCCCCGCCCAAAAATAACTGTCCGAAGGCCGGGGCGCCATGTTCGTCCAGCGGAAACAGGCCACAAAAACGGGTGGGCTATAGCCTTGGGGGGTGGGGCTGGCCAACTTCGTCCGCCGGACACGGAATAGCGCGAGACTTTACGAGCGGCCTCCGTGTGCCAAACCTAGTCCGCGTGCACAGCCGTGCCCAAAAATAACCGCCCGAAGGCCGGGGCGCCAAGTTCGTCCAGCGGAAAAAGGCCACAAAAACGGGTGGGCTATAGCCTTGGGGGGTGGGGCTGGCCAACTTCGTCCGCCGGGCTTGGAATGCCGCGAGACTTTGCGAGGGGCCTCCGTGTGCCAAAAATAGGACACGGGCAAAGCCGCGCCCAAAAACAACCACCCGAAGGCCGGGGCGCCAAGTTCGTCCAGCGGAAAAAGGCCACAAAAACGGGTGGGCTATAGCCTTGGGGGGTGGGGCTGGCCAACTTCGTCCGCCGGACTCGGAATGCCGCGAGACTTTGCGAGGGGCCTCCATGTGCCAAAAATAGGCTGTGGGAAAGCCGCGCCCAAAAATAACCGCCCGAAGGCTGGGGCGCCAAGTTCGTCCAGCGCAAAAAGGCCACAAAAACGGGTGGGCTATAGCCTTGGGGGGTGGGGCTGGCCAACTTCGTCCGCCGGACTCGGAATGCCGCGAGACTTTGCGAGCGGTATACGTGTGCCAAAAATAGGCTGCGGGCACAAACGCTTCCAAAAATAACAGCCCAAAGGCCGGGCGCCAAGTTCGTCCAGCTGAAAAAGGCCACAAAAACGGGTGGGCTATAGCCTTGGGGGGTGGGGCTGGCCAACTTCGCCCGCCGGCTACGGAATGGCGCGGGACTTTTCGAGTGGCCTCCGTGTGCCAAAAATAGGCCATGGGCACAGCCGCACCCAAAAATAACCGCCCGAAGGCCGGGGCATCAAGTTCATCCAGCGGAAAAAGGCCAGAAAAACGGGTGGGCTAGCCTTGGGGGGTGGGGCTGGCCAACTTCGTACGCTGGACTCGGAATGGCGCGAGACTTTGCGAGCGGCCTCCGTGTGCCAAAAATAGTCCGCGTGCACAGCCGTGCCCAAAAATAACCGCCCGAAGGCAGGGGCGCCAAGTTCGTCCAGCGGAAAAAGGCCACAAAAACGGGTGGGCTATAGCCTTGGGGGGTGGGCTGGCCAACTTCGTCCGCCGGACTCGGAATGGCGCGAGAATTTGCGAGCGGCCTCCGTGTGCCAAAAATAGGCCGCGGGCACAGCCGCACCCAAAAATAACAGCCCGAAGGCCGGGGCGCCATGTTCGTCCAGCGGAAAAAGGCCACAAAAACGGGTGGGCATAGCCTTGGGGGGTGGGGCTGGCCAACTTCGTCCGCCGGACTCAGAATGGCGCGAGACTTTGTGAGCGGCATCCGCGTGCCAAAAATAGGCTGCGGGCACAGACGCTCCCAAAAATAACCGCCCAAAGGCCGGGCGCCAAGTTCGTCCAGCTGAAAAAGGCCACTAAAACGGGTGGGCTATAGCCTTGGGGGGTGGGGCTGGCCAACTTCGCCCGCCGGCCACGGAATGGCGCGGGACTTTTCGAGCGGCCTCCGTGTGCCAAAAATAGGCCATGGGCACAGCCACACCCAAAAATAACCGCCCGAAGGCCGGGGCATCAAGTTCATCCAGCGGAAAAAGGCCAGAAAAACGGGTGGGCTAGCCTTGGGGGGTGGGGCTGGCCAACTTCGTACGCTGGACTCGGAATGGCGCGAGACTTTGCGAGCGGCCTCCGTGTGCCAAAAATAGTCCGCGTGCACAGCCGTGCCCAAAAATAACCGCCCGAAGGCCGGGGCGCCAAGTTCGTCCAGCGGAAAAAGGCCACAAAAACGGGTGGGCTATAGCCTTGGGGGGTGGGCTGGCCAATTTCGTCCGCCGGACTCGGAATGGCGCGAGAATTTGCGAGCGGCCTCCGTGTGCCAAAAATAGGCCGCGGGCACAGCCGCACCCAAAAATAACGGCCCGAAGGCCGGGGCGCCATGTTCGTCCAGCGGAAAAAGGCCACAAAAACGGGTGGGCATAGCCTTGGGGGGTGGGGCTGGCCAACTTCGTCCGCCGGACTCAGAATGGCGCGAGACTTTGCGAGCGGCATCCGCGTGCCAAAAATAGGCTGCGGGCACAGACGCTCCCAAAAATAACCGCCCAAAGGCCGGGCGCCAAGTTCGTCCAGCTGAAAAAGGCCACAAAAACGGATGGGCTATAGCCTTGGGGGGTGGGGCTGGCCAACTTCGTCCGCCGGCCTCGGAATGGCGCGGGACTTTTTGAGCGGCCTCCGTGTGCCAAAAATAGACCGTGGGCACAGCCGCGCCCAAAAATAACCGCCCGAAGGCCGGGGTGCCAAGTTCGTCCAGCGGAAAAAGGCCACAAAAACGGGTGGGCTATAGCCTTGGGGGGTGGGCTGGCCAACTTCGTCCGCCGGAGTCGGAATGGCGCGAGAATTTGCGAGCAGCCTCCGTGTGCGAAAAATAGGCCGCGGGCACAGCCGCACCCAAAAATAACCGCCCGAAGGCCGGGGTGCCAAGTTCGTCCAGCGGAATAAGGCCACAAAAACGGGTGGGCTATAGCCTTGGGGGGTGGGGCTGGCCAACTTCGCCCGCCGGCCACGGAATGGCGCGGGACTTTTCGAGCGGCCTCCGTGTGCCAAAAATAGGCCATGGGCACAGCCACACCCAAAAATAACCGCCCGAAGGCCGGGGCATCAAGTTCATCCAGCGGAAAAAGGCCAGAAAAACGGGTGGGCCAGCCTTGGGGGGTGGGGCTGGCCAACTTCGTACGCTGGACTCGGAATGGCGCGAGACTTTGCGAGCGGCCTCCGTGTGCCAAAAATAGTCCGCGTGCACAGCCGTGCCCAAAAATAACCGCCCGAAGGCCGGGGCGCCAAGTTCGTCCAGCGGAAAAAGGCCACAAAAACGGGTGGGCTATAGCCTTGGGGGGTGGGCTGGCCAACTTCGTCCTCCGGACTCGGAATGGCGCGAGAATTTGCGAGCGGCCTCCGTGTGCCAAAAATAGGCCGCGGGCACAGCCGCACCCAAAAATAACGGCTCGAAGTCCGGGGCGCCATGTTCGTCCAGCGGAAAAAGGCCACAAAAACGGGTGGGCATAGCCTTGGGGGGTGGGGCTGGCCAACTTCGTCCGCCGGACTCAGAATGGCGCGAGACTTTGCGAGCGGCATCCGCGTGCCAAAAATAGGCTGCGGGCACAGACGCTCCCAAAAATAACCGCCCAAAGGCCGGGCGCCAAGTTCGTCCAGCTGAAAAAGGCCACAAAAACGGGTGGGCTATAGCCTTGGGGGGTGGGGCTGGCCAACTTCGTCCGCCGGCCTCGGAATGGCGCGGGACTTTTTGAGCGGCCTCCGTGTGCCAAAAATAGACCGTGGGCACAGCCGCGCCCAAAAATAACCGCCCGAAGGCCGGGGCGCCAAGTTCGTCCAGCGGAAAAAGGCCACAAAAACGGGTGGGCTATAGCCTTGGGGGGTGGGCTGGCCAACTTCGTCCGCCGGAGTCGGAATGGCGCGAGAATTTGCGAGCAGCCTCCGTGTGCCAAAAATAGGCCGCGGGCACAGCCGCACCCAAAAATAACCACCCGAAGGCCGGGGCGCCAAGTTCGTCCAGCGGAAAAAGGCCACAAAAACTGGTGGGCTATAGCCTTGGGGGGTGGGGCTGGCCAACTTCGTCCGCCGGACTCGGAATGGCGCGAGACTTTACGAGCGGCCTCCGTGTGCTAAAAATAGGCCGCGGGCCCAGCCGCGCCCAAAAATAACCACCCGAAGGCCGGGGCGCCAAGTTCGTCCAGCGGAAAAAGGCCACAAAAACTGGTGGGCTATAGCCTTGGGGATGGGGCTGGCCAACTTCGTCCGCCGGACTCGGAATGGAGCGAGACTTTGCGAGCGGCCTCCGTCTGCAAAATAGACCACGGGTACAGCCACGCCCAAAAATAAGCGCCCGAAGGCCGGGGTGCCAAGTTCGTCCAGCGGAAAAAGGCCACAAAAACGGGTGGGCTATAGCCTTGGGGGGTGGGGCAGGCCAACTTCGTCCGCCGGACTCGGAATGGCGCGAGACTTTGCGAGCGGCCTCCGTGTGCTAGAAATAGGCCACGGACACAGTCGCGCCCAAAAATAACCACCCGAAGGCCGGGGCGCAATGTTCGTCCAGCAGAAAAAGGCCACAAAAACGGGTGGGCTATAGCCTTGGGGGGTGGGGCTGGCCCACTTCGTCCGCCGGACTCGGAATGGCGCGAGACTTTACGAGCGGCCTCCGTGTGCCAAAAATAGGGCGCGGGCTCTGCCGCGCCCAAAAATAACCACCCGAAGGCCGGGGCGCCAAGTTCGTCCAGCGGAAAAAGGCCACAAAAACTGGTGGGCTATAGCCTTGGGGATGGGGCTGGCCAACTTTGTCCGCCGGACTCGGAATGTCGTGAGACTTTGCGAGTGGCCTCCGTGTGCAAAATAGACCACGGGTACAGCCGCGCCCAAAAATAACCGCCCGAAGGCCGGGGCGCCAAGTTCGTCCAGTGGAAAAAGGCCACAAAAACGGGTGGGCTATAGCCTTCGGGGGTGGGGCTGGCCAACTTCGTCCGCCGAAGTCGGAATGGCGCGAGACTTTGTGAGCGGCCTCCATGTGCCAAAAATAGACCGCGGCCACAGCCGCGCCCAAAAATAACCATCCGAAGGCCGGGCCGCGAACTTCGTCCAGCGGAAAAAGGCCACAAAAACGGGTGGGCTATAGCCTTGGGGGGTGGGGCTGGCCAACTTCGTCCGCCGGACTCAGAATTCCGTGAGACTTCGCGAGGGGCCTCCGTGTGCAAAACATAGACCACGGGTACAGCCGCGCCCAAAAATAACCGCCCGAAGGCCGGGGCGCCAAGTTCGTCCAATGGAAAAAGGCCACAAAAACGGGTGGGCTATAGCCTTCGGGGGTGGGGCTGGCCAACTTCGTCCGCCGGAGTCGGAATGGCGCGAGACTTTGCGAGCGGCCTCCATGTGCCAAAAATAGACCGCGGCCACAGCCGCGCCCAAAAATAACCATCCGAAGGCCGGGCCGCGAACTTCGTCCAGCGGAAAAAGGCCACAAAAACTGGTGGGCTATAGCCTTGGGGATGGGGCTGGCCAACTTTGTCCGCCGGACTCGGAATGTCGTGAGACTTTGCGAGTGGCCTCCGTGTGCAAAATAGACCACGGGTACAGCCGCGCCCAAAAATAACCGCCCGAAGGCCGGGGCGCCAAGTTCGTCCAGTGGAAAAAGGCCACAAAAACGGGTGGGCTATAGCCTTCGGGGGTGGGGCTGGCCAACTTCGTCCGCCGGAGTCGGAATGGCGCGAGACTTTGCGAGCGGCCTCCATGTGCCAAAAATAGACCGCGGCCACAGCCGCGCCCAAAAATAACCATCCGAAGGCCGGGCCGCGAACTTCGTCCAGCGGAAAAAGGCCACAAAAACGGGTGGGCTATAGCCTTGGGGGGTGGGGCTGGCCAACTTCGTCCGCCGGTCTCGGAATGCCGCGAGACTTTGCGAAGGGCCTCCGTGTGCCAAAAATAGGCCGCGGCCAAAGCCGCGCCCAAAAATAACCGCCCGAAGACCGTGGCGCCAAGTTCGTCCAGCGCAAAAAGGCCACAAAAACGGTTGGGCTATAGCCTTGGGGGGTGGGGCTGGCCCACTTCGTCCGCCGCACTCGGAATGCCGCGAGACTTTGCGAGGGACCTCCGTGTGCCAAACATAGGCCGCGGGCAAAGCCGCGCCCAAAAATAACCGCCCGAAGGCCGTGGCGCCAAGTTCGTCCAGCGCAAAAAGGCCACAAAACGGGTGGGCTATAGCCTTGGGGGGTGGGGCTGGCTGACTTCGTCCGCCGGACTCAGAATTCCGTGAGACTTCGGGAGGGGCCTCCGTGTGCAAAACATAGGCCGCGGGCAAAGCCGCGCCCAATAATAACCGCCCGAAGGCCGGGGCGCCAAGTTCGTCCAGCGGAAAAAGGCCACAAAAACGGGTGGGCTATAGCCTTGGGGGGTGGGGCTGGCCAACCTCGTCCGCCGGACTCGGAATGCCGCGAGACTTTGCGAGGGGCCTCCGTGTGCCAAACATAGGCCGCGGGCAAAGCAAAGCCCAAAAATAACCGCCCGAAGGCCGGGGCGCCGAGTTCATCCAGCGCAAAAAGGCCAGAAAAACGGGTGGGCTATAGGCTTGGGGGGTGGGGCTGGCCAACTTCGTCCGCCGGACTCGGAATGCCGCGAGACTTTGCGAGGGGCCTCCGTGTGCCAAAAATAGGACGTGAGCAAAGCCCCGTCCAAAAATAACAACCCGAAGGCCGGGGCGCCGAGTTCGTCGAACGGAAAAAGCCGACAAAAACGGGTGGGCTATAGCCTTGGGGGGTGGGGCTGGCCAACTTCGTCCGTCCGACTCGGAATGCCGCGAGACTTTGCGAGGGTCCTCCGTGTGCCAAAAATAGGCCGCGGGCAAAGCCGTACCCAAAAATAACCGCCCGAAGGCCGGGGCACCAAGTTCGTCCAGCGCAAAAAGGCCACAAAAACGGGTGGGCTATAGCCTTGGGGGGTGGGGCTGGCCAACTTCGTCCGCCGGACTCGGAATGCCGCGAGACTTTGCGAGGGGCCTCCGTGTGCCAAAAGTAGGACGAGGGCAAAGCCGCGCCCAAAAACAACCACCCGAAGGCTGGGGCGCCAAGTTCGTCCAGCGCAAAAAGGCCACAAAAACGGATGGGCTATAGCCCTGGGGGGTGGGGCTGGCCAACTTCGTCCGCCGGACTCGGAATGCCGCGAGACTTTGCGAGGGGCTTCCGTGTGCCAAAAATAGGCAGCGGACAAAGCCGCACCCAAAAATAACCGCCCGAAGGCCGGGGCGCCAAGTTCGTCCAGCGGAAAAAGGCCACAAAAACGGGTGGGATATAGCCTTGGGGGGTGGGGCTGGCCAACTTCGTCCGCCGGACTCGGAATGCCGCGAGACTTTACGAGGGGCCTCCGTGTGCCAAACATAGGCCGCGGGCAAAGCCGCGCCCAAAAATAACCGCCCGAAGGCCGGGGCGCCAAGTTCGTCCAGCGCAAAAAGGCCAGAAAAACGGGTGGGCTATAGCCTTGGGGGGTGGGGCTGGCCAACTTCGTCCGCCGGACTCGGAATGCCGCGAGACTTTGCGAGGGGCCTCCGTGTGCCAAAAATAGGACTTGGACAAAGCCGCGTCCAAAAATAACAACCCGAAGGCCGGGGCGCCAAGTTCGTCCAGCGGAAAAAGCCGACAAAAACGGGTGGGCTATAGCCTTGGGGGGTGGGGCTGGCCAACTTCGTCCGCCGGACTCGGAATGCCGCAAGACTTTACGAGGGGCCTCCGTGTGCCAAACATAGGCCGCGGGCAAAGCCGCGCCCAAAAATAAACGCCCGAAGGCCGGGGCGCCAAGTTCGTCCAGCGCAAAAAGGCCAGAAAAACGGGTGGGCTATAGCCTTGGGGGGTAGGGCTGGCCAACTTCGTCCGCCGGACTCGGAATGCCGCGAGACTTTGCGAGGGGCCTCCGTGTGCCAAAAATAGGACTTGGACAAAGCCGCGTCCAAAAATAACAACCCGAAGGCCGGGGCGCCAAGTTCGTCCAGCGGAAAAAGCCGACAAAAACGGGTGGGCTATAGCCTTGGGGGGTGGGGCTGGCCAACTTCGTCCGCCGAACTCGGAATGCCACGAGACTTTGCGAGGGGCCTCCGTGTGCCAAAAATAGGCTGTGGGAAAGCCGCGCCCAAAAATAACAGCCCGAAGGCCGGCGCGCCAAGTTCGTCCAGCGCAAAAAGGCCACAAAAACGGGTGGGCTATAGCCTTGGGGGGTGGGGCTGGCCAACTTCGTTCGCCGGACTCGGAATGCCGCGAGACTTTGCGAGGGGTCTCCATGTGCCAAACATAGCCCGCGGGCAAAGCCGCGCCCAAAAATAACCGCCCGAAGGCCGGGACGCCAAGTTCGTCCAGCGGAAAAAGGCCACAAAAACGGGTGGGCTATAGCCTTGGGGGGTGGGGCTGGCCAACTTCGTTCGCCGGACTCGGAATGCCACGAGACTTTGCGAGGGGCCTCCGTGTGCCAAAAATAGGCTGTGGGAAAGCCGCGCCCAAAAATAACAGCCCGAAGGCCGGCGCGCCAAGTTCGTCCAGCGCAAAAAGGCCACAAAAACGGGTGGGCTATAGCCTTGGGGGGTGGGGCTGGCCAACTTCGTTCGCCGGACTCGGAATGCCGCGAGACTTTGCGAGGGGTCTCCATGTGCCAAACATAGCCCGCGGGCAAAGCCGCGCCCAAAAATAACCGCCCGAAGGCCGGGACGCCAAGTTCGTCCAGCGGAAAAAGGCCACAAACACGGGTGGGCTATAGCCTTGGGGGGTGGGGCTGGCCCACTTCGTCCGCCGGACTCGGAATGCCGAGAGACTTTGCGAGGGGCCTCCGTGTGCCAAAAATAGGCCGCGGGCAAAACCGAGCCCAGAAATAACGGCCCGAAGGCCGGGGCGCCTAGTTCGTCCAGCGCAAAAAGGCCACAAAAACGGGTGGGCCATAGCCTTGGGGGGTGGGGCTGGCCAACTTCGTCCGCCGGACTCGGAATGCCGCGAGACTTTACGAGGGGCCTCCATGTGCCAAATATAGGCCGCGGGCAAAGCCGAACCCAAAAATAACCGCCCGAAGGCCGGGGCGCCAAGTTCGTCCACCGGAAAAAGGCCACAAAAACGGTGGGCTATAGCCTTGGGGGGTGGGGCTGGCCAACTTCGTCCGCCGAACTCGGAATGCCGCGAGACTTTGCGAGGGGCCTCTGTGTGCCAAACATAGGCCGTGGGAAAAGCCGCGCTCAAAAATAACCGCCCGAAGGCCGGGGCGCCAAGTTCGTCCAGCGCAAAAAGGCCACAAAAACGGGTGGGCTATAGCCTTGGGGGGTGGGGCTGGCCAACTTCGTCCGTCGGACTCGGAATGCCGCGAGACTTATCGAGGGGCCTCCGTATGCCAAAAATAGGCCGTGGGCAAAGCTGCGCCCAAAAATAACCGCCCAAAGGCCGGGGCGCCAAGTTCGTCCAGCGCAAAAAGGCCACAAAAACGGGCGGGCTATAGCCTTGGGGGGTGGGGCTGCCCAACTTCGTCCGCCAGACTCGGAATGCCGCGAGACTTTGCGAGGGGCTTCCGTGTGTCAAAAATAGGCAGCGGGCGAAGCCGCACTCAAAAATAACAGCCCGAAGGCCGGGGCGCCAAGTTCGTCCAGCGCAAAAAGGCCACAAAAACGGGTGGGCTATAGCCTTGGGGGGTGGGGCTGGCCAACTACGTTCGCCGGACTCAGAATGCCGCGAGACTTTTCGAGGGGCCTCCGTGTGCCAAACATAGCCCGCGGGCAAAGCCGCGCCCAAAAATAACCGCCCGAAGGCCGGGGCGCCAAGTTCGTCCAGCGGAAAAAGGCCACAAAAACGGGTGGGCTATAGCCTTGGGGGGTGGGGCTGGCCCACTTCGTCCGCCGGACTCGGAATGCCGAGAGACTTTGCGAGGGGCCTCCGTGTGCCAAAAATAGGCCGCGGGCAAAGCCGAGCCCAAAAATAACCGCCCGAAGGCCGGGGCGCCTAGTTCGTCCAGCGCAAAAAGGCCACAAAAACGGGTGGGCCATAGCCTTGGGGGGTGGGGCTGGCCAACTTTGTCCGCCGGACTCGGAATGCCGCGAGACTTTACGAGGGGTCTCCATGTGCCAAATATAGGCCGCGGGCAAAGCCGAACCCAAAAAAATAACCGCCCGAAGGCCGGGGCGCCAAGTTCGTCCACCGGAAAAAGGCCACAAAAACGGTGGGCTTATAGCCTTGGGGGGTGGGGCTGGCCAACTTCGTCCGCCGGACTCGGAATACCGCGAGACTTTGCGAGGGGCCTCTGTGTGCCAAACATAGGCCGCGGGCAAAGCCGCGCTCAAAAATAACCGCTCGAAGGCCGGGGCGCCAAGTTCGTCCAGCGCAAAAAGGCCACAAAAACGGGTGGGCTATAGCCTTGGGGGGTGGGGCTGGCCAACTTCATCCGCCGGACTCAGAATGCCGCGAGACTTTGCGAGGGGCCTCCGTGTGCCAAAAATAGGACACGGGCAAAGCCGCGCCCAAAAATAACCACCCGAAGGCCGGGGCGCCAAGTTCGTCCAGCAGAAAAAGGCCACAAAAACGGGTGGGCTATAGCCTTGGGGGTGGGGCTGGCCAACTTCGTCCGCCGGACTCGGAATGCCGCGTGACTTTGCGAGGGGCCTCCGTGTGCCAAAAATAGGCTGTGGGAAAGCCGCGCCCAAAAATAACAGCCCGAAGGCCGGGGCGCCAAGTTCGTCCAGCTCAAAAAGGCCACAAAAACGGGTGGGCTATAGCCTTGGGGGGTGGGGCTGGCCAACTTCCTTCGCCGGACTCGGAATGCCGCGAGACTTTGCGAGGGGACTCCGGGTGCCAAACATAGCCCGCGGGCAAAGCCGCGCCCAAAAATAACCGCACGAAGGCCGGGACGCCAAGTTCGTCCAGCGGAAAAAGGCCACAAAAACGGGTGGGCTATAGCCTTGGGGGGTGGGGCGGGCCCACTTCGTCCGCCAGACTCGGAATGCCGAGAGACTTTGCGAGGGGCCTCCGTGTGCCAAAAATAGGCCGCGGGCAAAGCTGGCCCAAAAATAACCGCCCGAAGGCCGGGGCGCCAAGTTCGTCCAGCGGAAAAAGGCCACAAAAACAGGTGGGCTATAGCCTTGGGGGGTGGGGCTGGCCAACTTCGTCCGCCGGACTCGGAACGCAGCGATACTTTCCGAGGGGCCTCCGTGTACCAAAAATAGGCCGCTGGCAAAGCCACGCCAAAAAATAACGGCCCGAAGGTCGGGGCACCAAGTTCATCCAGCGGAAAAAGGCCACAAAAACGGGTGGGCTATAGCCTTGGGGGGTGGGGCCGGCCAACTTCGTCCGCCGGACTCGGAATGCCGCGAGACTTTGCAAGGGGCCTCCGTGTGCCAAACATAGCCCGCGGGAAGGGCCCCGCCCAAAAATAACCGACTGAAGGCCAGGGCGCCAAGTTTGTCCAGCGCGAAAAGGCCACAAAAACGGGTGGGCTATAGCCTTGGGGGGTGGGGCTGGCCCACTTCGTCCGCCGGACTCGGAATGCCGCGAGCATTTGCGAGGGGCCTGCATGTGCCAAACATAGGCCGTGGGCAAAGCCGTACCCAAAAATAACCGCCCGAAGGCCGGGGCGCCAAGTTCGTCCAGCACGAAAAGGCCACAAAAACGGGTGGGCTATAGCCTTGGGGGGTGGGGCTGGCCGACTTCGTCCGCCGGACTTGGAATGCCGCGAGACTTTTCAAGGGGCCTCCGTGTGCCAAAAATAGGCCGTGGGCAAAGCTACGCCCAAAAATAACCGCCCGAAGGCCGGGGCGCCAAGTTCGTCCAGCGCAAAAAGGCCAAAAAAACGGGTGGGCTATAGCCTTGGGGGGTGGGGCTGGCCAACTTCGTCGCCGGACTCGGAATGCCGCGAGACTTTGCGAGGGGCCTCCGTGTGCCAAACGTCGACCACGGGCAAAGCCGCGCCCAAAAATAACCGCCCGAAGGCCGGGGCGCCAAGTTCGTCCTTCGCAAAGAGGCCACAAAAACGGGTGGGCTTTAGCCTTGGGGGGTGGGGCTGGCCAACTTCGTCCGCCAGACTCGGAATGCCGCGAGACTTTGCGAGGGGCCTCCGTGTGCCAAACATAGGCCACGGGCAAAGCCGCGCCCAAAAATAACCGCCCGAAGCCCGGGGCGCCATGTTCGTCCAGCGGAAAAAGGCCACAAAAACGGGTGGGCTATAGCCTTGGGGGGTGGGGCTGGCCAACTTCATCCGCCGGACTCGAACTGCCGCGAAACTTTCCGAGGGGCCTCCGTGTGCCAAAAATTGGCCGCGGGCAAAGCCGCGCCCAAAAATAACCGCCCGAAGGCCGGGGCGCCAAGTTCGTCCAGCGCAAAAAGGCCACAAAAACGGGTGGGTTATAGCCTTGGGGGGTGGGGCTGGCCCACTTCGTCCGCCGGACTCGGAATGCGGAGAGACTTTGCGAGGGGCCTCTGTGTGCCAAAAATAGGCCGCGGCCAAAGCCGCGCCCAAAAATAACCACCCGAAGGCAGGGGAGCCAAGTTCGTCCAGCGGAAAAAGGCCACAAAAACGGGTGGGCTATAGCCTTGGGGGGTGGGGCTTGCCACTTCGTCCGCCGGACTCGGAATGCCGAGAGACTTTGCGAGGGGCTCTGTGTGCCAAACTTAGGCCGCAGGCAAAGCCGCGCCCAAAAATAACTGCCCGAAGGCCGGGGCGCCACGTTCGTCCAGCGGAAAAAGGCCACAAAAACGGGTGGGCTATAGCCTTGGGGGGTGGGGCTGGCCAACTTCGTCCGCCGGACTCGGAATGCCGCGAGACTTTGGGAGGGGCCTCCATGTGCCAAACATAGGCCGCGGGCAAAGCCGCGCCCACAAATAATGGCCCGAAGGCCGGGGCGCCAGGTTCGTCCAGCGCAAAAAGGCCACAAAAACGGATGGGCTATAGCCTTGGAGGGTGGGGCTGGCCAACTTCGTCCGCCGGACTCGGAATGCCGCGAGACTTTGCGAGGGGCTTCCATGTGCCAAACATAGGCCACGGGCAAACGTACACCCACAAATAACCGCCCGAAGGTCGGGGTGCCAGGTTCGTCCAGCGCAAAAAGGGCACAAAAACGGGTGGGCTATAGCCTTGGGGGGTGGGGCAGGCCAACTTCGTCCACCGGACTCGGAATGCCACGAGACTTTGCGATCGGCATCCGTGTGCCAAACATAGGCCATGGGCAAAGCCACGCCCAAAAATAACAGCCCGAAGACCGGGGCGCCAAGTTCGTCCAGCGGAAAAAGGCCACAAAAACGGGTGGGATATAGCCTTGGGGGGTGGGGCTGGCCAACTTCGTCCACCGGACTCGGAATGCCGTGAGACTTTGCGAGGGGCCTACGTGTGCCAAAAATAGGCCGCGGCCAAAGCCGCGCCCAAAAATAACCGCCCGAAGGCAGGAGAGCCAAGTTCGTCCAGCGCAAAAAGGCCACAAAAACGGGTGGGCTATAGCCTTGGGGGGTGGGGCTGGCCAACTTCGTCCTCCGGACTCGGAATGCCGCGAGACTTTATGAGGGGCCTCCGTGTGCCAAAAATAGGCCGTGGCCAAAGCCGCGCCCAAAAATAACCGCCCGAAGACAGGGGAGCCAAGTTCGTCCAGCGCAAAAAGGCCACAAAAACGGGTGGGCTATAGCCTTGGGGGGTGGGGCTGGCCAACTTCGTCCGCCGGACTCGGAATGCCGCGAGACTTTGCAAGGCACCTCCGTGTGCCAATAATAGGCCGCGGACAAAGCCGCGCCCAAAAATAACGGCCCGAAGGCGGGGGCGCCAAGTTCGTCGAGCGCAAAACGTCCACAAAAACGGGTGGGCTATAGCCTTGGGGGGTGGGGCTGGCCAACTTCGTCCGCCGGACTCGGAATGCCGCGAGACTTTACGAGGGGCCTCCGTGTGCCAAAAATAGGCCGTGGACAAAGCCGCACCCAAAAAATAACCACCCAAAGGCCGGGGCGCCAAGTTCGTCCAGCGCAAAAAAGCCACAAAAACGGGTGGGCTATAGCCTTGGGGGGTGGGGCTGGCCCACTTCGTCCGCCGGACTCGGAATGCCGAGAGACTTTGCGAGGGACCTCCGTGTGCCAAAAATAGGCCGCGGGCAAAGCCGCACCGAAAAATAACCGCCCGAAGGCCGGGGCGCCAAGTTCGTCCAGCGGAAAAAGGCCACAAAAACGGGTGGGCTATAGCCTTGGGGGGTGGGGCTGGCCCACATCGTCCGCCGGACTCGGAATGCCGCGAGACTTTGCGAGGGGCCTCCGTGTGCCAAACATAGGCCACGGGCAAAACCGCGCCAAAAAATAACCGTTCGATGGCCGGGGCGCCAAGTTCGTCCAGCGGAAAAAGGCCACAAAAACGGGTGGGCTATACCCTTGGGGGGTGGGGCTGGCCAACTTCATCCGCCGGACTCGAACTGCCGCGAAACTTTGCGAGGGGCCTCCGTGTGCCAAAAATAGGCCGCGGGCAAAGCCGCGCCCAAAAATAACCACCCGAAGGCCGGGGCGCCAAGTTCGTCCAGCGCAAAAAGGCCACAAAAACGGGTGGGCTATAGCCTTGGGGGGTGGGGCTGGCCAACTTCATCCGCCGGACTCGAACTGCCGTGAAACTTTGCGAGGGGCCTCCGTGTGCCAAAAATAGGCCGCAGGTAAAGCCGCGCCCAAAAATAACCGCCCGAAGGCCGGGGCGCCAAGTTCGTCCAGCGGAAAAAGGCCACAAAAACGGGTGGGATATAGCCTTGGGGGGTGGGGCTGGCCAACTTCGTCCACCGGACTCGGAATGCCGCGAGACTTTGCGAGGGGCCTCCGTGTGCCAAAAATAGGCCGCGGCCAAAGCCGCGCCCAAAAATAACCGCCCGAAGGCAGGGGAGCCAAGTTCGTCCAGCGCAAAAAGGCCACAAAAACGGGTGGGCTATAGCCTTGGGGGGTGGGGCTGGCCAACTTCGTCCGCCGGACTCGGAATGCCGCGAGACTTTGTGAGGGCCCTCCTTCTGCCAAAAATAGGCCGCGGACAAAGCCGCGCCCAAAAATAACCGCCCGAAGGCCGGGGCGCCAAGTTCGTCCAGCGGAAAAAGGCCACAAAAACGGGTGGGCTATAGCCTTGGGGGGTGGCGCTGGCAAACTTCGACTAGGAATGCCGCGAGACTTTGCAAGGGGCGTCCGTGTGCCAAACATAGGCCGCGGGCAAAGCCGCGCCCAAAATTAACTACCCGAAGGCCGGGGCGTCAAGTTCGTCCGGCACAAAAAGGCCACAAAAACGGGTGGGCTATAGCCTAGGGGGGTGGGGCTGGCCAACTTCGGCTGCCGGACTCGGAATGCCGAGAGACTTTACGACGGGCCTCCATGTGCCAAACATAGGACGCGGGCAAAGCCGCGCCCAACAATAACCGCCCGAAGGCCGGGGCGCCAAGTTCGACCAGCGGAAAAACGCCACAAAAACGGTTGCGCTATAGCCTTGGGGGGTGGGGCTGGCCAAATTCGTCCGCCGGACTCGGAATGCCGCGAGACTTTGCGAGGGGCCTCTGTGTGCCAAAAATAGGCCGCGGGCAAAGCCGCACACAAAAATAACCGCCCGAAGGCCGTGGCGCCAAGTTCGTCCAGCGGAAAACGGCCACAAAAACGGGTGGTCTATAGCCTTGGGCGGTGGGGCTGGCCAACTTCGTCCTCCGGACTCGGAATGCCGCGAGACTTTGCGAGGGGCCTCCGTGTGCCAAAAATAGGCCGTGACCAAAGCCGCGCTCAAAAATAACCGCCCGAAGGCAGGGGAGCCAAGTTCGTCCAGCGCAAAAAGGCCACAAAAACGGGTGGGCTATAGCCTTGGGGGGTGGGGCTGGCCAACTTCGTCCGCCGGACTCGGAATGCCGCGAGACTTTGTGAGGGCCCTCCTTGTGCCAAAAATAGGCCGCGGACAAAGCCGCTCCCAAAAATAACCGCCCGAAGGCCGGGGCCCCAAGTTCGTCCAGCGGAAAAAGGCCACAAATACGGGTGGGCTATAGCCTTGGGGGGTGGGGCTGGCCCACTTCGTCCGCCGGACTCGGAATCGCGCGAGACTTTGCAAGGCACCTCCGTGTGCCAAAAATAGACCGCGGGCACAGCCGAGCCGAAAAATAACCGCCCGAAGGCCGGGGCGCCAGGTTCGTCCAGCGGAAAAAGGCCAGAAAAACGGGTGGCTATAGCCTTGGGGGGTGGGGCTGGCCAACTTCGTCCGCCGGACTTGGAATGGCTCGAGACTTTGCGAGGCGCCTCCGTGTGCCCAAAATAGGCCACGGGCACAGCCGCGCCCAAAAATAACCGCCCGAAGGCCGGGGCGCCAGGTTCGTCCAGCGGAAAAAGGCCACAAAAACGGGTGGGCTATAGCCTTGGGGGGTGGGGCTGGCCAACTTCGTCCGCCGGATTCGGAATGGCACGAGACTTTGCGAGGTGCCTCCGTGTGCCAAAAATAGGCTGCGGACACAGCCGCGCCCAAAAATAACCCCCCGAAGGCCGGCGCGCCAAGTTCGTCCAGCGGAAAAAGGCCACAAATACGGGTGGGCTATAGCCTTGGGGGGTGGGGCTGGCCCACTTCTTCCGCCGGACTCGGAATGGCGCGAGACTTGACGAGGCGCCTCTGTGTACCAAAAATAGGCCGCGGGCACAGCCGCGCCCAAAAATAACCGCCCGAAGGCCAGGGCGCCAAGTTCGTCCAGCGGAAAAAGGCCACTAAAACGGGTGGGCTATAGCCTTGGGGGGTGGGGCTGGCCAACTTCGTCCGCCGGACTCGGAATGGCGCGAGACTTTGCGAGGCGCCTCCGTGTGCCAAAAATAGGCCGCGGGCACAGCCGCGCCCAAAAATAACCGCCCGAAGGCCGGGGCCCCAAGTTCGTCCAGCGGAAAAAGGCCACAAATACGGGTGGGCTATAGCCTTGGGGGGTGGGGTTGGCCCACTTCGTCCGCCGGACTCGGAATGGCGCGAGACTTTGCAAGGCACCTCCGTGTGCCAAAAATAGACCGCGGGCACAGCCGAGCCGAAAAATAACCGCCCGAAGGCCGGGGCGCCAAGTTCGTCCAGCGGAAAAAGGCCACAAATACGGGTGGGCTATAGCCTTGGGGGGTGGGGCTGGCCCACTTCGTCCATCGGACTCGGAATGGCGCGAGACTTTGCGAGGTGTCTCCGTGTGCCAAAAATAGGCCGCGGGCACAGCCGCGCCCAAAAATAACCGCCCGAAGGCCGGGACGCCAAGTTCGTCCAGCGGAAAATGGCCACAAAAACGGGTAGGCTATAGCCTTGGGGGGTGGGTTGGCCAACTTCGTCCGCCGGACTCGGAATGGCATGAGACTTTGCGAGGCGCCTCTGTGTGCCAAAAATAGGCTGCAGGCACAGCCGCGCCCAAAAATAACCGCGCGAAGGCCGGGGCGCCAAGTTCGTCCAGCGGAAAAAGGCCACAAATACGGGTGGGCTATAGCCTTGGGGGGTGGGGCTGGCCAACTTCATCTGCTGGACTCGGAATGGCGCGAGACTTTGCGAGGCGCCTCCGTGTGCCAAAAATAGGCCGCGGGAACAGCCGCGCCCAACAAAAAAATAGGCCGCGGGCACAGCCGCGCTGAAAAATAACCGCCCAAAGACCGGGGCGCCAAGTTCGTCCAGATGAAAAAGGCCACAAATACGGGTGGGCTATAGCCTTGGGGGGTGGGGCTGGCCAACTTCGTCCGCCGGACTCGGAATGGCGTGAGACGTTACGAGGGGCCTCCGTGTGCTAAAAATAGGCCGCGGGCACAGCCGCGCCCAAAAATAACCGCCCGAAGGCCGGGGTGCCAAGTTCGTCCAGCGGAAAAAGGCCACTAAAACGGGTGGGCTATAGCCTTGGGGGGTGGGGCTGGCCCACTTCGTCCGCCGGACTCGGAATGGCACGAGACTTTGCGAGGTGTATCCGTGTGCCAAAAATAGGCCGCGGGCACAGCCGCGCCCAAAAATAACCGCCCGAAGGCCGGGACGCCAAGTTCGTCCAGCGGAAAATGGCCACAAAAACGGGTGGGCTATAGCCTTGGGGGGTGGGGTTGGCCAACTTCATCCGCCGGACTCGGAATGGCACGAGACTTTGCGAGGCGCCTCTGTGTGCCAAAAATAGGCTGCAGGCACAGCCGCGCCCAAAAATAACCGCGCGAAGGCCGGGGCGCCAAGTTCGTCCAGCGGAAAAAGGCCACAAATACGGGTGGGCTATAGCCTTGGGGGGTGGGGCTGGCCAACTTCATCCGCTGGACTCGGAATGGCGCGAGACTTTGCGAGGCGCCTCCGTGTGCCAAAAATAGGCCGCGGGAACAGCCGCGCCCAACAAAAAAATAGGCCGCGGGCACAGCCTCGCCAAAAATAACCGCCCAAAGACCGGGGCGCCAAGTTCGTCCAGCGGAAAAAGGCCACAAATACGGGTGGGCTATAGCCTTGGGGGGTGGGGCTGGCCAACTTCGTCCGCCGGACTCGGAATGGCGCGAGACTTTACGAGGGGCCTCCGTGTGCCAAAAATAGGCCGCGGGCACAGCCGCGCCCAAAAATAACCGCCCGAAGGCCGGGGCTCCAAGTTCGTCCAGCGGAAAAAGGCCACTAAAACGGGTGGGCTATAGCCTTGGGGGGTGGGGCTGGCCAACTTCGTCCGCCGGACTCGGAATGGCGCGAGCCTTTGTGAGGCGCCTCCTTGTGCCAAAAATAGGCCGCGGGCACAGCCGCGCCCAAAAATAACCGCCCGAAGGCCGGGGCGCCAAGTTCGTCCAGCGGAAAAAGGCCAAAAATACGGGTGGGCTATAGCCTTGGGGGGTGGGGCTGGCCAACTTCGTCCGCCGGACTCGGAATGGCGCGAGAGTTTACGAGGCGCCTCCGTGTGCCAAAAATAGGCAGCGGGCACAGCCGCGCCCAAAAATAATCGCCCGAAGGCCGGGGCGCAGAGTTCGTCCAGCGGAAAAAGGCCACAAAAATGGGTGGGCTATTGCCTTGGGTGGTGGGGCTGGGCAACTTTGTCCGCCGGACTCGGAATGGCGCGAGACTTTGCGAGGCACCTCCGTGTGCCAAAAATAGGCCGCGGGCACACCCACGCCCAAAAATAACCGCCGGAAGGCCGGGGCGCCAAGTTCGTCCAGCGGAAAAAGGCCACAAAAACGGGTGGGCTATAGCCTTGGGGGGTGGGGCTGGCCAAATTCGTCTGCCGGACTCGGAATGGCGCGAGACTTTGTTGGCGCCTCCGTGTCCCAAAAATAGGCCGTGGGCACAGCCGCGCCCAAAAATAACCCCCCGAAGGCCGGGGCGCCAAGTTCGTCCAGCGGAAAAAGGCCACAAAAACGGGTGGGCTATAGCCTTGGGGGGTGGGGCTGGCCAACTTCGTCCGCCGGACTCGGAATGGTGCGAGACCTTGCGAGGCGCCTCCGTGTGCCAAAAATAGGCCGCGGGCACAGCCGCGCCCAAAAATAACCGCCCGAAGGCCGGGGCGCCAAGTTCGTCCAGCGGAAAAAGGCCACAAAAACGGGTGGGCTATAGCCTTGGGGGGTGGGGCTGGCCAACTTCCTCCGCCGGACTCGGAAGGGCGTGAGACTTTGCGAGACGCCTCCGTGTGCCAAAAATAGGCTGCGGACACGGCCGCGCCCAAAAATAACCACCCGAAGGCCGGGGCGCCAAGTTCGTCCAGCAGAAAAAGGCCACAAAAACGGGTGGGCTATAGCCTTGGGTGGTGGGGCTGGCCAACTTCGTCCGCCGAAATCGGAATGGTGCGAAACTTTGCGAGGTGCATCCGTGTGCCAAAAATAGGCCGCGGGCACAGCCGCGCCCAAAAATAACTGCCCGAAGGCCGGGGCGCATAGTTCGTCCAGCGGAAAAAGGCCACAAAAATGGGTGGGCTATAGTCTTGGGGGGTGGGGCTGGCCAACTTCGTCTGCCGGACTCGGAATGGCGCGAGACTTTGCGAGGCGTCTCCGTGTGCCAAAAATAGGCCGCGGCCACAGCCGCGCCCAAAAATAACCGCCCGAAGGCCGGGGCGCCAAGTTCGTCCAGCGGAAAAAGGCCACAAATACGGTTGGCCTATATCCTTGGGGGGTGGGGCTGGCCAACTTCGTCCGCTGGACTCGGAATGGCGCGAGACTTTGCGAGGCGCCTCCGTGTGCCAAAAATAGGCCGCGGGAACAGCCGCGCCCAACAAAAAAATAGGCCGCGGGCACAGCTGCGCCCAAAATTAACCGCCCAAAGACCGGGGCGCCAAGTTCGTCCAGCGGAAAAAGGCCACAAATACGGGTGGGCTATAGCCTTGGGGGGTGGGGCCGGCCGACTTCGTCCGCCGGACTCGGAATGGCGCGAGACTTTACGAGGCACCTCCGTGTGCCAAAAATAGGCCGGGGTCACAGCCGCGCCAAAAAATAACCGCCCGAAGGCCGGGGCGCCAAGTTCGTCCAGCGGAAAAAGGCCACAAAAACGGGTCGGCTGTAGCGTTGGGGGGTGGGGCTGGCCAACTTCGTCCGCCGGGCTCGGAATGCTGCGAGACTTTGCGAGGTGCCTCCTTGAGCCAAACTTAGGCCGCAGACACAGCCGCGCCCAAAAATAACCACACGAAGGCCGGGGCGCCAAGTTCGTCCAGCGGAAAAAGGCCACAAATACGGGTGGGCTATAGCCTTGGGGGGTGGGGCTGGCCAACTTCGTCCGGCGGAATCGGAATGGCGCGAAACTTTGCGAGGCGCCTCCGTGTGCCAAAAATAGGCCGCGGGAACAGCCGCGTCCAAAAATAACTGCCCGAAGGCCGGGGCGCCAAGTTCGTCCAGCGGAAAAAGGCCACAAAAATGGGTAGGCTATAGCCTTGGGGGGTGGGGCTGGCCGACTTCGTCCGCCGGACTCGGAATGGCGCGAGACTTTGCGAGGTGCCTCCGTGTGCCAAAAATAGGCCACGGACACAGCCGCGCCCAAATTTAACCGCCCGAACGCCGGGGCGTCAAGTTCGTCCAGCGGAAAAAGGCCACAAATACGGGTGGGCTATAGCCTTGGGGGGTGGGGCTGGCCAACTTCGTCCGACGAAATCGGAATGGTGCGAAACTTTGCGAGGTGCCTCCGTGTGCCAAAAATAGGCCGCGGGCACAACCGCGCCCAAAAATAACTGCCCGAAGGCCGGGGCGCATAGTTCGTCCAGCGGAAAAAGGCCACAAAAATGGGTGGGCTATAGTCTTGGGTGGTGGGGCTGGCCAACTTCGTCTGCCGGACTCGGAATGGCACGAGACTTTGCGAGGCTCCTCCGTGCGCCAAAAATAGGCCGCGGGCACAGCCGCTTTCAAAAATAACCGCCCGAAGGCCAGGGCGCCAAGTTCGTCCAGCGGAAAAAGGCCACAAAAAGGGGTGGGCTATAGCCTTGGGTGGTGGGGCTGGCCCACTTCGTCCGCCGGACTCGGAATCGCGCGAGACTTTGCGAGGCACCTCCGTGTGCCAAAAATAGGCCGCGGGCGCAGCCGCGCCCAAAAATGACCGCCCGTAGGCCGGGGCGCCATGTTCGTCCAGCGGAAAAAGGCCACAAAAATGGGTGGGCTATAGCCTTGGGGGGTAAGGCTGGCCAACTTCGTCTGCCGGACTCAGAATGGCGGAAGACTTTGCGAGGTGCCTCCGTGTGCCAAAAATAGGCCGCGGGCGCAGCCGCGCCCAAAAATAACCGCCCGAAGGCCGGGACGCCGAGTTCGTCCAGCGAAAATAGGCCACAAAAACGGGTGGGCTATAGCCTTGGGGGGTGGGACCGGCCCACTTCGTCCGCCGGAATCGGAATGGCGCGAGACTTTGCGAGACGCCTCCGTGTGCCAAAAATAGGCCGCGGGCACAGCCGCGCCAAAAAATAACCGCCCGAAGGCCGGGGCGCCAAGTTCGTCCAGCGGAAAAAGGCCACAAATACGGGTGGGCTATAGCCTTGGGGGGTGGGGCTGGCCGACATCGTCCGCCGGACTCGGAATTGCGCGAGACTTTGCGAGGCACCTCCGTGTGCCAAAAATAGGCCGCGGGCACAGCCGCTTTCAAAAATAACCGCCCGAAGGACAGGGCGCCAAGTTCGTCCAGCGGAAAAAGGCCACAAAAACGGGTGGGCTATAGGCTTGGGGGGTGGTGCTGGCCGACTTCGTCCGCCGGACTCGGAATGGCGCGAGACTTTCCGAGGCACCTCCGTGTGCAAAAAATAGGCCGCGGGCAGAGTCGAGCCAAAAAATGACCAACCGAAGGCCGGGGCGCCAAGTTCGTCCAGCGTAAAAAGGCCACAAAAACGGGTGGGCTATAGGCTTGGGTGGTGGGGCTGGCCAACTTCGTCCGCCGGACTCGGAATTGCGCGAGACTTTGCGAGGCACCTCCGTGTGCCAAAAATAGGCCGATGGCACAGCCGCGCCCAAAAATAACCGCCCGAAGGCCGGGGCGCCAAGTTCGTCCAGCGGAAAAAGGCCACAAAATAGGGTGGGCTATAGCCTTGGGGGATGGGGCCGGCCAACTTCGTCCGCTGGACTCGGAATGGCGCGAGACTTTGCGAGGCGCCTCCGTGTACCAAAAATAGGCCGCGGGCACAGCCGTTACAAAAATAACCACCCGAAGGCCAGGGCGCCAAGTTCGTCCAGCGGAAAAAGGCCACAAATATGGGTGGCCTATAGGCTTGGGGGGTGGGGCTGGCCAACTACGTCCGCCGGACTCGGAATGGCGCGAGACTTTGCGAGACGCCTCCGTGTGCCAAAAATAGGCTGCGGACACAGCCGCGCCCAAAAATAACCGCCCGAAGGCCGGGGCTCCAAGCTCGTCCAGCGTAAAAAGGCCACAAAAACGGGTGGGCTATAGGCTTGGGGGGTGGCGCTGGCCGACTTCGTCCGCCGGACTCGGAATGGCGCGAGACTTTGCGAGGCGCCTCCGTGTGCCAAAAATAGGCCTCAGCCACAGCCGCGCCAAAAACTAACCGCCCGAAGGCCGGGGCGCCAAGTTCATCCAGCGGAAAAAGGCCACAAAAACGGGTGGGCTATAGCCTTGGGGGGTGGGGCCGGCCAACTTCGTCCGCCGGACTCGGAATGGCGCGAGACTTTGCAAGGCGCCTCCGTGTGCCAAAAATAGGCCGCGGGCACAGCCGCGCCCAAAAATAACCGCCCGAAGGCCTGGGCGCCAAGTTCGTCCAGCGGAAAAAGGCCACAAAAACGGTTGGGCTATAGCCTTGGGGGGTGGGGCTGGCCCACTTCGTCCGCCGGGCTTGGAATGCCGCGAGACTTTGCGAGGGGCGTCCGTGTACCAAAAATAGGACGCGGGCAAAGCCGCGCCCAAAAACAACCACCCGAAGGCCGGGGCGCCAAGTTCGTCCAGCGGAAAAAGGCCACAAAAACGGGTGGGCTATAGCATTGGGGGGTGGGGCCGGCCAACTTCGTCCGCCGGACTCGGAATGGGGTGAGACTTTGCGAGGCGCCTCCGTGTGCCAAAAATAGGATGCGGGCACAGCCGCGCCCAAAAATAACCGCCCGAAGGCCGGGGCACCAAGTTCATCCAGCGGAAAAAGTCCACAAAAACGGGTGGGCTATAGCCTTGGGGGGTGGGGCTTGCCAACTTCGTCCGCCGGACTTGGAATGGCGCGAGACTTTTCGAAGCGCCTCCGTGTGCCAAAAATAGGCCGCGGGCACAGCCACGCCCAAAAATAACCGCCCGAAGGCCGGGGCGCCAAGTTCGTCCAGCGGAAAAAGGCCACAAAAACGGTCGGGCTATAGCCTAGGGGGGTGGGGCTGGCCAACTTCGTCCGCCGGACTCGGAATGGCGCGAGACTTTGCAAGGCGCCTCCGTGTGCCAAAAATAGGCCGCAGCCGCAGCCGCGCCAAAAAATAACCGCCCGAAGGCCGGGGCGCCAAGTTCGTCCAGCGGATAAAGGCCACAAAAACGGGTGGGCTATAGCCTTGGGGGGTGGGGCTGGCCAACTTTGTCCGCCGGACTCGGAATGGCGTGAGACTTTGTGAGCCGCCTCCGTGTGTGAAAAATAGGCCGCGGGCACAGCCGCGCCCAAAAATAACAGCCCGAAGGCCGGGGCGCCAAGTTCGTCCAGCGGAAAAAGGCCACAAATACGGGTGGGCTATAGCCTTGGGGGGTGGGGCTGGCCGACTTCGTCCGCCGGACTCGGAATGGCGAGACTTTGCGAGGCGCCTCCGTGTGCCAAAAATAGAACGCGGGCACAGCCGCGCCCAAAAATAACCACCCGAAGGCCGGGGCGCCAAGTTCGTCCAACGGAAAAAGGCCACAAAAACGGGTGGGCTATAGCCTTGGGGGGTGTGGCTGGCCAACTTCGACCGCCAGAGGCAGAATAGCGCGAGACTTTGCGAGGCGCCTCCGTGTGCCAAAAATAGGCCGCTGCCACAGCCGCGCCCAAAAATAACAACCCGAAGGCCGTGGCGCCAAGTTCGTCCAGCGGAAAAATGCCACAAAAACGGGTGGGCTATAGCCTTGGGGGGTGGGGCTGGCCAACTTCGTCCGCCGGACTCGGAATGGCGTGAGACTTTGCGAGACGCCTCCGTGTGCCAAAAATAGGCCGCGGGCCCAGCCGAGCCCAAAAATAACCGCCCGAAGGCCGGGGCGCCAAGTTCGTCCAGCGGAAAAATGCCACAAAAACGGGTGGGCTATAGCCTTGGGGGGTGGGGCTGGCCGACTTCGTCCGCCGGACTCGGAATGGCGCGAGACTTTGTGAGGCGCCTCCGTGTACCAAAAATAGGCCGCGGGCACAGCCTCGCCCAAAAATAACAGCCCGAAGGCCGTGGCGCCAAGTTTGTCCAGCGGAAAAATGCCACAAAAACGGGTGGGCTATAGCCTTGGGGGGTGGGGCTGGCCAACTTCGTCCGCCTGACTCGCAATGGCGTGAGACTTTGCGAGGTGCCTCCGTGCGCCAAAAATAGGCCGCGCGCACAGCCGCGCCCAAAAATAACCGCCCGAAGGCCGGGGCGCCAAGTTCGTCCAGCGGAAAAATGCCACAAAAACGGGTGGGCTATAGCCTTGGGGGGTGGGGCTGGCCGACTTCGTCTGCCAGACTCGGAATGGCGCGAGACTTTGTGAGGCGCCTCCGTGTACCAAAAATAGGCCGCGGGCACAGCCGCGCCCAAAAATAACAGCCCGAAGGCCGTGGCGCCCAGTTCGTCCAGCGGAAAAATGCCACAAAAACGGGTGGGCTATAGCCTTGGGGGGTGGGGCTGGCCAACTTCGTCCGCCGGACTCGGAATGGCGCGAGACTTTACGAGGTGCCTCCGTGTGCCAAAAATAGGACGCGGGCACAGCCGTGACCAAAAATAACCGCCCGAAGGCCGGAGCGCCAAGTTCGTCGAGCGGAAAAAGGCCACAAATACGGGTGGGCTATAGCCTTGGGGGGTGGGGCTGGCCAACTTCGTCTGCCAGACTCGGAATGGTGTGAGACTTGGCAAGGCGCCTCCGTGTGCCAAAAATAGGCCGCGGACACAGCCGCGCCCAAAAATAACCGCCCGAAGGCCGGGGCGCCAAGTTCGTCCAGCGGAAAAAGGCCACAAAAACGGGTGGGCTATAGCATTGGGGGGTGGGGCTGGCCAACATCGTCCGCCGGACTCGGAATGGCGCGAGACTTTGCGAGGCGCCTCCGTGTGCCAAAAATAGGACGCGGGCACAGCCGCGCCCAAAAATAACCGCCCGAAGTCCGGGGCGCCAAGTTCGTCCTGCGGAAAAAGGCCACAAAAACGGGTGGGCTATAGCCTTGGGGGGTGGGGCCGGCCAACTTCGTCCGCCGGACTCAGAATTGCGCGAGACTTTTCGAAGCGCCTCCGTGTGCCAAAAATAGGCCGCGGACACAGCCGCGCCCAAAAATAACCGCCCGAAGGCCGGGGCGCCAGGTTCGTCCAGCGGAAAAAGGCCACAAATACGGGTGGGGGATAGCCTTGGGGGGTGGGGCTGGCCAACTCCGTACGCCGGGCTCGGAATGGCGCGAGACTTTGCGAGCCGCCTCCGTGTGCCAAAAATAGGCCGTGAGCACAGCCGCGCCCAAAAATAACCGCCCGACAGCCGGGGCGCCAAGTTCGTCCAGCGGAAAAAGGCCACAAAAACGGGTGGGCTATAGCCTTGGGGGGTGGGGCTGGCCAACTTCGTCCGCCGGACTCGGAATGGCGCGAGACTTTGCAAGGCGCCTCCGTGTGCCAAAAATAGGCCGCGGGCACAGCCGCGCCCAAAAATAACCGCCCGAAGGCCCGGGCGCCAAGTTCGTCCAGCGGAAAAAGGCCACAAAAACGGTTGGGCTATAGCCTTGGGGGGTGGGGCTGGCCCACTTCGTCCGCCGGGCTTGGAATGCCGCGAGACTTTGCGAGGGGCGTCCGTGTGCCAAAAATAGGACGCGGGCAAAGCCGCGCCCAAAAACAACCACCCGAAGGCCGGGGCGCCAAGTTCGTCCAGCGGAAAAAGGCCACAAAAACGGGTGGGCTATAGCCTTGGGGGGTGGGGCCGGCCAACTTCGTCCGCCGGACTCGGAATGGGGCAAGACCTTGCGAGGCACCTCCGTTTGCAAAAATAGGCCGCGGGCACAGACGCGCCCAAAAATAACCACCCGAAGGCCGGCGCGCCAAATTCGTCCAGCGGAAAAAGGCCACAAAAATGGGTGGGCTATAGCCTTGGGGGGTGGGGATGGCCAACTTCGTCCGCCGGACTCAGAATGGCGCGAGACTTTGCGAGGAACCTAGGTGTGCCAAAAATAGGCCGCGGGCACAGACGCGCCCAAAAATAACCGCCCGAAGGCTGGCTCGCCGAGTTCGTCCAGCGGAAAAAGGGCCACAAAAACGGGTGGGCTATAGCCTTGGGGGGTGGGGCGGGCCAACTTCGTCCGCCGGACTCGGAAAGGCACGAGACTTTGTGAGGCGCATCCGTGTGCCAAAAATAAGCCGCGGGCACAGCCGCGCCCAAAAATAACCGCCCGAAGGCCGGGGCGCCAAGTTCGTCCAGCGGAAAAAGGCCACAAAAACGGGTGGGCTATAGCCTTAGGGGGTGGGGCTGGCCAACTTCGTCCGCCGGACTGGGAATGGCGCGAGACTTTACGAGGCGCCTCCGTGTGCCAAAAATAGGTCGCGGGCACAACCGCGCCCAAAAATTACGGCCCGAAGGCCGGGGCGCCAAGTTCATCCCGCGGAAAAAGGCCACAAAAACGGGTGGGCTATAGCCTTGGGGGGTGGGGCTGGCCGACTTCGTCCGCCGGACTCGGAATGGCGCGAGAATTTGTGAGGCGCCTCCGTGTACCAAAAATAGGCAGCGGGCACAGCCGCGCCCAAAAATAACAGCCCGAAGGCCGTGGCGCCAAGTTCGTCCAGCGGAAAAAGGCCACAAAAACGGGTGGGCTATAGCCTTGGGGGGTGGGGCTGGCCAACTTCGTCCGCCGGACTCGGAATGGCGCAAGACTTTGCGAGGTGCCTCCGTGTGCCAAAAATAGGACGCGGTCACAGCCGCGACCAAAAATAACCGCCCGAAGGCCGGGGCGCCAAGTTCGTCCAGCGGAAAAAGGCCACAAATACGGGTGGGCTATAGCCTTGGGGGGTGGGGCTGGCCAACTTCGTCTGCCGGACTCGGAATGGTGTGAGACTTGGCAAATCGCCTCCGTGTGCCAAAAATAGGGCGCGGACACAGCCGCGCCCAAAAATAACCGCCCGAAGGCCGGGGCGCCAAGTTCGTCCAGCGGAAAAAGGCCACAAAAACGGGTGGGCTATAGCATTGGGGGGTGGGGCTGGCCAACATCGTCCGCCGGACTCGGAATGGCGCGAGACTTTGCGAGGCGCCTCCGTGTGCCAAAAATAGGCCGCGGGCACAGCCGGGCCCAAAAATAACCGCCCGAAGCCCGGGGCGCCAAGTTCGTCCAGCGGAAAATGGCCACAAAAACGGGTGGGCTATAGCCTTTGGGGGTGGGGATGGCCAACTTCGTCCGCCGGATTCAGAATGGCGCGAGACTTTGCGAGGCGCCTAGGTGTGCCAAAAATAGGCCGCGGGCACAGCCGCGCCAAAAAATAACCGCCCGAAGGCCGGGGCGCCAAGTTCGTCCACCGGAAAAAGGCCACAAAAACGGGTGGGCTATAGCCTTGGGGGGTGGGGCTGGCCCACTTCGTCCGCCGGACTCGGAATGGCGCGAGACGTTGCGAGGCGCCTCCGTGTGCCAAAACATTGGCCGCGAGCACAGCCGCGCCCAAAAATAACCTCCCGACAGCCGGGGCGCCAAGTTCGTCCAGCGGAAAAAGGCCACAAAAACGGGTGGGCTATAGCCTTGGGGGGTGGGGCCGGCCCACTTCGTCCGCCGGACTCGGAATGGCGCAAGACTTTGCGAGGCACCTCCGTTTGCAAAAATAGGCCGCGGGCACAGACGCGCCCGAAAATAACCACCCGAAGGCCGGGGCGCCAAGTTCGTCCAGCGGAAAAAGGCCACAAAAGTGGGTGGGCTATAGCCTTGGGGGGTGGGGATGGCCAACTTCGTCCGCCGGACTCGGAATGGCGCAAGACTTTGCGAGGCACCTCCATTTGCAAAAATAGGCCGCGGGCACAGACGCGCCCGAAAATAACCACCCGAAGGCCGGGGCGCCAAGTTCGTCCAGCGGAAAAAGGCCACAAAAATGGGTGGGCTATAGCCTTGGGGGGGTGGGGATGGCCAACTTCGTCCGCCGGATTCAGAATGGCGCGAGACTTTGCGAGGCACCTAGGTGTGCCAAAAATAGGCCGCGGGCACATCCGCGCCCAAAAATAACCGCCCAAAGCCCGGGGCGCCAAGTTCGTCCAACGGAAAAAGTCCACAAAAACGGGTGGGCTATAGCCTTGGGGGGTGGGGCTGGCCAACTTCGTCCGCCGGACTCGGAATGGCGCGAGACTCTGTGAGGCGCCTCCGTGTGCCAAAAATAGGCCGCGGACACAGCCGCGCCCAAAAATAACCTCCCGAAGGCCGGGGCGCCAAGTTCGTCCAGCGGAAAAAGGCCACAAAAACGGGTGGGCTATAGCCTTGGGGGGTGGGGCAGGCCAACTTCGTCTGCCGGACTCAGAATGGCGCGAGACTTTGTGAGGCACCTCCGTGTACCAAAAATAGGCCGCGGACACAGCCGCGTCCAAAAATAACCGCCCGAAGGCCGGGGCGCCAAGTTCGTCCAGCGGAAAAAGGCCACAAAAACGGGTGGGCTATAGCCTTGGGGGGTGGGGCTGGCCGACTTCGTCCGCCGGACTCGGAATGGCGCGAGACTCTGCGAGGCGCCTCCGTGTGCCAAAAATAGGCCGCGGACACAGCTGCGCCCAAAAATAACCACCCGAAGGCCGGGGCGCCAAGTTCGTCCAGCGGAAAAAGGCCACAAAAATGGGTGGGCTATAGCCTTGGGGGGGTGGGGATGGCCAACTTCGTCCGCCGGATTCAGAATGGCGCGAGACTTTGCGAGGCACCTAGGTGTGCCAAAAATAGGCCGCGGGCACAGCCGCGCCCAAAAATAACCGCCCGAAGCCCGGGGCGCCAAGTTCGTCCAGCGGAAAAAGGCCACAAAAACGGTCGGGCTATAGCCTTGGGGGGTGGGGCTGGCCAACTTCGTCCGCCGGACTCAGAATGGCGCGAGACTTTGAGAGGCGCCTCCGTGTACCAAAAATAGGCCGCGGGCACAGCCGCGTCCAAAAATAACCACCCGAAGGCCGGTGCGCCCTGTTTGTCCACCGGAAAAAGGCCACAAAAACGGGTGGGCTATAGCCTTGGGGGGTGGGGCTGGCCAACTTCGTCTGCCGGACTCAGAATGGCGCGAGACTTTGTGAGGCACCTCCGTGTACCAAAAATAGGCCGCGGGCACAAACGCGCCCAAAAATAACCACCCGAAGGCCGGGGCGCCACTCGTCCAGCGGAAAATGGCCACTAAAACGGGTGGGCTATAGCCTTGGGGGGGGGGCTGGCCAACTTCGTCCGCCGGACTTGGAATGGCGCGAGACTTTGCGAGGCGCCTCCGTGTACCAAAAATAGGCCGCGGACACAGCTGCGCCCAAAAATAACTGCACGAAGGCCGGGGCGCCAAGTTCGTCCAGCGGAAAAAGGCCACAAAAACGGGTGGGCTATAGCCTTGGGGGGTGGGGCTGGCCGACTTCGTCCGCCGGACTCGGAATGGCGCGAGACTTTGTGAGGCGCCTCCGTGTGCCAAAAATAGGACGCGGGCACAACCGCGCCCAAAAATAACCGCCCGAAGGCCGGGGCGCCAAGTTCGTCCAACGGAAAAAGTCCACAAAAACGGGTGGGCTATAGCCTTGGGGGGTGGGGCTGGCCAACTTCGTCCGCTGGACTCGGAATGGCGCGAGACTTGGCGAGGCACCTCCGTGTGCCAAAAATAGGCCGCGGGCACAGCCGCGCCCAAAAATAACTGCCTGAAGGCCGGGGCGCCAAGTTCGTCCAGCGGGAAAAGGCCACAAAAACGGGTGGGCCATAGCCTTGGGGGGTGGGGCTGGCCAACTTCATCCGCCGGACTCGGAATGGCGCGAGACTTTGCGAGGCGCCTCCGTGTGCCGAAAATACGTCGAGGACACAACCGCGCCCAAAAATAACCACCCGAAGGCCGGGGCGCCAAGTTCGTCCAGTGCAAAAAGGCCACAAATACGGGTGGGCTATAGCCTTGGGGGGTGGGGCGCCAAGTTCGTCCGCTGGACTCGGAATTGCGCGAGACTTTTCGAGGCACCTCCGTGTTCCCAAAATAGGCCGCGGACACAGCCACGCCCAAAAATATCCGCCCGAAGGCCGGGGCGCCAACTTAGTCCAGCGGAAAAAGGCCACAAAAACGGGTGGGCTATAGCCTTGGGGGGTGGGGCTGGCCAACTTCGTCCGCCGGACTCGGAATGGCGCGAGACTCTGCGAGGCGCCTCCGTCTGCCAAAAATAGGCCGCGGGCACAGCCGCGCCCAAAAATAACCACCCGAAGGCCGGGGCGCCAACTTAGTCCAGCGGAAAAAGGCCACAAAAACGGGTGGGCTATAGCCTTGGGGGGTGGGGCTGGCCAACTTCGTCCGCCGGACTCGGAATGGCGCGAGACTCTGCGAGGCGCCTCCGTCTGCCAAAAATAGGCCGCGGGCACAGCCGCGCCCAAAAATAACCACCCGAAGGCCGGGGCGCCAAGTTCGTACAGCGGAAAAAGGCCACAAAAACGGGTGGGCTATAGCCTTGGAGGGTGGGGCTGGCCAACTTCGTCCGCCGGACTCGGAATGGTGCGAGAGTTTGCAAGGCACTTCCGTTTGCAAAATTAGGCCGCGGGCACAGACGCGCCCAAAAATAACCACCCAAAGGCCGCGGCGCCAAGTTCGTCCAGCGGAAATAGGCCAGAAAAATGGGTGGGCTATAGCCTTGGGGGGTGGGGCTGGCCAACTTCGTCCGCCGGTCTCGGAATGGCGCGAGACTTTGCGAGGCACCTCTGTGTGTCAAAAATAAGCCACGGGTTCAGCCGCGCCCAAAAATAACCACCCGAAGGCGGGGGCGCGAAGTTCGTCCAGCAGAAAAAGGCCACAAAAACGGTGGGCTATAGCCTTGGGGGGTGGGCCTGGCCAACTTCGTCCGCCGGACTCGGAATGGCGCGAGACTTTGCCAGGCACCTCCGTGTGCCAAAAATAGGCCGCGGGCACAGCCACGCCCAAAAATAACCGCCCGGAGGCCGGGGCGCCGAGTTCGTCCAGCGGAAAAAGGCCACAAATACGGGTGGGCTATAGCCTTGGGGGGTGGGGCTGGCCAACTTCGTCCGCCGGACTCGGAATGGCCCGAGACTTTGCGAGGCGCCTCCGTGTGCCAAAAATTGGCCGCGGGCAATGCCGCGCCAAGAAATAACCACCCGAAGGCCGGGGCGCCAAGTTCGTCCAGCGGAAAAAGGCCACAAATACGGGTGGGCTATAGGCTTGGGGGGTGGGCTATAGGCTTGGGGGGTGGGCCTGGCCCACTTCGTCCGCCGGACTCGGAATGGCTCGAGACTTTGCCAGGCACCTCCGTGTGCCAAAAATAGGCCGCGGGCACAGCCACGCCCAAAAATAACCGCCCGGAGGCCGGGGCGCCGAGTTCGTCCAGCGGAAAAAGGCCACAAATACGGGTGGGCTATAGCCTTGGGGGGTGGGGCTGGGCAACTTCGTCCGCCGGACTCGGAATGGCGCGAGACTTTGCGAGGCGCCTCCGTGTCCTAAAAATAAGCCGCGGGCACAGCCGGGCCCAAAAATTACCACGCGAAGGCCGGGGCGCCAAGTTCGTCCAGCGGAAAAAGGACACAAATACGGGTATGCTATAGACTTGGGGGGTGGGGCTGGCCAACTTCGTCCGCCGGACTCGGAATGGCGCGAGACTTTCTGATGTGCCTCTGTGTGCCAAAAATAGGCCGTGGCCACAGCCAACCCCAAAAATAACCGCCCGAAGGCCGGGGCGCCAAGTTCGTCCGGCGGAAAAAGGCCACAAAAACGGGTGGGCTATAGCCTTGGGGGGTGGGGCTGGCCAACTTCGTCCGCCGGACTCGGAATGGCGAGAGACTTTGCGAGGCACCTCCTTGCGCCAAAAATAAGCCGCGGGCACAGCCGCGCCCAAAAATAACCGCCCGAAGGCCGGGGCGCCAAGTTCGTCCAGCGGAAAAAGGCCACAAAAACGGGTGGGCTATAGCTTGGGGGGTGGGCCTGGCCAACTTCGTCCGCCGGACTCGGAATGGCGCGAGACTTTGCCAGGCACCTCCGTGTGCCAAAAATAGGCCGCGGGGACAGCCATGCCCAAAAATAACCGCCCGGAGGCCGGGGCGCCGAGTTCGTCCAGCGGAAAAAGGCCACAAATACGGGTGGGCTATAGCCTTGGGGGGTGGGGTGGCCAACTTCGTCCGCCGGACTCGGAATGGCCCGAGACTTTGCGAGGCGCCTCCGTGTGCCAAAAATAGGCCGCGGGCACTGCCGCGCCAAGAAATAACCGCCCGAAGGCCGGGGCGCCAAGTTCGTCCAGCGGAAAAAGGCCACAAATACGGGTGGGCTATAGGCTTGGGGGGTGGGGCTGGCCAACTTCGTCCGCCGGATTTGGAATGGCGCTAGACTTTGCGAGGCGTCTCCGTGTGCCAAAAATAGGCCGCGGGCACAACCGCGCCCAAAAATAACCACCCGAAGGCCGGGGCATGTAGTTTGTCCAGCAGAAAAAGGCCACAAAAACGGGTGGGCTATAGCCTTGGGGGGTGGGGCTGGCCAACTTCGTCCGACGGATTCGGAATGGCGCGAGACTTTGCGAGGCACCTCCGTGTCCTAAAAATAAGCCGCGGGCACAGCCGGGCCCAAAAATTACCACGCGAAGACCGGGGCGCCAAGTTCGTCCAGCGGAAAAAGGACACAAATACGGGTATGCTATAGACTTGGGGGGTGGGGCTGGCCAACTTCGTCCGCCGGACTCGGAATGGCGCGACACTTTCTGATGTGCCTCTGTGTGCCAAAAATAGGCCGTGGCCACAGCCAAGCCCAAAAATAACCGCCCGAAGGCCGGGGCGCCAAGTTCGTCCGGCGGAAAAAGGCCACAAAAACGGGTGGGCTATAGCCTTGGGGGGTGGGGCTGGCCAACTTCGTCCGCCGGACTCAGAATGGCGAGAGACTTTGCGAGGCGCCTCCGTGTGCCAAAAATAAGCCGCGGGCACAGCCGCTCCCAAAAATAACCGCCCGAAGGCCGGGGCGCCAAGTTCGTCCAGCGGAAAAAGGCCACAAAAACGGGTGGGCTATAGCTTGGGGGGTGGGCCTGGCCCACTTCGTCCGCCGGACTCGGAATGGGGCGAGAATTTGCTAGGCGCCTCCGTGTGCCAAAAATAGGCCGCGGGCACAGCCGCGCCCAAAAATAACTGCCCGGAGGCCGGGGCGCCAAGTTCGTCCTGCGGAAAAAGGCCACAAAAACGGGTGGGCTATAGCCTTGGGGGGTGGGGCTGGCCAACTTCGTCCGCCGGACTCGGAATGGCGCGAGACTTTACGAGGCGCCTCTGTGTGCCAATAATAGGCCGCGGGCACAGCCGCGGCAAAAAATAACCGCCCGAAGGCTGGGGCGCCAACTTCGTCCAGTGGAAAAAGGCCAAAAAAACGGGCGGGTAGCCTTGGGGGGTAGGGCTGGCCAACTTCGTCCGCTGGATTCGGAATGGCGCGAGACATTGGGAGGCGTCTCCGTGTGCCAAAAATAGTCCGTGGCCACAGCCGCGCCCAAAAATAACCACCCGAAGGCCGGGGCGCCAAGTTCGTCCAGCGGAAAAAGGCCACAAAAACGGGTGGGCTATAGCCTTGGGGGGTGGGGCTGGCCAACTTCGTCCGCCGGACTCGGAATGGCGAGAGACTTTGCGAGGCACCTCCGTGTGACAAAAATAAGCCGCGGGCACAGCCGGGCCCAAAAATAACCGCCCGAAGGCCGGGGCGCCAAGTTCATCCAGTGGAAAAAGGCCACAAATACGGGTGGGCTATAGCCTTGGGAGGTGGGGTTGGCCAACTTCGTCCGCCGGACTCGGAATGGCGCGAGCCTTTCCGAGACGCCTCCATGTGCCAAAAATAGGCCGCGGGCACAGCCGCACCCAAAAATAACCGCCCGTAGGCTGGGGCACCAAGTTCGTCCAGCGGAAAAAGGCCACAAAAACGGGTGGGCTATAGGCTTGGGGGGTGGGGCAGGCCAACTTCGTCCGCCGGACTCGGAATGGCGAGAGACTTTGCGAGGCGCCTCCGGGTGCTAAAAATAGGCCGCGGACACAGCCGCACCCAAAAATAACCGCCCGAAGGCTGGGGCACCAAGTTCGTCCAGCGGAAAAAGGCCACAAAAACGGGTGGGCTATAGCCTTGGGCGGTGGGGCTGGCCAACTTCGTCCGCCGGACTCGGAATGGCGCGACCCTTTGCGAGGCGCCTCCTTGTGCCAAAAATAGGCCGCGGGCACAGACGCTCCCAAAAATAACCGCCCGAAGGCCGGGGCGCCAAGTTCGTCCAGCGGAAAAAGGCCACAAATACGGGTGGGCTATAGGCTTGGGGGGTGGGGCTGACCAACTTCGTCCGCCGGACTCGGAATGGCGCTAGACTTTCTGATGTGCCTCCGTGTGCCAAAAACAGGCCGCGGCCACAGCCGAGCCCAAAAATAACCGCCCGAAGGCCGGGGCGTCAAGTTCTTCCAGCGGAAAAAGGCCACAAAAACGGGTGGGCTATAGCCTTTGGGGGTGGGGCTGGCCAACTTCGTCCGCCGGACTCGGAATGGCGCGAGACTTTGCGAGGCGCCTCCGTGTGCCAAAAATAGGCCGCAGGCACAGCCCCACCCAAAAATAACCGCCCGAAGGCCGGGGCGCCAAGTTCGTCCAGCGGAAAAAGTCCACAAATACGGGTGGGCTATAGCCTTGGGGGGTGGGGCGGGCCAACTTCGTCCGCCGGACTCGGAATGGCGCGAGACTTTGTGAGGCGCCTCCGTGTGCCAAAAATTGGCCGTGGGCACAGCCGTACCCAAAAATAACCGCCCGAAGGCCGGGGCGCCAAGTTCGTCTAGCGGAAAAAGGCCACAAAAACGGGTGGGCTATAGCCTTGGGGGGTGGGGCTGGCCAACTTCGTCCGCCGGACTCGGAATGGCGAGAGACTTTGTGAGGCGCCTCCGTGTGCCAAAAATAAGCCGCGGGCACAGCCGGGCCCAAAAATAACCACGCGAAGGCCGGGGCGCCAAGTTCGTCCAACGGAAAAAGGACACAAATACGGGTGGGCTATGGACTTGGGGGGTGGCGCTGGCCAACTTCATCCGCCGGACTCGGAATGGCGCGAGACTTTCTGATGTCCCTCCGTGTGCCAAAAATAGGCCGCAGCCACAGCCGAGCCCAAAAATAACCGCCCGAATGCCGGAGCGTCAAGTTCTTCCAGCGGAAAAAAGCCACAAAAACGGGTGGGCTACAGCCTTGGGGGGTGGGGCTGGCCAACTTTGTCCGCCGGACTCGGAATGGCGCGAGACTTTGCGAGGCGCCTCGGTGCGCCAAAAATAGGCCGCGGACACAGCCGTGCCCAAAAATAACGGCCCGAAGGCCGGGGCGCCAAGTTCGTCCAGCGGAAAAAGGCCACAAAAACGGGTGGGCTATAGCCTTGGGGGGTGGGGCTGGCCAACTTTGTCTGCCAGACTCGGAATGGCGCGAGACATTGTGAGGCACCTCCGTGTGCCAAAAATAGGCCGCGGACACAGCCGCGCCCAAAAATAACCGCCCGAAGGCCGGGGCGCCAAGTTCGTCCAGCGGAAAAAGGCAACAAAAACGGGTGGGCTATAACCTTGGGGGGTGGGGCTGGCCAACTTCGTCCGCCGGACTCGGAATGGCGCGAGACTTTGCGAGGCACCTCCGTGTGCCAAAAATAGGCCGCACGCACAGCCGCGCCCAAAAATAACCCCACGAAGGCTGGGGCGCCAAGTTCGTCCAGCAGAAAAAGGCCACAAAAACGGGTGGGCTATAGACTTGGGGGGTGGGGCTGGCCAACTTTGTCCGCCGGACTCGGAATGGCGCGAGACTTTGCGAGGTGCCTCCGTGTGCCAACAATAGGCCACGGACACAGCCGCGCCCAAAAATAATGGCCCAAAGGCCGGGGCGACAAGTTCGTCCAGCGGAAAAAGGCCACAAAAACGGGTGGGCTATAGCCTTGGGGGGTGGGGCTGGCCGACTTCGTCCGCCGGACTCGGAATGGCGCGAGACTTTGCGAGGCACCTACGTGTACCAAAAATAGGCCGTGGGCACAGCCGCACTCAAAAATAACGGCCTGAAGGCCGGGGCGCCAAGTTCGTCCAGCGGAAAAAGACCACAAATACGGGTGGGCTATAGCCTTGGGGGGTGGGGCTGGCCAACTTCGTCCGCCGGACTCGGAATTGCGCGAGACTTTGCGAGGCACCTCCGAGTGCCAAAAATAGGCCGCGGGCACAGCCGCACTAAAAAATAACGGCCTGAAGGCCGGGGCGCCAAGTTCGTCCAGCGGAAAAAGACCACAAATACGGGTGGGCTATAGCCTTGGGGGGTGAGGCTGGCCAACTTCGTCCGCCGGACTCGGAATGGTGCGAGACTTTACGAGGCGCCTCCGTGTGCCAAAAATAGGCCGTGGGCACAGCCGCGTCCAAAAATAACCCCACGAAGGCCTGGGCGTTAAGTTCGTCCAGCGGAAAAAAGCCACAAAAACGGGTGGGCTATAGCCTTGGGGGGTGGGGCTGGCCAACTTCGTCCGCCGGACTCGGAATGGCACGAGACTTTGCGAGGCACCTCCGTGCGCCAAAAATAGGCCACGGACGCAGCCGCGCCTAAAAATAACCACCCGAAGGCCGGGGCGCCAAGTTCGTCCAGCGGAAAAAGGCCACAAAAACGGGCGGGCTATAGCCTTGGGGGGTGGGGCTGGCCAACTTCGTCCGCCGGACTTGGAATGGCGCGAGACTTTGTGAGGCGCCTCCGTGTGCCAAAAATAGACCGCGGGCGCAGCTGCGCCCAAAAATAACTGCCCGAAGGCTGGGGAACCAAGTTCGTCCAGCGGAAAAAGGCCACAAAAACGGGTGGGCTATAGCCTTGGGGGGTGGGGCCGCCCAACTTTGTCCGCCGGACTCGGAATGGCCCGAGACTTTGCGAGGCACCTCCGTGTGCCAAAAATAGGCCGCGGGCACAGCCGCGCCCAAAAATAACCGCCCGACGTCCGGGGCGCCAAGTTCGTCCAGCGGAAAAAGGCCACAAAAACGGGTGGGCTATAGCCTGGGGGGTGGGGCTGGCCAACTTCGTCAGCCGGACTCGGAATGGCGCGAGACTTTGCGAGGCACCTCCGTGTGCCAAAAATAGGCCGCGGGGACAGCCGCGCCCAAAAATAACCGCCCGAAGGCCGGGGCGCCAAGTTCGTCCTGCGGAAAAAGGCCACAAAAACGGGTGGGCTATAGCCTTGGGGGGTGGGGCTGGCCAACTTCGTCAGCCGGACTCGGAAGGGCGCGAGACTTTGCGAGGCGCCTCCGTTTGACAAAAATAGGCCGCGGGCACAGCCGCGCCCAAAAATAACCGCCCGAAGGCCGGGGCGCCAAGTTCATCCAGTGGAAAAAGGCCACAAATACGGGTGGGCTATAGCCTTGGGAGGTGGGGTTGGCCAACTTCGTCCGCCGGACTCGGAATGGCGCGAGCCTTTCCGAGATGCCTCCATGTGCCAAAAATAGGCCGCGGGCACAGCCGCACCCAAAAATAACCGCCCGTAGGCTGGGGCACCAAGTTCGTCCAGCGGAAAAAGGCCACAAAAACGGGTGGGCTATAGGCTTGGGGGGTGGGGCAGGCCCACTTCGTCCGCCGGACTCGGAATGGCGAGAGACTTTGCGAGGCGCCTCCGGGTGCTAAAAATAGGCCGCGGACACAGCCGCACCCAAAAATAACCGCCCGAAGGCTGGGGCACCAAGTTCGTCCAGCGGAAAAAGGCAACAAAAACGGGTGGGCTATAACCTTGGGGGGTGGGGCTGGCCAACTTCGTCCGCCGGACTCGGAATGGCGCGAGACTTTGCGAGGCACCTCCGTGTGCCAAAAATAGGCCGCACGCACAGCCGCGCCCAAAAATAACCCCACGAAGGCTGGGGCGCCAAGTTCGTCCAGCAGAAAAAGGCCACAAAAACGGGTGGGCTATAGACTTGGGGGGTGGGGCTGGCCAACTTTGTCCGCCGGACTCGGAATGGCGCGAGACTTTGCGAGGTGCCTCCGTGTGCCAACAATAGGCCACGGACACAGCCGCGCCCAAAAATAACGGCCCAAAGGCCGGGGCGACAAGTTCGTTCAGCGGAAAAAGGCCACAAAAACGGGTGGGCTATAGCCTTGGGGGGTGGGGCTGGCCAACTTCGTCCGCCGGACTCGGAATGGCGCGAGACTTTGCGAGGCACCTACGTGTACCAAAAATAGGCCGTGGGCACAGCCGCACTCAAAAATAACGGCCTGAAGGCCGGGGCGCCAAGTTCGTCCAGCGGAAAAAGACCACAAATACGGGTGGGCTATAGCCTTGGGGGGTGGGGCTGGCCAACTTCGTCCGCCGGACTCGGAATTGCGCGAGACTTTGCGAGGCACCTCCGTGTGCCAAAAATAGGCCGCGGGCACAGCCGCACTAAAAAATAACGGCCTGAAGGCCGGGGCGCCAAGTTCGTCCAGCGGAAAAAGACCACAAATACGGGTGGGCTATAGCCTTGGGGGGTGAGGCTGGCCAACTTCGTCCGCCGGACTCGGAATGGTGCGAGACTTTACGAGGCGCCTCCGTGTGCCAAAAATAGGCCGTGGGCACAGCCGCGTCCAAAAATAACCCCACGAAGGCCTGGGCGTTAAGTTCGTCCAGCGGAAAAAAGCCACAAAAACGGGTGGGCTATAGCCTTGGGGGGTGGGGCTGGCCAACTTCGTCCGCCGGACTCGGAATGGCACGAGACATTGCGAGGCACCTCCGTGCGCCAAAAATAGGCCACGGACGCAGCCGCGCCTAAAAATAACCACCCGAAGGCCGGGGCGCCAAGTTCGTCCAGCGGAAAAAGGCCACAAAAACGGGCGGGCTATAGCCTTGGGTGGTGGGGCTGGCCAACTTCGTCCGCCGGACTTGGAATGGCGCGAGACTTTGTGAGGCGCCTCCGTGTGCCAAAAATAGACCGCGGGCGCAGCTGCGCCCAAAAATAACTGCCCGAAGGCTGGGGAACCAAGTTCGTCCAGCGGAAAAAGGCCACAAAAACGGGTGGGCTATAGCCTTGGGGGGTGGGGCTGCCCAACTTTGTCCGCCGGACTCGGAATGGCGCGAGACTTTGCGAGGCACCTCCGTGTGCCAAAAATAGGCCGCGGGCACAGCCGCGCCCAAAAATAACCGCCCGACGTCCGGGGCGCCAAGTTCGTCCAGCGGAAAAAGGCCACAAAAACGGGTGGGCTATAGCCTGGGGGGTGGGGCTGGCCAACTTCGTCAGCCGGACTCGGAATGGCGCGAGACTTTGCGAGGCACCTCCGTGTGCCAAAAATAGGCCGCGGGGACAGCCGCGCCCAAAAATAACCGCCCGAAGGCCGGGGCGCCAAGTTCGTCCAGCGGAAAAAGGCCACAAAAACGGGTGGGCTATAGCCTTGGGGGGTGGGGCTGGCCAACTTCGTCAGCCGGACTCGGAAGTGCGCGAGACTTTGCGAGGCGCCTCCGTTTGACAAAAATAGGCCGCGGGCACAGCCGCGCCCAAAAATAACCGCCCGAAGGCCGGGGCGCCAAGTTCATCCAGTGGAAAAAGGCCACAAATACGGGTGGGCTATAGCCTTGGGAGGTGGGGTTGGCCAACTTCGTCCGCCGGACTCGGAATGGCGCGAGCCTTTCCGAGACACCTCCATGTGCCAAAAATAGGCCGCGGGCACAGCCGCACCCAAAAATAACCGCCCGTAGGCTGGGGCACCAAGTTCGTCCAGCGGAAAAAGGCCACAAAAACGGGTGGGCTATAGGCTTGGGGGGTGGGGCAGGCCAACTTCGTCCGCCGGACTCGGAATGGCGAGAGACTTTGCGAGGCGCCTCCGGGTGCTAAAAATAGGCCGCGGACACAGCCGCACCCAAAAATAACCGCCCGAAGGCTGGGGCACCAAGTTCGTCCAGCGGAAAAAGGCCACAAAAACGGGTGGGCTATAGCCTTGGGGGGTGGGGCTGGCCAACTTCGTCCGCCGGACTCGGAATGGCGCGACCCTTTACGAGGCGCCTCCTTGCGCCAAAAATAGGCCGCGGGCACAGACGCTCCCAAAAATAACCGCCCGAAGGCCGGGGCGCCAAGTTCGTCCAGCGGAAAAAGGCCACAAATACGGGTGGGCTATTGGCTTGGGGGGTGGGGCTGACCAACTTCGTCCGCCGGACTCGGAATGGCGCTAGACTTTCTGATGTGCCTCCGTGTGCCAAAAACAGGCCGCGGCCACAGCCGAGCCCAAAAATAACCGCCCGAAGGCCGGGGCGTCAAGTTCTTCCAGCGGAAAAAGGCCACAAAAACGGGTGGGCTATAGCCTTTGGGGGTGGGGCTGGCCAACTTCGTCAGCCGGACTCGGAAGTGCGCGAGACTTTGCGAGGCGCCTCCGTTTGACAAAAATAGGCCGCGGGCACAGCCGCGCCCAAAAATAACCGCCCGAAGGCCGGGGCGCCAAGTTCATCCAGTGGAAAAAGGCCACAAATACGGGTGGGCTATAGCCTTGGGAGGTGGGGTTGGCCAACTTCGTCCGCCGGACTCGGAATGGCGCGAGCCTTTCCGAGACACCTCCATGTGCCAAAAATAGGCCGCGGGCACAGCCGCACCCAAAAATAACCGCCCGTAGGCTGGGGCACCAAGTTCGTCCAGCGGAAAAAGGCCACAAAAACGGGTGGGCTATAGGCTTGGGGGGTGGGGCAGGCCAACTTCGTCCGCCGGACTCGGAATGGCGAGAGACTTTGCGAGGCGCCTCCGGGTGCTAAAAATAGGCCGCGGACACAGCCGCACCCAAAAATAACCGCCCGAAGGCTGGGGCACCAAGTTCGTCCAGCGGAAAAAGGCCACAAAAACGGGTGGGCTATAGCCTTGGGGGGTGGGGCTGGCCAACTTCGTCCGCCGGACTCGGAATGGCGCGACCCTTTGCGAGGCGCCTCCTTGTGCCAAAAATAGGCCGCGGGCACAGACGCTCCCAAAAATAACCGCCCGAAGGCCGGGGCGCCAAGTTCGTCCAGCGGAAAAAGGCCACAAATACGGGTGGGCTATTGGCTTGGGGGGTGGGGCTGACCAACTTCGTCCGCCGGACTCGGAATGGCGCTAGACTTTCTGATGTGCCTTTGTGTGCCAAAAACAGGCCGCGGCCACAGCCGAGCCCAAAAATAACCGCCCGAAGGCCGGGGCGTCAAGTTCTTCCAGCGGAAAAAGGCCACAAAAACGGGTGGGCTATAGCCTTTGGGGGTGGGGCTGGCCAACTTCGTCCGCCGGACTCGGAATGGCGCGAGACTTTGCGAGGCGCCTCCGTGTGCCAAAAATAGGCCGCGGGCACAGCCCCACCCAAAAATAACCGCCCGAAGGCCGGGGCGCCAAGTTCGTCCAGCGGAAAAAGTCCACAAATACGGGTGGGCTATAGCCTTGGGGGGTGGGGCGGGCCAACTTCGTCCGCCGGACTCGGAATGGCGCGAGACTTTGTGAGGCGCCTCCGTGTGCCAAAAATTGGCCGTGGGCACAGCCGTACCCAAAAATAACCGCGCGAAGGCCGGGGCGCCAAGTTCGTCTAGCGGAAAAAGGCCACAAAAACGGGTGGGCTATAGCCTTGGGGGGTGGGGCTGGCCAACTTCGTCCGCCGGACTCGGAATGGCGAGAGACTTTGTGAGGCGCCTCCGTGTGCCAAAAATAAGCCGCGGGCACAGCCGGGCCCAAAAATAACCACGCGAAGGCCGGGGCGCCAAGTTCGTCCAACGGAAAAAGGACACAAATACGGGTGGGCTATGGACTTGGGGGGTGGCGCTGGCCAACTTCATCCGCCGGACTCGGAATGGCGCGAGACTTTCTGATGTCCCTCCGTGTGCCAAAAATAGGCCGCAGCCACAGCCGAGCCCAAAAATAACCGCCCGAATGCCGGAGCGTCAAGTTCTTCCAGCGGAAAAAAGCCACAAAAACGGGTGGGCTACAGCCTTGGGGGGTGGGGCTGGCCAACTTTGTCCGCCGGACTCGGAATGGCGCGAGACTTTGCGAGGCGCCTCGGTGCGCCAAAAATAGGCCGCGGACACAGCCGTGCCCAAAAATAACGGCCCGAAGGCCGGGGCGCCAAGTTCGTCCAGCGGAAAAAGGCCACAAAAACGGGTGGGCTATAGCCTTGGGGGGTGGGGCTGGCCAACTTTGTCTGCCAGACTCGGAATGGCGCGAGACATTGTGAGGCACCTCCGTGTGCCAAAAATAGGCCGCGGACACAGCCGCGCCCAAAAATAACCGCCCGAAGGCCGGGGCGCCAAGTTCGTCCAGCGGAAAAAGGCAACAAAAACGGGTGGGCTATAACCTTGGGGGGTGGGGCTGGCCAACTTCGTCCGCCGGACTCGGAATGGCGCGAGACTTTGCGAGGCACCTCCGTGTGCCAAAAATAGGCCGCACGCACAGCCGCGCCCAAAAATAACCCCACGAAGGCTGGGGCGCCAAGTTCGTCCAGCAGAAAAAGGCCACAAAAACGGGTGGGCTATAGACTTGGGGGGTGGGGCTGGCCAACTTTGTCCGCCGGACTCGGAATGGCGCGAGACTTTGCGAGGTGCCTCCGTGTGCCAACAATAGGCCACGGACACAGCCGCGCCCAAAAATAACGGCCCAAAGGCCGGGGCGACAAGTTCGTCCAGCGGAAAAAGGCCACAAAAACGGGTGGGCTATAGCCTTGGGGGGTGGGGCTGGCCAACTTCGTCCGCCGGACTCGGAATGGCGCGAGACTTTGCGAGGCACCCACGTGTACCAAAAATAGGCCGTGGGCACAGCCGCACTCAAAAATAACGGCCTGAAGGCCGGGGCGCCAAGTTCGTCCAGCGGAAAAAGACCACAAATACGGGTGGGCTATAGCCTTGGGGGGTGGGGCTGGCCAACTTCGTCCGCCGGACTCGGAATTGCGCGAGACTTTGCGAGGCACCTCCGTGTGCCAAAAATAGGCCGCGGGCACAGCCGCACTAAAAAATAACGGCCTGAAGGCCGGGGCGCCAAGTTCGTCCAGCGGAAAAAGACCACAAATACGGGTGGGCTATAGCCTTGGGGGGTGAGGCTGGCCAACTTCGTCCGCCGGACTCGGAATGGTGCGAGACTTTACGAGGCGCCTCCGTGTGCCAAAAATAGGCCGTGGGCACAGCCGCGTCCAAAAATAACCCCACGAAGGCCTGGGCGTTAAGTTCGTCCAGCGGAAAAAAACCACAAAAACGGGTGGGCTATAGCCTTGGGGGGTGGGGCTGGCCAACTTCGTCCGCCGGACTCGGAATGGCACGAGACTTTGCGAGGCACCTCCGTGCGCCAAAAATAGGCCACGGACGCAGCCGCGCCTAAAAATAACCACCCGAAGGCCGGGGCGCCAAGTTCGTCCAGCGGAAAAAGGCCACAAAAACGGGCGGGCTATAGCCTTGGGGGGTGGGGCTGGCCAACTTCGTCCGCCGGACTTGGAATGGCGCGAGACTTTGTGAGGCGCCTCCGTGTGCCAAAAATAGACCGCGGGCGCAGCTGCGCCCAAAAATAACTGCCCGAAGGCTGGGGAACCAAGTTCGTCCAGCGGAAAAAGGCCACAAAAACGGGTGGGCTATAGCCTTGGGGGGTGGGGCTGCCCAACTTTGTCCGCCGGACTCGGAATGGCGCGAGACTTTGCGAGGCACCTCCGTGTGCTAAAAATAGGCCGCGGGCACAGCCGCGCCCAAAAATAACCGCCCGACGTCCGGGGCGCCAAGTTCGTCCAGCGGAAAAAGGCCACAAAAACGGGTGGGCTATAGCCTGGGGGGTGGGGTTGGCCAACTTCGTCAGCCGGACTCGGAATGGCGCGAGACTTTGCGAGGCACCTCCGTGTGCCAAAAATAGGCCGCGGGGACAGCCGCGCCCAAAAATAACCGCCCGAAGGCCGGGGCGCCAAGTTCGTCCAGCGGAAAAAGACCACAAAAACGGGTGGGCTATAGCCTTGGGGGGTGGGGCTGGCCAACTTCGTCAGCCGGACTCGGAAGGGCGCGAGACTTTGCGAGGCGCCTCCGTTTGACAAAAATAGGCCGCGGGCACAGCCGCGCCCAAAAATAACCGCCCGAAGGCCGGGGCGCCAAGTTCGTCCAGCGCAAAAAGGCCACAAAAACGGGTGGGCTATAGAATTGGGGGGTGGGGCTGGCCGACTTCGTCCGCCGGACTCGGAGTGGCACGAGACTTTGCGAGGTGCCTCCGTGTGCTAAAAATAGGCTGCGGGCACAGCCGCGCCCAAAATTAACCGCCCGAAGGCCGGGGCGCCAAGTTCGTCCAGCGGCAAAAGGCCACAAAAACGGGTGGGCTATAGCCTTGGGGGGTGGGGCTGGCCAACTTCGTCCGCCGGACTCGGAGTGGCACAAGACTTTGCGAGGCGCCTCCGTGTGCCAAAAATAGGCCACGGGGACAGCCGCGCCAAAAAATAACCGCCCGAAGGCCGGGGCGCCAAGTTCGTCCATCGGAAAAAGGCCACAAAAACGGGTGGGCTATAGCCTTGGGGGGTGGGGCTGGCCAACTTCGTCAGCCGGACTCGGAAGGGCGCGAGACTTTGCGAGGCGCCTCCGTGTGACAAAAATAGGCCGCGGGCACAACCGCGCCCAAAAATAACCACCCGAAGGCCGGGGCGCCAAGTTCGTCCAGCGGAAAAAGGCCACAAAAACGGGTGGGCTATAGCCTTGGGGGGTGGGGCTGGCAAACTTCGTCCGCCGGACTCGGGATGGCGTGAGACTTTGCGAGGTACCTCCGTTGGCCAAAAATAGGCCACGGGCACAGCCGCGCCCAAAAATAACCGACCGAATGCCGGGGCGCCAAGTTCGTCCAGCGGAAAAAGGCCACAAAAACGGGTGGGCTATAGCCTTGGGGGGTGGGGATGGCTGACTTCGTCCGCCGGAATCGGAATGGCGCGAGACTTTACGAGGCACCTCCGTGTGCCAAAAATAGGCCGCGGGAACAGCTGCGGTAAAAAATGACCGCCCGAAGGCCGGGTCGCCAAGTCCGTCCATCGGAAAAAGCCCACAAAAACGGGTGGGCTATAGGCTTGGGGGGTGGGGCTGGCCAACTTCGTCGGCCGGACATGGAATGGCGCGAGACTTTGTGAGGCACCTCCGTGTGCCAAAAATAGACTGCGGACACAGCCGCGCCCAAAAATAACCGCCCGAAGGCCGGGGCGCCAAGTTCGTCCAGCGGAAAAAGGCCACAAAAACGGGTGGGCTATAGCCTTGGGGGGTGGGGCTGGCCAACTTCGTCAGCCGGACTCGGAAGGGTGCGAGACTTTGCGAGGCACGTCCGTGTGACAAAAATAGGCCGCGGACACAGCCACACCCAAAAATAACCGCCCGAAGGCCGGGGCGCCAAGTTCGTCCAGCGCAAAAAGGCCACAAAAACGGGTGGGCTATAGAATTGGGGGGTGGGGCTGGCCAACTTCGTCCGCCGGACTCGGAGTGGCACGAGACTTTGCGAGGCGCCTCCGTGTGCTAAAAATAGGCTGCGGGCACAGCCGCGCCCAAAATTAACTGCCCGAAGGCCGGGGCGCCAAGTTCGTCCAGCGGCAAAAGGCCACAAAAACGGGTGGGCTATAGCCTTGGGGGGTGGGGCTGGCCAACTTCGTCCGCCGGACTCGGAATGGCGCGAGACTTTGCGAGGCACCTACGTGTACCAAAAATAGGCCGTGGGCACAGCCGCACTCAAAAATAACGGCCTGAAGGCCGGGGCGCCAAGTTCGTCCAGCGGAAAAAGACCACAAATACGGGTGGGCTATAGCCTTGGGGGGTGGGGCTGGCCAACTTCGTCCGCCGGACTCGGAATTGCGCGAGACTTTGCGAGGCACCTCCGTGTGCCAAAAATAGGCCGCGGGCACAGCCGCACTAAAAAATAACGGCCTGAAGGCCGGGGCGCCAAGTTCGTCCAGCGGAAAAAGACCACAAATACGGGTGGGCTATAGCCTTGGGGGGTGAGGCTGGCCAACTTCGTCCGCCGGACTCGGAATGGTGCGAGACTTTACGAGGCGCCTCCGTGTGCCAAAAATAGGCCGTGGGCACAGCCGCGTCCAAAAATAACCCCACGAAGGCCTGGGCGTTAAGTTCGTCCAGCGGAAAAAAGCCACAAAAACGGGTGGGCTATAGCCTTGGGGGGTGGGGCTGGCCAACTTCGTCCGCCGGACTCGGAATGGCACGAGACTTTGCGAGGCACCTCCGTGCGCCAAAAATAGGCCACGGACGCAGCCGCGCCTAAAAATAACCACCCGAAGGCCGGGGCACCAAGTTCGTCCAGCGGAAAAAGGCCACAAAAACGGGCGGGCTATAGCCTTGGGGGGTGGGGCTGGCCAACTTCGTCCGCCGGACTTGGAATGGCGCGAGACTTTGTGAGGCACCTCCGTGTGCCAAAAATAGACCGCGGGCGCAGCTGCACCCAAAAATAACTGCCCGAAGGCTGGGGAACCAAGTTCGTCCAGCGGAAAAAGGCCACAAAAACGGGTGGGCTATAGCCTTGGGGGGTGGGGCTGCCCAACTTTGTCCGCCGGACTCGGAATGGCGCGAGACTTTGCGAGGCACCTCCGTGTGCCAAAAATAGGCCGCGGGCACAGCCGCGCCCAAAAATAACCGCCCGACGTCCGGGGCGCCAAGTTCGTCCAGCGGAAAAAGGCCACAAAAACGGGTGGGCTATAGCCTGGGGGGTGGGGCTGGCCAACTTCGTCAGCCGGACTCGGAATGGCGCGAGACTTTGCGAGGCACCTCCGTGTGCCAAAAATAGGCCGCGGGGACAGCCGCGCCCAAAAATAACCGCCCGAAGGCCGGGGCGCCAAGTTCGTCCAGCGGAAAAAGACCACAAAAACGGGTGGGCTATAGCCTTGGGGGGTGGGGCTGGCCAACTTCGTCAGCCGGACTCGGAAGGGCGCGAGACTTTGCGAGGCGCCTCCGTTTGACAAAAATAGGCCGCGGGCACAGCCGCGCCCAAAAATAACCGCCCGAAGGCCGGGGCGCCAAGTTCGTCCAGCGCAAAAAGGCCACAAAAACGGGTGGGCTATAGAATTGGGGGGTGGGGCTGGCCGACTTCGTCCGCCGGACTCGGAGTGGCACGAGACTTTGCGAGGTGCCTCCGTGTGCTAAAAATAGGCTGCGGGCACAGCCGCGCCCAAAATTAACCGCCCGAAGGCCGGGGCGCCAAGTTCGTCCAGCGGCAAAAGGCCACAAAAACGGGTGGGCTATAGCCTTGGGGGGTGGGGCTGGCCAACTTCGTCCGCCGGACTCGGAATGGCGCGAGACTTTGCGAGGCACCTACGTGTACCAAAAATAGGCCGTGGGCACAGCCGCACTCAAAAATAACGGCCTGAAGGCCGGGGCGCCAAGTTCGTCCAGCGGAAAAAGACCACAAATACGGGTGGGCTATAGCCTTGGGGGGTGGGGCTGGCCAACTTCGTCCGCCGGACTCGGAATTGCGCGAGACTTTGCGAGGCACCTCCGTGTGCCAAAAATAGGCCGCGGACACAGCCGCGCCCAAAAATAACCGCCCGAAGGCCGGGGCGCCAAGTTCGTCCAGCGGAAAAAGGCAACAAAAACGGGTGGGCTATAACCTTGGGGGGTGGGGCTGGCCAACTTCGTCCGCCGGACTCGGAATGGCGCGAGACTTTGCGAGGCACCTCCGTGTGCCAAAAATAGGCCGCACGCACGGCCGCGCCCAAAAATAACCCCACGAAGGCTGGGGCGCCAAGTTCGTCCAGCAGAAAAAGGCCACAAAAACGGGTGGGCTATAGACTTGGGGGGTGGGGCTGGCCAACTTTGTCCGCCGGACTCGGAATGGCGCGAGACTTTGCGAGGTGCCTCCGTGTGCCAACAATAGGCCACGGACACAGCCGCGCCCAAAAATAACGGCCCAAAGGCCGGGGCGACAAGTTCGTCCAGCGGAAAAAGGCCACAAAAACGGGTGGGCTATAGCCTTGGGGGGTGGGGCTGGCCAACTTCGTCCGCCGGACTCGGAATGGCGCGAGACTTTGCGAGGCACCTACGTGTACCAAAAATAGGCCGTGGGCACAGCCGCACTCAAAAATAACGGCCTGAAGGCCGGGGCGCCAAGTTCGTCCAGCGGAAAAAGACCACAAATACGGGTGGGCTATAGCCTTGGGGGGTGGGGCTGGCCAACTTCGTCCGCCGGACTCGGAATTGCGCGAGACTTTGCGAGGCACCTCCGTGTGCCAAAAATAGGCCGCGGGCACAGCCGCACTAAAAAATAACGGCCTGAAGGCCGGGGCGCCAAGTTCGTCCAGCGGAAAAAGACCACAAATACGGGTGGGCTATAGCCTTGGGGGGTGAGGCTGGCCAACTTCGTCCGCCGGACTCGGAATGGTGCGAGACTTTACGAGGCGCCTCCGTGTGCCAAAAATAGGCCGTGGGCACAGCCGCGTCCAAAAATAACCCCACGAAGGCCTGGGCGTTAAGTTCGTCCAGCGGAAAAAAGCCACAAAAACGGGTGGGCTATAGCCTTGGGGGGTGGGGCTGGCCAACTTCGTCCGCCGGACTCGGAATGGCACGAGACTTTGCGAGGCACCTCCGTGCGCCAAAAATAGGCCACGGACGCAGCCGAGCCTAAAAATAACCACCCGAAGGCCGGGGCGCCAAGTTCGTCCAGCGGAAAAAGGCCACAAAAACGGGCGGGCTATAGCCTTGGGGGGTGGGGCTGGCCAACTTCGTCCGCCGGACTTGGAATGGCGCGAGACTTTGTGAGGCGCCTCCGTGTGCCAAAAATAGACCGCGGGCGCAGCTGCGCCCAAAAATAACTGCCCGAAGGCTGGGGAACCAAGTTCGTCCAGCGGAAAAAGGCCACAAAAACGGGTGGGCTATAGCCTTGGGGGGTGGGGCTGCCCAACTTTGTCCGCCGGACTCGGAATGGCGCGAGACTTTGCGAGGCACCTCCGTGTGCCAAAAATAGGCCGCGGGCACAGCCGCGCCCAAAAATAACCGCCCGACGTCCGGGGCGCCAAGTTCGTCCAGCGGAAAAAGGCCACAAAAACGGGTGGGCTATAGCCGGGGGGGTGGGGCTGGCCAACTTCGTCAGCCGGACTCGGAATGGCGCGAGACTTTGCGAGGCACCTCCGTGTGCCAAAAATAGGCCGCGGGGACAGCCGCGCCCAAAAATAACCGCCCGAAGGCCGGGGCGCCAAGTTCGTCCAGCGGAAAAAGACCACAAAAACGGGTGGGCTATAGCCTTGGGGGGTGGGGCTGGCCAACTTCGTCAGCCGGACTCGGAAGGGCGCGAGACTTTGCGAGGCGCCTCCGTTTGACAAAAATAGGCCGCGGGCACAGCCGCGCCCAAAAATAACCGCCCGAAGGCCGGGGCGCCAAGTTCGTCCAGCGCAAAAAGGCCACAAAAACGGGTGGGCTATAGAATTGGGGGGTGGGGCTGGCCGACTTCGTCCGCCGGACTCGGAGTGGCACGAGACTTTGCGAGGTGCCTCCGTGTGCTAAAAATAGGCTGCGGGCACAGCCGCGCCCAAAATTAACCGCCCGAAGGCCGGGGCGCCAAGTTCGTCCAGCGGCAAAAGGCCACAAAAACGGGTGGCCTATAGCCTTGGGGGGTGGGGCTGGCCAACTTCGTCCGCCGGACTCGGAGTGGCACAAGACTTTGCGAGGCGCCTCCGTGTGCCAAAAATAGGCCACGGGGACAGCCGCGCCAAAAAATAACCGCCCGAAGGCCGGGGCGCCAAGTTCGTCCATCGGAAAAAGGCCACAAAAACGGGTGGGCTATAGCCTTGGGGGGTGGGGCTGGCCAACTTCGTCAGCCGGACTCGGAAGGGCGCGAGACTTTGCGAGGCGCCTCCGTGTGACAACAATAGGCCGCGGGCACAACCGCGCCCAAAAATAACCACCCGAAGGCCGGGGCGCCAAGTTCGTCCAGCGGAAAAAGGCCACAAAAACGGGTGGGCTATAGCCTTGGGGGGTGGGGCTGGCAAACTTCGTCCGCCGGACTCGGGATGGCGTGAGACTTTGCGAGGTACCTCCGTTGGCCAAAAATAGGCCACGGGCACAGCCGCGCCCAAAAATAACCGACCGAATGCCGGGGCGCCAAGTTCGTCCAGCGGAAAAAGGCCACAAAAACGGGTGGGCTATAGCCTTGGGGGGTGGGGATGGCTGACTTCGTCCGCCGGAATCGGAATGGCGCGAGACTTTACGAGGCACCTCCGTGTGCCAAAAATAGGCCGCGGGAACAGCTGCGGTAAAAAATGACCGCCCAAAGGCCGGGTCGCCAAGTCCGTCCATCGGAAAAAGCCCACAAAAACGGGTGGGCTATAGGCTTGGGGGGTGGGGCTGGCCAACTTCGTCGGCCGGACATGGAATGGCGCGAGACTTTGTGAGGCGCCTCCGTGTGCCAAAAATAGACTGCGGACACAGCCGCGCCCAAAAATAACCGCCCGAAGGCCGGGGCGCCAAGTTCGTCCAGCGGAAAAAGGCCACAAAAACGGGTGGGCTATAGCCTTGGGGGGTGGGGCTGGCCAACTTCGTCAGCCGGACTCGGAAGGGTGCGAGACTTTGCGAGGCACGTCCGTGTGACAAAAATAGGCCGCGGACACAGCCACACCCAAAAATAACCGCCCGAAGGCCGGGGAGCCAAGTTCGTCCAGCGCAAAAAGGCCACAAAAACGGGTGGGCTATAGAATTGGGGGGTGGGGCTGGCCAACTTCGTCCGCCGGACTCGGAGTGGCACGAGACTTTGCGAGGCGCCTCCGTGTGCTAAAAATAGGCTGCGGGCACAGCCGCGCCCAAAATTAACTGCCCGAAGGCCGGGGCGCCAAGTTCGTCCAGCGGCAAAAGGCCACAAAAACGGGTGGGCTATAGCCTTGGGGGGTGGGGCTGGCCAACTTCGTCCGCCGGACTCGGAGTGGCACGAGACTTTGCGAGGCACCTCCGTGTGCTAAAAATAGGCCGCGGGCACAGCCGCGCCCAAAATCAACTGCCCGAAGGCCGGGGCGCCAAGTTCGTCCACCGGAAAAAGGCCACAAAAACGGGTGGGCTATAGCCTTGGGGGGTGGGGCTGGCAAACTTCGTCCGCCGGACTCGGGATGGCGCGAGACTTTGCGAGGCGTCTCCGTGTGCCAAAAATAGGCCGTGGTCAAAGCCGCTTTCAAAAATAACCGCCCGAAGGCCGGGGCGCCAAGTTCATCCAGCGGAAAAAGGCCACAAAAACGGGTGGCCTATAGCGTTGGGGGGTGGGGCTGGCCAACTTCGTCCGCCGGACTCGGAATGGCGCGAAACTTTGCGAGGTGCCTCCGTGTGCCAAAATTAGGCCGCGGGCATAGTCGCGCCCAAAAATAACCGCCCGAAGGCCGGGGCGCAAAGTTCGTCCAGCGGAAAAAGGCCACAAAAATGGGTGGGCTATAGCCTTGGAGAGTGGGGCCGGCCAAATTCGTCCGCCGGACTCGGAATGGCGCGAGACTTTGCAAGGTGCCTCCGTGTGCCAATAATAGGCCGCGGGCACTGCCGCTTTCAAAAATAACCGCCCGAAGGCCGGGGCGCCAAGTTCGTCCAGCGAAAAAAGGCCACAAAAACGGGTGGGCTATAGCCTTGGGGGGTGGGGCTGGCCAACTTCGTCCGCCGGACTCGGAATGGCGGGAGACTTTGCGAGACGCCTCCGTGTGCCAAAAATAGGCCGCGGGCAAAGCCGCGCCCAAAAATAACCGCCCGAAGGCCGGGGCGCCAAGTTCGTCCATCGGAAAAAGCCCACAAAAACGGGTGGGCTATAGGCTTGGGGGGTGGGCTGGCCAACTTCGTCGGCCGGACTCGGAATGGCGCGAGACTTTACGAGGCACCTCCGTGTGCCAAAAATAGGCCGCGGGAACAGCTGCGGTAAAAAATGACCGCCCGAAGGCCGGGTCGCCAAGTCCGTCCATCGGAAAAAGCCCACAAAAACGGGTGGGCTATAGGCTTGGGGGGGGGGGCTGGCCAACTTCGTCGGCCGGACTCGGAATGGCGCGAGACTTTACGAGGCACCTCCGTGTGCCAAAAATAGGCCGTGGGCACAGCCGCGTCCAAAAATAACCCCACGAAGGCCTGGGCGTTAAGTTCGTCCAGCGGAAAAAAGCCACAAAAACGGGTGGGCTATAGCCTTGGGGGGTGGGGCTGGCCAACTTCGTCCGCCGGACTCGGAATAGCACGAGACTTTGCGAGGCACCTCCGTGCGCCAAAATAGGCCACGGACGCAGCCGCGCCCAAAAATAACCACCCGAAGGCCGGGGGCGCCAAGTTCGTCCAGCGCAAAAAGGCCACAAAAACGGGTGGGCTATAGAATTGGGGGGTGGGGCTGGCCAACTTCGTCCGCCGGACTCGGAGTGGCACGAGACTTTGCGAGGCGCCTCCGTGTGCTAAAAATAGGCTGCGGGCACAGCCGCGCCCAAAATTAACTGCCCGAAGGCCGGGGCGCCAAGTTCGTCCAGCGGCAAAAGGCCACAAAAACGGGTGGGCTATAGCCTTGGGGGGTGGGGCTGGCCAACTTCGTCCGCCGGACTCGGAGTGGCACGAGACTTTGCGAGGCACCTCCGTGTGCTAAAAATAGGCCGCGGGCACAGCCGCGCCCAAAATCAACTGCCCGAAGGCCGGGGCGCCAAGTTCGTCCAGCGGAAAAAGGCCACAAAAACGGGTGGGCTATAGCCTTGGGGGGTGGGGCTGGCAAACTTCGTCCGCCGGACTCGGGATGGCGCGAGACTTGGCGTCTCCGTGTGCCAAAAATAGGCCGTGGGCAGAGCCGCTTTCAAAAATAACCGCCCGAAGGCCGGGGGCGCCAAGTTCATCCAGCGGAAAAAGGCCACAAAAACGGGTGGCCTATAGCGTTGGGGGGTGGGGCTGGCCAACTTCGTCCGCCGGACTCGGAATGGCGCGAAACTTTGCGAGGTGCCTCCGTGTGCCAAAATTAGGCCGCGGGCATAGTCGCGCCCAAAAATAACCGCCCGAAGGCCGGGGCGCAAAGTTCGTCCAGCGGAAAAAGGCCACAAAAACGGGTGGCCTATAGCCTTGGAGAGTGGGGCCGGCCAAATTCGTCCGCCGGACTCGGAATGGCGGGAGACTTTGCGAGACGCCTCCGTGTGCCAAAAATAGGCCGCGGGCAAAGCCGCGCCCAAAAATAACCGCCCGAAGGCCGGGGCGCCAAGTTCGTCCATCGGAAAAAGCCCACAAAAACGGGTGGGCTATAGGCTTGGGGGGTGGGGCTGGCCAACTTCGTCGGCCGGACTCGGAATGGCGCGAGACTTTACGAGGCACCTCCGTGTGCCAAAAATAGGCCGCGGGAACAGCTGCGGTAAAAAATGACCGCTCCGAAGGCCGGGTCGCCAAGTCCGTCCATCGGAAAAAAGCCCACAAAAACGGGTGGGCTATAGGCTTGGGGGGGGGGGGGCTGGCCAACTTCGTCGGCCGGACTCGGAATGGCGCGAGACTTTATGAGGCACCTCCGTGTGCCAAAAATAGGCCGTGGGCACAGCCGCGTCCAAAAATAACCCCACGAAGGCCTGGGCGTTAAGTTCGTCCAGCGGAAAAAAGCCACAAAAACGGGTGGGCTATAGCCTTGGGGGGTGGGGCTGGCCAACTTCGTCCGCCGGACTCGGAATAGCACGAGACTTTGCGAGGCACCTCCGTGCGCCAAAAATAGGCCACGGACGCAGCCGCGCCCAAAAATAACCACCCGAAGGCCGGGGCGCCAAGTTCGTCCAGCGGAAAAAGGCCACAAAAACGGGCGGGCTATAGCCTTGGGGGGTGGGGCTGGCCAACTTCGTCCGCCGGACTCGGAATAGCGCGAGACTTTGTGAGGCACCTCCGAGTGCCACAAATAGGCCGCGGGCACAGCGGCGCCCAAAAATAACCGCCAGAAGGCCGTGGCGCCAAGTTTGTCCAGCGGAAAAAGGCCACAAAAACGGGTGGGCTATAGCGTTGGGGGGTGGGGCTGGCCAACTTCGTCCGCCGGATTCGGAATGGCGCGAGATTTTGCGAGGCGTCTCCGTGTGCCAAAAATAGGCCGCGGGCACAGCCGCGCCCAAAAATAACAGCCCGAAGGCCGGGGCGCCAAGTTCGTCCAGTGGCAAAAGGCCACAAATACGGGTGGCCTATAGGCTTGGGGGGGGGGCCGGCCAACTTCGTCCGCCGGACTCGGAATGGCGCGAGACTTTGCGAGGCGCCTCCATGTGCCAAAAATAGGCCGCGGTGACAGCCGCTCCCAAAAATAACAGCCCGAAGGCCGGGGCGCCAAGTTCGTCCAGCGGAAAAAGGCCACAAATACGGGTGGCCTATAGCCTTGGGGGGTGGGGCCGGCCCACTTCGTCCGCCGGACTCGGAATGGCGCGAGACTTTGCGAGGCGCCTCCGTGTGCCAAAAATAGGCCGCGGGCACAGCCGCTCCCAAAATTAACCGCACGAAGGCCGGGGCGCCAAGTTCGTCCTGCGGAAAAAGGCCACAAAAACGGGTGGGCTATAGCCTTGGGGGGTGGGGCTGGCAAACTTCGTCCGCCGGACTCGGAATGGTGCGAGACTTTGCGAGTCGCCTCCGTGTGCCAAAAATAGGCCACGGGCACAGCCACGCCCAAAAATAACCACCCGAAGGCCGGGGCGCCAAGTTCGTCCAGAGGAAAAAGGCCACAAAAACGGGTGGGCTATAGCCTTGGGGGGTGGGGCTGGCCAACTTCGTCCGCCGGACTCGGAATGGCGCGAGACTTTGCGAGTCGCCTCCGTGTGCCAAAACTAGGCCCCGGGCAAAGCCGCGCCAAAAAATAACCGCCCGAAGGCCGGGGCATCAAGTTCGTCCAGCGGAAAAAGGCCACAAAAACGGGTGGGCTATAGCCTTGGGGGGTGGGGCTGGCCAACTTCATCCGCCGGACTCCGAATGGTGTGAGACATTGCGAGGCATCTCCGTGTGCCAAAAATAGGCCATGGGCAAAGCCGCTTTCAAAAATAACCGCCCGAAGGCCGGGGCGCCAAGTTCATCCAGCGGAAAAAGGCCACAAAAACGGGTGGGCTATAGCCTTGGGGGGTGGGGCTGGCCAACTTCGTCCGCCGGACTCGGAATAGCGCGAGACTTTGTGAGGCTCCTCCGTGTGCCACAAATAGGCCGCGGGCACAGCCGCGCCCAAAAATAACCGCCAGAAGGCCGTGGCGCCAAGTTTGTCCAGCGGAAAAAGGCCACAAAAACGGGTGGGCTATAGCGTTGGGGGGTGGGGCTGGCCAACTTCGTCCGCCGGATTCGGAATGGCGCGAGATTTTGCGAGGCGTCTCCGTGTGCCAAAAATAGGCCGCGGGCACAGCCGCGCCCAAAAATAACAGCCCGAAGGCCGGGGCGCCAAGTTCGTCCAGCGGAAAAAGGCCACAAATACGGGTGGCCTATAGCCTTGGGGGGTGGGGCCGGCCAACTTCGTCCGCCGGACTCAGAATGGCGCGAGACTTTGCGAGGCGCCTCCATGTGCCAAAAATAGGCCGCGGTGACAGCCGCTCCCAAAATTAACTGCCCGAAGGCCGGGGCGCCAAGTTCGTCCAGCGGAAAAAGGCCAAAAAAACGGGTGGGCTATAGCCTTGGGGGGTGGGGCTGGCCAACTTCGTCCGCCGGACACGGAATGGCGTGAGACTTTGCGAGTCGCCTCCGTGTGCCAAAACTAGGCCCCGGGCACAGCCGCGCCCAAAAATAAACGCCCGAAGGCCGGGGCGCCAAGTTCGTCCAGCGGAAAAAGCCCACAAAAACGGGTGGGCCATAGCCTTGGGGTGTGGGGCTGGCCAACTTCGTCCGCCGGACTCGGAATGGCACGAGACTTTGCGAGGCACCTCCGTGTGCCAAAAAAAGGCCACGGGCACAGCCACGCCCAAAAATATCCGCCCGAAGGCCGGGGCATCAAGTTCGTCCAGCGGAAAAAGGCCACAAAAACGGGTGGGCTATAGCCTTGGGGGGTGGGGCTGGCCAACTTCGTCCGCCGTACTCGGAATGGCGCGAGACTTTGCGAGTCGCCTCCGTGTGCCAAAAATAGGCCACGGGTACAGCCACTCCCAAAAATAACCACCCGAAGGCCGGGGCGCCAAGTTCGTCCAGCGGAAAAAGGCCACAAAAACGGGTGGGCCATAGCCTTGGGGTGTGGGGCTGGCCAACTTCGTCCGCCGGACTCGGAATGGCGCGAGACTTTGCGAGTCGCCTCCGTGTGCCAAAAATAGGCCACGGGTACAGCCGCGCCCAAAAATAAACGCCCGAAGGCCGGGGCGCCAAGTTCGTCCAGCGGAAAAAGCCCACAAAAACGGGTGGGCCATAGCCTTGGGGTGTGGGGCTGGCCAACTTCGTCCGCCGGACTCGGAATGGCACGAGACTTTGCGAGGCACCTCCGTGTGCCAAAAAAAGGCCACGGGCACAGCCACGCCCAAAAATAACCGCCCGAAGGCCGGGGCATCAAGTTCGTCCAGCGGAAAAAGGCCACAAAAACGGGTGGGCTATAGCCTTGGGGGGTGGGGCTGGCCAACTTCGTCCGCCATACTCGGAATGGCGCGAGACTTTGCGAGTCGCCTCCGTGTGCCAAAAATAGGCCACGGGCACAGCCACTCCCAAAAATAACCACCCGAAGGCCGGGGCGCCAAGTTCGTCCAGCGGAAAAAGCCCACAAAAACGGGTGGGCCATAGCCTTGGGGTGTGGGGCTGGCCAACTTCGTCCGCCGGACTCGGAATGGCGCGAGACTTTGCGAGTCGCCTCCGTGTGCCAAAAATAGGCCACGGGTACAGCCGCGCCCAAAAATAAACGCCCGAAGGCCGGGGCGCCAAGTTCGTCCAGCGGAAAAAGCCCACAAAAACGGGTGGGCCATAGCCTTGGGGTGTGGGGCTGGCCAACTTCGTCCGCCGGACTCGGAATGGCACGAGACTTTGCGAGGCACCTCCGTGTGCCAAAAAAAGGCCACGGGCACAGCCACGCCCAAAAATAACCGCCCGAAGGCCGGGGCATCAAGTTCGTCCAGCGGAAAAAGGCCACAAAAACGGGTGGGCTATAGCCTTGGGGGGTGGGGCTGGCCAACTTCGTCCGCCATACTCGGAATGGCGCGAGACTTTGCGAGTCGCCTCCGTGTGCCAAAAATAGGCCACGGGCACAGCCACTCCCAAAAATAACCACCCGAAGGCCGGGGCGCCAAGTTCGTCCAGCGGAAAAAGGCCACAAAAACGGGTGGGCTATAGCCTTGGGGGGTGGGGCTGGCCAACTTCGTCCGCCGGACTCGGAATGGCGCGAGACTTTGCGAGTCGCCTCCGTGTGCCAAAAATAGGCCACGGGTACAGCCACGCCCAAAAATAACCACCCGAAGGCCGGGGCGCCAAGTTCATCCAGCGGAAAAAGGCCACAAAAACGGGTGGGCTATAGCCTTGGGGGGTGGGGCTGGCCAACTTCGTCCGCCGGACTCGGAATGGCGCGAGACTTTGTGAGTCACCTCCGTGTGCCAAAACTAGGCCCCGGGCCCAGCCGCGCCCAAAAATAACCGCCCGAAGGCCGGGGCATCAAGTTCGTCCGGCGGAAAAAGGCCACAAAAACGGGTGGGCTATAGCCTTGGGGGGTGGGGCTGGCCAACTTCGTCCGCCGGACTCGGAATGGCGCGAGACTTTGCGAGTCGCCTCCGTGTGCCAAAACTAGGCCCCGGGCACAGCCGCGCCCAAAAATAACCGCCCGAAGGCCGGGGCATCAAGTTCGTCCAGCGGAAAAAGGCCACAAAAACGGGTGGGCTATAGCCTTGGGGGGTGGGGCTGGCCAACTTCGTCCGCCGGACTCGGAATGGCGCGAGACTTTGCGAGTCGCCTCCGTGTGCTAAATAGGCCACGGGCACAGCCACGCCCAAAAATAACCACCCGAAGGCCGGGGCGCCAAGTTCGTCCAGCGGAAAAAGGCCACAAAAACGGGTGGGCTATAGCCTTGGGGGGTGGGGCTGGCCAACTTCGTCCGCCGGACTCGGAATGGCGCGAGACTTTGCGAGTTGCCTCCGTGTGCCAAAACTAGGCCCCGGGCACAGCCGCGCCCAAAAATAACCGCCCGAAGGCCGGGGCATCAAGTTCGTCCAGCGGAAAAAGGCCACAAAAACGGGTGGGCTATAGCCTTGGGGAGTGGGGCTGGCCAACTTCCTCCGCCGGACTCCGAATGGCGCGAGACTTTGCGAGACGTCTCCGTTTGCCAAAAATAGGCCGTGGGCAAAGCCGCTTTCAAAAATAACTGCCTGAAGGCCGGGGCGCTGAGTTCATCCAGCGGAAAAAGGCCACAAAAACGGGTGGGCTATAGCCTTGGGGGGTGGGGCTGGCCAACTTCGTCCGCCGGACTCGGAATAGCGCGAGACTTTGTGAGGCACCTCCGTGTGCCACAAATAGGCCGCGGGCACAGCCGCTCCAAAAAATAACCGCCAGAAGGCCGTGGCGCCAAGTTTGTCCAGCGGAAAAAGGCCACAAAAACGGGTGGGCTATAGCGTTGGGGGGTGAGGCTGGCCCACTTCGTCCGCCGAACTCGGAATGGCGCGAGATTTTGCGAGGCATCTCCGTGTGCCAAAAATAGGCCGCGGGCACAGCCGCGCCCAAAAGTAACAGCCCGAAGGCCGGGGCGCCAAGTTCGTCCAGCGGAAAAAGGCCACAAATACGGGTGGCCTATAGCCTTGGGGTGTGGGGCCGGCCAACTTCGTCCGCCGGACTCGGAATGGCGCGAGACTTTGCGAGGCGCCTCCGTGTGCCAAAAATAGGCCGCGGGCACAGCCGCTTCCAAAATTAACCGCCCGAAGGCCGCGGCGCCAAGTTCGTCCAGCGGAAAAAGGACATAAATTCGGGTGGCCTATAGCCTTGGGGGGTGGGGCCGGCCAACTTCGTCCGCCGGACTCGGAATGGCGCGAGACTTTGCGAGTCGCCTCCGTGTGCCAAAACTAGGCCCCGGGCACAGCCGCGCCCAAAAATAACCGCACGAAGGCCGGGGCATCAAGTTCGTCCAGCGGAAAAAGGCCACAAAAACGGGTGGGCTATAGCCTTGGGGGGTGGGGCTGGCCAACTTCGTCCGCCGGACTCGGAATGGCGCGAGACTTTGCGAGTCGCCTCCGTGTGCCAAAAATAGGCCACGGGCACAGCCACGCCCAAAAATAACCACCCGAAGGCCGGGGCGCCAAGTTCGTCCAGCGGAAAATGGCCACAAAAACGGGTGGGCTATAGCCTTGGGGGGTGGGGCTGGCCAACTTCGTCCGCCGGACTCGGAATGGCGCAAGACTTTGCGAGTTGCCTCCGTGTGCCAAAAATAGGCCCCGGGCACAGCCGCGCCCAAAAATAACCACCCGAAGGCCGGGGCATCAAGTTCGTCCAGCGGAAAAAGGCCACAAAAACGGGTGGGCTATAGCCTTGGGGGGTGGGGCTGGCCAACTTCGTCCGCCGGAGTCGGAATGGCGCGAGACTTTGCGAGTCACCTCCGTGTGCCAAAACTAGGCCCCGGGCACAGCCGCGCCCAAAAATAACCGCCCGAAGGCCGGGGCATCTAGTTCGTCCAGCGGAAAAAGGCCACAAAAACGGGTGGGCTATAGCCTTGGGGGGTGGGGCTGGCCAACTTCCTCCGCCGGACTCCGAATGGCGCGAGACTTTGCGAGACGTCTCCGTGTGCCAAAAATAGGCCGTGGGCAAAGCCGCTTTCAAAAATAACTGCCCGAAGGCCGGGGCGCCAAGTTCATCCAGCGGAAAAAGGCCACAAAAACGGGTGGGCTATAGCCTTGGGGGGTGGGGCTGGCCAACTTCGTCCGCCGGACTCGGAATAGCGCGAGACTTTGTGAGGCACCTCCGTGTGCCACAAATAGGCCGCGGGCTCAGCCGCTCCAAAAAATAACCGCCAGAAGGCCGTGGCGCCAAGTTTGTCCAGCGGAAAAAGGCCACAAAAACGGGTGGGCTATAGCGTTGGGGGGTGGGGCTGGCCAACTTCGTCCGCCGAACTCGGAATGGCGCGAGATTTTGCGAGGCATCTCCGTGTGCCAAAAATACGCCGCTGGCACAGCTGCGCCCAAAAATAACAGCCCGAAGGCCGGGGCGCCAAGTTCGTCCAGCGGAAAAAGGCCACAAATACGGGTGGCCTATAGCCTTGGGGGGTGGGGCCGGCCAACTTCGTCCGCCGGACTCGGAATGGCGCGAGACTTTGCGAGTCGCCTCCGTGTGCCAAAACTAGGCCCCGGACACAGCCGCGCCCAAAAATAACCGCCCGAAGGCCGGGGCATCAAGTTCGTCCAGCGGAAAAAGGCCACAAAAACGGGTGGGCTATAGCCTTGAGGGGTGGGGCTGGCCAACTTCGTCCGCTGGACTCGGAATGGCGCGAGACTTTGCGAGTCGCCTCCGTGTGCCAAAAATAGGCCATGGGCACAGCTACGCCCAAAAATAACCACCCGAAGGCCGGGGCGCCAAGTTCGTCCAGCGGAAAAAGGCCACAAAAACGGGTGGCCTATAGCCTTGGGGGGTGGGGCTGGCCAACTTCGTCCGCCGGACTCGGAATGGCGCGAGACTTTGCGAGTTGCCTCCATGTGCCAAAACTAGGCCCCGGGCACAGCCGCGCCCAAAAATAACCGCCCGAAGGCCGGGGCATCAAGTTCGTCCAGCGGAAAAAGGCCACAAAAACGGGTGGGCTATAGCCTTGGGGGGTGGGGCTGGCCAATTTCGTCCGCCGGACTCGGAATGGCGCGAGACTTTGCGAGTCGCCTCCGTGTGCCAAAACTAGGCCCCGGGCACAGCCGCGCCCAAAAATAACCGCCCGAAGGCCGGGGCATCAAGTTCGTCCAGCGGAAAAAGGCCACAAAAACGGGTGGGCTATAGCCTTGGGGGGTGGGGCTGGCCAACTTCCTCCGCCGGACTCCGAATGGCGCGAGACTTTGCGAGACGTCTCCGTGTGCCAAAAATAGGCCGTGGGCAAAGCCGCTTTCAAAAATAACTGCCCGAAGGCCGGGGCGCCAAGTTCATCCAGCGGCAAAAGGCCACAAAAACGGGTGGGCTATAGCCTTGGGGGGTGGGGCTGGCCAACTTCGTCCGCCGGACTCGGAATAGCGCGAGACTTTGTGAGGCACCTCCGTGTGCCACAAATAGGCCGCGGGCACAGCCGCTCCAAAAAATAACCGCCAGATGGCCGTGGCGCCAAGTTTGTCCAGCGGAAAAAGGCCACAAAAACGGGTGGGCTATAGCGTTGGGGGGTGGGGCTGGCCAACTTCGTCCGCCGGACTCGGAATGGCGCGAGATTTTGCGAGGCATCTCCGTGTGCCAAAAATAGGCCGCGGGCACAGCCGCGCCCAAAAATAACAGCCCGAAGGCCGGGGCGCCAAGTTCGTCCAGCGGAAAAAGGCCACAAATACGGGTGGCCTATAGCCTTGGGGGGTGGGGCCAGCCAACTTCGTCCGCCGGACTCGGAATGGCGCGAGATTTTGCGAGGAGTCTCCGTGTGCCAAAAATAGGCCACGGGCACAGCCGCGCCGAAAAATAACAGCCCGAAGGCCGGGGCGCCAAGTTCGTCCAGCGGAAAAAGGCCACAAATACGGGTGGCCTATAGCCTTGGGGGGTGTGGCCGGCCAACTTCGTCCGCCGGACTCGGAATGGCGCGAGACTTTACGAGGCACCTCCGTGTGCCAAAAATAGGCCGCGGGAGCAGCTGCGGTAAAAAATGACCGCCCGAAGGCCGGGTCGCCAAGTCCGTCCATCGGAAAAAGCCCACAAAAACGGGTGGGCTATAGCCTTGGGGGGTGGGGCTGGCCAACTTCGTCGGCCGGACTCGGAATGGCGCGAGACTTTGCGAGGCGCCTCCGTGTGCCAAAAATAGGCCGTGGGGACAGCCGCGCCCAAAAATAACCGCCCGAATGCCGGGGCGCCAAGTTCGTCCAGCCGAAAAAGGCCACAAAAACGGGTGGGCTATAGCCTTGGGGGGTGGGGCTGGCCAACTTCGTCAGCCGGACTCGGAAGGGCGCGAGACTTTGCGAGGCGCCTCCGTGTGACAAAAATAGGATGCGGGCACAACCGCGCCCAAAAATAACCACCCGAAGGCCGGGGCGCCAAGTTCGTCCAGCGGAAAAAGGCCACAAAAACGGGTGGGCTATAGCCTTGGGGGGTGGGGCGAGCCAACTTCGTCCGCTGGACTCGGAATGGCGTGAGACTTTGCGAGGTGCCTCCGTTGGCCAAAAATAGGCCGCGGGCACAGCCGCGCCCAAAAATAACCGACCGAATGCCGGGGCGCCAAGTTCGTCCAGCGGAAAAAGGCCACAAAAACGGGTGGGCTATAGCCTTGGGGGGTGGGGATGGCCGACTTCGTCCGCCGGAATCGGAATGGCGCGAGACTTTACGAGGCACCTCCGTGTGCCAAAAATAGGCCGCGGGAACAGCCGCGGTAAAAAATGACCGCCCGAAGGCCGGGGCGCCAAGTTCGTCCAGCGCAAAAAGGCCACAAAAACGGGTGGGCTATAGAATTGGGGGGTGGGGCTGGCCAACTTCGTCCGCCGGACTCGGAGTGGCACAAGACTTTGCGAGGCGCCTCCGTGTGCTAAAAATTGGCTGCGGGCACAGCCGCGCCCAAAATTAACCGCCCGAAGGCCGGGGCGCCAAGTTCGTCCAGCGGCAAAAGGCCACAAAAACGGGTGGGCTATAGCCTTGGGGGGTGTGGCTGGCCAACTTCCTCCGCCGGACTCCGAATGGCGCGAGACTTTGCGAGACGTCTCCGTGTGCCAAAAATAGGCCGTGGGCAAAGCCGCTTTCAAAAATAACTGCCCGAAGGCCGGGGCGCCAAGTTCATCCAGCGGAAAAAGGCCACAAAAACGGGTGGGCTATAGCCTTGGGGGGTGGGGCTGGCCAACTTCGTCCGCCGGACTCGGAATAGCGCGAGACTTTGTGAGGCACCTCCGTGTGCCACAAATAGGCCGCGGGCACAGCCGCTCCAAAAAATAACTGCCAGATGGCCGTGGCGCCAAGTTTGTCCAGCGGAAAAAGGCCACAAAAACGGGTGGGCTATAGCGTTGGGGGGTGGGGCTGGCCAACTTCGTCCGCCGGACTCGGAATGGCGCGAGATTTTGCGAGGCATCTCCGTGTGCCAAAAATAGGCCGCGGGCACAGCCGCGCCCAAAAATAACAGCCCGAAGGCCGGGGCGCCAAGTTCGTCCAGCGGAAAAAGGCCACAAATACGGGTGGCCTATAGCCTTGGGGGGTGGGGCCGGCCAACTTCGTCCGCCGGACTCGGAATGGCGCGAGATTTTGCGAGGAGTCTCCGTGTGCCAAAAATAGGCCACGGGCACAGCCGCGCCCAAAATTAACCGCCCGAAGGCCGGGGCGCCAAGTTCGTCCAGCGGCAAAAGGCCACAAAAACGGGTGGGCTATAGCCTTGGGGGGTGGGGCTGGCCAACTTCGTCCGCCGGACTCGGAGTGGCACGAGACTTTGCGAGGCGCCTCCGTGTGCCAAAAATAGGCCGCGGGCACTGCCGTGCCCAAAAATAACCGCCCGAAAGCCGGGGCGCCAAGTTCGTCCCGCGGAAAAAGGCCACAAAAACGGGTGGGCTATATCATTGGGGGGTGGGGCTGGCAAACTTCGTCCGCCGGACTCGGAATGGCGCGAGACTTTGCGAAGCGACTCCGTATGCCAAAAATAGGCCGCGGACACAGCCGCGCCCAAAAATAACCGCCCGAAGGCCGGGGCGCCAAGTTCGTCCAGCGGAAAAAGGCCACAAAAACGGGTGGGCTATAGCCTTGGGGGGTGGGGCTGGCCAACTTCGTCCGCCGGACTCGAAATGGTGCGAGACTTTGCGAGGCGCCTCCGTGTACCAAAAATAGGCCGCGGGCACAGCCGTGCCCAAAAATAACCGCCCGAAAGCCGGGGCGCCAAGTTCGTCCAGCGGAAAAAGGCCACAAAAACGGGTGGGCTATATCATTGGGGGGTGGGGCTGGCAAACTTCGTCCGCCGGACTCGGAATGGCGCGAGACTTTGCGAGGCGACTCCGTGTGCTAAAAATAGGCCGCGGGCACAGCCGCGCCCAAAATTAACCGCCCGAAGGCCGGGGCGCCAAGTTCGACCAGCGGAAAAAGGCCACAAAAACGGGTGGGCTATAGCCTTGGGGGGTGGGGCTGGCAAACTTCGTCCGCCGGACTCGGGATGGCGCGAGACTTTGCGAGGCATCTCCGTGTGCCAAAAATAGGCCGTGGGCAAAGCCGCTTTCAAAAATAACCGCCCGAAGGCCGGGGCGCCAAGTTCATCCAGCGGAAAAAGGCCACAAAAACGGGTGGGCTATAGCCTTGGGGGGTTGGGCTGGCCAACTTCGTCCGCCGGACTCGGAATAGTGCCAGGCTTTGTGAGGCACCTCCGTGTGCCACAAATAGGCCGCGGGCACAGCCGCGCCCAAAAATAACCGCCCGAAGTCCGTGGCGCCAAGTTTGTCCAGCGGAAAAAGGCCACAAAAACGGGTGGCCTATAGCGTTGGGGGGTGGGGCTGGCCAACTTCATCCGCCGGACTCGGAATGGCGCGAAACTTTGCGAGGTGCCTCCGTGTGCCAAAATTAGGCCGCGGGCATAGTTGCGCCCAAAAATAACCGCCCGAAGGCCGGGGCGCAAAGTTCGTCCAGCGGAAAAAGGCCACAAAAATGGGTGGGCTATAGCCTTGGAGAGTGGGGCTGGCCAAATTCGTCCGCCGGACTCGGAATGGCGCGAGACTTTGCAAGGTGCCTCCGTGTGCCAAAAATAGGCCGCGGGCACTGCCGCTTTCAAAAATAACCACCCGAAGGCCGGGGCGCCAAGTTCGTCCAGCGAAAAAAGGCCACAAAAACGGGTGGGCTATAGCCTTGGGGGGTGGGGCTGGCCAACTTCGTCCGCCGGACTCGGAATGGCGGGAGACTTTGCGAGACGCCTCCGTGTGCCAAAAATAGGCCGCGGCCAAAGCCGCGCCCAAAAATAACCGCCCGAAGGCCGGGGCGCCAAGTTCGTCCAGCAGAAAAAGGCCACAAAAACGGGTTGGCTATAGCCTTGGGTGGTGGGGCTGGCCAACTTCGTCCGCCGGACTCGGAATGGCGCGAGATTTTGCGAGGCGCCTCCGTGTGACAAAAATAGGCCGCGGTCACAGCCGCGCCCAAAAATAACGGCCCGAAGGCCGGGGCGCCAAGTTCGTCCAGCGGAAAAAGGCCACAAATACGGGTGGCCTATAGCCTTGGGGGGTGGGGCCGGCCCACTTCGTCCGCCGGACTCGGAATGGCGCGAGACTTTGCGAGGCGCCTCCGTGTGCCAAAAATAGGCCGCGGGCACAGCCGCTCCCAAAATCAACCACCCGAAGGCCGGGGCGCCAAGTTCGTCCAGCGGAAAAAGGCCACAAAAACGGGTGGGCTATAGCCTTGGGGGGTGGGGCAGGCCAACTTCGTCCGCCGGATTCGGAATTGCGCGAGACTTTGCGAGTCGCCTCCGTGTGCCAAAAATAGGCCACGGGCCCAGCCACGCCCAAAAATAACCAACCGAAGGCCGGGGCGCCAAGTTCGTCCAGAGGAAAAAGGCCACAAAAACGGGTGGGCTATACCCTTGGGGGGTGGGGCTGGCCAACTTCGTCCGCCGGACTCGGAATGGCGCGAGACTTTGCGAGGCACCTCCGTGTGCCAAAAATAGGCCGCGGGCACAGCCGCTCCCAAAATCAACCGCCCGAAGGCCGGGGCGCCGAGTTCGTCCAGCGGAAAAAGGCCACAAAAACGGGTGGGCTATAGCCTTGGGGGGTGGGGCTGGCCAAATTCGTCCGCCGGACTCGGAATGGCGCGAGACTTTGCGAGTCACCTCCGTGTGCCAAAACTAGGCCCCGGGCACAGCCGCGCCCAAAAATAACAGCCCGAAGGCCGGGGCATCAAGTTCGTCCAGTGGAAAAAGGTCACAAAAACGGGTGGGCTATAGCCTTGGGGGGTGGGGCTGGCCAAATTCGTCCGCCGGACTCGGAATGGCGCGAGACTTTGCGAGGCGTCTCCGTGTGCCAAAAATAGGCCGTGGGCACAGCCGCGCCCAAAAATAATAGCCCGAAGGCCGGGGCGCCAAGCTCATCCAGCGGAAAAAGGCCACAAAAACGGGTGGGCTATAGCGTTGGGGGGTGGGGCTGGCCAACTTCGTCTGCCGGACTCGGAATGGCGCGAGACTTTGCGAGTCGCCTCCGTGTGCCAAAACTAGGCCCCGGGCACAGCCACGCCCAAAAATAACCGCCCGAAGGCCGGGGCATCAAGTTCGTCCAGCGGAAAAAGGCCACAAAAACGCGTGGGCTATAGCCTTGGGGGGTGGGGCTGGCCAACTTCGTCCGCCGGATTCGGAATGGCGCGAGATTTTGCGAGGCGTGTCCGTGTGCCAAAAATAGGCCGCGGGCACAGCCGCGCCCAAAAATAACAGCCCGAAGGCCGGGGCGCCAAGTTCGTCCAGCGGAAAAAGGCCACAAATACGGGTGGCCTATAGCCTTGGGGGGTGGGGCCGGCCAACTTCGTCCGCCGGACTCGGAATGGCGCGAGACTTTGCGAGGCGCCTCATGTGCCAAAAATAGGCCGCGGTGACAGCCGCTCCCAAAATTAACTGCCCGAAGGCCGGGGCGCCAAGTTCGTCCAGCGGAAAAAGGCCAAAAAAACGTGTGGGCTATAGCCTTGGGGGGTGGGGCTGGCCAACTTCGTCCGCCGGACACGGAATGGCGCGAGAATTTGCGAGTCGCCTCCGTGTGCCAAAACTAGGCCCCGGGCACAGCCGCGCCCAAAAATAAACCCCCGAAGGCCGGGGCGCCAAGTTCGTCCAGCGGAAAAAGCCCACAAAAACGGGTGGGCCATAGCCTTGGGGTGTGGGGCTGGCCAACTTCGTCCGCCGGACTCGGAATGGCACGAGACTTTGCGAGGCACCTCCGTGTGCCAAAAAAAGGCCACGGGCACAGCCACGTCCAAAAATAACCGCCCGAAGGCCGGGGCATCAAGTTCGTCCAGCGGAAAAAGGCCACAAAAACGGGTGGGCTATAGCCTTGGGGGGTGGGGCTGGCCCACTTCGTCCGCCGGACTCGGAATGGCGCGAGACTTTGCGAGTCGCCTCCGTGTGCCAAAAATAGGCCACGGGCACAGCCACTCCCAAAAATAACCACCCGAAGGCCGGGGCGCCAAGTTCGTCCAGCGGAAAAAGGCCACAAAAACGGGTGGGCTATAGCCTTGGGGGGTGGGGCTGGCCAACTTCGTCCGCCGGACTCGGAATGGCGCGAGACTTTGCGAGTCGCCTCCGTGTGCCAAAACTAGGCCCCGGACACAGCCACGCCCAAAAATAACCGCCCGAAGGCCGGGGCATCAAGTTCGTCCAGCGGAAAAAGGCCACAAAAACGCGTGGGCTATAGCCTTGGGGGGTGGGGCTGGCCAACTTCGTCCGCCGGATTCGGAATGGCGCGAGATTTTGCGAGGCGTGTCCGTGTGCCAAAAATAGGCCGCGGGCACAGCCGCGCCCAAAAATAACAGCCCGAAGGCCGGGGCGCCAAGTTCGTCCAGCGGAAAAAGGCCACAAAAACGGGTGGGCTATAGCCTTGGGGGGTGGGGCTGGCCAACTTCGTCTGCCGGACTCGGAATGGCGCGAGACTTTGCGAGTCGCCTCCGTGTGCCAAAAATAGGCCACGGGCACAGCCGCGCCCAAAAATAACCACCCGAAGGCCGGGGCGCCAAGTTCGTCCAGCGGAAAAAGGCCACAAAAACGGGTGGGCTATAGCCTTGGGGGGTGGGGCTGGCCAACTTCGTCCGCCGGACTCGGAATGGCGCGAGACTTTGCGAGTTGCCTCCGTGTGCCAAAACTAGGCCCCAGGCAGAGCCACGCCCAAAAATAACCACCCGAAGGCCGGGGCATCAAGTTCGTCCAGCGGAAAAAGGCCACAAAAACGGGTGGGCTATAGCCTTGGGGGGTGGGGCTGGCCAACTTCGTCCGCCGGACTCGGAATGGCGCGAGACTTTGCGAGTCGCCTCCGTGTGCCAAAAATAGGCCACGGTCACAGCCACGCCCAAAAATAACCACCCGAAGGCCGGGGCACCAAGTTCGTCCAGCGGAAAAAGGCCACAAAAACGGGTGGGCTATAGCCTTGGGGGGTGGGGCTGGCCAACTTCGTCCGCCGGACTCGGAATGGCGCGAGACTTTGCAAGTCGCCTCCGTGTGCCAAAACTAGGCCCCGGGCACAGCCGCGCCCAAAAATAACCGCCCGAAGGCCGGGGCATCAAGTTCGTCCAGCGGAAAAAGGCCACAAAAACGGGTGGGCTATAGCCTTGGGGGGTGGGGCTGGCCCACTTCGTCCGCCGGACTCGGAATGGCGCGAGACTTTGCGAGTCGCCTCCGTGTGCCAAAACTAGGCCCCGGGCACAGCCGCGCCCAAAAATAACCGCCCGAAGGCCGGGGCATCAAGTTCGTCCAGCGGAAAAAGGCCACAAAAACGGGTGGGCCATAGCCTTGGGGTGTGGGGCTGGCCAACTTCGTCCGCCGGACTCGGAATGGCGCGAGACTTTACGAGTCACCTCCGTGTGCCAAAACTAGGCCCCAGGCACAGCCGCGCCCAAAAATAACCGCCCAAAGGCCGGGGCATCAAGTTCGTCCAGCGGAAAAAGGCCGCAAAAACGGGTGGGCTATAGCCTCGGGGGGTGGGGCTGGCCAACTTCATCCGCCGGACTCGGAATGGCGCGAGACTTTGCGAGTCGCCTCCGTGTGCCAAAACTAGGCCCCGGGCACAGCCACGCCGAAAAATAACCGCCCGAAGGCCGGGGCATCAAGTTCGTCCAGCGGAAAAAGGCCACAAAAACGGGTGGGCCATAGCCTTGGGGTGTGGGGCTGGCCAACTTCGTCCGCCGGACTCGGAATGGCGCGAGACTTTACGAGTCACCTCCGTGTGCCAAAACTAGGCCCCAGGCACAGCCGCGCCCAAAAATAACCGCCCAAAGGCCGGGGCATCAAGTTCGTCCAGCGGAAAAAGGCCGCAAAAACGGGTGGGCTATAGCCTCGGGGGGTGGGGCTGGCCAACTTCATCCGCCGGACTCGGAATGGCGCGAGACTTTGCGAGTCGCCTCCGTGTGCCAAAACTAGGCCCCGGGCACAGCCACGCCCAAAAATAACCGCCCGAAGGCCGGGGCATCAAGTTCGTCCAGCGGAAAAAGGCCACAAAAACGGGTGGGCCATAGCCTTGGGGTGTGGGGCTGGCCAACTTCGTCCGCCGGACTCGGAATGGCGCGAGACTTTACGAGTCACCTCCGTGTGCCAAAACTAGGCCCCAGGCACAGCCGCGCCCAAAAATAACCGCCCAAAGGCCGGGGCATCAAGTTCGTCCAGCGGAAAAAGGCCGCAAAAACGGGTGGGCTATAGCCTCGGGGGGTGGGGCTGGCCAACTTCATCCGCCGGACTCGGAATGGCGCGAGACTTTGCGAGTCGCCTCCGTGTGCCAAAACTAGGCCCCGGGCACAGCCACGCCCAAAAATAACCGCCCGAAGGCCGGGGCATCAAGTTCGTCCAGCGGAAAAAGGCCACAAAAACGGGTGGGCTATAGCCTTGGGGGGTGGGGCTGGCCAACTTCGTCCGCCGGACTCGGAATGGCGCGAGACTTTGCGAGTCGCCTCCGTGTGCCAAAAATAGGCCACGGGCTGAGCCACGCCCAAAAATAACCACCCGAAGGCCGGGGCGCCAAGTTCGTCCAGCGGAAAAAGGCCACAAAAACGGGTGGGCTATAGCCTTGGGGGGTGGGGCTGGCCAACTTCGTCCGCCGGACTCGGAATGGCGCGAGACTTTGCGAGTCGCCTCCGTGTGCCAAAACTAGGCCCCAGGCAGAGCCACGCCCAAAAATAACCACCCGAAGGCCGGGGCATCAAGTTCGTCCAGCGGAAAAAGGCCACAAAAACGGGTGGGCTATAGCCTTGGGGGGTGGGGCTGGCCAACTTCGTCCGCCGGACTCGGAATGGCGCGAGACTTTGCGAGTCGCCTCCGTGTGCCAAAAATAGGCCACGGGCTGAGCCACGCCCAAAAATAACCACCCGAAGGCCGGGGCGCCAAGTTCGTCCAGCGGAAAAAGGCCACAAAAACGGGTGGGCTATAGCCTTGGGGGGTGGGGCTGGCCAACTTCGTCCGCCGGACTCGGAATGGCGCGAGACTTTGCGAGTCGCCTCCGTGTGCCAAAACTAGGCCCCGGGCACAGCTGCGCCCAAAAATAACCGCCCGAACGCCGGGGCATCAAGTTCGTCCAGCGGAAAAAGGCCACAAAAACGGGTGGGCTATAGCCTCGGGGGGTGGGGCTGGTCAACTTCATCCGCCGGACTCGGAATGGCGCGAGACTTTGCGAGTCGCCTCCGTGTGCCAAAAATAGGCCCCGGGCACAGCCGCGCCCAAAAATAACCGCCCGAACGCCGGGGCATCAAGTTCGTCCAGCGGAAAAAGGCCAGAAAAACGGGTGGGCTATAGCCTCGGGGGGTGGGGCTGGCCAACTATGTCCGCCGGACTCCGAATGGCGCGAGACTTTGCGAGTCGCCTCCGTGTGCCAAAACTAGGCCACGGGCACAGCCGCGCCCAAAAATAACCGCCCGAAGGCCGGGGCATCAAGTTCGTCCAGCGGAAAAAGGCCAGAAAAACGGGTGGGCTATAGCCTTGGGGGGTGGGGCTGGCCAACTTCGTCCGCCGGACTCGGAATGGCGCGAGACTTTGCGAGTCGCCTCCGTGTGCCAAAACTAGGCCCCGGGCACAGCCGCGCCCAAAAATAACCGCCCGAACGCCGGGAAATCAAGTTCGTCCAGCGGAAAAAGGCCACAAAAACGGGTGGGCTATAGCCTCGGGGGGTGGGGCTGGCCAACTTCATCCGCCGGACTCCGAATGGCGCGAGACTTTGCGAGGCGCCTCCGTGTGCCAAAAATAGGCCGCGGGCACAGCCGTGCCAAAAAATAACCGCCCGAAGGCCGGGGCGCCAAGTTCGTCCGGCGGAAAAAGGCCACAACTACGGGTGGGCTATAGCCTTGGGGGGTGGCGCTGGCCCACTTCGTCCGCCGTACTCGGAATGGCGCGAGACTTTGCGAAGCACCTCCGTGTGCCAAAAATAGGCCGCGGGCACAACCGCGCCCAAAAATAACCACCCGAAGGCCGGGGCACCAAGCCCGTCCAGCGGAAAAAGGCCACAAAAACGGGTGGGCTATAGCCTTGGGGGGTGGGGCTGGCCAACTTCGTCCGCCGGACTCCGAATGGCGCGAGACATTGCGTGGCACCTCCGTGCAAGAAAAATAGGCCGCGGGCACGGCCGCACCCAAAAATGACCGCCCGAAGGCCGGGGCGCCAAGTTCGTCGAGCGGAAAAAGGCCACGAAAACAGGTGGGCTATAGCCTTGGGGGGTGGGGCTGGCCAACTTTGTCCGCCGGACTCGGAATGGCAGGAGACTTTGCGAGACGCCTCCGTGTGCCAAAAATAGGCCACGGGCTCAGCCGTACCCAAAAATAACCGCCCGAAGGCCGGGGAGCCAAGTTCGTCCAGCGGAAAAAGGCCACAAAAACGGGTGGGCTATAGCCTTGGGGGGTGGGCTGGCCAACTTCGTCCGCCGGACTCGGAATGGCGCGAGACTTTGCGAGGCACCTCCGTGTGCCAAAAATAGTCCGCGGGCACAGCCGCGCCCAAAAATAACCGCCCGAAGGCCGGGGCGCCAAGTTCATCCAGCGGAAAAAGGCCACAAAAACGGGTGGGGTACAGCCTTGGGGGATGGGGCTGGCCGACTTCGTCCGCCGGACTCGGAATGCCGCGATACTTTGCGAGGGGCCTCCGTGTGCCAAACATAGGCCACGGGCAAAGCCGCGCCCAAAAATAACCTCCCGACGGCCGGGGCACCAAGTTCGTTCAGCGGAACAAGGCCACAAAAACGGGTGGCCTATAGCCTTGGGGGGTGGGGCGGGCCAACTTCTTCCGCCGGACTCGGAACGCCGCGAGACTTTGCGAGGGGCTCCGTGTGCCAAAAATAGGCTGTGGGCAAGGCCACACCCAAAAATAACCTCCCGAAGGCCGGGGCGCCAAGTTCGTCCAGCGGAAAAAGGCCACAAAAACGGGTGGCCTATAGCCTTGGGGGGTGGGGCGGGCCAACTTCGTCCGCCGGACTCGGAACGCCGCGAGACTTTGCGAGGGGCTCCGTGTGCCAAAAATAGGCCGCGGGCAAAGCCGCGCCCAAAAATAACCGCCCGAAGGCCGGGGTGCCAAGTTCGTCCAGCGCAAAAAGGCCACAAAAACGGGTGGGCTATAGAATTGGGGGGTGGGTCTGGCCGACTTCGTCCGCCGGACTAGGAGTGGCACGAGACTTTGCGAGGCGCCTCCGTGTGCTAAAACTAGGCCGCAGGCACAGCCGCGCCCAAAATTAATCGCCCGAAGGCCGGGGCGCCAAGTTCGTCCAGCGGAAAAAGGCCACAAAAACGGGTGGGCTATAGCCTTGGGGGGTGGGGCTGGCCAACTTCGTCCGCCGGACTTGGAGTGGCACGAGACTTTGCGAGCCGCTTCCGTGTGCTGAAAATAGGCCGCGGGCACAGCCGCGCCCAAAATTAACTGCCCGAAGGCCGGGGCGCCAAGTTCGTCCAGCGGCAAAAGGCCACAAAAACGGGTGGGCTATAGCCTTGGGGGGTGGGGCTGGCCAACTTCGTCCGCCGGACTCGGAATGGTACGAGACTTTGCGAGGCGCCTCCGTGTGCCAAAAATAGGCCGCGGGCACAGCCGTGCCGAAAAATAACCGCCCGAAAGCCGGGGCGCCAAGTTCGTCCAGCGGAAAAAGGCCACAAAAACGGGTGGGCTATGTCATTGGGGGGTGGGGCTGGCAAACTTCATCCGCCGGACTCGGAATGGCGCGAGACTTTACGAGGTGACTCCGTGTGCAAAAAATAGGCCGCGGGCAAAGCCGCGCCCAAAAATAACCGCCCGAAGGCCGGGGTGCCAAGTTCGTCCAGCGCAAAAAGGCCACAAAAACGGGTGGGCTATAGAATTGGGGGGTGGGTCTGGCCGACTTCGTCCGCCGGACTAGGAGTGGCACGAGACTTTGCGAGGTGCCTCCGTGTGCTAAAAATAGGCCGCAGGCACAGCCGCGCCAAAAATTAATCGCCCGAAGGCCGGGGCGCCAAGTTCGTCCAGCGGAAAAAGGCCACAAAAACGGGTGGGCTATAGCCTTGGGGGGTGGGGCTGGCCAACTTCGTCCGCCGGACTTGGAGTGGCACGAGACTTTGCGAGCCGCTTCCGTGTGCTGAAATTAGGCCGCGGGCACAGCCGCGCCCAAAAATAACTGCCCGAAGGCCGGCGCGCCAAGTTCGTCCAGCGGAAAAAGGCCACAAAAACGGGTGGGCTATAGCCTTGGGGGGTGGGACTGGCAAACTTCGTCCACTGGACTCGGGATGGCGCGAGACTGTGCGAGGCATCTCCGTGTGCCAAAAATAGGCCGTGGGCAAAGCCGCTTTCAAAAATAACCGCCCGAAGGCCGGGGCGCCAAATTCGTCCAGCGGAAAAAGGCCACAAAAACGGGTGGGCTATAGCCTTGGGGGGTGGGGCTGGCCAACTTCGTCCACCGGACTTGGAATAGCGCGAGACTTTGTGAGGCACCTCCGTGTGCCACAAATAGGCCGCGGGCACAGCCGCGCCCAAAAATAACCGCCTGAAGGCCGTGGCGCCAAGTTCGTCCAGCGGAAAAAGGCCACAAAAACGGGTGGGCTATAGCGTTGGGGGGTGGGGCTGGCCAACTTCGTCCGCCGGACTCGGAATGGCGCGCGACTTTGCGAGGTGCCTCTGTATGCCAAAATTAGGCCGCGGGCATAGTCGCGCCCAAAAATAACCGCCCGAAGGCCGGGGCGCCATGTTCGTCCAGCGGAAAAAGGCCACAAAAATGGGTGGGCTATAGCCTTGGAGAGTGGGGCTGGCCAAATTCGTCCGCCGGACTTGGAGTGGCACGAGACTTTGCGAGCCGCTTCCGTGTGCCAAAAATAGGCTGTGGGCAAGGCCACACCCAAAAATAACCTCCCGAAGGCCGGGGCGCCAAGTTCGTCCAGCGGAAAAAGGCCACAAAAACGGGTGGCCTATAGCCTTGGGGGGTGGGGCGGGCCAACTTCGTCCGCCGGACTCGGAACGCCGCGAGACTTTGCGAGGGGCTCCGTGTGCCAAAAATAGGCCGCGGGCAAAGCCGCGCCCAAAAATAACCGCCCGAAGGCCGGGGTGCCAAGTTTGTCCAGCGGAAAAAGGCCACAAAAACGGGTGGGCTATAGCCTTGGGGGGTGGGGCTGGCCAACTTCGTCCGCCGGACTCGGAATGGCGCGAGATTTTGCGAGGCGTCTCCGTGTGCCAAAAATAGGCCACGGGCACAGCCACGCCCAAAAATAACCACCCGAAGGCCGGGGCGCCAAGTTTGTCCAGCGGAAAAAGGCCACAAAAACGGGTGGGCTATAGCCTTGGGGGGTGGGGCTGGCCAACTTCGTCCGCCGGACTCGGAATGGCGCGAGACTTTGCGAGTCGCCTCCGTGTGCCAAAACTAGGCCCCGGGCACAGCCGCGCCCAAAAATAACAGCCTGAAAGCCGGGGCATCAAGTTCGTCCAGCGGAAAAAGGCCACAAAAACGGGTGGGCTATAGCCTTGGGGGGTGGGGCTGGCCAACTTCGTCCGCCGGACTCGGAATGGCGCGAGACTTTGCGAGTCACCTCCGTGTGCCAAAACTAGGCCCCGGGCACAGCCGCGCCCAAAAATAACCGCCCGAAGGCCGGGGCATCAAGTTCGTCCAGCGGAAAAAGGCCACAAAAACTGGTGGGCTATAGTCTTGGGGGGTGGGGCTGGCCAACTTCGTCCGCCGGACACGGAATGGCGCGAGACTTTGCGAGTCGCCTCCGTGTACCAAAACTAGGCCCCGGGCACAGCCGCGCCCAAAAATAAACGCCCGAAGGCCGGGGCGCCAAGTTCGTCCAGCGGAAAAAGCCCACAAAAATGGGTGGGCCATAGCCTTGGGGTGTGGGGCTGGCCAACTTCGTCCGCCGGACTCGGAATGGCTCGAGACTTTGCGAGGCACCTCCGTGTGCCAAAAATAGGCCGCGGGCACAGCCACGCCCAAAAATAACCACCCGAAGGCTGGGGCGCCAAGTTCGTCCAGCGGAAAAAGGCCACAAAACCGGGTGGGCTATAGCCTTGGGGGGTTGGGCTGGCCAACTTCGTCCGCCCGACTCGGAATGGCGCGAGACTTTGCGAGTCACCTCCGTGTGCCAAAACTAGGCCCCGGGCACAGCCGCGCCCAAAAATAACCGCCCGAAGGCCGGGGCATCAAGTTCGTCCAGCGGAAAAAGGCCACAAAAACGGGTGGGCTATAGCCTTGGGCGGTGGGGCTGGCCAACTTCGTCCGCCGGACTCGGAATGGCGCGAGACTTTGCGAGTCACCTCTGTGTACCAAAACTAGGCCCCGGACACAGCCGCGACCAAAAATAACCGCCCGAAGGCCTGGGCATCAAGTTCGTCCAGCGGAAAAAAGCCACAAAAACGGGTGGGCTATAGCCTTGGGGGGTGGGGCTGGCCAACTTCGTCCGCCGGACTCCAAATGGTGCGAGACTTTGCGAGGCGCCTCCGTGTACCAAAAATAGGCCGCGGGCACAGCCGTGCCAAAAAATAACCGCCCGAAGGCCGGGGCGCCAAGTTCGTCCAGCGGAAAAAGGCCACAAATACGGGTGGGCTATAGCCTTGGGGGGTGGCGCTGGCCAACTTCGTCCGCCGTACTCGGAATGGCGCGAGACTTTGCGAGGCACCTCCGTGTACCAAAAATAGGCCACGGGCACAACCGCGCCCAAAAATAACCGCCCGAAGGCCGGGGCACCAAGTTTGTCCAGCGGAAAAAGGCCACAAAAACGGGTGGGCTATAGCCTTGGGGGGTGGGGCTGGCCAACTTCGTCCGCCGGACTCGGAATGGCGCGAGATTTTGCGAGGCGTCTCCGTGTGCCAAAAATAGGCCACGGGCACAGCCACGCCCAAAAATAACCACCCGAAGGCCGGGGCGCCAAGTTTGTCCAGCGGAAAAAGGCCACAAAAACGGGTGGGCTATAGCCTTGGGGGGTGGGGCTGGCCAACTTCGTCCGCCGGACTCGGAATGGCGCGAGACTTTGCGAGTCGCCTCCGTGTGCCAAAACTAGGCCCCGGGCACAGCCGCGCCCAAAAATAACAGCCTGAAAGCCGGGGCATCAAGTTCGTCCAGCGGAAAAAGGCCACAAAAACGGGTGGGCTATAGCCTTGGGGGGTGGGGCTGGCCAACTTCGTCCGCCGGACTCGGAATGGCGCGAGACTTTACGAGTCACCTCCGTGTGCCAAAACTAGGCCCCGGGCACAGCCGCGCCCAAAAATAACCGCCCGAAGGCCGGGGCATCAAGTTCGTCCAGCGGAAAAAGGCCACAAAAACTGGTGGGCTATAGCCTTGGGGGGTGGGGCTGGCCAACTTCGTCCGCCGGACACGGAATGGCGCGAGACTTTGCGAGTCGCCTCCGTGTACCAAAACTAGGCCCCGGGCACAGCCGCGCCCAAAAATAAACGCCCGAAGGCCGGGGCGCCAAGTTCGTCCAGCGGAAAAAGCCCACAAAAACGGGTGGGCCATAGCCTTGTGGTGTGGGGCTGGCCAACTTCGTCCGCCGGACTCGGAATGGCTCGAGACTTTGCGAGGCACCTCCGTGTGCCAAAAATAGGCCGCGGGCACAGCCACGCCCAAAAATAACCACCCGAAGGCCGGGGCGCCAAGTTCGTCCAGCGGAAAAAGGCCACAAAAACGGGTGGGCTATAGCCTTGGGGGGTTGGGCTGGCCAACTTCGTCCGCCCGACTCGGAATGGCGCGAGACTTTGCGAGTCACCTCCGTGTGCCAAAACTAGGCCCCGGGCACAGCCGCGCCCAAAAATAACCGCCCGAAGGCCGGGGCATCAAGTTCGTCCAGCGGAAAAAGGCCACAAAAACGGGTGGGCTATAGCCTTGGGCGGTGGGGCTGGCCAACTTCGTCCGCCGGACTCGGAATGGCGCGAGACTTTGCGAGTCACCTCTGTGTACCAAAACTAGGCCCCGGACACAGCCGCGACCAAAAATAACCGCCCGAAGGCCGGGGCATCAAGTTCGTCCAGCGGAAAAAAGCCACAAAAACGGGTGGGCTATAGCCTTGGGGGGTGGGGCTGGCCAACTTCGTCCGCCGGACTCCAAATGGTGCGAGACTTTGCGAGGCGCCTCCGTGTACCAAAAATAGGCCGCGGGCACAGCCGTGCCAAAAAATAACCGCCCGAAGGCCGGGGCGCCAAGTTCGTCCAGCGGAAAAAGGCCACAAATACGGGTGGGCTATAGCCTTGGGGGGTGGCGCTGGCCAACTTCGTCCGCCGTACTCGGAATGGCGCGAGACTTTGCGAGGCACCTCCGTGTACCAAAAATAGGCCACGGGCACAACCGCGCCCAAAAATAACCGCCCGAAGGCCGGGGCACCAAGTTTGTCCAGCGGAAAAAGGCCACAAAAACGGGTGGGCTATAGCCTTGGGGGGTGGGGCTGGCCAACTTCGTCCGCCGGACTCCGAATGGCGCGAGACATTGCGTGGCACCTCTGTGCAAGAAAAATAGGCCGCGGGCACGGCCGCGCCCATAAATAACCGCCCGAAGGCCGGGGCGCCAAGTTCGTCGAGCGGAAAAAGGCCACAAAAACAGGTGGGCTATAGCCTTGGGGGGTGGGGCTGGCCAACTTCGTCCGCCGGACTCGGAATGGCGCGAGATTTTGCGAGGCGTCTCCGTGTGCCAAAAATAGGCCACGGGCACAGCCACGCCCAAAAATAACCACCCGAAGGCCGGGGCGCCAAGTTTGTCCAGCGGAAAAAGGCCACAAAAACGGGTGGGCTATAGCCTTGGGGGGTGGGGCTGGCCAACTTCGTCCGCCGGACTCGGAATGGCGCGAGACTTTGCGAGTCGCCTCCGTGTGCCAAAACTAGGCCCCGGGCACAGCCGCGCCCAAAAATAACAGCCTGAAAGCCGGGGCATCAAGTTCGTCCAGCGGAAAAAGGCCACAAAAACGGGTGGGCTATAGCCTTGGGGGGTGGGGCTGGCCAACTTCGTCCGCCGGACTCGGAATGGCGCGAGACTTTGCGAGTCACCTCCGTGTGCCAAAACTAGGCCCCGGGCACAGCCGCGCCCAAAAATAACCGCCCGAAGGCCGGGGCATCAAGTTCGTCCAGCGGAAAAAGGCCACAAAAACGGGTGGGCTATAGCCTTGGGGGGTGGGGCTGGCCAACTTCGTCCGCCGGACACGGAATGGCGCGAGACTTTGCGAGTCGCCTCCGTGTGCCAAAACTAGGCCCCGGGCACAGCCGCGCCCAAAAATAAACGCCCGAAGGCCGGGGCGCCAAGTTCGTCCAGCTGAAAAAGCCCACAAAAACGGGTGGGCCATAGCCTTGGGGTGTGGGGCTGGCCAACTTCGTCCGCCGGACTCGGAATGGCTCGAGACTTTGCGAGGCACCTCCGTGTGCCAAAAATAGGCCGCGGGCACAGCCACCCCCAAAAATAACCACCCGAAGGCCGGGGCGCCAAGTTCGTCCAGCGGAAAAAGGCCACAAAAACGGGTGGGCTATAGCCTTGGGGGGTTGGGCTGGCCAACTTCGTCCGCCCGACTCGGAATGGCGCGAGACTTTGCGAGTCACCTCCGTGTGCCAAAACTAGGCCCCGGGCACAGCCGCGCCCAAAAATAACCGCCCGAAGGCCGGGGCATCAAGTTCGTCCAGCGGAAAAAGGCCACAAAAACGGGTGGGCTATAGCCTTGGGCGGTGGGGCTGGCCAACTTCGTCCGCCGGACTCGGAATGGCGCGAGACTTTGCGAGTCACCTCTGTGTACCAAAACTAGGCCCCGGACACAGCCGCGACCAAAAATAACCGCCCGAAGGCCGGGGCATCAAGTTCGTCCAGCGGAAAAAAGCCACAAAAACGGGTGGGCTATAGCCTTGGGGGGTGGGGCTGGCCAACTTCGTCCGCCGGACTCCAAATGGTGCGAGACTTTGCGAGGCGCCTCCGTGTACCAAAAATAGGCCGCGGGCACAGCCGTGCCAAAAAATAACCGCCCGAAGGCCGGGGCGCCAAGTTCGTCCAGCGGAAAAAGGCCACAAATACGGGTGGGCTATAGCCTTGGGGGGTGGCGCTGGCCAACTTCGTCCGCCGTACTCGGAATGGCGCGAGACTTTGCGAGGCACCTCCGTGTACCAAAAATAGGCCACGGGCACAACCGCGCCCAAAAATAACCGCCCGAAGGCCGGGGCACCAAGTTTGTCCAGCGGAAAAAGGCCACAAAAACGGGTGGGCTATAGCCTTGGGGGGTGGGGCTGGCCAACTTCGTCCGCCGGACTCCGAATGGCGCGAGACATTGCGTGGCACCTCTGTGCAAGAAAAATAGGCCGCGGGCACGGCCGCGCCCATAAATAACCGCCCGAAGGCCGGGGCGCCAAGTTCGTCGAGCGGAAAAAGGCCACAAAAACAGGTGGGCTATAGCCTTGGGGGGTGGGGCTGGCCAACTTCGTCCGCCGGACTCGGAATGGCGCGAGATTTTGCGAGGCGTCTCCGTGTGCAAAAAATAGGCCACGGGCACAGCCACGCCCAAAAATAACCACCCGAAGGCCGGGGCGCCAAGTTTGTCCAGCGGAAAAAGGCCACAAAAACGGGTGGGCTATAGCCTTGGGGGGTGGGGCTGGCCAACTTCGTCCGCCGGACTCGGAATGGCGCGAGACTTTGCGAGTCACCTCCGTGTGCCAAAACTAGGCCCCGGGCACAGCCGCGCCCAAAAATAACAGCCTGAAAGCCGGGGCATCAAGTTCGTCCAGCGGAAAAAGGCCACAAAAACGGGTGGGCTATAGCCTTGGGGGGTGGGGCTGGCCAACTTCGTCCGCCGGACTCGGAATGGCGCGAGACTTTGCGAGTCACCTCCGTGTGCCAAAACTAGGCCCCGGGCACAGCCGCGCCCAAAAATAACCGCCCGAAGGCCGGGGCATCAAGTTCGTCCAGCGGAAAAAGGCCACAAAAACGGGTGGGCTATAGCCTTGGGGGGTGGGGCTGGCCAACTTCGTCCGCCGGACACGGAATGGCGCGAGACTTTGCGAGTCGCCTCCGTGTGCCAAAACTAGGCCCCGGGCACAGCTGCGCCCAAAAATAAACGCCCGAAGGCCGGGGCGCCAAGTTCGTCCAGCTGAAAAAGCCCACAAAAACGGGTGGGCCATAGCCTTGGGGTGTGGGGCTGGCCAACTTCGTCCGCCGGACTCGGAATGGCTCGAGACTTTGCGAGGCACCTCCGTGTGCCAAAAATAGGCCGCGGGCACAGCCACGCCCAAAAATAACCACCCGAAGGCCGGGGCGCCAAGTTCGTCCAGCGGAAAAAGGCCACAAAAACGGGTGGGCTATAGCCTTGGGGGGTTGGGCTGGCCAACTTCGTCCGCCCGACTCGGAATGGCGCGAGACTTTGCGAGTCACCTCCGTGTGCCAAAACTAGGCCCCGGGCACAGCCGCGCCCAAAAATAACCGCCCGAAGGCCGGGGCATCAAGTTCGTCCAGCGGAAAAAGGCCACAAAAACGGGTGGGCTATAGCCTTGGGCGGTGGGGCCGGCCAACTTCGTCCGCCGGACTCGGAATGGCGCGAGACTTTGCGAGTCACCTCTGTGTACCAAAACTAGGCCCCGGACACAGCCGCGACCAAAAATAACCGCCCGAAGGCCGGGGCATCAAGTTCGTCCAGCGGAAAAAAGCCACAAAAACGGGTGGGCTATAGCCTTGGGGGGTGGGGCTGGCCAACTTCGTCCGCCGGACTCCAAATGGTGCGAGACTTTGCGAGGCGCCTCCGTGTACCAAAAATAGGCCGCGGGCACAGCCGTGCCAAAAAATAACCGCCCGAAGGCCGGGGCGCCAAGTTCGTCCAGCGGAAAAAGGCCACAAATACGGGTGGGCTATAGCCTTGGGGGGTGGCGCTGGCCAACTTCGTCCGCCGTACTCGGAATGGCGCGAGACTTTGCGAGGCACCTCCGTGTACCAAAAATAGGCCGCGGGCACAACCGCGCCCAAAAATAACCGCCCGAAGGCCGGGGCACCAAGTTTGTCCAGCGGAAAAAGGCCACAAAAACGGGTGGGCTATAGCCTTGGGGGGTGGGGCTGGCCAACTTCGTCCGCCGGACTCCGAATGGCGCGAGACATTGCGTGGCACCTCTGTGCAAGAAAAATAGGCCGCGGGCACGGCCGCGCCCATAAATAACCGCCCGAAGGCCGGGGCGCCAAGTTCGTCGAGCGGAAAAAGGCCACAAAAACAGGTGGGCTATAGCCTTGGGGGGTGGGGCTGGCCAACTTTGTCCGCCGGACTCGGAATGGTGGGAGACTTTGCGAGATGCCTCCGTGTGCCAAAAATAGGCCACGGGCTCAGCCGTACCCAAAAATAACCGCCCGAAGGCCGGGGCGCCAAGTTCGTCCAGCGGAAAAAGGCCACAAAAACGGGCGGGCTATAGCCTTGGGGGGTGGGCTGGCCAACTTCGTCCGCCGGACTCGTAATGGCGCGAGACTTTGCGAGGTGCCTCCGTGTGCAAAAAATAGGATGCGGGCGCAGCCGCTCCCAAAAATAACCGCCCGAAGGCCGGGGTGCCAAGTTCGTCCAGCGGAAAAAGGCCACAAAAACGGGTGGGCTATAGCCTTCGGGGGTGGGGCTGGCCCACTTCGTCCGCCGGACTCGGAATGGCGCGAGACTTTACTAGGCGCCTCCGTGTGCCAAAAATAGTCCGCGGGCACAGCCGCGCCCAAAAATAACCGCCTGAAGGCCGGGGCACCAAGTTCGTTCAGCGGAAAAAGGCCACAAAAACGGGTGGCCTATAGCCTTGGGGGGTGGGGCGGGCCAACTTCGTCCGCCGGACTCGGAACGCCGCGAGACTTTACGTGGGGCTCCGTGTGCCAAAAATACGCTGCGGGCAAAGCCGCACCCAAAAATAACCTCCCGAAGGCCGGGGCGCCAAGTTCGTCCAGCGGAAAAAGGCCACGAAAACAGGTGGGCTATAGCCTTGGGGGGTGGGGATGGCCAACTTCGTTCGCCGGGCTCGGAATGCCGCGAGACATTGCGAGGGGCCTCCGTGTGCCAAACATAGGCCACGGGCAAAGCCGCGCCCCAAAATTACCGTCGGAAGGCCGGGGCGCCAAGTTCGTTCAGCGGAAAAAGGCCACAAAAACGGGTGGGCTATAGCCTTGGGGGGTGGGGCGGGCCGACTTCGTCCGCCGGACTCGGAATGCCGCGAGACTTTGCGAGGGGCCTCCGTGTGCCAAACATAGGCCGCGGGCAAGGTCACGCCCAAAAATGACCGCCCGAAGGCCGGGGCGCCAAGTTCGTCCAGCTCAAAAAGGCCACAAAAACGGGTGGGGTACAACCTTGGGGGGTGGGGCTGGCCAACTTCGTCCGCCGGACTCGGAATGCCCCGAGACTTTGTGAGGGGCCTCCGTGTGCCAAAAATAACTGCCCGAAGGCCACGGCACCAAGTTCGTCCAGCGGAAAAAGGCCAGAAAAACGGGTTTGCTATAGGCCTGGGGGGTGGGGCTGGCCAACCTCGTCCGCTGGACTCGGAATGCCGTGAGACTTTGCGAGGGGCCTTCGTGTGCCAAAAATAGGCCGTGGGAAAAGCCGCGCACAAAAATAACCGCCCGAAGGCCGGGCTGCCAAGTTCGTCCAGCGGAAAAAGGCCACAAAAACGGGTGGGCTATAGCCTTGGGGGGTGCGGCTGGCCAACTTCGTCCGCCGGACTCGGAATGCCGCGAGACTTTGCGAGGGGCCTCCGTGTGCCAAACATAGGCCGCGGCCAAAGCCGCGCCCAAAAATAACAGCCCGAAGGCCGGGGCGCCAAGATCGTCCAGCGCAAAAAGGCCACAAAAACGGGTGGGCTATAGCCTTGGGGGGTGGGGCTGGCCAACTTCGTCCGCCGGACTCGGAATGCCGCGAGACTTTGCGAGGGGCCTCCGTGTGCCAAACATCGGCCATGGCCAAAGCCGCACATAAAAATAACTGCCCGAAGGATGGGGCGCCAAGTTCGTCCAGCAGAAAAAGGCCACAAAAACGGGTAGGCTATAGCCTTGGGGGGTGGGGCTGGCCAACTTTGTCCGCCGGACTCGGAATGCCGCGAGACTTTGCGAGGGGTCTCCGTATGACAAAAATAGGCCACGGCCAAAACCGCGCCCAAAAAGAACCGCCCGAAGGCCGGGGCGCCAAGTTCGTCCAGCGCAAAAAGGCCACAAAAACGGGTGGGCTATAGCCTTGGGGGGTGGGGCTGGCAACTTCGTCCGCCGGACTCGGAATGCCGCGAGACTTTGCGAGGGGCCTCCGTGTGCCAAACATAGGCCGTCGCCAAAGCCGCGCCCAAAAATAACCGCCCGAAGGCCGGGGCGCCATGTTCGTCCAGCGCAAAAATGCCACAAAAACGGGTGGGCTGTACCCTTGGGGTGGGGCAGGCCGACTTCGTCCGCCAGACTCGGCATGCCGTCAGACTTTGCGAGGGGCCTCCGTGTGCCAAACATAGGCCACGGCCAAAGCCGCACATAAAAATATGTGCCCGAAGGATGGGGCGCCAAGTTCGTCCAGCAGAAAAAGGCCACAAAAACGGGTAGGCTATAGCCTTGGGGGGTGGGGCTGGCCAACTTTGTCCGCCGTACTCGGAATGCCGCGAGACTTTGCGAGGGGTCTCCGTGTGACAAAAATAGGCCGCGGCCAAAGCCGCGCCCAAAAAGAACCGCCCGAAGGCCGGGGCGCCAAGTTCGTCCAGCGCAAAAAGGCCACAAAAATGGGTGGGCTATAGCCTTGGGGGGTGGGGCTGGCAACTTCGTCCACCGGACTCGGAATGCCGCGAGACTTTGCGAGGGGCCTCCGTGTACCAAACATAGGCTGCCGCCAAAGCCGCGCCCAAAAGTAACCGCCCGAAGGCCGGGGCGCCATGTTCGTCCAGCGCAAAAAGGCCACAAAAACGGGTGGGCTGTAGCCTTGGGGTGGGGCAGGCCGACTTCGTCCGCCAGACTCGGAATGCCGTCAGACTTTGCGAGGGGCCTACCTGTGCCAAACATAGGCCACCGCCAAAGCCGCGCCCAAAAATAACCACCCGAAGGCCGGGGCGCCAAGTTCGTCCAGCGCAAAAAGGCCACAAAAACGGGTGGGAGGTAGCCTTGGGGGGTGGGGCTGGCCAACTTCGTCCGCCAGACTTGGAATACCGCGAGACTTTGCGAGGGGCCTCCGTGTGCCAAACATAGGCCAAGGGCAAAGCCGCGCCCAAAAATAACCGCCCGAAGACCGGGGCGCCAAGTTCGTCCAGCGGAAAAAGGCCACAAAAACGGGTGGGCTATAGCCTTGGGGGGTGGGGTTGGCCAACTTCGTCCGCCGGACTTGGAATACCGTGAGACTTTGCGAGGAGCCTACGGGTACCAAACATAGGCCACGGACAGAGCCGCGCCAAAAAATAACCACCCGAAGGCCGGGGCGCCAAGTTCGTCCAGCGGAAAAAGGCCACAAAAACGGGTGGGCTATAGCCTTGGGGGGTGGGGCTGGCCAACTTCATCCGCCGGACTCGGAATGCCGCGAGACTTTGCGATGGGCTTCCGTGTGCCAAACATAGGCCGCGGCCAAGGCCGTGCCCAAAAATAACGGACCGAAGGCCGGGGCGCCAAGTTCGTCCAGCAGAAAAAGGACACAAAAATGGGTGGGCTATAGCCTTGGGGGGTGGGGCTGGCCCACTTCGTCCGCCGGACTCGGAATGCGACGAGACTTTGCGAGGGGCCTCCGTGTGCCAAAAATAGGCCGCAGCCAAAGCCGCGCCCAAAAATAACCGCCCGAAGGCCGGGGCGCCAAGTTCGTCCTGCGCAAAAAGGCCACAAAAACGGGTGGGCTGTAGCCTTGGGGGGTGGGGCTGGCCGACTTCGTCCGCCAGACTCGGAATACCGCGAGACTTTGCGAGGGGCCTCCGGGTGCCAAAAATAGGCCGCGGGCTAAGCCGCGAAAAAAAATAACCGCCCGAAGGCCGGGGCGCCAAGTTCGTCCAGCAGAAAAAGGCCACAAAAACGGGTGGGCTATAGCCTTGGGGGGTGGGGCTTGCCAACTTCGTTCGCCGGACTCGGAATGCCGCGAGACTTTACGAGGGGCCTCCGTGTGCCAAAGATAGGCCGCCGCCGAAGCCGCGCCCAAAAATAACCACCCGAAGGGCGGTGCGCCAAGTTCGTCCATCGCAAAAAGGCCACAAAAACGGGTGGGCTGTAGCCTTGGGGTGGGGCAGGCCGACTTCGTCCGCCAGACTCGGAATGCCGTCAGACTTTGCGAGGGGCCTACCTGTGCCAAACATAGGCCACCGCCAAAGCCGCGCCCAAAAATAACCGCCCGAAGGCCGGGGCGCCAAGTTCGTCCAGCGCAAAAAGGCCACAAAAACGGGTGGGAGGTAGCCTTGGGGGGTGGGGCTGGCCAACTTCGTCCGCCAGACTCGGAATACCGCGAGACTTTGCGAGAGGCCTCCGTGTGCCAAACATAGGCCAAGGGCAAAGCCGCGCCCAAAAATAACCGCCCGAAGACCGGGGCGCCAAGTTCGTCCAGCGGAAAAAGGCCACAAAAACGGGTGGGCTATAGCCTTGGGGGGTGGGGTTGGCCAACTTCGTCCGCCGGACTTGGAATACCGTGAGACTTTGCGAGGAGCCTACGGGTGCCAAACATAGGCCACGGACAGAGCCGCGCCAAAAAATAACCACCTGAAGGCCGGGGCGCCAAGTTCGTCCAGCGGAAAAAGGCCACAAAAACGGGTGGGCTATAGCCTTGGGGGGTGGGGCTGGCCAACTTCATCCGCCGGACTCGGCATGCCGCGAGACTTTGCGATGGGCTTCCGTGTGCCAAACATAGGCCGCGGCCAAGGCCGTGCCCAAAAATAACCGACCGAAGGCCGGGGCGCCAAGTTCGTCCAGCAGAAAAAGGACACAAAAATGGGTGGGCTATAGCCTTGGGGGGTGGGGCTGGCCCACTTCGTCCGCCGGACTCGGAATGCCACGAGACTTTGCAAGGGGCCTCCGTGTGCCAAAAATAGGCCGCAGCCAAAGCCGCGCCCAAAAATAACCGCCCGAAGGCCGGGGCACCAAGTTCGTCCTGCGCAAAAAGGCCACAAAAACGGGTGGGCTGTAGCCTTGGGGGGTGGGGCTGGCCGACTTCGTCCGCCAGACTCGGAATACCGCGAGACTTTGCGAGGGGCCTCCGGGTGCCAAAAATAGGCCGCGGGCTAAGCCGCGCCCAAAAATAACCGCCCGAAGGTCGGGGCGCCAAGTTCGTCCAGCAGAAAAACGCCACAAAAACGGGTGGGCTATAGCCTTGGGGGGTGGGGCTTGCCAACTTCGTCCGCCGGACTCGGAATGCCGCGAGACTTTACGAGGGGCGTCCGTGTGCCAAAGATAGGCCGCCGCCGAAGCCGCGCCCAAAAATAACCACCCGAAGGGCGGGGCGCCAAGTTTGTCCATCGCAAAAAGGCCACAAAAACGGGTGGGCTGTAGCCTTGGGAGGTGGGGCTGGCCAACTTCGTCCGCCGGACTCGGAATGCCGCGAGACTTTATGAGGGGCCTCCGTGTGGCAAACATAGGCCGCAGCCGAAGCCGCACCCAAAAATAACCGCCCGAAGGCCGGTTCGCCAAGTTCGTCCAGCGCAAAAAGGCCACAAAAACGGGTGGGAGGTAACCTTGGGGGGTTGGGCTTGCCAACTTCGTCCGCCAGACTCGGAATACCGCGAGACTTTGCGAGGGGCCTCCGTGTGCCAAACATAGGCCAAGGGCAAAGCCGCGCCCAAAAATAACCGCCCGAAGACCGGGGCGCCAAGTTCGTCCAGCGGAAAAAGTCCACAAAAACGGGTGGGCTATAGCCTTGGGGGGTGGGGTTGGCCAACTTCGTCCGCCGGACTCGGAATGCCGTGAGACTTCGCGAGGAGCCTCCGGGTGCCAAACATAGGTCACGGACAGAGCCGCGCCCAAAAATAACCACCCGAAGGCCGGGGCGCCAAGTTCGTCCAGCGGAAAAAGGCCACAAAAACGGGTGGGCTATAGCCTTGGGGGGTGGGGCTGGCCAACTTCATCCGCCGGACTCGGAATGCCGCGAGACTTTGCGAGGGGCTTCCGTGTGCCAAACATAGGCCGCGGCCAAGGCCGTGCCCAAAAATAAACGTCCGAAGGCCGGGGCGCCAAGTTCGTCCAGCGGAAAAAGGCCACAAAAACGGGTGGGCTATAGCCTTGGGGGGTGGGGCTGGCCAACTTCGTCCGCCGGACTCGGAATGTCGTCAGACTTTGCGAGGGGCCTCCGTGTGTGAAACATAGGCCGCGGCCGAAGCCGCGTCCAAAAATAACCGCCCGAATGGCGGGGCGCCAAGTTCGTCCAGCGGAAAAAGGCCACAAAAACGGGTGGGCTATAGCCTTGGGGGGTGGGGCTGGCCAACTTCGTCCGCCGGACTCGGAATGCCGCGAGACTTTATGAGGGGCCTCCGTGTGGCAAACATAGGCCGCAGCCGAAGCCGCACCCAAAAATAACCGCCCGAAGGCCGGTTCGCCAAGTTCGTCCAGCGCAAAAAGGCCACAAAAACGGGTGGGAGGTAACCTTGGGGGGTTGGGCTTGCCAACTTCGTCCGCCAGACTCGGAATACCGCGAGACTTTGCGAGGGGCCTCCGTGTGCCAAACATAGGCCAAGGGCAAAGCCGCGCCCAAAAATAACCGCCCGAAGACCGGGGCGCCAAGTTCGTCCAGCGGAAAAAGTCCACAAAAACGGGTGGGCTATAGCCTTGGGGGGGTGGTGTTGGCCAACTTCGTCCGCCGGACTCGGAATGCCGTGAGACTTCGCGAGGAGCCTCCGGGTGCCAAACATAGGTCACGGACAGAGCCGCGCCCAAAAATAACCACCCGAAGGCCGGGGCGCCAAGTTCGTCCAGCGGAAAAAGGCCACAAAAACGGGTGGGCTATAGCCTTGGGGGGTGGGGCTGGCCAACTTCATCCGCCGGACTCGGAATGCCGCGAGACTTTGCGAGGGGCTTCCGTGTGCCAAACATAGGCCGCGGCCAAAGCCGCGCCCAAAAATAAACGTCCGAAGGCCGGGGCGCCAAGTTCGTCCAGCGGAAAAAGGCCACAAAAACGGGTGGGCTATAGCCTTGGGGGGTGGGGCTGGCCAACTTCGTCCGCCGGACTCGGAATGTCGTCAGACTTTGCGAGGGGCCTCCGTGTGTGAAACATAGGCCGCGGCCGAAGCCGCGTCCAAAAATAACCGCCCGAATGCCGGGGCGCCAAGTTCGTCCAGCGGAAAAAGGCCACAAAAACGGGTGGGCTATAGCCTTGGGGGGTGGGGCTGGCCAACTTCGTCCGCCGGACTCGGAATGCCGCGAGACTTTGTGAGGGGTCTCCGTGTGCCAAAAATAGGCCGCGGCCAAAGCCGCGTCCAAAAATAACCGCCCGAAGGCCGGGGCACCAAGTTCGTCCAGCGCAAAAAGGCCACAAAAACGGGTGGGCCATAGCCTTGGGGGGTGGGGCTGGCCAACTTCGTCTGCCGGACTCGGAATGCCGCGAGACTTTGTGAGGGGTCTCCGTGTGCCAAAAATAGGCCGCGGCCAAAGCCGCGTCCAAAAATAACCGCCCGAAGGCCGGGGCACCAAGTTCGTCCAGCGCAAAAAGGCCACAAAAACGGGTGGGCCATAGCCTTGGGGGGTGGGGCTGGCCAACTTCGTCCGCCGGACACGGAATGCCACGAGACTTTATGAGGGGCCTCCGTGTGCGAAACATAGGCCGCAACCGAAGCCGCGCCCAAAAATAACCGCCCGAAGGCCGGGGCGCCAAGTTCGTCCAGCGCAAAAAGGCCACAAAAACGGGTGGGAGGTAGCCTTGGGGGGTGGGGCTGGCCAACTTCGTCCGCCAGACTCGGAATACCGCGAGACTTTGAGAGGGGCCTCCGTGTGCCAAAAATAGGCCGCGGGCAAAGCCGCGGCCAAAAATAACCGCCCGAAGGCCGGGGCGCCAAGTTCGTCCAGCGCAAAAAGGCTACAAAAACGGGTGGGCTGCAGCTTTGGGAGGTGGGGCTGGCCAACTTCGTCCGCCGGACTCGGAATGCCGCAGGACTTTGCGAGGGGCCTCCGTGTGCCAAAAATAGGCCGCGGCCGAAGCCGCGCCCAAAAATAACCGACCGAAGGCCGGGGCGCAAAGTTCGTCCAGCAGAAAAAGGCCACAAAAACGGGTGGGCTATAGCCTTGGGGGGTGGGGCTGGCCCACTTCGTCCGCCGGACTCGGAATGCCGCGAGAATTTGCGAGGGGCCTCTGTGTGCAAAAAATAGGCCGCAGCCAAAGCCGCGCCCAAAAATAACCGCCCGAAGGCCGGGGCGCCAAGTTCGTCCAGCGCAAAAAGGCCACAAAAACGGGTGGGCTGTAGCCTTGGGGGGTGGGGCTGGCCAACTTCGTCCGCCGGACTCGGAATGCCGCGAGACTTTGCGAGAGGTCTCCGTGTGCCAACCATAGGCCGCAGCCGAAGCCGCGCCCAAAAATAACCGCCCGAAGGCCGGGGCGCCAAGTTCGTCCAGCGCAAAAAGGCCACAAAAACGGGTGGGCTGTAGCCTTGGGCGGTGGGGTTGGCCAACTTCGTCCGCCGGACTCGGAATGCCGCGAGACGTTGCGAGGGGCCTCCGTGTGCCAAATATAGGCCATGGCCAAAGCCGCGCCAAAAAATAACCGCCCGAAGGCCGGGGCGCCAAGTTCGTCCAGCGGAAAAAGGCCATAAAAACGGGTGGGCTATAGCCTATGGGGGTGGGGCAGGCCAACTCGGTCCGCCGGACTCGGAATGCCGCGAGACTTTTCGAGGGGCCTCCGTGTGCCAAAAAAAGGCCGCGGTCAAAGCCGCGTCCAAAAATAACCGTCCGAAGGCCGGAACGCCAAGTTCGTCAAGTGCAAAAAGGCCAAAAAAACTGGTGGGCTATAGCCTTGGGGGGTGGGGCTGGCCAACTCCGTCCGCCGGACTCGGAATGCCATGAGACTTTACGAGGGGCCTCCGTGTGCCAAATATAAGCCGCGGGCAAAGCCACGCCCAAAAATAACCGCCCGAAGGCCGGGGCGCCAAGTTCGTCAAGCGCAAAAAGGCCACAAAAACGGGTGGGCTATAGCCTTGGGGGGTGGGGCTGGCCAACTTCGTCCGCCGGAATTGGAATGCCTCGAGAATTTGCGAGGGGCGTCCCTGTGCCAAAAATTGGCCGCAGCCAAAGCCACGCCCAAAAATAACCGCCCGAAGGCCGGGGCGCCAAGTTCGTCCTGCGCAAAAAGGCCACAAAAACGAGTGGGCTATAGCCTTGGGAGGTGGGGCTGGCCAACTTCGTCCGCCGGACTCGGAATTCCGCGAGACTTTGCCAGGGGCGTTCGTGTACAAAAAATAGGCCACGGGCAAAGCCGCGCCGAAAAATAACCGCCCGAAGGCCGGGGCGCCAAGTTCATTCAGCGGATAAAGGCCACAAAAACGGGTCGGCTATAGCCTTGGGGGGTGGGGCTGGCCAACTTCGTCCGCCGGACTCGGAATGCCGCGAGACTTTGCGAGGGGCCTCCGTGTGCCAAACATAGGCCGCGGGCAAAGCCGCGCCAAAAACTAACCGCCCGAAGGCCGGGGCGCCAAGTTCGTCCAGCGCAAAAATGCCACAAAAACGGGTGGGCTATAGCCTTGGGGGGTGGGGCTGGCCCACTCCGTCCGCCGGACTCGGAATGCAGCGAGACTTTGCGAGGGGCCTCCGTGTGCCAAAAATAGGCCGCGGGCAAAGCCGCGCCCAAAAATAACCGCCCGAAGGCCGGGGCGCCAAGTTCGTCCAGCGGAAAAAGGCCACAAAAACGGGTGGGCTATAGCCTTGGGGCGTGGGGCTGGCCAACTTCGTCCGCCGGACTCGGAATGCCGCGAGACTTTGCGAGGGGCCTCCGTGTGCCAAAAATAGGCCGTGGGCAATGCCGCGCCCAAAAATAACCGCCCGAAGGCCGGTGCGCCAAGTTCGTCCTGCGCAAAAAGGCCACAAAAACGGGTGGGCTATAGCCTTGGGGGGTGGGGCTTGCCAACTTCGTCCGCCGGACTCGGAATGCCGCGAGACTTTACGAGGGGCCTCCGTGTGCCAAAGATAGGCCGCCGCCGAAGCCGCGCCCAAAAATAACCACCCGAAGGGCGGGGCGCCAAGTTCGTCCATCGCAAAAAGGCCACAAAAACGGGTGGGCTGTAGCCTTGGGAGGTGGGGCTGGCCAACTTCGTCCGCCGGACTCGGAATGACGCGAGACTTTATGAGGGGCCTCCGTGTGCCAAACATAGGCCGCAGCCGAAGCCGCGCCCAAAAATAACCGCCCGAAGGCCGGTTCGCCAAGTTCGTCCAGCGCAAAAAGGCCACAAAAACGGGTGGGAGGTAACCTTGGGGGGTTGGGCTGGCCAACTTCGTCCGCCAGACTCGGAATACCGCGAGACTTTGCGAGGGGCCTCCGTGTGCCAAACATAGGCCACGGGCAAAGCCGCGCCCAAAAATAACCGCCCGAAGACCGGGGCGCCAAGTTCGTCCAGCGGAAAAAGGCCACAAAAACGGGTGGGCTATAGCCTTGGGGGGTGGGGTTGGCCAACTTCGTCCGCCGGACTCGGAATGCCGTGAGACTTCGCGAGGAGCCTCCGGGTGCCAAACATAGGCCACGGTCAGAGCCGCACCTAAAAATAACCACCCGAAGGCCGGGGCGCCAAGTTCGTCCAGCGGAAAAAGGCCACAAAAACGGGTGGGCTATAGCCTTGGGGGGTGGGGCTGGCCAACTTCATCCGCCGGACTCGGAATGCCGCGAGACTTTGCGAGGGGCTTCCGTGTGCCAAACATAGGCCGCGGCCAAGGCCGTGCCCAAAAATAAACGTCCGAAGGCCGGGGCGCCAAGTTCGTCCAGCGGAAAAAGGCCACAAAAATGGGTGGGCTATAGCCTTGGGGGGTGGGGCTGGCCAACTTCGTCCGCCGGACTCGGAATGTTGTCAGACTTTGCGAGGGGCCTCCGTGTGTGAAACATAGGCCGCGGCCGAAGCCGCGTCCAAAAATAACCGCCCGAATAACGGGGCGCCAAGTTCGTCCAGCGGAAAAAGGCCACAAAAACGGGTGGGCTATAGCCTTGGGGGGTGGGGCTGGCCAACTTCGTCCGCCGGACTCGGAATGCCGCGAGACTTTGTGAGGGGTCTCCGTGTGCCAAAAATAGGCCGCGGCCAAAGCCGCATCAAAAAATAACCGCCCGAAGGCCGGGGCACCAAGTTCGTCCAACGCAAAAAGGCCACAAAAACGGGTGGGCCATAGCCTTGGGGGGTGGGGCTGGCCAACTTCGTCCGCCGGACTCGGAATGCCACGAGACTTTATGAGGGGCCTCCGTGTGCGAAACATAGGCCGCAACCGAAGCCGCGCCCAAAAATAACCGCCCGAAGGCCGGGGCGCCAAGTTCGTCCAGCGGAAAAAGGCCACAAAAACGGGTGGGCTATAGCCTTGGGGGGTGGGGCTGGCCAACTTCATCCGCCGGACTCGGAATGCCGCGAGACTTTGCGAGGGGCTTCCGTGTGCCAAACATAGGCCGCGGCCAAGGCCGTGCCCAAAAATAAACGTCCGAAGGCCGGGGCGCCAAGTTCGTCCAGCGGAAAAAGGCCACAAAAACGGGTGGGCTATAGCCTTGGGGGGTGGGGCTGGCCAACTTCGTCCGCCGGACTCGGAATGTCGTCAGAATTTGCGAGGGGCCTCCGTGTGTGAAACATAGGCCGCGGCCGAAGCCGCGTCCAAAAATAACCGCCCGAATAACGGGGCGCCAAGTTCGTCCAGCGGAAAAAGGCCACAAAAACGGGTGGGCTATAGCCTTGGGGGGTGGGGCTGGCCAACTTCGTCTGCCGGACTCGGAATGCCGTGAGACTTTGTGAGGGATCTCCGTGTGCCAAAAATAGGCCGCGGCCAAAGCCGCATCCAAAAATAACCGCCCGAAGGCCGGGGCACCAAGTTCGTCCAGCGCAAAAAGGCCACAAAAACGGGTGGGCCATAGCCTTGGGGGGTGGGGCTGGCCAACTTCGTCCGCCGGACTCGGAATGCCACGAGACTTTATGAGGGGCCTCCGTGTGCGAAACATAGGCCGCAACCGAAGCCGCGCCCAAAAATAACCGCCCGAAGGCCGGGGCGCCAAGTTCGTCCAGCGCAAAAAGGCCACAAAAACGGGTGGGCTGCAGCCTTGGGAGGTGGGGCTGGCCAACTTCGTCCGCCGGACTCGGAATGCCGCGAGACTTTGCGAGGGGCCTCCGTGTGCCAAAAATAGGCCGCGGCCGAAGCCGCGCCCAAAAATAACCGACCGAAGGCCGGGGCGCCAAGTTCGTCCAGCAGAAAAAGGCCACAAAAACGGGTGGGCTATAGCCTTGGGCGGTGGGGCTGGCCAACTTCGTCCGCCGGACTCGGAATGCCGTGAGACGTTGCGAGGGGCCTCCGTGTGCCAAATATAGGCCATGGCCAAAGCCGCGCCAAAAAATAACCGCCCGAAGGCCGGGGCGCCAAGTTCGTCCAGCGCAAAAAGGCCAAAAAAACTGGTGGGCTATAGCCTTGGGGGGTGGGGCTGGCCAACTCCGTCCGCCGGACTCGGAATGCCATGAGACTTTACGAGGGGCCTCCGTGTGCCAAACATAAGCCGCGGGCAAAGCCACGCCCAAAAATAACCGCCCGAAGGCCGGGGCGCCAAGTTCGTCAAGCGCAAAAAGGCCACAAAAACGGGTGGGCTATAGCCTTGGGGGGTGGGGCTGGCCAACTTCGTCCGCCGGAATTGGAATGCCTCGAGAATTTGCGAGGGGCGTCCCTGTGCCAAAAATTGGCCGCAGCCAAAGCCGCGCCCAAAAATAACCGCCCGAAGGCCGGGGCGCCAACTTCGTCCTGCGCAAAAAGGCCACAAAAAGGAGTGGGCTATAGCCTTGGGAGGTGGGGCTGGCCAACTTCGTCCGCCGGACACGGAATTCCGCAAGACTTTGCCAGGGGCGTTCGTGTGCAAAAAATAGGCCACGGGCAAAGCCGCGCCGAAAAATAACCGCCCGAAGGCCGGGGCGCCAAGTTCATTCAGCGGAAAAAGGCCACAAAAACGGGTCGGCTATAGCCTTGGGGGGTGGGGCTGGCCAACTTCGTCCGCCGGACTCGGAATGCCGCGAGACTTTGCGAGGGGCCTCCGTGTGCCAAACATAGGCCGCGGGCAAAGCCGCGCCAAAAACTAACCGCCCGAAGGCCGGGGCGCCAAGTTCGTCCAGCGCAAAAATGCCACAAAAACGGGTGGGCTATAGCCTTGGGGGGTGGGGCTGGCCCACTCCGTCCGCCAGACTCGGAATGCAGCGAGACTTTGCGAGGGGCCTCCGTGTGCCAAAAATAGGCCGCGGGCAAAGCCGCGCCCAAAAATAACCGCCCGAAGGCCGGGGCGCCAAGTTCGTCCAGCGGAAAAAGGCCACAAAAACGGGTGGGCTATAGCCTTGGGGCGTGGGGCTGGCCAACTTCGTCCGCCGGACTCGGAATGCCGCGAGACTTTGCGAGGGGCCTCCGTGTGCCAAAAATAGGCCGTGGGCAAAGCCGCGCCCAAAAATAACCGCCTGAAGGCCGGTGCGCCAAGTTCGTCCTGCGCAAAAAGGCCACAAAAACGGGTGGGCTATAGCCTTGGGGGGTGGGGCTGGCCAACTTCGTCCGCCGGACACCGAACGCCGCGAGACTTTGTGAGGGGCCTCCGTGTGCCAAAAATAGGCCGCGGACAAAGCCGCGCCCAAAAATAACTGCCCGAAGGCCGGGGCGCCAAGTTCATCCAGCGGAAAAAGGCCACAAAAACGGGTGGGCTATAGCCTTGGGGCGTGGGGCTGGCCAACTTCGTCCGCCGGACTCGGAATGCCGCGAGACTTTGCGAGGGGCCTCCGTGTGCCAAACATAGGCCAAGGGCAAAGCCGCGCCCAAAAATAACCGCCCGAAGACCGGGGCGCCAAGTTCGTCCAGCGGAAAAAGGCCACAAAAACGGGTGGGTTATAGCCTTGGGGGGTGGGGCTGGCCAACTACGTCCGCCATACTCGGAATACCGCGAGACTTTGCGAGGGGCCTCCGTGTGCCAAACATAGGCCGCGGGCAAAGCCGCGCCAAAAACTAAGCGCCCGAAGGCCGGGGCGCCAAGTTCGTCCAGCGCAAAAATGCCACAAAAACGGGTGGGCTATAGCCTTGGGGGGTGGGGCTGGCCAACTTCGTCCGCCGGACTCGGAGTGCCGCGAGACATTGCGAGGGGCCTCCGTGTGACAAAAATAGGCCGCGGGCAAAGCCGCGCTAAAAAATAACCGCCCGAAGGCTGGGGCGCCAAGTTCGTCCAGCGGAAAAAGGCCACAAAAACGGGTGGGCTATAGCCTTGGGGGGTGGGGCTGGCCAACTTCGTCCGCCGGACTCGGAATGCCGCGAGACATTGTGAGGGGCCTCCGTGTGCCAAAAATAGGCCGCAGGAAAAGCCGCGCCCAAAAATAACCGCCCGAAGGCCAGGGCGCCAAGTTCGTCCAGCGCAAAAAGGCCACAAAAACGGGTGGGCTATAGCCTTGGGGGGTGGGGCTGGCCCACTTCGTCCGCCGGACTCGGAATGCCGCTAGACTTTACGAGGTGCCTCCGGGTGCGAAAAATAGGCCACGGGCAATGCCGCGCCCAAAAATAACCACCCGAAGGCCGGGGCACCTAGTTCGTCCAGTGGAAAAAGGCCACAAAAACGGGTGGGCTATAGCCTTGGGGGGTGGGGCTGGCCTACTTCGTCCGCCATACTCGGAATGCCGCGAGACTTTGTGAGGGTCCTCCGTGTGCCAAACATAGGACGCGGGCAAAGCCGTACCCAAAAATAACCACCCGAAGGCCGGGGTGCCAAGTTCGTCCAAGGGAAAAAGGCCACAAAAACGGGTCGGCTATAGCCTTGGGGGGTGGGGCTGGCCAACTTCGTCCGCCGGACTCGGAATGCCGCGAGACTTTGCGAGGGGTCTCCGTGTGCCAAACATAGGCGGCGGGCAAAGCCGCGCCAAAAACTAACCGCCCGAGGGCCGGGGCGCCAAGTTCGTCTAGCGCAAAAAGGCAACAAAAACGGGTGGACTATAGCCTTGGGGGGTGGGGCTGGCCAACTTCGTCCGCCATACTCGGAATGCCGCGAGACTTTGCGAGGGGCCTCCGTGTGCCAAACATAGGCCGCGGGCAAGGCCGCGCCATAAAATAACCGCCCGAAGGCCGGGGCGCCAAGTTCGTCCAGTGGAAAAAGGCCACGAAAACGGGTCGGCTATAGCCTTGCGGGGGTGGGGCTGGCCAACTTCGTCCGCCGGACTCGGAATGCCGCGAGACTTTGCGAGGGTCCTCCGTGTGCCAAAAATAGGCCGCGGGCAAAGCCGCGCCCAAAAATAACCGCCCGAAGGCCGGGGCGCCAAGTTCGTCCAGCGCAAAAAGGCCACAAAAACGGGTGGGCTATAGCCTTGGGGGGTGGGGCTGGCCAACTTCGTCCGCCGGACTCGGAATGCCGCGATACTTTGCGAGGGGCCTCCGTGTGCCAAAAATAGTCCGCGGGCAAAGCCGCGCTAAAAAATAACCGCCCGAAGGCTGGGGCGCCAAGTTCGTCGAGCGGAAAAAGGCCACAAAAACGGGTGGGCTATGGCCTTGGGGAGTGGGGCTGGCCAACTTCATCCGCCGGAATCGGAATGCCGCGAGACATTGCGAGGGGCCTCCGTGTGCCAAACATAGGCCGTGGGAAAATCTGCGCCCAAAAATACCCGCCAGAAGGCCGGGGCGCCAAGTTCGTCCAGCGGAAAAAGGCCACAAAAACGGGTGGGCTATAGCCTTGGGGGGTGGGGCTGGCCGACTTTTTCCGCCGGACTCGGAGTGCCGCGAGACTTTGCGAGGGGCCTCCGTGTGCCAAAAATAGGCTGCGGGCAAAGCCACGCCCAAAAATAACTGCCCGAAGGCCGGGGCACCAAGTTCGTCCAGCGGAAAAAGGCCACAAAAACGGGTGGGCTATAGCCTTGGGGGGTGGGGATGGCCCACTTCGTCCGCCATACTCGGAATGCCGCGAGACATTGCAAGGGGCCTCCGTGTGGCAAACATAGCCCGCGGGCAAAGCCTCGCCCAAAAATAACCGCCCGAAGGCCGGGTCGCCAAGTTCGTCCAGCGCAAAAAGGCCACAAAAACGGGTGGGCTATAGCCTTGGGTGGTGGGGCTGGCCAACTTCGTCCGCCGGACTCGGAATGCCTCGATACTTTGCGAGGGGCCTCCGTGTGGCAAACATAGGCCGCGGGAAAAGTCGCGCTCAAAAATAACCACCCGAAGGCTGGGGCGCCAAGTTCGTCCAGCGGAAAAAGGCCACAAAAACGGGTGGGCCATAGCCTTGGGGGGTGGGACTGGCCAACTTCGTCCGCCGGACTCGGAATGCCGCGAGACATTGCGAGGGGACTCCGTGTGCCAAACATAGGCCGTCGGAAAATCTGCGCCCAAAAATAACCGACCGCAGGCCGGGGCGCCAAGTTCGTCCAGCGGAAAAAGGCCACAAAAACGGGTGGGCTATGGCCTTGGGGAGTGGGGCTGGCCAACTTCATCCGCCGGAATCGGAATGCCGCGAGACATTGCGAGGGGCCTCCGTGTGCCAAACATAGGCCGTGGGAAAATCTGCGCCCAAAAATACCCGCCAGAAGGCCGGGGCGCCAAGTTCGTCCAGCGGAAAAAGGCCACAAAAACGGGTGGGCTATAGCCTTGGGGGGTTGGGCTGGCCGACTTTGTCCGCCGGACTCGGAGTGCCGCGAGACTTTGCGAGGGGCCTCCGTGTGCCAAAAATAGGCTGCGGGCAAAGCCACGCCCAAAAATAACCGCCCGAAGGCCGGGGCACCAAGTTCGTCCAGCGGAAAAAGGCCACAAAAACGGGTGGGCCATAGCCTTGGGGGGTGGGGCTGGCCAACTTCGTCCGCCGGACTCGGAATGCCGCGAGACATTGCGAGGGGACTCCGTGTGCCAAACATAGGCCGTCGGAAAATCTGCGCCCAAAAATAACCGCCCGCAGGCCGGGGCGCCAAGTTCGTCCAGCGGAAAAAGGCCACAAAAACGGGTGGGCTATAGCCTTGGGGGGTGGGGCTGGCCAACTTCGTCCGCCGGACTCGGAATGCCACGAGACTTTGTGAGGGGCCTCCGTGTGCCAAACGTAGGCCGCGGACAAAGCCGCGCCCAAAAATAACAACCCGAAGGCCGGGGCGCCAAGTTCGTCCAGCGGAAAAAGGCCACAAAAACGGGTGGCCTATAGCCTTGGGCGGTGGGGCTGGCCAACTTCGTCCGCCGGACTCGGAATGCCGTGAGACTTTGCGAGGGGCCTCCGTGTGCCAAAAGTAGGCCGCGGACAAAGCCGCGCCCAAAAATAACAACCCGAAGGCCGGGGCGCCATGTTCGTCCAGCGCAAAAAGGCCACAAAAACGGGTGGGCTATAGCCTTGGGGGGTGGGGCTGGCCAACTTCGTCCGCCGGACTCGGAGTGCCGCGAGACTTTGCGAGGGGCCTCCGTGTGCCAAAAATAGGCCGCGGGCAAAGCCGCACCCAAAAATAACCGCCCGAAGGCCGGGGCGCCAAGTTCGTCCAGCGGAAAAAGGCCACAAAAACGGGTGGGCTATAGCCTTGGGGGGTGGGGCTGGCCCACTTCGTCCGCCATACTCGGAATGCCGCGAGACATTACAAGGGGCCTCCGTGTGGCAAACATAGGCCGCGGGCAAAGCCTCACCCAAAAATAACTGCCCGAAGGCCGCGGCATCAAGTTCGTCCAGCGCAAAAAGGCCACAAAGACGGGTGGGCTATAGCCTTGGGGGGTGGGGCTGGCCAACTTCGTCCGCCGGACTCGGAATGCCGCGATAATTGGCGAGGGGCCTCCATGTGCCAAAAAAAGGCCGCGGACAAAGCCGCGCTAAAGAATAACCGCCCGAAGGCTGGGGCGCCAAGTTCGTCCAGCGAAAAAAGGCCACAAAAACGGGCGGGCTATAGCCTTGGGGGGTGGGGCTGGCCAACTTCGTCCGCCATACTCGGAATGCCGCGAGACTTTGCGTGGCACCTCCGCGTGCCAAAAATAGGCCGTGGGACAGCCGCGCCCAAAAATAACCGCCTGAAGGCCGGGGCGCCAAGTTCGTCCAGCGGAAAAAGGTCACAAAAACGGGTGGGCTATAGCCTTGGGGGGTGGGCTGGCCAACTTCGTCCGCCGGACTCGGAATGGCGCGAGACTTTGCAAGACGCCTCCGTGTGCCAAAAATAGGTCGCGGGCACAGCCGCGTCCAAAAATAACCCCCCAAAGGCCGGGGCGCCAAGTTCGCCCAGCGGAAAAAGGCCACAAAAACGGGCGGGCTATAGCCTTTGGGGGTGGGGCTGGCCAACTTTGTCCGCCGGACTCGGAATGGCGCGAGACTTTGCGAGGCACCTCCGTGTGCCAAAAATTGGTCGCAGGCCCAGCCGCGCCCAAAAAAAACCGCCCGAAGGCCAAGGCGCCAAGTTCGTCCAGCGGAAAAAGGCCACAAAAATGGGTGGGCTATAGCCTTGGGGGGTGGGGCTGGCCAACTTCGTCCGCCGGACTCGGAATGGTGCGAGACTTTGTGAGGCACCTCCGTGTGCCGAAAGAAGTCCGCGGGCAAAGCCACGCCCAAAAATAACCACCCGAAGGCCGGGGCGCCATGTTCGTCCAGCGGAAAAAGGCCACAAAAATGGGTGGCCTATAGCCTTGGGGGGTGGGGCTGGCCAACTTCGTCCGCCGTACTCGGAATGGCGCGAGACTTTGCGTGGCACCTCCGTGTGCCAAAAATAGGCCGTGAGACAGCCGCGCCCAAAAATAACCGCCTGAAGGCCGGGGCGCCATGTTCGTCCAGCGGAAAAAGGTCACAAAAACGGGTGGGCTATAGCCTTTGGGGGTGGGGCTGGCCAACTTCGTCCGCCGGACTCGGAATGGCGCGAGACTTTGCAAGGCGCCTCTGTGTGCCAAAAATAGGCCGCGGGCACAGCCGCGCCCAAAAATAACAGCCCGAAGGCCGGGGCGCCAAGTTCGTCCAGAGGAAAAAGGCCACAAATACGGGTGGGCTATAGCCTTGGGGGGTGGGGCTGGCCAACTTTGTCCGCCGGACTCGGAATGGCGCGAGACTTTGCGAGGCACCTCCATGTGCCAATAATAGGCCGCGGGCACAGCCGCGCCCAAAAATAACCGCCCGAAGGCCGGGGCGCCAAGTTCGTCCAGCGGAAAAAGGCCACAAAAACGGGTGGGCTATAGCCTTGGGGTGTGGGGCTGACCAACTTCGTCCGCCGGACTCGGAATGGTACGAGACTTTGCGAGGCACCTCTGTGTGCCAAAAATAGGCCGCGGGCACAGCCGCGCCCAAAACTAACCAGCCGAAGGCTGGGGCGCCAAGTTCGTCCTGCGGAAAAAGGCCACAAAAACGGGTGGGCTATAGCCTTGGGGGGTGGGGCTGGCCAACTTCGTCCGCCGTACTCGGAATGGCGCGAGACTTTGCGTGGCACCTCCGTGTGCCAAAAATAGGTCGCAGGCCCAGCCGCGCCCAAAAAAAACCGCCCGAAAGCCAAGGCGCCAAGTTCGTCCAGCGGAAAAAGGCCACAAAAATGGGTGGGCTATAGCCTTGGGGGGTGGGGCTGGCCAACTTCGTCCGCCGGACTCGGAATGGTGCGAGACTTTGTGAGGCGCCTCCGTGTGCCGAAAGAAGTCCGCGGGCAAAGCCACGCCCAAAAATAACCACCCGAAGGCCGGGGCGCCATGTTCGTCCAGCGGAAAAAGGCCACAAAAATGGGTGGGCTATAGCCTTGGGGGGTGGGGCGGGCCAACTTCGTCCGCCGTACTCGGAATGGCGCGAGACTTTGCGTGGCACCTCCGTGTGCCAAAAATAGGCCGTGGGACAGCCGCGCCCAAAAATAACCGCCTGAAGGCCGGGGCGCCAAGTTCGTCCAGCGGAAAAAGGTCACAAAAACGGGTGGGCTATAGCCTTTGGGGGTGGGGCTGGCCAACTTCGTCCGCCGGACTCGGAATGGCGCGAGACTTTGCAAGGCGCCTCTGTGTGCCAAAAATAGGGCGCGGGCACAGCCGCGCCCAAAAATAACACCCCGAAGGCCGGGGCGCTAAGTTCGTCCAGCGGAAAAAGGCCACAAAAATGGGTGGGCTATAGCCTTGGGGGGTGGGGCTGGCCAACTTCGTCCGCCGGACTCGGAATGGTGCGAGACTTTGTGAGGCACCTCCGTGTGCCGAAAGAAGTCCGCGGGCAAAGCCACGCCCAAAAATAACCACCCGAAGGCCGGGGCGCCATGTTCGTCCAGCGGAAAAAGGCCACAAAAATGGGTGGGCTATAGCCTTGGGGGATGGGGCTGGCCAACTTCGTCCGCCGTACTCGGAATGGCGCGAGACTTTGCGTGGCACCTCCGTGTGCCAAAAATAGGCCGTGCGACAGCCGCGCCCAAAAATAACCGCCTGAAGGCCGGGGCGCCAAGTTCGTCCAGCGGAAAAAGGTCACAAAAACGGGTGGGCTATAGCCTTGGGGGGTGGGGCTGGCCAACTTCGTCCGCCGTACTCGGAATGGCGCGAGACTTTGCGTGGCACCTCCGTGTGCCAAAAATAGGCCGTGGGACAGCCGCGCCCAAAAATAACCGCCTGAAGGCCGGGGCGCCAAGTTCGTCCAGCGGAAAAAGGTCACAAAAACGGGTGGGCTATAGCCTTTGGGGGTGGGGCTGGCCAACTTCGTCCGCCGGACTCGGAATGGCGCGAGACTTTACGAGGCACGTCCGTGTGCCAAAAATAGGCCGCGGGCACAGCCACGTCCAAAAATTACCGCCCGAAGGCCGGGGCGCAATTTCGTCCAGCAGAAAAAGGCCACAAAAACGGGTGGGCTATAGCCTTGGGGAGTGGGGCTGGCCAACTTCATCCGCCGGACTCGGAATGGCGCGAGACTTTGCGAGGCTCCTCCGTGTACTAAAAATAGGCCGCGAACACAGCCGCGCCCAAAAATAACAGCCCGAAGGCCGGGGCGCCAAGTTCGTCCAGCGGAAAAAGATCACAAAAACGGGTGGGCTATAGCCTTGGGGGGTGGGCTTGCCAACTTCGTTCGCCGGACTCGGAATGGCGCGAGACTTGGCGAGGCACCTCCGTGTGCAAAAAAAAGGCCGGGGGCACAGCCGCGCCCAAAACTAACCTCCCGAAGGCCGGGGCGCCAAGTTCGTCCAGCGGAAAAAGGCGACAAAAACGGGTGGGCTATAGCCTTGGGGGGTGGGGCAAGCCCACTTCGTCCGCCGGACTCGGAATGGCGCGAGACTTTGTGAGGCGACTGCGTGTGCCAAAATTAGGCCGCGGGCACAGCCGCGCCCAAAAATAACCTCCCGAAGGACGGGGTGCGACGTTCGCCCAGCGGAAAAAGGCCAATAAAACGGGTGGGCTATAGCCTTGGGGGGTGGGGCTGGCCAACTTCGTCCGCCGGACTCGGAATGGCGCGAGACTTGGCGAGGCGCCTCCGTGTGCCAAAAATAGGCTTCGGACACAGCCGCGCAAAAAAATAACTTCCCGAAGGCCGGGGCGCCAAGTTCGTCCAGCGGAAAAATGCCACAAAAACGGGTGGGCTATAGCCTTGGGGGGTGGGGCTGGCCAACTGCGTCCGCCGGACTCAGAATGGCGCGAGACTTTGCGAGGAGCCTCCGTGTGCCGAAAATAGGCCGCGGGCACAGCCGCGCCAAAAAATAACCTCCCGAAGGCCGGGGCGCCAAGTTCGTCCAGTGGAAAAAGGCCACAAAAACGGGTGGGCTATAGCCTAGCGGGGTGGGGCAATCCCACTTCGTCCGCCGGACTCGGAATGGCGCGAGACTTTGCGAGGCGACTCCGTGTGCCAAAATTAGGCCACGGGCACAGCCGCGCCCAAAAATAACCGCCCGAAGGACGGGGCGCGACGTTCGTCCAGCGGAAAAAGGCCAGAAAAACGGGTGGGCTATAGCCTTGGGGGGTGGGGCTGGCCAACTTCATCCGCCGGACTCGGAATGGCGCGAGACTTTGCGACGCGCCTCCGTGTGCCAAAAATAGGTCGCGGGCACAGCCGCGCCCAAAAATAACTGCCCGACGGCCGGGGCGCGAAGTTCGTCCAGCGGAAAAAGGCCACAAAAACTGGTAGGCTATAGCCTTGGGGGGTGGGGCAGGCCAACTTCGTCCGCCGTACTCGGAATGGCGCGAGACTTTACGAAGCGCCTCCGTGTGCCAAAAATAGGCCGCGGACACAGCCGCGTACAAAAATGACAGCCCGAAGGCCGGGGCGCCAAGTTCGTCCAGCGGAAAAAGGCCACAAATACGGGTGTGCTGTAGCCTTGGGGGGTTGGGCTGGCCAACCTCGTCCGCCGATCTCGGAATGGCACGAGACATTGCGAGGCACCTCCGTGTGCCAAAAATAGGCCGCGGGAACAGCCGCGCCCGAAAATAACTGCCCGAAGGCCGGGGCGCCAAGCTCGTCCAGCGGAAAAAGGCCACAAAAACGGGTGGGCTATAGTCTTGGGGGGTGGGGCTGGCCAACCTGCGTCCGCCGGACTCGGAATGGCGCGAGACTTTGCGAGGCGCCTCCGTGTACTAAAAATAGGCCGTGAACACAGCCACGCCCAAAAATAACCGCCCGAAGGCCGGGCCGCCAAGTTCGTCCAGCGGAAAAAGATCACAAAAACGGGTGGGCTATAGCCTTGGGGGGTGGGCTTGCCAACTTCGTTCGCCGGACTCGGAATGGCGCGAGACTTTGCGAGTCGCCTCCGTGTGCCAAAAATAGGCCGCGGACACAGCCGCGTCCAAAAATAACCGCCCGAAGGCCGGGGCGCCATGTTCGTCCAGCGGAAAAAGGCCACAAAAACGGGTGGGCTATAGCCTTGGGGGGTGGGGCTGGCCAACTTCGTCCGCCGGACTCGGAATGGTGGGAGACTTTGCGAGGCGCCTCCGTGTGCCAAAAATAGGCCGCGGGCACAGCCGCGCCCAAAAATAACCGCCCGAAGGTCGGGGCGCCAAGTTCGTCCAGCGGAAAAGGGCCACAAATACGGGTGGGCTATAGCCTTGGGGGGTGGGGCAAGCCCACTTCGTCCGCCGGACTCGGAATGGCGCGAGACATTGCGAAGCGCCTCCGTGTGCCAAAAATAGGCCGCGGGCACAGCCGCGTACAAAAATAACCGCCCGAAGGCCGGGGCGCCAAGTTCGTCCAGTGGAAAAAGGCCACAAAAATGGGTGGGCTATAGCCTTGGGGGATGGGGCTGGCCAACTTCATCCGCCGGACTCGGAATGGCGCGAGACTTTGCGACGCGCCTCCGTGTGCCAAAAATAGGTCGCGGGCACAGCCGCGCCAAAAAATAACTGCCCGACGGTCGGGGCGCGAAGTTCGTCCAGCGGAAAAAGGCCACAAAAACTGGTAGGCTATAGCCTTGGGGGGTGGGGCTGGCCAACTTCGTCCGCCGGACTCGGAATGGCGCGAGACTTGGCGAGACGCCTCCGTGTGCCAAAAATAGGCCGCGGGCACAGCCGCATCCAAAAATAACCGCCCGAAGGCCGGGGCGCCAAGTTCGTCCAGCGGAAAAAGGTCACAAAAACGGGTGGGCTATAGCCTTGGGGGGTGGGGCAGGCCCACTTCGTCCGCTGGACTCGGAATAGCGCGAGACTTTGCGAAGTGCCTCCGTGTGCCAAAAATAGGCCGCGGACACACCCGCGTACAAAAATAACAGCCCGAAGGCCGGGGCGCCAAGTTCGTCCAGCGGAAAAAGGCCACAAAAACGGGTGGGCTATAGCCTTGGGGGGTTGGGCTGGCCAACCTCGTCCGCCGATCTCGGAATGGCGCGAGACATTGCGAGGCACCTCCGTGTGCCAAAAATAGGCCGCGGGCACAGCCGCGCCCTAAAATAACTGCCCGAAGGCCGGGGCGCCAAGCTCGTCCAGCGGAAAAAGCCTACAAAAACGGGTGGGCTATAGTCTTGGGGGGTGGGGCTGGCCAACCTGCGTCCGCCGGACTCGGAATGGCGCGAGACTTTGCGAGGCGCCTCCGTGTACTAAAAATAGGCCGTGAACACAGCCACGCCCAAAAATAACCGCCCGAAGGCCGGGCCGCCAAGTTCGTCCAGCGGAAAAAGATCACAAAAACGGGTGGGCTATAGCCTTGGGGGGTGGGCTTGCCAACTTCGTTCGCCGGACTCGGAATGGCGCGAGACTTTGCGAGTCGCCTCCGTGTGCCAAAAATAGGCCGCGGACACAGCCGCGTCCAAAAATAACCGCCCGAAGGCCGGGGCGCCATGTTCGTCCAGCGGAAAAAGGCCACAAAAACGGGTGGGCTATAGCCCTGGGGGGTGGGGCTGGCCAACTTCGTCCGCCGGACTCGGAATGCCGTGAGACTTTACGAGGGGCCTCCATGTGCCAAACATAGGTCGTAGACAAAGCCGTACCCAAAAATAACCGCCCGAAGGCCGGGGCGCCAAGTTCATCCAGCGCAAAAAGGCCACAAAAACGGGTGGGCTATAGCCTTGGGGGGTGGGGCTGGCCAACTTCGTCCCCCGGACTCGGAATGCCGGGAGACTTTGCGAGGGGCCTCAGTGTGCCCAATATAGGCCGCGGACAAAGCCACGCCCAAAAATAACCGCCCGAAGGCCGGGGCGCCAAGTTCGTCCAGCGGAAAAAGGCCACAAAAACGGGTGGGCTATAGCCTTGGGGGGTCGGGCTGGCCAACTTCGTCCGCCGGACTCGGAATGCCGCGAGACTTTGCGAGGGGCCTCCGTGCACCAAACATAGGCCGCGGGCAAAGCCGCGCCCAAAAATAACGTCCCGAAGGCCGGGGCGCCAAGTTCGTCCAGCACAAAAAGGCCACAAAAACGGGTGGGCTATAGCCTTGGGGGGTGGGGCTGGCCAACTTCGTCTGCTGGACTCGGAATGCCGCTAGAATTTGCGGGGGGCCTCCGTGCTCCAAAAATAGGCCGCGGGCAAAGCCGCGCCCAAAAATAACCGCCCGAAGGCCGGGGCGCCAAATTCATCTAGCGCAAAAAGGCCACAAAAACGGGTGGGCTATAGCCTTGGGGGGTGGGGCTGGCCAACTTCATCCGCCGGACTCGGAATGCAGGCCGCGGGCAAAGCTGTGCCCAAAAATAACCGCCCGAAGGCCGGGGCGCCAAGTTCTTCCAGCGGAAAAAGGCCACAAAAACGGGTGGGCTATAGCCTTGGGGGATGGGACTGGCCAACTTCGTCCGCCGGACTCGGAATGCCGCGAGACTTTGCGAGGGGCCTCCGTGTGCTAAACATAGGCCGTGGGCAAAGCTGCGCCCAAAAATAACCGCCCGAAGGCCGGGGCGCCAAGTTCGTCCAGCGCAAAAAGGCCACAACAACGGGTGGGCTATAGCCTTGGGGGGTGGGGCTGGCCAACTTCGTCCGCCAGACTCGGAATGCCACGAGACTTTGCGAGGGGCCTCCGTGTGCCAAACATAGGCCGCAGGTAAGGCCGCGCCCAAAAATAACCGCCCGAAGGCCGGGGCGCCAAGTTCGTCCAGCGCAAAAAGGCCACAAAAACGGGTGGGCTATAGCCTTGGGGGGTGGGGCTGGCCAACTTCGTCCGCCGGACTCGGAATGCAGGCCGCAGGCAAAGCCGCGCCCAAAAATAACCGCCGGAAGGCCGGGGCGCCAAGTTCGTCCAGCGCAAAAAGGCCACAACAACGGGTGGGCTATAGCCTTGGGGGGTAGGGCTGGCCAACTTCGTCCGCCGGACTCGGAATGCCGCGAGACTTTGCGAGGGGCCTCCGTGTGCCAAACATAGGCCGCGGGTAAGGCCGCGCCCAAAAATAACTGCCCGAAGGCCGGGGCGCCAAGTTCGTCCAGTGCAAAAACGCCACAAAAACGGGTGGGCTATAGCCTTGGGGGTTGGGGCTGGCCAAATTTGTCCGCCGGACTCGGAATGCAGGCCGCGGGCAAAGCCGCACCCAAAAATAACCACCCGAAGGCCGGGGCGCCAAGTTCGTCCAGCGCAAAAAGGCCACAAACACGGGTGGGCTATAGCCTTGGGGGGTGGGGCTGGCCAACTTCGTCCTCCAGACTCGGAATGCCGCGAGACTTTGCGAGGGGCCTCCGTGTACCAAACATAGGCCGCGGACAAAGCCGCGCCCAAAAATAACCGCCCGAAGGCCGGGGCGCCAAGTTCGTCCAGCGGAAAAAGGCCACAAAAACGGGTGGGCTATAGCCTTGGGGGGTGGGGCTGGCCAGCTTCGTCCGCCGGACTCGGAATGCCGCGAGACTTTGTGAGGGGCCTCCGTGTGCCAAACATAGGCCGCGGCCAAAGCCACATCCAAAAATAACCACCCGAAGGCCGGGGCGCCAAGTTCGTCCAGCGGAAAAAGGCCACAAAAACGGGTGCGCTATAGCCTTGGGGGGTGGGGCTGGCCAACTTCGTCCGCCGGACTCGGAATGCCGCGAGACTTTACGAGGGTCCTCCGTGTGCCAAACATAGGCCGCGGGCAAAGCCGTGCCCAAAAATAACCGCCCGAAGGCCGGGGCGCCAAGTTCGTCCAGCGCAAAAAGGCCACAAAAACGGGTGGGCTATAGCCTTGGGGGGTGGGGCTGGCCAACTTCGTCTGCCGGACTAGGAATGCCGCAAGACTTTGCGAGGGGCCTCCATGTGCCAAAAATAGGCCGCGGACAAAGCCGGGCCGAAAAATAACCGCCCGAAGGCCGGGGCGCCAAGTTCGTCCAGCGGAAAAAGGCCACAAAAACGGGTGGGCTATAGCCTTGGGGGGTGGGGCTGGCCAACTTCGTCCGCCGGACTCGGAATGCCGTGAGACTTTGCGAGGGGCCTCCGTGTGTCAAACATAGGCCGCGGGCAAAGCCGCGCCCAAAAATAACTGCCCGAAGGCCGGGGCGCCAAGTTCGTCCAGCGCAAAAGGCCACAAAAACGGGTTGGCTATAGCCTTGGGGGGTGGGGCTGGCCGACTTCGTCTGCCGGGCTCGGAATGCAGCGAGAGTTTAAGAGGGGTCTCCGTGTACCAAAAATAAGCCGCGGGCAAAGCCGCGCCCAAAAATAACCGCCCGAAGGCCGGGGCGCCAAGTTCGTCCAGTGCAAAAAGGCCGCAAAAACGGGTGGGCTATAGCCTTGGGGGGTGGGGCTGGCCAACTTCGTCTGCCGGACTGGGAATGCCGCGAGACTTTGCGAGGGGCCTCTGTGTGCCAAACATAGGCCGCGGGCAAAGCCGCACCCAAAAATAACCGCCCGAAGGATGGGGCGCCAACTTCGTCCAGCGCAAAAACGCCACAAAAACGGGTGGGCTATAGCCTTGGGGGGTGGGGCTGGCCAACTTCGTCCGCCGGACTCGGAATGCCACGAGACATTGCGAGGGGCCTCTGTGTGCCAAAAATAGGACGCAGGCATAGCCGCGCCCAAAAATAACCGCCTGAAGGCCGGGGCGCCAAGTTCGCCCAGCAGAAAATGGCCACAAAAACGGGTGGGCTATAGCCTTGGGGGGTGGGGCTGGCCAACTTCATCTGCCGGACTTGGAATGCCGCGAGACTTTGCGAGGGACCTCTGTGTGCCAAACATAGGCCGCGAGCAAAGCCGCGCCCAAAAATAACCGCCCGAAGGCCGGGGCGCCAAGTTCGTCCAGCGGAAAAAGGCCACAAAAACGGGTGGGCTATAGCCTTAGGGGGTGGGGCTGGCCAACTTCGTCCGCCGGACTCGGAATGGCGCGAGACTTTGCGAGGCGCCTCCGTGTACCAAAAATAGGCCACGGGCACAGCCGCGCCCAAAAATAACCAACCGAAGGCCGGGGCGCCAAGTTCGTCCAGCGGAAAAAGGCCACAAAAACGGGTGGGCTATAGCCTTGGGGGGTGGGGCTGGCCAACTTCGTCCGCCGGACTCGGAATGGCACGAGACTTTGCGAGGCGCCTCCATGTGCCAAAAATAGGCAACGGGCACAGCCGCGTCCAAAAATAACCGCCCGAAGGCCGGGGCGCCAAGTTCGTCCAGCGGAAAAAGGCCACAAATACGGCTGGGCTATAGCCTTGGGGGGTGGGGCTGGCCAACTTCGTCCGCCGGACTCGGAATGGCGCGAGACTTTGTGAGGCGCCTCCGTGTGCCAAAAATAGGCCGCGGACACAGCCGTGCCCAAAAATAACCGCCCGAAGGCCGGGGAGCCAAGTTCGTCCAGCGGAAAAAGGCCACAAATACGGGTGGGCTATAGCCTTGGGGGGTGGCGCTGGCCAACTTCGTCCGCCGGACTCGGAATGGCCCCAGACTTTGCGAGGCACCTCCATGTGCCAAAAATAGGCCGCGGGCACAGCCGCGCCCAAAAATAACTGCCCGAAGGCCGGGGCGCCAAGTTCGTCCAGCGGAAAAAGGCCACAAATACGGGTGGGCTATAGCCTTGGGGCTGGGGTTGGCCAACTTCGTCCGCCGCACTCGGAATGGCGCGAGACTTTACGAGGCGCCTCCATGTGCCAAAAATTGGCCGCGGGACAGCCGCGGGACAGCCGCGCCCAAAAATAACCGCTCGAAGGCTGGGGCGCGAAGTTCGTCCAGCCGAAAAAGGCCACAAAAACGGGTGGGCTATAGCCTTGGAGGGTGGGGCTGGCCAACTTCGTCCGCCGGACTCGGAATGGCGCGAGACTTTGCGAGGCGCCTCCGTGTACCAAAAATAGGCCACGGGCACAGCCGCGCCCAAAAATAACCGCCCGAAGGCCGGGGACCCAAGTTCGTCCAGCGGAAAAAGGCCACAAATACGGGTGGGCTATAGCCTTGGGGCTGGGGTTGGCCGACTTCGTCCGCCGCACTCGGAATGGCGCGAGACTTTACGAGGCGCATCCATGTGCCAAAAATTGGCCGCGGGACAGCCGCGGGACAGCCGCGCCCAAAAATAACCGCTCGAAGGCTGGGGCGCGAAGTTCGTCCAGCCGAAAAAGGCCACAAAAACGGGTGGGCTATAGCCTTGGAGGGTGGGGCTGGCCAACTTCGTCCGCCGGACTCGGAATGGCGCGAGACTTTGCAAGGTCCCTCCGTGTGCCAAAAATAGGCCGCGGGCACAGCCGCACCCAAAAATAACAGCCCGAAGGCCGGGGACCCAAGTTCGTCCAGCGGAAAAAGGCCACAAAAACGGGTGGGCTATAGCCTTGGAGGGTGGGGCTGGCCAACTTCGTCCGCCGGACTCGGAATGGAGCGAGACTTTGCGAGGTGCCTCTGTGCACCAAAAATAGGCCGCGGGCACAGCCGCCCCCAAAAATAACAGCACGAAGGCCGAGGCGTCAAGTTCGTCCAGCGGAAAAAGGCCACAACAACGGGTGGGCTATAGCCTTGGGGGGTGGGGCTGGCCAACTTCGTCCGCCGGACTCGGAATGGCGCGAGACTTTGTAAGGCGCCTCCGTGTGCCAAAAATAGGCCGCGGACACAGCCGTGCCCAAAAATAACCGCCCGAAGGCCGGGGAGCCAAGTTCGTCCAGCGGAAAAAGGCCACAAATACGGGTGGGCTATAGCCTTGGGGGGTGGCGCTGGCCAACTTCGTCCGCCGGACTCGGAATGGCCCCAGACTTTGCGAGGCACCTCCATGTGCCAAAAATAGGCCGCGGGCACAGCCGCGCCCAAAAATAACTGCCCGAAGGCCGGGGCGCCAAGTTCGTCCAGCGGAAAAAGGCCACAAAAACGGGTGGGCTATAGCCTTGGGGGGTGGGGCTGGTCAACTTCGTCCGCCGGACTCGGAATGGCGCGAGACTTTGCGAGGCGCCTCCGTGTACCAAAATTAGGCCGCGGGCACAGCCGCGCCCAAAAATTACCACCCGAAGGCCGGGGCGCCAAGTTCGTCCAGCGGAAAAATGCCACAAAAACGGGTGGGCTATAGCCTTGGGGGGTGGGGCTGGCCAACTTCATCCGCCGGACTCGGAATGGCGCGAGACTTTGCGAGGCTCCTCCGTGTGCCAAAAATAGGCCGCGGGCACAGCCGTGCCCAAAAATAAATGCCCGAAGGCCGGGGCGCCAAGTTCGACCAGCGGAAATAAGGCCACAAAAACAGGTGGGCTATAGCCTTGGGGGGTGGGGCTGGCCAACTTCGTCCGCCGGATTCGGAATGGCGCGAGACTTTGTGCGGTGCCTCCGCGTGCCGAAAATAGGCCGCGGGCACAGTTGCACCCAAAAGTAAGCGCCCAAAGGCCGGGGCGCCAAGTTCGTCCAGCGGAAAACGGCCACAAACACGGGTGGGCTATAACCTTGGGGGGTGGGGCTGGCCCACTTCGTCTGCCGGACTCGGAATGGCGTGAGACTTTGCGAGGTGCCTCCATGTGACAAAAATAGGCCGGGGGAACAGCCGCGCCAAAAAATAACCGCCTGAAGTCCGGGGCGCCAAGTTCGTCCAGCGGAAAAAGGCCACAGATACGGGTGGGCTATAGCCTTGGGGGGTGGGGCTGGCCAACTTCGTCCGCCGGCCTCGGAATGGCGCGAGACTTTGCGAGGCGCCTCCGTGTACCAAATATAGGCCGCGGGCACAGCCGCGCCCAAAAATAACTGCCCGAAGTCCGGGGTGCCAAGTTCGACCTGCGGAAAAAGGCTACAAAAACAGGTGAGCTATAGCCTTGGGGGGTGGGGCTGGCCAACTTCGTCCGCCGGACTCGGAATGGCACGAGACTCTGCGAGGCACCTCCGCATGCCAAAAATAGGCCGTGGGCACAGCCGCGCCCAAAAATAAATGCCCGAAGGCTGGGGCACCAAGTTCGTCCAGCGGAAATAAGGCCACAAATACGGGTGGGCTATAGCCTTGGGGGGTGGGGCTGGCCAACTTCATCCGCCGGACTCGGAATGGCGCGAGACTCTGCGAGGCACCTCCGTGTGCCAAAAATAGGCCGCGGGCACAGCCGCGCCCAAAAATAAATGCCCGAAGGCTGGGGCGCCAAGTTCGTCGAGCGGAAAAAGGCCACAAAAACGGGTGGGCTATAGCCTTGGGGGGTGGGGCTGGCCAACTTCGTCCGCCGGATTCGGAATGGCGCGAGACTTTGCGCGGTGCCTCCGCGTGCCGAAAATAGGCCGCGGGAACAGTTGCACCCAAAAGTAAGCGCCCAAAGGCCGGGGCGCCAAGTTCGTCCAGCGGAAAAAGGCCACAAACACGGGTGGGCTATAGCCTTGGGGGGTGGGGCTGGCCCACTTCGTCTGCCGGACTCGGAATGGCGTGAGACTTTACGAGGTTCCTCCTTGTGACAAAAATAGGCCGGGGGAACAGCCGCGCCAAAAAATAACCGCCCGAAGTCCGGGGCGCCAAGTTCGTCCAGCGGAAAAAGGCCACAAATACGGGTGGGCGATAGCCTTGGGGGGTGGGGCTGGCCAACTTCATCCGCCGGACTCGGAATGGCGCGAGACTTTGCGAGGCTCCTCCGTGTGCCAAAAATAGGCCGCGGGCACAGCCGTGCCCAAAAATAAATGCCCGAAGGCCGGGGCGCCAAGTTCGACCAGCGGAAATAAGGCCACAAAAACAGGTGGGCTATAGCCTTGGGGGGTGGGGCTGGCCAACTTCGTCCGCCGGACACGGAATGGAGCGAGACTTTGCGAGGCGCCTTCACGTGCCAAAAATAGGCCACGGGCACAGCAGCGCCCAAAAATAACCGCCCGAAGGCCGCGGCGCCAAGTTCGTCCAGCGGAAAAAGGCCACAAAAACGGGTGGGCTATAGCCTTGGGGGGTGGGGCTGGTCAACTTCGTCCGCCGGACTCGGAATGGCGCGAGACTTTGCGAGGCACCTCCGTGTACAACAAATAGGCCGCGGGCACAGCCGCACCCAAAAATTACCACCCGAAGGCCGGGGCGCCAAGTTCGTCCAGCGGAAAAAGGCCACAAAAATGGGTGGGCTATAGCCTTGGGGGGTGGGGCTGGCCAACTTCGTCCGCCGGGCTCGGAATGGCGTGAGACTTTGTGAGGCGCCTCCATGTGCCAAAAATAGGCCATGGGCACGGCCGCGCCCAAAAATAACCGCCCAATGGCCGGGGCGCCAGGTTCGTCCAGCGGAAATAAGGCGACAAAAACGGGTGAGCTATAGCCTTGGGGGGTGGGGCTGGCCAACGTCATCCGCCGGACTCGGAATGGCGCGAGACTTTGCGGGGCGCCTCCGTGTGCCAAAAATTGGCCGCGGACACAGCCGCACCCAAAAATAAATGCCTGAAGGCTGGGGCGCCAAGTTCGTCCAGCGGAAAAAGGCCACAAAAACGGGTGGGCTATAGCCTTGGGGGGTGGGGCTGGCCGACTTCGTCCGCCAGACTCGGAATGGCAAGAGACTTTGCAAGGCGCCTGCGCGTGCCAAAAATAGGCCGCAGGCACAGCCGCGCCCAAAAATAACCACCCGAAGGCCGGGGCGCCAAGTTCGTCCAGCGGAAAAAGGCTACAAAAACGGTTGAGCTATAGCCTTGGGGGGTGGGGCTGGCCAACTTCGTCCGCCGGACTCGGAATGGCGCGAGACTCTGCGAGGCACCTCCGCATGCCAAAAATAGGCCGTGGGCACAGCCGCGCCCAAAAATAAATGCCCGAAGGCTGGGGCACCAAGTTCGTCCAGCGGAAATAAGGCCACAAAAACGGGTGGGCTATAGCCTTGGGGGGTGGGGCTGGCTGTTGAGTGTTAGAAAATACATATTTATAAAGGAGAAAACCGTCATTTTACATTTCAAGTCTTACTAACAACCCTTACTTTTATGTATTTAACCTTCTTGTGATGTAATTACGTGTGTGTTATTTTAATTAAGTATTTTATGTATTTTAGGGGCATTATAGTCATTTCACAATAAAGGAGAGATCAGACGGCAAAACGGACATCACTTTTGAACTCAGGACGGTCGAAAACCTTAGGAGGAGCATAAAAGGAAAAATGGCACTATTCACATGTACGGTACTATTCACGTATACGGTATTGTCTACGTTACTGTTCACGACACTGTTCACATAGACGGATCGATGACGTGGCATTGACCGATGATGTGGCATTGACTGATGAGGTGTCACGATCCTGTTGGACTAAAATTCTTATGTACTGTTGATGGTGACGTGGCAGCATATCAGTGGACGAAAAATCTCGCGTACGGTGCATGCATCACACAGGATTATTTTCAACCAAACCGTGTTACTGTTCATCCGGGTCAAACCGTGTTACTGTTCATCCGCGTGGTCAAACCGTGGACTGTTGACTGATGACGTGGCGCAATCCTGAGCGTCCAAACTGTTTTTAATCCGATGGCCATGATTTACTCCATGTATCTATAAAAAGGGGGCCTCCCCCCCCTAATTTGATATCTCTGAATCCATTTTTGGACTCCATTTTCTGTAATTCCCTCTCCATCTTGTATTTTCTTTGTATTTTAATAAATTCCCATTTTGCCCCTAGTTCAATTATGAGTAGGTAATTTTCTTTCAAGCTTGGGTTGAAGGTGAAGTCTCAACATGTGTCATGGGCTTAATTTGGTAAATTTATTTTCTTTTTCCCTCTAGTTTTTGTGGATGATTTGACTTATCGTCGACAAATAATACTGATCTTGTCTAGATACCGCCTTGGTTACACCGGCTCTCTAGTATAAGATTATTATTATTTGGCACGATAAGCCCTTAGCACCATATTGATTAGAGCGTGGTTCATGAGGTGTGGATTCCCCCCTCATGATTTAATTGGCATTAATATGGATTATTTAGCCCATGATGCATGTTGATACGGATCCAGATACCCAAGTACGTCAATTTAATCGATTTTCTCTACAATTTATTCTCGCCATTGCAATTCCAATTTTAGCATATTTTAAATCACTTCCACCACAATTTCAACCACCCATTTACAAAATTAATTCTACACACAATTAAAATCCACCTCCTCGTGGGATCGACACTCGTCACCATTGATCTATACTACAATAGATTCGTGCGCTTGCGAGTTCATTAAAATTTGCACAACAAGTTTTTGGCGCCGTTGCCGGGGAGGTAAGTAATTTTAATTCATAGAATTAATTTTTGTGAATAATTTCTTTTATTTGTTTTCTTGTATTTTTTTATTTAAAAAAAAAAAGTAAATCTACATTTAAAGGTTAGTATTTCTTTTCTTTTTCTCTTCTTTAAAATTCTGTAATTTAATTTTCAATTTATTTTTCTTTGTAATTTTTTTTTATTTTATTAATTTATTTTTAGTTAATTTATTTCACGTATTTGTTTTTGTGTATTTTTATAGAAAGGTTTTAATAGCGCAATAAGGTTAGTATCGTAATTTCTCCCTCTTATTTATTTTTATTTGTTTTGTTCCCATCTTTATTTTCATTTTATTTGTTTTGCATGCATGGTCGTAGGTCATTATTACCCAATCTTGAACCTATAGACCTTGAACTAGAAAAAACACTTCGCAGACACAAACAAATTAAAAATAGAATGGATTTACAAGCACCACAGGAGAGGCCATTTAAAGACTATTTTAGTCCTTTAGCTAATTTGAGCACATCATGTATAAGATACCCAAATGTAGCTGCTAGGAGTTTTGAATTAAAACCTAGTGTGCTAAATTGTCTCCCCACATTCTATGGCCTAGAAAATGAGGATCCATATAATCATCTGAATGATTTTCATGCCATTTGTCAAACTTTTAAATATGAAAATTTTTCAGACGATGATGTTAAACTCAGATTATTCCCATTTTCTTTAAAGGATAGAGCTCGTTCATGGTTAAATACTTTGCCTGCTAATAGCATTGCATCATGGGAACAAATGGTAACAAAATTTTTGAATAAATATTTCCCAGTGCATAAAACCAATGCTATTCGCAGGGAAATTTCAGAGTTTACTCAGAGAGAGGACGAGCAGTTTTTCGAAACATGGGAGCGATTCAATGGGCTACTCTTGAAGTGTCCACATCATGGGTACGAGAAATGGCACCAATGCCAATACTTTTTGGAGGGATTACTACCAAATGTGCAAGAATGGCTAATGGCAACAAGTGGAGGAGAGCTAATGTCAAAAAGTGCATCAGAGATTTGGGAATTCTTCCAGCGACAAGCAGATAATTCCCAACAACGGAGTCGATCACTCAGGAATACTAAAAGAGTTAAAGGAGTGAATGAGGTTCAAATTGGCGAGTCAAATTCAGAAATCAAAGAAGTCAAAGCAATAATAGAAGGTCTCTCTCGACAAATAGCATCGTTATCGACTGCTAAATCAACAGAGCCACATGACCATGACTCATACTCGGATCAAGCCAATGCCATAGGTGTAATGAGAAAGCCATCTAATTACAACCCATACTCCAACACATATAACCCTGGATGGAGAGACCACCCCAATTTTTCATGGTCTCAAGGATTCCAACAGAATGGACCAGCAGCTCCAGCTCCACAAATTCCTCAAGTTCCTCAAGTCTCTCAGCCCCCATTTAGACCATTCAATTAGAACCAGAACTACTCTCAACCCAGACCATGGGAGGATTCATTCCAGAATCTCAAGAATGCTACTCACTCTACGATTGAGCAACAGAATCGCACAATTGATGGACTACGAAATGAGTTAAGAGCAGGCTTCAACTCACAAGCCCAATCAGTTTCAAGCCTCGAGAAGATGGTGGGACAACTTGCTTCTTCAATTCAGACTTTGGCAATGACTGTTGAGAAAGGTAAGTTTCCAAGTCAACCAGTGCCCAATCCTAAAGGAGTACATGAAGCAAGTACCAGTTCACCACAACAGCATGGAGAGGTCAAAGCAGTCATGACCTTGCGAAAAGGAAAGGAAGTCGACAACAAAGTGGAGATGCCAGTGACAAAAGAAAATCAAATTGTACCTGTGAATGTTGAAGACTCACCACCGGAGGAGAAAGAAGAAACCAACCCACGAGAGTACATTCCCAAGGCTCCATTTCCTCAGAGGTTAGCTAAAGGAAAAAAGGGAAAATCCACAGGTGAGATTCTCGAAATCTTCAAACAGGTAAGTGTCAATATCCCTTTGCTTGATGCTATAAAACAAATTCCATCTTATGCCAAGTTTCTTAAAGACCTTTGTACTAAAAAGAGAAATATACATGTTCAAAAGAAGGCATTTTTAACAGAAAACGTTAGTTCTATACTCCAACATAAAATTCCTTTAAAATGCAAAGACCCAGGCTCCCCCACTATCTCATGTAGTATAGGGAACCACACAATTGAGAATGCTTTGTTGGATTTAGGAGCTAGTGTAAATCTTTTGCCTTACTCTGTATTCGTGAAACTTGGATTGGGAGAATTACACCCAACTCCAGTGGTGTTACAGCTTGCAGATCGGTCTACGAAAATACCTCGTGGTATTGTGGAGGACGTGCTTATCCAGGTAGACAAGTTTTATTTTCCTGTTGATTTCATTGTAATTGACACTCAACCAATACAGGACTCAAGGAAGCACATCCCCATTATTCTAGGCCGACCTTTCTTGGCAACTGCGGATGCTCACATTCAATGCAGGACTGGAAATATGCAGTTGTCCTTCGGCAACATGACTATGGAGCTAAACATTTTCAACATTGCCAAACAACCTCACAGTGCAGATGATGGAATTGTTGATGTGGATTTAATAGAAACAATAGTCGATAATACTTTTATTTCAAACCTTAGTGATGACCCTTTACAGACATGCTTAACTCACTTTGGTTTGGATTTTGATATTGACAGATCGGTCGAAGAGGTCAACGCCCTACTTGACTCAGCACCATCCATGGACACTAATAAATGGAAGTCAAGAGTAGAACAACTAGCACCATCAGAGAAGAAACTCATCCCAACATCAGAATCACCACCGAAACTCGAGCTCAAACCATTACCCAACACTTTGGAATATGCGTTTTTGGGAGAAGAAAGCACTCTGCCGGTAATCATCTCATCATCCCTCAATGACGAACAAAAAGGTAAGTTGTTAGATGTTTTAAAAGAGCACAAAGGAGCATTAGGATGGACCATAGCAGACATCAAAGGTATAAATCCAGTAGACTGCATGCATTACATTCACCTTGATGAAAATGCTAAATCTACTAGGGAAATGCAACGTCGGTTAAATCCTAATATGAAAGAAGTTGTTAGAACAGAAGTCCTTAAGCTATTAGACGCAGGTATCATTTACCCAATTTCTGATAGTTCATGGGTCAGTCCTGTACAAGTTGTCCCCAAAAAGTCAGGAGTCACAGTAGTTACCAATGCTGATAATGAATTGATACCAACTAGAGTAACTACAGGATGGCGTGTATGCATTGATTATAGAAAGTTGAATTCTGTCACACGTAAAGACCATTTTCCTTTACCATTTATTGATCAAATGCTTGATAGATTAGCAGGCCATGAATTTTATTGCTTTCTAGATGGTTACTCAGGATATAATCAAATTCCCATAGCACCAAAAGATCAAGAGAAAACTACTTTCACTTGCCCTTTTGGCACTTTTGCATATAGGAGAATGCCATTTGGATTATGTAATGCACCTGCTACGTTTCAACGATGCATGTTGAGCATTTTCTCTGATATGGTTGAACGATTCCTTGAAGTCTTTATGGATGATTTTTCTGTCTTTGGTGACTCGTTTGATCAATGTTTACATCATTTAACGCTAGTTTTGCAGAGATGTACCGAGAAGAACTTAGTCTTGAATTGGGAGAAGTGTCATTTTATGGTAAAACAAGGTATTGTTCTCGGTCACATCATTTCAAGCAAAGGTATTGAGGTTGACAAAGCCAAGGTGGATCTCATTTCTAATCTTCCTCCACCCAAAACAGTCAGAGAAGTAAGATCTTTCCTTGGACATGCTGGTTTCTATAGACGTTTCATTAAAGATTTTAGCAAAGTTTCTAGACCCTTATGCAATCTACTTGCTAAGGATGTACCTTTTATCTTTAATGATTCATGTCTTGTGGCATTTGAAAAATTAAAGCAGTTGTTGACATCATCACCCATCATTCAGGCCCCAAACTGGAGCTTACCATTTGAGCTCATGTGTGATGCATCTGATTATGCAGTAGGAGCAGTATTAGGACAAAGAGTTGATCGAATTCCCCATGTTATTTACTATGCTAGTATGACATTGAATGATGCACAGTTGAACTATTCAACTACTGAAAAAGAAATGCTAGCAGTAGTGTTTGCATTGGAAAAATTTCGATCTTATCTCATTGGTTGTAAAATAATTATATTCACAGATCATGCTGCTCTTAAATATCTTCTCACAAAGAAAGATGCAAAAGCTAGACTAATTCGTTGGGTGTTACTTTTGCAGGAATTCGACTTGGAATTCAAGGATAAGAAAGGCACAAAAAATGTTGTGGCGGACCACCTCTCTCGTCTCCATTTTGACACAATTACAGAGCCATTAATATTAAATGAGTCATTTCCAGATGAACAATTAATGAGTGTGGAAGTATTACCTTGGTATGCTGATATAGTTAATTATCTTGTTACAGGTAAGCTTCCAGAGCATTGGACCAAGCAAGACAAGGCTAAATTCTTTGCGGAAATAAAGAATTTCTTTTGGGATGACCCGTATTTGTTCAAGTATTGTGCAGACCAAATTGTTAGACGATGTGTCCCTGAAAATGAAATTCAGAATATTCTTTCATTCTGCCATGAACAAGCGTGTGGAGGCCATTTCAGTGCTAAGAAAACAGCAACTAAAGTTTTACAATGTGGTTTCTATTGGCCAACTATATTTCGAGATGCTTACACTTTCTGTTCTTCATGTGATAGGTGTCAACGAATGGGGAGCATTACACGAAGGAACATGATGCCACTAAATCCAATTTTAGTGGTTGAGATTTTTGACGTATGGGGTATCGACTTCATGGGACCCTTTCCCCCTTCTTTTGGCCATCAATACATATTGGTTGGTGTTGACTACGTATCGAAATGGGTGGAAGCAATTCCATGCAGAACCAATAATCACAAAGTGGTGATAGGATTTTTGAAAAGCAACATTGTTTCACGCTTTGGATTCCCTCGAGCGATAATCAGTGATGGTGGTGCCCACTTTTGTAACAAAGCATTCAAAGCTCTTTTGACAAAGTATTCAATCACACACAAAGTGGCAACCCCGTATCATCCGCAAACCAGTGGCCAAGTTGAGATCTCCAATCGAGAAATAAAGCACATATTAGAAAAGACGGTGAGGCCAGACAGAAAAGATTGGTCATTAAGACTTGATGATGCATTATGGGCATATAGAACGGCTTTCAAGACCCCGATTGGGATGTCACCCTACAGGCTAGTGTATGGAAAAGCTTGCCACCTACCTGTGGAACTCGAGCATCGTGCATATTGGGCCATCAAGAAATTCAACTTTGACATGCAGCAAGCCAGCTCAGAAAGAAGATTACAACTGGCAGAACTTGAAGAAATTCGCAATGATGCATACGAAAATGCCAAGATTTACAAGCAACGAATGAAAGTCTTTCACGACAAGCAAATTATGAGAAAATCTTTCACTCCAGGTCAGAAAGTGCTTTTATTCAATTCTCGCTTGCATCTATTCCCAGGTAAGTTACGCTCTCGATGGTCTGGTCCCTTTATTGTTCATACTGTTTTTCCACATGGGGCAATTGAAATTAAGGACCCAAAGAACGGTGTCACGTTTAAAGTTAATGGTCAAAGATTAAAGCCATATCTTGAGTACCAACCACATGGAGAAGACACCGAAATAAATTTGAGTGACCCACCAGATTTGAATTGATTTTTTTTTTCTTTTCGTTGATTTGATTTTTCTTTATTTCTTTTTATTATTATTCTTTTGCTAATTGAAATTGTTTTTGCATAAGTGTGTTTATTTTACCATTAAGTTTTCTCTTATCATTTTTAATCATGAGTACCATACTTAGACCGTTCCTCCTGAACATTCTTAAACCACTTCAACGTGTCAAAACTCATCTCAAAAAGCAGATTCAATTTTGTAAAACACAACGCATTTGGGCTCTACAACCACCAGAGTTAGTAGCTTATGTTGAGGGTTTAGAACGCCAACTCAGAGACATTGAGAGAAGTGTTTACGACATCCAGTTGGAGCTTGAGGTAAATTCAATAAGAGGACGATTTTAATTTTCTTTGTGTGTTTTGATTTGTTTTTCTGTTTGTGTGCTTTAGTTTGTTACCCCGGTGAAGTGGCGGATAACGGTACTCCGTGACAATCAAGTCGGTTAACTTCAGTTTCCCATAATAACTGATATTCTGAGGCGAAGGTATGCATAGAAACGAGATTTTAGCAAAGCTTCACAAGCGATTCCCTTCACTTCCTCAGAATGCCCTCTTTACAATCTATAAAGCCCGGTCGGAACGCATGCGATTGCTCATGAGGAATAACATACCTGCAGACATCCGTTGGTTAATCGAGGCTAAAGTACGATTGGCAGGTGAGTTACCTCCTAAATTTATTGCATACATGCCTGGTTGTGGTAAAGGAAATTACGCAAGAAAACGACGAGCTCGAAGAATTTCTGTTGCTTGTCACAAGTGTGCCAGAATGAGTTGCGATAGAAACCCATGTTCTTTAGGAATGGTGTCTGATAACAGAGAAGATAAGATTCAATTCATTAGGGATGGCTTGAATAAGGAGTCATTGGATGATATCCTTCTGTCTCTTGAAACGCATCCCAGTGGATATGTGCAAGGAGCGATTCTCCAGTTATGGCCATTATTCCAGAAAGAGCATGCACGATATAGTCTCGGGAATCTGACTATAAACGACCCTGTTTGCCAGTTTATAAGAAAACTGGATGGGAAGCCCATCCTCGACCCATAGAGGGCGTTCAAGCCGTTTCTGGACGTAAAACCAGAGGAAGATGTGAGCCACAGTCGCAACTACGTGTAAATATCCTTTTACTTTACTGTTATTTTATTTCATTTCACTGTTGTTTTACTGTTTGCATTATTGTCTTTAATAATTTTATTACTGTTTGTTTTTTTCCTTTTTTACTGTTTCCTTTTTGACTTACGAGCCATATGCTTTACGCGTTATTTGACATTGACATGCTACCTCATAAACAACTGTGACCCATATTCACCAAGACTCTTAAATGTGATTTCTTTTGTCAAGCACTCACAAATTATTTTTGAGAAGTATCACAATGGCAGCTACTCCCAATAGACAATTCAAGAACATTTGTGTGCTTTCTGGATTTACCTATGGCAAACATAAAGAGTTCGTGGAGGCAGCCATAGATCTTGGTCGAAGCATAGCAGCGAGAAAATTACACTTGGTGTATGGAGGAGGTAACCGAGGGTTATCAAAAATGGTTTCAGAAGCAGCTTTTATCAGAGGAAGTCAAGTGTTAGGCATCATCCCAAGAGTCCTAAAACCATTGGGCAGTTCGTCTGACTCATCAACTGGAGAAGAGTTAGTCGTCTCAGGTATGCAAGAAAGAATAACTGAAATGCTTAATCATGCTGATGCTTTTATTTTCCTTCCAGGAGATCTTGCAACACTAGAGGCACTTATCACACTAGCATCTTGGGCCCATCTGCACATCCACCAGAAACCCATCGGTTTGTTAAATGTCAATAACTTTTATGATGGCTTTATCGCATTTCTTAACCATGCAATAAAAAACTATTTCATTCCTTCTAATGTGAAAAAACTCTTTATTTGTGCTCACACTGCTAATGAGCTACTTGATATGTTACAAGCTTATAAACCGGAGCCAGACCCCTGGACCTTTGTGTTGGAGCGACCAAATAATGATGGTAACAGTAGCCGCAGTAAGAAGTACAAATTAGATTTAACTCTCCGCCTGTAAATATTTTCTTCTGTGTTGCACCACCCAGGTGATGTCTTCTAAACTCTACTTCTTTCCTTTAAAACATTGAGGACAATGTTTCGTTCTGGTTGGGGGGAGAGAATAGTCGACAATTGTGGAATCTTGGTTAAGTTTTTACTGATTTTTTGTTGTAGAAACTAACTGTTGCTAACATTTTGTGTTGAAGATGGCTGAATATGGAGTGTAGTTACTCTAGAAACGCATCTTCATCGTTTAAAAAACAAAAAAACAAAAAAAAATGTTTTCTTCCTCTTTCTCCTTTATAAATATATATTTTCAAATTTTTGAGTCGAAGATGGCTGAATATGGAGTGTAGTGCCTCTAGAAACGCATCTTCTTAGTTAAAAAAAAAAAAAATTTCTTTTTCTAATTAATTTTTTCTACATCATTTTCACATTTCTGCATGCATATTTTCCTTTCATGTTTAGAATAGGTTGGGGGGTAGAATGTTGTTTAAAAAAAAAAAAAATTTGTGTTGTTTGTTTTAACATTGGATGACATGATTAATTTCAAATTTTAGTATTTGTATTATCTTTGGTCTTAAGTGATGTTACGCTATGTTTGCTACTTTACATGTTGATGTCGGAGACAAATATGAGTTGCTTGAAGGAATGAACATGTCATAAATAAGTGCCAAGTGAGTTGTTGAGCCTATCATTTTCTTGGAGAGTAACCCTTTTGCCCATTCTCTATACAGCTTAGCAGTTTATTATTTTATACACGATCTTTAGATTTCTTTTAAGTTAACCCTTTAAAAAAAAAATATGGTAAAATTAAAAAAAAGAAAAAAGAAAAAAATGTGTGTTGCTACATTGGGAGGCCCATCTAACTAGTAGATATGGATAATTATTTAGAGCCCTAAAAGACGATGGAAAGGCCATCTTTGATCCGTTTGAGCCTTTCTAGCCATCCCTTTTATTAAATATCCATAGTTACCCCTTTTGAGCCTTTAAAAAAAAAAAAAAAAGAACAAAAACCTTTTCTTTGTCAACTTATCATCTTGACCCACTCCGATTTGGAGTATTACCCAATGTCTTTTAAGTTCCATCACCTATTTATGTTTGAGAAAATGTAAATAATTATGTTGTTCAGTGACGTTATGCCAAATAAAAGCAAAAAGAAAAAAAAAACAAAAACCAAAGTTGTTGTTTCAAAAGAATAAAAATAACAATAATAGGTGAAATCCACCTTGCAACTTCCAAAAAAAAAAAAAAAAAAAAATTTCTGCATTTTTCTCAAACATACACTTTGTTTTCCTTATTTCCTTTCTTTGTTAGCCATATCCCTAGCCTACGTTACGTCCTAATAAAAGTCCTTCTTGATTTTAGGGAACTATAGTTTGAAGTAGAAGCTAGTTATATGGGCTAAAAAGATGTAGTGATGCATAATAAAAAAAAAAAAGATAAATAAAGTGGGTTGACTAACATTTTATTTGACTTGAGATCGTATTATTTCTAAGCTGAGGGCATATTTATTTCATCTTGGTGAGAGCATGTGATATCATTTCTTTATTATTTTCTCTCTCAATTACCATTCATTGGAGTGACTATGTTTATTGGGTTTTAATTTCTTTGTGAGAGTGTCACTACTTCCAGTGAGATTTTGGGGTTTGACATGTCATTCTTGAAAGTAGCTATAACAAAGTCTACTGGGCTGATTCATGTGGATGGTTGATGTGGGTGTGATATTGCTTTAGACTGGAGATAATGCTTATACTTTTATTTGATTGCTATTATTAATCTAATTGAATAAACACGAGTGTTTCTAAAAAAAAAAAAATATATTTTGAATTTGAATTTTGTTTTCGCTTTATTTGCTAGGGACTAGCAATAAGCTGGTTGGGGGGTGTGTTGAGTGTTAGAAAATACATATTTATAAAGGAGAAAACCGTCATTTTACATTTCAAGTCTTACTAACAACCCTTACTTTTATGTATTTAACCTTCTTGTGATGTAATTACGTGTGTGTTATTTTAATTAAGTATTTTATGTATTTTAGGGGCATTATAGTCATTTCACAATAAAGGAGAGATCAGACGGCAAAACGGACATCACTTTTGAACTCAGGACGGTCGAAAACCTTAGGAGGAGCATAAAAGGAAAAATGGCACTATTCACATGTACGGTATTATTCACGTATACGGTATTGTCTACGTTACTGTTCACGACACTGTTCACATAGACGGATCGATGACGTGGCATTGACCGATGATGTGGCATTGACTGATGAGGTGTCACCATCCTGTTGGACTAAAATTCTTATGTACTGTTGATGGTGACGTGGCAGCATATCAGTGGACGAAAAATCTCGCGTACGGTGCATGCATCACACAGGATTATTTTCAACCAAACCGTGTTACTGTTCATCTGGGTCAAACCGTGTTACTGTTCATCCACGTGGTCAAACCGTGGACTGTTGACTGATGACGTGGCGCAATCCTGAGCGTCCAAACTGTTTTTAATCCGATGGCCATGATTTACTCCATGTATCTATAAAAAGGGGGCCTCCCCCCCCTAATTTGATATCTCTGAATCCATTTTTGGACTCCATTTTCTGTAATTCCCTCTCCATCTTGTATTTTCTTTGTATTTTAATAAATTCCCATTTTGCCCCTAGTTCAATTATGAGTAGGTAATTTTCTTTCAAGCTTGGGTTGAAGGTGAAGTCTCAACATGTGTCATGGGCTTAATTTGGTAAATTTATTTTCTTTTCCCCTCTAGTTTTTGTGGATGATTTGACTTATCGTCGACAAATAATACTGATCTTGTCTAGATACCGCCTTGGTTACACCGGCTCTCTAGTATAAGGTTATTATTATTTGGCACGATAAGCCCTTAGCACCATATTGATTAGAGCGTGGTTCATGAGGTGTGGATTCCCCCCTCATGATTTAATTGGCATTAATATGGATTATTTAGCCCATGATGCATGTTGATACGGATCCAGATACCCAAGTACGTCAATTTAATCGATTTTCTCTACAATTTATTCTCGCCATTGCAATTCCAATTTTAGCATATTTTAAATCACTTCCACCACAATTTCATCCACCCATTTACAAAATTAATTCTACACACAATTAAAATCCACCTCCTCGTGGGATCGACACTCGTCACCATTGATCTATACTACAATAGATTCGTGCGCTTGCGAGTACATTAAAATTTGCACAACACTGGCCAACTTCATCCGCCGGACTCGGAATGGCGTGAGACTTTACGAGGTTCCTCCGTGTGACAAAAATAGGCCGGGAGCACAGCCGCGCCAAAAAATAACCGCCCGAAGTCCGGGGCGCCAAGTTCGTCCTGCGGAAAATTGCTACAAAAACGGGTGGGCTATAGCCTTGGGGGGTGGGGCTGGCCAACTTCATCCGCCGGACTCGGAATGGCGTGAGACTTTGCGAGGTTCCTCCGTGTGACAAAAATAGGCCGGGAGCACAGCCGCGCCAAAAAATAACCGCCCGAAGTCCGGGGCGCCAAGTTCGTGCTGCGGAAAATTGCTACAAAAACGGGTGAGCTATAGCCTTGGGGGGCGGGGCTGGCCAACTTCGTCCGCCGGATTCGGAATGGCGCGAGACTTTGCGAGGCACCTCCATGTGCCAAAAATAGGCCGCGGACACAGCCGCGCCCAAAAATAACAGCCCGAAAGGCCAGGGCGCAAAGTTCGTCCAGCGGAAAAAGGCCACAAAAACGGGTGGGCTATAGCCTTGGGGGGTGGGGCTGGCCAACTTCATCCGCCGGACTCGGAATGGCGTGAGACTTTGCAAGGTGCCTCCGTGTGACAAAAATAGGCCAAGAGCACAGCCGCGCCAAAAAATAACCGCCCGAAGTCCGGGGCGCCAAGTTCCTCCTGCGGAAAAAGGCTAGAAAAACGGGTGAGCTATAGCCTTGGGGGGCGGGGCTGGCCAACTTCGTCCGCCGGACTCGGAATGGCGCGAGACTTTGCTAGGCACCTCCATGTACCAAAAATAGGCCGCGGGCACAGCCGCGCCCAAAAATAACCGCCCAATGGCCGGGGCGCCAAGTTCGTCCAGCGGAAAAAGGCCACAAAAACGGGTGGGCTATAGCCTTGGGGGGTGGGGCTGGCCAACTTCATCCGCCGGACTCGGAATGGCGTGAGACTTTTCAAGGTTCCTCCGTGTGACAAAAATAGGCCGGGAGCACAGCCGCGCCAATAAATAACCGCCCGAAGTCCGGGGCGCCAAGTTCGCCCTGCGGAAAAAGGCTACAAAAACGGGTGAGCTATAGCCTTGGGGGGTGGGGCTGGCCAACTTCGTCCGCCGGACTCGGAATGGCGCGAGACTCTGCGAGGCACCTCCGCATGCCAAAAATAGGCCGTGGGCACAGCCGCACCCAAAAATAAATGCCCGATGGCTGGGGCACCAAGTTCGTCCAGCGGAAATAAGGCCACAAAAACGGCTGGGCTATAGCCTTGGGGGGTGGGGCTGGCCAACTTCGTCCGCCGGACTCGGAATGGCGCGAGACTTTGGGAGGTGTCTCCGTGTGCCAAAAATAGGCCGCGGGCACAGCCGCGCCCAAAAATAACCGCCAGAAGGCCGGGGTGCCAAGTTCGCCCTGAGGAAAAAGGCCACAAATACGGGTGGGCTGTAGCCTTGGGGGGTGGGGCTGGCCAACTTCGTCCGCCGGACTCGGAATGGCGCGAGACTTTGCGAGGCACCTCCGTTTACCAAAAATAGGCCGCGGGCACAGCTGCGTCCAAAAGTAAGCTCCCAAAGGCCGGGGCGCCAATTTCGTCCAGCAGAAAAAGGCCACAAAAACGGGTGGGCTATAGCCTTGGGGGGTGGGGCTGGCCAACTTCGTCCGCCCGACTCGGAATGGCGCGAGACTTTGCGAGGCACCTCCGTGTGATAAAAATAGGCCGCAGGCACAGCCGCGCCCAAAAATAACCGCCCGAAGGCCGGGGCACCAAGTTCGTCCTGCAGAAAAAGGCCACAAATACGGGTGGGCTATAGCCTTGGGGGGTGGGGCTGGCCAACTTCGTCCGCCGGACTCGGAATGGCGCGAGACTTTGCGAGGTGCCTCCGTGTGCCAAAAATAGGCCGCGGGCACAGCCGCGCCCAAAAATAACCGCCCGAAGGCTGGGGCGCCAAGTTCGTCCAGCAGAAAAATGCTACAAATACGGGTGGGCTATAGCCTTGGGGGGTGGGGCTGGCCAACTTCGTCCGCCGGACTCGGAATGGCGCGAGACCTTACGAGGTGCCTCCGTGTGCCAAAAATAGACAGCCGCGCCCAAAAATAACCACCCGATGGCCGGGGCGCCAAGTTCGTCCAGCGGAAAAATGCCACAAAAACGGGTGGGCTACAGCCTTCGTGGGTGGGGCCGGCCAACTTCGTCCGCCGGACTCGGAATGGCGCGAGACTTTGCGAGGCACCTCCGTGTGCCAAAAATAGGCCGCGGGCACAGCCGCGCCAATAAATAACCGCCCGAAGGCCGGGGCGCCAAGTTCGTCCAGCAGACAAAGGCCACAAAAACGGGTGGGCTATAGCCTTGGGGGGTGGGGCTGGCCAACTTCATCCGCCGTACTTTGAATGGCGCGAGACTTTGCGAGGCACCTCCGTGTGCCAAAAATAGGCCGCGGGCACAGCCGCGCCCAAAAGGATCGGCCCGAAGGCCGGGCCGCCAAGTTCGTCCAGCGGAAAAAGGCCACAAATACGGGTGGGCTATAGCCTTGGGGGGTGGGGCTGGCCAACTTCATCCGCCGTACTCGGAATGGCGCGAGACTTTGCGAGGCACCTACGTGTGCCAAAAATATGCCGCGGGCACAGCCGCGCCCAAAAGGATCGGCCCGAAGGCCGGGCCGCCAAGTTCGTCCAGCGGAAAAAGGCCACAAATACGGGTGGGCTATAGCCTTGGGGGGTGGGGCTGGCCAACTTCGTCCGCCGGACTCGGAATGGCGCGAGACGTTGCGAGGCGCCTCCGTGTGCCAGAAATAGGCCGCGGGCACAGCCGCGCCCAAAAATAACCGCCCGAAGGCCGGGGCGCCAAGTTCGTCCAGCGGAAAAATGCCACAAATACGGGTGGGCTATAGCCTTGGGGGGTGGGGCTGGCCAACTTCGTCCGCCGGACTCGGAATGGCGCGAGACTTTGCGAGGCACCTCCGTGTGCCAAAAATAGAATGCGGGCACAGCCGCACCCAAAAATAACCGCCCGAAGGCCAGGGCGCCAAGTTCGTCCAGCGGAAAAAGGCCACAAATGCGGGTGGGCTATAGCCTTGGGGGGTGGGGCTGGCCAACTTCGTCCGCCGGACTCGGAATGGCGCGAGACTTTGCGAGGCACCTCCGTGTGCCAAAAATAGAACGCGGGCACAGCCGAACCCAAAAATAACCGCCCGAAGGCCAGGGCGCCAAGTTCGTCCAGCGGAAAAAAGCCACAAATGCGGGTGGGCTATAGCCTTGGGGGGTGGGGATGGCCAACTTCGTCCGCCGGAATCGGAATGGCGCGAGACATTGCGAGGCACCTCCGTGTGCCAAAAATAGGCCGCGGGCCCAGCCGTACCCAAAAATAACCACCCGAAGGCCGGGGCGCCAAGTTCGTTAATCGGAAAAAGGCCACAAAAACGGGTGGGCTATAGCCTTGGGGGGTGGGGCTGGCCAACTTCTTCCGCTGGACTCGGATTGGCGCGAGGCTTTTCGAGGCCCCTCCGTGTGCGAAATATAGGCCGCGGGCACAGCCGCGCCCAAAAATAACTGCCCGAAGGCCGGGGTGCCAAGTTCGTCCTGCAGAAAAAGGCCACAAAAACAGGTGGGCTATAGCATTGGGGGGTGGGGCTGGCCAACTTCGTCCGCCGGACTCGGATTGGCGCGAGACTTTGCGAGGCCCCTCCGTGTGTGAAATATAGGCCGCGGGCACAGCCGCTCCCAAAAATAACCGCCCGAAGGCCGGGGTACCAAGTTCGTCCTACAGAAAAAGGCCACAAAAACGGGTGGGCTATAGCCTTAGGGGGTGGGGCTGGCCCACTTCGTCCGCCGGACTCGGAATGGTGCGAGACTTTGCGAGGCGCCTCTGTGTACCAAAAATAGGCCGCGGGCACAGCCGCGTCCGAAAATAACCGCGCGAAGGCTGGGGCGCCAAATTCGTCCAGCGGAAAAAGGCCACAAAAACGGGTGGGCTATGGCCTTGGGGGGTGGGGCTGGCCAACTTCGTCCGCCGGACTAGGAATGGCGCGAGACTTTGCGAGGCGCCTCCGTGTGCCAAAAATAGGACGCGGGCACAGCCGCGTCAAAAAATAACCGCCCGAAGGCCGGGGCGCCAAGTTCGTCCAGCGGAAAAAGGCCACAAATACGGGTGGGCTATAGCCTTGGGGGGTGGGGCTGGCCGACTTCGTCCGCCGGACTAGGAATGGCTTGAGACTTTGCGAGGCGCCCCCGTGTGCCAAAAATATGCCGCCGGCACAACCGCGCCCAAAAATAACCGCCCGAAGGCCGGGGCGCCAAGTTCGTCCAGCGGAAAAATGCCACAAATACGGGTGGGCTATAGCCTTGGGGGGTGGGGCTGGCCAACTTCGTCCGCCGGACTCGGAATGGCGCGAGACTTTGCGAGGCACCTCCGTGTGCCAAAAATAGAACGCGGGCACAGCCGCACCCAAAAATAACCGCCCGAAGGCCAGGGCGCCAAGTTCGTCCAGCGAAAAAAGGCCACAAATACGGGTGGGCTATAGCCTTGGTAGGTGGGGCTGGCCAACTTCGTCCACCGGACTCGGAATGGCGCGAGACTTTGCGAGGCACCTCCGTGTGCCAAAAATAGAATGCGGGCACAGCCGCACCCAAAAATAACCGCCCGAAGGCCAGGGCGCCAAGTTCGTCCAGTGGAAAAAGGCCACAAATGCGGGTGGGCTATAGCCTTGGGGGGTGGGGCTGGCCAACTTCGTCCGCCGGACTCGGAATGGAGCGAGACTTTGCGAGGCGCCTCCGTGTGCCAAAAATAAGCCGCGGGCACAGCCGCGTCAAAAAATAACCGCCCGATGGCCGGGGCGCCAAGTTCGTCCAGCGGAAATATTCCGCAAAAACGGGTGGGCTATAGCCTTGGGGGGTGGGGATGGCAAACTTCGTCCGCCGGTCTCGAAATGGCGCGAGACTTTGCGAGGTGCCTCCGTGTACCAAAAATAGGCCGCGGCCACAGCCGCGCCCAAAAATAACCGCCCGAAGGCTGGGGCGCCAAGTTCGTCCAGCGGAAAATGGCCACAAATACGGGTGGGCTATAGCCTTGGGGGTTGGGGCTAGCAATCTTCGTCCGCCGGACTCGGAATGGCGCGAGACGTTGCGAGGCGCCTCCGTGTGCCAAAAATAGGCCGCGGGCACAGCCGCGCCCAAAAATAACCGCCCGAAGTCCGGGGCGCCGAGTTCGTCCAGCGGAAAAAGGCTGCAAAAACGGGTGGGCTATAGCCTTGGGGGGTGGGGCTGGCCAACTTCGTCCGCCGGACTCGGAATCGAGCGAGACTTTGCGAGGCGCCTCCGTGTGCCAAAAATAGGCCGCGGGCACAGACGCGCCCAAAAATAACAGCCCGATGGCCGGGGCGCCAAGTTCGTCCTGCGGAAAAAGGCCACAAAAACGGGTGGGCTATAGCCTTGGGGGGTGGGGCGGGCCAACTTCGTCCGCCGGACTCGGAATCGAGCGAGACTTTGCGAGGCGCCTCCGTGTGCCGAAAATAGGCCGCGGGCACAGACGCGCCCAAAAATAACCGCCCGAAGGCCAGGGCGCCAAGTTCGTCCAGCGGAAAAAGGCCAAAAATACGGGTGGGCTATAGCCTTGGGGGGTGGGGCTGGCCAACTTCGTCCGCCGGACTCGGAATGGCGCGAGACTTTGTGAGGTGCCTCCGTGTGTCAAAAATAGGCCGCGGGCACAGCCGCGCCCAAAAATAACCGCCCGAAGGCCGGGGCGCCAAGTTTGTCCAGCGGAAAGAGGGCACAAAAACGGGTGGGCTATAGCCTTGGGGTGGGGCTGGCCAACTTCGTCCGCCGGACTCGGAATGGCGTGAGACTTTGTGAGGCGCCTCCGTGTGCCAAAAATAGGACGCAGGAACTGCCACGCCCAAAAATAACAGCCCGAAGGCCGGGGCGCCAAGTTCGTCCAGCGGAAAGAGGCCACAAAAACGGGTGGGCTATAGCCTTTGGGGTGGGGCTGGCCAACTTCGTTCGCCGGATTCGGAATGTCGCGAGACTTTGCGAGGGGTCTCCGTGTGCCAAAAATAGGCCGCGTGCACAGCCGCGCCCAAAAATAACTGCCCGAAGGCCGTGGCGCCAAGTTCGTCCAGCGGAAAAAGACCACAAATACAGGTGGGCTATAGCCTTTGGGGGTGGGGCTGGCCAATTCGTCCGCCGGACTCGGAATGGCGTGAGACTTTGTGAGGCGCCCAAAAATAAATGCCCGAAGGCCGGGGCACCAAGTTCATCCAGCGGAAAAAGGCCACAAATACGGGTGGGCTATAGCCTTGGGGGGTGGGGCGGGCCAACTTCGTCCGCCGGACTCGGAATCGAGCGAGACTTAGCGAGGCGCCTCCGTGTGCCGAAAATAGGCCGCGGGCACAAATGCGCCCAAAAATAACCGCCCGAAGGCCAGGGCGCCAAGTCCGTCCACCGGAAAAAGGCCAAAAATACGGGTGGGCTATAGCCTTGGGGGGTGGGGCTGGCCAACTTCGTCCGCCGGACTCGGAATGGCGCGAGACTTTGTGAGGCGCCTCCGTGTGCCAAAAATAGGCCGCAGGAACTGCCATGCCCAAAAATAACCGCCCGAAGGCCAGGGCGCCAAGTTCGTCCAGCGGAAAAAGGCCAAAAATACGGGTGGGCTATAGCCTTGGGGGGTGGGGCTGGCCAACTTCGTCCGCCGGACTCGGAATGGCGCGAGACTTTGCGAGGCGCCTCAGTGTGCCAAAAATAGGCCACGGGCACAGCCGCACCCAAAAATAACCGCCCAAAGGCTGGGGCGCCAAGTTTGTCCAGCGGAAAGAGGGCACAAAAACGGGTGGGCTATAGCCTTGGGGTGGGGCTGGCCAACTTCGTCCGCCGGACTCGGAATGGCGTGAGACTTTGCAAGGCGCCCCGTGTGCCAAAAATAGGCCGCGGGTACTGCCACGCCCAAAAATAACCACCCGAAGGCCGGGGCGCCGAGTTCGTCCAGCGGAAAGAGGCCACAAAAACGGGTGGGCTATAGCCTTTGGGGTGGGGCTGGCCAACTTCGTCCGCCGGACTCGGAATGTCGCGAGACTTTGCGAGAGGCCTCCATGTGCCAAAAATAGGCCGCGTGCACAGCCGCGCCCAAAAATATCTGCCCGAAGGCCGTGGCGCCAAGTTCGTCCAGCGGAAAAAGGCCACAAATACGGGTGGGTTATAGCCTTGGGGGGTGGGGCTGGCCCACTTCGTCCGCCGGACTCGGAATGGAGGGACTCTTTGCGAGGTGCCTTCGTGTGCCAAAAATAGGCCGCGGGCACAGCCGCGCCCAAAAATAACCGCCGAAGGCCGGGGCGCCAAGTTCGTCCAGCGGAAAAAGGCCGCAAAAACGGGTGGGCTATAGCCTTGGGGGGTGGGGCTGGCCAACTTCGTCCGCCGGACTCGGAATGTCGCTAGACTTTGCGAGGGGCCTCCGTGTGCCAAAAATAGGCCGCGTGCACAGCCGCGCCCAAAAATAACTGCCCGAAGGCCGTGGCGCCAAGTTCGTCCAGCGGAAAAAGGCCACAAATACAGGTGGGCTGTAGCCTTTGGGGGTGGGGCTGGCCAACTTCGTCCGCCGGAATCGGAATGGCGCGAGACTTTGCGAGGTGCCTTCGTGTGCCAAAAATAGGCCTCGGGCACAGCCGCGCCCAAAAATAACCGCCCGAAGTCCGGGGCGCCAAGTTCGTCCAGCGGAAAAAGGCCGCAAAAACGGGTGGGCTATAGCCTTGGGGGGCGGGGCTGGCCCACTTCGTCCGTCGGACTCGGAATCGAGCGAGACTTTGCGAGGCGCCTCCGTGTGCCGAAAATAGGCCGCAGGCACAGACGCGCCCAAAAATAACGGCCCGAAGGCCGGGGCGCCAAGTTTGTCCAGCGGAAAGAGGGCACAAAAACGGGTGGGCTATAGCCTTGGGGTGGGGCTGGCCAACTTCGTCCGCCGGACTCGGAATGGCGCGAGACTTTGCGAGGCACCTCCGTGTGTCAAAAATAGGCCGCGGGCACTGCCACGCCCAAAAATAACCGCCCGAAGGCCGGGGCGCCAAGTTCGTCCAGCGGAAAGAGGCCACAAAAACGGGTGGGCTATAGCCTTTGGGGTAGGGCTGGCCCACTTCATCCGCCGGACTCGGAATGTCGCGAGACTTTGCGAGGGGCCTCTGTGTGCGACAAAATAGGCCGTGGACACAGCCGCGTCCAAAAATAACAGCCCGAAGCCCGGGGCGCCAAGTTCGTCCAGCGGAAAAAGGCCACAAAAACGGGTGGCCTATAGCCTTGGGGGGTGGGGCTGGCCAACTTCGTCCGCCGGACTTGGAATGTCGCGAGACTTTGTGAGGCACCTCCGTGTGCTAAAAATAGGCCGCAGGCACAGCCGCGCGCAAAAATAACCACCCGAAGGGCGGGGCGCCATGCTGGTCCAGCTGAAAAAGGCCACAAATACGGGTGGGCTATAGCCTTGGGGGTGGGGCAGGCCAACTTCGTCCGCCGGACTCGGAATGGCGCGAGACTTTGCGAGGCGCCTCCGTGTGCCAAAAATAGGCCGCGGGCACAGCCGCGTCCAAAAATAACCGCCCGAAGGCCGGAGCGCCAAGTTCGTCCAGCGGAAAAAGGCCACAAAAACGGGTGGGCTATAGCCTTGGGGGGTGGGACTGGCCGACTTCGTCTGCCGGTCTCGGAATGGCACGAGAATTTCTGACGTAACTCCGTGTGCTAAAAATAGGGCACGGACACAGCCGCGCCCAAAAATAACCGCCCGAAGGCCGGGGCGCCAAGTTCGTCCAGCGGAAAAAGGGCACAAAAATGGGTGGGCTATAGCCTTGGGGGGTGGGGCTGGCAAACTTCGTCCGCCGGACTCGGAATGGCGCGAGACTTTGCGAGGCGCCTCTGTGTGCCAAAAATAGGCTGCGGGCACAGCCGCGCACAAAAATAACCGCCCGAAGGCCGGGGCGCCAAGTTCGTCCAGCGGAAAAAGGCCACAAAAACGGGTGGGCTATAACCTTGGGGGGTGGGGCTGGCCAACTTCGTCCGCCGGACTCGGAATGGCGCGAGACTTTACGAGGCGCCTCTGTGTGCGAAAAATAGGCCGCGGGCACAGCCGCGCCCAAAAATAACCGCCCGAAGGCCGGGGCGCCAAGTTCGTCCAGCGGAAAAAGGCCACAAATACGGGTGGGCTAGCCTTGGGGGGTGGGGCTGGCCCACTTCGTCCGCCGGACTCGGAATGGCGCGAGACTTTGCGAGGCGTGTCCGTGTGCCAAAAATAGGCCGCGGGCACAGCCACGCCCAAAAATAACTGCTCGAAGGCCGGGGCGCCAAGTTCGTCCATCGGAAAAAGGCCACAAAAACGGGTGGGCTATAGCCTTGGGGGGTGGGGCTGGCAAACTTCGTCCGCCGGACTCGGAATGGCGCGAGACTTTGCGAGGCGCCTCTGTGTGCCAAAAATAGGCTGCGGGCACAGCCGCGCACAAAAATAACCGCCCGAAGGCCGGGGCGCCAAGTTCGTCCAGCGGAAAAAGGCCACAAAAACGGGTGGGCTATAACCTTGGGGGGTGGGGCTGGCCAACTTCGTCCGCCGGACTCGGAATGGCGCGAGACTTTACGAGGCGCCTCTGTGTGCGAAAAATAGGCCGCGGGCACAGCCGCGCCCAAAAATAACCGCCCGAAGGCCGGGGCGCCAAGTTCGTCCAGCGGAAAAAGGCCACAAATACGGGTGGGCTAGCCTTGGGGGGTGGGGCTGGCCCACTTCGTCCGCCGGACTCGGAATGGCGCGAGACTTTGCGAGGCGTGTCCGTGTGCCAAAAATAGGCCGCGGGCACAGCCACGCCCAAAAATAACTGCTCGAAGGCCGGGGCGCCAAGTTCGTCCATCGGAAAAAGGCCACAAAAACGGGTGGGCTATAGCCTTGGGGGGTGGGGCTGGCCAACTTCATCCGCCGGACTCGGAATGGCGCGAGACTTTGCGAGGCATCTCCGTGTGCCAAAAATAGGCCGTGGGCACAGCCGCGCCCAAAAATAACTGATCGAAGGCCGAGGCGCCAAGTTCGTCCAGCGGAAAAAGGTCACAAATACGGGTGGGCTATAGCCTTGGGGGGTGGGGCTGGCCAAGTTCGTTCCCCGGACTCGGAATGGCGCGAGACTTTAAGAGGCGCCTCCGTATGCCAAAAATAGGCCGTGGGCACAGCCGCGCCCAAAAATAACCGCCCGAAGGCCGGGGCACCAAGTTCGTCCAGCGGAAAAAGGCCACAAATACGAGTGGGCTATAGCCTTGGGGGGTGGGGCTCGCCAATTCGTCCGCCGGACTCGGAATGGCGCGAGATTTTTCGAAGAGCTTCCGTGTGCCAAAAATAGGACGCGGGCACAACCGGACTAAAAAATAACCGCACGAAGGCCGGGGCGCCAAGTTCGTCCAGCGGAAAAATACCACAAATACGGGTGGGCTATAGCCTTGGGGGGTGGGGCTGGCCAACTTCGTCCGCCGGACTCGGAATGGCGCGACACTTTGCGAGGCGCCTCCGTGTGCCAAAAATAGGCCGCGGGACAGCCGCGCCCAAAAATAGCCGCCCGAAGGCCGGGGCGCCAAGTTCGTCCAGCGCAAAATGGCCACAAAAACGGGTGGGCTATAGCCTTGGGGGGTGGGGCTGGCCCACTTCGTCCGCCGGACTCGGAATGGCGGGAGACTTTGGGAGGCGCCTCCGTGTGCCAAAAATTGGATGCGGGCTCAGCCGCTCCCAAAAACAACCGCCCGAAGGCCGGGGCGCCAAGTTCGTCCAGCGGAAAAAGGCCACAAAAACGGGTGGGCTATAGCCTTGGGGGGTGGGGCAGGCCCACTTCGTCCGCCGGACTCGGAATGGCGCGAGACTTTGCGAGGCATCTCCATGTGCCAAAAATAGGCTGCGGGCACAGCCGCGCCCAAAAATAACCGCCCGAAGGCCGGGGTGCCAAGTTCGTCCAGCGGAAAAAGGCCACAAGTACGGGTGGGCTATAGCCTTGGGGGGTGGGGCTGGCCGACTTCGTCCGCCGGTCTTGGAATGGCGCGAGAATTTGCGACGCAACTCCGTGTGCCAAAAATAGGCCAAAGCAACTGCCGCGCCAAAAATAACCGCCCGAAGGCCGGGGCGCCAAGTTCGTCCAGCGGAACAAGGCCACAAAAATGGGTGGGCTATAGCCTTGGGGGGTGGGGCAGGCCCACTTCGTCCGCCGGACTGCGAATGGCGCGAGACTTTGCAAGGCGCCTCCGTGTGCCAAAAATAGGCCGCGGGCACAGCTGCGTCCAAAAATAACCCCCCGAAGGCCGGGGCGCCAAGTTCGTCCAGCGGAAAAAGGCCACAAAAACGGGTGGGCTATAGACTTGGGGGGTGGGGCTGGCCAACTTCGTCCGCCGGACTCGGAATGGCGTGAGACTTTGTGAGGCACCTCCGTGTGCCAAAAATTGGCCGCGGGCACAGCCGTACCAAAAAATAACCGCCCGAAGGCCGGGGCGCCAAGTTCGTCCAGCGGAAAAAGGCCACAAAAACGGGTGGGCTATAGCCTAGGGGGGTGGGGCTGGCCCCCTTCGTCCGCCGGACTCGGAATGGCGCGAGACTTTGCGAGGCGCCTCCGTGTGCCAAAAATAGGACGCGGGCACAGCCGCTCCCAAAAAATACCGCCCGAAGGCCGGGCCGCCAAGTTCGTCCAGCGGAAAAAGGCCACAAAAACGGGTGGGCTATAGCCTTGGGGGGTGGGGCTGGCCAACTTCGTCCGCCGGACTGCGAATGGCGCGAGACCTTGCAAGGCGCCTCCGTGTGCCAAAAATAGGCCGCGGGCACAGCTGCGTCCAAAAATAACCCCCCGAAGGCCGGGGCGCCAAGTTCGTCCAGCGGAAAAAGGCCACAAAAACGGGTGGGCTATAGCCTTGGGGGGTGGGGCTGGCCAACTTCGTCCGCCGGACTCGGAATGGCGCGAGACTTTCCGAGGCACCTCCGTGTGCCAAAAATCGGCTGCGGGCACAGCCGTACCCAAAAATAACAGCCCGAAGGCTGGGGTGCCAAGTTCGTCCATCGGAAAAAGGCCACAAATACGGGTGGGCTATAGCCTTGGGGGGTGGGGCTGGCCAACTTCGTCCGCCGGGCTCGGAATGGCGCGAGAATTTGCGAGGTGCCTCCGTTTGCCAAAAATAGGCTTCGGGCACAGCCGTACCCAAAAATAAACGCCCGAAGGCCGGGGCGCCAAGTTCGTCCAGCGGAAAAAGGCCACAAATACGGGTGGGCTATAGCCTTGGGGGGTGGGGCTGGCCCACTTCGTCCGCCGGGCTCGGAATGGCGCGAGAATTTGCAAGGTGCCTCCATGTGCCAAAAATAGGCCGCGGGCACAGCCGCGCCAAAAAATAACCGCCCGAAGGCCGGGGCGCCAAGTTCGTCCAGCGGAAAAAGGCCACAAAAACGGGTGGGCTATAGCCTTGGGGGGTGGGGCTGGCTAACTTCGTCCGCCGGACTCGGAATGGCGCGAGACTTTGCGAGGCACCTCCGTGTGCCAAAAATAGGCCGCGGGCACAGCCGTACCCAAAAATAACCGCCCGAAGGCCGGGGCGCCAAGTTCGTCCAGCGGAAAATGGCCACAAAAACGGGTGGGCTATAGCCTTGGGGGGTGGGGCTGGCCCACTTCGTCCGCCGGACTCGGAATGGCGGGAGACTTTGCGAGGCGCCTCCGTGTGCCAAAAATAGGCTGCGGGCACAGCCGCGCCCAAAAATAATTGCCCGAAGGCCGGGGCGCCAAGTTCATCCTGCGGAAAAAGGCCACAAATACGGATAGCCTTGGGGGGTGGGGCTGGCCAACTTCGTCCGCCGGACTCGGAATGGCGGAAGACTTTGCGAGGCACCTCTGTGTGCCAAAATAGGCCGCGGGCACAGCCGTACCCAAAAATAACCGCCTGAAGGCCGGGGCGCCTAGTTCGTCCAGCGGAAAAAGGCCATAAAAACGGGTGGGCTATTGCCTTGGGGGGTGGGGCTGGCCAACTTCGTCCGCCGGACTCGGAATGGCGCGAGATTTTGCGAGGCGTCTCCGTGCGCCAAAAATAGGCCGCCGACACAGCCGCACCCAAAAATAACCGTCCGAAGGCCGGGGTGCCAAGTTCGTCCAGCGGAAAAAGGCCACAAGTACGGGTGGGCTATAGCTTTGGGGGGTGGGGCTGGCCAACTTCGTCCGCCGGACTCGGAATGGCACGAGACTTTGCGAGGAGCCTCCGTGTGCCAAAAATAGGCTGCAGGCACAGCCGCGCCCAAAAATAAATGCCCGAAGGCCGGGGCGCCAAGTTCGTCCTGCGGAAAAAGGCCACAAATACGGATAGCCTTGGGGGGTGGGGCTGGCCAACTTCGTCCGCCGGACTCGGAATGGCGCGAGACTTTGCGAGGCGCCTCCGTGTGCCAAAAATAGGATGCGGGCACAGCCGCTCCCAAAAAATACCGCCCGAAGGCCGGGCCGCCAAGTTCGTCCAGCGGAAAAAGGCCACAAAAACGGGTGGGCTATAGCCTTGGGAGGTGGGGCTGGCCAACTTCGTCCGCCGGACTGCGAATGGCGCGAGACTTTGCAAGGCGCCTCCGTGTGCCAAAAATAGGCCGCGGGCACAGCTGCGTCCAAAAAGAACCCCCCGAAGGCCGGGGCGCCAAGTTCATCCTGCGGAAAAAGGCCACAAATACGGATAGCCTTGGGGGGTGGGGCTGGCCAACTTCGTCCGCCGGACTCGGAATGGCGGAAGACTTTGCGAGGCACCTCTGTGTGCCAAAATAGGCCGCGGGCACAGCCGTACCCAAAAATAACCGCCTGAAGGCCGGGGCGCCTAGTTCGTCCAGCGGAAAAAGGCCATAAAAACGGGTGGGCTATAGCCTTGGGGGGTGGGGCTGGCCAACTTCGTCCGCCGGACTCGGAATGGCGCGAGACTTTCCGAGGCACCTCCGTGTGCCAAAAATCGGCTGCGGGCACAGCCGTACCCAAAAATAACAGCCCGAAGGCTGGGGTGCCAAGTTCGTCCATCGGAAAAAGGCCACAAATACGGGTGGGCTATAGCCTTGGGGGGTGGGGCTGGCCCACTTCGTCCGCCGGGCTCGGAATGGCGCGAGAATTTGCAAGGTGCCTCCATGTGCCAAAAATAGGCCGCGGGCACAGCCGCGCCAAAAAATAACCGCCCGAAGGCCGGGGCGCCAAGTTCGTCCAGCGGAAAAAGGCCACAAAAACGGGTGGGCTATAGCCTTGGGGGGTGGGGCTGGCTAACTTCGTCCGCCGGACTCGGAATGGCGCGAGACTTTGCGAGGCACCTCCGTGTGCCAAAAATAGGCCGCGGGCACAGCCGTACCCAAAAATAACCGCCCGAAGGCCGGGGCGCCAAGTTCGTCCAGCGGAAAATGGCCACAAAAACGGGTGGGCTATAGCCTTGGGGGGTGGGGCTGGCCCACTTCGTCCGCCGGACTCGGAATGGCGGGAGACTTTGCGAGGCGCCTCCGTGTGCCAAAAATAGGCTGCGGGCACAGCCGCGCCCAAAAATAATTGCCCGAAGGCCGGGGCGCCAAGTTCATCCTGCGGAAAAAGGCCACAAATACGGATAGCCTTGGGGGGTGGGGCTGGCCAACTTCGTCCGCCGGACTCGGAATGGCGGAAGACTTTGCGAGGCACCTCTGTGTGCCAAAATAGGCCGCGGGCACAGCCGTACCCAAAATTAACCGCCTGAAGGCCGGGGCGCCTAGTTCGTCCAGCGGAAAAAGGCCATAAAAACGGGTGGGCTATTGCCTTGGGGGGTGGGGCTGGCCGACTTCGTCCGCCGGACTCGGAATGGCGCGAGATTTTGCGAGGCGTCTCCGTGCGCCAAAAATAGGCCGCGGACACAGCCGCACCCAAAAATAACCGTCCGAAGGCCGGGGTGCCAAGTTCGTCCAGCGGAAAAAGGCCACAAGTACGGGTGGGCTATAGCTTTGGGGGGTGGGGCTGGCCAACTTCGTCCGCCGGACTCGGAATGGCACGAGACTTTGCGAGGAGCCTCCGTGTGCCAAAAATAGGCTGCAGGCACAGCCGCGCCCAAAAATAAATGCCCGAAGGCCGGGGCGCCAAGTTCGTCCTGCGGAAAAAGGCCACAAATACGGATAGCCTTGGGGGGTGGGGCTGGCCAACTTCGTCCGCCGGACTCGGAATGGCGCGAGACTTTGCGAGGCGCCTCCGTGTGCCAAAAATAGGATGCGGGCACAGCCGCTCCCAAAAAATACCGCCCGAAGGCCGGGCCGCCAAGTTCGTCCAGCGGAAAAAGGCCACAAAAACGGGTGGGCTATAGCCTTGGGAGGTGGGGCTGGCCAACATCGTCCGCCGGACTGCGAATGGCGCGAGACTTTGCAAGGCGCCTCCGTGTGCCAAAAATAGGCCGCGGGCACAGCTGCGTCCAAAAAGAACCCCCCGAAGGCCGGGGCGCCAAGTTCATCCTGCGGAAAAAGGCCACAAATACGGATAGCCTTGGGGGGTGGGGCTGGCCAACTTCGTCCGCCGGACTCGGAATGGCGGAAGACTTTGCGAGGCACCTCTGTGTGCCAAAATAGGCCGCGGGCACAGCCGTACCCAAAAATAACAGCCCGAAGGCTGGGGTGCCAAGTTCGTCCATCGGAAAAAGGCCACAAATACGGGTGGGCTATAGCCTTGGGGGGTGGGGCTGGCCAACTTCGTCCGCCGGGCTCGGAATGGCGCGAGAATTTGCGAGGTGCCTCCGTTTGCCAAAAATAGGCTTCGGGCACAGCCGTACCCAAAAATAAACGCCCGAAGGCCGGGGCGCCAAGTTCGTCCAGCGGAAAAAGGCCACAAATACGGGTGGGCTATAGCCTTGGGGGGTGGGGCTGGCCCACTTCGTCCGCCGGGCTCGGAATGGCGCGAGAATTTGCAAGGTGCCTCCATGTGCCAAAAATAGGCCGCGGGCACAGCCGCGCCCAAAAATAACCGCCCGAAGGCCGGGGCGCCATGTTCGTCCAGCGGAAAAAGGCCAGAAAAACGGGTGGGCTATAGCCTTGGGGGGTGGGGCAGGCCAACTTCGTCCGCCGGACTCGGAATGGCGCGAGACTTTGCGAGGCGTCTCGATGTGCCAAAAATAGGCTGCGGGCACAGCCGCGCCCAAAAATAACAGCCCGAAGGCCGGGGTGCCAAGTTCGTCCAGCGGAAAAAGCCACAAGTACGGGTGGGCTATAGCTTTGGGGGGTGGGGCTGGCCAACTTCGTCCGCCGGACTCGGAATGGCACGAGACTTTGCGAGGAGCCTCCGTGTGCCAAAAATAGGCTTCGGGCACAGCCGTGCCCAAAAATAAACGCCCGAAGGCCGGGGCGCCAAGTTCGTCCAGCGGAAAAAGGCCACAAATACGGGTGGGATATAGCCTTGGGGGATGGGGCTGGCCAACTTCGTCCGCCGGACTCGGAATGACGCGAGACTTTCCGAGGCACCTCCGTGTGCTGAAAATTGGCTGCGGGCACAGCCGTACCCAAAAATAACCGCCCGAAGGCCGGGGCGCCAAGTTCGTCCAGCGGAAAAAGGCCACAAAAACGGGTGGGCTATAGCCTTGGGGGGTGGGGCTGGCCAACTTCGTCCGCCGGGCTCGGAATAGCGCGAGAATTTGCGAGGTGCCTCCGTGTGCCAAAAATATGCCGCGGGCACAGCCGCGCCCAAAAATAACCGCCCGAAGGCCGGGGCGCCAAGTTCGTCCAGCAGAAAAAGGTCACAAAAACGGGTGGGCTATAGCCTTGGGGGGTGGGGCTGGCTAACTTTGTCCGTCGAACTCGGAATGGCGCGAGACTTTGCGAGGCACCTCCGTGTGCCAAAAATAGCGTGCGGGCACAGCCGTACCCAAAAATAACCACCTGAAGGCCGGGGCGCCAAGTTCGTCCAGCGGAAAAAGGCCACAAAAACGGGTGGGCTATAGCCTTGGGGGGTGGGGCTGGCTAACTTCGTCCGCCGGACTCGGAATGGCGCGAGACTTTGCGAGGGACCTCCATGTGCCAAAATTAGGCCGCGGGCACAGCCGTACCCAAAATTAACCGCCCGAAGGCTGGGGTGCCAAGTTCGTCCAGCGGAAAAAGGCCACAAATACGGGTGGGCTATAGCCTTGGGGGGTGGGGCTGGCCCACTTCGTCCGCCGGGCTCGGAATGGCGCGAGAATTTGCAAGGTGCCTCCATGTGCCAAAAATAGGCCGCGGGCACAGCCGCGCCCAAAAATAACCGCCCGAAGGCCGGGGCGCCAAGTTCGTCCAGCGGAAAAAGGCCACAAAAACGGGTGGGCTATAGCCTTGGGGGGTGGGGCTGGCTAACTTCGTCCACCGGACTCGGAATGGCGCGAGACTTTGCGAGGCACCTCCGTGTGCCAAAAATAGGCCGCGGGCACAGCCGTACCCAAAAATAACCGCCCGAAGGCCGGGGCGCCAAGATCGTCCAGCGGAAAAAGGCCACAAAAACGGGTGGGCTATAGCCTTGGGGGGTGGGGCTGGCCCACTTCGTCTGCCGGACTCGGAATGGCGGGAGACTTTGCGAGGCGCCTCCGTGTGCCAAAAATAGGATGCGGGCTCAGCCGCTCCCAAAAACAACCGCCCGAAGGCCGGGGCGCCAAGTTCGTCCAGCGGAAAAAGGCCACAAAAACGGGTGGGCTATAGCCTTGGGGGGTGGGGCTGGCCAACTTCGTCCGCCGGACTCGGAATGGCGCGAGACTTTGCGAGGCGTCTCCATGTGCCAAAAATAGGCTGCGGGCACAGCCGCGCCCAAAAATAACTGCCCGAATGCCGGGGTGCCAAGTTCGTACAGCGGAAAAAGGCCACAAGTACGGGTGGGCTATAGCCTTGGGGGGTGGGGCTGGCCAACTTCGTCCGCCGGACTCGGAATGGCACGAAACTTTGCGAGGCGCCACCGTGTGCCAAAAATAGGCTGTGGGCACAGCCGCGCCCAAAAATAAACGCCCGAAGGTCGGGCCGCCAAGTTCGTCCTGCGGAAAAATGCCACAAATACGGGTGGGATATAGCCTTGGGGGATGGGGCTGGCCAACTTCGTCCGCCGGACTCGGAATGGCGCGAGACTTTGCGAGGCACCTCTGCGTGCCAAAAATTGGCTGCGGGCACAGCCGTACCCAAAAATAACCGCCCGAAGGCCGGGGCGCCAAGTTCGTCCAGCGGAAAAAGGCCACAAAAACGGGTGGGCTATAGCCTTGGGGGGTGGGGCTGGCCCGCTTCGTCCGCCGGACTCGGAATGGCGTGAGACTTTGCGAGGCGCCTCCGTGTGCCAAAAATAGGATGCGGGCACAGCCGCTCCCAAAAATAACCGCCCGAAGGCCGGGCCGCCAAGTTCGTCCTGCGGAAAAAGGCCACAAAAACGGGTGGGCTATAGCCTTGGGGGGTGGGGCTGGCCAACTTCGTCCGCCGGACTCGGAATGGCGCGAGACTTTGCAAGGCGCCTCCATGTGCCAAAAATAGTCCGCGGGCACAGCCACGTCCAAAAATAACCGCCCGAAGGCCGGGGCGCCAAGTTCGTCCAGCGGAAAAAGGCCACAAAAACGGGTGGGCTATAGCCTTGGGAGGTGGGGCTGGCCAACTTCGTCAGCCGGACTCGGAATGGCGCGATGATTTGCGAGGCGCCTCCGTGTACCAAAAATTGGCTGCGGGAACAGCCGCGGCCAAAAATAACTGCCCGAAGGCCGGGCGCCAAGTTCATCCAGCGGAAAAAGGCCACAAAAACGGGTGGGCTATTGCCTTGGGGGGTGGGGCTAGCCCGCAACTTCCGCCGGACTCGGAATGGCGCGAGACTTTGCGTGGAGCCTCTTTGTGCCAAAAATAGGACGCGGTCACAGCCGCTCTAAAAAATAACCGCCCTAAGGCAGGGGCGCCAAGTTCGTCCAGCGGAAAAACGCCACAAAAACGGGTGGGCTATAGCCTTGGGGGGTGGGGCTGGCCAACTTCGTCCGCCGGACTCGGAATGGCGCGAGATTTTGCGAGGCGTCTCCGTGCGCCAAAAATTGGCCGCGGGCACAGCCGCACCCAAAAATAACCGCCCGAAGGCCGGGGCGCCAAGTTCGTCCAGCGGGAAAAGTCCACAAATACGGGTGGGCTATAGCCTTGGGGGGTGGGGCTGGCCGACTTCGTCCGCCGGACTCAGAATGGCACGAGACTTTGCGAGGCGCCTCCGTGTGCCAAAAATAGGCTGCAGGCACAGCCGTACCCAAAAATAACCGCCTGAAGGCTGGGGCGCCTAGTTCGTCCAGCGGAAAAAGGCCACAAATACGGGTGCGCTATAGCCTTGGGGGGTGGGGCTGGCCAATTCGTCCGCCGGACTCGGAATGGCGCGAGACTTTGCGAGGAGCCTCCGTGTGCCAAAAATAGGACGCGGGCACAGCCGTTCCCAAAAATAACCGCCCTAAGGCAGGGGCGCCAAGTTCGTCCAGCGGAAAAAGGCCACAAAAACGGGTGGGCTATAGCCGGGGGGGGGGGGGGGGCTGGCCAACTTCGTCCGCCGGACTCGGAATGGCGCGAGACTTTGTGAGGCATCTCCGTGCACCAAAAATAGGCCGCGGGCACAGCCGCGCCCAAAAATAACCGCCCGAAGGCCGGATCGCGAAGTTCGTCCAGCGGAAAAAGGCCACAAATATGGGTGGGCTATAGCCTTGGGGGGTGGGGCGGGCCGACTTCGTCCGCCGGACTCGGAATGGTGCAAGACTTTGCGAGGAACCTCCGTGTGCCAAAAATAGGCCGCGGGCACGGCCGTACCCAAAAATAACCGCCCGAAGGCCGGGGCGCCAAGTTCGTCCAGCGGAAAAAGGCCACAAAAACGGGTGGGCTATACCTTGGGGGGTGGGGCTGGCCCGCTTCGTCCGCCGGACTCGGAATGGTGCGAGACTTTGCGAGGTGCCTCCGTGTGCCAAAAATAGGACGCGGGCAGAGCCGCTCCCAAAAATAATCGCCCGAAGGCCGGGCCGCCAAGTTCGTCCAGCGGAAAAAGGCCACAAAAACGGGTGGTCTATAGCCTTGGGGGGTGGGGCTGGCCAATTTCATCCGCCGGACTCGGAATGGCGCGAGACATTGCAAGGCGCCTCCGTGTGCCAAAAATAGGCCGCGGGCACAGCCGCGTCCAAAAATAACCGCCCCAAGGCCGGGGCGCCAAGTTCGTCCAGCGGAAAAAGGCCACAAATACGGGTGGGATATAGCCTTGGGGGGTGGGGCTGGCCGACTTCGTCCGCCGGACTCGGAATGGCACGAGACTTTGCGAGGCGCCTCTGTGTGCCAAAAATAGGCCGCGGGCACAGCCGCGCCCAAAAATAAACGCCCGAAGGCCGGGGCGCCAAGTTCGTCCTGCGGAAAAAGGCCACTAATACGGGTGGGATATAGCCTTGGGGGGTGGGGCTGGCCAACTTCGTCCGCCGGACTCGGAATGGCGCGAGACTTTGCGAGGCACCTCCGTGTGCCAAAAATAGGCCGCGGGCACGGCCGTACCCAAAAATAACCGCCCGAAGGCCGGGGCGCCAAGTTCGTCCAGCGGAAAAAGGCCACAAAAACGGGCGGGCTATACCTTGGGGGGTGGGGCTGGCCCGCTTCGTCCGCCGGACTCGGAATGGTGTGAGACTTTGTGAGGCGCCTCCGTGTGCCAAAAATAGGATGCGGGCACAGCCGCTCCCAAAAATAATCGCCCGAAGGCTGGGCCGCCAAGTTCGTCCAGCGGAAAAAGGCCACAAAAACGGGTGGGCTATAGCCTTGGGGGGTGGGGCTGGCCAATTTCATCCGCCGGACTCGGAATGGCGCGAGACTTTGCGAGGCACCTCCGTGTGCCAAAAATAGGTTGCGGGCACAGCCGTACCCAAAAATAACCGCACGAAGGGCGGGGCGCCAAGTTCGTCCAGCGGAAAAAGGCCACAAAAACGGGTTGGCTATAGCCTTGGGGGGGGGGGGGGCTGGCGCACTTCGTCCGCCGGACTCGGAATGGCGGGAGACTTTGCGAGGCGCCTCCGTGTGCCAAAAATAGGATGCGGGCTCAGCCGCTCCCAAAAACAACCGCCCGAAGGCCGGGGCGCCAAATTCGTCCAGCGGAAAAAGGCCACAAAAACGGGTGGGCTATAGCCTTGGGGGGTGGGGCTGGCCAACTTCGTCCGCCGGACTCGGAATGGCGCGAGACTTTGCGAGGCATCTCCATGTGCCAAAAATAGGCTGCGGGCACAGCCGCGCCCAAAAATAACCGCCCGAAGGCCGGGGTGCCAAGTTCGTCCAGCGGAAAAAGACCACAAGTACGGGTGGGCTATAGCCTTGGGGGGTGGGGCTGGCCAACTTCGTCCGCCGGACTCGGAATGGCATCAGACTTTGCGAGTAGCCTCCGTGTGCCAAAAATAGGCTGCGGGCACAGCCGCGCCCAAAAATAAACACCCGAAGGACGGGGCACCAAGTTCGTCCTGCGGAAAAAGGCCACAAATACGGGTGGGCTATAGCCTTGGGGGGTGGGGCTGGCTAACTTCGTCCGCCGGACTCGGAATGGCGCGAGACTTTGCGAGGCACCTCCGTGTGCCAAAAATAGGTTGCGGGCACAGCCGTACCCAAAAATAACCGCACGAAGGGCGGGGCGCCAAGTTCGTCCAGCGGAAAAAGGCCACAAAAACGGGTTGGCTATAGCCTTGGGGGGGGGGGGCTGGCGCACTTCGTCCGCCGGACTCGGAATGGCGGGAGACTTTGCGAGGCGCCTCCGTGTGCCAAAAATAGGATGCGGGCTCAGCCGCTCCCAAAAACAACCGCCCGAAGGCCGGGGCGCCAAATTCGTTCAGCGGAAAAAGGCCACAAAAACGGGTGGGCTATAGCCTTGGGGGGTGGGGCTGGCCAACTTCGTCCGCCGGACTCGGAATGGCGCGAGACTTTGCGAGGCATCTCCATGTGCCAAAAATAGGCTGCGGGCACAGCCGCGCCCAAAAATAACCGCCCGAAGGCCGGGGTGCCAAGTTCGTCCAGCGGAAAAAGACCACAAGTACGGGTGGGCTATAGCCTTGGGGGGTGGGGCTGGCCAACTTCGTCCGCCGGACTCGGAATGGCACGAGACTTTGCGAGTAGCCTCCGTGTGCCAAAAATAGGCTGCGGGCACAGCCGCGCCCAAAAATAAACACCCGAAGGCCGGGGCACCAAGTTCGTCCTGCGGAAAAAGGCCACAAATACGGATGGGATATAGGCTTGGGGGATGGGGCTGGCCAACTTCGTCCGCCGGACTCGGAATGGCGCTAGACTTTGCGAGGCACCTCCGTGTGCCAAAAATTGGCTGCGGGCACAGCCGTACACAAAAATAACCGCCCGAAGGCCGGGGCGACAAGTTCGTCCAGCGGAAAAAGGCCACAAAAACGGGTGGGCTATAGCCTTGGGGGGTGGGGCTGGCTAACTTCGTCCGCCGGACTCGGAATGGCGCGAGACTTTGCGAGGGACCTCCGTGTGCCAAAAATAGGCCGCTGGCACAGCCGTACCCAAAAATAACAGCCCGAAGGCCGGGGTGCCAAGTTCGTCCAGCGGAAAAAGGCCACAAATACGGGTGGGCTATAGCCTTGGGGGGTGGGGCTGGCCAACTTCGTCCGCCGGGCTCGGAATGGCGCGAGAATTTGCGAGGTTCCTCCGTGTGCCAAAAATAGGCCGCGGACACAGCCGCGCCCAAAAATAACCGCCCGATGGCCGGGGCGCCAAGTTCGTCCAGCGGAAAAAGGCCACAAAAACGGGTGGGCTATAGCCTTGGGGTGTGGGGCTGGCTAACTTCGTCCGCCGGACTCGGAATGGTGCGAGACTTTGCGAGGCACCTCCGTGTGCTAAAAATAGGTCGCGGACACAGCCGTACCCAAAAATAACCGCCCGAAGGGCGGGGCGCCAAATTCGTCCAGCGGAAAAAGGCCACAAATACGGGTGGGCTATAGCCTTGGGGGGTGGGGCTGGCCAACTTCGTCCGCCGGGCTCGGAATGGCGCGAGACTTTGCGAGGCACCTCCGTGTGCTAAAAATAGGTCGCGGACACAGCCGTACCCAAAAATAACCACCCGAAGGCCGGGGCGCCGAGTTCGTCCAGCGGAAAAAGGCCACAAAAACGGGTGGGCTATAGCCTTGGGGGGTGGGGCTGGCTAACTTCGTCCGCCGGACTCGGAATGGCGCGAGACTTTGCTAGGGACCTCCGTGTGCCAAAAATAGGCAGCGGGCACAGCCGTACCCAAAAATAACCGCCCGAAGGCCGGGGTGCCAAGTTCGTCCAGTAGAAAAAGGCCACAAATAGGGGTGGGCTATAGCCTTGGGGGGTGGGGCTGGCCAACTTCGTCCGCCGGGCTCGGAATGGCGCGAGAATTTGCGAGGTGCCTCCGTGTGCCAAAAATAGGCCGCGGGCACAGCCACGCCCAAAAATAACCGCCCGAAGGCCGGGGCGCCAAGTTCGTCCAGCGGAAAAAGGCCACAAAAACGGGTGGGCTATAGCCTTGGGGGGTGGGGCTGGCGAACTTCGTCCGCCGGACTCGGAATGGCGCGAGACTTTGCGAGGCACCTCCGTGTACCAAAAATAGGTCGCGGGCACAGCCGTACCCAAAAATAACCGCACGAAGGCCGGGGCGCCAAGTTCGTCCTGCGGAAAACGGCCACAAAAACGGGTGGGCTATAGCCTTGGGGGGTGGGGCTGGCCCACTTCGTCCGCCGGACTCGGAATGGCGGGAGACTTTGCGAGGCGCCTCCGTGTGCCAAAAATAGGATGCGGGCTCAGCCGCTCCCAAAAACAACCGCCCGAAGGCCGGGGCGCCAAATTCGTCCAGCGGAAAAAGGCCACAAAAACGGGTGGGCTATAGCCTTGGGGGATGGGGCTGGCCAACTTCGTCCGCCAGACTCGGAATGGCGCGAGACTTTGCGAGGCGTCTCCATGTGCCAAAAATAGGCTGCGGGCACAGCCGCGCCCAAAAATAACCGCCCGAAGGCCGGGGTGCCAAGTTCGTCCAGCGGAAAAAGGCCACAAGTACGGGTGGGCTATAGCCTTGGGGGGTGGGGCTGGCCAACTTCGTCCGCCGGACTCGGAATGGCACAAGACTTTGCGAGGAGCCTCCGTGTGCCAAAAATAGGCTGCGGGCACAGCCGCGCCCAAAAATAAACGCCCGAAGGCCGGGGCACCAAGTTCGTCCAGCAGAAAAAGGCCACAAAAACGGGTGGGCTATAGCCTTGGGTGGTGGGGCTGGCAAACTTCGTCCGCCGGACTCGGAATGGCGCGAGACTTTGCAAGGCATCTCCCTGTGCCAAAAATAGGCCACGGGCACAGCCGCGCCCAAAAATAACCGCCCGAAGGCCGGGGCGCCAAGTTCGTCCAGCGGAAAAAGTCCACAAAATAGGGTGGGCTATAGCCTTGGGGGGTGGGGTTGGCCAACTTCGTCCGCCGGACTCGGAATGGCGCGAGACTTTGCGAGGCACCTCCGTGTGCCAAAAATAGGCCACGGCCAGAGCCACGCCAAAAAATAACCGACCGAAGGCCGGGGCGCCAAGTTCGTCCAGCGTAAAAAGGCCACAAAAACGGGTGGGCTATAGCCTTGGGTGGTGGGGCTGGCCAACTTCGTCCGCCGGACTCGGAATGGCACGAGACTTTGCGAGGCGCCTCCGTGTGCCAAAAATAGGCCACGGGCACAGCCGCGCCAAAAAATAACCGCCCGAAGGCCGGGGCGCCAAGTTCGTCCAGCGGAAAAAGGCCACAAAATAGGGTGGGCTATAGCCTTGGGGGATGGGGTTGGCCAACTTCGTCCGCCGGACTCGGAATGGCGCGAGACTTTGCGAGGCACCTCCGTGTGCCAAAAATAGGCCACGGCCAGAGCCGCGCCAAAAAATAACCGACCGAAGGCCGGGGCGCCAAGTTCGTCCAGCGTAAAAAGGCCACAAAAACGGGTGGGCTATAGCCTTGGGTGGTGCGGCTGGTCAACTTCGTCCGCCGGACTCGGAATGGCACGAGACTTTGCGAGGCGCCTCCGTGTGCCAAAAATAGGCCACGGGCACAGCCGCGCCAAAAAATAACCGCCCGAAGGCCGGGGCGCCAAGTTCGTCCAGCGGAAAAAGGCCACAAAATAGGGTGGGCTATAGCCTTGGGGGGTGGGGTTGGCCAACTTCGTCCGCCGGACTCGGAATGGCGCGAGACTTTGCGAGGCACCTCCGTGTGCCAAAAATAGGCCACGGCCAGAGCCGCGCCAAAAAATAACCGACCGAAGGCCGGGGCGCCAAGTTCGTCCAGCGTAAAAAGGCCACAAAAACGGGTGGGCTATAGCCTTGGGTGGTGGGGCTGGCCAACTTCGTCCGCCGGACTCGGAATGGCACGAGACTTTGCGAGGCGCCTCCGTGTGCCAAAAATAGGCCACGGGCACAGCCGCGCCAAAAAATAACCGCCCGAAGGCCGGGGCGCCAAGTTCGTGCAGCGGAAAAAGGCCACAAAATAGGGTGGGCTATAGCCTTGGGGGGTGGGGCCGGCCAACTTCGTCCGCCGGACTCGGAATGGCGCGAGACATTGCGAGGCGCCTCCGAGTGCCAAAAATAGGCCGCGGGCACAGCCGTTACAAAAATAACCACCCGAAGGCCAGGGCGCCAAGTTCGTCCAGCGGAAAAAGGCCACAAAAACGGGTGGGCTATAGCCTTGGGGGTTGGGGCAGGCCAAATTCGTCCGCCGGACTCGGAATGGCACGAGACTTTGTGAGGCGCCTCCGTGTGCCAAAAATAAGCCGCGGGCACAGCCGCACCCAAAAATAACCGCCCGAAGGACGGGGCGCCATGTTTGTCCAGCGGAAAAAGGCCACAAAAACGGGTGGGCTACAGCCTTGCGGGGTGGGGCTGGCCAACTTCGTCCGCCGGATTCGGAATGGCGCGAGACTTTGCGAGGCGCCTCCGTGTGCCAAAAATAGGCCGCGGGTACAGCCGTGCCCAAAAATAACCGCCCGAAGGCCGGGGCGCCAAGTTCGTCCAGCGGAAAAAGGCCACAAAAACGGGTGGGCTACAGCCTTGCGGGGTGGGGCTGGCCAACTTCGTCCGCCGGATTCGGAATGGCGCGAGACTTTGCGAGGCGCCTCCGTGTGCCAAAAATAGGCTGCGGGTACAGCCGCGCCCAAAAATAACCGCCCGAAGGCCGGGGCGCCAAGTTCGTCCAGCGGAAAAAGGCCACAAATACGGGTGGGCTATAGCCTTGGGGGGTGGGGCTGGCCAACTTCGTCCGGCGGACTCGGAATGGCGCGAAACTTTGCGAGGCGCCTCCGTGTGCCAAAAATAGGCCGCGGGTACAGCCGCGCCCAAAAATAACCGCCCGATGGCTGGGGCGCCAAGTTCGTCCAGCGGAAAAAGGCCACAAAAATAGGTGGGCTATAGCCTTGGGGGGTGGGGTTGGCCAACTTCGTCCGCCGGACTCGGAATGGCGCGAGACTTTGCGAGGCGCCTCCGTGTGCCAAAAATAAGCCGCGGGCACAGCCGCACCCAAAAATAACCGCCCGAAGGACGGGGCGCCATGTTCGTCCAGCGGAAAAAGGCCACAAAAACGGGTGGGCTACAGCCTTGCGGGGTGGGGCTGGCCAACTTCGTCCGCCGGATTCGGAATGGCGCGAGACTTTGTGAGGCGCCTCCGTGTGCCAAAAATAGGCCGCGGGTACAGCCGTGCCCAAAAATAACAGCCCGAAGGCCGGGGCGCCAAGTTCGTCCAGCGGAAAAAGGCCACAAATACGGGTGGGCTATAGCCTTGGGGGGTGGGGCTGGCCAACTTCGTCCGGCGGACTCGGAATGGCGCGAAACTTTGCGAGGCGCCTCCGTGTGCCAAAAATAGGCCGCGGGTACAGCCGCGCCCAAAAATAACTGCCCGATGGCCAGGGCGCCAAGTTCGTCCAGCGGAAAAAGGCCACAAAAATAGGTGGGCTATAGCCTTGGGGGGTGGGGTTGGCCAACTTCGTCCGCCGGACTCGGAATGGCGCGAGACTTTGCGAGGCACCTCCGTGTGCCAAAAATAGGCCACGGCCAGAGCCGCGCCAAAAAATAACCGACCGAAGGCCGGGGCGGCAAGTTCGTCCAGCGTAAAAAGGCCACAAAAACGGGTGGGCTATTGCCTTGGGTGGTGGGGCTGGCCAACTTCGTCCGCCGGACTCGGAATGGCACGAGACTTTGCGAGGCACCTCCGTGTGCCAAAAATAGGCCACGGGCACAGCCGCGCCAAAAAATAACCGCCCGAAGACCGGGGCGCCAAGTTCGTCCAGCGGAAAAAGGCCACAAAATAGGGTGGGCTATAGCCTTGGGGGGTGGGGCCGGCCAACTTCGTCCGCCGGACTCGGAATGGCGCGAGACATTGCGAGGCGCCTCCGTGTGCCAAAAATAGGCCGCGGGCACAGCCGTTTCAAAAATAACCACCCGAAGGCCAGGGCACCAAGTTCGTCCAGCGGAAAAAGGCCACAAAAACGGGTGGGCTATAGCCTTGGGGGGTGGGGTTGGCCAAATTCGTCCGCCGGACTCGGAATGGCGCGAGACTTTGCGAGGCACCTCCGTGTGCCAAAAATAGGCCACGGCCAGAGCCGCGCCAAAAAATAACCGACCGAAGGCCGGGGCGGCAAGTTCGTCCAGCGTAAAAAGGCCACAAAAACGGGTGGGCTATTGCCTTGGGTGGTGGGGCTGGCCAACTTCGTCCGCCGGACTCGGAATGGCACGAGACTGTGCGAGGCGCCTCCGCATGCTAAAAATAGGCCGCGGGCACAGCCGCGCCCAAAAATAACTGCCCGAAGGCCGGGGCCCCAAGTTCGTCCAGCGGAAAAAGGTCACAAAATAGGGTGGGCTATAGCCTTGGGGGGTGGGGCCGGCCAACTTCGTCCGCCGGACTCGGAATGGCGCGAGACATTGCGAGGCGCCTCCGTGTGCCAAAAATAGGCCGCGGGCACAGCCGTTTCAAAAATAACCACCCGAAGGCCAGGGCACCAAGTTCGTCCAGCGGAAAAAGGCCACAAAAACGGGTGGGCTATAGGCTTGGGGGTTGGGGCTGGCCAAATTCGTCCGCTGGACTCGGAATGGCACGAGACTTTGCGAGGCGCCTCCGTGTGCCAAAAATAAGCCGCGGGAACAGCCGCGCCCAAAAATAACCGCCCGAAGGACGGGCCGCCATGTTCGTCCAGCGGAAAAAGGCCACCAAAACGGGTGGGCTACAACCTTGCGGGGTGGGGCTGGCCAACTTCGTCCGCCGGATTCGGAATGGCGCGAGACTTTGCGAGGCGCCTCCGTGTGCCAAAAATAGGCCGTGGGTACAGCCGTGCCCAAAAATAACCGCCCGAAGGCTGGGGCGCCAAGTTCGTCCAGCGGAAAAAGGCCACAAATACGGGTGGGCTATAGCCTTGGGGGGTGGGGCTGGCCAAGTTCGTCCGGCGGACTCGGAATGGCGCGAAACTTTGCGAGACGCCTCCGTGTGCCAAAAATAGGCCGCGGGTACAGCCGCGCCCAAAAATAACCGCCCGATGGCCGGGGCGCCAAGTTCGTCCAGCGGAAAAAGGCCACAAAAATGGGTGGGCTATAGCCTTGGGGGGTGGGGCTGGCCAACTTCGTCTGCCGGACTCGGAATGGCGCGAGACTTTGTGAGGCGCCTCCGTGTGCGAAAAATAGGCCGTGGGCACAGCCGCTTTCAAAAATAACCGCCCGAAGGCCAGGGCGCCAAGTTCGTCCAGCGGAAAAAGGCCACAAAAACGGGTGGGCTATAGGCTTGGGGGGTGGGGCTTGCCAACTTCGTCCGCCGGACTCGGAATGGCGCGAGACTTTGCGAGACGCCTCCGTGTGCCAAAAATAGGTTGCAGACACAGCCGCGCCCAAAAATAACCACCCGAAGGCCGGGACGCCAAGTTCGTCCAGCAGAAAAAGGCCACAAAAACGGGTAGGCTATAGCCTTGGGTGGTGGGGCTGGCAAACTTCGTCCGCCGGACTCGGAATGGCGCGAGACTTTGCAAGGCATCTCCCTGTGCCAAAAATAGGCCACGGCACAGCCGCGCCCAAAAATAACCGACCGAAGGCCGGGGCGCCAAGTTCGTCCAGCGGAAAAAGGCCACAAATACGGGTGGGCTATAGCCTTGGGGGGTGGGGTTGGCCAACTTCGTCCGCCGGACTCGGAATGGCGCGAGACTTTGCGAGGCACCTCCGTGTGCCAAAAATAGGCCGCGGGCAGAGCCGCGCCAAAAAATAACTGACCGAAGGCCGGGGCGCCAAGTTCGTCCAGCGTAAAAAGGCCACAAAAACGGGTGGGCTATAGCCTTGGGTGGTGGGGCTGGCCAACTTCGTCCGCCGGACTCGGAATGGCACGAGACTGTGCGAGGCGCCTCCGCATGCTAAAAATAGGCCGCGGGCACAGCCGCGCCCAAAAATAACTGCCCGAAGGCCGGGGCCCCAAGTTCGTCCAGCGGAAAAAGGTCACAAAATAGGGTGGGCTATAGCCTTGGGGGGTGGGGCCGGCCAACTTCGTCCGCCGGACTCGGAATGGCGTGAGACTTTGCGAGGCGCTTCCGTGTTCCAAAAATAGGCTGCGGTCAAATCCGCGCACAAAACTAACCGCCTGAAGGCCGGGGCACCATGTTCGTCCTGTGGAAAAAGGCCACAAAAAGGGGTGGGCTATAGCCTTGGGGGGTGGGGCTGGCCAACTTCGTTCGCCGGACTCGGTATGGCGCGAGACTTTGCGAGGCGCCTCCTTGTGCAAAAAAAAGGCCACGGTCACAGCCATGCCCAAAAATAACGGCTCGAAGGCCGGGCCGACAAGTTCGTCCAGCGGAAAAAGGCCATTAAAACGGGTGGGCTATAGCCTTGCGGGGTGGAGCCGGCCAACTTCGTCCGCCGGACTCGGAATGGCGCGCGACTTTCCGAGGTGCCTCTGTGTGCCAAAAATAGTCCGCGGGCCCAGCCGTGCACAAAAATAACCACCCGAAGGCCAGGGCGCCAAGTTCATCCAGCGGAAAAAGGCCACAAATACGGGTGGGCTATAGCCTTGGGGGGTGGGCTGGCCAACTCCGTCCGCCAGACTCGGAATGGCGCGAGGCTTTGCGAGGCGCCTCCGTGTGCCAAAAATAGGCTGCGGGCAATGCCGCGCCCAAAAATAACCGCCCGAAGGCCGGGGCGCCAAGTTCGTCCAGCGGAAAAAGGCCACAAAAACGGGTGGGCTATAGCCTTGGGGGGTGGGACTGGCCAACTTCGTCCGCCGGACTCAGAATGGCGCGGAAATAACCGCCCGAAGGCCGGGGCGCCAAGTTCGTCCAGCGGAAAAAGGCCACAAAAACGGGTGGGCTATAGCCTTGGGGGGTGGGGCTGGCCAACTTCGTCCGCTGGACTCGGAATGGCGCGAGACTTTGCGAGTTGCCTCCGTGTGCCAAAAATAGGCCGCGGGAAATGCCGCGCCAAAAATTAACCGCCCGAAGGCCGGGGCGCCAAGTTCGTCCAACGGAAAAAGGCCGCAAAAACGGGTGGGCTATAGCCTTGGGGGGTGGGGCTGGCCAACTTCGTCCGCCGGACTCGGAATGGCGCGAGACTTTGCGAGGCGCCTCCGTGTGCCAAAAATAGGCTGCGGGCAATGCCGCACCCAAAAATAACCGCCCGAAGGCCGGGGCGCCAAGTTCGTCCAGCGGAAAAAGGCCACAAAAACGGGTGGGCTATAGCCTTGGGGGGTGGGGTTGGCCAACTTCGTCCGCCGGACTCGGAATGGCGCGAGAGTTTGTGAGGGTCCTCTGTGTGCCAAAAATAGGCCGCGGGCACAGCCGCGCCCAAAAATAACCGCCCGACGGCCGGGCCGCCAATTTCGTCCAGCGGAAAAAGGCCACAAATACGGGTGGGCTATAGCCTTGGCGGGTGGGGCTGGCCAACTTCGTCCTCCGGCTCGGAATGGCTCGAGACTTTGCGAGGCGCCTCCGTGTGCCAAAAAAAGGCCTTGGCCACAGCCGTGCCCAAAAATAACCGCCCGAAGGCCGGGGCGCCAAGTTCGTCAAGCGGAAAAAGGCCACAAAAACGGGTGGGCTATAGCCTTGGGGTGTGGGGCAGGCCAACTTTGTCCGCCGGACTCGGAATGGCACGAGACTTTGCGAGGCGCCTCCGTGTGCCAAAAATATGCCGAGGGCACAGCCCCGCCCAAAAATAACCACCCGAAGGCCGGGGCGCCAAGTTAGTCCAGCGGAAAAAGGCCACAAAAATGGGTGGGCTATATCCTTGGGGGGTGGGGCTGGCCGACTTCGTCCGCCGGACACGGAATGGCGCGAGACTTTGCGAGGCGCCTCCGTGTGCCAAAAATAGACCGCGGGCACAGCCGCGCCCAAAAATAACCACCCGAAGGCCGGGGTGCCAAGTTCGTCCAACGGAAAAAGGCCACAAAAACGGGCGGGCTATAGCCTTGGGGGCTGTGGCTGGCCCACTTCGTCCGCCAGAGTCGGAATAGCGCGAGACTTTGCGAGGCGCCTCCGTGTGCCAAAAATAGGCCGCGGCCACAGCCGCGCCCAAAAATAACGGCCCGAAGGCCGGGGCACCAAGTTCGTCCAGCGGAAAAAGGCCACAAAAACGTGTGGGCTATAACCTTGGGGGGTGGGGCCGGCCCACTTCGTCCGCCGGCCTCGGAATGGCGCGGGACTTTGCGAGGGTACTCCGTGTGCCAAAAATAGGCCGCGGGCACAGCCGCGCCCAAAAATAACCGCCCGAAGGCCGGGGCGCCAAGTTCGTCATGCGGAAAAAGGCCACAAATACGGGTGGGCTATAGCCTTGGCGGGTGGGGCCGGCCAACTTCGTCCTCCGGACTCGGAATGGCTCAAGACTTTGTGAGGCGCCTCCGTGTGCCAAAAATAGGCCGCAGCCACAGCCGCGCCCAAAAATAACCGCCTGAAGGCCGTGGCGCCAAGTTCGTCCAGCGGAAAAAGGCCACAAAAACGGGTGGGCTATAGCCTTGGGGTGTGGGGCTGGCCAACTTCGTCCGCCGGACTCGGAATGGCGCGAGACTTTGCGAGGTGCCTCCGTGTGCCCAAAATAGGCCACGGACACAGCCACGCCCAAAAATATCCGCCCGAAGGCCGGGGCGCCAAGTTAGTCCAGCGGAAAAAGGCCATAAAAACGGGTGGGCTACAGCCTTGGGGGGTTGGGCTGGCCAACTTCGTTCGCCGGACTCGGAATGGTGCGAGACTTTGCGAGGCACCTCCGTGTGCCAAAAGTAGGCCGCGGGCACAGCCGCGCCCAAAAATAACCGCCCGAAGGCCGGGGCGCCAAGTTCATCCAGCGGAAAAAGGCCACAAAAACGGGTGGGTTATAGCCTTGGGGGGTGGGGCTTCCCAACTTCGTACGCCGGACTCGGAATTGCGCGAGACTTTGCGAGGCACCTACGTGTGCCAAAAAAAGGCAGCGGGCACAGCCACGCCCAAAAATATCCGCCCGAAGGCCGGGGCGCCAAGTTAGTCCAGCGGAAAAAGGCCACAAAAACGGGTGGGCTATAGCCTTGGGGGGTGGGGCTGGCCGACTTCGTCCGCCGGACTCGGAATGGCGCGAGACTTTGCGAGGCTCCTCAGTGTGCCAAAAATAGGCCGCGGGCACAGCCGCGCCCAAAAATAACTGCCCGAAGGCCGGGGCGCCAAGTTCGTCCAGCGGAAAAAGGCCACAAATACGGGTGGGCTATAGCCTTGGCGGGTGGGGCTGGCCAACTTCATCCTCCGGACTCGGAATGGCTCGAGACTTTGCGAGGCGCCTCCGTGTGCCCAAAATAGGCCGCAGCCACAGCCGCGGCCAAAAATAACCGCCCGAAGGCCGTGGCGCCAAGTTCGTCCAGCGGAAAAAGGCCACAAAAACGGGTGGGCTATAGCCTTGGCGGGAGGGGCTGGCCAACTTCGTCCTCCGGACTCGGAATGGCTCGAGACTTTGCGAGGCGCCTCCGTGTGCCAAAATTAAGCCGCAGCCACAGCCGCGCCCAAAAATAACCGCCCGAAGGCCGGGGCGCCAAGTTCGTCCAGCGGAAAAAGGCCACAAAAACGGGTGGGCTATAGCCTTGCGGGGAGGGGCTGGCCCACTTCGTCCGCCGGACTCGGAATGGCGCGAGAGTTCGCGAGGTGCCTCCGTGTGCTAAAAATAGGCCGCGGGCAGAGCCGCGCCCAAAACTAACCGGCCGACGGCCGGGGCGCCAAGTTCGTCCAGCGGAAAAAGGCCACAAAAACGGGTGGGCTATAGCCTTGGGGGGTGGGGCTTCCCAACTTCGTACGCCGGACTCGGAATTGCGCGAGACTTTGCGAGGCACCTACGTGTGCCAAAAAAAGGCAGCGGGCACAACCACGTCCAAAAATATCCGCCCGAAGGCCGGGGCGCCAAGTTAGTCCAGCGGAAAAAGGCCACAAAAACGGGTGGGCTATAGCCTTGGGGGGTGGGGCTGGCCGACTTCGTCCGCCGGACTCGGAATGGCGCGAGACTTTGCGAGGCTCCTCAGTGTGCCAAAAATAGGCCGCGGGCACAGCCGCGCCCAAAAATAACCGCCCGAAGGCTGGGGCGCCAAGTTCGTCCAGCGGAAAAAGGCCACAAAAACGGGTGGGCTATAGCCTTGGGGTGTGGGGCTGGCCAACTTCGTCCGCCGGACTCGGAATGGCGCGGGACTTTGCGAGGGTCCGCCGTGTGCCAAAAATAGGCCGCAGGCACAGCCGCGCCCAAAAATAACCGCCCGAAGGCCGGGGCGCCAAGTTCGTCCAGCGGAAAAAGGCCACAAATACGGGTGGGCTATAGCCTTGGCGGGAGGGGCTGGCCAACTTCGTCCTCCGGACTCGGAATGGCTCGAGACTTTGCGAGGCGCCTCCGTGTGCCCAAAATAGGCCGCAGCCACAGCCGCGGCCAATAATAACCCCCCGAAGGCCGTGGCGCCAAGTTCGTCCAGCGGAAAAAGGCCACAAAAACGGGTGGGCTATAGCCTTGCGGGGAGGGGCTGGCCCACTTCGTCCGCCGGACTCGGAATGGCGCGAGAGTTCGCGAGGTGCCTCTGTGTGCCAAAAATAGGCCGCGGGCAGAGCCGCGCCCAAAACTAACCGGCCGACGGCCGGGGCGCCATGTTCGTCCAGCGGAAAAAGGCCACAAAAACGGGTGGGCTATAGCCTTGGGGGGTGGGGCTTCCCAACTTCGTACGCCGGACTCGGAATTGCGCGAGACTTTGCGAGGCACGTACGTGTGCCAAAAAAAGGCAGCGGGCACAGCCACGCCCAAAAATATCCGCCCGAAGGCCGGGGCGCCAAGTTAGTCCAGCGGAAAAAGGCCACAAAAACGGGTGGGCTATAGCCTTGGGGGGTGGGGCTGGCCGACTTCGTCCGCCGGACTCGGAATGGCGCGAGACTTTGCGAGGCTCCTCAGTGTGCCAAAAATAGGCCGCGGGCACAGCCGCGCCCAAAAATAACCGCCCGAAGGCCGGGGCGCCAAGTTCGTCCAGCGTAAAAAGGCCACAAATACGGGTGGGCTATAGCCTTGGCGGGTGGGGCTGGCCAACTTCGTCCTCCGGACTCGGAATGGCTCGAGACTTTGCGAGGCACCTCCGTGTGCCCAAAATAGGCCGCAGCCACAGCCGCGGCCAAAAATAACCGCCCGAAGGCCGTGGCGCCAAGTTCGTCTAGCGGAAAAAGGCCACAAAAACGGGTGGGCTATAGCCTTGGCGGGAGGGGCTGGCCAACTTCGTCCTCCGGACTCGGAATGGCTTGAGACTTTGCGAGGCGCCTCCGTGTGCCAAAAATAAGCCGCAGCCACAGCCGCGCCCAAAAATAACCGCCCGAAGGCCGGGGCGCCAAGTTCATCCAGCGGAAAAAGGCCACAAAAACGGGTGGGCTATAGCCTTGCGGGGAGGGGCTGGCCCACTTCGTCCGCCGGACTCGGAATGGCGCGAGAGTTCGCGAGGTGCCTCCGTGTGCTAAAAATAGGCCGCGGGCAGAGCCGCGCCCAAAACTAACCGGCCGACGGCCGGGGCGCCAAGTTCGTCCAGCGGAAAAAGGCCACAAAAACGGGTGGGCTATAGCCTTGGGGGGTGGGGCTTCCCAACTTCGTACGCCGGACTCGGAATTGCGCGAGACTTTGCGAGGCACCTACGTGTGCCAAAAAAAGGCAGCGGGCACAACCACGTCCAAAAATATCCGCCCGAAGGCCGGGGCGCCAAGTTAGTCCAGCGGAAAAAGGCCACAAAAACGGGTGGGCTATAGCCTTGGGGGGTGGGGCTGGCCGACTTCGTCCGCCGGACTCGGAATGGCGCGAGACTTTGCGAGGCTCCTCAGTGTGCCAAAAATAGGCCGCGGGCACAGCCGCGCCCAAAAATAACCGCCCGAAGGCTGGGGCGCCAAGTTCGTCCAGCGGAAAAAGGCCACAAAAACGGGTGGGCTATAGCCTTGGGGTGTGGGGCTGGCCAACTTCGTCCGCCGGACTCGGAATGGCGCGGGACTTTGCGAGGGTCCGCCGTGTGCCAAAAATAGGCCGCAGGCACAGCCGCGCCCAAAAATAACCGCCCGAAGGCCGGGGCGCCAAGTTCGTCCAGCGGAAAAAGGCCACAAATACGGGTGGGCTATAGCCTTGGCGGGAGGGGCTGGCCAACTTCGTCCTCCGGACTCGGAATGGCTCGAGACTTTGCGAGGCGCCTCCGTGTGCCCAAAATAGGCCGCAGCCACAGCCGCGGCCAATAATAACCCCCCGAAGGCCGTGGCGCCAAGTTCGTCCAGCGGAAAAAGGCCACAAAAACGGGTGGGCTATAGCCTTGGGGTGTGGGGCTGGCCAACTTCGTCCGCCGGACTCGGAATGGCGCGGGACTTTGCGAGGGTCCTCCGTGTGCCAAAAATAGGCCGCGGGCACAGCCGCGCCCAAAAATAACCGCCCGAAGGCCGTGGCGCCAAGTTCGTCCAGCGGAAAAAGGCCACAAAAACGGGTGGGCTATAGCCTTGGGGTGTGGGGCTGGCCAACTTCGTCCGCCGGACTCGGAATGGCGCGGGACGTTGCGAGGGTTCTCCGTGTGCCAAAAATAGGCCGCGGGCACAGCCTCGCCCAAAAATAACCGCCCGAAGGCTGGGGCGCCAAGTTCTTCCAGCGGAAAAAGGCCACAAATACGGGTGGGCTATAGCCTTGGCAGGTGGGGCTGGCCAACTTCGTTCTCCGGACTCGGAATGGCTCGAGACTTTCCGAGGCGCCTCCGTGTGCCAAAAATAGGCCGCAACCATAGCCGCGCCCAAAAATAACCGCCCGAAGGCCGTGGCGCCAAGTTCGTCCAGCGGAAAAAGGCCACAAAAACGGGTGGGCTATAACCTTGGGGTGTGGGGCTGGCCAACTCCGTCCGCCGGACTCGGAATGGCGCGAGGCTTTGCGAGGCGCCTCCGTGTGCCAAAAATAGGCCGCGGGCACAGCCGCACCCAAAAATAACCGTACGAAGGCCGGGGCGCCAAGTTCGTCCAGCGGAAAAAGGCCACAAAAACGGGTGGGCTATAGCCTTGGGGTGTGGGGCTGGCCAACTTCGTCCGCCGGACTCGGAATGGCGCGAGAGTTCGCGAGGTGCCTCCGTGTGCCAAAAATAGGCCGCGGGAAGAGCCGCGCCCAAAACTAACCACCCGAAGGCCGGGGCACCAAGTTCGTACAGCGGAAAAAGGCCAGAAAGAAGGGTGGGCTATAGCCTTGGCGGGAGGGGCTGGCCAACTTCGTCCTCCGGACTCGGAATGGCTCGCGACTTTGCGAGGTGCCTCCGTGTGCCCAAAATAGGCCGCAGCCACAGCCACAGCAAAAAATAACCGCCCGAAGGCCGGGGCACCAAGTTCGTCCAGCGGAAAAAGGCCACCAAAACGGGTGGGCTATAGCCTTGGGGGGTGGGGCTTCCCAACTTCGTCCGCCGGACTCGGAATTGCGCGAGACTTTGCGAGGCACCTCCGTGTGCCAAAAATAGGCCGCGGGCACAGCCGCGCCCAAAAATAACCGTACGAAGGCCGGGGCGCCAAGTTCGTCCAGCGGAAAAAGGCCACAAAAACGGGTGGGCTATAGCCTTGGGGTGTGGGGCTGGCCAACATCGTCCGCCGGACTCGGAATGGCGCGAGAGTTCGCGAGGTGCCTCCGTGTGCCAAAAATAGGCCGCGGGAAGAGCCGCGCCCAATACTAACCACCCGAAGGCCGGGGCGCCAAGTTCGTACAGCGGAAAAAGGCCAGAAAGAAGGGTGGGCTATAGCCTTGGCGGGAGGGGCTGGCCAACTTCGTCCTCCGGACTCGGAATGGCTCGCGACTTTGCGAGGTGCCTCCGTGTGCCCAAAATAGGCCGCAGCCACAGCCACGGCAAAAAATAACCGCCCGAAGGCCGGGGCACCAAGTTCGTCCAGCGGAAAAAGGCCACCAAAACGGGTGGGCTATAGCCTTGGGGGGTGGGGCTTCCCAACTTCGTCCGCCGGACTCGGAATTGCGCGAGACTTTGTGAGGCACCTAGGTGTGCCAAAAATAGGCCGCGGGCACAGCCACGCCCAAAAATATCCGCCCGAAGGCCGGGGCGCCAAGTTAGTCCAGCGGAAAAAGGCCACAAAAACGGGTGGGCTATAGCCTTGGGGGGTGGGGCTGGCCGACTTCGTCCGTCGGACTCGGAATGGCGCGAGACTTTACGAGGCGCGTCCGTGTGCCAAGAATAGGCCGCGGGCACAGCCGCGCCCAAAAATAACCGCATGAACGCCGTGCCGCCAAGTTCGTACAACGGAAAAAGGCCACAAACACGGGTGGGCTATAGCCTTGGGGTGTAGGGCTGGCCAACTTCGTCCGCCGAACTCGGAATGGCGCGAGAGTTCGCGAGGTGCCTCCGTGTGCCAAAAATAGGCCGCGGGAAGAGCCGCGCCCAAAACTAACCGCCCGAAGGCCGGGGCGCCAAGTTCGTACAGCGGAAAAAGGCCAGAAAGAAGGGTGGGCTATAGCCTTGGCGGGAGGGGCTGGCCAACTTCGTCCTCTGGACTCGGAATGGCTTGAGACTTTGCGAGGTGCCTCCGTGTGCCCAAAATAGGCCGCAGCCACAGCCGCGGCAAAAAATAACCGCCCGAAGGCCGGGGCACCAAGTTCGTCCAGCGGAAAAAGGCCACCAAAACGGGTGGGCTATAGCCTTGGGGGGTGGGTCTTCCCAACTTCGTCCGCCGGACTCGGAATTGCGCGAGACTTTGCGAGGCACCTAGGTGTGCCAAAAATAGGCCGCGGGCACAGCCACGCCCAAAAATATCAGCCCGAAGGCCGGGGCGCCAAGTTAGTCCAGCGGAAAAAGGCCACAAAAACGGGTGGGCTATAGCCTTGGGGGGTGGGGCTGGCCGACTTCGTCCGCCGGACTCGGAATGGCGCGAGACTTTACGAGGCGCGTCCGTGTGCCAAGAATAGGCCGCGGGCACAGCCGCGCCCAAAAATAACCGCCCGAACGCCGTGGCGCCAAGTTCGTACAACGGAAAAAGGCCACAAACACGGGTGGGCTATAGCCTTGGGGGGTGGAGCTGGCCAACTTCGTCCGCCGGACTCGGAATGGCGCGAGACTTTGCGAGGCACCTCCGTGTGCCAAAAATTGGCCGCGGGTACAGCCGCGCCCAAAAATAACCGCCCGAACGCCGTGGCGCCAAGTTCGTACAACGGAAAAAGGCCACAAACACGGGTGGGCTATAGCCTTGGGGGGTGGAGCTGGCCAACTTCGTCCGCCGGACTCGGAATGGCGCGAGACTTTGCGAGGTGCCTCCGTGTGCCAAAAATAGGCCGCGGACACAGCCGCGCCCAAAAATAACCGCCCAAACGCCGGAGCGCCAAGTTCGTCCAACGGGAAAAGGCCACAAAACCGGGTGGGCTATAGCCTTGGGGGGTGGGGCTGGTACCCTTCGTCAGCCGGACTCAGAATGGGGTGAGACTTTGGGAGGCACCTCCGTGTGCCAAAAATAGGCCGAGGGCACAGCCGCGCCCAAAAATAACGGCACAAAGGCCGGGGAGCCAAGTTCGTCTAGCGGAAAAAGGCCACAAATACGGGTGGGCTATAGCCTTGGGGGGTAGGGCTGGCCGACTTCGTCCGCCGGACTCGGAATGGCGCGAGACTTTGCAAGGCGCCTCTGTGTGCCAAGAATAGGCCGCGGGCACAGCCGCACCCAAAAATAACCGCCCGAAGGCCGGGGTGCCAAGTTCTTACAGCGGAAAAAGGCCACAAACACGGGTGGGCTATAGCCTTGGGGGGTGGAGCTGGCCAACTTCGTCCGCCGGACTCGGAATGGCGCGAGACTTTTCGATGTGCCTCCGTGTGCAAAAAATAGGCCGCGGGCACAGCCGCACCCAAAAATAACCGCCCGAAGGCCGGGGCGCCAAGTTCGTCCAGCGGAAAAAGGCCACAAATACGGGTGGGCTACAGCCTTGGGGGGTGGGGCTGGCCAACTTCGTCCGCCGGACTCGGAATGGCGCGATACTTTGGGAGGCGCCTCCATGTGTAAAAACTAGGCCGCGGGCACAGCCGCGCCCAAAAATAACCGCCCGAAGACGGGGCGCCTAGTTCGTCCAGCGGAAAAAGGCTACAAATACTGGTGGGCTATGGCTTTGGGGGGTTGGGCTGGCCAACTTCGTCCGCCGGACTCAGAATGGTGCGAGACTTTTCGAGGCACCTCCGTGTGCCAAAAATAGGCCGCGGGCACAGCCGCGTCCAAAAATAACCACCCGAAGGCCAGGGCGCCTAGTTCGTCCAGCGGAAAAAGGCCACAAATACGGGTGGGCTATAGCCTTGGGGGGTGGGGCTGGCCAACTTCGTCCGCCGGACTCGGAATGGCCCGAGACTTTGGGAGGCACCTCCGTGTGCCAAAAATAGGCCGTCGGCACAGCCGCACCCAAAAATAACGGCACAACGGCCGGGGAGCCAAGTTCGTCTAGCGGGAAAAGGCCACAAATACGGGTGGGCTATAGCCTTGGGGGGTGGGGCTGGCCAACTTCGTCCGCCAGACTCGGAATGGCGCGATACTTTGGGAGGTGCCTCCATGTGCAAAAACTAGGCCGCGGGCAAAGCCGCGCCCAAAAATAACCACCCGAAGGCCGGGGCGCCTAGTTCGTCCAGCGGAAAAAGGCTACAAATACTGGTGGGCTATGGCGTTGGGGGGTGGGGCTGGCCAACTTCGTCCGCCGGACTCAGAATGGTGCGAGACTTTGCGAGGCGCCTCTGTGTGCAAAAAATAGGCCGCGGGCACAGCCACGCCAAAAAATAACCACCCGCGGGCCGGGGCGCCAAGTTCGTCCAGCGGAAAAAGGCCACAAAAACGGGTGGGCTGTAGCCTTGGGGGGTGGGGCTGCCCAACTTCGTCCGCCGGACTCGGAATGGTGCGAGACTTTCCGAGGCACCTCCGTGTGCCAAAAATAGGCCGCGGGCAAAGCCGCGTCCAAAAATAACCGCCCGAAGGCCGGGGCGCCTAGTTCGTCCAGTGGAAAAAGGCCACAAATACGGGTGGGCTATAGCCTTGGGGGGTGGGGCTGGCCAACTTCGTCCGCCGGACTCGGAATGGCGCGAGACTTTCCGAGGCACCTCCGTGTGCCAAAAATAGGTCGCGGGCACAGCCGCGTCCAAATATAACCGCCCGAAGGCCGGGGCGCCTAGTTCGTCCAGCGGAAAAAGGCCACAAATACGGGTGGGCTATAGCCTTGGGGGGTGGGGCTGGCCAATTTCGTCCGCCGGACTCGGAATGGCCCGAGACTTTGGGAGGCGCCACCGTGTGCCAAAAATAGGCCGCAGGCACAGCCGTACCCAAAAATAACAGCACAACGGCCGGGGAGCCAAGTTCGTCTAGCGGGAAAAGGCCACAAATACGGGTGGGCTATAGCCTTGGGGGGTGAGGCTGGCCAACTTCGTCCGCCAGACTCGGAATGGCGCGATACTTTGGGAGGTGCCTCCATGTGCAAAAACTAGGCCGCGGGCAAAGCCGCGCCCAAAAATAACCGCCCGAAGGCCGGGGCGCCTAGTTCGTCCAGCGGAAAAAGGCTACAAATACTGGTGGGCTATGGCTTTGGGGGGTGGGGCTGGCCAACTTCGTCCGCCGGACTCAGAATGGTGCGAGACTTTGCAAGGCGCCTCTGTGTGCAAAAAATAGGCCGCGGGCACAGCCACGCCAAAAAAAAACCACCCGCGGGCCGGGGCGCCAAGTTTGTCCAGCGGAAAAAGGCCACAAATACGGGTGGGCTATAGCCTTGGGGGGTGGGGCTGGCCAACTTCGTCCGCCGGACTTGGAATGGCGCGAGACTTTCCGAGGCACCTCCGTGTGCCAAAAATAGGGCGCGGGCACAGCCGTGCCCAAAAATAATCGCCCGAAGGACAGGGCGCCAAGTTCGTCCGGCGGAAAAAGGCCACAAAAACGGGTGGGCTATAGCTTTGGGGGGTGGGGCTGGCCAACTTCGTCCGCCGGACTCGGAATGGCGCGAGACTTTCTGAGGCACCTCCGTGTGCCAAAAATAGGCCGCGGGCACAGCCGCGCCCAAAAATAACCGCCCGAAGGCCGGGCCGCCTAGTTCGTCCAGCGGAAAAAGGCCACAAATACGGGTGGGCTATAGCCTTGGGAGGTGGGGCTGGCCAACTTCGTCCGCCGGACTCGGAATGGCGTGAGACTTTCCGAGGCACCTCCGTGTGCCAAAAATAGGGCGCGGGCACAGCCGCGCCCAAAAATAACCGCCCGAAGGACGGGGCGCCAAGTTCGTCCAGCGGAAAAAGGCCACAAAAACGGGTGGGCTATAGCTTTGGGGGGTGGGGCCGGCCAACTTTGTCCGCCGGACTCAGAATGGCGCGAGACTTTCCGAGGTGCCTCTGTGTGCGAAAAATAGGCCGCGGGCACAGCCGCGCCCAAAAATAACCGCCCGAAGGCCGGGGCGCCTAGTTTGTCCAGCGGAAAAAGGCCACAAATACGGGTGGGCTATAGCCTTGGGGGGTGGGGCTGGCCAACTTCGTCCGCCGGACTCGGAATGGCGCGAGACTTTGCGAGGTGTCTCCGTGTGCCAAAAATAGCCCGCGGGCACAGCCGCGCCAAAAAATAACCGCCCGAAGTCCGGGGCGCCAAGTTCGTGCAGTGGAAAAAGGCCACAAAAACGGGTGGGCGATAGCCTTGGGGGGTGCGGCTGGCCAACTTCGTCCGCCGGACTCGGAATAGCGTGAGACTTTGCGAGGCGCCTCCGTGTGACAAAAATAGGCCGCGGGCACAGCCGCGCCCAAAAATAACCGCACAAAGGCCGGGGAGCCAAGTTCGTCTAGGGGAAAAAGGCCGCAAATACGGGTGGGCTATAGCCTTCGGGGGTGGGGCTGGCCACCCTTCGTCAGCCGGACTCGGAATGGGGCGAGACTTTGGGAGGCACCTCCGTGTGCCAAAAATAAGCCGCGGGCACAGCCGCGCCCAAAAATAACCGCACAAAGGCCGGGGAGCCAAGTTCGTCCAGCGGAAAAAGGCCACAAATACGGGTGGACTATAGCCTTGGGCGGTGGGGCTGGCCAACTTCGTCCGCCAGACTCGGAATGGCGCGAAACATTGCGAGGCACCTCCGTGTGCAAAAAATAGGCCGTCGGCACAGCCGCGCCCAAAAATAACCGCCCGAAGGCCGGGGCACCAAGTTCGTCCAGCGGAAAAAGGCCACAAATACGGGTGGGCTATAGCCTTGGGGGGTGGGGCTGGCCAACTTCGTCTGCCGGACTCGGAATGGCGCAAGACTATGGGAGGCACCTCCGTATGCAAAAAAAAGGCCGCGGGCACAGCCGCGGCAAAAAAAAACCGCCCGCGGGCCGGGGCGCCATGTTCGTCCAGCGGAAAAAGGCCACAAAAATGGGTGAGCTATAGCCTTGGGCGGTGGGGCTGGCCAACTTCGTCCGCCGGACTCGGAATGGCGCGAGGCTTTGCGAGGCGCCTCCGTGTGCCAAAAATAGGCCGCGGGCACAGCCGCGCCCAAAAATAACCGCACAAAGGCCGGGGAGCCAAGTTCGTTTAGCGGAAAAAGGCCACAAATACGGGTGGGCTATAGCCTTGGGGGGTGGGGCTGGCCAACTTCGTCCGCCGGACTCGGAATGGCGCGATACTTTGCGAGTCGCCTCCGTGTGCCAAAACTAGGCCGCGGGCCCAGCCGCGCCCAAAAATAACTGCCCGAAGGCCGGGGCGCCAAGTTCGTCCAGCGAAAAAAGGCCACAAAAACGGGTGGGCTATAGCCTTGGGGGGTGGTGCTGGCCAACTTCGTCCGCCGGACTCGGAATGGTGCGAGACTTTGCGAGTCGCCTTCGTGTGCCAAAACTAGGCCGCGGGCCCAGCCGCACCCAAAAATAACCGCCCGAAGGCCGGGGCGCCAAGTTCGTCCAGCGGAAAAAGGCCACAAAAACGGGTGGGCTATAGCCTTGGGGGGTGGGGCTGGCCAACTTCTTCCGCCGGACTCGGAATGGCGCGAGACTTCGGGAGGCGCCTCCGTGTGCTAAAAATAGGCCGTGCGCACAGCCGCGCCGAAAAATAACCGCCCGAAGGCCGGGGCGCCAAGTTCGTCCAGCGGAAAAAGGCCAAAAAAACGGGTGGGCTATAGCCTTGGGGGGTGCGGCTGGCCAACTTCGTCCGCCGGACTCGGAATGGCGCGAGACTTTGCGAGTCGCCTCCGTGTGCCAAAACTAGGCCGCGGGCACAGCCTCGCCCGAAAATAACCTCCCGAAGGACGGGGCGCCAAGTTCGTCATGCGGAAAAAGGCCACAAATACGGGTGGGCTATAGCCTTGGGGGGTGGGGCTGGCCAACTTCGTCCGCCGGACTCCGAAAGGCGCGAGACTTTGCGAGGTGCCTCCGTGTGCCAAAAATAGGCCGCGGGCACAGCCACGTCCAAAAATGACCGCCCGAAGGCCGGGGCGCCAAGTTCGTCCTGCGGAAAAAGGCCAAAAAAACGGGTGGGCTATAGCCTTGGGGGGTGGAGCTGGCCGACTTCGTCCGCCGGACTCGGAATGGCGCGAGACTTTGCGAGTCACCTCCGTGTGCCAAAACTAGACCGCGGGCCCAGCCGCGCTAAAAAATAACCGCCCGAAGGCCGGGGCGCCAAGTTCGTCCAGCGGAAAATGGCCACAAAAACGGGTGGGCTATAGCCTTGGGGGGTGGGGCTGGCCGACTTCGTCCGTCGGACTCGGAATGGTGCGAGACTTTCCGAGGCACCTCCGTGTGCCAAAAATAGGCCGCGGGCAAAGCCGCGTCCAAAAATAACCGCCCGAAGGCCGGGGCGCCTAGTTCGTCCAGTGGAAAAAGGCCACAAATACGGGTGGGCTATAGCCTTGGGGGGTGGGGCTGGCCAACTTCGTCCGCCGGACTCGGAATGGCGCGAGACTTTCCGAGGCACCTCCGTGTGCCAAAAATAGGTCGCGGGCACAGCCGCGTCCAAATATAACCGCCCGAAGGCCGGGGCGCCTAGTTCGTCCAGCGGAAAAAGGCCACAAATACGGGTGGGCTATAGCCTAGGGGGGTGGGGCTGGCAAACTTCGTCCGCCGGACTCGGAATGGCGCGAGACTTTGCGAGGGGCCTCTGTGTGCCAAAAATAGGCCGCGGGCACAGCCGCGCCCAAAAATAACCGCCCGAAGACCGGGGCGCCAAGTTCGTCCAGCGGAAAAAGGCCACAAAAACCGGTGACCTATAGCCTTGGGGGGTGGGGCTGGCCAAATTCGTCCGCCGGACTCGGAATGGCGCGAGACTTTGCGAGGCGCCTCCGTGTGCCAAAAATAGGCTACGGGCACAGCCGCGCCCAAAAATAACCGCCCGAAGGCCGGGGCGCCAAGTTCGTCCAGCGGAAAAAGGCCACAAAAACGGGTGGGCTATAGCCTTGGGGGGTGGGGCTGGCCAACTTCTTCCGCCGGACTCGGAATGGCGCGAGACTTCGGGAGGCGCCTCCGTGTGCTAAAAATAGGCCGTGCGCACAGCCGCGCCGAAAAATAACCGCCCGAAGGCCGGGGCGCCAAGTTCGTCCAGCGGAAAAAGGCCAAAAAAACGGGTGGGCTATAGCCTTGGGGGGTGCGGCTGGCCAACTTCGTCCGCCGGACTCGGAATGGCGCGAGACTTTGCGAGTCGCCTCCGTGTGCCAAAACTAGGCCGCGGGCACAGCCTCGCCCGAAAATAACCTCCCGAAGGACGGGGCGCCAAGTTCGTCATGCGGAAAAAGGCCACAAATACGGGTGGGCTATAGCCTTGGGGGGTGGGGCTGGCCAACTTCGTCCGCCGGACTCCGAAAGGCGCGAGACTTTGCGAGGTGCCTCCGTGTGCCAAAAATAGGCCGCGGGCACAGCCACGTCCAAAAATGACCGCCCGAAGGCCGGGGCGCCAAGTTCGTCCTGCGGAAAAAGGCCAAAAAAACGGGTGGGCTATAGCCTTGGGGGGTGGAGCTGGCCGACTTCGTCCGCCGGACTCGGAATGGCGCGAGACTTTGCGAGTCACCTCCGTGTGCCAAAACTAGACCGCGGGCCCAGCCGCGCTAAAAAATAACCGCCCGAAGGCCGGGGCGCCAAGTTCGTCCAGCGGAAAAAGGCCACAAAAACGGGTGGGCTATAGCCTTGGGGGGTGGGGCTGGCCGACTTCGTCCGTCGGACTCGGAATGGTGCGAGACTTTCCGAGGCACCTCCGTGTGCCAAAAATAGGCCGCGGGCAAAGCCGCGTCCAAAAATAACCGCCCGAAGGCCGGGGCGCCTAGTTCGTCCAGTGGAAAAAGGCCACAAATACGGGTGGGCTATAGCCTTGGGGGGTGGGGCTGGCCAACTTCGTCCGCCGGACTCGGAATGGCGCGAGACTTTCCGAGGCACCTCCGTGTGCCAAAAATAGGTCGCGGGCACAGCCGCGTCCAAATATAACCGCCCGAAGGCCGGGGCGCCTAGTTCGTCCAGCGGAAAAAGGCCACAAATACGGGTGGGCTATAGCCTAGGGGGGTGGGGCTGGCAAACTTCGTCCGCCGGACTCGGAATGGCGCGAGACTTTGCGAGGGGCCTCTGTGTGCCAAAAATAGGCCGCGGGCACAGCCGCGCCCAAAAATAACCGCCCGAAGACCGGGGCGCCAAGTTCGTCCAGCGGAAAAAGGCCACAAAAACCGGTGACCTATAGCCTTGGGGGGTGGGGCTGGCCAAATTCGTCCGCCGGACTCGGAATGGCGCGAGACTTTGCGAGGCGCCTCCGTGTGCCAAAAATAGGCTACGGGCACAGCCGCGCCCAAAAATAACCGCCCGAAGGCCGGGGCGCCAAGTTCGTCCACCGGAAAAAGGCCACAAAAACGGGTGGGCTATAGCCTTGGGGGGTGGGGCTGGCCAAGTTCGTCCGCCGGACTCGGAATGGCGCGAGACTTTGCGAGGCGACTCCGTGTGCCAAAAATAGGCCGCGGGCACAGCCGCGCCCAAAAATAACCGCCCGAAGGCCGGGGCAACAAGTTCGTCCAGCGGAAAAAGGCCACAAATACGGGTGGGCTATAGCCTTGGGGGGTGGGGTTGGCAAACTTCGTCCGCCGGACTCGGAATGGCGCGAGACTTTGCGAGGGGCCTCCGTGTGCCAAAAATAGGCCGCGGGCACAGCCGCGCCCAAAAATAACTGCCCGAAGGCCGGGGCGCCAAGTTCGTCCAGCGGAAAAAGGCCACAAAAACGGGTGACCTATAGCCTTGGGGGGTGGGGCTGGCCAAATTCGCCCGCCGGACTCGGAATGGTGCGAGACTTTGCGAGGCACCTCCGTGTGCCAAAAATAGGCTACGGGCACAGCCGCGCCCAAAAATAACCGCCCGAAGGCCGGGGCGCCAAGTTCGTCCACCGGAAAAAGGCCACAAAAACGGGTGGGCTATAGCCTTGGGGGGTGGGGCTGGCCAAGTTCGTCCGCCGGACTCGGAATGGCGCGAGACTTTGCGAGGCGACTCCGTGTGCCAAAAATAGGCCGCGGGCACAGCCGCGCCCAAAAATAACCGCCCGAAGGCCGGGGCGCCAAGTTCGTCCAGCGGAAAAAGGCCACAAAAACGGGTGGGCTATAGCCTTGGGGGGTGGGGCTGGCCAACTTCTTCCGCCGGACTCGGAATGGCGCGAGACTTCGCGAGGCGCCTCCGTGTGCCAAAAATAGGCCGCGCGCACAGCCGCGCCGAAAAATAACCGCCCGAAGGCCGGGGCGCCAAGTTCGTCCAGCGGAAAAAGGCCAAAAAAACGGGTGGGCTATAGCCTTGGGGGGTGGGGCTGGCCAACTTCGTCCGCCGGACTCGGAATGGCGCGAGACTTTGGGAGTCGCCTTCGTGTGCCAAAACTAGGCCGCGGGCACAGCCGCGCCCAAAAATAACCTCCCGAAGGACGGGGCGCCAAGTTCGTCATGCGGAAAAAGGCCACAAATACGGGTGGGCTATAGCCTTGGGGGGTGGGGCTGGCCAACTTCGTCCGTCGGACTCAGAATGGTGCGAGACTTTGCGAGGTGCCTCCGTGTGCCAAAAATAGGCCGCGGGCACAGCCGCGCCCAAAAATAACCGCCCGAAGGCCGGGGCGCCAAGTTCGTCCTGCGGAAAAAGGCCACAAAAACGGGTGGGCTATAGCCTTGGGGGGTGGGGCTGGCCAACTTCTTCCGCCGGACTCGGAATGGCGCGAGACTTTGCGAGGCGCCTCCGTGTGCCAAAAATAGGCCGCGGTCACAGCCGCGCCAAAAAATAACCACCCGAAGTCCGGGGCGCCATGTTCGTCCAGCGGAAAAAGGCCACAAAAACGGGTGGGCAATAGCCTTGGGGGGTCGGGCTGGCCAGCTTCGTCCGCCGGACTCGGAATGGCGCGAGACTTTGCGAGGCGCCTCCGTGTGCCAAAAATAGGCCGCGGTTACAGCCGCATCCAAAAATAACCGCCCGAAGGCCGGCGCGCAAAGTTCGTCCACCGGAAAAAGGCCACAAAAACGGGTGGGCTATAGCCTTGGGGGGTGGGGCTGGCCAATTTCGTCCGCCGGACTCGGAATGGCACGAGGCTTTGTGAGGTGCCTCCGTGTGCCAAAAATAGGCCGCGGGCACAGCCCTGCCCAAAAATAACAGCCCGAAGGCCGGGGCGCCAAGTTCGTCCAGCGGAAAAAGGCCACAAAAACGGGTGGGCTATAGCCTTGGGGGGTGGGGCTGGCCAACTTCGTCCGCCGGACTCGGAATGGCGCGAGACTTTGCGAGGCACCTCCGTGTGCCAAAAATAGGCCGCGGGCACAGCCACGCCCAAAAATAACCGCCCGAACGCCGGGGCGACAAGTTCATCCAGCGGAAAAAGGCCACAAATATGGGTGGGCTATAGCCTTGGGGGGTGGGGCTGGCCAACTTCGTCCGCCGGAATCGGAATGGCGCGACACTTTGCGAGGAGCCTCCGTGTGCCAAAAATATGCCGCGGGCACAACCGCGCCGAAAAATAACCGCCCGAAGGCCGGGGCGCCAAGTTCGTCCAGCGGAAAAAGGCCAAAAAAACGGGTGGGCTATAGCCTTGGGGGGTGGGGCTGGCCAACTTCGTCCGCCGGACTCGGAATGGCGCGAGACTTTGCGAGTCGCCTCCGTGTGCCAAAACTAGGCCGCGGGCCCAGCCGCATTCAAAAATAACCGCCCGAAGGCCGGGGCGCCAAGTTCGTCCAGCGGAAAAAGGCCACAAATACGGGTGGGCTATAGCCTTGGTGGGTGGGGCTGGCCAACTTCGTCCGCCGGGCTCGGAATGGCGCGACACTTTGCGAGGCGCCTCCGTGTGCCAAAAACGTGCCGCGGGCATAACCACGCCCAAAAATAACCGCCCGAAGGCCAGGGCGCCAAGTTCGTCCAGCGGAAAAAGGCCACAAAAACGGGTGGGCTATAGCCTTGGGGGGTGGGGCTGGCCGACTTCGTCCGCCAGACTCGGAATGGCGCGTGACTTTGCGAGGCGCCTCCGTGTGCCAAAAATAGGCCACGGGCACAGCCGCGCCCAAAAATAACCGCCCGAATGCCGGGGCGCCAAGTTCGTCCAGCGGAAAAAGGCCACAAAAACGGGTGGGCTATAGCCTTGCGGGGTGGGGCTGGCCAACTTCGTCCGCCGGACTCGGAATGGCGCGACACTTTGGGAGGCGCCTCCGTGTGCCAAAAATATGCCGCGGGCACAACCGCGCCCAAAAATAACCGCCCGAAGGCCGGGGCGCCAAGTTCGTCCAGCGGAAAAAGGCCACAAATACGGGTGGGCTATAGCCTTGGGGGGTGGGGCTGGCCTACTTCGTCCGCCAGACTCGGAATGGTGCGAGACTTTGCGAGGTGCCTCTGTGTGCCAAAAATAGGCAGCGGACACAGCCGCACCCAAAAATAACCGCCCGAAGGCCGGGGCGCCAAGTTCGTCCAGCGGAAAAAGGCCACAAAAACGGGTGGGCTATAGCCTTGGGGGGTGGGGCTGGCCGACTTCGTCCGCCGGACTCGGAATGTCGCTAGACTTTGCGAGGCACCTCCGTGTGCCAAAAATAGGCCGCGGGCACAGCCGCGACGAAAAATAACCGCCCGAAGGCCGGGGCGCCAAGTTCGTCCAGCGGAAAAAGGCCACAAATACGGGTGGGCTATAGCCTTGGCGGGTGGGGCTGGCCAACTTCGTCCGCAGGACTCAGAATGGCGCGAGGCTTTGCGAGGAGCCTCCGTGTGCCAAAAATAGGCCGAGGGCAGAGCCGCGCCCAAAAATAACCGCCCGAAGGCCGGGGCGCCAAGTTCGTCCAGCGGAAAAAGGCCACAAAAACGGGTGGGCTATAGACTTGGGGGGTGGGGCTGGCCAACTTCGTCCGCCGGACTCGGAATGGCGCGAGACTTTGCGAGTCGCCTCCGTGTGCCAAAACTAGGCCGCGAGCCCAGCCGCGCTCAAAAATAACCGTCCGAAAGCCGGGGCGCCAATTTCGTCCAGCGGAAAAAGGCCACAAAAACGGGTGGGCTACAGCCTTGGGGGGTGGTGCTGGCCAACTTCGTCCGCCGGCCTCGGAATGGCGCGAGACTTTGCGAGTCGCCTCCGTGTGCCAAAACTAGGCCGCGGGCCCAGCCGCACTCAAAAATAACCGCCCGAAGGCCGGGGCGCCAAGTTCGTCCAGCGGAAAGAGGCCACAAAAACGGGTGGGCTATAGCCTTGGGGGGTGGGGCTGGCCAACTTCGTCCGCCGGACTCGGAATGGCGCGAGACTTTGCGAGGCGCCTCCGTGTGCCAAAAATAGGCCGCGGGCACAGCCGCGCTAAAAAATAACCACCCGAAGGCCGGGGCGCCAAGTTCGTCCAGCGGAAAAAGGCCACAAAAATGGGTGGGCTATAGCCTAGGGGGGTGGGGCTGGCCAACTTCGTCCGCCGGACTCGGAATGGCGCGAGTCTTTGCGAGGCACCACCGTGTGCCAAAAATAGGCCGCGGGCCCAGCCGCACTCAAAAATAACCGCCCGAAGGCCGGGGCGCCAAGTTCGTCCAGCGGAAAGAGGCCACAAAAACGGGTGGGCTATAGCCTTGGGGGGTGGGGCTGGCCGACTTCGTCCGCCAGACTCGGAATGGCGCGAGACTTTGCGAGTCGCCTCCGTGTGCCAAAAATAGGACGCGGGCGCAGCCGCACCCAAAAATAACCGCCCGAAGGCCGGGGCGCCAAGTTCGTCCAGCGGAAAAAGGCCACAAAAACGGGTGGGCTATAGCCTTGGGGGGTGGGGCTGGGCAACTTCGTCCGCCGGACTTGGAACGGCGCGAGACTTTGCGAGGTGCCTCCGTGTGCCAAAAATAGGCGGCGGGCACAGCCCTGCCCAAAAATAACCGCCCGAAGGCCGGGTCGCCAAGTTCGTCCAGCGGAAAAAGGCCACAAAAACGGGTGGGCTATAGCCTTGGGGGGTGGGCCTGGCCAACTTCGTCCGCCGGACTCCGAATGGCGCGATACTTTGCGAGGCAACTCCGTGTGCCAAAACTAATTCGCGGGCACAGCCACACCCAAAAATAACCGCCCGAAGGCCGGGGCGCCAAGTTCGTCCAGCGGAAAAAGGCCACAAATACGGGTGGGCTATAGCCTTGGGGGGTGGGGCTGGCCAACTTCGTCCGCCGGACTCGGAATGGCGCGACACTTTGCGAGGCACCTCCGTGTGCCAAAAATATGCCGCGGGCACAACCGCACCCAAAAATAACCGCCCGAAGGCCGGGGCGCCAAGTTCGTCCAGCGGAAAAAGGCGAAAAAAATGGGTGGGCTATATCCTAGAGTGGTGGGGCTGGCCAACTTCGTCCGCCGGACTCGGAATGGCGCGAGACTTTGCGAGTCGCCTCCGTGTGCCAAAACTAGGCTACAGGCCCAGCCGCGCTCAAAAATAACTGCCCGAAGGCCGGGGCGCCAAGTTCGTCCAGCGGAAAAAGGCCACAAAAACGGGTGGGCTATAGCCTTGGGGGGTGGGGCTGGCTGACTTCGTCCGCCAGACTCGGAATGGCGTGAGACTTTGCGAGGCGCCTCCGTGTGCCAAAAATAGGCCACAGGCACAGCCGCGCCCAAAAATAACCGCCCGAATGCCGGGGCGCCAAGTTCGTCCAGCGGAAAAAGGCCACAAAAACGGGTGGGCTATAGCCTTGGGGGGTGGGGCTGGCCAACTTCGTCCGCCGGACTCGGAATGGCGCGAGACTTTGCGAGGTGCCTCTGTGTGCCAAAAATAGGCAGCGGGCACAGCCGCGCCCAAAAAAAACCGCCCGAAGGCCAGGGCGCCCTGTTCGTCCAGCGGAAAAAGGCCACAAAAACGGGTGGGCTATAGCCTTGGGGGGTGGGGCTGGCCAACTTCGTCCGCCGGACTCGGAATGTCGCTAGACTTTACGAGGCACCTCCGTGTGCCAAAAATAGGCCGCGGGCACAGCCGCGACGAAAAATAACCGCCCGAAGGCCGGGGCACCAAGTTCGTCCAGCAGAAAAAGGCCACAAATACGGGTGGGCTATAGCCTTGGCGGGTGGGGCTGGCCAACTTCGTCCGCCGGACTCGGAATGGCGCGAGACTTTGTGAGTCGCCTCCGTGTGCCAAAACTAGGCCGCGGGCCCAGCCGCGCCCAAAAATATCCGTCCGAAGGCCGGGGCGCCAAGTTCGTCCAGCGGAAAAAGGCCACAAAAACGGGTGGGCTATAGCCTTCGGGGGTTGTGCTGGCCAACTTCGCCGCCGGACTCGGAATGGCGCAAGACTTTGCGAGTCACCTCCGTGTGCCAAAACTAGGCCGCGGGCCCAGCCGCGCCCAAAAATCACCGCCCGAAGGCCGGGGCGCCAAGTTCGTCCAGCGGAAAAAGGCCACGAAAACGGGTGGGCTATAGCCTTGGGGGGTGGTGCTGGCCAACTTCGTCCGCCAGACTCGGAATGGTGCAAGACTTTGCTAGGCGCCTCCGTGTGCCAAAAATAGGACGCGGGCACAGCCGCGCCCAAAAATAACCGCCCGAAGGCCGGGGCGCCAAGTTCGTCCAGCGGAAAAAGGCCACAAAAACGGGTGGGCTATAGCCTTGGGGGGTGGGGCTGGCCAACTTCGTCCGCCGGACTCGGAATGGCGCGAGACTTTGTGAGGCGCCTCCGTGTGCCAAAAATAGGCCGCGGGCACAGCCGCGCCCAAAAATAACCGCCCGAAGGCCGGGGCGCCAAGTTCGTCCAGCGGAAAAAGGCCACAAAAACGGGTGGGCTATAGCCTTGGGGGGTGGGGCTGGGCAACTTTGTCCGCCGGAGTTGGAAGGGCGCGAGACTTTGCGAAGTGCCTCCGTGTGCCAAAACTAATTCGCGGGCACAGCCGCGCCCAAAAATAACCGCCCGAAGGCCGGGGCGCCAAGGTCGTCCAGCGGAAAAAGGCCACAAATACGGGTGGGCTATAGCCTTGGGAGGTGGGGCTGGCCAACTTCATCCGCCGGACTCGGAATGGCGCGACACTTTGCGAGGCGCCTCCGTGTGCCAAAAATATGCCGCGGGCACAACCGTGCCCAAAAATAACCGCCCGAAGGCCGGGGCGCCAAGTTCGTCCAGCGGAAAAAGGCGAAAAAAACGGGTGGGCTATATCCTAGAAGGGTGGGGCTGGCCAACTTCGTCCGCCGGACTCGGAATGGCGCGAGACTTTGCGAGTCGCCTCCGTGTGCCAAAACTAGGCCGCGGACCCAGCCGCGCTCAAAAATAACCGCCCAAAGGCCGGGGCGCCAAGTTCGTCCAGCGGAAAAAGGCCATTAATACGGGTGGGCTATAGCCTTGGTGGGTGGGGCTGGCCTACTTCGTCCGCCGGACTCGGAATGGCGGGACACTTTGCGAGGCGCCTCCGTGTACCAAAAATGTGCCGCGGGTACAGCCGCGCCCAAAAATAACCGCCCGAAGGCCGGGGCGCCAAGTTCGTCCAGCGGAAAAAGGCCACAAAAACGGGTGGGCTATAGCCTTGGGGGGTGGGGCTGGCCAACTTCGTCCGCCGGAATCGGAATGGCGCGAGACTATGCGAGGCGCCTCCGTTTGCCAAAACTAGGCCGCGGGCCCAGCCGCACCGAAAAATAACCGCCCGAAGGCCGGGGCGCCAAGTTCGTCCAGCGGAAAAAGTCCACAAAAACGGGTGGGGTATAGCCTTGGGGGGTGATGCGGGCCAACTTCGTCCGCCGGACTCGGAATGGCGCGAGACTTTGCGAGGCGCCTCCGTGTGCCAAAAATAGGACGCGGGCACGGCCGCACCGAAAAATTACCGCCCGAAGGCCGGGGCGCCAAGTTCGTCCAGCGGAAAAAGGCCACAAATACGGGTGGGCTATAGCCTTGGGGGTTGGGGCTGGCCAACTTCGTCCGCCGGACTCGGAATGGCGCGACACTTTGCGAGGCACCTCCGTGTGCCAATAATATGCCGCGGGCACAGCCGCGCCCAAAAATAACCGCCCGAAGGCCAGGGCGCCAAGTTCGTGCAGCGGAAAAAGGCCAAAAAAACGGGTGGGCTATAGCCTTGGGGGGTGGGGCTGGCCAACTTCGTCCGCCGGACTCGGAATGGCGCGTGACTCTGCGAGTCGCCTCCGTGTGCCAAAACTAGGCCGCGGGCCCAGGCGCGCCCAAAAATAACCGCCCGAAGGCCGTGGCGCCAAGTTCGTCCAGCGGAAAAAGGCCACAAATACGGGTGGGCTATAGCCTTGGGGGTTGGGGCCGGCCAACTTCGTCCGCCGGACTCGGAATGGCGCGAGACTTTGCGAGGCAACTCCGTGTGCCAAAAATAGGCCGCGGGCACAGCCGTGCCCAAAAATAACCGCCCGACGGCCGGGGCGCCAAGTTCGTCCAGCGGAAAAAGGCCAAAAAAACGGGTGGGCTATAGCCTTGGGGGGTGGGGCTGGCCCACTTCGTCCGCCGGACTCGGAATGGCGCGAGACTTTGTGAGTCACCTCCGTGTGCCAAAACTAGGCCGCGGGCCCAGCCGCGCCCAAAAATAACCGCCCGAAGGCCGGGGCGCAATGTTCGTCCAGCGGAAAAAGGCCAAAAAAACGGGTGGGCTATAGCCTTGGGGGGTGGGGCTGGCTAACTTCGTCCGCCGGACTCGGAAGGGCGCGAGGCTTTGCGAGTCGCCTCCGTGTACCAAAACTAGGCCGCCGGCCCAGCCACGCCCGAAAATAACCGCCCGAAGGCCGGGGCGCCAAGTTCGTCCAGCGGAAAAAGGCCACAAATACGGGTGGGCTATAGCCTTGGGGGGTGGGGCTGGCCAACTTCGTCCGCCGGGCTCGGAATGGCGCGAGACTTTGCGAGGTGTTTCCGTGCGCAAAAAATAGGCCACAGGCACAGCCGCGCCGAAAAATAACCACCCGAAGAACGGGGCGCCAAGTTCGTCCAGCGGAAAAAGGCCACAAAAACGGGTGGGATATAGCCTTGGGCGGTGGGGCTGGCCAACTTCGTCCGCCGGACTCGGAATGGCGCAAGACTTTGCGAGGCGCCTCCGTGTGCCAAAAATAGGCCACGGGCACAGACGCGCCCAAAAATAACCGCCCGAAGGCCGGGGCGCCAAGTTCGTCCAGCGGAAAAAGGCCACAAAAACGGGTGGGCTATAGCCTTGGGGGGTGGGGCTGGCCAACTTCGTCCGCCGTACTCGGAATGGTGCGAGCCTTTGCGAACGGATGTGCCAAAAATAGGCCGCGGACGCAGCCGCGCCCAAAAATAACCGCCCGAAGGCCGGGGCGCCAAGTTCGTCCAGCGGAAAAAGGCCACAAATACGGGTGGGATATAGCCTTGGGGGGTGGGGCTGGCCAACTTCGTCCGCCGGACTCGGAATGGCGCGAGACTTTGCGAGGTGCCTCCGTGTGCCAAAAATAGGCCGCGGGCACAGCCGCGCCTAAAAATAACCGCCCGAAGGCCGTGGCGCCAAGTTCGTCCAGCGGAAAAAGGCCACAAATACGGGTGGGCTATAGCCTTGGGGGGTGGGGCTGGCCAACTTCGTCCGCCGGACTCGGAATGGCGCGAGACTTTACGAGGTGCCTCCGTGAGCCAAAAATAGGCCGCGGGCACAGCCGCGCCCAAAAATTACTGCCCGAAGGCCGGGGCGCCAAGTTCGTCCAGCGGAAAAAGGCGAAAGAAACGGGTGGGCTATAGCCTTGGGGGGTGGGGCTGGCCAACTTCGTCCGCCGGGCTCGGAATGGCGCGAGACTTTGCGAGGCGTTTCCGTACGCAAAAAATAGGCCGCAGGCACAGCCGCGCCGAAAAATAACCACCCGAAGAACGGGGCGCCAAGTTCGTCCAGCGGAAAAAGGCCACAAAAACGGGTGGGATATAGCCTTGGGCGGTGGGGCTGGCCAACTTCGTCCGCCGGACTCGGAATGGCGCAAGACTTTGTGAGGCGCCTCCGTGTGCCAAAAATAGGTCGCGGACACTTCCGCGCCCAAAAATAACCGCCCGAAGGCCGGGGCGCCAAGTTCGTCCAGCGGAAAAAGGCCACAAATGCGGGTGGGCGATAGCCTTGGGGGGTGGGGCTGGCCAACTTCGTCCGCCGGGCTCGGAATGGCGCGAGACTTTGCGAGGCTTTTCCGTGTTCAAAAAATAGGCCGAAGGAACAGCCGCGCCGAAAAATAACCGCCCGAAGAACGGGGCGCCAAGTTCGTCCAGCGGAAAAAGGCCACAAAAACGGGTGGGATATAGCCTTGGGCGGTGGGGCTGGCCAACTTCGTCCGCCGGACTCGGAATGGCGCAAGACTTTACGAGGCGCCTCCGTGTGCCAAAAATAGGCGGCGGGCAAAGACGCGCCCAAAAATAACCGCCCGAAGGCCGGGGCGCCAAGTTCGTCCAGCGGAAAAAGGCCACAAAAAAGGGTGGGCTATAGCCTTGGGGGGTGGGGCTGGCCAACTTCGTCACCCGAACTCGGAATGGCGCGAGACTTTACGAGCTGCCTCCGTGTGCCAAAAATCGGCCGCGGGCACAGCCGCGCCCAAAAATAACCACCCGAAGGCCGGGGTGCCAAGTTCGTCCAGCGGAAAAAGGCCACAAAAACGGGTGGGCTATAGCCTTGGGGGGTGGGGCTGGCCAACTTCGTCCGCCGGACTCGGAATGGCGCGAGACTTTGCGAACGGCCTCCATGTGCCAAAAATAGGCCGTGGATGCAGCCGCGCCCAAAAATAACCGCCCGAAGCCCGGGGCGCCAAGTTCGTCCAGCGGAAAAAGGCCACAAAAACGGGTGGGCTATAACCTTGGGGGGTGGGGCAGGCCAACTTCATCCGCCGTACTCGGAATGGCGCGAGACTTTGCGAGCGGTCTCCGTGTGCCAAAAATAGGCCGCGGGCGCAGCAGCGCCCAAAAATAACCGCCCGAAGGCCGGTGCGCCAAGTTCGTCCAGCGGAAAAAGGCCACAAAAACGGGTGGGCTATAGCCTTGGGGGGTGGGGCTGGCCAACTTCGTCCGCCGGACTCGGAATGGCGCGAGAGTTTGCGAGTGGCCTCCGTTTACCAAAAATAGACCACGGGCACAGCCGCGCCGAAAAATAACAGCCCGAAGGTCGGGGCGCCAAGTTTGTTCAGCGGAAAAAGGCCACAAAAACGGGTGGGCTATAGCCTTGGGGGGTGGGGCTGGCCAACTTCGTCCGCCAGACTCGGAATGGCGCGAGACTTTGCGAGTGGCCTCCGTGTGCCCAAAATAGGCCGCGGTCGCAGCCGCGCCCGAAAATAACAGCCTGAAGGCCGGGACGCCAAGTTCGTCCAGCGGAAAAAGGCCACAAAAACGGGTGGGCTATAGCCTTGGGGGGTGGGGCTGGCCAACTTCGTCCGCCGGACTCGGAATGGCGCGAGACTTTGGGAACAGCCTCCGTGTGCCAAAAATAGGCCACGGACGCAACCACGCCCCAAAATAACCGCACGAAGCCCGAGGCGCCAAGTTCGTCCAGCGGAAAAAGGCCACAAAAAAGGGTGGGCTATAGGCTTGGGGGGTGGGGCTGGCCAACTTCGTCACCCGGACTCGGAATGGCGCGAGACTTTGCGAGCGGCCTCCGTGTGCCAAAAATAGGCCGCGGTCGCAGCCGCGCCCGAAAATAACCGCCTGAAGGCCGGGGCGCCAAGTTCGTCGAGCGGAAAAAGGCCACAAAAACGGGTGGGCTATAGCCTTGGGGGGTGGGGCCGGCCGACTTCGTCCGCCGGACTCGGAATGGCGCGAGACTTTGCGAACGGCCTCCGTGTGCCAAAAATAGGCCGCGGTCGCAGCCGCGCCCGAAAATAACCGCCTGAAGGCCGGGGCGCCAAGTTCGTCGAGCGGAAAAAGGCCACAAAAACGGGTGGGCTATAGCCTTGGGGGGTGGGGCCGGCCGACTTCGTCCGCCGGACTCGGAATGGCGCGAGACTTTGCGAACGGCCTCCGTGTGCCAAAAATAGGCGGCGGACACAGCCACACCCAAAAATAACCTCCCGAAGCCCGGGGCGCCAAGTTCGTCGAGCGGAAAAAAGCCACAAAAACGGGTGGGCTATAGCCTTGGAGGGTGGGGATGGCCAACTTCGTCCGCCGGACTCGGAATGGCGCGAGACTTTGCGAGCAGCCTCCGTGTGCCAAAAATAGGCCGCGGTCGCAGCCGCGCCCGAAAATAACCGCCTGAAGGCCGGGGCGCCAAGTTCGTCGAGCGGAAAAAGGCCACAAAAACGGGTGGGCTATAGCCTTGGGGGGTGGGGCCGGCCGACTTCGTCCGCCGGACTCGGAATGGCGCGAGACTTTGCGAACGGCCTCCGTGTGCCAAAAATAGGCCGCGGACACAGCCACACCCAAAAATAACCGCCCGAAGCCCGGGGCGCCAAGTTCGTCCAGCGGAAAAAGGCCACAAAAACGGGTGGGCTATAGCCTTGGGGGATGGGGCTGGCCAACTTCGTCCGCTGGACTCGGAATGGCGCGAGACTTTACGAGCGGCCTCCGTGTGCCAAAAATAGGCCGCGGGCGGAGCAGCGCCCAAAAATAACTGCCCGAAGGCCGGGGCGCCAAGTTCGTCCAGCAGAAAAAGTCCACAAAAACGGGTGGGCTATAGCCTTGGGGGTGGGGCTGGCCAAATTCGTCTGCCGGACTCGGAATGGCGCGAGACTTTGCGAGCGGCCTCCGTTTGCCAAAAATAGGCCGCGGGCGCAGCAGCGCCCAAAAATAACCGCCCGAAGGCCGGGGTGCCAAGTTCGTCCAGCGGAAAAAGGCCACAAAAACGGGTGGGCTATAGCCTTGGGGGGTGGGGCTGGCCAACTTCGTCCGCCGGACTCGGAATGGCGCGAGACTTTACGAGCGGCCTCCGTTTGCCAAAAATAGGCCGCGGACGCAGCCGCGCCCAAAAATAACCGCCCGAAGGCTGGGGCGCCAAGTTCGTCCGCGGAAAAAGGCCACAAAAACGGGTGGGCTATAGCCTCGGGGGCTGGGGCTGGCCAACTTCGTCCGCCGGACTCGGAATGGTGCGAGACTTTGCGAGGCGCCCCCGTGTGCCAAAAATAGGCCGCCGGCGCAGCCGCGCCCAAAAATCACCGCCCAAAGGCCGGGGCGCCAAGTTCGTCCAGCGGAAAAAGGCCACAAATACGGGTGGGCTATAGCCTTGGGGGGTGGGGCTGGCCGACTTTGTCCGCCGAACTCGGAATGGCGCGAGACTTTGCGAGGCGCCTCCGTGTGCCAAAAGTAGGCCGCGGACGCAGCCGCGCCCAAAAATAACCACCCGAAGGCCAGGGCGCCCAGTTCGTCCAGTGGAAAAAGGCCACAAATACGGGTGGGCTATAGCCTTGGGGGGTGGGGCTGGCCAACTTCGTCCGCCAGACTCGGAATGGCGCGAGACTTTGCGAGGTGCCTCAGTGTGCCAAAAATAGGCCACAGGCACAGCCGCGCCCAAAAATAACCGCCTAAAGGCCGGGAAGCCAAGTTCGTCCAGCGGAAAAAGGCAACAAAAAGTGGTGGGCTATAGTCTTCGGGGGTGGGGCTGGTCAACTTCGTCCGCCGGACTCGGAATGGCGTGAGACATTGCTAGCAGCCTCCGTGTGCCAAAAATAGGTCGCGGTCGCATCCGCGCCCAAAAATAACCGCCTGAAGGCCGGGGTGCCAAGTTCGTCCAGCGGAAAAAGGCCACAAATACGGGTGGGCTATAGCCTTGGGGGGTGGGGCTAACCAACATCGTCCGCCGGACTCGGAATGGTGCGAGACTTTGCGAGGCACCTCCGTGTGCCAAAAATAGGTCGCGGACGCAGCCGCGCCCAAAAATAACCACCCGAAGGCCAGGGCGCCCAGTTCGTCCAGTGGAAAAAGGCCACAAATACGGGTGGGCTATAGCCTTGGGGGGTGGGGCTGGCCAACTTCGTCCGCCAGACTCGGAATGGCGCGAGACTTTCCGAGGCGCCTCCGTGTGCCAAAAATAGCCCGCAGGCACAGCCGCACCCGAAAATAACCGCTCGAAGGCCGGGGCGCCAAGTTCGTCCAGCGGAAAAAGGCCACAAAAACGGGTGGGCTATAGCCTTGGGGGGTGGGGCTGGCCAACTTCGTCCGCCGGGCTCGGAATGGCGCGAGACTTTGCGAGGTGCCTCCGTGTGCCAAAAATAGGCCACAGGCACAGCCGCGCCCAAAAATAACCGCCTAAAGGCCGGGAAGCCAAGTTCGTCCAGCGGAAAAAGGCCACAAAAACTGGTGGGCTATAGTCTTCGGGGGTGGGGCTGGTCAACTTCGTCCGCAGGACTCGGAATGGCGCGAGACTTTGCGAGGCGCCTCCGTGGGCCAAAAATTGGCCGCGGGCACAGCCGCGCCCAAAAATAACCGCCCGAAGGCCGCGGTGCCAAGTTCCTCCAGCGGAAAAAGGCCACAAAAATGGATGGGCTATAGCCTTCGGGGGTGGGGCTGGCGAACATCGTACGCCGGGCTCGGAATGGCGCGAGACTTTGCGAGGTGCCTCCGTGTGCCAAAAATAGGCTGCGGGCACTGCCGCGCCCAAAAATAACCGCCCAAAGCCCGGGGCGCCAAGTTCGTCCAGCGGAAAAAGGCCACAAAAACTGGTGGGCTATAGCCTTCGGGGGTGGGGCTGGTCAACTTAGTCCGCCGAACTCGGAATGGCGCGAGACTTAGCGAGACGCCTCCGTGTGCCAAAAATAGCCCGCAGGCATAGCCGCGCCCGAAAATAACCGCCCGAAGGCCGGGGCGCCAAGTTCGTCCAGCGGAAAAAGGCCACAAAATCGGGTGGGCTATAGCCTTGGGGGGTGGGGCTGGCCAACTTCGTCGGCCGGACTCGGAATGGCGCGAGACTTTACGAGGTGCCTCTGTGTTCCAAAAATAGGCCGCAGGCATAGCCGCGCCCGAAAATAACCGCCCGAAGGCCGGGGCGCTAGTTCGTCCTGCGGAAAAAGGCCACAAAAACGGGTCGGCTATAGCGTTGGGGTGTGGGGCTGGCCAACTTCGTCCGCCGGACTCGGAATGGCGCGAGACTTTGCGAGGCGCTTCCGTGTGCCAAAAATAGGCCGCGGGCACAGCCGCGTCCGAAAATAACCGCCCGAAGGCTGGGGCGCCAAGTTCGTCCAGCGGAAAAAGGCCACAAAAACGGGTGGGCTATGGCCTTGGGGGGTGGGGCTGGCCAACTTCGTCCGCCGGACTCGGAATGGCGCGAGACTTTGTGAGGTGCCTCCGTGTGCCAAAAATAGGACTCGGGCACAGCCGCGTCCAAAAATAACCGCCCGAAGGCCGGGGCGCCAAGTTCGTCCAGCGGAAAAAGGCCACAAATACGGGTGGGCTATAGCCTTGGGGGGTGGGGCTGGCCGACTTCGTCCGCCGGACTAGGAATGGCTCGAGACTTTGCGAGGTGCCCCCGTATGCCAAAAATAGGACGCCGGCACAGCCGCGCCCAAAAATAACCACCCAAAGGCCGGGGCGCCAAGTTCGTCCAGCGGAAAAAGGCCACAAATACGGGTGGGCTATAGCCTTGGGGGGTGGGGCTGGCCGACTTCGTCCGCCGGACTAGGAATGGCTCGAGACTATGCGAGGCGCCCCCATGTGCCAAAAATAGGCCGCCGGCACAGCCGCGCCCAAAAATAACAGCTCGAAGGCCGGGGCGCCAAGTTCGTCCAGCGGAAAAAGGCCACAAATACGGGTGGGCTATAGCCTTGGGGGGTGGGGCTGGCCAACTTCGTCCGCCGGAATTGGAATTGCGCGAGACTTTGCGAGGCACCTCCGTGTGCCAAAAATAGGCCGCGGGCACAGCCGCGCCCAAAAATAACCGCCCGAAGGCCAGGGCGCCAAATTCGTCCAGCGGAAAAAGGCCACAAATACGGGTGGGCTATTGCCTTGAGGGGTGGGGCTGGCCAACTTCGTCCGCCGGACTCGGAATGGTGCGAGCCTTTGCGAGGCACCTCCGTGTGCCAAAAATAGGCCACGGGCACAGCCGCACCCAAAAATAACCGCCCGAAGGCCGGGGCGCCAAGTTCGTCCAGCGGAAAAAGGCCACAAAAACAGGCGGGCTATAGCCTTCGGGGGTGGGGCTGGCCAACTTCGTCCGCCGGACTCGGAATGGCGCGAGACTTTGCGAGGCGCCCCCGTGTGCCAAAAATAGGCCGCCAGCTCAGCCGCGCCCAAAAATAACCGCCCGAAGGCCGGGGCGCCAAGTTTGTCCAGCGGAAAGAGGGCACAAAAACGGGTGGGCTATACTTGGGGGGTGGGGCTGGCCAACTTCGTCCGCTGGACTCGGAATGGCGTGAGACTTTGCGAGCGGCCTCCATTTGCCAAAAATAGGCCGCGGGCGCAGCCGCGCCGAAAAATAACCGCCCGAAGCCCGGGGCGCCAAGTTCGTCCAGCGGAAAAAGGCCACAAAAACGGGTGGGCTATAGCCTTGGGGGGGCTGGCCAAATTCGTCCGCCGGACTCGGAATGGCGCGAGACTTTGCGAGCGGCCTCCGTCTGCCAACAATAGGCCGCGGGCCCAGCCGCGCCCAAAAATAACCGCCTGAAGGCTGGGGCGCCAAGTTCGTCCAGCGGAAAAAGGCCACAAAAACGGGTGGGCTATAGCCTTGGGGGGTGGGGCTGGCCAACTTCGTCCGCCGGACTCGGAATGGCGGGAGACTTTGCGAGCGGCCTCCGTGTGCCAAAAATAGGCCGCGGGCACAGCCACGCCTAAAAATAACCACCCGAAGAACGGGGCGCCAAGTTCGTCCAGCGGAAAAAGGCCACAAAAACGGGTGGGCTATAGCCTTGGGGCGTGGGGCTGGCCGACTTCGTCCGCCGGACTCGGAACGGCGCGAGACTTTGCGAGCGGCCTCCGTGTGCCAAAAATAGGCCGCGGACACAGACGCGCTCAAAAATAACCGCCCAAAGGCCGGGGCGCCAATTCGTCCAGCGGAAAAATGCCACAAAAACGGGTGGGCTATAGCCTTGGGGGGTGGGGCTGGCCAACGTCGTCCGCCGGACTCGGAATGGCGCAAGACTTTGCGAGCGGCCTCCATTTGCCAAAAATAGGCCGCGGATGCAGCCGCGCCCAAAAATAACCGCCCGAAGGACGGGGCGCCAAGTTCGTCCAGCGGAAAAAGGCCAAAAAACGGGTGGGCTATAGCCTTGGGGGGGCTGGCCAAATTCGTCCGCCGGGCTCGGAATGGCGTGAGACTTTGCGAGCGGCCTCCGTGTGCCAAAAATAGGCCATGGGCCGAGCCGCACCCAAAAATAACCGCCTGAAGGCCGGGGCGCCAAGTTCGTCCAGCGGAAAAAGGCCACAAAAACGGGTCGGCTATAGCCTTGGGGGGTGGGGCTGGCCAACTTCGTCCGCCGGACTCGGAATGGCGCGAGACTTTGCGAGGTGCCGAAAAATAACCGCCCGAAGGCCGGGGCACCAAGTTCGTCCAGCGGAAAAAGGCCACAAATACGGGTGGGCTATAGCCTTGGGGGGTGGGGCTGGCCCACTTCGTCCGCCGGACTCGGAATGGAGTGAGACTTTGCGAGGTGCCCTCGTGTGCCAAAAATAGGCCGCGGGCACAGCCGCGCCCAAAAATAATCGCCCGAAGTCCGGGGCGCCAAGTTCGTCCAGCGGAAAAAGGCCGCAAAAACGGGTGGGCTATAGCCTTGGGGGGTGGGGCTGGCCAACTTCGTCCGCCGGACTCGGAATGGCGCGAGACTTCGCGAGCGGCGTCCGTGTGCCGAAAATAGTCCGCTGGCACAGACGCGCCCAAAAATAACCTCCTGAAGGCCGGGGCGCCAAGTTTGTCCAGCGGAAAGAGGGCACAAAAACGGGTGGGCTATAGCCTTGGGGGGTGGGGCTGGCCAACTTCGTCCGCTGGACTCGGAATGGCGTGAGACTTTGCGAGCGGCCTCCATTTGCCAAAAATAGGCCGCGGGCGTAGCCGCGCCGAAAAATAACCGCCCGAAGGCCGGGGCGCCAAGTTCGTCCAGCGGAAAAAGGCCACAAAAACGGGTGGGCTATAGCCTTGGGGGGTGGGGCTGGCCAACTTCGTCCGCCGGACTCGGAATGGCGCGAGACTTTGCGAGCGGCCTCCGTGTGCCAAAAATAGGCCGCGGGCGCAGTCTCGCCCATAAATAACCGCCCGAAGGCCGGGGCGCCAAGTTCGTCCAACGGAAAAAGGCCACGAAAACGGGTGGGCTATAGCCTTGGGGGGTGGGGCTGGCCAACTTCGTCCGCCGGACTCGGAATGGCGCGAGACATTACGAGCGGCCTCCGTGTGCCAAAAATAGGCCGCGGACGCAGCCGCGCCCAAAAATAACCGCCCAAAGGCCGGGGCGCCAATTCGTCCAGCGGAAAAATGCCACAAAAACGGGTGGGCTATAGCCTTGGGGGGTGGGGCTGGCCAACTTCATCCGCCGGACTCGGAATGGCGCGAGACTTTGCGAGCGGCCTACGTTTGCCAAAAATAGGCCGCGGACGCAGCCGCGCCCAAAAATAACCGCCCGAAGGCCGGGGCGCCAAGTTCGTCCAGCGGAAAAAGGCCACAAAAACGGGTGGGCTATAGCCTTGGGGGGTGGGGCTGGCCAACTTCGTCCGCCGGACTCGGAATGGCACGAGACTTTGCGAGCGGCCTCCGTGTGCCAAAAATAGGCCCCGGGCGCAGTCTCGCCCATAAATAACCGCCCGAAGGCCGGGGCGCCAAGTTCGTCCAGCGGAAAAAGGCCAAAAAACGGGTGGCCTATAGCCTTGGGGGGGCAGGCCAAATTCGACGGCCGGACTCGGAATGGCGCGAGACTTTGCGAGCGGCCTCCGTGTGCCAAAAATAGGCCACGGGCCCAGCCGCACCCAAAAATAACCACCTGAAGGCCGGGGCGCCAAGTTCATCCGGCGGAAAAAGGCCACAAAAACGGCTCGGCTATAGCCTTGGGGGGTGGGGCTGGCCAACTTCGTCCGCCGGACTCGGAATGGCGCGAGACTTTGCTGGCGGCCTCCGTGTGCCAAAAATAGGCCGCGGGCATAGCCGCGCCTAAAAATAACCGCCCGAAGAACGGGGCGCCAAGTTCGTCCAGCGGAAAAAGGCCACAAAAACGGGTGGGCTATAGCCTTGGGGCGTGGGGCTGGCCAACTTCGTCCGCCGGACTCGGAACGGCGCGAGACTTTGCGAGCGGCTTCCGTGTGCCAAAAATAGGCCGCGGACACAGACGCGCCCAAAAATCACCGCCCGAAGGCCGGGGCGCCAAGTTCGTCCAGCGGAAAAAGGCCACAAAAACGGGTGGGGTATAACCTTGGGGGGTGGGGCTGGCCAACTTCGTCCGCCGGACTCGGAATGGCGCGAGACTTTGTGAGCGGCCTCCGTGTGCCAAAAATAGGCCGTGGGCGCAGTCTTGCCCATAAATAACCGCCCGAAGGCCGGGGCGCCAAGTTCGTCCAACGGAAAAAGGCCACAAAAACGGGTGGGCTATAGCCTTGGGGGGTGGGGCTGGCCAACTTCGTCCGCCGGACTCGGAATGGCGCGAGACATTCCGAGCGGCCTCCATGTGCCAAAAATAGGCCGCGGACGCAGCTGCGCCCAAAAATAACCGCCCAAAGGCCCGGGCGCCAAGTTCGTCCAGTGGAAAAAGGCCACAAAAACGGGTGGGCTATAGCCTTGGGGGGTGGGGCTGGCCAACTTCGTCCGCCGGACTCGGAATGGCGCGATACTTTGCGAGCGGCCTCCGTTTGCCAAAAATCGTCCGCGGGCGCAGACGTACCCAAAAATAACCGCCCGAAGGCCGGGGCGCCAAGTTCGTCCAGCGGAAAAAGGCCACAAAAACGGGTGGGCTATAGCCTTGGGGGGTGGGGCTGGCCAACTTCGTCCGCCGGACTCAGAATGGCGCGAGACTTTGCGAGCGGCCTCCGTGTGCCGAAAATAGGCAGCGGGCACAGCCGCGGCCAAAAATCACCGCGCGAAGGCCGGGGCGCCAAGTTCGTCCAGCGGAAAAAGGACACAAAAACGGGTGGGCTATAGCCTTGGGGGGTGGGGCTGGCCAACTTCGTCCGCCGGACTCGGAATGGCGCGAGACTTTGCGAGCGGCCTCTGTGTGCCAAAAATAGGCCGCGGCCGCTGCGGTACCCAAAAATAACCACCCGATGGCCGGGGCGCCAAGTTCGTCCAGCGGAAAAAGGCCACAAAAACGGGTGGGCTATAGCCTTGGGGGGTGGGGCTGGCCAACTTCGTCCGCCGGACTCGGAATGGCGCGAGAGTTTGCGAGCGGCCTCCGTGCGCCAAAAATAGGCCGAGGGCACAGCCGCGTCCAAAAATAACGGACCGAAGGCCGGGGCGCCAAGTTCGTCCAGCGGAAAAAGGCCACAAAAACGGGTGGCTATAGCCTTCGGTGGTGGGGCTGGCCTACTTCGTCCGCCGGACTCGGAATGGCCCGAGACTTTGCGAGCGGCCTCCGTTTGCCAAATATAGGCCGCGGGCGCAGCGGCGCCCAAAAATAACCGCCCGAAGGCCGGGGCGCCAAGTTCGTCCAGCGGAAAAAGACCACAAAAACGGGTGGGCTATAGCCTTGGGGGGTGGGGCTGGCCTACTTCGTCCGCCGGACTCGGAATGGCGCGATACTTTGCGAGCGGCCTCCGTGTGCCAAAAATAGGCTACGGGCACAGCCGTTTCCAAAAATAACCACCCGAAGGCCGGGGCGCCAAGTTCGTCCAGCCGAAAAAGGCCACAAAAACGGGTGGGCTATAGCCTTGGGGGGTGGGGCTGGCCAACTTCGTCCGCCGGACTCGGAATGGCGCGAGACTTTGCGAGACGCCTCCGTGTGCCATAAATAAGCCGCGGGCACAGCCGCGTCCAAAAATAGCCGCCCGAAGGCTGGGGCGCCAAGTTCGTCCAGCGGAAAAAGGCCACAAAAACGGGTGGGCTATAGCCTTGGGGGGTGGGGCTCGCCAACTTCGTCCGCCAGACTCGGAATGGCGCGAGACTTTGCGAGGCACCTCCGTGTTCCAAAAATAGGCCGCGGGCACAGGCACGCCCAAATATAACCGCCCGAAGGCCGGGGCACCAAGTTCGTCCAGCGGAGAAAGGCCACAAAAACGGGTGGGCTATAGCCTTGGGGGGTGGGGCTTGCCAACTTTGTCCGCCGGACACGTAATGGCGCGATACTTTGTGAGTGGCCTCCGTCTGCCAAAAATAGGCCGCGGGCACAGCCGCGCCCAAAAATAACCGCCCGAAGGCCTGGGCGCCAAGTTCGTCCAGCGGAAAAAAGGCCACAAAAACGGGTGGGCTATAGCCTTGGGGGGTGGGGCTGGCCAACTTCGTCCGCCGGACTCGGAATAACGGGAGACTTTGCGAGCGGCCTCCGTGTACCAAAAATAGGCCACGGGCACAGCCGAGCCCAAAAATAACCGCCCGAAGGCCCGGGCGCCAAGTTCGTCCAGCGTAAAAAAGGCCACAAAATCGGGTGGGCTATAGCCTTGGGGGGTGGGGCTGGCCGACTTCGTCCGCCAGACTCGGAATGGCGCTAGACTTTGCGAGCGGCCTCCGTGTGCCAAAAATAGGCTGCGGGCACAGCCGCGCCCAAAAATAACCGCCCGAAGGCCGGGGCGCCAAGTTCGTCCAGCGGAAAAAGGCCACAAAAACGGGTGGGCTATAGCCTTGGGGGGTGGGGCTGGCCAACTTCGTCCGCCAGACTCGGAATGGCGCGAGACTTTGCGAGGCACCTCCGTGTTCCAAAAATAGGCCGCGGGCACAGGCACGCCCAAATATAACCGCCCGAAGGCCGGGGCACCAAGTTCGTCCAGCGGAGAAAGGCCACAAAAACGGGTGGGCTATAGCTTTGGGGGGAGGGGCTGGCCCACTTCGTCCGCTGGACTCGGAATGGCGTGAGACTTTGCGAGGCGCCTCCGTGTGCCAAAAATAGGTTGTGGGCACGGCCGCGCCCAAAAATAACCGCCCGATGGCCGGGGCGCCAAGTTCGTCCTGCGGAAAAAGGCCACAATAACGGGTGGGCTATAGCCTTGGGGGGTGGGGCTGGCCAACTTCGTCCGCGGGACTTGGAATGGCACGAGACTTTGCGAGCGGCCTCCGTGTGCCAAAAATAGGCCGCGGACACTGCCGCGGCCAAAAATAACCGCCCGAAGGCCGGGGCACCAAGTTCGTCCAGCGGAAAAAGCCCACAAAAACGGGTGGGCTATAGCCTTGGGGGGTGGGGCTGGCCCACTTCGTCCGCCGGACTCCGAATGGCGCGAGACTTTGCGAGCGGCCTCCGTGCGCCAAAAATAGGCCGAGGGCACAGCCGCGTCCAAAAATAACGGACCGAAGGCCGGGGCGCCAAGTTCGTCCAGCGGAAAAAGGCCACAAAAACGGGTGGGCCATAACCTTGGGCGGTGGGGCTGGCCAATTTCGTCCGCCGGACTCGGAATGGTGCGAGACTTTGCGAGCGGCCTCGGTGTGCCAAAAATAGGCCGTGGGCACAGCCGCGCCCAAAAATAACCGCCCGAAGGCCGGGGCGCCAAGTTCGTCTAGCGGAAAAAGGCCACAAAAACGGGTGGGCTATAGCCTTGGGGGGTGGGGCTGGCCTACTTCGTCCGCCGGACTCGGAATGGCGCGAGACTTTTCGAGCGGCCCCCATTTGCCAAATATAGGCCGCGGGCGCAGCGGCGCCCAAAAATAACCGCCCGAAGGCCGGGGCGCCAAGTTCGTCCAGCGGAAAAAGGCCACAAAAACGGGTGGGCTATAGCTTTGGGGGGAAGGGCTGGCCCACTTCGTCCGCCGGACTCGGAATGGCGTGAGACTTTGCGAGGCGCCTCCGTGTGCCAAAAATAGGCCGCGGGCACAGCCGCGGCAAAAAATAACCGCCCGAAGGCCGGGGCGCCAAGTTCGTCCAGCAGAAAAAGGCCACAAAAACGGGTGGGCTATCGCCTTGGGGGGTGGGGCTGGCCAACCTCGTCCGTCGGACTCGGAATTGCGCGAGACTTTGCGAGGCGCCTCCGTGTGCCAAAAATAGGCTGCGGGCACGGCCGCGCCCAAAAATAACCGCCCGATGGCCGGGGCGCCAAGTTCGTCCAGCGGAAAAAGGCCACAAAAACGGGTGGGCTATAGCCTTGGGGGGTGGGGCTGGCCCACTTCGTCCGCCGGACTCGGAATGGCGCGAGACTTTGCGAGCGGCCTCCGTGTGCCAAAAATAGGCCGCGGGCGCAGTCTCGCCCATAAATAACCGCCCGAAGGCTGGGGCGCCAAGTTCATCCAACGGAAAAAGGCCACGAAAACGGGTGGGCTATAGCCTTGGGGGGTGGGGCTGGCCAACTTTGTCCGCCGGACTCGTAATGGCGCGATACTTTGTGAGTGGCCTCCGTCTGCCAAAAATAGGCCGCGGGCACAGCCGCGCCCAAAAATAACCACCCGAAGGCCGGGGCGCCAAGTTCGTCCAGCGGAAAAAGGCCACAAAAACGGGTGGGCTATAGCCTTGGGGGGTGGGGCTGGCCAACTTCGTCCGCCGGACTCGGAATAACGGGAGACTTTGCGAGCGGCCTCCGTGTACCAAAAATAGGCCACGGGCACAGCCGAGCCCAAAAATAACCGCCCGAAGGCCCGGGCGCCAAGTTCGTCCAGCGTAAAAAAGGCCACAAAATCGGGTGGGCTATAGCCTTGGGGGGTGGGGCTGGCCGACTTCGTCCGCCAGACTCGGAATGGCGCTAGACTTTGCGAGCGGCCTCCGTGTGCCAAAAATAGGCTGCGGGCACAGCCGCGCCCAAAAATAACCGCCCGAAGGCCGGGGCGCCAAGTTCGTCCAGCGGAAAAAGGCCACAAAAACGGGTGGGCTATAGCCTTGGGGGGTGGGGCTGGCCAACTTCGTCCGCCGGACTCGGAATGCTACGAGACTTTGCGAGGGGCCTCCGTGTGCCGAAAGAAGTCCGCGGGCAAAGCCACGCCCAAAAATAACCACCCGAAGGCCGGGGCGCCATGTTCGTCCAGCGGAAAAAGGCCACAAAAACGGGTGGGCTATAACCTTGGGGGGTGGGGCTGGCCAACTTTGTCCGCCAGACTCGGAATGCCGCGAGACATTGCGAGGGGCCTCCGTCTGCCAAAAATAGGCCGCGGGCACAGCCGCGCCAAAAAATAACCGCCCGAAGGCCGGGGCGCCAAGTTCGTCCAGCGGAAAAAGGCCACAAAAACGGGTGGGCTATAGCCTTGGGGGGTGGGGCTGGCCAACTTCGTCCGCCGGACTCGGAATGCCGCAAGACTTTGCGAGGGGCCTCCGTGTGCCAAAAATAGGCCGCGGGCAAAGCCGTACCCAAAACTAACCGCCCGAAGGCCGGAGCGCCAAGTTCGTCCAGTGGAAAAAGGCCACAAAAACGGGTGGGCTATAGCCTTGGGGGGTGGGGCTGGCCCACTTCGTCCGCCGGACTCGGACTGCCGCGAGACTTTGCGAGGGGCCTCCGTGTGGCAAAAATAGGCCACGGGCAAAGCCGCGCCCCAAAATAACCGCCCGAAGGCCAGGGCTCGAAGTTCTTCCAGCGGAAAAAGGCCACAAAAACGGGTGGGCTATAGCCTTGGGGCGTGGGGCTGGCCAACTTCGTCCGCCGGACTCAGAATGCCACAAGACTTTGCGAGGGGCCTCCGTGTGTCAAAAATAGGCCGCGGGCGAAGCCGCACCCAAAACTAACCGCCCGAAGGCCGGAGGGCCAAGTTTGTCCAGCGGAAAAAGGCCACAAAAACGGGTGGGCTATAGCCTTGGGGGGTGGGGCTGGCCAACTTAGTCCGCCGGACTCGGAATGCCGCGAGACTTTGCGAGGGGCCTCCGTGTGCCAAAAGAAGTCCGCAGGCAAAGACCTGCCCAAAAATAACCGCCCGAAGGCCGGGGCGCCATGTTCGTCCAGCCGAAAAAGGCCACAAAAACGGGTGGGCAATAGCCTTGGGGGGTGGGGCTGGCCAACTTCGTCCGCCGGGCTCGGATTGCCGCGAGACTTTGCGAGGGGCCTCCGTGTGCCAAAAATAGGCCGCGGACAAAGCCGCCCCACAAAATAACTGCCCGAAGGCCGGGGCGCCAAATTCGTCCAGCGGAAAAAGGCCACAAAAACGGGTGGGCTATAGCCTTGGGGGGTGGGGCTGGCCGACTTCGTCCGCCGGACTCGGAATGGCACGAGACTTTGCAAGGCACCTCCCTGTGCCAAAAATAGGCCGCGGGCACAGCCGCGCCCAAAAATAACTGCCCGAAGGCCGGGGCACCAAATTCGTCCAGCGGAAAAAGGCCACAAACACGGGTGGGCTATATCCCTGGGGGGTGGGGCTGGCCAACTTCGTCCGCCGGACTCGGAATGGTGCGAGACTTTGCGAAGTGCCTCCGTCTGCCAAAAATAGGCCGCGGGCACAGCCGCGCCAAAAAATAACCGCCCGAAGGCCGGGGAACAAATTTCGTCCAGCGGAAAAAGGCCACAAAAACGGGTGGCCTATAGCCTTGGGGAGTGGGGCTGGCCAACTTCGTCCGCCGGACTCGGAATGCTGCGAGACTTTGCGAGGGGCCTCCGTGTGCCGAAAGAAGTCCGCGGGCAAAGCCACGCCCAAAAATAACCACCCGAAGGCCGGGGCGCCATGTTCGTCCAGCGGAAAAAGGCCACAAAAACGGGTGGGCTATAGCCTTGGGGGTTTGGGCTGGCCAACTTCGTCCGCCGGACTCGGAATACCGCGAGACTTTGCGAGGGGCCTCCGTATGCCGAAAATAGTCCGCGGACACAGCCACGCCCAAAAATAACCTCCCGAAGGCCGGGGCGCCATGTTCGTCCAGCGGAAAAAGGCCACAAATACGGGTGCGCTATAGCCTTGGGTGGTGGGGCTGGCCAACTTTGTCCGCCGGACTCGGAATGGCGCGAGACTTTGTAAGGCGCCTCCCTGTGCCAAAAATAGGCCGCGGGCACAGCCGCGCCCAAAAAAAACTGCCCGAAGGCCGGGGCACCAAATTCGTCCAGCGGAAAAAGGCCACAAACACGGGTGGGCTATATCCCTGGGGGGTGGGGCTGGCCAACTTCGTCCGCCGGACTCGGAATGGCGCGAGACTATGCGAGGCGCCTCCATCTGCCAAAAATAGGCCGCGGGAGCAGCCGCGCCCAAAAATAACCGCCCGAAGGCCGGGGAACAAAATTCGTCCAGCGGAAAAAGGCCACAAAAACGGGTGGGCTATAGCCTTGGGGAGTGGGGCTGGCCAACTTCGTCCGCCGGACTCGGAATGCTGCGAGACTTTGCGAGGGGCCTCCGTGTGCCGAAAGAAGTCCGCGGGCAAAGCCACGCCCAAAAATAACCACCCGAAGGCCGGGGCGCCATGTTCGTCCAGCGGAAAAAGGCCACAAAAACGGGTGGGCTATAGCCTTGGGGGTTTGGGCTGGCCAACTTCGTCCGCCGGACTCGGAATGCCGCGAGACTTTCCGAGGGGCCTCCGTATGCCGAAAATAGTCCGCGGACACAGCCACGATAAAAAATAACCTCCCGAAGGCCGGGGCGCCATGTTCGTCCAGCGGAAAAAGGCCACAAATACGGGTGCGCTATAGCCTTGGGTGGTGGGGCTGGCCAACTTTGTCCGCCGGACTCGGAATGGCGCGAGACTTTGCAAGGCGCCTCCGTGTGCCAATAATAGGCCGCGGGCACAGCCGCGCCCAAAAATAACCGCCCGAAGGCCGGGGCGCCATGTTCGTCCAGCGGAAAAAGGCCACAAAAACGGTGGGCTATAGCCTTGGGGGGTGGGGCTGGCCAACTTCGTCCGCAGGACTCGGAATGGCGCGAGACTTTGCACGGCGCCTCTGTGTGCCAAAAATAGGCCGCGGGCACAGCCGCACCCAAAAATAACCGCCCGAAGGCCGGGACGCCAAGTTCGTCCAGAGGAAAAAGGCCACAAATGCGGGTGGGCTATAGCCTTGGGGGGTGGGGCTGGCCAACTTTTGTCCGCCGGACTCGGAATGGCGCGAGACTTTGCGAGGCACCTCCGTGTGCCAATAATAGGCCGCGGGCACAGCCGCGCCCAAAAATAACCGCCCGAAGGCCGGGGCGCCAAGTTCGTCCAGCGGAAAAAGGCCACAAAAACGGGTGGGCTATAGCCTTGGGGGGTGGGGCTGGCCAACTTCGTCCGCCGGACTCGGAATGGTGCGAGACTTTGCGAGGCGCCTCCGTGTGCTAAAAATAGGCCGCGGGCACAGCCGCGCCCAAAAATAACTGCCCGAAGGACAGGGCACCGAATTCGTCCAGCGGAAAAAGGCCACAAAAACGGGTGGGCTATAGCCTTGGGGGGTGGGGCTGGCCAACTTCGTCCGCCGGACTCGGAAAGGCGCGAGACTTTGCAAGCCGCCTCTGTGTGCCAAAAATAGGCCGCGGGCACAGCCGCGCCCAAAAATAACCGCCCGAAGGCCGGGGCGCCAAGTTCGCCCAGAGGAAAAAGGCCACAAATACGGGTGGGCTATAGCCTTGGGGGGTGGGGCTGGCCAACTTTGTCCGCCGGACTCGGAATGCCGCGAGACTTTACGAGGCGCCTCCCATGCCAATAATAGGCCGCGGGCACCGCCGCGCCCAAAAATAACCGCCCGAAGGTCGGGGCGCCATGTTCGTCCAGCGGAAAAAGGCCACTAAAACGGGTGGGCTATAGCCTTGGGGGGTGGGGCTGGCCAACTTCGTCCGCCGGACTCGGAATGGCGCGAGACTTTGCGTGGCACCTCCGTGTGCCAAAAATAGGCCGCGGGACAGCCGCGCCCAAAAATAACCGCCCGAAGGCTGGGGCGCCAAGTTCGTCCAGCGGAAAAAGGCCACAAAAACGGGTGGGCTATAACCTTGGGGGGTGGGGCTGGCCAACTTCGTCCGCCGGACTCGGAATGGCGCGAGACTTTGCGAGGAGCCTCCGTGTGCCAAAAATAGTCCTCGGGCACAGCCGCGCCCAAAAATAACCGCCCGAAGGCCGGGGTGCCATGTTCGTCCAGCGGAAAAAGGCCACAAAAACGGGTGGGCTATAGCCTTGGGGGGTGGGGCTGGCCAACTTCGTCCGCCGGACTCGGAATGGTGCGAGACTTTGCGAGGGGCCTCCGTGTCCCAAAAGAAGTCCACGGGCAAAGCCACGCCCAAAAATAACCACCCGAAGGCCGAGGCGCCATGTTCGTCCAGCGGAAAAAGGCCACAAAAACGGGTGGGCTATAGCCTTGGGGGGTGGGGCTGGCCAACTTCGTCCGCCGGACACGGAATGGTGCGAGACTTTGCGAGGCGCCTCCGTGTGCTAAAAATAGGCCGCGGGCACAGCCGCGCCCAAAAATAACTGCCCGAAGGACGGGGCACCGAATTCGTCCAGCGGAAAAAGGCCACAAAAACGGGTGGGCTATAGCCTTGGGGGGTGGGGCTGGCCAACTTCGTCCGCCGGACTCGGAAAGGCGCGAGACTTTGCAAGCCGCCTCTGTGTGCCAAAAATAGGCCGCGGGCACAGCCGCGCCCAAAAATAACCGCCCGAAGGCCGGGGCGCCAAGTTCGCCCAGAGGAAAAAGGCCACAAATACGGGTGGGCTATAGCCTTGGGGGGTGGGGCTGGCCAACTTTGTCCGCCGGACTCGGAATGCCGCGAGACTTTGCGAGGCGCCTCCGTATGCCAATAATAGGCCGCGGGCACCGCCGCGCCCAAAAATAACCGCCCGAAGGTCGGGGCGCCATGTTCGTCCAGCGGAAAAAGGCCACAAAAACGGGTGGGCTATAGCCTTGGGGGGTGGGGCTGGCCAACTTCGTCCGCCGGACTCGGAATGGCGCGAGACTTTGCGTGGCACCTCCGTGTGCCAAAAATAGGCCGCGGGACAGCCGCGCCCAAAAATAACCGCCCGAAGGCTGGGGCGCCAAGTTCGTCCAGCGGAAAAAGGCCACAAAAACGGGTGGGCTATAACCTTGGGGGGTGGGGCTGGCCAACTTCGTCCGCCGGACTCGGAATGGCGCGAGACTTTGCGAGGAGCCTCCGTGTGCCAAAAATAGTCCTCGGGCACAGCCGCGCCCAAAAATAACCGCCCGAAGGCCGGGGTGCCATGTTCATCCAGCGGAAAAAGGCCACAAAAACGGGTGGGCTACAGCCCTGGGGGGTGGGGCTGGCCAACTTCGTCCGCCGGACTCGGAATGGTGTGAGACGTTGCGAGGCGCCTCCGTGTGCCAAAAATTGGCCGCGGGCACAGCCGCACCCCAAAATAACCGCCCGAAGGCCGGGGCACCAAGTTCGTCCAGCGGAAAAGGGCCACAAATACGGGTGGGATATAGCCTTTGGGGGTGGGGCTGGCCAACTTCGTCCGCCGGACTCGGAATGGCGCGAGACTTTGCGAGGCGACTCCGTGTGCCAAAATTAGGCCGCGGGCACAGCCGTGCCCAAAAATAACCGCCCGAAGGCCGGGGCGCGACGTTCGTCCAGCGGAAAAAGGCCACAAAAACGGGTGGGCTATAGCCTTGGGGGGTGGGGCTGGCCAACTTCGTCCGCCGGACGCGGAATGTCGCGAGACTTTGCGAGGCGCCTCCGTGTGCCAAAAATAGGCCGCGGGCACAGGCGCGCCCAAAAATAACCGCCCGAAGGCCGGGGCGCCAAGTTCGTCTAGCGGAAAAAGGTCACAAAAACGGGTGGGCTAAACCTTGGGGGGTGGGCTTGCCAACTTCGTCCGCCGGACTCGGAATGGCGCTAGACTTTGTGAGGTGCCGCCGTGTGCGAAAAATAGGCCGCGGGCACAGCCCCGCCCAAAAATAACCTCCCGAAGGCTGGGGCGCCAAGTTCGTCCAGCGGAAAAAGGCCACGAATACGGGTGGGCTATAGCCTTGGGGGGTGGGGCTGGCCCATTTCGTCCGCCGGACTCGGAATGGCGCGAGACTTTGCGAGGCGCCTCCATGTGCCAAAAATAGGCCGCGGGCACAGCCGCATACAAAAATAACCGCCCGAAGGCCGGGGCGCCAAGTTCGTCCAGCGGAAAAAGGCCACAAAAACGGGTGGGCTATAGCCTTGGGGGGTGGGGCTGGCCAACTTCGTCCGCCGGACTCGGAATGGCGCGAGACTTTGCGACGAGCCTCCGTGTGCCAAAAATAGGCCACGGGCACAGCCGCGTCCAAAAATAACCGCCCGAAGGCCGGGGTGCCATGTTCATCCAGCGGAATAAGGCCACAAAAACGGGTGGGCTATAGCCCTGGGGGGTGGGGCTGGCCAACTTCGTCCGCCGGACTCGGAATGGTGTGAGACTTTGCGAGGCGCCTCCGTGTGCCAAAAATTGGCCGCGGGCACAGCCGCACCCCAAAGTAACCGCCCGAAGGCCGGGGCACCAAGTTCGTCCAGCGGAAAAGGGCCACAAATACGGGTGGGATATAGCCTTGGGGGGTGGGGCTGGCCAACTTCGTCCGCCGGACTCGGAATGGCGCGAGACTTTGCGAGGCGACTCCGTGTGCCAAAATTAGGCCGCGGGCACAGCCGCGCCCAAAAATAACCGCCCGAAGGCCGGGGCGCGACGTTCGTCCAGCGGAAAAAGGCCACAAAAACGGGTGGGCTATAGCCTTGGGGGGTGGGGCTGGCCAACTTGGTTCGCCGGACGCGGAATGTCGCGAGACTTTGCGAGGCACCTCCGTGCGCCAAAAATAGGCCGTGGGCACAGCCGCGCCCAAAAATAACCGCCCGAAGGCCGGGGCGCCAAGTTCGTCCAGCGGAAAAAGGTCACAAAAACGGGTGGGCTAAGCCTTGGGGGGTGGGCTTGCCAACTTCGTCCGCCGGACTCGGAATGGCGTGAGACTTTGCGAGGCACCCCTGTGTGCCAAAAATAGGCTGCAGGAACAGCCGCGCCCAAAAATAACCGCCCGAAGGCCGGGGCGCCAAGTTCGTCCAGCGGAAAAAGGCCACAAATACGGGTGGGCTATAGCCTTGGGGGGTGGGGCTGGCCAACATCGTCCGCCGGACTCGGAATGGCGCTAGACTTTGTGAGGTGCCGCCGTGTGCCAAAAATAGGCCGCGGGCACAGCCGCGCCCAAAAATAACCGCCCGAAGGCCGGGGCGCCAAGTTCGTCCAGCGGAAAAAGGCCACAAAAACGGTTGGGCTATAGCCTTGGGGGGTGGGGCTGGCCGACTTCGTCCGCCGGACTCGGAATGGCGCGAGACTTTGCGAGGCGCCTCCATGTGCCAAAAATAGGCCGCAGGCACAGCCGCGTACAAAAATAACCGCCCGAAGGCCGGGGCGCCAAGTTCGTCCAGCGGAAAAAGGCCACAAAAACGGGTGGGCTATAGCGTTGGGGGGTGGGGCTGGCCAACTTCGTCCGCCGGACTCGGAATGGCGCGAGACTTTGCGACGAGCCTCCGTGTGCCAAAAATAGGCCACGGGCACAGCCGCGTCCAAATATAACCGCCTGAAGGCCGGGGTGCCATGTTCATCCAGCGGAAAAAGGCCACAAAAACGGGTGGGCTATAGCCCTGGGGGGTGGGGCTGGCCAACTTCGTCCGCCGGACGCGGAATGTCGGGAGACTTTGTGAGGCGCCTCCGTGCGCCAAAAATAGGCCGTGGGCACAGCCGCGCCCAAAAATAACCGCCCGAAGGCCGGGGCGCCAAGTTCGTCCAGCGGAAAAAGGTCACAAAAACGGGTGGGCTAAGCCTTGGGGGGTGGGCTTGCCAACTTCGTCCGCCGGACTCGGAATGGCGCGAGACTTTGCGAGGCACCCCTGTGTGCCAAAAATAGGCTGCGGGAACAGCCGCGCCCAAAAATAACCGCCCGAAGGCCGGGGCGCCAAGTTCGTCCAGCGGAAAAAGGCCACAAATACGGGTGGGCTATAGCCTTGGGGGGTGGGGCTGGCCAACTTCGTCCGCCGGACTCGGAATGGCGCTAGACTTTGTGAGGTGCCGCCGTGTGCCAAAAATAGGCCGCGGGCACAGCCGCGGCCAAAAATAACCTCCCGAAGGCTGGGGCGCCAAGTTCGTCCAGCGGAAAAAGGCCACGAATACGGGTGGGCTATAGCCTTGGGGGGTGGGGCTGGCCCATTTCGTCCGCCGGACTCGGAATGGCGCGAGACTTTGCGAGGCGCCTCCATGTGCCAAAAATAGGCCGCGGGCACGCCGCGTACAAAAATAACCGCCCGAAGGCCGGGGCGCCAAGTTCGTCCAGCGGAAAATGGCCACAAAAACGGGTGGGCTATAGCCTTGGGGGGTGGGGCTGGCCAACTTCGTCCGCCGGACTCGGAATGGCGCGAGACTTTGCGACGAGCCTCCGTGTGCCAAAAATAGGCCACGGGCACAGCCGCGTCCAAAAATAACCGCCCGAAGGCCGGGGTGCCATGTTCATCCAGCGGAAAAAGGCCACAAAAACGGGTGGGCTATAGCCCTGGGGGGTGGGGCTGGCCAACTTCGTCCGCCGGACTCGGAATGGTGTGAGACTTTGCGAGGCGCCTCCGTGTGCCAAAAATTGGCCGCGCGCGCAGCCGCACCCAAAAATAACCACCCGAAGGCTGGGGCGCCAAGTTCGTCCAGCGGAAAAAGGCCACGAATACGGGTGGGCTATAGCCTTGGGGGTGGGGCTGGCCCATTTCGTCCGCCGGACTCGGAATGGCGCGAGACTTTGCGAGGCGCCTCCATGTCCCAAAAATAGGCCGCGGGCACAGCCGCGTACAAAAATAACCGCCCGAAGGGGGGGGCGCCAAGTTCGTCCAGCGGAAAAAGGCCACAAAAACGGGTGGGCTATAGCCTTGGGGGGTGGGGCTGGCCAACTTCGTCCGCCGGACTCGGAATGGCGCGAGACTTTGCAACGAGCCTCCGTGTGCCAAAAATAGGCCACGGGCACAGCCGCGTCCAATAATAACCGCCCGAAGGCCGGGGTGCCATGTTCATCCAGCGGAAAAAGGCCACAAAAACGGGTGGGCTATAGCCCTGGGGGGTGGGGCTGGCCAACTTCGTCCGCCGGACTCGGAATGGTGTGAGACTTTGCGAGGCGCCTCCGTGTGCCAAAAATTGGCCGCGGGCACAGCCGCACCCAAAAATAACCACCCGAAGGCCGGGGCACCAAGTTCGTCCAGCGGAAAAGGGCCACAAATACGGGTGGCCTATAGCCTTGGGGGGTGGGCTGGCCAACTTCGTCCGCCGGACTCGGAATGGCGCGAGACTTTGCGAGGCGACTCCGTATGCCAAAATTAGGCCGCGGGCATAGCCGCACCCAAAAATAACCGCCCGAAGGCCGGGGCGCCAAGTTCATCCAGCGGAAAAAGGTCACAAATACGGGTGGGCTATAGCCTTGGGGGGTGGGGCTGGCCAACTTCGTCCACCGGACTCGGAATGGCGCTAGACTGTGTGAGGTGCCGCCGTGTGCCAAAAATAGGCCGCGGGCACAGCCGCGCCAAAAATAACCTCCCGAAGGCTGGGGCGCCAAGTTCGTCCAGCGGAAAAAGGCCACGAATACGGGTGGGCTATAGCCTTGGGGGGTGGGGCTGGCCCATTTCGTCCGCCGGACTCGGAATGGCGCGAGACTTTGCGAGGCGCCTCCATGTGCCAAAAATAGGCCGCGGGCACAGCCGCGTACAAAAATAACCGCCCGAAGGGGGGGGCGCCAAGTTCGTCCAGCGGAAAAAGGCCACAAAAACGGGTGGGCTATAGCCTTGGGGGGTGGGGCTGACCAACTTCGTCCGCCGGACTCGGAATGGCGCGAGACTTTGCGACGAGCCTCCGTGTGCCAAAAATAGGCCACGGGCACAGCCGCGTCCAAAAATAACCGCCCGAAGGCCGGGGTGCCATGTTCATCCAGCGGAAAAAGGCCACAAAAACGGGTGGGCTATAACCCTGGGGGGTGGGGCTGGCCAACTTCGTCCGCCGGACTCGGAATGGTGTGAGACTTTGCGAGGCGCCTCCGTGTGCCAAAAATTGGCTGCGGGCACAGCCGCACCCAAAAATAACCACCCGAAGGCCGGGGCACCAAGTTCGTCCAGCGGAAAAGGGCCACAAATACGGGTGGCCTATAGCCTTGGGGGGTGGGGCTGGCCAACTTCGTCCGCCGGACGCGGAATGGCGCGAGACTTTGCGAGGCGACTCCGTATGCCAAAATTAGGCCGCGGGCATAGCCGCACCCAAAAATAACCGCCCGAAGGCCGGGGCGCCAAGTTCGTCCAGCGGAAAAAGGTCACAAAAACGGGTGGGCTATAGCCTTGGGGGGTGGGGCTGGCCAACTTCGTCCGCCGGACTCGGAATGGCGCTAGACTTTGCGAGGCGCCTCCGTGTGCCAAAAATAGGCGGACACAGCCGTGCCCAAAAATAACCTCCCGAAGGCCGGGGCGCCAAGTTCGTCCAGCGGAAAAAGGCCACAAAAACGGGTGGGCTATAGCCTTGGGGGGTGGGCCTGGCCAACTTCGTCCGCCGGACGCGGAATGGCGCGAGAATTTGCGAGGCGCCTCCGTGTGCCAAAAATAGGCCGCGGGCACAGCCGCGCCCAAAAATAACCGCCCGAAGGCCGGGGCGCCAAGTTCGTCCAGTGGAAAAAGGTCACAAAAACGGGTGGGCTAAGCCTTGGGGGGTGGGCTTGCCAACTTCGTCCGCCGGACTCGGAATGGCGCGAGACTTTGCGAGACGCCTCCGTGTGCCAAAAATAGGCCGCGGGCACAGCCGCGTCCAAAAATAACCGCCCGAAGGCCGGGGCGCCAAGTTCGTCCAGCGGAAAAAGGTCACAAAAACGGGTGGGCTATAGCCTTGGGGGGTGGGGCTGGCCAACTTCGTCCGCCGTACTCGGAACGGCGTGAGACTTTGCGAGGCGCCCCCGTGTGCCAAAAATAGGCTACGGAAACGGCCGCGCCCAAAAATTACCGCCCGAAGGCCGGGGCGCCAAGTTCGTCCAGTGGAAAAAGGCCACAAATACGGGTGGGCTATAGCCTTGGGGGGTGGGGCTGGCCAACTTCGTCCGCCGGATTCGGAATGGCGCGAGACTTGGCGAGGCACCTCCGTGTGCCAAAAATAGGTCGCGGGCACAGCCGCGCCCAAAAATAATCTCCCGAAGGCCGGGGCGCCAAGTTCGTCCAGCGGAAAAAGGCCACAAAAACGGGTGGGCTATAGCCTTGGGGGGTGGGGCTGGCCGACTTCGTCCGCCGTGCTTGGAATGGCGCGAGACTTTGCGTGGCACCTCCGTGTGCCAAAAATAGGCCGCGGAATAGCCGCGCCCAAAAATTACAGCCCGAAGGCCGGGGCGCGAAGTTCGTCCAGCGGAAAAAGGCCACAAAATCTGGTGGGCTATAGCCTTGGGGGGTGGGGCTGGCCAACTTCGTCCGCCGGACTCGGAATGGCGCTAGACTTTGCGAGGCGCCTCCGTGTGCCAAAAATAGGCGGACACAGCCGTGCCCAAAAATAACCTCCCGAAGGCCGGGGCGCCAAGTTCGTCCAGCGGAAAAAGGCCACAAAAACGGGTGGGCTATAGCCTTGGGGGGTGGGCCTGGCCAACTTCGTCCGCCGTACTCGGAATGGCGCGAGACTTTACGTGGCACCTCCGTTTGCCAAAAATAGGCCGCGGGACAGCCGCGCCCAAAAATAATCTCCCGAAGGCCGGGGCGCCAAGTTCGTCCAGCGGAAAAAGGCCACAAAAACGGGTGGGCTATAGCCTTGGGGGGTGGGGCTGGCCGACTTCGTCCGCCGTGCTCGGAATGGCGCGAGACATTGCGTGGCACCTCCGTGTGCCAAAAATAGGCCGCGGAATAGCCGCGCCCAAAAATTACAGCCCGAAGGCCGGGGCGCGAAGTTCGTCCAGCGGAAAAAGGCCACAAAAACTGGTGGGCTATAGCGTTGGGGGGTGCGGCTGGCCAACTTCGTCCGCCGGACTCGGAATGGCGCTAGACTTTGCGAGGCGCCTCCGTGTGCCAAAAATATGCCGCGGGCACAGCCGCGCCCAAAAATAACCTCCCGAAGGCTGGGGCGCCAAGTTCGTCCAGCGCAAAAAGGCCACGAACACGGGTGGGCTATAGCCTTGGGGGGTGGGGCTGGCCCACTTCGTCCGCCGGACTCGGAATGGCGCGAGACTTTGCGAGGCGTCTCCGTGTGCCAAAAATAGGCCGTGGGCACAGCCGCGTACAAAAATAACTGCCCGAAGGCCGGGGCGCCAAGTTCGTCCAGCGGAAAAAGGCCACAAAAACGGGTGGGCTATAGCCTTGGGGGGTGGGGCTGGACAACTTCGTCCGCCAGACTCGGAATGGCGCGAGACTTTGCGAGGAGCCTCCGTGTGCCAAAAATAGTCCTCGGGCACAGCCGCGCCCAAAAATAACCGCCCAAAGGCCAGGGTACCATGTTCGTCCAGCGGAAAAAGGCCACAAAAACGGGTGGGCTATAGCCTTGGGGGCTGGGGCCGGCCAACTTCGTCCGCCGGACTGGGAATGGTGTGTGACTTTGCGAGGTGCCTCCGTGTGCCAAAAATAGGCCACGGGCACAGCCGCGCCCAAAAATAACCGCCCGAAGGCCGGGGCGCCAAGTTCGTCCAGCGGAAAAGGGCCACAAATACGGGTGGGCTATAGCCTTGGGGGGTGGGGCTGGCCAACTTCGTCCGCCGGACTCGGAATGGCGCGAGACTTTGCGAGGCGACTCCGTGTGCCAAAATTAGGCCGCGGGCGCAGCCGCGTCCAAAAATAACCGCCCGAAGGCCGGGGCACGTCGTTCGTCCTGCGGAAAAAGGCCAGAAAAACGGGTGGGATATAGCCTTGGGGGGTGGGGCTGGCCAACTTCGTCCGCCGGACTCGGAATGGCGCGAGACTTTGCGAGGTGCCTCCGTGTGCCAAATATAGGCCGTGGGCACAGCCGCGCCCAAAACTAACCTCTCGAAGGCCGGGGCGCCAAGTTCGTCCAGCGGAAAAAGGCCACAAAAACGGGTGGGCTATAGCCTTGGGGGGTGGGGCTGGCCAACTTCGTCCGCCGTACTCGGAATGGCGCGAGACTTTGCGTGGCACCTCCGTGTGCCAAAAATAGGCCGCGGGCACAGCCGTACCCAAAAATAACCACCCGAAGGCCGGGGCGCCAAGTTCGTCCAGCGGAAAAAGGCCACAAAAACGGGTGGGCTATAGCCTTGGGGGGTGGGGCTGGCCAACTTCGTCCGCCGGACTCGGAATGGCGCGAGACTTTGCGAGGCGACTCCGTGTGCCAAAATTAGGCCGTGGGCACAGCCGCGCCCAAAAATAACCGCCCGAAGGCCGGGGCGCCAAGTTCGTCCAGCGGAAAAAGGTTACAAAAACGGGTGGGCTATAGCCTTGGGGGGTGGGCTGGCCAACTTCGTCCGCCGGACTCGGAATGGCGCGAGACTTTGCGAGACGCCTCCGTGTGCCAAAAATAGGCCGCGGGCACAGCCGCGTCCAAAAATAACCGCCCGAAGGCCGGGGCGCCAAGTTCGTCCAGCGGAAAAAGGTCACAAAAACGGGTGGGCTATAGCCTTGGGGGGTGGGGCTGGCCAACTTCGTCCGCCGTACTCGGAATGGCGCGAGACTTTGCGAGGCGCCCCCGTGTACCAAAAATAGGCCGCGGGCACAGCCGCGCCCAAAATAATCTCCCGAAGGCCGGGGCGCCAAGTTCGTCCAGCGGAAAAAGGCCACGAATACGGGTGGGCTATAGCCTTGGGGGTTGGGGCAGGCCCACTTCGTCCGCCGGACTCGGAATGGTGTGAGACTTTGCGAGGCGCCTCCGTGTACCAAAAATAGGCCGCGGGCACAGCCGCGCCAAAAAATAACCGCCCGAAGGCCGGGGCGCCAAGTTCGTCCAGCGGAAAAGGGCCACAAATACGGGTGGGCTATAGCCTTGGGGGGTGGGGCCGGCCCACTTCGTCCGCCGGACTCGGAATGGCGCGAGACTTTGTGAGGCGACTCCGTGTGCCAAAATTAGGCCGCGGGCACAGCCGCGCCCAAAAATAACCGCCCGAAGGCCGGGGCGCGACGTTCGTCCAGCGGAAAAAGGCCAGAAAAACGGGCGGGCTATAGCCTTGGGGGGTGGGGCTGGCCAACTTCGTCCGCCAGACTCGGAATGGCGCGAGACTTTGCGAGGTGCCTCCGTGTGCCAAAAATAGGCCGCAGGAACAGCCGCGCCCAAAAATAACCTCCCAAAGGCCGGGGCGCCAAGTTCGTCCAGCGGAAAAAGGCAACAAAAACGGGTGGGCTATAGCCTTGGGGGGTGGGGCTGGCTTACTTCGTCCGCCGGACTCGGAATGGTGTGAGACTTTGCGAGGCGCCTCCGTATACCAAAAATAGGCCGCGGGCACAGCCGCGCCCAAAAATAACCGCCCGAAGACCGGGGCGCCAAGTTCGTCCAGCGGAAAAGGGCCACAAATACGGGTGGGCTATAGCCTTGGGGGGTGGGGCTGGCCAACTTCGTCTGCCGTACTCGGAATGGCGCGAGACTTTGCGAGGCGCCCCCGTGTGCCAAAAATAGGCCGCGGGAACAGCCGCGCCCAAAAATAACCGCTCGAAGGCCGGGGCGCCAAGTTTGTCCAGCGGAAAAAGGCCACAAATACGGGTGGGCTATAGCCTTGGGGGGTGGGGCTGGCCAACTTCGTCCGCCGGACTCGGAATGGCGCGAGACTTTGCGAGGCGACTCCGTGTGCCAAAATTAGGCCGTGGGCACAGCCGTACCCAAAAATAACCACCCGAAGGCCGGGGCGCGACGTTCGTCCAGCGGAAAAAGGCCAGAAAAATGGGTGGGCTATAGCCTTGGGGGGTGGGGCTGGCCAACTTCGTCCGCCGTACTCGGAATGGCGCGAGACTTTGCGAGGCGCCCCCGTGTGCCAAAAATAGGCCGCGGGAACAGCCGCGTCCAAAAATAACCGCCCGAAGGCCGGGGCGCCAAGTTCGTCCAGCGGAAAAAGGTCACAAAAACGGGTGGGCTATAGCCTTGGGGGGTGGGGCTGGCCAACTTCGTCCGCCGTACTCGGAATGGCGCGAGACTTTGCGAGGCACCCCCGTGTGCCAAAAATAGGCCGCGGGAACAGCCGCGCCCAAAAATAACCGCCCGAAGGCCGGGGCGCCAAGTTCGTCCAGCGGAAAAAGGCCTCAAATACGGGTGGGCTATAGCCTTGGGGGGTGGGGCTGGCCAACTTCGTCCGCCGGACTCGGAATGACGCGAGACTTTTTGAGGCGACTCCGTGTGCCAAAATTAGGCCGTGGGCACAGCCGCGCCCAAAAATAACCGCCCGAAGGCCGGGGCGCGACGTTCGTCCAGCGGAAAAAGGCCAGAAAAACGGGCGGGCTATAGCCTTGGGGGGTGGGGCTGGCCAACTTCGTCCGCCAGACTCGGAATGGCGCGAGACTTTGTGAGGTGCCTCCGTGTGCCAAAAATAGGCCGCAGGCACAGCCGCGCCCAAAAATAGCCACCCGAAGGCCGGGGCGCCAAGTTCGTCCAGCGGAAAAAGGCCACAAAAACGGGTGGGCTATAGCCTTGGGGGGTGGGGCTGGCTTACTTCGTCCGCCGGACTCGGAATGGTGTGAGACTTTGCGAGGCGCCTCCGTATACCAAAAATAGGCCGCGGGCACAGCCGCGCCCAAAAATAACCGCCCGAAGACCGGGGCGCCAAGTTCGTCCAGCGGAAAAGGGCCACAAATACGGGTGGGCTATAGCCTTGGGGGGTGGGGCTGGCCAACTTCGTCCGCCGGACTCGGAATGCCGCGAGACTTTGCGCGGTGACTCCGTGTGCCAAAATTAGGCCGCGGGCACAGCCGCGCCCAAAAATAACCGCCCGAAGGCCGGGGCGTGACGTTCGTCCAGCGGAAAAAGGCCAGAAAAACGGGCGGGCTATAGCCTTGGGGGGTGGGGCTGGCCCACTTCGTCCGCCAGACTCGGAATGGCGCGAGACTTTGCGAGGTGCCTCCGTGTGCCAAAAATAGGGCGCAGGCACAGCCGCGCCCAAAAATAACCTCCCGAAGGCCGGGGCGCCAAGTTCGTCCAGCGGAAAAAGGCCACAAAAACGGGTGGGCTATAGCCTTGGGGGGTGGGGCTGGCCAACTTCATCCGCCGTACTCGGAATAGCGCGAGACTTTGCGAGGCACCTCCGTGTGATAAAAATAGGCCGCGGGACAGCCGCGCCCAAAAATAACCGCCCGAAGGCCGGGGCGCCAAGTTCGTCCAGCGGAAAAAGGTCACAAAAACGGGTGGGCTACAGCCTTGGGGGGGGGGGGCTGGCCAACTTCGTCCGCCGGACTCGGAATGGCGCGAGACTTTGCGAGACACCTCCGTGTGCCAAAAATAGGCCGTGGGCACAGCCGCGCCCAAAAATAACCGCCCGAAGGCCGGGACGCCAAGTTCGTCCAGCGGAAAAAGGTCACAAAAACGGGTGGGCTATAGCCTTGGGGGGTGGGGCTGGCCAACTTCGTCCGCCGTACTCGGAATGGCGCGAGACTTTGCGAGGCACCCCCGTGTGCCAAAAATAGGCCGCGGGAACAGCCGCGCCCAAAAATAACCGCCCGAAGGCCGGGGCGCCAAGTTCGTCCAGCGGAAAAAGGCCTCAAATACGGGTGGGCTATAGCCTTGGGGGGTGGGGCTGGCTTACTTCGTCCGCCGGACTCGGAATGGTGTGAGACTTTGCGAGGCGCCTCCGTATACCAAAAATAGGCCGCGGGCACAGCCGCGTCCAAAAATAACCGCCCGAAGGCCGGGGCGCGACGTTCGTCCAGCGGAAAAAGGCCAGAAAAATGGGTGGGCTATAGCCTTGGGGGCTGGGGCTGGCCAACTTCGTCCGCCGGACTCGGAATGGCGCGAGACTTGGCGAGGCCCCTCCGTGGGCCAAAAATAGGCCGCGGGCACAGCCGCGCCCAAAAATAACCGCCCGAAGGCCGGGGCGCCAAGTTCGTCCAGCGGAAAAAGGCCACAAAAACGGGTGGGCTATAGCCTTGGGGGGTGGGGCTGGCCAACTTCGTCCGCCGGACTCGGAATGGCGCGAGACTTTGCGAGGCGCCTCCGTGGGCCAAAAATAGGCCGCGGGCACAGCCGCGCCCAAAAATAACCGCCCGAAGGCCGGGGCGCCAAGTTCGTCCAGCGGAAAAAGACAACAAATACGGGTGGGCTATAGCCTTGGGGGGTGGGGCTGGCCAACTTCGTCCGCCGGACTCGGAATGGCGCGAGACTTTTTGAGGCGACTCCGTGTGCCAAAATTAGGCCGTGGGCACAGCCGCGCCCAAAAATAACCGCCCGAAGGCCGGGGCGCGACGTTCGTCCAGCGGAAAAAGGCCAGAAAACGGGCGGGCTATAGCCTTGGGGGGTGGGGCTGGCCAACTTCGTCCGCCGGACTCGGAATGGCGCGAGACTTTGCGAGGTGCCTCCGTGTGCCAAAAATAGGCCGCAGGCACAGCCGCGCCCAAAAATAACCTCCCGAAGGCCGGGGCGCCAAGTTCGTCCAGCGGAAAAAGGCCACAAAAACGGGTGGGCTATAGCCTTGGGGGGTGGGGCTGGCTTACTTCGTCCGCCGGACTCGGAATGGTGTGAGACTTTGCGAGGCGCCTCCGTATACCAAAAATAGGCCGCGGGCACAGCCGCACCCAAAAATAACCGCCCGAAGACCGGGGCGCCAAGTTCGTCCAGCGGAAAAGGGCCACAAATACGGGTGGGCTATAGCCTTGGGGGGTGGGGCTGGCCAACTTCGTCCGCCGGACTCGGAATGGCGCGAGACTTTGCGAGGTGACTCCGTGTGCCAAAATTAGGCCACGGGCACAGCCGCGCCCAAAAATAACCGCCCGAAGGCCGGGGCGTGACGTTCGTCCAGCGGAAAAAGGCCAGAAAAACGGGCGGGCTATAGCCTTGGGGGGAGGGGCTGGCCAACTTCGTCCGCCGGACTCGGAATGGCGCGAGACTTTGCGAGACACCTCCGTGTGCCAAAAATAGGCCGCGGGCACAGCCACGTCCAAAAATAACCGCCCGAAGGCCGGGGCGCCAAGTTCGTCCAGCGGAAAAAGGCCACGAACACGGGTGGGCTATAGCCTTGGGGGGTGGGGCTGGCCAACATCGTCCGCCGGACTCGGAATGGCGCGAGACTTGGCGAGGCCCCTCCGTGTGCCAAAAATAGGCCGCGGGCACAGCCGCGCCCAAAAATAACCGCCCGAAGGCCGGGGAGCCAAGTTCGTCCAGCGGAAAAAGGCCACAAAAACGGGTGGGCTATAGCCTTGGGGGGTGGGGCTGGCCAACATCGTCCGCCGGACTCGGAATGGCGTGAGACTTGGCGAGGCCCCTCCGTGTGCCAAAAATAGGCCGCGGGCACAGCCGCGCCCAAAAATAACCGCCCGAAGGCCGGGGAGCCAAGTTCGTCCAGCGGAAAAAGGCCACAAAAACGGGTGGGCTATAGCCTTGGGGGGTGGGGCTGGCCAACATCGTCCGCCGGACTCGGAATGGCGCGAGACTTTGTGAGGCGCCTCCGTGGGCCAAAAATAGGCCGCGGGCACAGCCGCGCCCAAAAATAACCGCCCGAAGGCCGGGACGCCAAGTTCGTCCAGCGGAAAATGGCCACAAATACGGGTGGGCTATAGCCTTGGGGGGTGGGGCTGGCCAACTTCGTTCGCCGGACTCGGAATGGCGCGAGACGTTGCGAGGTGCCTCCGTGTACCAAAATTAAGCCGTGGGCACAGCCGCGCCCAAAAAGAACCGCCCGAAGGCCGGGGCGCGGAGTTCGTCCAGCGGAAAAAGGCCACAAAAACGGGTGGGCTATAGCCTTGGGGGGTGGGGCTGGCCAACTTCATCCGCCGGACTCGGAATGGCGCGAGACTTTGCGAGGCTCCTCCATGTGCCAAAAATAGGCCGGGGGGAAAACCGCGCCCAAAAATAACCACCCGAAGGCCGGGGCGCCAAGTTCATCCAGCGGAAAAAGGCCACAAAAACGGGTGGGCTATAGCCTTGGGGGGTCGGGCTGGCCAACTTCATCCGCCGTACTCGGAATGCCGCGAGACTTTACGAGGGGCCTCCGTGTGCCAAAAATAGGCCGCGGACAAAGCCGCGCCCAAAAATAACCGCTCGAAGGCCGGGGCGCCAAGTTAGTCCAGCGGAAAAAGGGCACAAAAACGGGAGGGCTATAGCCTTGGGGGGTGGGGCTGGCCAACTTCGTCCCCCGGACTCAGAATGCCGAGAGACTTTGCGAGGGGCCTCCGTGTGCCAAACATAGGCCGCGGGCAAAGCCGTACCCAAAAATAACCGCCCGAAGGTCGGGGCGCCAAGTTCGTCCAGCGGAAAAAGGCCACAACAACGGGTGGGCTATAGCCGTGGGGGGTGGGGCTGGCCAACTTCGTCCGCCGGACTCGGAATTCCGCGAGACTTTGCGAGGGGCCTCCGTGTGCAAAAAATAGGCTGCGGGCAAAGCCGCGCCCAAAAATAACCGCCCGAAGGCCGGGGCGCCAAGTTCGTCCAGCGGAAAAAGGCCACAAAAACGGGTGGGCTATAGCCTTGGGGGCTGGGGCTGGCCAACTTCGTCCGCCGGACTCGGAATGCCGCGAGACTTTGCGAGAGGCCTCCATGTGCCAAACATAGGCCGCGGGCAAAGCTGCGCTAAAAAATAACCGCCCGAAGGCCGGGGCGCCAATTTCGTCCAGCGGAAAAAGGCCACAAAAACGGGTGGGCTATAGCTTTGGGGGGTGGGGCTGGCCAAGTTCGTCCGCCGGACTCGGAATGCCGCGAGACTTTGTGAGGGGCCTCCGTGTGCCAAAAATAGGCCGCGGGCAAAGCCGCGCCCAAAAATAACCGCTCGAAGACCGGGGCGCCAAGTTCGTCCAGCGGAAAAAGGCCACAAAAACGGGTGGGCTATAGCCTTTGGGTGTGGGGTTGGCCAACTTCGTCCGCCGGACTCGGAATGCCGCGAGACTTTGCGAGGGGCCTCCATGTACCAAAAATAGGCCGCGGACAAAGCCGTACCCAAAAATAACCGCCCGAAGGTCGGGGCGCCAAGTTCGTCCAGCGCAAAAAGGCCACAAAAACGGGTGGGCTATAGCCTTGGGGGGTGGGGCTGGCCAACTTCGTCCGCTGGACTCGGAATACCGCGAGCCTTTGCGAGGGGCCTCCGTGTGCCAAAAATAGGCCACGGTCAAAGCCGCGCACAAAAATAACCATCCGAAGCCCGGGGCGCCAAGTTCGTCCAGCGGAAAAAGGCCACAAAAACGGGTGGGCTATAGCCTTGGGGGGTGGGGTTGGCCAACTTCGTCCGCCGGACTCGGAATGCCGCGAGACTTTACGAGGGGCCTCCGTGTGCGAAAAATAGGCCGCGGGAAAGCCGCGCCCAAAAATAACCGCCCGAAGGCTGGGGCGCCAAGTTCGTCCAGCGGAAAAAGGCCACAAAAACGGGTGGGCAATAGCCTTGGGGGGTGGGGCTGGCCCACTTCGTCCGCCGGACTCGGAATGCCGCGAGACTTTGCGAGGGGCCTCCGTGTGCCAAACATAGGCTGCGGACAAAGCTGCGCCCAAAAATAACTTCCCGAAGGCCGGGGCGCCCAGTTCGTCCAGCGGAAAAAGGCCACAAAAACGGGTGGGCTATAGCCTTGGGGGGTGGGGCTGGCCGACTTCGTCCGCCGGACTCGGATGCCACGAGACTTTGCGAGGGGCCTCCGTGTGCCAAACATAGGCCGCGGGCAAAGCCGCGCCCAAAAATAACCGCCCGAAGGCCGGGGCGCCAAGTTCGTCCAGCGCAAAAAGGCCACAAAAACGGGTGGGCTATAGCCTTGGGGGGTGGGGCTGGCCAACTTCGTCCGCCGGACTCGGATGCCGTGAGACTTTGCGAGGGGGCTCCATGTGCAAAACATAGGCCGCGGGCAAAGCCGCACCCAAAAATAACCACCCGAAGGCCGGGGCGCCAAGTTCGTCCAGCGGAAAAAGGCCACAAAAACGGGTGGGCTATAGCCTTGGGGGGTGGAGCTGGCCAACTTCGTCCGCCGGACTCGGAATGCCGCGAGACTATACGAGGGGCCTCCGTGTGCCAAACATAGGTCGCGGGCAAAGACGCGCTAAAAAATAACCGCCCGAAGGCCGGGCCGCCAAGTTCGTCCAGCGGAAAAAGGCCACAAAAACGGGTGGGCTATAGCCTTGGGGGGTGGGGCTGGCCAACTTCGTCCGCCGGACTCGGAATGCCGCGAGACTTTGCGAGGGGCCTCCGTGTACCAAAAATAGGCCGCGGTCAAAGCCGCGCCCAAAAATAACCGCCCGAAGGCCGCGGCGCAAAGTTCGTCCAGCGGAAAAAGCCACAAAAACGGGTGGGATATAGGCTTGGGGTGTGGGGCTGGCCAACTTCGTCCGCCGGACTCGGAATGCCACAAGACTTTACGAGGGGCCTCCGTGTGCCAAACATAGGCTACGGGCAAAGCCGCGCTAAAAAATAATCGCCCGAAGGCCGGGCCGCCATGTTCGTCCAGCGGAAAAAGGCCACAAAAACGGGTGGGTTATAGCCTTGGGGGGTGGGGCTGGCCAACTTCGTCCGCCGGACGCGAAATGCCGCGAGACTTTGCGAGGGGCCTCCGTGTGCCAAAAAGAGGCCGCGTGCCAAGTCGCGCCGAAAAATAACCGCCCGAAGGCCGGGGCGCCAAGTTCGTCCAGCGGAAAAAGGCTACAAAAACGGGTGGGCTATACCCTTGGGGGGTGGGGGTGGGCAACTTCGTCCCCCGGACTCGGAATGCCGCGAAACTTTGCGAGGGGCCTCCTTGTGCCAAACATAGGCTGCGGACAAAGCTGCGCCCAAAAATAACTGCCCGAAGGCCGGGGCGCCATGTTCGTCCTGCGGAAAAAGGCCACAAAAACGGGTGGGCTATAGCCTTGGGGGGTGGGGCTGGCCGACTTCGTCCGCCGGACTCGGATGCCACGAGACTTTGCGAGGGGGCTCCGTGTGCCAAACATAGGCCGCGGGCAAAGCCGCGCTAAAAAATAATCGCCCGAAGGCCGGGCCGCCAAGTTCGTCCAGCGGAAAAAGGCCACAAAAACGGGTGGGTTATAGCCTTGGGGGGTGGGGCTGGCCAACTTCGTCCGCCGGACGCGAAATGCCGCGAGACTTTGCGAGGGGCCTCCGTGTGCAAAACATAGGCCGCGGGCATAGCCGCGCCCAAAAATAACCACCTGAAGGCCGGGGTGCCAAGTTCGGCCAGCGCAAAAAGGCCACAAAAGCGGGTGGGCTATAGCCTTGGGGGGTGGGCCTAGCCAACTTCGTCCGCCGGACTCGGAATGCCGCGAGACTTTGCGAGGGGCCTCCGTGTTCCAAAAATAGGCCGCGGGTAAAGCCGCACCCAAAACTAACCGCCCAAAGGCCGGGGCGCCAAGCTCATTCAGCGGAAAAAGGCCACAAAAACGGGTGGGGTATAGCCTTGGGGGGTGGGGCTGGCCAACTTCGTCCGCCAGACTCGGAATGCCGCGAACCTTTGCGAGGGGACTCTGTGTGCCAAACATAGGCCGCTGGCAAGGCCGCGCCCAAAAATAACCGCCCGAAGGCCGGGGCGCCAAGTTCGTCCAGCGGAAAAAGGCGACAAAAACGGGTGGGCTATAGCCTTGGGGGGTGGGGATGGCCGACTTCGTCCGCCAGACTCGGAATGCCGCGAGACTTTGCGAGGGGCCTCCGTGTGCCAAAAATAGGCCGCGGTCAAAACCGCGCCCAAAAATAACCGCCCGAAGGCCGGGGCGCCAAGTTCGTCCAGCGGAAAAAGGCCACAAAAACGGGTGGGCTATAGCCTTGGGGGGTGGGGCTAGTCAACTTCGTCCGCCGGACTCGGAATGCCGCGAGACTTTGCGAGGGGCCTCCGTGTGCCAAACATAGGCCACGGGTAAAGCTGCGCCCAAAAATAACAGCCCGAAGGCCGGGGCGCCAAGTTCGTCCAGCGGAAAAAGGCCACAAAAACGGGTGGGATATAGCCTTTGGGGGTGGGGCTGGCCAACTTCGTCCGCCGGGCGCGAAATGCCGCGAGACTTTGCGAGGGGCCTCCGTGTGCAAAACATAGGCCGCGGGCATAGCCGCGCCCAAAAATAACCGCCTGATGGCCGGGGCGCCAAGTTCGTCTAGCGGAAAAAGGCCACAAAAACGGGTGGGCAATAGCCTTGGGGGGTGGGGCTGGCCAACTTCGTCCGCCGGACTCGGAATGCCGCGAGACTTTGCGAGGCACCTCCGTGTGCTAAAAATAGGCCGCGGATAAAGCCGTGTCCAAAAATAACCGCCTGATGGCCGGGGCGCCAAGTTCGTCCAGGGCAAAAAGGCCACAAAAACGGGTGGGCTATAGCCTTGGGGGGTGGGGCTTGCCAACTTCGTCCGCCGGACTCGGAATGCCGCGAGACATTGCGAGGCGCCTCCGTGTGCTAAAAATAGGCCGCGGACAAAGCCGCGCCCAAAAATAACCGCCTGAAGGCCGGGGCGCCAAGTTCGTCCAGCGGAAAAATGCCACAAAAACGGGTGGGCTATAGCCTTGGGGGGTGGGGATGGCCGACTTCGTCCGCCAGACTCGGAATGCCGTGAGACTTTGCGAGGGGCTTCCGTGTGCCAAAAATAGGCCGCGGTCAAAACCGCGCCCAAAAATAACCGCCCGAAGGCCGGGGCGCCAAGTTCGTCCAGCGGAAAAAGGCCACAAAAACGGGTGGGCTATAGCCTTGGGGGGTGGGGCTGGCCAACTTCGTCCGCCGGACTCGAAATGCCTCGAGACTTTACGAGGGGCCTCCGTGTGCAAAACATAGGCCGCGGACATAGCCGCGCCCAAAAATAACCGCCCGAATGCCGGGGTGCCAAATTCGGCCAGCGCAAAAAGGCCACAAAAACGGGTGGGATTTAGCCTTGGGGGGTGGGGCTAGTCAACTTCGTCCGCCGGACTCGGAATGCCGCGAGACTTTGCGAGGGGCCTCCGTGTGCCAAACATAGGCCACGGGTAAAGCCGCGCCCAAAAATAACAGCCCGAAGGCCGGGGCGCCAAGTTCGTCCAGCGGAAAAAGGCCACAAAAACGGGTGGGCGCCTTGGGGGGTGGGGCTGGCCAACTTCGTCCGCCGGACTCGGAAAGCCGCGAGACTTTGCGAGGGGCCTCCGTGTGCCAAACATAGGCCACGGGGAAAGCCGCGGCCAAAAATAACCGCCCGATGGCCGGGGCGCCAAGTTCGTCCAGTGCAAAAAGGCCAGAAAAACGGGTGGGCTATAGCCTTGGGGGGTGGGGCTGGCCAACTTCGTCCGCCGGACTCGGAATGCCACGAGACTTTACGAGAGGCCTCCGAGTGCCAAAAAAATGCCGCGGGCAAAGCCGCGCCCAAAAATAACCACCCAAAGGCCGGGGCGCCAAGTTCGACCAGCGGAAAAAGGCCACAAAAACGGGTGGGCTATAGCCTTGGGGGGTGGGTCTGGCCAACTTCGTCCGCCGGACTTGGAATGCCGCGAGCTTTTGTGAGGGGCCTCCGTGTGCCCAACATAGGCCGTGGGCAAAGCCGCGCTAAAAAATAACCGCCCGAAGGCCGGGGCGCCAAGTATGTCCAGCGGAAAAATGCCACAAAAACGGGTGGGCTATAGCCTTGGGGGGTGGGGCTGGCCCACTTCGTCCGCCAGATTCAGAATGCCGCGAGACTTTGTGAGGGGCCTCCGTGTGCCAAAAATAGGCCGCGGTCAAAGCCGCGCCCAAAAATAACCGCCCGAAGGCCGGGGCGCCAAGTTCGTCCAGCGGAAAAAGGCCACAAAAACGGGTGGGCTATAGCCTTGGGGGGTGGGGCAGGCCAACTTCGTCCGCCGGACTTGGAATGCCGCGAGACTTTGCGCGAGGCCTCCGTGTGCCAAAACTATGCCGCGGGCAAAGCCGCGCCCAAAAATAACCGCCCGAAGGCCGGGGCGCCAAGTTTGTCCAGCGGAAAAAGGCCACAAAAACGGGTGGGCTATAGCCTTGGGGGGTGGCGCTAGTCAACTTCGTCCGCCGGACTCGGAATGCCGCGAGACTTTGCGTGGGGCCTCCGTCTGCCAAAAATAGGCCACGGGTAAAGCCGCGCCCAAAAATAACCGTCCGAAGGCCGGGGCGCCAAGTTCGCCCAGCGGAAAAAGGCCACAAAAACGGGTGGGCGCCTTGGGGGGTGGGGCTGGCCAACTTCGTCCGCCGGACTCGGAATGCCGCGAGACTTTGCGAGGGGCCTCCGTGTGCCAAACATAGGCCACGGGGAAAGCCGCGCCCAAAAATAACCGCCCGATGGCCGGGGCGCCAAGTTCGTCCAGTGCAAAAAGGCCAGAAAAACGGGTGGGCTATTATAACCTTGGGGGGTGGGGCTGGCCAACTTCGTCCGCCGGACTCGGAATGCCGCGAGACTTTCCGAGAGGCCTCCGTATACCAAAAAAATGCCGCGGGCAAAGCCGCGCTAAAAAATAACCGCCCGAAGGCCGGGGCACCAAGTTCGTCCAGCGGAAAAAGGCCACAAAAACGGGTGGGCTATAGCCTTGGGGGGTGGGGCTGGCCAACTTCGTCCGCCGGACTCGGAATGCCGCGAGACTTGCGAGGGGCCTCCGTATGCCAAAAATAGGCCGCGGTCAAAGCCGCGCCCAAAAATAACTGCCCGAAGGCCGGGGCGCCAAGTTCGTCCAGCTGAAAAAGGCCACAAAAACGGGTGGGATATAGCCTTTGGGGGTGGGGCTGGCCAACTTCGTCCGCCGGATGCGAAATGCCTCGAGACTTTGCGAGGGGCCTCCGTGTGCAAAACATAGGCCGCGGGCATAGCCGCGCCCAAAAATAACCGCCTGAAGGCCGGGGCGCCAAGTTCGTCCAGCGGAAAAAGGCCACAAAAACGGGTGGGCAATAGCCTTGGGGGGTGGGGCTGGCCAACTTCGTCCGCCGGACTCGGAATGCTGCGAGACTTTGCGAGGCGCCTCCGTGTGCTAAAAATAGGCCGCGGACAAAGCCGTGTCCAAAAATAACCGCCTGATGGCCGGGGCGCCAAGTTCGTCTAGGGCAAAAAGGCCACAAAAACGGGTGGGCTATAGCCTTGGGGGGTGGGGCTGGCCAACTTCGTCCGCCGGACTCGGAATGCCGCGAGACTTTGCGAGGGGCCTCCGTGTGCCAAAAAGAGGCCGCGGGCAGAGTCGCGCCCAAAAATAACCGCCCGAAGGCCGGGGCGCCAAGTTCGTCCAGCGGAAAAATGCCACAAAAACGGGTGGGCTATAGCCTTGGGGGGTGGGGCTGGCCCACTTCGTCCGCCAGATTCAGAATGCCGCGAGACTTTGCGAGGGGCCTCCGTGTGCCAAAAATAAGCCACGGTCAAAGCCGCGCCCAAAAATAACCGCCCGAAGGCCGGGGCGCCATGTTCGTCCAGCAGAAAAAGGCCACAAAAACGGGTGGGCAATAGCCTTGGGGGGTGGGGCTGGCCAACTTCGTCCGCCGGACTCGGAATGCCGTGAGACTTTGCGAGGCGCATCCGTGTGCTAAAAATAGGCCGCGGACAAAGCCGTGTCCAAAAATAACCGCCTGATGGCCGGGGCGCCAAGTTCGTCCAGGGCAAAAAGGCCACAAAAACGGGTGGGCTATAGCCTTGGGGGGTGGGGATGGCCGACTTCGTCCGCCGGACTCGGAATGCCGCAAGACTTTACGAGGGGCCACCGTGTGCCAAACATAGGCCGCGGGCAAAGCCGCGCTAAAAAATAATCGCCCGAAGGCCGGGGCGCCAAGTTCGTCCAGCGGAAAAAAGCTACAAAAACGGGTGGGCTATAGCCTTGGGGGGTGGGGCTGGCCAACTTCGTCCGCCGGACTCGGAATGCCGCGAGACTTTGCGAGGCGCCTCCGTGTGCTAAAAATAGGCCGCGGTCAAAACCGCGCCCAAAAATAACCGCCCGAAGGCCGGGGCGCCAAGTTCGTCCAGCGCAAAATGGCCACAAAAACGGGTGGGCTATAGCCTTGGGGGGTGGGGCTGGCCAACTTCGTCCGCCGGACTCGAAATGCCTCGAGACTTTGCGAGGGGCCTCCGTGTACAAAACATAGGCCGCGGACATAGCCGCGCCCAAAAATAACCGCCCGAAGGCCGGGGTGCCAAATTCGGCCAGCGCAAAAAGGCCACAAAAACGGGTGGGCTATAGCCTTGGGGGGTGGGGCAAGTCAACTTCGTCCGCCGGACTCGGAATGCCGCGAGACTTTGCGAGGGGCCTCCGTGTGCCAAACATAGGCCACGGGTAAAGCCGCGCCCGAAAATAACTGCCCGAAGGCCGGGGCGCCAAGTTCGTCCAGCGGAAAAAGGCCACAAAAACGGGTGGGCTATAGCCTAGGGGGGTGGGTTTGGCCAACTTCGTCCGCCGGACTTGGAATGCCGCGAGCCTTTGCGAGGGGCCTCCGTGTGCCAAACATAGGCCGTGGGCAAAGCCGCGCTAAAAAATAACCGCCCGAAGGCCGGGGCGCCAAGTTCGTCCAGCGGAAAAAGGCCACAAAAACGGGTGGGCTATAGCCTTGGGGGGTGGGGCTGGCCAACTTCGTCCGCCGGACTCGGAATGCCGCGAGACTTTGCGAGGGGCCTCCGTGTGCGAAAAATAGGACGCGGGCAAAGCCGCGCCCAAAAATAACCGCCCGAAGGCCGGGGCGCCAAGTTCGTCCAGCGGAACAAGGCCACAAAAACGGGTGGGATATAGCCTTTGGGGGTGGGGCTGGCCAACTTCGTCCGCCGGACGCGAAATGCCGCGAGACTTTGCGAGGGGCCTCCGTATGCAAAACATAGGCCGTGCGCATAGCCGCGCCCAAAAATAACCGCCCGAAGGCCGGGGCGCCAAGTTTGTCCAGCGGAAAAAGGCCACAAAAACGGGTGGGCAATAGCCTTGGGGGGTGGGGCTGGCCAACTTCGTCCGCCGGACTCGGAATGCCGGGAGACTTTGCGAGGCGCCTCCGTGTGCTAAAAATAGGCCGCGGACAAAGCCGTGTCCAAAAATAACCTCCCGAAGGCCGGGGCGCCAAGTTCGTCCAGCGGAAAAAGGCCACAAAAACGGGTGGGCAATAGCCTTGGGGGGTGGGGCTGGCCAACTTCGTCCGCCGGACTCGGAATGCCGGGAGACTTTGCGAGGCGCCTCCGTGTGCTAAAAATAGGCCGCGGACAAAGCCGTGTCCAAAAATAACCGCCTGATGGCCGGGGCGCCAATTTCGTCCAGGGCAAAAAGTCCACAAAAACGGGTGGGCTATAGCCTTGGGGGGTGCTATTGGCCAACTTCGTCCGCCGGACTCGGAATGCCGCGAGACTTTGCGAGGGGCCTCCGTGTGCCAAAAAGAGGCCGCGGTCAAAGTCGCGCCCAAAAATAACCGCCCGAAGGCCGGGGCGCCAAGTTCGTCCAGCGGAAAAAGGCTACAAAAACGGGTGGGCTATACCCTTGGGGGGTGGGGCTGGGCAACTTCGTCCCCCGGACTCGGAATGCCGCGAAACTTTGCAAGGGGCCTCCGTGTGCCAAACATAGGCTGTGGACAAAGCTGCGCCCAAAAATAACTGCCCGAAGGCCGGGGCGCCAAGTTCGTCCAGCGGAAAAAGGCCACAAAAACGGGTGGGCTATAGCCTAGGGGGGTGGGGCTGGCCGACTTCGTCCGCCGGACTCGGATGCCACGAGACTTTTCGAGGGGCCTCCGTGTGCCAAACATAGGCCGCGGGCAAAGCCGCGCCCAAAAATAACCACCCGAAGGCCGGGGCGACAAGTTCGTCCAGCGCAAAAAGGCCACAAAAACGGGTGGGCTATAGCCTTGGGGGGTGGGGCTGGCCAACTTCGTCCGCCGGACTCGGATGCCGCGAGACTTTGGGAGGGGCCTCCATGTGCAAAACATAGGCCGCGGGCAAAGCCGTACCCAAAAATAACCCCCCGAAGGCCGGGGCGCCAAGTTCGTCCAGCGGAAAAAGGCCACAAAAACGGGTGGGCTATAGCCTTGGGGGGTGGGGCTGGCCAACTTCGTCCGCCGGACTCGGAATGCCGCAAGACTTTACGAGGGGCCACCGTGTGCCAAACATAGGCCGCGGGCAAAGCCGCGCTAAAAAATAATCGCCCGAAGGCCGGGGCGCCAAGTTCGTCCAGCGGAAAAAAGCTACAAAAACAGGTGGGCTATACCCTTGGGGGGTGGGGCTAGGCAACTTCGTCCCCCGGACTCGGAATGCCGCGAAACTTTGCGAGGGGCCCCCGTGTGCCAAACATAGGCTACGGACAAAGCTGCGCCCAAAAATAACTGCCCGAAGGCCGGGGCGCCAAGTTCGTCCAGCGGAAAAACGCCACAAAAACGGGTGGGCTATAGCCTAGGGTGGTGGGGCTGGCCGACTTCGTCCGCCGGATTCGGATGCCACGAGACTTTGCGAGGGGCCTCCGTGTGCCAAACATAGGCCGCGGGCAAAGCCGCGCCCAAAAATAACCGCCCGAAGGCCGGGGCGCCAAGTTCGTCCAGCGCAAAAAGGCCACAAAAACGGGTGGGCTATAGCCTTGGGGGGTGGGGCTGGCCAACTTCGTCCGCCGAACTCGGATGCCGCGAGACTTTGCGAGGGGCCTCCATGTGCAAAACATAGGCCGCGGGCAAAGCCGCACCCAAAAATAACCACCCGAAGGCCGGGGCGCCAAGTTCGTCCAGCGGAAAAAGGCCACAAAAACGGGTGGGCTATAGCCTTGGGGGGTGGGGCTGGCCAACTTCGTCCGCCGGACTCGGAATGCCGCAAGACTTTACGAGGGGCCTCCGTGTGCCAAACATAGGCCGCGGGCGAAGCCGCGCTAAAAAATAATCGCCCGAAGGCCGGGCCGCCAAGTTCGTCCTGCGGAAAAAGGCCACAAAAACGGGTGGGCTATAGCCTTGGGGGGTGGGGCTGGCCAACTTCGTCCGCCGGACTCGGAATGCCGCGAGAATTTGCGAGGGGCATCCGTGTGCCAAAAATAGGCCGCGGTCAAAGCCGCGCCCAAAAGTAACCGCCCGAAGGCCGGGGCAAAAAGTTCGTCCAGCGGAAAAAGGCCACAAAAACGGGTGGGCTATAGCCTTGGGGGGTGGGGCTGGCCAACTTCGTCCGCCGGACTCGGAATGCCACGAGACTTTCCGAGAGGCCTCCGTGTGCCAAAAAAATACCGCGGGCAAAGCCGCGCCCGAAAATAACCGCCGAAAGGCCGGGGCGCCAAGTTCGTCCAGCGGAAAAAGGCCACAAAAACGGGTGGGCTATAGCCTTGGGGGGTGGGGCAGGCCAACTTCGTCCGCCGGACTCGGAATGCCGCGAGACTATGCGAGAGGCCTCCATGTGCCAAAAAAATGCCGTGGGCAAAGCCGCGACAAAAAATAACCGCCCAAAGGCCGGGGCGCCAAGTTCATGCAGCGGAAAAAGGCCACAAAAACGGGTGGGCTATAGCCTTGGGGGGTGGGTCTGGCCAACTTCGTCCGCCGGACTTGGAATGCCGCGAGACTTTGCGAGGGGCCTCCATGTGCCAAAAATATGCCGCGGGTAAAGCCGCACCCAAAAATAACCGCCCGAACGCCGGGGCGCCAAGTTTGTCCAGCGGAAAAAGGCCACAAAAACGGGTGGGCTATAACCTTGGGGGGTGGGGCTAGTCAACTTCGTCCGCCGGACTCGGAATGCCGTGAGACTTTGCGAGGGGCCTCCGTGTTCCAAAAATAGGCCGTGGGTAAAGCCGCGCCCAAAACTAACCGCCCGAAGGCCGGGGCGCCAAGTTCATCCAGCGGAAAAAGGCCACAAAAACGGGTGGGCTATAGCCTTGGGGGGTGGGGATGGCCAACTTCGTCCGCCGGACTCGGAATGCCGCGAACCTTTGCGAGGGGCCTCTGTGTGCCAACCATAGGCCGCTGGCAAAGCCACGCCCAAAAATAACCGCCCGAAAGCCGGGGCGCCAAGTTCGTCCAGCGGAAAAAGGCGACAAAAACGGGTGGGCTATAGCCTTGGGGGGTGGGGCTGGCCGACTTCGTCCGCCAGACTCGGAATGCTGCGAAACTTTGCGAGGGGCCTCTCTGTGCCAAAAATAGGCCGCGGTCAAAACCGCAACCAAAAATAACCGCCCGAAGGCCGGGGCGCCAAGTTCGTCCAGCGGAAAAAGGCCACAAAAACGGGTGGGCTATAGCCTTGGGGGGTGGGGCTGGCCAACTTCGTCCGCCGGACTTGGAATGCCGCGAGACTTTACGAGGGGCCTCCGTGTGCCAAACATAGGCCACGGGGAAAGCCGCGGCCAAAAATAACCGCCCGATGGCCGGGGCGCCAAGTTCGTCCAGTGCAAAAAGGCCACAAAAACGGGTGGGCTATAGCCTTGGGGGGTGGGGCTGGCCAACTTCGTCCGCCGGACTCGGAATGCCACGAGACTTTCCGAGAGGCCTCCGTGTGCCAAAAAAATGCCGCGGGCAAAGCCGCGCCCGAAAATAACCGCCGAAAGGCCGGGGCGCCAAGTTCGTCCAGCGGAAAAAGGCCACAAAAACGGGTGGGCTATAGCCTTGGGGGGTGGGGCAGGCCAACTTCGTCCGCCGGACTCGGAATGCCGCGAGACTATGCGAGAGGCCTCCGTGTGCCAAAAAAATGCCGTGGGCAAAGCCGCGACCAAAAATAACCGCCCAAAGGCCGGGGCGCCAAGTTCGTCCAGCGGAAAAAGGCCACAAAAACGGGTGGGCTATAGCCTTGGGGGGTGGGTCTGGCCAACTTCGTCCGCCGGACTTGGAATGCCGCGAGACTTTGCGAGGGGCATCCATGTGCCAAAAATATGCCGCGGGTAAAGCCGCACCCAAAAATAACCGCCCGAACGCCGGGGCGCCAAGTTTGTCCAGCGGAAAAAGGCCACAAAAACGGGTGGGCTATAACCTTGGGGGGTGGGGCTAGTCAACTTCGTCCGCCGGACTCGGAATGCCGTGAGACTTTGCGAGGGGCCTCCGTGTGCCAAAAATAGGCCACGGGTAAAGCCGCGCCCAAAAATAACCGCCCGAAGGCCGGGGCGCCAAGTTCGTCCAGCGGAAAAAGGCCACAAAAACGGGTGGGCTATAGCCTTGGGGGGTGGGGCTGGCCGACTTCGTCCGCCGGACTTGGAATGGCGCGAGACTTGGCGAGAGCCCTCCGTGTGCCAAAAAAATGCCACGGGCAAAGCCGCGCCCAAAAATAACCGCCCGAAGGCCGGGGCGCCAAGTTCGTCCAGCGGAAAAAGGCCACAAAAACGGGTGGGCTATAGCCTTGGGGGGTGGGGCTGGCCCACTTTGTCCGCCGGACTCGGAATGCCGCGAGACTTTGCGCGAGGCCTCCGTGTGCCAAAAATATGCAGCGGGCAAAGCCGCGCCCAAAAATAACCGCCCGAAGGCCGGGGCGCCAAGTTTGTCCAGCGGAAAAAGGCCACAAAAACGGGTGGGCTATAGCCTTGGGGGGTGGGGCTGGCCAACTTCGTCCGCCGGACTCGGAATGCCGCGAGACTTTGCGAGGGGCCTCCGTGTGCGAAAAATAGGTGGCGGGGAAATCCGCGCCCAAAAATAACCGCCCGAAGGCCGGGGCGCCAAGTTCGTCCAGCGCAAAAAGGCCACAAAAACGGGTGCGCTATAGCCTTGGGGGGTGGGGCTGGCCCACTTCGTCCGCCGGACTCGGAATGCCGTGAGACTTTGCGAGGGGCCTCCGTGTGCCAAAAATAGGCCACGGGTAAAGCCGCGCCCAAAAATTACCGCCCGAAGGCCGGGGCGCCAAGTTCATCCAGCGGAAAAAGGCCACAAAAACGGGTGGGCGCCTTGGGGGGTGGGGCGGGCCAACTTCGTCCGCCGGACTCGGAATGCCGCGAGACTTTGCGAGGGGCCTCCCTGTGCCAAACATAGGCCATGGGGAAATCCGCGCCCAAAAATAACCGCCCGATGGCGGGGGCGCCAAGTTCGTCCAGTGCAAAAAGGCCAGAAAAACGGGTGGGCTATAGCCTTGGGGGGTGGGGCTGGCCAACTTCGTCCGCCGGACTCGGAATGCCGCGAGACTTTGCGAGGGGCCTCCGTGTGCGAAAAATAGGATGCGGGCAAAGCAGCGCCCAAAAATACCCGCCCGACGGCCGGGGTGCCAAGTTCGTCCATCGGAAAAAGGCCACAAAAACGGGTGGGCTATAGCCTTGGGGGGGGGGGCCGTCCCACTTCGTCCGCCGGACTCGGAATGCCGCGAGACTTTGCGAGGGGCCTCCGTGTGCGAAAAATAGGCCGCGGGCAAAGCCGCGCCCAAAAATAACCACCCGAAGGCCGGGGCGCCAAGTTCGTCCAGCGCAAAAAGGCCACAAAAACGGGTGGGCTATAGCCTTGGGGGGTGGGGCCAGCCCACTTCGTCCGCTGGACTCGGAATCCCGCGAGACTTTGCGAGGGGCCTCCGTTTGCCAAAAATAGGCCGCGGGCAAAGCCGCGCCCGAAAATAACCGCCCGAAGGCCGGGGCGCCAAGTTTGTCCAGCGGGAAAAGGCCACAAAAACGGGTGGGCTATAGCCTTGGGGGGTGGGGCTGGCCAACTTCATCCGCCGGACTCGGAATGCCGCGATACTTTGCGAGGGGCCTCCGTGTGCGAAACATAGGATGCGGGCAAAGCGGCGCCCAAAAATAACCGCCCGAAGGCCGGGGCGCCAAGTTCGTCCATCGGAAAAAGGCCACAAAAACGGGTGGGCTATAGCCTTGGGGGGTGGGGCCGGCCAACTTCGTCCGCCGGACTCGGAATGCCGCGAGAATTTGCGAGGGGCCTCCGTGAGCGAAAAATAGGCCGCGGGCAAAGCCGCGCCCAAAAATAACCACCCGAAGGCCGGGGCGCCAAGTTCGTCCAGCGCAAAAAGGCCACAAAAACGGGTGGGCTATAGCCTTGGGGGGTGGGGCCGGCCCACTTCGTCCGCTGGACTCGGAATGCCGCGAGACTTTGCGAGGGGCCTCCGTTTGCCAAAAATAGGCCGCGGGCAAAGCCGCGTCCAAAAACAACCGCCCGAAGGCTGGGGCGCCAAGTTCGTCCAGTGCAAAAAGGCCACAAAAACGGGTCCGCTATAGCGTTGGGGGGTGGGGCTGGCCAACTTCGTCCGCCGGACTAGGAATGCCGCGAGACTTTGCAAGGGGCCTCCGTGTGCCAAACATAGGCCGCGGGCAAAGCCGCGCCCAAAAATAACCGCCCGAAGGCCGGGGCGCCAAGTTCGTCCAGCGCAAAAAGGCCACAAAAACGGGTGGGCTATAGCCTTGGGGGGTGGGGCTGGCCAACTTCGTCCGCCGGACTCGGAATGCCGCGAGACTTTGTGAGGGGACTCCGTGTGCCAAACATAGACCGTGGGCAAAGCCGCGCCCAAAAATAACCGCCCGAAGGCTGGGGCGCCAAGTTCGTCCAGTGCAAAAAGGCCACAAAAACGGGTCCGCTATAGCGTTGGGGGGTGGGGCTGGCCAACTTCGTCCGCCGGACTAGGAATGCCGCGAGACTTTGCGAGGGGCCTCCGTGTGCCAAACATAGGCCGTGCCCAAAGCCGCGCCCAAAAATAACCGCCCGAAGGCCGGGGCGCCAAGTTCGTCCAGCGCAAAAAGGCCACAAAAACCGGTGGGCTATAGACTTCGGGGGTGGCGCTGGCCGACTTTGTCCGCCGGACTCGGAATGCCGTGAGACTTTACGAGGGGCCTCCGTGTGCCAAAAATAAGCCGCTGGCTAACCCGCACCCAAAAATAACCTCCCGAAGGCCGGGGCGCCAAGTTCGTCCAGCGCAAAAAGGCCACAAAAACGGGTGGGCTATAGCCTTGGGGGGTGGGGCTGGCCAACTTCGTCCGCCGGATTCGGAATGCCGTGAGACTTTGCGAGGGGCCTCCGTGTGCCAAAAATAGGCCGCTGGCAAACCTGCGCCCAAAAATAACCACCCGAAGGCCGGGGCGCCAAGTTCGTCCAGCGGAAAAAGGCCAGAAAAACGGGTGGGCTATAGCCTTGGAGGGTGGGGCTGGCCAACTTCGTCCGCGGGACTCGGAATGCCGCGAGACTTTGGGAGGGGTCTCCGTGTTCCAAACATAGGCCGCGGGTAAAACCGCGCCCAAAAATAACCGTCCGAAGGCCGGGGCGCCAAGTTCGTCCAGCGCAAAAAGGCCACAAAAACGGGTGGGCTATAGCCTTGGGGGTTGGGGCTGGCCAACATCGTCCGCCGGACTCGGAATGCCGCGAGACTTGGCGGGGGCCTCCGTGCGCCAAAAATAGGCCGCGGGCAAAGCCGCGCCAAAAAATAACCGCCCGAAGGCCGGAGCGCCAAGTTCGTCCAGAGGAAAAAGGCCAGAAAAACGGGTGGGCTATAGCCTTGGGGGGTGGGGCTGGCCAACTTCGTCCGCCGGACTAGGAATGCCGCGAGACATTGCGAGGGGCCTCCGTGTACTAAACATAGGCCGCGGCCAAAGCCGCGCCCAAAAATAACCGTCCGATGGCCGGGGCGCCAAGTTCGTCCAGCGGAAAAAGGCCACAAAAACGGGTGGGCTGTAGCCTTGGGGGGTGGGGCAGGCCAACTTCGTCCGCCGGACTCGGAATGCCGCGAGACTTTGCGAGGGGCCTCCGTGTGCCAAACATAGGCCGTGCCCAAAGCCGCGCCCAAAAATAACCGCCCGAAGGCCGGGGCGCCAAGTTCGTCCAGCGCAAAAAGGCCACAAAAACGGGTGGGCTATAGCCTTGGGGGGTGGGGCTGGCCAACTTCGTCCGCCGGACTCGGAATGCCGCGAGACTTTGTGAGGGGCCTCCGTGTGCCAGAAATAGACCGCGGGCAAAGCCGCGCCCAAAAATAACCGCCCGAAGGCCGGGGCGCCAAGTTCGTCCAGTGCAAAAAGGCCACAAAAACGGGTGCGCCATAGCCTTGGGGGGTGGGGCTGGCCAACTTCGTCCGCCGGACTCGGAATGCCGTGAGACTTTGCGAGGCACCTGCGTGTGCCAAACATAGGCCGCGGCTTTGTAACCACCCGAAGGCCGGGGCGCCAAGTTCGTCCTGCGCAAAAAGGCCACAAAAACGGTGGGCTATAGCCTTGGAGGGTGGGGCTGGCCAACTTCGTCCGCCGGACTCGGAATGCCGCGAGACTTTATGAGGGGCCTCCGTGTGCCAAAAATAGACCGCGGGCAAACCCGCGCCCAAAAATAACCGCCCGAAGGCCGGAGCGCCAAGTTCGTCCAGAGGAAAAAGGCCACAAAAACGGGTGGGCTATAGCCTTGGGGGGTGGGGCTGGCCCACTTCGTCCGCCGGACTCGGAATACCGCGAGACTTTGCGAGGGGCCTCCGTCTGCCAAACATAGGCCGCGGGCAAAGCCGCACCCAAAAATAACCGCCCGAAGGCCGGGGCGCCAAGTTCGTCCAGCGCAAAAAGGCCACAAAAACGGGTGGGCTATAGCCTTTTGGGGTGGGGCTGGCCAACTTCGTCCGCCGGACTCGGAATGCCGCGAGACTTTGCGAGGGGCCTCCATCTGTCAAGCATAGGCCGCGGGCAAAGCCGCGCCCAAAAATAACCTCCCGAAGGACGGGGCGCCAAGTTCGTCCAGCGCAAAAAGGCCACAAAAACCGGTGGGCTATAGACTTCGGGGGTGGCGCTGGCCGACTTTGTCCGCCGGACTCGGAATGCCGTGAGACTTTACGAGGGGCCTCCGTGTGCCAAAAATAAGCCGCTGGCTAACCCGCACCCAAAAATAACCTCCCGAAGGCCGGGGCGCCAAGTTCGTCCAGCGCAAAAAGGCCACAAAAACGGGTGGGCTATAGCCTTGGGGGGTGGGGCTGGCCAACTTCGTCCGCCGGATTCGGAATGCCGTGAGACTTTGCGAGGGGCCTCCGTGTGCCAAAAATAGGCCGCTGGCAAACCCGCGCCCAAAAATAACCACCCGAAAGCCGGGGCGCCAAGTTCGTCCAGCGGAAAAAGGCCAGAAAAACGGGTGGGCTATAGCCTTGGAGGGTGGGGCTGGCCAACTTCGTCCGCGGGACTCGGAATGCCGCGAGAGTTTAGGAGGGGCCTCCGTGTTCCAAACATAGGCCGAGGGCAAAGCCGCACCCAAAAATAACCGCCCGAAGACCGGGGAGCCAAGTTCGTCCAGCGCAAAGAGGCCACAAAAACGGGTGGGCTATAGCCTTGGGGGGTGGGGCTGGCCAACTTCGTCCGCCGGACTCGGAATGCCGCGAGACTTTGCGAGGGGCCTCCGTGTGCCAAAAATAGACCGCGGACAAAGCCGCACCCAAAAATAACCGCCCGAAGGCCGGGGCGCCAAGTTCGTCCAGCGCAAAAAAGCCACAAAAACGGGTGGGCTATAGCCTTGGGGGGTGGGGCTGGCCAACTTCGTCCGCCGGACTCAGAATGCCGTGAGACTTTGCGAGGGCCCCCGTGTGCCAAACATCGGCCGTGGGCGAAGCCGCGCCAGAAAATAACGGCCCGACGGCCGGGGCGCCAAGTTCGTCCAGCGCAAAAAGGCCACAAATACGGGTGGGCTATAGCCTTTGGGGGTGCGACTGGCCAACTTCGTCCGCCGGACACGGAATGCCTCGAGACTTTGCGAGGGGCCTCCGTCTACCAAACATAGGCTGCGGGCAAAGCCGCGCCCAAAAAAAACCGCCCGAAGGCCGGGGCGCCAAGTTCGTCCAGCGCAAAAAGGCCACAAAAACGGGTGGGCTATAGACTTCGGGGGTGGGGCTGGCCGACTTCGTCCGCCAGACTCGGAATGCCGTGAGACTTTGCGAGGGACCTCCGTGTGCCAAAAATAGGCCGCTAGCAAACTCGCGTCTAAAAATAACCACCCGAAGGCCGGGGCGCCAAGTTCGTCCAGCGGAAAAAGGCCACAAAAACGGGCGGGCTATAGCCTTGGAGGGTGGGGCTGGCACACTTCGTCCGCGGGACTCGGAATGCCGCGAGACTTTGGGAGGGGCCTCCGTGTTCCAAACATAGGCCGCGGGCAAAGCCGCGCCCAAAAATAACTGCCTGAAGGCCGGGAGCCAAGTTTGTCCAGCGGAAAAAGGCCACAAAAACGGGTGGGCTATAGCCTTGGGGGGTGTTGCTGGCCAACTTCGTCCGCCGGACTCGGAATGCCGCGAGACTTTGCGAGGGGACTCTGTGTGCCAAAAATAGGCCGCGCCCAAAGCCGCGCCCAAAAATAACAGCCCGAAGGCTGGGGCGCCAAGTTCGTCCAGCGGAAAAAGGCCACAAAACGGGTGGGCTATAGCCTTGGGGGGTGGGGCTGGCCAACTTCGTCCGCCGGACACGGAATGCCGCGAGACTTTACGAGGGGCCTCCTTGTGCCAAAAATAGGCCACGCACAAAGCCGCGCCCAAAAATAACCACCCGAAGGCCGGGGCGCCAAGTTCGTCCAGCGGAAAAAGGCCACAAAAACGGGTGGGCTATAGCCTCGGAGGGTGGGGCTGGCCAACCTCTTCCGCCGGACTCGGAATGCCCCGAGACTTTGCGAGGGGTCTCCATGTGCCAAACATAGGCTGCGGCAGAAGCTGCGTCCAAACATAACCGCCCGAAGGCCGGGGCGCCAATTTCGTCCAGCAGAAAAAGGCCACAAAAACGGGTGGGTATAGCCTTGGGGGGTGGGGCGGGCTAACTTCGTCCGCCGGACTCGGAATGCCGCGAGACTTTGCGAGGGGCTTCCGTGTGCCAAAAATAGGCCGCGGGCAAAGCCGCACACAAAAATAACCACCCGAAGGCCGGGGCGCCAAGTTCGTCCAGCGGAAAAAGGCAACAAAAACGGGTGGGCTATAGCCTTGGGGGGTGTGGCTGCGCAACTTAGTCCGCCGGACTCGGAATGCCGTGAGACTTTGCGAGGGGCCTCCGTGTGCCAAAAATAGGCTGCGGCCAAAGCCGCGCCCAAAAACAACCGCCCGAAGGTCGGGGCGCCAAGTTCGTCCAGCGGAAAAAGGCCACAAAAACGGGTGCGCTATAGCCTTGGGGGGTGGGGCTCGCCTACTTCGTCCGCCGGACTCGGAATGCCGCGAGGTTTTGCGAGGGGCCTCCGTTTGCCAAAAATAGGACGCGGGCAAAGCCGCGCCCAAAAATAACCGCCCGATGGCCGGGGCGCCAAGTTCGTCCAGTGGAAAAAGGCCACAAAAACGGGTGGGCTATAGCCTTGGGGGGTGGGGCTGGCCAACTTCGTCCGCCGGTCTTGGAATGCCGCGAGACTTTGCAAGGGGCCTCCGTGTGCCAAACATAGGCCGTGGGCAAAGCAGCGCCCACAAATAACCCCCCAAAGGCCGGGGCGCCAAGTTCGTCCAGAGCAAAAAGGCCACAAAAACGGGTGGGCTATAGCCTTGGGGGGTGGGGCTGGCCAACTTCGTCCGCCGGACTCGGAATGCCGTGAGACTTTGCGAGGGGCCTCCATGTGCCAAACATAGGCCGTGGCCAAAGCCGCGCCCAAAAATAACCGCCCGAAGGCCGGGGCGCCAAGTTCGTCCAGCGGAAAAAGGCCACAAAAACGGGTGCGCTATAGCCTTGGGGGGTGGGTCTGGCCAACTTTGTCCGCCGGACTCGGAATGCCGCGAGACTTTGCGAGGGGCCTTCGTGTGCCAAACATAGGCCGCGGGCAAAGCGGCGCCCAAAAATAACCCCCCAAAGGCCGGGGCACCAAGTTCGTCCAGCGCAAAAAGGCCACAAAAACGGGTGGGCTATAGCCTTGGGGGGTGGGGCTGGCCAACTTCGTCCGCCGGACTCGGAATGCCGCGAGACATTGCGAGGGGCCTCCGTGTCCCAAAAATAGACCGCGGGCAAAGCCGCGCCCAAAAATTACCGCCCGAAGGCCGGAGCGCCAAGTTCGTCCACCGCAAAAAGGCCACAAAAACGGGTGGGCTATAGCCTTGGAGGGTGGGGCTGGCCAACTTCGTCCGCCGGACTCGGAATGCCGCGAGACTTTGCTAGGGGCCTACGTGTACCAAACATAGGCCGCGGCCAAAGCCGCGCCCAAAAATAACCGCCCGAAGGCCGGGGCGCCAAGTTCGTCCAGCGCAAAAAGGCCACAAAAACGGGTGGGCTATAGCCTTGGAGGGTGGGGCTGGCCCACTTCGTCCGCCAGACTCGGAATGCCGCGAGACTTTGCGAGGGGCCTCCGTGTGCCAAAAATAGACCGCGGACAAACCCGCGCCCAAAAATAACCGCCCAAAGGCCGGGGCGCCAAGTTCGTCCAGCGCAAAAAGGCCACAAAAACGGGTGGGCTATAGCCTTTGGGGGTGGGGCTGGCCAACTTCGTCCGCCGGACTCGGAATGCCGCGAGACTTTGGTAGGGGCCTCCGTCTGCCAAACGTAGGCCGCGGGCAAAGCCGCGCCCAAAAATAACCGCCCGAAGGCCGGGGCGCCAAGTTCGTCCAGCGCAAAAAGGCCACAAAAACGGGTGTGCTATAGCCTTCGGGGGTGGGGCTGGCCGACTTCGTCCGCCGGACTCGGAATGCCGCGAGACTTTACGAGGGGCCTGCATGTGCAAAACATAGGCCGCGGCCAAAGCCGCGCCCAAAAATAACCGCCAGAAGGCCGGGGCGCGAAGTTCGTCCTGCGCAAAAAGGACACAAAAACGGGTGGGCTATAGCCTTGGAGGGCGGGGCAGGCCAACTTCGTCCGCCGGACTCGGAATGCCGCGAGACTTTGTGGCGGTCTCCGTCTGTCAAACATAGGCCGCGGGCAAAGCCGCGCCCAAAAATAACTGGCCGAAGGCCGGGGCGCCAAGTTCGTCCAGCGCAAAAAGGCCACAAAAACGGGTGGGCTATACCCTTGGGGGGTGGGGCTGGCCAACTTCGTCCGCCGGACTCGGAATGCCGCGAGACTTCACGAGGGGCCTCCGTGTGCCAAAAATAGACCGCGGGCAAACCCGCGCCCAAAAATAACCACCCGAAGGCCGGGGCGCCAAGTTCGTCCAGCGCAAAAAGGCCACAAAAACGGGTGGGCTATAGACTTGGGGGGTGGGGCTGGCCAACTTCGTCCGCCGGTCTAGGAATGCCGCAAGACATTGCGAGGGGCCTCCATGTACTAAACATAGGCCGCGGGCAAAGCCGCGCCCAAAAATAACCGCCCGAAGGCCGGGGCGCTAAGTTCGTCCAGCGCAAAAAGGCCACAAAAACGGGTGGGCTATAGCCTTGGGGGGTGGGGCTGGCCAACTTCGTCCGCCGGACTCGGAATGCCGCGAGACTTTGGGAGGGGCCTCCGTCTGCCAAACGTAGGCCGCGGGCAAAGCCGCGTCCAAAAATAACCGCCCGAAGGCCGGGGCGCCAAGTTCGTCCAGCGCAAAAAGGCCCCAAAAACGGGTGGGCTATAGCCTTGGGGGGTGGGGCTGGCCAACTTCGTCCGCCGGACTCGGAATGCAGCAAGACTTTGCGAGGGGCCTCCGTGTGCCAAAAATAGACCGCGGGCAAAGCCGTGCTCAAAAATAACCGCCCGAAGGCCGGGGCGCCAAGTTCGTCCAGCGCAAAAAGGCCACAAAAACGGGTGCGCTATAGCCTTGGGGGGTGGGGCTGGCCCACTTCGCCCGCCGGACTCGGAATGCCGCGAGACTTTGCGAGGGGCCTGTGTGTGCAAAACATAGGCCACGGCCAAAGCCGTGCCCAAAAATAACCGCCCGATGGCCGGGGCGCGAAGTTCGTCCTGCGCAAAAAGGACACAAAAACGGGTGGGCTATAGCCTTGGAGGGTGGGGCAGGCCAACTTCGTCCGCCGGACTCGGAATGCCGCGAAACTTTGTGAGGGTCTCCGTCTGCCAAACATAGGCCGCGGGCAAAGCAGCGCCCAAAAATAACCGGCCGAAGGCCGGGGCGCCAAGTTCGTCCAGCGCAAAAAGGCCACAAAAACGGGTGGGCTATAGCCTTCGGGGGTGGGGCTGGCCAACTTCGTCCGCCGGACTCGGAATGCCGCGAGACTTTGCGAGGGTCTCCGTGTGCCAAACATAGGCCGCGGGCAAACCCGCGCCCAAAAATAACCACCCGAAGGCCAGGGCGCCAAGTTCGTCCAGCGGAAAAAGGCCACAAAAACGGGTGGGCTATAGCCTTGGAGGGTGGGGCTGGCCAACTTCGTCCGCCGGACTCGGAATGCCGCGAGACTTTGGGAGGGGCCTCCGTGTTCCAAACATAGGCCGCGGACAAAGCCGCGCCCAAAAATAACCAACCGAAGGCCGGGGCGCCAAGTTCCTCCAGCGCAAAAAGGCCACAAAACGGGTGGGCTATAGCCTTGGAGGGTGGGGCTGGCCAACTTCATCCGCCGGACTCGGAATGCCGCGAGACTTTGCGAGGGTGTCCATCTGCCAAACATAGGCCACGGGCAAAGCCACGCCCAAAAATAACCGCCCGAAGGCCGGGGCGCCAAGTTCGTCCAGCGCAAAAAGGCCACAAAAACGGGTGGGCTATAGCCTTCGGGGGTGGGGCTGGCCAACTTCGTCCGCCGGACTCGGAATGCCGTGAGACTTTGCGAGGGGCCACCGTGTACTAAGCATAGGCCGCGGACAAAGCCGTACCGAAAAATAACTGCCCGAAAGCCGGGGCGCCAAGTTCGTCCAGCGCAAAAAGGCCACAAAAACGGGTGGGCTCTAACCTTGGGGGGCGGGGTTGGCCCACTTCGTCCGCCAGACTCGGAATGCCTCGAGACTTTGCGAGGGGCCTCCGTGTGCCAAATATTGGCCACGGCCAAAGCCGCGCCCAAAAATAACCGCCCGAAGGCCGGGGCGCCAAGTTCGTCCAGCGGAAAAAGGCCACAAAAACGGGTGGGCAATAGCCTGCGGGGGTGGGGCTGGCCAACTTCGTCCGCCGGACTCGGAATGCCGCGAGACTTTGCGAGGGTCTCCGTGTGCCAAACATAGGCCGCGGGCAAACCCGCACCCAAAAATAACCACCCGAAGGCCAGGGCGCCAAGTTCGTCCAGCGGAAAAAGGTCACAAAAACGGGTGGGCTATAGCCTTGGAGGGTGGGGCTGGCCAACCTCGTCCGCCGGACTCGGAATGCCCCGAGACTTTGCGAGGGGCCTTCATGTGCCAAACATAGGCCGTGGGCAAAGCCGCGCACAAAAATAACCGCCCGAAGGCCGAGGCGCCAAGTTCGTCCAGCGGAAAAAGGCCACAAAAACGGGTGGGCTATAGCCTTGGGGGGTGGGGCTGGCCAACTTCGTCCGCCGGACTCGGAATGCCGTGAGACTTTGCGAGGGGGCTCCGTGTGCCAAAAATAGGCCACTGGCAAACCCGCGCCCAAAAATAACCACCCGAAGGCCGGGGTGCCAAGTTCGTTCAGCGGAAAAAGGCCACAAAAACGGGTGGGCTATAGCCTTGGAGGGTGGGGCTGGCCAACCTCGTCCGCCGGACTCGGAATGCCCCGAGACTTTGCGAGGGGCCTTCATGTGCCAAACATAGGCCGTGGGCAAAGCCGCGCACAAAAATAACCGCCCGAAGGCCGAGGCGCCAAGTTCGTCCAGCGGAAAAAGGCCACAAAAACGGGTGGGCTATAGCCTTGGGGGGTGGGGCTGGCCAACTTCGTCCGCCGGACTCGGAATGCAGCAAGACTTTGCGAGGGGCCTCCGTGTGCCAAAAATAGACCGCGGGCAAAGCCGTGCCCAAAAATAACCGCCCGAAGGCCGGGGCGCCAAGTTCGTCCAGCGCAAAAAGGCCACAAAAACGGGTGGGCTATAGCCTTCGGGGGTGGGGCTGGCCAACTTCGTCCGCCGGACTCGGAATGCCGTGAGACTTTGCGAGGGGCCACCGTGTACTAAACATAGGCCGCGGACAAAGCCGTACCGAAAAATAACTGCCCGAAAGCCGGGGCGCCAAGTTCGTCCAGCGCAAAAAGGCCACAAAAACGGGTGGGCTCTAACCTTGGGGGGCGGGGTTGGCCCACTTCGTCCGCCAGACTCGGAATGCCTCGAGACTTTGCGAGGGGCCTCCGTGTGCCAAATATTGGCCACGGCCAAAGCCGCGCCCAAAAATAACCGCCCGAAGGCCGGGGCGCCAAGTTCGTCCAGCGGAAAAAGGCCACAAAAACGGGTGGGCAATAGCCTGCGGGGGTGGGGCTGGCCAACTTCGTCCGCCGGACTCGGAATGCCGCGAGACTTTGCGAGGGTCTCCGTGTGCCAAACATAGGCCGCGGGCAAACCCGCACCCAAAAATAACCACCCGAAGGCCAGGGCGCCAAGTTCGTCCAGCGGAAAAAGGTCACAAAAACGGGTGGGCTATAGCCTTGGAGGGTGGGGCTGGCCAACCTCGTCCGCCGGACTCGGAATGCCCCGAGACTTTGCGAGGGGCCTTCATGTGCCAAACATAGGCCGTGGGCAAAGCCGCGCACAAAAATAACCGCCCGAAGGCCGAGGCACCAAGTTCGTCCAGCGGAAAAAGGCCACAAAAACGGGTGGGCTATAGCCTTGGGGGGTGGGGCTGGCCAACTTCGTCTGCCGGACTCGGAATGCCGTGAGACTTTGCGAGGGGGCTCCGTGTGCCAAAAATAGGCCACTGGCAAACCCGCGCCCAAAAATAACCACCCGAAGGCCGGGGTGCCAAGTTCGTTCAGCGGAAAAAGGCCACAAAAACGGGTGGGCTATAGCCTTGGAGGGTGGGGCTGGCCAACCTCGTCCGCCGGACTCGGAATGCCCCGAGACTTTGCGAGGGGCCTTCATGTGCCAAACATAGGCCGTGGGCAAAGCCGCGCACAAAAATAACCGCCCGAAGGCCGAGGCGCCAAGTTCGTCCAGCGGAAAAAGGCCACAAAAACGGGTGGGCTATAGCCTTGGGGGGTGGGGCTGGCCAACTTCGTCCGCCGGACTCGGAATGCCGTGAGACTTTGCGAGGGGGCTCCGTGTGCCAAAAATAGGCCACTGGCAAACCCGCGCCCAAAAATAACCACCCGAAGGCCGGGGTGCCAAGTTCGTTCAGCGGAAAAAGGCCACAAAAACGGGTGGGCTATAGCCTTGGAGGGGGGGGCTGGCCAACTTCGTCCGCCGGACTCGGAATGCCGCGAGACTTTGGGAGGGGCCTCCGTTTTCAAAACATAGGCCGCGGGCTAAGCCGCGCCCAAAAATAACCACCCGAAGGCCGGGGCGCCAAGTTCGTCCAGCGCAAAAAGGCCACAAAAACGGCTGGGCTATAGCCTTGGAGGGTGGGGCTGGCCCACTTCGTCCGCCGTACTCGGAATGCCGTGAGACTTTGCGAGGGGCCTCCGTGTGCCAAAAATAGACCGCGGGCAAACCCGCACCCAAAAATAACCGCCCGAAGGCCGGGGCGTCAAGTTCGTCCAGCGCAAAAAGGCCACAAAAACGGGTGGGCTATAGACTTGGGGGGTGGGGCTGGCCAACTTCGTCCGCCGGTCTAGGAATGCCGCAAGACATTGCGAGGGGCCTCCGTGTACTAAACATAGGCCGCGGGCAAAGCCACATCCAAAAATAACCGTCCGAAGGCCGGGGCGCTAAGTTCGTCCAGCGGAAAAAGGCCACAAAAACGGGTGGGCTGTAGGCTTGGGGGGTGGGGCTGGCCAACTTCGTCCGCCGGACTCGGAATACCGCGAGACTTTACGAGGGGCCTCAATGTACCAAACATAGGCCGTGGCCAAAGCCGCGCCCAAAAATAACCGCCCGAAGGCCGGGGTACCATGTTCGTCCAGCGCAAAAAGGCCAGAAAAACGGGTGGGCTATAGCCTTGGGGGGTGCGGCTGGCCAACTTCGTCCGCCGGACTCGGAATGCCGCAAGACTTTGCGAGGGGCCTCCGTGTGCCAAAAATAGACCGCGGGCAAAGCCGTGCCCAAAAATAACTGCCCGAAGGCCGGGGCGCCAAGTTCGTCCAGCGCAAAAAGGCCACAAAAATGGGTGCGCTATAGCCTTGGGGGGTGGGGCTGGCCAACTTCGTCCGCCGGACTCAGAATGCCGCGAGACTTTGCGAGGGGCCTGCGTGTGCAAAACATAGGCCGCGGCCAAAGCCGCGCCCAAAAATAACCGCCCGAAGGCCGGCGCGCGAAGTTCGTCATGCGCAAAAAGGACACAAAAACGGGTGGGCTATAGCCTTGGAGGGTGGGGCTGGCCAACTTCGTCCGCCGGACTCGGAATGCCGCGAGACTTTGGGAGGGGCCTCCGTGTTCCAAACATAGGCCGCGGACAAAGCCGCGCCCAAAAATAACCACCCGAAGGCCGGGGCGCCAAGTTCCTCCAGCGCAAAAAGGCCACAAAAACGGGTGGGCTATAGCCTTGGAGGGTGGGGCTGGCCAACTTCGTCCGCCGGATTCGGAATGCCGTGAGACTTTGCGAGGGGCCACCGTGTACTAAACATAGGCCGCGGGCAAAGCCGTACCGAAAAATAACTGCCCGAAAGCCGGGGCGCCAAGTTCGTCCAGCGCAAAAAGGCCACAAAAACGGGTGGGCTCTAACCTTGGGGGGCGGGGCTGGCCCACTTCGTCCGCCAGACTCGGAATGCCTCGAGACTTTGCGAGGGGCCTCCGTGTGCCAAATATTGGCCACGGCCAAAGCCGCGCCCAAAAATAACCACCCGAAGGCCGGGGCGCCAAGTTCCTCCAGCGCAAAAAGGCCACAAAAACGGGTGGGCTATAGCCTTCGGGGGTGGGGCTGGCCAACTTCGTCCGCCGGACTCGGAATGCCGTGAGACTTTGCGAGGGGCCACCGTGTACTAAACATAGGCCGCGGGCAAAGCCGTACCGAAAAATAACTGCCCGAAAGCCGGGGCGCCAAGTTCGTCCAGCGCAAAAAGGCCACAAAAACGGGTGGGCTCTAACCTTGGGGGGCGGGGCTGGCCCACTTCGTCCGCCAGACTCGGAATGCCTCGAGACTTTGCGAGGGGCCTCCGTGTGCCAAATATTGGCCACGGCCAAAGCCGCGCCCAAAAATAACCGCCCGAAGGCCGGGGCGCCAAGTTCGTCCAGCGGAAAAAGGCCACAAAAACGGGTGGGCTATAGCCTGCGGGGGTGGGGCTGGCCAACTTCGTCCGCCGGACTCGGAATGCCGCGAGACTTTACGAGGGTCTCCGTGTGCCAAACATAGGCCGCGGGCAAACCCGCGACCAAAAATAACCACCCGAAGGCCAGGGCGCCAAGTTCGTCCAGCGGAAAAAGGCCACAAAAACGGGTGGGCTATAGCCTTGGAGGGTGGGGCTGGCCAACCTCGTCCGCCGGACTCGGAATGCCCCGAGACTTTGCGAGGGGCCTTCATGTGCCAAACATAGGCCGTGGGCAAAGCCGCGCACAAAAATAACCGCCCGAAGGCCGAGGCGCCAAGTTCGTCCAGCGGAAAAAGGCCACAAAAACGGGTGGGCTATAGCCTTGGGGGGTGGGGCTGGCCAACTTCGTCCGCCGGACTCGGAATGCCGTGAGACTTTGCGAGGGGGCTCCGTGTGCCAAAAATAGGCCACTGGCAAACCCGCGCCCAAAAATAACCACCCGAAGGCCAGGGTGCCAAGTTCGTTCAGCGGAAAAAGGCCACAAAAACGGGTTGGCTATAGCCTTGGAGGGGGGGGCTGGCCAACTTCGTCCGCCGGACTCGGAATGCCGCGAGACTTTGGGAGGGGCCTCCGTTTTCCAAACATAGGCCGCGGGCTAATCCGCGCCCAAAAATAACCACCCGAAGGCCGGGGCGCCAAGTTCGTCCAGCGCAAAAAGGCCACAAAAACGGCTGGGCTATAGCCTTGGAGGGTGGGGCTGGCCCACTTCGTCCGCCGTACTCGGAATGCCGTGAGACTTTGCGAGGGGCCTCCGTGTGCCAAAAATAGACCGCGGGCAAACCCGCACCCAAAAATAACCGCCCGAAGGCCGGGGCGTCAAGTTCGTCCAGCGCAAAAAGGCCACAAAAACGGGTGGGCTATAGACTTGGGGGGTGGGGCTGGCCAACTTCGTCCGCCGGTCTAGGAATGCCGCAAGACATTGTGAGGGGCCTCCGTGTACTAAACATAGGCCGCGGGCAAAGCCACATCCAAAAATAACCGTCCGAAGGCAGGGGCGCTAAGTTCGTCCAGCGGAAAAAGGCCACAAAAACGGGTGGGCTGTAGGCTTGGGGGGTGGGGCTGGCCAACTTCGTCCGCCGGACTCGGAATACCGCGAGACTTTGCGAGGGGCCTCAATGTACCAAACATAGGCCGTGGCCAAAGCCGCGCCCAAAAATAACCGCCCGAAGGCCGGGGTACCATGTTCGTCCAGCGCAAAAAGGCCAGAAAAACGGGTGGGCTATAGCCTTGGGGGGTGCGGCTGGCCAACTTCGTCCGCCGGACTCGGAATGCCGCAAGACTTTGCGAGGGGCCTCCGTGTGCCAAAAATAGACCGCGGGCAAAGCCGCGCCCAAAAATAACCGCCCGAAGGCCGGGGCGCCAAGTTCGTCCAGCGCAAAAAGGCCACAAAAACGGGTGCGCTATAGCCTTGGGGGGTGGGGCTGGCCAACTTCGTCCGCCGGACTCAGAATGCCGCGAGACTTTGCGAGGGGCCTGCGTGTGCAAAACATAGGCCGCGGCCAAAGCCGCGCCCAAAAATAACCGCCCGAAGGCCGGCGCGCGAAGTTCGTCATGCGCAAAAAGGACACAAAAACGGGTGGGCTATAGCCTTGGAGGGTGGGGCTGGCCAACTTCGTCCGCCGGACTCGGAATGCCGCGAGACTTTGGGAGGGGCCTCCGTGTTCCAAACATAGGCCGCGGACAAAGCCGCGCCCAAAAATAACCACCCGAAGGCCGGGGCGCCAAGTTCCTCCAGCGCAAAAAGGCCACAAAAACGGGTGGGCTATAGCCTTGGAGGGTGGGGCTGGCCAACTTCGTCCGCCGGACTCGGAATGCCGCGAGACTTTGGGAGGGGCCTCCGTGTTCCAAACATAGGCCGCGGGCAAAGCCGCGCCCAAAAATAACAAACCGAAGGCCGGGGCGCCAAGTTCCTCCAGCGCAAAAAGGCCACAAAAACGGGTGGGCTATAGCCTTGGGGGGTGGGGCTGGCCAACTTCGTCTGCCGGACTCGGAATGCCGCGAAACTTTGCGAGGGTGTCCGTCTGCCAAACATAGGCCACGGGCAAAGCCGCGCCCAAAAATAACCGCCCGAAGGCCGGGGCGCCAAGTTCGTCCAGCGCAAAAAGGCCACAAAAACGGGTGGGCTATAGCCTTGGGGGGTGGGGCTGGCCAACTTCGTCCGCCGGACTCGCAATGCCGCGAGACTTTGCGAGGAGCCTCCGTGTGCCAAAAATAGGCCGCGCCCAAAGCCGCGCCCAAAAATAACCGCCCGAAGGCCGGGGCGCCAAGTTCGTCCAGCGCAAAAAGGCCACAAAAACGGGTGGGCTATAGCCTTGGGGGGTGGGGCTGGCCAACTTCGTCCGCCGGACTCGGAATGCCGCGAGACTTTGCGAGGGGACTCCGTGTGCCAAAAATAGGCCGCGCCCGAAGCCGCACCCAAAAATAACCGCCCGAAGGCCGGGGCGCCAAGTTAGTCCAGCGGAAAAAGGCCACAAAACGGGTGGGCTATAGCCTTGGGGTTTGGGGCTGGCCAACTTCGTCCGCCGGACTCAGAATGCCGCCAGACTTTGCGAGGGGCCTCCGTGTGCCAAACATAGGCCGAGGGCAAAGCCGTGCCCAAAAATAACAGCCCGAAGGCCGGGGCGCCAAGTTCGTCCAGCGGAAAAAGGCCACAAAAACGGGTGGGCTATAGCCTTCGGGGGTGGGGCTGGCCAACTTCGTCCGCCGGACTCGGAATGGCGCGAGACTTTGCGAGGCACCTCCGTGTGCCAAAAATAGGCCGCGGGCACAACCGCGCCCAAAAATAACAGCCCGAAGGCCGGGGCGCCAAGTTCGTCCTGCGCAAAAAGGCCACAAAAACGGGTGGGCTATAGCCTTGGGGGGTGGGGCTGGCCTACTTCGTCCGCCGGACTCGGAATGCAACGAGACATTGCGAGGGGCCTCCGTGTGCCATACCTAGGCCGCGGGCAAAGCCGTACCGAAAAATAACTGCCCAAAAGCCGGGGCGCCAAGTTCGTCCAGCGCAAAAAGGCCACAAAAACGGGTGGGCTCTAACCTTGGGGGGCGGGGCTGGCCCACTTTGTCCGCCAAACTCAGAATGCCGCCAGACTTTGCGAGGGGCCTCCGTGTGCCAAAAATAGGGCACGGGCATGGCCGCGCCCAAAAATAACCGCCCGAAGGCCGGGGCGCCAAGTTCGTCCAGCGGAAAAAGGCCACAAAAACGGGTGGGCTATAGCCTTGGGGGGTGGGGCTGGCCAACTTCGTCCGCCGGACTCGGAATGGCGTGAGACTTTGCGAGCCGCCTCCGTGTGATAAAAATAGGCCGCGGGCATAGCCGCGCCGAAAAACAACCGCCCGAAGGCCGGGGCGCCAAGTTCATCCAGCGGAAAAGGCCACAAAAACGGGTGGGCTATAGCCTTGGGGGGTGGGGCTGGCCAACTTCGTCCGCTGGACTCGGAATGGCGCGAGACTTTGCGAGGCACCTCCGTGTGCCAAAAATAGGCCGCGGGCACAACCGCGCCCAAAAATAACAGCCCGAAGGCCAGTGCGCCAAGTTCGTCCAGCGGAAAAAGGCCACAAAAACGGGTGGGCTATAGCCTTGGGGGGTGGGGCTGGCCAACTTCGTCCGCCGGACTCGGAATGGCGCGAGACTTTACGAGGCACCTCCGTGTGCGAAAAATAGGCCGCGGGCACGGCCGCGCCGAAAAACAACCGCCCGAAAGCCGGGGCGCCAAGTTCGTCCAGCGGAAAAGGCCACAAAAACGGGTGGGCTATAGCCTTGGGGGGTGGGGCTGGCCAACTTCGTCCGCCGGACTCGGAATGGCGCGAGACTTTGCGAGGCACCTCCGTGTGCCAAAAATAGGCCGCGGGCACAACCGCGCCCAAAAATAACAGCCCGAAGGCCGGGGCGCCAAGTTCGTCCAGCGGAAAAAGGCCACAAAAACGGGTGGGCTATAGCCTTCGGGGGTGGGGCTGGCCAACTTCGTCCGCCGGACTCGGAATGGCGCGAGACTTTACGAGGCGCCTCCATGTGCGAAAACTAGGCCGCGGGCACGGCCGTATCCAAAAATAACCGCCCGAAGGCCGGGCGACAAGTTCGTCGAGCGGAAAAAGGCCACAAAAACGGGTGGGCTATAGCCTTGGGGGGTGGGGCTGGCCAACTTCGTCCGCCGTACTCGGAATGGCGCGAGACTTTGCGAGGCACCTCATTGTGCGAAAAATAGGTCGCGGGCACGGCCGCGCCCAAAAATAACCGCCCGAAGGCCGGGGCGCCAAGTTCGTCGAGCGGAAAAAAGCCACAAAAACGGGTGGGCTATAGCCTTGGGGGGTGGGCTGGCCAACTTCGTCCGCCGGACTCGGAATGGTGTGAGACTTTGCGAGGCGCCTCTGTGTGCCAATAATAGGCCGCAGGCACAGCCGCGCCCAAAAATAACAGCCCGAAGGCCGGGGCGCCAAGTTCGTCCAGCGGGAAAAGGCCACAAAAACGGGTGGGCTATAGCCTTGGGGGGTGGGGCTGGCCAACTTCGTCCGCCGGACTCGGAATGGCGCGAGAATTTGTGAGGCCCCTCTGTGTGCCAAAAATAGGCCGCGGGCACAGCCGCCCCCAAAAATAACCGCCCGAAGGCCGGGGCGCCAAGTTCATCCAGCGGAAAAAGGCAAAAAAACGGGTGGGCTATAGCCTTGGGGGGTGGGGCTGGCCAACTTCGTCCGCCGGACTCGGAATGGCGCGAGACTTTGCAAGGCGCCTCCGTGTGCCAAAAATAGGCCTTGGGCACAGCCGCGCCCAAAAATAACCTCCCGAAGGCCGGCGTGCCAAGTTCGTCCAGCGGAAAAAGGCCACAAAAACGGGATGGGCTATAGCCTTGGTGGGTGGGGCTGGCCAACTTCGTCTGCCGGACTTGGAATGGCGTGACACTTTGCGAGGCGCCTCCGTGTGCCAAAAATAGGCCGTGGGCACAGCCACGCCCAAAAATAACCGCCCGAAGGCCGGGGCGCCAAGTTCGTCCAGCGGAAAAAGGCCACAAAATACGGGTGGGCTATAGCCTTGGGGGGTGGGGCTGGCCAACTTCAACCGCCGGACTCGGAATGGGGCGAGACTCTGCGAGGCACCTCCGTGTGCAAAAAATAGGCCGCGGGCACAGCCGCGTCCGAAAATACCCACCCGAAGGCCGGGGCGCCAAGTTCGTCCAGCGGAAAAAGGACACAAAAACGGGTGGGCTATGGCCTTGGGGGGTGGGGCTGGCCAACTTCGTCCGCCGGACTCCGAATGGCGCTAGACTTTGCGAGGAGCCTCCGTGTGCCAAAAGTAGGCCATGGGCACAGCCGCGCCCAAAAATAACCGCCCGAAGGCCGGGGCGCCAAGTTCGTCCAGTGGAAAAAGGCCACAAAAACGGGACGGGCTATAGCCTTGGGGGGTGGGGCTGGACAACTTCCTCCGGTGGAATCGGAATGGCGCGAGACTTTGCGAGGCGCCTCCGTGTGCCAAAAATAGGCCATGGGCACAGCCGCGCCCAAAAATAACCGCCCGAAGGCCGGGGCGCCAAGTTCGTCCAGCGGAAAAAGGCCACAAAAACGGGTGGGCTATAGCCTTGGAGGGTAGGGCTGGCCACCTTCGTCCGCCAGACTCGGAATGGCGCGAGACTTTGCGAGGCGCCTCTGTGTGCCAAAAATAGGCCGTGGGCGCAGCCGCGCCCAAAAATAACCGCCCGAAGGCCGGGGCGCCAAGTTCGTCCTGCGGAAAAAGGCCACAACATACGGGTGGGCTATAGCCTTGGGGGGTGGGGCTGGCCAACTTCGTCCGCCGGACTCGGAATGGCGTGACACTTTGCGAGGCGCCTCCGTGTGCCAAAAATAGGCCGTGGGCACAGCCGCGCCCAAAAATAACCGCCCGAAGGCCGGGGCGCCAAGTTCGTCCAGCGGAAAAAGGCCACAAAATACGGGTGGGCTATAGCCTTGGGGGGTGGGGCTGGCCCACTTCGTCCGCCGGACTCGGAATGGCGCGAGACTCTGCGAGGCACCTCCGTGTGCCAAAAATAGGCCGCGGGCAGAGCCGCGTCCAAAAATACCCACCCGAAGGCCGGGGCGCCAAGTTCGTCCAGCGGAAAAAGTCCACAAATACGGGTGGGCTATGGCCTTGGGGGGTGGGGCTGGCTAACTTCGTCCGCCGGACTCGGAATGGCGCGAGACTTTGCGAGGTGCCTCCGTGTGCCGAAAATAGGCCGCGGGCACAGCCGCACCCAAAAATAACCGCCCGAAGGCCGGGGCGCCAAGTTCGTCCAGCGGAAAAAGGCCACAAAAACGGGACGGGCTATAGCCTTGGGGGGTGGGGCTGGACAACTTCCTCCGGTGGAATCGGAATGGCGCGAGACTTTGCGAGGCGCCTCCGTGTGCCAAAAATAGGCCATGGGCACAGCCGCGCCCAAAAATAACCGCCCGAAGGCCGGGGCGCCAAGTTCGTCCAGCGGAAAAAGGCCACAAAAACGGGTGGGCTATAGCCTTGGAGGGTAGGGCTGGCCACCTTCGTCCGCCAGACTCGGAATGGCGCGAGACTTTGCGAGGCGCCTCTGTGTGCCAAAAATAGGCCGTGGGCGCAGCCGCGCCCAAAAATAACCGCCCGAAGGCCGGGGCGCCAAGTTCGTCCTGCGGAAAAAGGCCACAACATACGGGTGGGCTATAGCCTTGGGGGGTGGGGCTGGCCAACTTCGTCCGCCGGACTCGGAATGGCGTGACACTTTGCGAGGCGCCTCCGTGTGCCAAAAATAGGCCGTGGGCACAGCCGCGCCCAAAAATACCCACCCGAAGGCCGGGGCGCCAAGTTCGTCCAGCGGAAAAAGTCCACAAATACGGGTGGGCTATGGCCTTGTGGGGTGGGGCTGGCCACCTTCGTCCGCCAGACTCGGAATGGCGCGAGACTTTGCGAGGCGCCTCTGTGTGCCAAAAATAGGCCGTGGGCGCAGCCGTGCCCAAAAATAACCGCCCGAAGGCCGGGGCGCCAAGTTCGTCCTGCGGAAAAAGGCCACAACATACGGGTGGGCTATAGCCTTGGGGGGTGGGGCTGGCCAACTTCGTCCGCCGGACTCGGAATGGCGTGACACTTTGCGAGGCGCCTCCGTGTGCCAAAAATAGGCCGTGGGCACAGCCGCGCCCAAAAATACCCACCCGAAGGCCGGGGCGCCAAGTTCGTCCAGCGGAAAAAGGCCACAAAAACGGGTGGGCTATAGCCTTGGAGGGTAGGGCTGGCCACCTTCGTCCGCCAGACTCGGAATGGCGCGAGACTTTGCGAGGCGCCTCTGTGTGCCAAAAATAGGCCGTGGGCGCAGCCGCGCCCAAAAATAACCGCCCGAAGGCCGGGGCGCCAAGTTCGTCCAGCGGAAAAAGGCCACAAAATACGGGTGGGCTATAGCCTTGGGGGGTGGGGCTGGCCCACTTCGTCCGCCGGACTCGGAATGGCGCGAGACTCTGCGAGGCACCTCCGTGTGCCAAAAATAGGCCGCGGGCAGAGCCGCGTCCAAAAATACCCACCCGAAGGCCGGGGCGCCAAGTTCGTCCAGCGGAAAAAGTCCACAAATACGGGTGGGCTATGGCCTTGGGGGGTGGGGCTGGCTAACTTCGTCCGCCGGACTCGGAATGGCGCGAGACTTTGCGAGGTGCCTCCGTGTGCCGAAAATAGGCCGCGGGCACAGCCGCACCCAAAAATAACCGCCCGAAGGCCGGGGCGCCAAGTTCGTCCAGCGGAAAAAGGCCACAAAAACGGGTGGGCTATAGCCTTGAGGGGTGGGGCTGGCCAACTTCATCGGCCGGACTCGGAATGGCGCGAGACTTTGCGACGCGCCTCCGTGTGCCAAAAATAGGCCGCGGGCACAGCCGCACCCAAAAATAGCCTCCCGAAGGCTGGGGCGCCAAGTTCGTCCAGCGGAAAAAGGCCACAAAATACGGGTGGGCTATAGCCTTGGGGGGTGGGGCTGGCCAACTTCGTCCGCCGGACTCGGAATGGCGCGAGACTTTGCCAGGCACCTCCGTGTGCCAAAAATAGGCCGCGGGCGCAGCCGCGCCCAAAAATAACCGCCCGAAGGCCGGGGCGCCAAGTTCGTCCAGCGGAAAAAGGCCACAAAATACGGGTGGGCTATAGCCTTGGGGGGTGGGGCTGGCCCACTTCGTCCGCCGGACTCGGAATGGCGCGAGACTCTGCGAGGCACCTCCGTGTGCCAAAAATAGGCCGCGGGCACAGCCGTGTCCAAAAATACCCACCCGAAGGCCGGGGCGCCAAGTTCGCCCAGCGGAAAAAGTCCACAAATACGGGTGGGCTATGGCCTTGGGGGGTGGGGCTGGCTAACTTCGTCCGCCGGACTCGGAATGGCGCTAGACTTTGCGAGGCACCTCCGTGTGCCAAAAATAGGCCGCGGGCACAGCCGCACCCAAAAATAGCCTCCCGAAGGCCGGGGCTCCAAGTTCGTCCGGCGGAAAAAGGCCACAAAAACGGGTGGGCTATAGCCTTGGTGGGTGGGGCTGGCCAACTTCGTCCGCCGGACTCGGAATGGCGTGACACTTTGCGAGGCACCTCCGTGTACCAAAAATAGGCAGTGGGCACAGCCGCGCCCAAAAATAACCGCCCGAAGGCCGGGGCGCCAAGTTCGTCCAGCGGAAAAAGGCCACAAAATACGGGTGGGCTATAGCCTTGGGGGGTGGGGCTGGCCCACTTCGTCCGCCGGACTCGGAATGGCGCGAGACTCTGCGAGGCACCTCCGTGTGCCAAAAATAGGCCGCGGGCACAGCCGCGTCCAAAAATACCCACCCGAAGGCCGGGGCGCCAAGTTCGTCCAGCGGAAAAAGTCCACAAATACGGGTGGGCTATGGCCTTGGGGGGTGGGGCTGGCTAACTTCGTCCGCCGGACTCGGAATGGCGCTAGACTTTGCGAGGCACCTCCGTGTGCCAAAAGTAGGCCATGGGCACAGCCGCGCCCAAAAATAACCACCCGAAGGCCGGGGCGCCAAGTTCGTCCAGCGGAAAAAGGCCACAAAAACGGGTGGGCTATAGCCTTGGGGGGTGGGGCTGGCCAACTTCGTCCGCAGGACTCGGAATGGTGTGACACTTTGCGAGGCGCCTCCGTGTGCCAAAAATTGGCCGTGGGCACAGCCGCGCCCAAAAATAACCGCCCGAAGGCCGGGGCGCCAAGTTCGTCCAGCGGAAAAAGGCAACAAAAACGGGTGGGCTATAGCCTTGAGGGGTGGGGCTGGCCAACTTCATCGGCCGGACTCGGAATGGCGCGAGACTTTGCGAGGCGCCTCCGTCTGCCAAAAATAGGCCGCGGGCACAGCCGCACCCTAAAATAGCCTCCCGAAAGCTGGGGCGCCAAGTTCGTCCAGCGGAAAAAAGCCACAAAATACGGGTGGGCTATAGCCTTGGTGGGTGGGGCTGGCCAACTTCGTCCGCCGGACTCGGAATGGCGCGAGACTTTGCCAGGCACCTCCGTGTGCCAAAAATTGGCCGCGGGCACAGCCGGGCCCAAAAATAACCGCCCGATGGCCGGGACGCCAAGTTCGTCCAGCGGAAAAAGGCCACAAAAACGGGTGGGCTATAGCCTTGGTGGGTGGGGCTGGCCAACTTCGTCCGCCGGACTCGGAATGGCGCGAGACTTTGCCAGGCACCTCCGTGTGCCAAAAATTGGCCGCGGGCACGGCCGCGCCCAAAAATAACCGCCCGAAGGCCGGGGCGCCAAGTTCGTCGAGCGGAAAAAAGCCACAAAAACGGGTGGGCTATAGCCTTGGGGGGTGGGCTGGCCAACTTCGTCCGCCGGACTCGGAATGGTGTGAGACTTTGCGAGGCACCTCTGTGTGCCAATAATAGGCCGCAGGCACAGCCGCGCCCAAAAATAACAGCCCGAAGGCCGGGGCGCCAAGTTCGTCCAGCGGGAAAAGGCCACAAAAACGGGTGGGCTATAGCCTTGGGGGGTGGGGCTGGCCAACTTCGTCCGCCGGACTCGGAATGGCGCGAGAATTTGGGAGGCGCCTCTGTGTGCCAAAAATAGGCCGCGGGCACAGCCGCCCCCAAAAATAACCGCCCGAAGGCCGGGGCGCCAAGTTCATCCAGCGGAAAAAGGCAAAAAAACGGGTGGGCTATAGCCTTGGGGGGTGGGGCTGGCCCACTTCGTCCGCCGGACTCGGAATGGCGCGAGACTCTGCGAGGCACCTCCGTGTGCCAAAAATAGGCCGCGGGCACAGCCGCGTCCAAAAATACCCACCCGAAGGCCGGGGCGCCAAGTTCGTCCAGCGGAAAAAGTCCACAAATACGGGTGGGCTATGGCCTTGGGGGGTGGGGCTGGCTAACTTCGTCCGCCGGACTCGGAATGGCGCTAGACTTTGCGAGGCACCTCCGTGTGCCAAAAGTAGGCCATGGGCACAGCCGCGCCCAAAAATAACCACCCGAAGGCCGGGGCGCCAAGTTCGTCCAGCGGAAAAAGGCCACAAAAACGGGTGGGCTATAGCCTTGGTGGGTGGGGCTGGCCAACTTCGTCCGCCGGACTCGGAATGGCGCGAGACTTTGCCAGGCACCTCCGTGTGCCAAAAATTGGCCGCGGGCACGGCCGGGCCCAAAAATACCCACCCGAAGGCCGGGGCGCCAAGTTCGCCCAGCGGAAAAAGTCCACAAATACGGGTGGGCTATGGCCTTGGGGGGTGGGGCTGGCTAACTTCGTCCGCCGGACTCGGAATGGCGCTAGACTTTGCGAGGCACCTCCGTGTGCCAAAAATAGGCCGCGGGCACAGCCGCACCCAAAAATAGCCTCCCGAAGGCCGGGGCTCCAAGTTCGTCCAGCGGAAAAAGGCCACAAAAACGGGTGGGCTATAGCCTTGGTGGGTGGGGCTGCCCAACTTCGTCCGCCGGACTCGGAATGGCGTGACACTTTGCGAGGCACCTCCGTGTGCCAAAAATAGGCCGTGGGCACAGCCGCGCCCAAAAATAACCGCCCGAAGGCCGGGGCGCCAAGTTAGTCCTGCGGAAAAAGGCCACAAAATACGGGTGGGCTATAGCCTTGGGGGGTGGGGCTGGCCCACTTCGTCCGCCGGACTCGGAATGGCGCGAGACTCTGCGAGGCACCTCCGTGTGCCAAAAATAGGCCGCGGGCACAGCCGCGTCCAAAAATACCCACCCGAAGGCCGGGGCGCCAAGTTCGTCCAGCGGAAAAAGTCCACAAATACGGGTGGGCTATGGCCTTGGGGGGTGGGGCTGGCTAACTTCGTCCGCCGGACTCGGAATGGCGCTAGACTTTGCGAGGCACCTCCGTGTGCCAAAAGTAGGCCATGGGCACAGCCGCGCCCAAAAATAACCACCCGAAGGCCGGGGCGCCAAGTTCGTCCAGCGGAAAAAGGCCACAAAAACGGGTGGGCTATAGCCTTGGGGGGTGGGGCTGGCCAACTTCGTCCGCAGGACTCGGAATGGCGTGACACTTTGCGAGGCGCCTCCGTGTGCCAAAAATTGGCCGTGGGCACAGCCGCGCCCAAAAATAACCGCCCGAAGGCCGGGGCGCCAAGTTCGTCCAGCGGAAAAAGGCAACAAAAACGGGTGGGCTATAGCCTTGAGGGGTGGGGCTGGCCAACTTCATCGGCCGGACTCGGAATGGCGCGAGACTTTGCGAGGCGCCTCCGTCTGCCAAAAATAGGCCGCGGGCACAGCCGCACCCTAAAATAGCCTCCCGAAGGCTGGGGCGCCAAGTTCGTCCAGCGGAAAAAGGCCACAAAATACGGGTGGGCTATAGCCTTGGGGGGTGGGGCTGGCCAACTTCGTCCGCCGGACTCGGAATGGCGCGAGACTTTGCCAGGCACCTCCGTGTGCCAAAAATTCGCCGCGGGCACAGCCGGGCCCAAAAATAACCGCCCGATGGCCGGGACGCCAAGTTCGTCCAGCGGAAAAAGGCCACAAAAACGGGTGGGCTATTGCCTTGGGGGGTGGGGCTGGCCAACTTCGTCCGCCGGACTCGGAATGGCGCGAAACTTTACGAGGCGCCTCCGTGTGCCAATAATAGGCCGCGGGCACAGCCGTGCCAAAAAATAACCGCCCGATGGCCGGGGCGCCAAGTTCGTCCAGTGGAAAAAGGCCAAAAAAACGGGCGGGCTATAGCCTTGGGGGGTGGGGCTGGCCAACTTCGTCCGCCGGATTCGGAATGGCGAGTGACTTTGCGAGGCATGTCCGTGTGCCAAAAATAGTCCGCGAGCACAGCCGCACCCAAAAATAACCGCCCGAAGGTCAGGGCGCCAAGTTCGTCCAGCGGAAAAAGGCCACAAAAACGGGTGAGCTATAGCCTTGGGGGTGGGGCTGGCCAACTTCGTCCGCCGGACTCGGAATGGCGCTAGACTTTGCGAGGCGTCTCCGTGTGCCAAAAGTAGGCCATGGGCACAGCCGCGCCCAAAAATAACCGCCCGAAGGCCAGGGCGCCAAGTTCGTCCAGCGGAAAAAGGCCACAAAAACGGGTGAGCTATAGCCCTGGGGGTGGGGCTGGCCAACTTCGTCCGCCGGACTCGGAATGGCGCTAGACTTTGCGAGGCGTCTCCGTGTGCCAAAAGTAGGCCATGGGCACAGCCGCGCCCAAAAATAACCGCCCGAAGGCCGGGGCGCCAAGTTCGTCCAGCGGAAAAAGGCAACAAAAACGGGTGGGCTATAGCCTTTGGGGGTGGGGCTGGCCAACTTCGTCCGCCGGATTCGGAATGGCGCGAGACTTCCCGAGGCATCTCCGTGTGCCAAAAATAGGCCGCGGGCACAGCCGTACCCAAAAATAACCGCCCGAAGGCCGGGGCGCCAAGTTCGTCCAGCGGAAAAAGGCCACAAAAACGGGTGGGCTATAGCCTTGGGGCGTGGGGCTGGGCAACTTCGTCCGCCGGACTCGGAATGGCGCGAGACTTTGCCAGGCACCTCCGTGTGCCAAAAATAGGCCGCGGGCACAGCCGGGCCCAAAAATAACCGCCCGAAGGCCGGGACGCCAAGTTCGTCCAGCGGAAAAAGGCCACAAAAACGGGTGGGCTATAGCCTTGGGGGTGGGGCTGGCCAACTTCGTCCGCAGGACTCGGAATGGCGTGACACTTTGCGAGGCGCCTCCGTGTGCCAAAAATTGGCCGTGGGCACAGCCGCGCCCAAAAATAACCGCCCGAAGGCCGGGGCGCCAAGTTCGTCCAGCGGAAAAAGGCAACAAAAACGGGTGGGCTATAGCCTTGAGGGGTGGGGCTGGCCAACTTCATCGGCCGGACTCGGAATGGCGCGAGACTTTGCGAGGCGCCTCCGTCTGCCAAAAATAGGCCGCGGGCACAGCTGCACCCAAAAATAACCTCCCGAAGGATGGGGCGCCAAGTTCGTCCAGCGGAAAAAGGTCACAAAATGCGGGTGGGCTATAGCCTTGGGGCGTGGGCCTGGCCAACTTCGTCCGCCGGATTCGGAATGGCGAGTGACTTTGCGAGGCATGTCCGTGTGCCAAAAATAGTCCGCGAGCACAGCCGCACCCAAAAATAACCGCCCGAAGGCCAGGGCGCCAAGTTCGTCCAGCGGAAAAAGGCCACAAAAACGGGTGAGCTATAGCCTTGGGGGTGGGGCTGGCCAACTTCGTCCGCCGGACTCGGAATGGCGCTAGACTTTGCGAGGCGTCTCCGTGTGCCAAAAGTAGGCCATGGGCACAGCCGCGCCCAAAAATAACCGCCCGAAGGCCGGGGCGCCAAGTTCGTCCAGCGGAAAAAGGCCACAAAAACGGGTGAGCTATAGCCTTGGGGGTGGGGCTGGCCAACTTCGTCCGCCGGACTCGGAATGGCGCTAGACTTTGCGAGGCGTCTCCGTGTGCCAAAAGTAGGCCATGGGCACAGCCGCGCCCAAAAATAACCGCCCGAAGGCCAGGTTGCCAAGTTCGTCCAGCGGAAAAAGGTCACAAAAACGGGTGAGCTATAGCCTTGGGGGTGGGGCTGGCCAACTTCGTCCGCCGGACTCGGAATGGCGCTAGACTTTGCGAGGCGTCTCCGTGTGCCAAAAGTAGGCCATGGGCACAGCCGCGCCCAAAAATAACCGCCCGAAGGCCAGGGCGCCAAGTTCGTCCAGCGGAAAAAGGCCACAAAAACGGGTGAGCTAAAGCCCTGGGGGTGGGGCTGGCCAACTTCGTCCGCCGGACTCGGAATGGCGCTAGACTTTGCGAGGCGTCTCCGTGTGCCAAAAGTAGGCCATGGGCACAGCCGCGCCCAAAAATAACCGCCCGAAGGCCAGGGCGCCAAGTTCGTCCAGCGGAAAAAGGTCACAAAAACGGGTGAGCTATAGCCTTGGGGGTGGGGCTGGCCAACTTCGTCCGCCGGACTCGGAATGGCGCTAGACTTTGCGAGGCGTCTCCGTGTGCCAAAAGTAGGCCATGGGCACAGCCGCGCCCAAAAATAACCGCCCGAAGGCCAGGGCGCCAAGTTCGTCCAGCGGAAAAAGGTCACAAAAACGGGTGAGCTATAGCCTTGGGGGTGGGGCTGGCCAACTTCGTCCGCCGGACTCTGAATGGCGCTAGACTTTGCGAGGCGTCTCCGTGTGCCAAAAGTAGGCCATGGGCAGAGCCGCGCCCAAAAATAACCGCCCGAAGGCCAGGGCGCCAAGTTCGTCTAGCGGAAAAAGGTCACAAAAACGGGTGAGCTATAGCCTTGGGGGTGGGGCTGGCCAACTTCGTCCGCCGGACTCGGAATGGCGCTAGACTTTACGAGGCGTCTCCGTGTGCCAAAAGTAGGCCATGGGCACAGCCGCGCCCAAAAATAACCGCCCGAAGACCAGGGCGCCAAGTTCGTCCAGCGGAAAAAGGCCACAAAAACGGGTGGGCTATAGCCTTGGTGGGTGGGGCTGGCCAACTTCGTCCGCAGGACTCGGAATGGCGTGACACTTTGCGAGGCGCCTCCGTGTGCCAAAAATAGGCCGCAGGCACAGCCGCGCCCAAAAATAACTGCCCGAAGGCCGGGGTGCCAAGTTCGTCCAGCGGAAAAAGGCCACAAAAACGGGACAGGCTATAGCCTTGGGGGGTCGGGCTGGCCAACTTCGTCCGCCGGACTCGGAATAGTGCGAGACTTTGGGAGGCACCTCCGTGTGCCAAAAATAGGCCGCGGGCACAGCCGCGCCCAAAAATAACCGCCCGAAGGCCGGGGTGCGAAGTTCGTCCTGCGGAAAAAGGCCACAAAAACGGGATGGGCTATAGCCTTGGGGGGTGGGGCTGGCCAACTTCGTCCGCCGGACTCGGAATGGCGCTAGACTTTGCGAGGCGTCTCCGTGTGCCAAAAGTAGGCCATGGGCACAGCCGCGCCCAAAAATAACCGCCCGAAGGCCAGGGCGCCAAGTTCGTCCAGCGGAAAAAGGCCACAAATACGGGTGGGCTATAGCCTAGGGGGTGGGGCAGGCCAACTTCGTCCGCCGAACTCGGAATGGCGCGAGACTTTACGAGGCGCCTTCGTGTGCCAAAAATAGGCCGCAGGCACAGCCGCGCCCAAAAATAACTGCCCGAAGGCCGGGGTGCCAAGTTCGTCCAGCGGAAAAAGGCCACAAAAACGGGACAGGCTATAGCCTTGGGGGGTCGGGCTGGCCAACTTCGTCCGCCGGACTCGGAATGGCGCGAGACTTTGCAAGGCGCCTCCATCTGCCAAAAATAGGCTGTGGGCACAGCCGCGCCCAAAAATAACCGCCCGAAGGCCGGGGCGCCAAGTTCGTCCAGCGGAAAAAGGATACAAATACGGGTGGGCTATGGCCTTGGGGGGTGGGGCTGGCCAACTTCGTCGGCCGGACTCGTAATTGTGCGAGACTTTGCGGGGCCCATCCGTGTGCCAAAAAGAGGCCGCGGACACAGCCGCGCCCAAAAATAACCGCCCGAAGGCCGGGGCGCCAATTTCGTCCAGCGGAAAAAGGCCACAAAAACGGGTGGGCTATAGCCTTGGGGGGTAGGGCTGGCCAACTTCGTCCGCCGGACTCGGAATAGTGCGAGACTTTGGGAGGCACCTCCGTGTGCCAAAAATAGGCCGCGGGCACAGCCGCGCCCAAAAATAACCGCCCGAAGGCCGGGGTGCGAAGTTCATCCTGCGGAAAAAGGCCACAAAAACGGGTTGGGCTATAGCCTTGGGGGGTGGGGCTGGCCAACTTCGTCCGCCGGACTCGGAATGGCGCGAGACTTTGCAAGGCGCCTCCATGTGCCAAAAATAGGCCGTGGACACAGCTGCGCCCAAAAATAACCGCCGGAAGGCCGGGGCGCCAAGTTCGTCCAGCGGAAAAAGGCCACAAAAACGGGTGGGCTATAGCCTTGGGGGGTAGGGCTGGCCAACTTCGTCCGCCGGACTCGGAATGGTGCAAGACTTTGCGAGGGACCTCCATGTGCCAAAAATAGGCCGCGGGCACAGCCGCGTCCAAAAATAACCGCCCGAAGGCTGGGGCGCCAAGTTCGTCCAGCGGAAAAAGGCCACAAAAACGGGTGGGCTATTGCCTTGGGGGGTGGGGCTGGCCAACTTCGTCCGCCGGACTCGGAATGGCGCAAGACTATGTGAGGCGCCTCCGTGTGCCGAAAATAGGCCGCAAGCACAGCCGCGCCCAAAAATAACCGTCCGAAGGCCGGGGTGCCAAGTTCGTCCAACGGAAAAAGGCCACAAAAACGGGACGGGCTATAGCCTTGGGGGGTGGGGCTGGCCAACTTCGTCCGCCGGACTCGGAATGGCGCGAGACTTTGCCAGGCGCCTCCGTGTGACAAAAATAGGCCGCGGACACAGCCGCCCCCAAAAAAAACCTCCCGAAGGCCGGGGTGCCAGTTTCGTCCAGAGGAAAAATCCCAAAAAAACGGGCGGGCTATAGCCCTGGGGGGTGGGGCTGGCCAACTTCGTCACCCGGACTCGGAATGGCGCGAGACTTTACGAGCTGCCTCCGTGTGCCAATAATAGGCCGCGGACACAGCTGCGCCAAATGATAACCGCCCGAAGGCCGGGGCGCCAGTTTCGTCCTGTGGAAAAAGCCCAAAAAAACCGGCGGGCTATAGCCTTGGGGGGTGGGGCTGGCCAACTCCGTCCGCCGGACTCGGAATGGCGCGAGACATTGCGAGGCACCTCCGTGTGCCAAAAATAGGCCGAGGGCACAGCCGCGTCCAAAAATAACCGCCCGAAGGCCGGGGCGCCCAGTTCGTCCAGCGGAAAAAGGCCACAAATACGGGTGGGCTATAGCCTTGGGGGGTGGGGCTGGCCAACTTCGTCCGCCGGACTCAGAATGGCGCGAGACTTTGCGAGGCGCCTCCGTGTACCAAAAATAGGCCACGGGTTCAGCCGCGCCCAAAAATAACCGCCAGAAGGCCGGGGCGCCAAGTTCGTCCAGCGGAAAAAGGACACAAATACGGGTGGGCTATAGCCTTGGGGGGTGGGGCTGGCCAACTTCGTCCGCCGGACTCGGAATGGCGCGAGACATTGCGAGGCGCCTCCGTGTGCCAAAAATAGGCCGTGGGCACAGCCGCGGCCAAAAATAACCGCCCGAAGGCTGGGGCGCCAAGTTCGTCCAGCGGAAAAAGGCCACAAAAACGGGTGGGCTATAGCCTTGGGGGGTGGGGCTGGGCAACTTCGTCCGCCGGACTTGGAATGGCGCAAGACTATGCGAGGCGCCTCCATGTGCCGAAAATAGGCCGCAAGCACAGCCACGCCCAAAAATAACCGTCCGAACGCCGGGGTGCCAAGTTCGTCTAGCGGAAAAAGGCCACAAAAACGGGACGGGCTATAGCCTTGGGGGGTGGGGCTGGCCAACTTCGTCCGCCGGACTCGGAATGGCGCGAGACTTTGCCAGGCGCCTCCGTGTGACAAAAATAGGCCGCGGGCACAGCCGCCCCCAAAAATAACCTCCCGAAGGCCGGGGCGCCAAGTTCGTCCAGCGGAAAAAGGCCACAAATACGCGTGGGCTATAGCCTTGGGGGGTGCGGCTGGCCAACTTCGTCCGACGGACTCGGAATGGTGCGAGACTTTGCGAGGCACCTCCGTGTGCCAAAAATAGGCCGCGGGCACAGCCGCGCTAAAAAATAACCACCCGAAGGCCGGGGCGCCAAGTTCGTCCAGCGGAAAAAGGCCACAAAAATGGGTGGGCTATAGCCTTGGGGGGTGGGGCTGGCCAACTTCGTCCGCCGGACTCGGATTGGCGCGAGTCTTTGCGAGGCGCCACCGTGTGCCAAAAATAGGCCGCAAGCACAGCCGCGCCCAAAAATAACCTCCCGAAGGCCGGGGCGCCAAGTTCGTCCAGCGGAAAAAGGCCACAAATACGCGTGGGCTATAGCCTTGGGGGGTGCGGCTGGCCAACTTCGTCCGACGGACTCGGAATGGTGCGAGACTTTGCGAGGCGCCTCCGTGTGCCAAAAATAGGCTGCGGGCACAGCCGCGCTAAAAAATAACCACCCGAAGGCCGGGGCGCCAAGTTCGTCCAGCGGAAAAAGGCCACAAAAATGGGTGGGCTATAGCCTTGGGGGGTGGGGCTGGCCAACTTCGTCCGCCGGACTCGGATTGGCGCGAGTCTTTGCGAGGCGCCACCGTGTGCCAAAAATAGGCCGCGGGCACAGCCGCGCCCAAAAATAACCGCCCGAAGGCCGGGGCGCCAAGTTCGTCGAGCGGAAAAAGGCCACAAAAACGGGTGGGCTATAGCCTTGGGGGGTGGGGCTGGGCAACTTCGTCCGCCGGACTTGGAATGGCGCAAGACTATGCGAGGCGCCTCCATGTGCCGAAAATAGGCCGCAAGCACAGCCACGCCCAAAAATAACCGTCCGAACGCCGGGGTGCCAAGTTCGTCTAGCGGAAAAAGGCCACAAAAACGGGACGGGCTATAGCCTTGGGGGGTGGGGCTGGCCAACTTCGTCCGCCGGACTCGGAATGGCGCGAGACTTTGCCAGGCGCCTCCGTGTGACAAAAATAGGCCGCGGGCACAGCCGCCCCCAAAAATAACCTCCCGAAGGCCGGGGCGCCAAGTTCGTCCAGCGGAAAAAGGCCACAAATACGCGTGGGCTATAGCCTTGGGGGGTGCGGCTGGCCAACTTCGTCCGACGGACTCGGAATGGTGCGAGACTTTGCGAGGCACCTCCGTGTGCCAAAAATAGGCCGCGGGCACAGCCGCGCTAAAAAATAACCACCCGAAGGCCGGGGCGCCAAGTTCGTCCAGCGGAAAAAGGCCACAAAAATGGGTGGGCTATAGCCTTGGGGGGTGGGGCTGGCCAACTTCGTCCGCCGGACTCGGATTGGCGCGAGTCTTTGCGAGGCGCCACCGTGTGCCAAAAATAGGCCGCAAGCACAGCCGCGCCCAAAAATAACCTCCCGAAGGCCGGGGCGCCAAGTTCGTCCAGCGGAAAAAGGCCACAAATACGCGTGGGCTATAGCCTTGGGGGGTGCGGCTGGCCAACTTCGTCCGACGGACTCGGAATGGTGCGAGACTTTGCGAGGCGCCTCCGTGTGCCAAAAATAGGCTGCGGGCACAGCCGCGCTAAAAAATAACCACCCGAAGGCCGGGGCGCCAAGTTCGTCCAGCGGAAAAAGGCCACAAAAATGGGTGGGCTATAGCCTTGGGGGGTGGGGCTGGCCAACTTCGTCCGCCGGACTCGGATTGGCGCGAGTCTTTGCGAGGCGCCACCGTGTGCCAAAAATAGGCCGCGGGCACAGCCGCGCCCAAAAATAACCGCCCGAAGGCCGGGGCGCCAAGTTCGTCCAGCGGAAAAAGGCCACAAATACGCGTGGGCTATAGCCTTGGGGGGTGGGGCTGGCCAACTTCGTCTGCCGGGCTCAGAATGGCGAAAGACTTTGCGAGGCGCCTCCGTGTGCCAAAAATAGGCCGCGGGCACAGCCACGTTCAAAAATAACCACCCGAAGGCCGGGGCGCCAAGTTCGTCCAGCGGAAAAAGGCCACAAAAATGGGTGGGCTATAGCCTTGGGGGGTGGGGCTGGCCAACTTCGTCCGCCGGACTCGGAATGGCGCGAGTCATTGCGAGGCACCACCGTGTGCCAAAAATAGGCCGCGGGCACAGCGGCGCCCAAAACTAACTGCCCGAAGGCCGGTGCGCCAAGTTCGTCCAGCAGAAAAAGGCCACAAAAACGGGTGGGCTATAGCCTTGGGGGGTGCGGCTGGCCAACTTCGTCCGCCGGACTCGGAATGGTGCGAGACTTTGCGAACGGCCTCCGTGTGCCAAAAATTGGCCTCGGGCACAGCCGTACAAAAAAAAAACCGCGCGAAGGCCGGGGCGCTAAGTTCGTCCAGTGGAAAAAGGCCACAAAAACGGGTGGGCTATAGCCTTGGGGGGTGGGGCTGGCCAACTTCGTCCGCTGGACTCGGAATGGCACGACACTTTGCGAGCGGCCTCCGTGTGCCAAAAATAGGCCGCGGGCACAGCCGCGCCCAAAAATAACCGCCCGAAGGCCGGGGCGCCAAGTTCGTCCAGCGGAAAAAGGACACAAATACGGGTGGGCTATAGCCTTGGGGGGTGGGGCTGGCCAACTTCGTCCGCCGGTCCTGGAAAGGCGCGAGACATTGCGAGGCACCACTGTGTGCCAAAAATAGGCCGCGCGCACAGCCGCGCCCAAAAATAACCGCCCGAAGGCCGGGGTGCCAAGTTCGTCCAGCGGAAAAAGGCCACAAATACGCGTGGGCTATAGCCTTGGGGGGTGGGGCTGGCCAACTTCGTCCGCCGGACTCGGAATGGCGCGAGACTTTGCGAGGCGCCTCCGTGTGCCAAAAATAGGCCGTGGGTACAGCCGCGGCCAAAAATAACCGCCCAAAGGCTGGGGCGCCAAGTTCGTCCAGCGGAAAAAGGCCACAAAAATGGGTGGGCTATAGCCTTGGGGGGTGGGGCTGGGCAACTTCGTCCGCCGGACTTGGAATGGCGCAAGACTACGCGAGGCGCCTCCGTGTGCCGAAAATAGGCCGCAAGCACAGCCGCGCCCAAAAATAACCGTTCGAACGCCGGGGTGCCAAGTTCGTCCAGCTGAAAAAGGCCACAAAAACGGGACGGGCTATAGCCTTGGGGGGTGGGGCTGGCCAACTTCGTCCGCCGGACTCGTAATGGCGCGAGACTTTGCCAGGCGCCTCCGTGTGACAAAAATAGGCCGCGGGCACAGCCGCCCCCAAAAATAACCTCCCGAAGGCCGGGGCGCCAAGTTCGTCCAGCGGAAAAAGGCCACAAATACGCGTGGGCTAAAGCCTTGGGGGGTGCGGCTGGCCAACTTTGTCCGACGGACTCGGAATGGCGCGAGACTTTGCGAGGCGCCTCCGTGTGCCAAAAATAGGCCGCGGGCACAGCCGCGCTAAAAAATCACCACCCGAAGCCCGGGGCGCCAAGTTCGTCCAGCGGAAAAAGGCCACAAAAATGGGTGGGCTATAGCCTTGGGGGGTGGGGCTGGGCAACTTCGTCCGCCGGACTTGGAATGGCGCAAGACTACGCGAGGCGCCTCCGTGTGCCGAAAATAGGCCGCAAGCACAGCCGCGCCCAAAAATAACCGTCCGAACGCCGGGGTGCCAAGTTCGTCCAGCTGAAAAAGGCCACAAAAACGGGACGGGCTATAGCCTTGGGGGGTGGGGCTGGCCAACTTCGTCCGCCGGACTCGTAATGGCGCGAGACTTTGCCAGGCGCCTCCGTGTGACAAAAATAGGCCGCGGGCACAGCCGCCCCCAAAAATAACCTCCCGAAGGCCGGGGCGCCAAGTTCGTCCAGCGGAAAAAGGCCACAAATACGCGTGGGCTAAAGCCTTGGGGGGTGCGGCTGGCCAACTTTGTCCGACGGACTCGGAATGGCGCGAGACTTTGCGAGGCGCCTCCGTGTGCCAAAAATAGGCCGCGGGCACAGCCGCGCTAAAAAATCACCACCCGAAGCCCGGGGCGCCAAGTTCGTCCAGCGGAAAAAGGCCACAAAATTGGGTGGGCTATAGCCTTGGGGGGTGGGGCTGGCCAACTTCGTCCGCCGGACTCGGAATGGCGCGACTCTTTGCGAGGCGCCACCGTGTGCCAAAAATAGGCCGCGGGCACAGCCGCGCCCAAAACTAACTGCCCGAAGGCCGGGTGCCAAGTTCGTCCAGCGGAAAAAGGCCGAAAAAACGGTTGGGCTATAGCCTTGGGGGGTGGGGCTGGCCAACTTCGTCCGCCGGACTCGGAATGGCGCGAGACTTTGAGAGCGGCCTCCGTGTGCCAAAAATAGGCTGCGACACAGCCGCGCCCAAAAATAACCATCCGAAGGCCGGTACGCCAAGTTCGTCCAGCGGAAAAAGGCCACAAAAACGGGTGGGCTATAGCCTTGGGGGGTGCGGCTGGCCAACTTCGTCCGCCGGACTCGGAATGGTGCGAGACTTTGCGAACGGCCTCCGTGTGCCAAAAATTGGCCTCGGGCACAGCCGTACCCAAAAAAAACCTCGCGAAGGCCGGGGCGCTAAGTTCGTCCAGCGGAAAAAGGCCACAAAAACGGGTGGGCTATAGCCTTGGGGGGTGGGGCTGGCCAACTTCGTCCGCTGGACTCGGAATGGCACGAGACTTTGCGAGCGGCCTCCGTGTGCCAAAAATAGGCCGCGTGCACAGCCGCGCCCAAAAATAACCGCCCGAAGGCCGGGGCGCCAAGTTCGTCCAGCGGGAAAAGGACACAAATACGGGTGGGCTATAGCCTTGGGGGGTGGGGCTGGCCAACTTCGTCCGCCGGTCCCGGAAAGGCGCGAGACATTGCGAGGCACCTCTGTGTGCCAAAAATAGGCCGCGCGCACAGCCGCGCCCAAAAATAACCGCCCGAAGGCCGGGGTGCCAAGTTCGTCCAGCGGAAAAAGGCCACAAATACGCGTGGGCTATAGCCTTGGGGGGTGGGGCTGGCCAACTTCGTCCGCCGGACTCGGAATGGCGCGAGACTTTGCGAGGCGCCTCCGTGTGCCAAAAATAGGCCGTGGGTACAGCCGCGGCCAAAAATAACCGCCCGAAGGCTGGGGCGCCAAGTTCGTCCAGCGGAAAAAGGCCACAAAAACGGGTGGGCTATAGCCTTGGGGGGTGGGGCTGGGCAACTTCGTCCGCCGGACTTGGAATGGCGCAAGACTACGCGAGGCGCCTCCGTGTGCCGAAAATAGGCCGCAAGCACAGCCGCGCCCAAAAATAACCGCCCCAACGCCGGGGTGCCAAGTTCGTCCAGCTGAAAAAGGCCACAAAAACGGGACGGGCTATAGCCTTGGGGGGTGGGGCTGGCCAACTTCGTCCGCCGGACTCGGAATGGCGCGAGACTTTGCCAGGCGCCTCCGTGTAACAAAAATAGGCCGCGGGCACAGCCGCCCCCAAAAATAACCTCCCGAAGGCCGGGGCGCCAAGTTCGTCCAGCGGAAAAAGGCCACAAATACGCGTGGGCTAAAGCCTTGGGGGGTGCGGCTGGCCAACTTTGTCCGACGGACTCGGAATGGCGCGAGACTTTGCGAGGCGCCTCCGTGTGCCAAAAATAGGCCGCGGGCACAGCCGCGCTAAAAAATCACCACCCGAAGGCCGGGGCGCCAAGTTCGTCCAGCGGAAAAAGGCCACAAAAATGGGTGGGCTATAGCCTTGGGGGGTGGGGCTGGCCAACTTCGTCCGCCGGACTCGGAATGGCGCGACTCTTTGCGAGGCGCCACCGTGTGCCAAAAATAGGCCGCGGGCACAGCCGCGCCCAAAACTAACTGCCCGAAGGCCGGGTGCCAAGTTCGTCCAGCGGAAAAAGGCCGAAAAAACGGTTGGGCTATAGCCTTGGGGGGTGGGGCTGGCCAACTTCGTCCGCCGGACTCGGAATGGCGCGAGACTTTGAGAGCGGCCTCCGTGTGCCAAAAATAGGCTGCGACACAGCCGCGCCCAAAAATAACCATCCGAAGGCCGGTGCGCCAAGTTCGTCCAGCGGAAAAAGGCCACAAAAACGGGTGGGCTATAGCCTTGGGGGGTGCGGCTGGCCAACTTCGTCCGCCGGACTCGGAATGGTGCGAGACTTTGCGAACGGCCTCCGTGTGCCAAAAATAGGCCGCGGGCACAGCCGCGCTCAAAAATAACCACCCGAAGGCCGGGGCGCCAAGTTCGTCCAGCGGAAAAAGGCCACAAAAATGGGTGGGCTATAGCCTTGGGGGGTGGGGCTGGCCAACTTCGTCCGCCGGACTCGGAATGGCGCGAGTCGTTGTGAGGCGCCACCGTGTGCCAAAAATAGGCCGCGGGCACAGCCGCGCCCAAAAATAACCGCCCGAAGGCCGGGTGCCAAGTTCGTCCAGCGGAAAAAGGCCGAAAAAACGGTTGGGCTATAGCCTTGGGGGGTGGGGCTGGCCAACTTCGTCCGCCGGACTCGGAATGGCGCGAGACTTTGAGAGCGGCCTCCGTGCGCCAAAAATAGGCTGCGACACAGCCGCGCCCAAAAATAACCGTCCGAAGGCCGGTGCGCCAAGTTCGTCCAGCGGAAAAAGGCCACAAAAACGGGTGGGCTATAGCCTTGGGGGGTGCGGCTGGCCAACTTCGTCCGCCGGACTCGGAATGGTGCGAGACTTTGCGAACGGCCTCCGTGTACCAAAAATTGGCCTCGGGCACAGCCGTACCCAAAAATAACCGCGCGAAGGCCGGGGCGCTAAGTTCGTCCAGCGGAAAAAGGCCACAAAAACGGGTGGGCTATAGCCTTGGGGGGTGGGGCTGGCCAACTTCGTCCGCTGGACTCGGAATAGCACGAGACTTTGCGAGCGGCCTCCGTGTACCAAAAATAGGCCGCGGGCACAGCCGCGCCTAAAAATAACCGCCCGAAGGCCGGGGCGCCAAGTTCGTCCAGCGGAAAAAGGACACAAATACGGGTGGGCTATAGCCTTGGGGGGTGGGGCTGGCCAACATCGTCCGCCGGTCCCGGAAAGGCGCGAGACATTGCGAGGCACCTCTGTGTGCCAAAAATAGGCCGCGCGCACAGCCGCGTCCAAAAATAACCGCCCGAAGGCCGGGGTGCCAAGTTCGTCCAGCGGAAAAAGGCCACAAATACGCGTGGGCTATAGCCTTGGGGGGTGGGGCTGGCCAACTTCGTCCGCCGGACTCGGAATGGCGCGAGACTTTGCGAGGCGCCTCCGTGTGCCAAAAATAGGCCGTGGGCACAGCCGCGGCCAAAAATAACCGCCCGAAGGCTGGGGCGCCAAGTTCGTCCAGCGGAAAAAGGCCACAAAAACGGGTGGGCTATAGCCTTGGGGGGTGGGGCTGGGCAACTTCGTCCGCCGGACTTGGAATGGCGCAAGACTATGCGAGGCGCCTCCGTGTGCCGAAAATAGGCCGCAAGCACAGCCGCGCCCAAAAATAACCGTCCGAACGCCGGGGTGCCAAGTTCGTCCTGCGGAAAAAGGCCACAAAAACGGGACGGGCTATAGCCTTGGGGGGTGGGGCTGGCCAACTTCGTCCGCCGGACTCGGAATGGCGCGAGACTTTGCCAGGCGCCTCCGTGTGACAAAAATAGGCCGCGGGCACAGCCGCCCCCAAAAATAACCTCCCGAAGGCCGGGGCGCCAAGTTCGTCCAGCGGAAAAAGGCCACAAATACGCGTGGGCTATAGCCTTGGGGGGTGCGGCTGGCCAACTTCGTCCGACGGACTCGGAATGGCACGAGACTTTGCGAGGCGCCTCCGTGTGCCAAAAATAGGCCGCGGGCACAGCCGCTCTAAAAAATAACCACCCGAAGGCCGGGGCGCCAAGTTCGTCCAGCGGAAAAAGGCCACAAAAATGGGTGGGCTATAGCCTTGGGGGGTGGGGCTGGCCAACTTCGTCCGCCGGACTCGGAATGGCGCGAGTCTTTGCGAGGCGCCACCGTGTGCAAAAAATAGGCCGCGGGCACAGCCGCGCCCAAAAATAACCGCCCGAAGGCCGGGGCGCCAAGTTCGTCCAGCGGAAAAAGGCCACAAATACGCGTGGGCTATAGCCTTGGGGGGTGGGGCTGGCCAACTTCGTCCGCCGGGCTCAGAATGGCGCAAGACTTTGCGAGGTGCCTCCGTGTGCCAAAAATAGGCCGCGGGCACAGCCGCGCTCAAAAATAACCACCCGAAGGCCGGGGCGCCAAGTTCGTCCAGCGGAAAAAGGCCACAAAAATGGGTGGGCTATAGCCTTGGGGGGTGGGGCTGGCCAACTTCGTCCGCCGGACTCGGAATGGCGCGAGTCTTTGCGAGGCGCCACCGTGTGCCAAAAATAGGCCGCGGGCACAGCCGTGCCCGAAACTAACTGCCCGAAGTCCGGGTGCCAAGTTCGTCCAGCGGAAAAAGGCCGAAAAAACGGTTGGGCTATAGCCTTGGGGGGTGGGGCTGGCCAACTTCGTGCGCCGGACTCGGAATGGCGGGAGACTTTGCGAGGCGCCTCCGTGTGCTGAAAATAGGCCGTGGGCACAGCCGCGCTAAAAAATAACCACCCGATGGCCGGGGCGCCAAGTTCGTCCAGCGGAAAAAGGCCACAAAAACGGGTGGGCTATAGCCTTGGGGGGTGGGGCTGGCCAACTTCGTCCGCCGTACTCGGAATGGCGCGAGACTTTGCGAGGCACCTCCGTGTGCCAAAAATAGGCTGTGGGCACAGCCGCGGCCAAAAATAACCACCCGAAGGCTGGGGCGCCAAGTTCCTCCAGCGGAAAAAGGCCACAAAAATGGGTGGGCTATAGCCTTGGGGGTTGGGGCTGCCCAACTTCGTCCGCCGGACTCGGAATGGCGCGAGACTTTGCGAGGCGCCTTCGTGTGCCAAAAATAGGCCGCGGGCACAGCCGCACCCAAAAATAACCTCCCGAAGGCCGGGGCGCCAAGTTCGTCCAGCAGAAAAAGGCCACAAAAACGGGTGGGCTATAGCCTGGGGGGGTGGGGCTGGCCAACTTCGTCCGCCGGACTCGGAATGGCGCGAGACTTTGCGAGGCACCTCCGTGTGCCAAAAATAGGCCGCGGGCACAGCCGCGTCCAAAACTAACCGCCCAAAGGCCGGGGCGCCAAGTTCGTCCAGCGGAAAAAGGCCACAAAAACGGGTGGGCTATAGCCTTGGGGGGTGGGGCTGGCCAACTCCGTCCACCGGACTCGGAATGGCGCAAGACTTTGCAAGGGGCCTACGTGTGCCAAAAATAGGCCGCGGGCACAGCCGCGCCAAAAAATAACCGCCCGAAAGCCGGGGCGCCAAGTTTGTCCAGCGGAAAAAGGCCACAAAAATGGGTGGGCTATAGCCTTGGGGGGTGGGGCTGGCCAACTACGTCCGCCGGACTCGGAATGGCGGGAGACTTTGTGAGGCGCATCCGTGTGCCGAAAATAGGCCGTGGACGCAGCCACGCCCAAAAATAACCGCCCGAAGGCCGGGGCGCCAAGTTCGTCCAGCGGAAAAAGGCCACAAATGCGGGTGGGCTATAGCCTTGGGTGGTGGGGCTGGCCAACTTCGTCCGCCGGGCTCAGAATGGCGCAAGACTTTGCGAGGCGCCTCCGTGTGCCAAAAATAGGCCGCGGGCACAGCCGCGCCAAAAAATAACCGCCCGAAAGCCGGGGCGCCAAGTTTGTCCAGCGGAAAAAGGCCACAAAAATGGGTGGGCTATAGCCTTGGGGGTTGGGGCTGGCCAACTTCGTCCGCCGGACTCGGAATGGCGGGAGACTTTGCGAGGTGCATCCGTGTTCCGAAAATAGGCCGTGGACGCAGCCGCGCCCAAAAATAACCGCCCGAAGGCCAGGGCGCCAAGTTCGTCCAGCGGAAAAAGGCCACAAATGCGGGTGGGCTATAGCCTTGGGTGGTGGGGCTGGCCAACTTCGTCCGCCGGATTCGGAATGGCGCGAGACTTTGTGAGGTGCCTTTGTGTGCCAAAAATAGGCCGCGGGCACAGCCCCGCCCAAAAATAAGCGCCCGAAGGCCGGGGCGCCAAGTTCGTCCAGCAGAAAAAGGCCACAAAAACGGGTGGGCTATAGCCTAGGGGGGTGGGGCTGGCCAAGTTCGTCCGCCGGGCTCAGAATGGCGCAAGACTTTGCGAGGCGCCTTCGTGTGCCAAAAATAGGCCGCGGGCACAGCCGCACCCAAAAATAAGCACCCGAAGGCCGGGGCGCCAAGTTCGTCCAGCGGAAAAAGGCCACAAATACGCGTGGGCAAAAGCCTTGGGGGGTGGGGCTGGCCAACATCGTCCGCCGGATTCGGAATGGCGCGAGACATTACGAGGCGCCTACGTGTGCCAAAAATAGGCCGTGGGCACAGCCGCGGCCAAAAATAACCGCCCGAAGGCTGGGGCGCCAAGTTCTTCCAGCGGAAAAAGGCCACAAAAACGGGTGGGCTATAGCCTTGGGGTGTGGGGCTGCCCAACTTCGTCCGCCGGACTCGGAATAGCGCGAGACTTTGTGAGGCGCCTTTGTGTGCCAAAAATAGGCCGCGGGCACAGCCTTGCCCAAAAATAAGCGCCCGAAGGCCGGGGCGCCAAGTTCGTCCAGCAGAAAAAGGCCACATAAACGGGTGGGCTATAGCCTAGGGGGGTGGGGCTGGCCAAGTTCGTCCGCCGGGCTCAGAATGGCGCAAGACTTTGCGAGGCGCCTCCGTGTGCCAAAAATAGGCCGCGGGCACAGCCGCGCTAAAAAATAACCACCCGAAAGCCGGGGCGCCAAGTTCGTCCAGCGGAAAAAGGCCACAAAAATGGGTGGGCTATAGCCTTGGGGGGTGGGGCTGCCCAACTTCGTCCGCCGGACTCGGAATGGCGCGAGACTTTGTGAGGCGCCTTCGTGTGCCAAAAATAGGCCGCGGGCACAGCCGCGCCCAAAAATAAGCGCCCGAAGGCCGGGGCGCCAAGTTCGTCCAGCAGAAAAAGGCCACAAAAACGGGTGGGCTATAGCCTAGGGGGGTGGGGCTGGCCAACTTCGTCCGCCGGACTCGGAATGGCGCGAGACTTTGTGAGGCGCCTTCGTGTGCCAAAAATAGGCCGCGGGCACAGCCGCACCCAAAAATAAGCACCCGAAGGCCGGGGCGCCAAGTTCGTCCAGCGGAAAAAGGCCACAAAAATGGGTGGGCTATAGCCTTGGGGGTTGGGGCTGGCCAACATCGTCCGCCGGACTCGGAATGGCGGGAGACTTTGCGAGGTGCATCCGTGTTCCGAAAATAGGCCGTGGACGCAGCCGCGCCCAAAAATAACCGCCCGAAGGCCGGGGCGCCAAGTTCGTCCAGCGGAAAAAGGCCACAAATGCGGGTGGGCTATAGCCTTGGGTGGTGGGGCTGGCCAACTTCGTCCGCCGGATTCGGAATGGCGCGAGACTTTGTGAGGCACCTTCGTGTGCCAAAAATAGGCCGCGGGCACAGCCGCGCCCAAAAATAAGCGCCCGAAGGCCGGGGCGCCAAGTTCGTCCAGCAGAAAAAGGCCACAAAAACGGGTGGGCTATAGCCTAGGGGGGTGGGGCTGGCCAAGTTCGTCCGCCGGGCTCAGAATGGCGCAAGACTTTGCGAGGCGCCTTCGTGTGCCAAAAATAGGCCGCGGGCACAGCCGCACCCAAAAATAAGCACCCGAAGGCCGGGGCGCCAAGTTCGTCCAGCGGAAAAAGGCCACAAATACGCGTGGGCAAAAGCCTTGGGGGGTGGGGCTGGCCAACATCGTCCGCCGGATTCGGAATGGCGCGAGACTTTACGAGGCGCCTCCGTGTGCCAAAAATAGGCCGTGGGCACAGCCGCGGCCAAAAATAACCGCCCGAAGGCTGGGGCGCCAAGTTCTTCCAGCGGAAAAAGGCCACAAAAACGGGTGGGCTATAGCCTTGGGGTGTGGGGCTGCCCAACTTCGTCCGCCGGACTCGGAATAGCGCGAGACTTTGTGAGGCGCCTTTGTGTGCCAAAAATAGGCCGCGGGCACAGCCTTGCCCAAAAATAAGCGCCCGAAGGCCGGGGCGCCAAGTTCGTCCAGCAGAAAAAGGCCACAAAAACGGGTGGGCTATAGCCTAGGGGCGTGGGGCTGGCCAAGTTCGTCCGCCGGGCTCAGAATGGCGCAAGACTTTGCGAGGCGCCTCCGTGTGCCAAAAATAGGCCGCGGGCACAGCCGCGCTAAAAAATAACCACCCGAAAGCCGGGGCGCCAAGTTCGTCCAGCGGAAAAAGGCCACAAAAATGGGTGGGCTATAGCCTTGGGGGGTGGGGCTGGCCAACTTCGTCCGCCGGATTCGGAATGGCGCGAGACTTTGCGAGGCGCCTCCGTGTGCCAAAAATAGGCCGTGGGCACAGCCGCGGCCAAAAATAACCACCCGAAGGCTGGGGCGCCAAGTTCCACCAGCGGAAAAAGGCCACAAAAACGGGTGGGCTATAGCCTTGGGGGGTGGGGCTGGCCAACTTTGTCCGCCGGACTCGGAATGGCGGGACACTTTGCGAGACGCCTCCGTGTGCCGAAAATAGGCCGTGGGCGCAGCCGCGCTAGAAAATAACCACCCGAAGGCCGGGGCGGCGAGTGCGTCCAGCGTAAAAAGGCCACAAAAACGGGTGGGCTATAGCCTTGGGGGGTGGGGCTGGCCAACTTCGTCCGCCGGACTCGGAATGGCGCGAGTCTTTGCGAGGCGCCTCCGGGTGCCAAAAATATGCCGCGGGCACAGCCGCGCCCAAAACTAACTGCCCGAAGGCCGGGTGCCAAGTTTGTCCAGCGGAAAAAGGGCCACAAAAACGGGTGGGCTATAGCCTTGGGGGGTGGGGCTGGCCAACTTCGTCCGCCGGACTCGGAATGGCGGGAGCCTTTGCGAGGCGCATTCGTGTGCCGAAAATAGGCCGTGGACGTAGCCGCGCCCAAAAATAACCGCCCGAAGGCTGGGGCGCCAAGTTCCTCCGGCGGAAAAAGGCCACAAAAACGGGTGGGCTATAGCCTTGGGGTGTGGGGCTGTCCAACATCGTCCGCCGGACTCGGAATGGCGGTAACCTTTGCGAGGCGCATTCGTGTACCGAAAATAGGCCGTGGACGCTACCGCGCGCAAAAATAACCGCCCGAAGGCTGGGGCGCCAAGTTCCTCCAGCGGAAAAAGGCCACAAAAATGGGTGGGCTATAGCCTTGGGGGGTGGGGCTGCCCAACTTCGTCCGCCGGATTCGGAATGGCGCGAGACTTTGCGAGGCACCTCCGTGTGCCAAAAATAGGCCACGGGCACAGCCGTGTCCAAAACTAACTGCCCGAAGGCCGGGGCGCCAAGTTCGTCCAGCCGAAAAAGGCCACAAAAACGGGTGGGCTATTGCCTTGGGGGGTGGGGCAGGCCAACTTCGTCCGCCGGACTCGGAATGGCGCAAGACTTTGCAAGGGGCCTCCGTGTGCCAAAAATAGGCCGCGGGCACAGCCGCGCCAAAAAATAACCTCCCGAAGGCCGGGGCGCCGAGTTCGTCCAGCGGAAAAAGGCCACAAAAACGGGTGGGCTATAGCCTTGGGGGGTGGGGCTGGCCAACTTCGTCCGCCGGACTCGGAATGGCGGGAGACTTTGCGAGACGCCTCCGTGTGCCAAAAATAGGCCGCGGGCACAGCTGTGTCCAAAACTAACTGCCCGAAGGCCGGGGCGCCAAGTTCGTCCAGCCGAAAAAGGCCACAAAAACGGGTGGGCTATAGCCTTGGGGGGTGGGGCTGGCCAACTTCGTCCGCCGGATTCGGAATGGCGCGAGACTTTGCGAGGCACCTCCGCGTGCCAAAAATAGGCCGTGGGCACAGCCGCGGCCAAAAATAACCACCCGAAGGCTGGGGCGCCAAGTTCCTCCAGCGGAAAAAGGCCACAAAAACGGGTGGGCTATAGCCTTGGGGGGTGGGGCTGGCCAGCTTCGTCCGCCGGACTCGGAATGGCGGGAGACTTTGCGAGACGCCTCCGTATGCCGAAAATAGGCCGTCGGCGCAGCCGCGTAAAAAAATAACCAGCCGAAGGCCGGGGCGCCAAGTGCGTCCAGAGGAAAAAGGCCACAAACACGGGTGGGCTATAGCCTTGGGGGGTGGGGCTGTCCAACTTCGTCCGCCGGACTTGGAATGGCGCGAGTCATTGCGAGGCACCTCCGTGTACCAAAAATAAGCCGTGGGCGCAGCCGCGCTAAAAAATAACCACCCGAAGGCCGGGGCGCCAAGTGCGTCAAGCGGAAAAAGGCCACCAAAACGGGTGGGCTATAGCCTTGGGGGGTGAGGCTGGCCAACTCCGTCCGCCGGACTCGGAATGGCGCAAGACTTTGCGAGGGGCCTCCGTTTGCCAAAAATAGGCCGCGGGCACAGCCGCGTCAAAAAATAACCGCCCGAATGGCGGGAGACTTTGCGAGACGCCTCCGTATGCCGAAAATAGGCCGTCGGCGCAGCCGCGTAAAAAAATAACCAGCCGAAGGCCGGGGCGCCAAGTGCGTCCAGAGGAAAAAGGCCACAAACACGGGTGGGCTATAGCCTTGGGGGGTGGGGCTGTCCAACTTCGTCCGCCGGACTCGGAATGGCGCAAGACTTTGCAAGGGGCCTCCGTGTGCCAAAAATAGGCCGCGGGCACAGCCGCGCCAAAAAATAACCTCCCGAAGGCCGGGGCGCCGAGTTCGTCCAGCGGAAAAAGGCCACAAAAACGGGTGGGCTATAGCCTTGGGGGGTGGGGCTAGCCAACTTCGTCCGCCGGACTCGGAATGGCGGGAGACTTTGCGAGACGCCTCCGTGTGCCAAAAATAGGCCGCGGGCACAGCCGTGTCCAAAACTAACTGCCCGAAGGCCGGGGCGCCAAGTTCGTCCAGCCGAAAAAGGCCACAAAAACGGGTGGGCTATAGCCTTGGGGGGTGGGGCTGGCCAACTTCGTCCGCCGGATTCGGAATGGCGCGAGACTTTGCGAGGCGCCTCCGTGTGCCAAAAATAGGCCGTGGGCACAGCCGCGGCCAAAAATAACCACCCGAAGGCTGGGGCGCCAAGTTCCTCCAGCGGAAAAAGGCCACAAAAACGGGTGGGCTATAGCCTTGGGGGGTGGGGCTGGCCAGCTTCGTCCGCCGGACTCGGAATGGCGGGAGACTTTGCGAGACGCCTCCGTATGCCGAAAATAGGCCGTCGGCGCAGCCGCGTAAAAAAATAACCAGCCGAAGGCCGGGGCGCCAAGGGCGTCCAGCGGAAAAAGGCCACAAAAACGGGTGGGCTATAGCCTTGGGGGGTGGGCTGGCCAACTTCGTCCGCCGGACTCGGAATGGCGGGAGACTTTGCGAGGCGCATTCGTGCGCCGAAAATAGGCCGTGGGCGCAGCCGCGCAAAAAAATAACCACCCGAAGGCCGGGGCGCCAAGTGCGTCCAGCGGAAAAAGGCCACAAACACGGGTGGGCTATAGCCTTGGGGGGTGGGGCTGGCCAACTTCGTCCGCCGGACTCGGAATGGCGGGAGACTTTGCGAGACGCCTCCGTGTGCCGAAAATAGGCTGTTGGCGCAGCCGCGCTAAAAAATAACCACCCGAAGGCCGGGGCGCCAAGTGCGTCCAGCGGAAAAAGGCCACAAAAACGGGTGGGCTATAGCCTTGGGGGGTAGGGCTGCCCAACTTCGTCCGCCGGACTCGGAATGGTGCGAGTCTTTTCGAGGCGCCTCCATGTGCCAAAAATATGCCGCGGGCACAGCCGCGCCCAAAAATATGCGCCCGAAGGCCGGGTGCCAATTTCGTCCAGCGGAAAAAGGCCACAAAAACGGGTGGGCTATAGCCTTGGGGGGTGGGGCTGGCCAACTTCGTCCGCCGGATTTGGAATGGCGCGAGACTTTGCGAGGCACCTCCGTGTGCCAAAAATAGGCCGCGGGCACAGCCGTGCCCAAAACTAACAGCCCGAAGGCTGGGGCGCCAAGTTCCTCCAGCGGAAAAAGGCCAGAAAAACGGGTGGGCTATAGCCTTGGGGGGTGGGGCTGCCCAACTTCGTCCGCCGGACTCGGAATGGCGCGAGAAATTGCGAGGCGCCTCCGTGTGCTAAAAATAGACTGTGGGCACAGCCGCGGCCAAAAATAACCACCCGAAGGCTGGGGCGCCAAGTTCCTCCAGCGGAAAAAGGCCACAAAAACGGGTGGGCTATAGCCTTGGGGGGTGGGGCTGGCCAACTTCGTCCGCCGGACTCGGAATGGCGGGAGACTTTGCGAGGTGCATCCGTGTACCGAATATAGGCCGTGGACGCTGCCGCGCCCAAAAATAACCGCCCGAAGGCCGGGGCGCCAAGTTCGTCCAGCGGAAAAAGGCCACAAATGCGGGTGGGCTATAGCCTTGGGGGGTGGGGCTGGCCAACTTCGTCCGCCGGACTCGGAATGGCAGGAGACTTTGTGAGGCGCATCCGTGTGCCGAATATAGGCCGTGGACTCAGCCGCGCCCAAAAATAACCGCCCGAAGGCCGGGGCGCCAAGTTCGTCCAGCGGAAAAAGGCCACAATTGCGGGTGGGCTATAGCCTTGGGGGGTGGGGCTGGCCAAATTCGTCCGCCGGGCTCAGAATGGCGCAAGACTTTGCGAGGCGCCTCCGTGTGCCAAAAATAGGCCGCGGGCACAGCCGCGCTAAAAAATAACCACCCGAAGGCCGGGGCGCCAAGTTCGTCCAGCGGAAAAAGGCCACAAAAACGGGTGGGCTATAGCCTTGGGGGGTGGGGCTGGCCAACTTCGTCCGCCGGACTCGGAATGGCGCGAGACTTTGCGAGGCACCTCCGTGTGCCAAAAATAGGCCGTGGGCAGAGCCGCGGCCAAAAATAACCACCCGAAGGCTGGGGCGCCAAGTTCCTCCAGCGGAAAAAGGCCACAAAAACGGGTGGGCTATAGCCTTGGGGGGTGGGGCTGCCCAACTTCGTCCGCCGGACTCGGAATGGCGCGAGACTTTGTGAGGCACCTTCGTGTGCCAAAAATAGGCCACGGGCACAGCCGTACCCAAAAATAACCTCCCGAAGGCCGGGGCGCCAAGTTCGTCCAGCCGAAAAAGGCCACAAAAACGGGTGGGCTATAGCCTGGGGGGGTGGGGCTGGAAAACTTCGTCCGCCAGACTCGGAATGGCGCGAGACTTTGCGAGGTGCCTCCGTATGCCAAAAATAGGCCGCGGGCACAGCCGCGTCCAAAACTAACCGCCCGAAGGCCGGGGCGCCAAGTTCGTCCAGCGGAAAAAGGCCACAAATACGCGTGGGCTATAGCCTTGGGGGGTGGGGCTGGCCAACTTCGTCCGCCGGACTCGGAATGGCGCGAGACTTTGCGAGGCACCTCCGTGTGCCAAAAATAGGCCGTGGGCACAGCCGCGGCCAAAAATAACCACCCGAAGGCTGGGGCGCCAAGTTCCTCCAGCGGAAAAAGGCCACAAAAACGGGTGGGCTATAGCCTTGGGGGGTGGGGCTGCCCAACTTCGTCCGCCGGACTCGGAATGGCGCGAGACTTTGCGAGGCGCCTTTTTCTGCCAAAAATAGGCCGCGGGCACAGCCGCACCCAAAAATAACCTCCCGAAGGCCGGGGCGCCAAGTTCGTCCAGCCGAAAAAGGCCACAAAAACGGGTGGGCTATAGCCTTGGGGGGTGGGGCTGGCCAACTTCGTCCGCCGGAGTCGGAATGGCGCAAGACTTTGGAAGGGGCCTCCGTGTGCTAAAAATAGACCGTGGGCACAGCCGCGGCCAAAAATAACCACCCGAAGGCTGGGGCGCCAAGTTCCTCCAGCGGAAAAAGGCCACAAAAACGGGTGGGCTATAGCCTTGGGGGGTGGGGCTGGCCAACTTCGTCCGCCGGACTCGGAATGGCGGGAGACGTTGCGAGGTGCATCCGTGTGCCGAATATAGGCCGTGGACGCAGCCGCGCCGAAAAATAACCGCCCGAAGGCCGGGGCGCCAAGTTCGTCCAGCGGAAAAAGGCCACAAATGCGGGTGGGCTATAGCCTTGGGGGGTGGGGCTGGCCAACTTCGTCCGCCGGACTCGGAATGGCGCGAGACTTTGCGAGGCGCCTTTGTCTGCCAAAAATAGGCCACGGGCACAGCCGTACCCAAAAATAACCTCCCGAAGGCCGGGGCGCCAAGTTCGTCCAGCCGAAAAAGGCCACAAAAACGGGTGGGCTATAGCCTGGGGGGGTGGGGCTGGAAAACTTCGTCCGCCGGACTCGGAATGGCGCGAGAAATTGCGAGGCGCCTCCGTGTGCTAAAAATAGACTGTGGGCACAGCCGCGGCCAAAAATAACCACCCGAAGGCTGGGGCGCCAAGTTCCTCCAGCGGAAAAAGGCCACAAAAACGGGTGGGCTATAGCCTTGGGGGGTGGGGCTGGCCAACTTCGTCCGCCGGACTCGGAATGGCGGGAGACTTTGCGAGGTGCATCCGTGTACCGAATATAGGCCGTGGACGCTGCCGCGCCCAAAAATAACCGCCCGAAGGCCGGGGCGCCAAGTTCGTCCAGCGGAAAAAGGCCACAAATGCGGGTGGGCTATAGCCTTGGGGGGTGGGGCTGGCCAACTTCGTCCGCCGGACTCGGAATGGCAGGAGACTTTGTGAGGCGCATCCGTGTGCCGAATATAGGCCGTGGACTCAGCCGCGCCCAAAAATAACCGCCCGAAGGCCGGGGCGCCAAGTTCGTCCAGCGGAAAAAGGCCACAATTGCGGGTGGGCTATAGCCTTGGGGGGTGGGGCTGGCCAAATTCGTCCGCCGGGCTCAGAATGGCGCAAGACTTTGCGAGGCGCCTCCGTGTGCCAAAAATAGGCCGCGGGCACAGCCGCGCTAAAAAATAACCACCCGAAGGCCGGGGCGCCAAGTTCGTCCAGCGGAAAAAGGCCACAAAAACGGGTGGGCTATAGCCTTGGGGGGTGGGGCTGGCCAACTTCGTCCGCCGGACTCGGAATGGCGCGAGACTTTGCGAGGCACCTCCGTGTGCCAAAAATAGGCCGTGGGCAGAGCCGCGGCCAAAAATAACCACCCGAAGGCTGGGGCGCCAAGTTCCTCCAGCGGAAAAAGGCCACAAAAACGGGTGGGCTATAGCCTTGGGGGGTGGGGCTGCCCAACTTCGTCCGCCGGACTCGGAATGGCGCGAGACTTTGTGAGGCACCTTCGTGTGCCAAAAATAGGCCACGGGCACAGCCGTACCCAAAAATAACCTCCCGAAGGCCGGGGCGCCAAGTTCGTCCAGCCGAAAAAGGCCACAAAAACGGGTGGGCTATAGCCTGGGGGGGTGGGGCTGGAAAACTTCGTCCGCCAGACTCGGAATGGCGCGAGACTTTGCGAGGTGCCTCCGTATGCCAAAAATAGGCCGCGGGCACAGCCGCGTCCAAAACTAACCGCCCGAAGGCCGGGGCGCCAAGTTCGTCCAGCGGAAAAAGGCCACAAATACGCGTGGGCTATAGCCTTGGGGGGTGGGGCTGGCCAACTTCGTCCGCCGGACTCGGAATGGCGCGAGACTTTGCGAGGCACCTCCGTGTGCCAAAAATAGGCCGTGGGCACAGCCGCGGCCAAAAATAACCACCCGAAGGCTGGGGCGCCAAGTTCCTCCAGCGGAAAAAGGCCACAAAAACGGGTGGGCTATAGCCTTGGGGGGTGGGGCTGCCCAACTTCGTCCGCCGGACTCGGAATGGCGCGAGACTTTGCGAGGCGCCTTTGTCTGCCAAAAATAGGCCGCGGGCACAGCCGCACCCAAAAATAACCTCCCGAAGGCCGGGGCGCCAAGTTCGTCCAGCCGAAAAAGGCCACAAAAACGGGTGGGCTATAGCCTTGGGGGGTGGGGCTGGCCAACTTCGTCCGCCGGAGTCGGAATGGCGCAAGACTTTGGAAGGGGCCTCCGTGTGCTAAAAATAGACCGTGGGCACAGCCGCGGCCAAAAATAACCACCCGAAGGCTGGGGCGCCAAGTTCCTCCAGCGGAAAAAGGCCACAAAAACGGGTGGGCTATAGCCTTGGGGGGTGGGGCTGGCCAACTTCGTCCGCCGGACTCGGAATGGCGGGAGACGTTGCGAGGTGCATCCGTGTGCCGAATATAGGCCGTGGACGCAGCCGCGCCGAAAAATAACCGCCCGAAGGCCGGGGCGCCAAGTTCGTCCAGCGGAAAAAGGCCACAAATGCGGGTGGGCTATAGCCTTGGGGGGTGGGGCTGGCCAACTTCGTCCGCCGGACTCGGAATGGCGCGAGACTTTGCGAGGCGCCTTTGTCTGCCAAAAATAGGCCACGGGCACAGCCGTACCCAAAAATAACCTCCCGAAGGCCGGGGCGCCAAGTTCGTCCAGCCGAAAAAGGCCACAAAAACGGGTGGGCTATAGCCTTGGGGGGTGGGGCTGCCCAACTTCGTCCGCCGGACTCGGAATGGCGCGAGACTTTGCGAGGCGCCTTTGTCTGCCAAAAATAGGCCACGGGCACAGCCGTACCCAAAAATAACCTCCCGAAGGCCGGGGCGCCAAGTTTGTCCAGCCGAAAAAGGCCACAAAAACGGGTGGGCTATAGCCTGGGGGGGTGGGGCTGGAAAACTTCGTCCGCCAGACTCGGAATGGCGCGAGACTTTGCGAGGTGCCTCCGTATGCCAAAAATAGGCCGCGGGCACAGCCGCGTCCAAAACTAACCGCCCGAAGGCCGGGGCGCCAAGTTCGTCCAGCGGAAAAAGGCCACAAAAACGGGTGGGCTATAGCCTTGGGGGGTGGGGCTGGCCAACTTCGTCCGCCGGAGTCGGAATGGCGCAAGACTTTGGAAGGGGCCTCCGTGTGCCAAAAATAGGCCGCGGGCACTGCCGCGCCAAAAAATAACCGCCCGAAGGCTGGGGCGCCAAGTTCGTCCAGCGGAAAAAGGCCACAAAAACGGGTGGGCTACAGCCTTGGGGGTTGGGGCTGGCCAACTTCGTCCGCCGGACTCGGAATGGCGCAAGAAATTGCGAGGCGCCTCCGTGTGCTAAAAATAGACCGTGGGCACAGCCGCGGCCAAAAATAACCACCCGAAGGCTGGGGCGCCAAGTTCCTCCAGCGGAAAAAGGCCACAAAAACGGGTGGGCTATAGCCTTGGGGGGTGGGGCTGGCCAACTTCGTCCGCCGGACTCGGAATGGCGGGAGACGTTGCGAGGTGCATCCGTGTGCCGAATATAGGCCGTGGACGCAGCCGCGCCGAAAAATAACCGCCCGAAGGCCGGGGCGCCAAGTTCGTCCAGCGGAAAAAGGCCACAAATGCGGGTGGGCTATAGCCTTGGGGGGTGGGGCTGGCCAACTTCGTCCACCGGACTCGGAATGGCAGGAGACTTTACGAGGCGCATCCGTGGGCCGAATATAGGCCGTGGACGCAGCCGCGTCCAAAAATAACCGCCCGAAGGCCGGGGCGCCAAGTTCGTCCAGCGGAAAAAGGCCACAAATGCGGGTGGGCTATAGCCTTGGGGGGTGGGGCTGGCCAAATTCGTCCGCCGGGCTCAGAATGGCGCAAGACTTTGCGAGGCGCCTCCGTGTGCCAAAAATAGGCCGCGGGCACAGCCGCGCTAAAAAATAACCCCCCGAAGGCCGGGGCGCCAAGTTCGTCCAGCGGAAAAAGGCCACAAAAACGGGTGGGCTATAGCCTTTGGGGGGTGGGGCTGGCCAACTTCGTCCGCCGGACTCGGAATGGCGCGAGAAATTGCGAGGCGCCTCCGTGTGCCAAAAATAGACCGTGGGCACAGCCGCGGCCAAAAATAACCACCCGAAGGCTGGGGCGCCAAGTTCCTCCAGCGGAAAAAGGCCACAAAAACGGGTGGGCTATAGCCTTGGGGGGTGGGGCTGGCCAACTTCGTCCGCCGGACTCGGAATGGCGCGAGACTTTGCGAGTGGCCTCCGTGTGCCAAAAATAGGCCGCAGGCACGGCCGCGCCCAAAAATAACCGCCTAAGGCTGGGGCACCAAGTTCGTCCAGCGGAAAAAGGCCACAAAAACGGGTGGGCTATAGCCTTGGGGGGTGGGGTTGGCCCACTTCGTCCGCCGGACTCGGAATGGCGCGAGACTTTACGAGCGACCTCCGTGTGCCAAAAATAGGGCGCGGGCACAGCCGCGCCCAAAAATAACCACCCGAAGGCCGGGGCGCCATGTTTGTCCAGCGGAAAAAGGCCACAAAAACGGGTGGGCTATAGCCTTGGGGGGTGGGGCTGGCCAACTTCGTCCGCCGGACTCGGAATCGCGCGAGACTTTGCGAGCGGCCTCCGGGTTCCAAAAATAAGCCGCAGGCAAAGCCGTACCCAAAAATAACCGCCCGAAGGCCGGGGCGCCAAGTTAGTCCAGCGGAAAAAGGCCACAAAAACGGGTGGGCTACAACCTTGGGGGGGGGCGCTGGCCAACTTCGTCCGCCGGACTCGGAATGGCGCGAGACTCTGCGAGCGGCAACCGTGTGCCAAAAATAGGCCGCGGGCATAGCCGCGCCCAAAAATAACCGCCCGAATGCCGGGGCACCAAGTTCGGCCAGCGGAAAAAGGCCACAAAAACGGGTGGGCTATAGCCTTGGGGGGTGGGGAGGCCAACTTCGTCCGCCGGACTCGGAATGGCGAAGGACTTTGCGAGCGCACTCCGTGAGCCAAAAATAGGCCGGGGACAAAGCCGCCCCAAAAAATAACCGCCCGAAGGCCGGGGCGCCAAGTTCGTCCAGCGGAAAAAGGCCACAAAAACGGGTGGGCTATAGCCTTGGGGGGTGGGGCTGGCGAACTTCGTCCGCCGGACTCGGAATGGCGCGAGACTTTGCGAGCGGCCTCCGGGTTCCAAAAACAGGCTGTGGGTACAGTCGCGCGCAAAAATAAACACCCGAAGGCCGGGGCGCCAAATTCGTCCAGCGGAAAAAGGCCACAAAAACGGGTGGGCTATCGCATTGGGGGGTGGGGCTGGCCAACTTCGTCCGCCGGACTCGGAATGGCTCGAGAGTTTGCGAGCAGTCTCCGTGTGCCAAAAATAGGCCGCGGGGACAGCCGCACCCAAAAATAACCGCCCGAAGGCCGGGGCGCCAAGTTCGTCCAGCGGAAAAAGGCCACAAAAACGGGTGGGCTATAGCCTTGGGGGGTGGGGATGGCCAACTTCGTCCGCCGGACTCAGAATGGCGCGAGACTTTGCGAGCGGCCTCCGTGTGCCAAAAATAGGCCGCGGGCACAGACGTGCCCAAAAATAACTGCCCAAAGGCCGGGGCGCCATGTTCATCCAGCGGAAAAAGGCCACAAAAACGGGTGGACTATAGCCTTGGGGGGTGGGGCTGGCCTACTTCGTCCGCCGGACTCGGAATGGCGCGAGACTTTGCGTGCGTCCTCCTTGTGCCAAAAATAGGCCGCGGGCACAGCCGCGCCCAAAAATAACCGCCCGAAGGCCGGGGCGCCAAGTTCGCCCAGCGGAAAAAGGCCACAAAAACGGGTGGGCTATAGCCTTGGGGGGTGGGGCTGGCCAACTTCGTCCGCCAGACTCGGAATGGCGCGAGACTTTGCGAGTGGCCGCCGTGTGCCAAAAATAGGCCGCGGGCACAGCCGCGCCCAAAAATAACCGCCCGAAGGCCGGGGCACCAAGTTCGTCCAGCGAAAAAAGGCCACAAAAACGGGTGGGCTATAGCCTTGGGGGGTGGGGTTGGCCCACTTCGTCCGCCGGACTCGGAATGGCGCGAGACTTTACTAGCGACCTCCGTGTGCCAAAAATAGGCCGCGGGCACAGCCGCGCCCAAAAATAACCACCCGAAGGCCGGGGCGCCATGTTCGTCCAGCGGAAAAAGGCCACAAAAACGGGTGGGCTATAGCCTTGGGGGGTGGGGCTGGCCAACTTCGTCCGCCGGACTCGGAATGCCGCGAGACTTTGCGAGGGGCCTCCATGTGCCAAAAATAGGCCGGGGACAAAGCCGCCCTTCATCCAGCGGAAAAAGGCCACAAAAACGGGTGGGCTATAGCCTTGGGGGGTGGGGATGGCCAACTTCGTCCGCCGGACTCAGAATGGCGCGAGACTTTGCGAGCGGCCTCCGTGTGCCAAAAATAGGCCGCGGGCACAGACGTGCCCAAAAATAACTGCCCAAAGGCCGGGGCGCCATGTTCATCCAGCGGAAAAAGGCCACAAAAACGGGTGGACTATAGCCTTGGGGGGTGGGGCTGGCCTACTTCGTCCGCCGGACTCGGAATGGCGCGAGACTTTGCGTGCGTCCTCCTTGTGCCAAAAATAGGCCGCGGGCACAGCCGCGCCCAAAAATAACCGCCCGAAGGCCGGGGCGCCAAGTTCGCCCAGCGGAAAAAGGCCACAAAAACGGGTGGGCTATAGCCTTGGGGGGTGGGGTTGGCCCACTTCGTCCGCCGGACTCGGAATGGCGCGAGACTTTACTAGCGACCTCCGTGTGCCAAAAATAGGCCGCGGGCACAGCCGCGCCCAAAAATAACCACCCGAAGGCCGGGGCGCCAAGTTCGTCCAGCGGAAAAAGGCCACAAAAACGGGTGGGCTATAGCCTTGGGGGGTGGGGCTGGCGAACTTCGTCCGCCGGACTCGGAATGGCGCGAGACTTTGCGAGCGGCCTCCGGGTTCCAAAAACAGGCTGCGTACACAGCCGCACCCAAAAATAACCGCCCGAAGGCTGGGGCGCCAAGTTCGTCAGCGGAAAAAGGCCACAAAAACAGGTGGGCTATAGCCTTGGGGGGTGGGGCTGGCCAACTTCGTCCGCCGGACTCGGAATGCCGCGAGACTTTGCGAGGGGCCTCCATGTGCCAAAAATAGGCCGCGGGCACAGCCGCGCCCAAAAATAACCGCCCGAAGGCCGGGGCGCCAAGTTCGCCCAGCGGAAAAAGGCCACAAAAACGGGTGGGCTATAGCCTTGGGGGGTGGGTTTGGCCCACTTCGTCCGCCGGACTCGGAATGGCGCGAGACTTTACTAGCGACCTCCGTGTGCCAAAAATAGGCCGCGGGCACAGCCGCGCCCAAAAATAACCACCCGAAGGCCGGGGCGCCAAGTTCGTCCAGCGGAAAAAGGCCACAAAAACGGGTGGGCTATAGCCTTGGGGGGTGGGGCTGGCGAACTTCGTCCGCCGGACTCGGAATGGCGCGAGACTTTGCGAGCGGCCTCCGGGTTCCAAAAACAGGCTGCGTACACAGCCGCACCCAAAAATAACCGCCCGAAGGCTGGGGCGCCAAGTTCGTCAGCGGAAAAAGGCCACAAAAACAGGTGGGCTATAGCCTTGGGGGGTGGGCTGGCCGACTTCGTCCGCCGGACTCGGAATGTCGCGAGAATTTGCAAGCGGCCTCCATGTGCCAAAAATAGGCCGCGGGCACAGCCGCGTCCAAAAATAACCGCCCGAAGGCCGGGGCGCCATGTTCGTCCAGCGGAAAAAGGCCACAAAAACGGGTGGGCTATAGCCTTGGGGGGTGGGGCTGGCCAACTTCGTCCGCCGGACTCGGAATGGTACGAGACTTTGCGACCGGCCTCCGTGTGCCAAAAATAGGTCGCGGACCCAGCCGCGCCCAAAAATAACCACCCGAAGGCCGGGGCGCCATGTTCGTCCAGCGGAAAAAGGCCACGAAAAAGGGTGGGCTATAGCCTTGGGGGGTGGTGCTGGCCAACTTCGTCCGCCGGACTAAGAATGGAGCGAGACTTTGCGAGCGGCCTCCGGGATCCAAAAATAGACCGCGGGCATAGCCACGCCCAAAAATAACCGCCGGAAGGCCGGGGCGCCAAGTTCGTCCAGCGGAAAAAGGCCACAAAAACTGGTGGGCTATAGCCTTGGGGGGTGGGGCTGGCACTCTTCGTCCGCCGGACTCGGAATGGCGCGAGACTTTGGGAGCGGCATACGTGTGCCAAAAATAGGTTGCGGGCATAGACGCTCCAAAAAATAACCGCCCAAAGGCCGGGCGCCAAGTTCATCCAGCTGAAAATGCCCACAAAAACGGGTGGGCTATAGCCTTGGGGGGTGGGGCTGGACAACTTCGTCCGCCGGCCTTGGAATGGCGCGGGACTTTTCGAGCGGCCCCCGTGTGCCAAAAATAGGCCGTGGGCACAACTGCGCCCAAAATTAACCGCCCGAAGGCCGGGGCGCCAAGTTCGTCCAGCGGAAAAAGGCCAGAAAAACGGGTGGGCTATAGTCTTGGTGGGTGGGGCTGGCCAACTTCGTACGCTGGACTCGGAATGGCGCGAGACTTTTCGAGCGGCCTCCGTGTGCCAAAAATAGTCCGCGTGCACAGCCGTGCCCAAAAATAACCGCCCGAAGGCCGGGGCGCCAAGTTCGTCCAGCGGAAAAAGGCCACAAAAACGGGTGGGCTATAGCCTTGGGGGGTGGGCTGGCCAACTTCGTCCGCCGGACTCGGAATGGCGCGAGAATTTGCGAGCGGCCTCCGTGTGCCAAAAATAGGCTGCGGGCACAGCCGTACCAAAAAATAACCGCCCGAAGGCCGGGGCGACATGTTCGTCCAGCGGAAAAAGGCCACAAAAACGGGTGGGCATAGCTTTGGGGGGTGGGGCTGGCCAACTTCGTCCGCCGGACCCGGAATGGCGCGAGACTTTGCAAACGGCCTCCGTGTGCCAACGATATGCCGCGGGCATAGCCCCGCCCAAAAATAACTGTCCGAAGGGCGGGGCGCCATGTTCGTCCAGCGGAAACAGGCCACAAAAACGGGTGGGCTATAGCCTTGGGGGGTGGGGCTGGCTACCTTCGTCCGCCGGACCCGGAATGGCGCGAGACTTTGCGAGCGGCCTCCGTGTGCCAAAAAAAGGCCGCGGGCACAGCCCCACCCAAAAAAATGACCCGAAGGCCGGGGCGCGAAGTTCGTCCAGCGGAAAAAGGCCACAAAAGCGGGTGGGCTATAGCCTTGGGGGGTGGGGCTGGCCAACTTCGTCCGCCGGACTCGGAATGGCGCGAGACTTTACGAGCGGCCTCCGTGTGCCAAACCTAGTCCGCGTGCACAGCCGTGCCCAAAAATAACCACCCGAAGGCCGGGGCGCCAAGTTCGTCCAGCGGAAAAAGGCCACAAAAACGGGTGGGATATAGCCTTGGGGGGTGGGGCTGGCCAACTTCGTCCGCCGGGCTCGGAATGCCGCGAGACTTTTCGAGGGGCCTCCGTGTGCCAAAAATAGGACGCGGGCAAAGCCGCGCCCAAAAACAACCACCCGAAGGCCGGGGCGCCAAGTTCGTCCAGCGGAAAAAGGCCACAAAAACGGGTGGGCTATAGCCTTGGGGGGTGGGGCTGGCCAACTTCGTCCGCCGGACTCGGAATACCGCGAGACTTTGCGAGGGGCCTCCGTGTGCCAAACATAGGCCGCGGGCAAAGCCGCGTCCAAAAATAACCGCCCGAAGGCCGGGACGCCAAGTTCGTCCAGCGGAAAAAGGCCATAAAAACGGGTGGGCTATAGCCTTGGGGGGTGGGGCTGGCCCACTTCGTCCGCCAAACTCGGAATGGCGCGAGACTTTGCGAACGGCCTCTGTGTGCCAAAGATATGCCGCGGGCATAGCCCCACCCAAAAATAACCGTCCGAAGGCCGGGGCGCCATGTTCGTCCAGCGGAAAAAGGCCACAACAACGGGTGGGCTATAGCTTTGGGGGGTGGGGCTGGCAAACTTCGTCCGCCGGACTAGGAATGGCGCGAGACTTTGCGAGCGGTATACGTGTGCCAAAAATAGGCTGCGGGCACAAACGCTTCCAAAAATAACCGCCCAAAGGCCAGGCGCCAAGTTCGTCCAGCTGAAAAAGGCCACAAAAACGGGTGGGCTATAGCCTTGGGGGGTGGGGCTGGCCAACTTCGCCCGCCGGCCACGGAATGGCGCGGCACTTTTCGAGCGGCCTCCATGTGCCAAAAATAGGCCGTGGGCAAGGCCGCACCCAAAAATAACCGCCCGAAGGCCGGGGCATCAAGTTCATCCAGCGGAAAAAGGCCAGAAAAACGGGTGGGCTAGCCTTGGGGGGTGGGGCTGGCCAACTTCGTACGCTGGACTCGGAATGGCGCGAGACTTTGCGAGCGGCCTCCGTGTGCCAAAAATAGTCCGCGTGCACAGCCGTGCCCAAAAATAACCGCCCGAAGGCCGGGGCGCCAAGTTCGTCCAGCGGAAAAAGGCCACAAAAACGGCTGGGCTATAGCCTTGGGGGGTGGGCTGGCCAACTTCGTCCGCCGGACTCGGAATGGCGCGAGAATTTGCGAGCGGCCTCCGTGTGCCAAAAATAGGCCGCGGGCACAGCCGCACCCAAAAATAATGGCCCGAAGGCCGGGGCGCCATGTTCGTCCAGCGGAAAAAGGCCACAAAAACGGGTGGGCATAGCCTTGGGGGGTGGGGCTGGCCAACTTCGTCCGCCGGACTCAGAATGGCGCGAGACTTTGCGAGCGGCATCCGCGTGCCAAAAATAGGCTTCGGGCACAGCCGCGCCCAAAAATAACCGCCCGAAGGCCGGGGTGCCAAGTTCGTCCAGCGGAAAAAGGCCACAAAAACGGGTGGGCTATAGCCTTGGGGGGTGGGCTGCCCAACTTCGTCCGCCGGACTCGGAATGGCGCGAGAATTTGCGAGCTGCCTCCGTGTGCCAAAAATAGGCCGCGGGCACAGCCGCACCCAAAAATAACCGCCCGAAGGCCGGGGCGCCATGTTCGTCCTGCGGAAAAAGGCCACAAAAACAGGTGGGCATAGCCTTGGGGGGTGGGGCTGGCCAACTTCGTCCGCCGGACTCGGAATGGCGCGAGACTTTGTGAGCGGCATCCGTGTGCCAAAAATAGGCTGCGGGCACAAACGCTCCCAAAAATAACCGCCCAAAGGCCGGGCACCAAGTCCGTCCAGCTGAAAAAGGCCACAAAAACGGGTGGGATATAGCCTTGGGGGGTGGGGCTGGCCAACTTCATCCGCCGGCCTCGGAATGGCGCGGGACTTTTCGAGCGGCCTCCTTGTGCCAAAAATAGGCCTTGGGTACAGCCGCGCCCAAAAATAACCGCCCGAAGGCCGGGGCATCAAGTTCGTCCAGCGGAAAAAGGCCAGAAAAACGGGTGGGCTATAGTCTTGGTGGGTGGGGCTGGCCAACTTCGTACGCTGGACTCGGAATGGCGCGAGACTTTGTGAGCGGCCTCCGTGTGCCAAAAATAGTCCACGTGCAAAGCCATGCCCAAAAATAACCGCCCGAAGGCCGGGGCGCCAAGTTCGTCCAGCGGAAAAAGGCCACAAAAACGGGTGGGCTATAGCCTTGGGGGGTGGGGCTGGCCAACTTCGTCCGCCGGACTCGTAATGGCGCGAGACTTTGCGAGCGGCCTCCGTGTGCCAAAAATAGGCCACGGGCACAGCCGTTCCCAAAAATAACCGCCCAAAGGCCGGGGCGCCAAGTTCGTCCAGCGGAAAAAGGCCACAAAACGGGTGGGCTATGGCCTTGGGGGGTGGGGCTGGCCCACTCCGTCCGCCGGACTCGGAATGGCGCGAGACTTTACGAGCGGCCTCCGTGTGCCAAAAATAGGCCGCGCGCACAGTCGCGCCCAAAAATAACCACCCGAAGGCCGGGGCGCAATGTTCGTCCAGCAGAAAAAGGCCACAAAAACGGGTGGGCTATAGCCTTGGGGGGTGGGGCTGGCCCACTTCGTCCGCCGGACTCGGAATGGCGCGAGACTTTACGAGCGGCCTCCGTGTGCCAAAAATAGGCCGCGGGCTCAGCCGCGCCCAAAAATAACCACCCGAAGGCCGGGGCGCAATGTTCGTCCAGCAGAAAAAGGCCACAAAAACGGGTGGGCTATAGCCTTGGGGGGTGGGGCTGGCCGACTTCGTCCGCCGGACTCGAAATGGCGCGAGACTGTACGAGCGGCCTCCGTGTGCCAAAAATAGGCCGCGGGCTCTGCCGCGCCCAAAAATAACCACCCGAAGGCCGGGGCGCCAAGTTCGTCCAGCGGAAAAAGGCCACAAAAACTGGTGGGCTATAGCCTTGGGGATGGGGCTGGCCAACTTCGTCCGCCGGACTCGGAATGGCGCGAGACTTTGCGAGCGGCCTCCTTGTGCAAAATAGACCACGGGTACAGCCGCGCCCAAAAATAACCGCCCGAAGGCCGGGGCACCAAGTTCGTCCAGCGGAAAAAGGCCACAAAAACGGGTGGGCTATAGCCTTGGGGGGTGGGGCAGGCCAACTTCGTCCGCCGGACTCGGAATGGCGTGAGACTTTGCGAGCGGCCTCCGTGTGCAAAATAGACCACGGGTACAGCCGCGCCCAAAAATAACCGCCCGAAGGCCGGGGCGCCAAGTTCGTCCAGCGGAAAAAGGCCACAAAAACGGGTGGGCTATAGCCTTGGGGGGTGGGGCTGGCCAACTTTGTCCGCCGGAGTCGGAATGACGCGAGACTTTGCGAGCGGCCTCCATGTGCCAAAAATAGACCGCGGCCACAGCCGCGCCCAAAAATAACCATCCGAAGGCCGGGCTGCGAACTTCGTCCAGCGGAAAAAAGCCACAAAAACGGGTGGGCTATAGCCTTGGGGGGTGGGGCTGGCCCACTTCGTCCGCCGGTCTCGGAATGCCGCGAGACTTTGCGAAGGGCCTCCGTGTGCCAAAAATAGGCCGCGGCCAAAGCCACGCCCAAAAATAACCGCCCGAAGACCGTGGCGCCAAGTTCGTCCAGCGCAAAAAGGCCACAAAAACGGTTGGGCTATAGCCTTGGGGGGTGGGGCTAGCCCACTTCGTCCGCCGCACTCGGAATGCCGCGAGACTTTGCGAGGGACCTCCTTGTGCCAAACATAGGCCGCGGGCAAAGCCGCGCCCAAAAATAACCGACCGAAGGCCGTGGCGCCAAGTTCGTCCAGCGCAAAAAGGCCACAAAACGGGTGGGCTATAGCCTTGGGGGGTGGGGCTGGCCGACTTCGTCCGCCGGACTCAGAATTCCGTGAGACTTCGCGAGGGGCCTCCGTGTGCAAAACATAGGCCGCGGGCTAAGCCGCGACCTATAATAACCGCCCGAAGGCCGGGGCACCAAGTTCGTCCAGCGCAAAAAGGCCACAAAAACGGGTGGGCTGTAGCCTTGGGGGGTGGGGCTCGCCAACTTCGTCCGCCGGACTCGGAATGCCGCGAGACTTTCCGAGGGGCCTCCGTGTGCCAAACGTAGGCCGCGGGCAAAGCCGCACCCAAAAATAACTGCCCGAAGACCGGGGCGCCAAGTTCGTCCAGCGCAAAAAGGCCACAAAAACGGTTGGGCTATAGCCTTGGGGGGTGGGGCTGGCCGACTTCGTCCGCCGCACTCGGAATGCCGCGAGACTTTGCGAGGGGCCTCTGTGTACCAAATATAGGCCGTGGGTAAAGCCGCGCTCAAAAATAACCACCCGAAGGCCGGGACGCCAAGTTCGTCCAGCGTAAAAAGGCTACAAAAACGGGTGGGCTATAGCCTTGGGGGGTGGGGCTGGCCAACTTCGTCCGCCGGACTCGGAATGCCGCGAGACTTTTCGAGGGGCCTCCGTGTGCCAAACATAGGCCACAGGCAAAGCCGCGCCCAAAAATAACCGCCCGAAGGCCGGGGCGCCGAGTTCATCCAGCGGAAAAAGGCCAGAAAAACGGGTGGGCTATAGCCTTGGGATGTGGGGCTGGCCAACTTCGTCCGCCGGACTCGGAATGCCGCGAGACTTTGCGAGGGTCCTCCGTGTGCCAAAAATAGGCCGTGGGCAAAGCCGCACCCAAAAATAACCGCCCGAAGGCCGGGGCACCAAGTTCGTCCAGCGCAAAAAGGCCACAAAAACGGGTGGGCTATAGCCTTGGGGGGTGGGGCTGGCCAACTTCGTCCGCCGGACTCGGAATGCCGCGAGACTTTGCGAGGGGCCTCCGTGTGCCAAAAGTAGGACGCGGGCAAAGCCGTGCCCAAAAACAACCGCCCGAAGGCCGGGGCGCCAAGTTCGTCCAGCGCAAAAAGGCCACAAAAACGGGTGGGCTATAGCCTTGGGGGGTGGGGCTGGCCAACTTCGTCCGCTGGACTCGGAATGCCGCGAGACTTTGCGAGGGACTTCCGTGTGCCAAAAATAGGCAGCGGCCAAAGCCGCACCCAAAAATAACCGCCCGAAGGCCAGGGCGCCAAGTTCGTCCAGCGGAAAAAGGCCACAAAAACAGGTGGGCTATAGCCTTGGGGGGTGGGGCTGGCCAACTTCGTCCGCCGGACTCGGAATGCCGCGAGACTTTGCGAGGGGCCTCCGTGTGCCAAACTTAGGCCGCGGTCAAAGCCGCGGCCAAAAATAACCGCCCGAAGGCCGGGGCGCCGAGTTCATCCAGCGCAAAAAGGCCAGAAAAACGGGTGGGCTATAGGCTTGGGGGGTGGGGCTGGCCAACTTAGTCCGCCGGACTCGGAATGCCGCGAGACTTTGCGAGGGGCCTCCGTGTGCCAAAAATAGGACGTGAGCAAAGCCGCGTCCAAAAATAACAACCCGAAGGCCGGGGCGCCAAGTTCGTCCAACAGAAAAAGCCGACAAAAACGGGTGGGCTATAGCCTTGGGGGGTGGGGCTGGCCAACTTCGTCCGCCGGACTCGGAATGCCGCGAGACTTTGCGAGGGGCTTCCGTGTGCCAAAAATAGGCAGCGGGCAAAGCCGCACCCAAAAATAACGGCCCGAAGGCCGGGGCGCCAAGTTCGTCCAGCGGAAAAAGGCCACAAAAACGGGTGGGCTATAGCCTTGGGGGGTGGGGCTGGCCGACTTCGTCCGCCGGACTCGGAATGCCGCAAGACTTTGCGAGGGGCCTCCGTGTGCCAAACATAGGCCGCGGGTAAAGCCGCGCCCAAAAATAACCGCCCGAAGGCCGGGGCGCCAAGTTCGTCCAGCGCAAAAAGGCCACAAAAACGGGTGGGCTATAGCCTTGGGGGGTAGGGCTGGCCAACTTCGTCCGCCGGACTCGGAATGCCGCGAGACTTTGCGAGGGGCCTCCGTGTGCCAAAAATAGGACTTGGACAAAGCCGCGTCCAAAAATAACAACCCGAAGGCCGGGGCGCCAAGTTCGTCCAGCGGAAAAAGCCGACAAAAACGGGTGGGCTATAGCCTTGGGGGGTGGGGCTGGCCAACTTCGTCCGCCGGACTCGGAATGCCACGAGACTTTTCGAGGGGCCTCCGTGTGCCAAAAATAGGCTGTGGGAAAGCCGCGCCCAAAAATAACAGCCCGAAGGCCGGGGCGCGAAGTTCGTCCAGCGCAAAAAGGCCACAAAAACGGGTGGGCTATAGCCTTGGGGGGTGGGGCTGGCCAACTTCGTTCGCCGGACTCGGAATGCCGCGAGACTTTGCGAGGGGTCTCCATGTGCCAAACATAGCCCGCGGCCAAAAATAACCGCCCGAAGGCCGGGGCGCCGAGTTCATCCAGCGCAAAAAGGCCAGAAAAACGGGTGGGCTATAGGCTTGGGGGGTGGGGCTGGCCAACTTCGTCCGCCGGACTCGGAATGCCGCGAGACTTTGCGAGGGGCCTCCGTGTGCCAAAAATAGGACGTGAGCAAAGCCGCGTCCAAAAATAACAACCCGAAGGCCGGGGCGCCAAGTTCGTCCAACAGAAAAAGCCGACAAAAACGGGTGGGCTATAGCCTTGGGGGGTGGGGCTGGCCAACTTCGTCCGCCGGACTCGGAATGCCGCGAGACTTTGCGAGGGGCCTCCGTGTGCCAAAAATAGGACTTGGACAAAGCCGCGTCCAAAAATAACAACCCGAAGGCCGGGGTGCCAAGTTCGTCCAGCGGAAAAAGCCGACAAAAACGGGTGGGCTATAGCCTTGGGGGGTGGGGCTGGCCAACTTCGTCCGCCGGACTCGGAATGCCACGAGACTTTGCGAGGGGCCTCCGTGTGCCAAAAATAGGCTGTGGGAAAGCCGCGCCCAAAAATAACAGCCCGAAGGCCGGGGCGCCTAGTTCGTCCAGCGCAAAAAGGCCACAAAAACGGGTGGGCTATAGCCTTGGGGGGTGGGGCTGGCCAACTTCATTCGCCGGACTCGGAATGCCGCGAGACTTTGCGAGGGGTCTCCATGTGCCAAACATAGCCCGCGGCCAAAAATAACCGCCCGAAGGCCGGGGCGCCGAGTTCATCCAGCGCAAAAAGGCCAGAAAAACGGGTGGGCTATAGGCTTGGGGGGTGGGGCTGGCCAACTTCGTCCGCCGGACTCGGAATGCCGCGAGACTTTGCGAGGGGCCTCCGTGTGCCAAAAATAGGACGTGAGCAAAGCCGCGCCCAAAAATAACAACCCGAAGGCCGGGGCGCCAAGTTCGTCCAACAGAAAAAGCTGACAAAAACGGGTGGGCTATAGCCTTGGGGGGTGGGACTGGCCAACTTCGTCCGCCGGACTCGGAATGCCGCGAGACTTTGCGAGGGGCTTCCGTGTGCCAAAAATAGGCAGCGGGCAAAGCCGCACCCAAAAATAACGGCCCGAAGGCCGGGGCGCCAAGTTCGTCCAGCGGAAAAAGGCCACAAAAACGGGTGGGCTATAGCCTTGGGGGGTGGGGCTGGCCAACTTCGTCCGCCGGACTCGGAATGCCGCAAGACTTTGCGAGGGGCCTCCGTGTGCCAAACATAGGCCGCGGGTAAAGCCGCGCCCAAAAATAACCGCCCGAAGGCCGGGGCGCCAAGTTCGTCCAGCGCAAAAAGGCCACAAAAACGGGTGGGCTATAGCCTTGGGGGGTAGGGCTGGCCAACTTCGTCCGCCGGACTCGGAATGCCGCGAGACTTTGCGAGGGGCCTCCGTGTGCCAAAAATAGGACTTGGACAAAGCCGCGTCCAAAAATAACAACCCGAAGGCCGGGGCGCCAAGTTCGTCCAGCGGAAAAAGCCGACAAAAACGGGTGGGCTATAGCCTTGGGGGGTGGGGCTGGCCAACTTCGTCCGCCGGACTCGGAATGCCACGAGACTTTTCGAGGGGCCTCCGTGTGCCAAAAATAGGCTGTGGGAAAGCCGCGCCCAAAAATAACAGCCCGAAGGCCGGGGCGCCAAGTTCGTCCAGCGCAAAAAGGCCACAAAAACGGGTGGGCTATAGCCTTGGGGGGTGGGGCTGGCCAACTTCGTTCGCCGGACTCGGAATGCCGCGAGACTTTGCGAGGGGTCTCCATGTGCCAAACATAGCCCGCGGCCAAAAATAACCGCCCGAAGGCCGGGGCGCCGAGTTCATCCAGCGCAAAAAGGCCAGAAAAACGGGTGGGCTATAGGCTTGGGGGGTGGGGCTGGCCAACTTCGTCCGCCGGACTCGGAATGCCGCGAGACTTTGCGAGGGGCCTCCGTGTGCCAAAAATAGGACGTGAGCAAAGCCGCGTCCAAAAATAACAACCCGAAGGCCGGGGCGCCAAGTTCGTCCAACAGAAAAAGCCGACAAAAACGGGTGGGCTATAGCCTTGGGGGGTGGGGCTGGCCAACTTCGTCCGCCGGACTCGGAATGCCGCGAGACTTTGCGAGGGGCCTCCGTGTGCCAAAAATAGGACTTGGACAAAGCCGCGTCCAAAAATAACAACCCGAAGGCCGGGGTGCCAAGTTCGTCCAGCGGAAAAAGCCGACAAAAACGGGTGGGCTATAGCCTTGGGGGGTGGGGCTGGCCAACTTCGTCCGCCGGACTCGGAATGCCACGAGACTTTGCGAGGGGCCTCCGTGTGCCAAAAATAGGCTGTGGGAAAGCCGCGCCCAAAAATAACAGCCCGAAGGCCGGGGCGCCTAGTTCGTCCAGCGCAAAAAGGCCACAAAAACGGGTGGGCTATAGCCTTGGGGGGTGGGGCTGGCCAACTTCGTTCGCCGGACTCGGAATGCCGCGAGACTTTGCGAGGGGTCTCCATGTGCCAAACATAGCCCGCGGCCAAAAATAACCGCCCGAAGGCCGGGGCACCGAGTTCATCCAGCGCAAAAAGGCCAGAAAAACGGGTGGGCTATAGGCTTGGGGGGTGGGGCTGGCCAACTTCGTCCGCCGGACTCGGAATGCCGCGAGACTTTGCGAGGGGCCTCCGTGTGCCAAAAATAGGACGTGAGCAAAGCCGCGCCCAAAAATAACAACCCGAAGGCCGGGGCGCCAAGTTCGTCCAACAGAAAAAGCCGACAAAAACGGGTGGGCTATAGCCTTGGGGGGTGGGACTGGCCAACTTCGTCCGCCGGACTCGGAATGCCACGAGACTTTGCGAGGGGCCTCCGTGTGCCAAAAATAGGCTGTGGGAAAGCCGCGCCCAAAAATAACAGCCCGAAGGCCGGGGCGCCAAGTTCGTCCAGCGCAAAAAGGCCACAAAAACGGGTGGGCTATAGCCTTGGGGGGTGGGGCTGGCCAACTTCGTTCGCCGGACTCGGAATGCCGCTAGACTTTGCGAGGGGTCTCCATGTGCCAAACATAGCCCGCGGGCAAAGCCGCGCCCAAAAATAACCGCCCGAAGGCCGGGGCGCCTAGTTCGTTCAGCGCAAAAAGGCCACAAAAACGGATGGGCCATAGCCTTGGGGGGTGGGGCTGGCCAACTTCGTCCGCCGGACTCGGAATGCCGCGAGACTTTACGAGGGGCCTCCATGTGCCAAATATAGGCCGCGGGCTAAGCCGAACCCAAAAATAACCGCCCAAAGGCCGGGGCGCCAAGTTCGTCCACCGGAAAAAGGCCACAAAAACGGTGGGCTATAGCCTTGGGGGGTGGGGCTGGCCAACTTCGTCCGCCGGACTCGGAATGCCGCGAGACTTTGCGAGGGGCCTCCGTGTGCCAAAAATAGGCCGTGGGCAAAGCTGCGCCCAAAAATAACCGCTCAAAGGCCGGGGCGCCAAGTTCGTCCAGCGCAAAAAGGCCACAAAAACGGGCGGGCTATAGCCTTGGGGGGTGGGGCTGCCCAACTTCGTCTGCCGGACTCGGAATGCCGCGAGACTTTGCGAGGGGCCTCCGTGTGCCAAAAATAGGCCGTGGGCAAAGCCGCGCCCGAAAATTACCGCCCGAAGGCCGGGGCGCCGAGTTCGTCCAGCGCAAAAAGGCCACAAAAACGGGCGGGCTATAGCCTTGGGGGGTGGGGCTGCCCAACTTCGTCTGCCGGACTCGGAATGCCGCGAGACTTTGCGAGGGGCCTCCGTGTGCCAAAAATAGGCCGTGGGCAAAGCCGCGCCCGAAAATTACCGCCCGAAGGCCGGGGCGCCGAGTTCGTCCAGCGCAAAAAGGCCACAAAAACGGGTGGGCTATAGCCTTGGGGGGTGGGGCGGGCCAACTTCGTCCGCCAGACTCGGAATGCCGCGAGACTTTGCGAGGGGTCTCCATGTGCCAAATATAGGCCTCGGGCAAAGCCGAACCCAAAAATAACCGCCCGAAGGCCGGGGCGCCAAGGTCGTCCACCGGAAAAAGGCCACAAAAACGGTGGGCTATAGCCTTGGGGGGTGGGGCTGGCCAATTTCGTCCGCCGGACTCGGAATGCCGTGAGACTTTGCGAGGGGCCTCTGTGTGCCAAACATAGGCTGCGGGCAAAGCCGCGCTAAAAAATAACCGCCCGAAGGCCGGGGCGCCAAGTTCGTCCAGCGCAAAAAGGCCACAAAAACGGGTGGGCTATAGCCTTGGGGGGTGGGGCTGGCCAACGTCGTCCGCCGGACTCAGAATGCCGCGAGACTTTGCGAGGGGCCTCCGTGTGCCAAAAATAGGACGCGGGCAAAGCCGCGCCCAAAAATAACCAACCGAAGGCCGGGGCGCCAAGTTCGTCCAGCGGAAAAAGGCCACAAAAACGGGTGGCCTATAGCCTTGGGGGTGGGGCTCGCCAACTTCGTCCGCCGGACTCGGAATGCCGTGAGACTTTGCGAGGGGCCTCCGTGTGCCAAACATAGGCCGCGGGCAAAGCCGCGCCCAAAAATAACGGCCCGAAGGCCGGGGCGCCAAGTTCGTCCAGCACAAAAAGGCCACAAAAACGGGTGGGTTATAGCCTTGGGGGGTGGGGCTGGCCAACTTCGTTCGCCGGACTCGGAATGCCGCGAGACTTTTCGAGGGGCCTCCGTGTGCCAAACATAGCCCGCGGGCAAAGCCGCGCCCAAAAATAACCGCCCGAAGGCCGGGGCGCCATGTTCGTCCAGCGGAAAAAGGCCACAAAAACGGGTGGGCTATAGCCTTGGGGGGTGGGGCTGGCCCACTTCGTCCGCCGGACTCGGAATGCCGAGAGACTTTGCGAGGGGCCTCCGTGTGCCAAAAAAAGGTCGCGGGCAAAGCCGAGCCCAAAAAATAACCGCCCGAAGGCCGGGGCGCCTAGTTCGTCCAGCGCAAAAAGGCCACAAAAACGGGTGGGCCATAGCCTTGGGGGGTGGGGCTGGCCAACTTCGTCCGCCGGACTCAGAATGCCGCGAGACTTTACGAGGGGTCTCCATGTGCCAAATATAGGCCTCGGGCAAAGCCGAACCCAAAAATAACCGCCCGAAGGCCGGGGCGCCAAGGTCGTCCACCGGAAAAAGGCCACAAAAACGGTGGGCTATAGCCTTGGGGGGTGGGGCTGGCCAACTTCGTCCGCCGGACTCGGAATGCCGTGAGACTTTGCGAGGGGCCTCTGTGTGCCAAACATAGGCCGCGGGCAAAGCCGCGCTAAAAAATAACCGCCCGAAGGCCGGGGCGCCAAGTTCGTCCAGCGCAAAAAGGCCACAAAAACGGGTGGGCTATAGCCTTGGGGGGTGGGGCTGGCCAACGTCGTCCGCCGGACTCAGAATGCCGCGAGACTTTGCGAGGGGCCTCCGTGTGCCAAAAATAGGACGCGGGCAAAGCCGCGCCCAAAAATAACCAACCGAAGGCCGGGGCGCCAAGTTCGTCCAGCGGAAAAAGGCCACAAAAACGGGTGGCCTATAGCCTTGGGGGTGGGGCTCGCCAACTTCGTCCGCCGGACTCGGAATGCCGCAAGACTTTGCGAGGGGCCTCCGTGTGCCAAAAATAGGCTGTGGGAAAGCCGCGCCCAAAAATAACAGAACGAAGGCCGGGGCGCCAAGTTCGTCCAGCTCAAAAAGGCCACAAAAACGGGTGGGCTATAGCCTTGGGGGGTGGGGCTGGCCAACTTCCTTCGCCAGACTCGGAATGCCGCGAGACTTTGCGAGGGGACTCCGTGTGCCAAACATAGCCCGCGGGCAAAGCCGCGCCCAAAAATAACCGCCCGAAGGCCGGGACGCCAAGTTCGTCCAGCGGAAAAAGGCCACAAAAACGGGTGGGCTATAGCCTTGGGGGGTGGGGCTGGCCGACTTCGTCCGACGGACTCGGAACGCCGCGAGACTTTGCGAGGGGCCTCCGTGTGCCAAAAATAGGCCGCTGACAAAGCCGCGCCAAAAAATAACGGCCCGAGGTTGGGGCACCAAGTTCATCCAGCGGAAAAAGGCCACAAAAACGGGTGGGCTATAGCCTTGGGGGGTGGGGCTGGCCAACTTCGTCCGCCGGACTCGGAATGCCGCGAGACTTTGCAAGGGGCGTCCGTGTTCCAAACATAGCCCGCGGGAAGGGCCCCGCCCAAAAATAACTGACTGAAGGCCAGGGCGCCAAGTTTGTCCAGCGCAAAAAGGCCACAAAAACGGGTGGGCTATAGCCTTGGGGGGTGGGGCTGGCCAACTTCGTCCGCCGAACTCGGAATGCCGCGAGACTTTTTGAGGGGCCTCCATGTGCCAAACATAGGCCGTGGGCAAAGCTGCGCCCAAAAATAACCGCCCGAAGGCCGGGGCGCCAAGTTCGTCCAGCGCAAAAAGGCCACAAAAACGGGTGGGCTATAGCCTTGGGGGGTGGGGCTGGCCCACTTCGTCCGCCGGATTCGGAATGCCGCGAGCATTTGCGAGGGGCCAACATGTGCCAAACATAGGCCGTGGGCAAAGCCGCACCCAAAAATAACCGCCCGAAGGCCGGGGCGCCAAGTTCGTCCAGCGCAAAAAGGCCACAAAAACGGGTGGGCTATAGCCTTGGGGGGTGGGGCTGGCCGACTTCGTCCGCCCGACTCGGAATGCCGCGAGACTTTTCAAGGGGCCTCCGTGTGCCAAAAATAGGCCGCAGGCAAAGCTACACCGAAAAATAACCGCCCGAAGGCCGGGGCGCCTAGTTCGTCCATCGCAAAGAGGCCACAAAAACGGGTGGGCTTTAGCCTTGGGGGGTGGGGCTGGCCAACTTCGTCCGCCAGACTCGGAATGCCGCGAGACTTTGCGAGGGGCCTCCGTGTGCCAAACATAGGCCACGGGCAAAGCCGCGCCCAAAAATAACCGCCCGAAGCCCGGGGCGCCAAGTTCGTCCAGCGGAAAAAGGCCACAAAAACGGGTGGGCTATAGCCTTGGGGGGTGGGGCTGGCCAATTTCGTCCGCCGGACTTGGAATGCCGAGAGACTTTGCGAGGGGCCTCTGTGTGCCAAACTTAGGCCGCAGGCAAAGCCGCGCCTAAAAATAACCGCCCGAAGGCCGGGGCGCCAAGTTCGTCCAGCGGAAAAAGGCCACAAAAACGGGTGGGCTATAGCCTTGGGGGGTGGGGCTGGCCAACTTCGTCCGCCGGACTCGGAATGCCGCGAGACTTTGGGAGGGGCCTCCATGTGCCAAACATAGGCCGCGGGCAAAGCCACACCCAAAAATAACAGCCCGAAGACCGAGGCGCCAATTTCGTCCAGCGCAAAAAGGCCACAAAAACGGGTGGGCTATAGCCTTGGGGGGTGGGGCTGGCCAACTTCGTCCGCCGGACTCGGAATGCCACGAGACTTTGCAAGGCACCTCCGTGTGCCAATAATAGGCCGCGGCCAAAGCCGCGCCCAAAAATAACCGCCCGAAGGCCGGGGCGCCAAGTTCGTCGAGCGCAAAAAGTCCACAAAAACGGGTGGGCTATAGCCTTGGGGGGTGGGGCTGGCCAACTTCGTCCGCCGGACTCGGAATGCCATGAGACTTTACGAGGGGCCTCCGTGTGCCAAAAATAGGCCGCGGACAAAGCCGTACCCAAAAATAACGTCCCAAAGGTCGGGGTGCCAAGTTCGTCCAGCGCAAAAAAGCCACAAAAACGGGTGGGCTATAGCCTTGGGGGGTGGGGCTGGCCAACTTCATCCGCCGGACTCGAACTGCCGCGAAACTTTCCGAGGGGCCTCCGTGTGCCAAAAATAGGCCGCGGACAAAGCCGCGCCCAAAAATAACCGCCCGAAGGCCGGGGCGCCAAGTTCGTCCATCGGAAAAAGGCCACAAAAACGGGTGGGCTATAGCCTTGGGGGGTGGGGCAGGCCAACTTCGTCCGCCGGACTCGGAATGCCGCGAGACTTTGCGAGGGGCCTCCGTGTGCCAAAAATAGGGCGCGGCCAAAGCCGCGCCCAAAAATAACCGCCCGAAGGCAGGGGAGCCAAGTTCGTCCAGCGCAAAAAGGCCACAAAAACGGGTGGGCTATAGCCTTGGGGGGTGGGGCTGGCCAATTTCGTCCGCCGGACTCGGAATGCCGAGAGACTTTGCGAGGGCCCTCTGTGTGCCAAACTTAGGCCGCAGGCAAAGCCGCGCCTAAAAATAACCGCCCGAAGGCCGGGGCGCCAAGTTCGTCCAGCGGAAAAAGGCCACAAAAACGGGTGGGCTATAGCCTTGGGGGGTGGGGCTGGCCAACTTCGTCCGCCGGACTCGGAATGCCGCGAGACTTTGGGAGGGGCCTCCATGTGCCAAACGTAGGCCGCGGGCAAATCCGTGCCCACAAATAATGGCCCGAAGGCCGGGGCGCCAGGTTCGTCCAGCGCAAAAAGGCCACAAAAACGGGTGGGCTATAGCCTAGGGGGGTGGGGCTGGCCAACTTCGTCCGCCAGACTCGGAATGCCGCGAGACTTTGCGAGGGGCCTCCACGTGCCAAACATAGGCCGCGGGCAAACGTACGCCCACAAATAACCGCTCGAAGGTCGGGGTGCCAGGTTCGTCCAGCGCAAAAAGGGCACAAAAACGGGTGGGCTATAGCCTTGCGGGGTGGGGCGGGCCAACTTCGTCCACCGGACTCGGAATGCCGTGAGACTTTGCGATCGGCGTCCGTGTGCCAAACATAGGCCACGGGCAAAGCCACGCCCAAAAATAACAGCCCGAAGACCGGGGCGCCAATTTCGTCCAGCGCAAAAAGGCCACAAAAACGGGTGGGCTATAGCCTTGGGGGGTGGGGCTGGCCAACTTCGTCCGCCGGACTCGGAATGCCGCGAGACTTTGCAAGGCACCTCCGTGTGCCAATAATAGGCCGCGGCCAAAGCCGCGCCCAAAAATAACCGCCCGAAGGCCGGGGCGCCAAGTTCGTCGAGCGCAAAAAGTCCACAAAAACGGGTGGGCTATAGCCTTGGGGGGTGGGGCTGGCCAACTTCGTCCGCCGGACTCGGAATGCCACGAGACTTTACGAGGGGCCTCCGTGTGCCAAAAATAGGCCGCGGACAAAGCCGTACCCAAAAATAACCTCCCAAAGGCCGGGGTGCCAAGTTCGTCCAGCGCAAAAAAGCCACAAAAACGGGTGGGCTATAGCCTTGGGGGGTGGGGCTGGCCAACTTCATCCGCCGGACTCGAACTGCCGCGAAACTTTCCGAGGGGCCTCCGTGTGCCAAAAATAGGCCGCGGGCAAAGCCGCGCCCAAAAATAACCGCCCGAAGGCCGGGGCGCCAAGTTCGTCCATCGGAAAAAGGCCACAAAAACGGGTGGGCTATAGCCTTGGGGGGTGGGGCAGGCCAACTTCGTCCGCCGGACTCGGAATGCCGCGAGACTTTGGGAGGGGCCTCCGTGTGCCAAAAATAGGGCGCGGCCAAAGCCGCGCCAAAAAATAACCGCCCGAAGGCAGGGGAGCCAAGTTCGTCCAGCGCAAAAAGGCCACAAAAACGGGTGGGCTATAGCCTTGGGGGGTGGGGCTGGCCAATTTCGTCCGCCGGACTCGGAATGCCGAGAGACTTTGCGAGGGGCCTCTGTGTGCCAAACTTAGGCCGCAGGCAAAGCCGCGCCTAAAAATAACCGCCCGAAGGCCGGGGCGCCAAGTTCGTCCAGCGGAAAAAGGCCACAAAAACGGGTGGGCTATAGCCTTGGGGGGTGGGGCTGGCCAACTTCGTCCGCCGGACTCGGAATGCCGCGACACTTTGGGAGGGGCCTCCATGTGCCAAACATAGGCCGCGGGCAAATCCGCGCCCACAAATAATGGCCCGAAGGCCGGGGCGCCAGGTTCGTCCAGCGCAAAAAGGCCACAAAAACGGGTGGGCTATAGCCTAGGGGGGTGGGGCTGGCCAACTTCGTCCGCCGGACTCGGAATGCCGCGAGACTTTGCGAGGGGCCTCCATGTGCCAAACATAGGCCGCGGGCAAACGTACGCCCACAAATAACCGCTCGAAGGTCGGGGTGCCAGGTTCGTCCAGCGCAAAAAGGGCACAAAAACGGGTGGGCTATAGCCTTGCGGGGTGCGGCGGGCCAACTTCGTCCACCGGACTCGGAATGCCGCGAGACTTTGCGATCGGCGTCCGTGTGCCAAACATAGGCCACGGGCAAAGCCACGCCCAAAAATAACAGCCCGAAGACCGGGGTGCCAATTTCGTCCAGCGCAAAAAGGCCACAAAAACGGGTGGGCTATAGCCTTGGGGGGTGGGGCTGGCCAACTTCGTCCGCCGGACTCGGAATGCCGCGAGACTTTGCAAGGCACCTCCGTGTGCCAATAATAGGCCGCGGCCAAAGCCGCGCCCAAAAATAACCGCCCGAAGGCCGGGGCGCCAAGTTCGTCGAGCGCAAAAAGTCCACAAAAACGGGTGGGCTATAGCCTTGGGGGGTGGGGCTGGCCAACTTCGTCCGCCGGACTCGGAATGCCACGAGACTTTACGAGGGGCCTCCGTGTGCCAAAAATAGGCCGCGGACAAAGCCGTACCCAAAAATAACCTCCCAAAGGCCGGGGTGCCAAGTTCGTCCAGCGCAAAAAAGCCACAAAAACGGGTGGGCTATAGCCTTGGGGGGTGGGGCAGGCCCACTTCGTCCGCCGGACTCAGAATGCCGCGAGACTTTGCGAGGGACCTCCGTGTGCCAAAAATAGGCCGCGGGCAAAGCCGCACCCAAAAATAACCGCCCGATGGCCGGGGCGCCAAGTTCGTCCAGCGGAAAAAGGCCACAAAAACGGGTGGGCTATAGCCTTGGGGGGTGGGGCTGGCCCACTTCGTCCGCCGGACTCGGAATACCGCGAGACTTTGCGAGGGGCCTCCGTGTGCCAAACATAGGCCACGGGCAAAGCCGCGCCCAAAAATAACCGCCCGAAGCCCGGGGCGCCAAGTTCGTCCAGCGGAAAAAGGCCACAAAAACGGGTGGGCTATAGCCTTGGGGGGTGGGGCTGGCCAACTTCATCCGCCGGACTCGAACTGCCGCGAAACTTTGCGAGGGGCCTCCGTGTGCCAAAAATAGGCCGCGGGCAAAGCCGCGCCCAAAAATAACCACCCGAAGGCCGGGGCGCCAAGTTCGTCCAGCGCAAAAAGACCACAAAAACGGGTGGGCTATAGCCTTGGGGGGTGGGGCTGGCCAACTTCATCCGCCGGACTCGAACTGCCGCGAAACTTTGCGAGGGGCCTCCGTGTGCCAAAAATAGGCCGCAGGCAAAGCCGCGCCCAAAAATAACCGCCCGAAGGCCGGGGCGCCAAGTTCGTCCAGCGGAAAAAGGCCACAAAAACGGGTGGGATATAGCCTTGGGGGGGGGGGGCTGGCCAACTTCGTCCACCGGACTCGGAATGCCGCGAGACTTTGCGAGGGGCCTCCGTGTGCCAAAAATAGGCCGCGGCCAAAGCCGCGCCCAAAAATAACCGCCCGAAGGCAGGGGAGCCAAGTTCGTCCAGCGCAAAAAGGCCACAAAAACGGGTGGGCTATAGCCTTGGGGGGTGGGGCTGGCCCACTTCGTCCGCCGGACTCGGAATGCCGCGAGACTTTGTGAGGGCCCTCCTTGTGCCAAAAATAGGCCGCGGACAAAGCCGCGCCCAAAAATAACCGCCCGAAGGCCGGGGCGCCACATTCGTCCGGCACAAAAAGGCCACAAACACGGGTGGGCTATAGCCTTGGGGGGTGGGGCTGGCCCACTTCGTCCGCCGGACTCGGAATGCCGAGAGACTTTGCGAGAGGCCTCTGTGTACCAAACATAGGCCGCAGCCAAAGCCGCGCCCTGAAGGCCGGGGCGCCAAGTTCGTCCAGCGGAAAAAGGCCACAAAAACGGGTGGGCTATAGCCTTGGGGGGTGGGGCTGGCCAACTTCGTCCTCCGGACTCGGAATGCCGCAAGACTTTGCGAGGGGCCTCCGTGTGCCAAAAATAGGCCGCGGCCAAAGCCGCGCCCAAAAATAACCGCCCGAAGGCAGGGGAGCCAAGTTCGTCCAGCGCAAAAAGGCCACAAAAACGGGTGGGCTATAGCCTTGGGGGGTGGGGCTGGCCAACTTCGTTCGCCGGACTCGGAATGCCGCGAGACTTTGCGAGGGGCCTCTGTGTACCAAACATAGGCCGCAGCCAAAGCCGCGCCCAAAAATAACCGCCCGAAGGCCGGGACGCCAAGTTCATCCCGCGGAAAAAGGCCACAAAAACGGGTGGGCTATAGCCTTGGGGGGTGGGGCTGGCCGACTTCGTCCGCCGGACTCGGAATGCCGCAAGACTTTGTGAGGGGCCTCTGTTTGCCAAACATAGGCCGCGGCCAAAGCCGCGCCCAAAAATAACCGCCCGAAGGCCGGGGCGGCAAGTTCGTCCATCGGAAAAAGGCCACAAAAACGGGTGGGCTATAGCCATGGGGGGTGGGGCTGGCCAACTTCATCCGCCGGACTCGGAATGCCGCAAGACTTTGCGAACGGCCTCCGTGTGCCAAACATAGGCATCGGGCAAAGCCGTGCCCAAAAATAAGCGCCCGAAGGCCGGGGCGCCAAGTTCGTCCAGCGCAAAAAGGCCACAAAAACGGGTGGGCTATAGCCTAGGGGGGTGGGGCTGGCCAACTTCGTCCGCCGGACTCGGAATGCCGAGAGACTTTACAAGGGGCCGCCGTATGCCAAACATAGGCCGCGGGCAAAGCCGCGCCCAAAAATAACCGCCCGAAGGCAGGGGAGCCAAGTTCGTCCAGCGCAAAAAGGCCACAAAAACGGGTGGGCTATAGCCTTGGGGGGTGGGGCTGGCCAACTTCGTTCGCCGGACTCGGAATGCCGCGAGACTTTGCGAGGGGCCTCCGTGTACCAAACATAGGCCGCGGGCAAAGCCGCGCCCAAAAATAACCGCCCGAAGGCCGGGGCGCCAAGTTCGTCCAGCGCAAAAAGGCCACAAAAACGGGTGGGCTATAGCCTTGGGGGGTGGGGCTGGCCAACTTCGTCCGCCGGACTCGGAAAGCCGTAAGACTTGCAAGGGGCCTCCGTGTGCCAAACATAGGCCGCGGGCAAAGCCGCGCCCAAAAATAACCGCCCGAAGGCCGGGGCGGCATGTTCGTCCATCGGAAAAAGGCCACAAAAACGGGTGGGCTATAGCCTTGGGGGGTGGGGCTGGCCAACTTCATCCGCCGGACTCGGAATGCCGCAAGATTTTGCGAGCGGCCTCCGTGTGCCAAACATAGGCAGCGGGCAAAGCTGCGCCCAAAAATAAGCGCCCGAAGGCCGGGGCGCCAAGTTCGTACAGCGGAAAAAGTCCACAAAAACGGGTGGGCTATAGCCTTGGGGGGTGGGGCTGGCCAACTTCGTCCGCCGGACTCGGAATGCCGCGAGACTTTGCGAGGGGCCTCCGTGTGCCAAACATAGGCCGCGGGCACAGCCGCGCCCAAAAACAACCGCCCGAAGGCCGGGGCGCCAAGTTCGTCCAGCGGAAAAAGGCCACAAAAACGGGTGGGCTATAGCCTTGGGGGGTGGCGCTGGCAAACTTCGTCCGCCGGACTAGGAATGCCGCGAGACATTACGAGGGGCATCCGTGTGCCAAACATAGGCCGCGGGCAAAGCCGCGTCCAAAAATAACCGCCTGAAGGCCAGGGCGCCAAGTTCGTCCGGCACAAAAAGGCCACAAAAACGGGTGGGCTATAGCCTTGGGGGGTGGGGCTGGCCACCTTCGTCCGCCGGACTCGGAATGCCGCGAGACTTTGCGAGGGGCCTCCCTGTGCCAAAAATAGGCCGCGGGCAAAGCCTCGCCCAAAAATAACCGCCCGAAGGCCGGGGCGCCAAGTTCGTCCAGCGGAAAAAGGCCACAAAAACGGGTGGGCTATAGCCTTGGGGGTGGGGCTGGCCAACTTCGTCCGCCGGACTCGGAATGGCACGAGACTTTACGAGGCGTCTCCATGTGCCAAAAATAGGCCGCGGGTTCAACCGCGCCCAAAAATAACCTCCCGAAGGCCGGGGCGCCATGTTCGTCCAGCGGAAAAAGGCCACAAAAACGGGTGGGCTATAGCCCTGGGGGGTCGGGCTGGCCAACTTCGTCCGCTGCAATCGGAATGGCGCGAGACTTTGTGAGGCACCTCCGTGTGCCAAAAATAGGCCGCGGGCACAGCCGCGCCCAAATATAACCACCCGAAGGCCGGGGCGCCAAGTTTGTCCAGCTGAAAAAGGCCACAAATACGGGTGGGCTATAGCCTTGGGGGGTGGGGCTGGCCAGCTTCGTCCGCCGGACTCGGAATGGCGCGAGACTTTGCGAGGCGCCTCCGTGTGCCAAAAATAGGCCGCGGGTACAGCCGCGCCCAAAAATAACCGCCCGAAGGCCGGGGCGCCAAGTTCGTCCAACGGAAAAAGGCCACAAAAACGGGTGAGCTATAGCCTTGGGGGGTGGGGCTGGCCAACTTCGTCCGCCGGACTCGGAATACCGCGAGACTTTGTGAGGGGCCTCCGTGTACCAAAAATAGGCCGTCGGCAAAGCCGTGCACAAAAATAACCGCCCAAAGGCCGGGGCGCCAAGTTCGTCCAGCGGAAAAAGGCCACAAAAACGGGTGGGCTATAGCCTTGGGGGGTGGGGCTGGCCAACTTCGTCCGCCGGACTCGGAAGGGCGAGACTTTACGAGGCGCCTCCGTGTGCCAAAACATAGGCCGCGGACACAGCCGCGCCCAAAAATAACCGCCCGAAGGCCGGGGCGCCAAGTTCGTCCAACGGAAAAAGGCCACAAAAACAGGTGGGCTATAGCCTTGGGGGGTGGGGCTGGCCAACTTCGTCCGCCGGACTCGGAATGCCGCGAGACTTTACGAGGGGCCTCCGTGTGCCAAAAATAGGCCGTGGCCAAAGCCGCGCACAAAAATAACAGCCCGAAGGCCGGAGCGCCAAGTTTGTCCAGCAGAAAAAGGCCACAAAAACGGGTGGGCTATAGCCTTGGGGGGTGGGGCTGGCCAACTTCGTCCGCCGGACTCGGAATGCCGCGAGACTTTGCGAGTGGCCTCCGTGTGCCAAAAATAGGCCGCGGGCAAAGCCGCGCCCAAAAATAACCGCCCGAAGGCCGGGGCGCCAAGTTCGTCCAGCGGAAAAAGGCCACAAAAACGGGTCGGCTATAGCCTTGGGGGGTGGGGCTGGCCAACTTCGTCCGCCGGACTCGGAATGGCGCGAGACTTTGCGAGGCACCTCCGTGTGCCAGAAATAGGCCGTGGGCACAGCCGCGGCCAAAAATAACCACCCGAAGGCTGGGGCGCCAAGTTCCTCCAGCGGAAAAAGGCCACAAAAACGGGTGGGCTATAGCCTTGGGGGGTGGGGCTGCCCAACTTCGTCCGCCGGACTCGGAATGGCGCGAGACTTTGCGAGGCGCCTTCGTGTGCCAAAAATAGGCCGCGGGCACAGCCGCACCCAAAAATAACCTCCCGAAGGCCGGGGCGCCAAGTTCGTCCAGCCGAAAAAGGCCACAAAAACGGGTGGGCTATAGCCTGGGGGGGTGGGGCTGGCCAACTTCGTCCGCCGGACTCGGAATGGCGCGAGACTTTGCGAGGCACCTCCGTATGCCAAAAATAGGCCGCGGGCACAGCCGCGTCCAAAACTAACCGCCCGAAGGCCGGGGCGCCAAGTTCGTCCAGCGGAAAAAGGCCACAAAAACGGGTGGGCTATAGCCTTGGGGGGTGGGGCTGGCCAACTTCGTCCGCCGGAGTCGGAATGGCGCAAGACTTTGGAAGGGGCCTCCGTGTGCCAAAAATAGGCCGCGGGCACTGCCGCGCCAAAAAATAACCGCCCGAAGGCTGGGGCGCCAAGTTCGTCCAGCGGAAAAAGGCCACAAAAACGGGTGGGCTACAGCCTTGGGGGTTGGGGCTGGCCAACTTCGTCCGCCGGACTCGGAATGGCGCAAGAAATTACGAGGCGCCTCCGTGTGCTAAAAATAGACCGTGGGCACAGCCGCGGCCAAAAATAACCACCCGAAGGCTGGGGCGCCAAGTTCCTCCAGCGGAAAAAGGCCACAAAAACGGGTGGGCTATAGCCTTGGGGGGTGGGGCTGGCCAACTTCGTCCGCCGGACTCGGAATTGCGGGAGACGTTGCGAGGTGCATCCGTGTGCCGAATATAGGCCGTGGACGCAGCCGCGCCGAAAAATAACCGCCCGAAGGCCGGGGCGCCAAGTTCGTCCAGCGGAAAAAGGCCACAAATGCGGGTGGGCTATAGCCTTGGGGGGTGGGGCTGGCCAACTTCGTCCACCGGACTCGGAATGGCAGGAGACTTTACGAGGCGCATCCGTGGGCCGAATATAGGCCGTGGACGAAGCCGCGTCCAAAAATAACCGCCCGAAGGCCGGGGCGCCAAGTTCGTCCAGCGGAAAAAGGCCACAAATGCGGGTGGGCTATAGCCTTGGGGGGTGGGGCTGGCCAAATTCGTCCGCCGGGCTCAGAATGGCGCAAGACTTTGCGAGGCGCCTCCGTGTGCCAAAAATAGGCCGCGGGCACAGCCGCGCTAAAAAATAACCCCCCGAAGGCCGGGGCGCCAAGTTCCTCCAGCGGAAAAAGGCCACAAAAACGGGTGGGCTATAGCCTTGGGGGGTGGGGCTGGCCAACTTCGTCCGCCGGACTCGGAATGCCGCGAGACTTTGTGAGGGGCCTCCGTGTACCAAAAATAGGCCGTCGGCAAAGCCGTGCACAAAAATAACCGCCCAAAGGCCGGGGCGCCAAGTTCGTCCAGCGGAAAAAGGCCACAAAAACGGGTGGGCTATAGCCTTGGGGGGTGGGGCTGGCCAACTTCGTCCGCCGGACTCGGAAGGGCGAGACTTTACGAGGCGCCTCCGTGTGCCAAAACATAGGCCGCGGACACAGCCGCGCCCAAAAATAACCGCCCGAAGGCCGGGGCGCCAAGTTCGTCCAACGGAAAAAGGCCACAAAAACAGGTGGGCTATAGCCTTGGGGGGTGGGGCTGGCCAACTTCGTCCGCCGGACTCGGAATGGCGCGAGACATTGCGAGGCACCTCCATGTGCCAAAAATAGGTCGTGGGCTCAGCCGCGCCCAAAAATAACCAGCCGAAGGCCGGGGCGCCAATTTCGTCCAGCGGAAAAAGGCCACAAAAACGGGTGGGCTATAGCCTTGGGGGGTGGGGGTGGCCAACTTCGTCCGCCGGACTCGGAATGGCGCGAGACTTTGCGAGGCGCCTCAGTGTGCCAAAAATAGGCCGCGGGCACAGCCGCGCCCAAAAATAACCGCCCGAAGGTCGGGGCGCCAAGTTCGTCCAGCGGAAAAAGGCCACAAAAATGGGTGAGCTATAGCCTTGGGGGGTGGCGCTGGCCAACTTCGTCCGCCGGACTCGGAATGGCGTGAGACTTTATGAGGTGCCTCCGTGTGCTAAACATAGGCCGCGGGCACAGCCACACCCAAAAATAAGCGGCCGAAGGCTGGGGCGCCAGGTTCGTCCAGCGGAAAAAGGCCACAAAAACGGGTGGGCTATAGCCTTGGGGGGTGGGGCTGGCCGACTTCGTCCGCCGGATTCGGAATGGCGCGAGACTTTGTGAGGTGTCTCCGTGTGCCAAAAATAGGCCGCGAGCACAGCCGCGCCCAAAAATAACCCCCCGAAGGCCGGGGCGCCAAGTTCGTCCAGCGGAAAAAGGCCACAAATACGGGTGGGCTATAGCCTTGGGGGGTGGGGCTGGCCCACTTCTTCCGCCGGACTCGGAATGGCGCGAGACTTTACGAGGCGCCTCTGTGTACCAAAAATAGGCCGTGGGCACAGCCGCGCCCAAAAATAATCGTCCGAAGGCCAGGGCGCCAAGTTCGTCCAGCGGAAAAATGCCACAAAAACGGATGGGCTATAGCCTTGGGGGGTGGGGCTGGCCAAATTCGTCCGCCGGACTCGGACTGGCGCGAGACTTTGTTGGCGCCTCCGTGTCCCAAAAATAGGCCGCGGGCACAGCCGCGCCCAAAAATAACCCCCCGAAGGCCGGGGCGCCAAGTTCGTCCAGCAGAAAAAGGCCACAAAAACGGGTGGGCTATAGCCTTGGGTGGTGGGGCTGGCCAACTTCGTCCGCCGGACTCGGAATTGCGCGAGACTTTGCGAGGCGTCTCCGTGTGCCAAAAATAGGCCGTGGGCACAGCCGCGCCCAAAAATAATCGTCCGAAGGCCAGGGCGCCAAGTTCGTCCAGCGGAAAAAGGCCACTAAAACGGGTGGGCTATAGCCTTGGGGGGTGGGGCTGGCCAACTTCGTCCGCCGGACTCGGAATGGCGCGAGACCTTGCGAGGCGCCTCCGTGTGCCAAAAATAGGCCGCGGGCGCAGCCGCGCCCAAAAATAACCGCCCGAAGGTCGGGGCGCCAAGTTCGTCCAGCGGAAAAAGGCCACAAAAATGGGTGAGCTATAGCCTTGGGGGGTGGCGCTGGCCAACTTCGTCCGCCGGACTCGGAATGGCGTGAGACTTTATGAGGTGCCTCCGTGTGCTAAACATAGGTTGCGGGCACAGCCACACCCAAAAATAAGCGGCCGAAGGCTGGGGCGCCAGGTTCGTCCAGCGGAAAAAGGCCACAAAAACGGGTGGGCTATAGCCTTGCGGGGTGGGGCTGGCCAACTTCGTCCGCCGGATTCGGAATGGCGCGAGACTTTGTGAGGTGCCTCCGTGTGCCAAAAATAGGCCGCGAGCACAGCCGCGCCCAAAAATAACCCCCCGAAGGCCGGGGCGCCAAGTTCGTCCAGCGGAAAAAGGCCACAAATACGGGTGGGCTATAGCCTTGGGGGGTGGGGCTGGCCCACTTCTTCCGCCGGACTCGGAATGGCGCGAGACTTTACGAGGCGCCTCTGTGTACTAAAAATAGGCTGTGGGCACAGCCGCGCCCAAAAATAATCGTCCGAAGGCCAGGGCGCCAAGTTCGTCCAGCGGAAAAATGCCACAAAAACGGATGGGCTATAGCCTTGGGGGGTGGGGCTGGCCAAATTCGTCCGCCGGACTCGGAATGGCGCGAGACTTTGTTGGCGCCTCCGTGTCCCAAAAATAGGCCGCGGGCACAGCCGCGCCCAAAAATAACCCCCCGAAGGCCGGGGCGCCAAGTTCGTCCAGCAGAAAAAGGCCACAAAAACGGGTGGGCTAAAGCCTTGGGTGGTGGGGCTGGCCAACTTCGTCCGCCGGACTCGGAATTGCGCGAGACTTTGCGAGGCGTCTCCGTGTGCCAAAAATAGGCCGTGGGCACAGCCGCGCCCAAAAATAATCGTCCGAAGGCCAGGGCGCCAAGTTCGTCCAGCGGAAAAAGGCCACTAAAACGGGTGGGCTATAGCCTTGGGGGGTGGGGCTGGCCAACTTCGTCCGCCGGACTCGGAATGGCGCGAGACCTTGCGAGGCGCCTCCGTGTGCCAAAAATAGGCCGCGGGCACAGCCGCGCCCAAAAATAACCGCCCGAAGGCCGGGGCGCCAAGTTCGTCCAGCGGAAAAAGGCCACAATTACAGGTGGGCTATAGCCTTGGGTGGTGGGGCTGGCCCACTTCGTCCGCCGGACTCGGAATGGCGCGAGACTTTGCAAGGCACCTCCGTGTGCCAAAAATAGACCGCGGACACAGCCGAGCCGAAAAATAACCGCCCGAAGGCCGGGGCACCAAGTTCGTCCAGCGGAAAAAGGCCACAAATACGGGTGGGCTATAGCCTTGGGGGGTGGGGCTGGCCCACTTCGTCCGCCGGACTCGGAATGGCGCGAGACTTTGCGAGGTGTCTCCGTGTGCCAAAAATAGGCCGCGGGCACAGCCGCGCCCAAAAATAACCGCCCGAAGGCCGGGACGCCAAGTTCGTCCAGCGGAAAATGGCCACAAAAATGGGTGGGCTCTAGCCTTGGGGGGTGGGGTTGGCCCACTTCGTCCGCCGGACTCGGAATGGCGCGAGACTTTGCGCGGCGCCTCGGTGTGCCAAAAATAGGCTGCAGGTACAGCCGCGCCCAAAAATAACCGCGCGAAGGCCGGGGCGCCAAGTTCGTCCAGCGGAAAAAGGCCACAAATACGGGTGGGCTATAGCCTTGGGGGGTGGGGCTGGCCAACTTCATCCGCTGGACTCGGAATGGCGCGAGACTTTGCGAGGCGCCTCCGTGTGCCAAAAATAGGCCGCGGGAACAGCCGCGCCCAACAAAAAAATAGGCCGCGGGCACAGCCGCGCCGAAAAATATCCGCCCAAAGACCGGGGCGCCAAGTTCGTCCAGCGGAAAAAGGCCACAAATACGGGTGGGCTATAGCCTTGGGGGGTGGGGCTGGCCAACTTCGTCCGCCGGACTCGGAATGGCGCGAGACTTTACGAGGGGCCTCCGTGTGCCAAAAATAGGCCGCGGGCACAGCCGCGGCCAAAAAGAACCGCCCGAAGGCCGGGGCGCCAAGTTCGTCCAGCGGAAAAAGGCCACTAAAACGGGTGGGCTATAGCCTTGGGGGGTGGGGCTGGCCAAATTCGTCCGCCGGACTCGGAATGGCGCGAGACTTTGTTGGCGCCTCCGTGTCCCAAAAATAGGCCGCGGGCACAGCCGCGCCCAAAAATAACCCCCCGAAGGCCGGGGCGCCAAGTTCGTCCAGCGGAAAAAGGCCACAAAAACGGGTGGGCTATAGCCTTGGGGGGTGGGGCTGGCCAACTTCGTCCGCCGGACTCGGAATGGTGCGAGACCTTGCGAGGCGCCTCCGTGTGCCAAAAATAGGCCGCGGGCACAGCCGCGCCCAAAAATAACCGCCCGAAGGCCGGGGCGCCAAGTTCGTCCAGCGGAAAAAGGCCACAAAAACGGGTGGGCTATAGCCTTGGGGGGTGGGGCTGGCCAACTTCGTCTGCCGGACTCGGAATGGCGTGAGACTTTGCGAGACGCCTCCGTGTGCCAAAAATAGGCTGCGGACACAGCCGCGCCCAAAAATAACCACCCGAAGGCCGGGGCGCCAAGTTCGTCCAGCAGAAAAAGGCCACAAAAACGGGTGGGCTATAGCCTTGGGTGGTGGGGCTGGCCAACTTCGTCCGCCGAAATCGGAATGGTGCGAAACTTTCGAGGTGCATCCGTGTGCCAAAAATAGGCCGCGGGCACAGCCGCGCCCAAAAATAACTGCCCGAAGGCCGGGGCGCCAAGTTCGTCCAGCGGAAAAAGGCCACAAATACGGTTGGCCTATAGCCTTGGGGGGTGGGGCTGGCCAACTTCGTCCGCTGGACTCGGAATGGCGCGAGACTTTGCGAGGCGCCTCCGTGAGCCAAAAATAGGCCGCGGGAACAGCCGCGCCCAACAAAAAAATAGGCCGTGGGCACAGCCGCGCCCAAAATTAACCGCCCAAAGACCGGGGCGCCAAGTTCGTCCAGCGGAAAAAGGCCACAAATACGGGTGGGCTATAGCCTTGGGGGGTGGGGCCGGCCGACTTCGTCCGCCGGACTCGGAATGGCGCGAGACTTTACGAGGCGCCTCCGTGTGCCAAAAATAGGCCGGGGGCGCAGCCGCGCCAAAAAATAACCGCCCGAAGGCCGGGGCGCCAAGTTCGTCCAGCGGAAAAAGGCCACAAAAACGGGTCGGCTGTAGCGTTGGGGGGTGGGGCTGGCCAACTTCGTCCGCCGGGCTCGGAATGCTGCGAGACTTTGCGAGGTGCCTCCTTGTGCCAAAATTAGGCCGCAGATACAGCCGCGCCCAAAAATAACCACACGAAGGCCGGGGCGCCAAGTTCGTCCAGCGGAAAAAGGCCACAAATACGGGTGGGCTATAGCCTTGTGGGGTGGGGCTGGCCAACTTCGTCCGGCGGAATCGGAATAGCGCGAAACTTTGCGAGGCGCCTCCGTGTGCCAAAAATAGGCCGCGGGAACAGCCGCGTCCAAAAATAACTGCCCGAAGGCCGGGGCGCCAAGTTCGTCCAGCAGAAAAAGGCCACAAAAATGGGTGGGCTATAGCCTTGGGGGGTGGGGCTGGCCGACTTCGTCCGCCGGACTCGGAATGGCGCGAGACTTTGCGAGGTGCCTCCGTGTGCCAAAAATAGGCCGCGGACACAGCCGCGCCCAAAAATAACCGCCCGAACGCCGGGGCGTCAAGTTCGTCCAGCGGAAAAAGGCCACAAATACGGGTGGGCTATAGCCTTGGGGGGTGGGGCTGGCCAACTTCGTCCGACGAAATCGGAATGGTGCGAAACTTTGCGAGGTGCCTCCGTGTGCCAAAAATAGGGCGCGGGCACAGCCGCGCCCAAAAATAACTGCCCGAAGGCCGGGGCGCATAGTTCGTCCAGCGGAAAAAGGCCACAAAAATGGGTGGGCTATAGTCTTGGGGGGTGGGGCTGGCCAACTTCGTCTGCCGGACTCGGAATGGCGCGAGACTTTGCGAGTCGCCTCCGTGGGCCAAAAATAGGCCGCGGGCACAGCCGCTTTCAAAAATAACCGCCCGAAGGCCAGGGCGCCATGTTCGTCCAGCGGAAAAAGGCCACAAATAGGGGTGGGCTATAGCCTTGGGTGGTGGGGCTGGCCCACTTCGTCCGCCGGACTCGGAATCGCGCGAGACTTCGCGAGGCGCCTCCGTGTGCCAAAAATAGGCCGCGGGCGCAGCCGCGCCCAAAAATGACCGCCCGTAGGCCGGGGCGCCAAGTTCGTCCAGCGGAAAAAGGCCACAAAAATGGGTGGGCTATAGGCTTGGGGGGTGGGGCTGGCCAACTTCGTCTGCCAGACTCGGAATGGCGGAAGACTTTACGAGGTGCCTCCGTGTGCCAAAAATAGGCCGCGGGCGCAGCCGCGCCCAAAAATAACCGCCCGAAGGCCGGGACGCCGAGTTCGTCCAGCGAAAAAAGGCCAGAAAAACGGGTGGGCTATAGCCTTGGGGGGTGGGACCGGCCCACTTCGTCCGCCGGAATCGGAATGGCGCGAGACTTTGCGAGACGCCTCCGAGTGCCAAAAATAGGCCGCGGGCACAGCCGCGCCCAAAAATAACCTCCCGAAGGCCGGGGCGCCAAGTTCGTCCAGCGGAAAAAGGCCACAAATACGGGTGGGCTATAGCCTTGGGGGGTGGGGCTGGCCGACCTCGTCCGCCGGACTCGGAATTGCGCGAGACTTTGCGAGGCACCTCCGTGTGCCAAAAATAGGCCGCGGGCACAGCCGCTTTCAAAAATAACCGCCCGAAGGACAGGGCGCCAAGTTCGTCCAGCGGAAAAAGGCCACAAAAACGGGTGGGCTATAGGCTTGGGGGGTGGTGCGGGCCGACTTCGTCCGCCGGACTCGGAATGGCGCGAGACTTTGCGAGGCACCTCCGTGTGGAAAAAATAGGCCGCGGGCAGAGTCGAGCCAAAAAATAACCAACCGAAGGCCGGGTCGCCAAGTTCGTCCAGCATAAAAAGGCCACAAAAACGGGTGGGCTATAGGCTTGGGTGGTGGGGCTGGCCAACTTCGTCCGCCGGACTCGGAATGGCGCGAGACTTTGCGAGGCACCTCCGTGTGCCAAAAATAGGCCGATGGCACAGCCGCGCCCAAAAATAACCGCCCGAAGGCCGGGGCGCCAAGTTCGTCCAACGGAAAAAGGCCACAAAATAGGGTGGGCTATAGGCTTGGGGGGTGGTGCTGGCCGACTTCGTCCGCCGGACTCGGAATGGCGCGAGACTTTGCGAGGCACCTCCGTGTGCAAAAAATAGGCCGCGGGCAGAGTCGAGCCAAAAAATAACCGACCGAAGGCCGGGGCGCCAAGTTCTTCCAGCATAAAAAGGCCACAAAAACGGGTGGGCTATAGGCTTGGGTGGTGGGGCTGGCCAACTTCGTCCGCCGGACTCGGAATGGCGCGAGACTTTGCGAGGCACCTCCGTGTGCCAAAAATAGGCCGATGGCACAGCCGCGCCCAAAAATAACCGCCCGAAGGCCGGGGCGCCAAGTTCGTCCAACGGAAAAAGGCCACAAAATAGGGTGGGCTATAGCCTTGGGGGATGGGGCCGGCCAACTTCGTCCGCTGGACTCGGAATGGCGCGAGACTTTGCGAGGCGCCTCCGTGTACCAAAAATAGGCCGCGGGCACAGCCGTTTCAAAAATAACCACCCGAAGGCCAGGGCGCCAAGTTCGTCCAGCGGAATGAGGCCACAAAAACGGGTGGGCTATAGCCTTGGGGGGTGGGGCTGGCCAAATTCGTCCGCCGGACTCGGAATGACACGAGACTTTGCGAGGCACCTCCGTGTGCCAAAAATAAGCCGCGGGCGCAGCCGCGCCCAAAAATAACCGCCCGAAGGCCGGGGCGCCAAGTTCGTCCAGCGGAAAAAGGCCACAATTACGGGTGGCCTATAGGCTTGGGGGGTGGGGGTGGCCAACTACGTCCGCCGGACTCGGAATGGCGCGAGACTTTACGAGACGCCTCCGTGTGCCAAAAATAGGCTGCGGACACAGCCGCGCCCAAAAATAACCGCCCGAAGGCCGGGGCTCCAAGTTCGTCCAGCGTAAAAAGGCCACAAAAACGGGTGGGCTATAGGCTGGGGGGGTGGCGCTGGCCGACTTCGTCCGCCGGACTCGGAATGACACGAGACTTTGCGAGGCACCTCCGTGTGCCAAAAATAAACCGCGGGCGCAGCCACACCCAAAAATAACCGCCCGAAGGCCGGGGCGCCAAGTTCGTCCAGCGGAAAAAGGCCACAAATACGGGTGGCCTATAGGCTTGGGGGGTGGGGCTGGCCTACTATGTCCGCCGGACTCGGAATGGCGCGAGACTTTGCGAGACGCCTCCGTGTGCCAAAAATAGGCTGCGGACACAGCCGCGCCCATAAATAACCGCCCGAAGGCCGGGGCTCCAAGTTCGTCCAGCGTAAAAAGGCCACAAAAACGGGTGGGCTATAGCCTTGGGGGGTGGGGCTGGCCAAATTCGTCCACCGGACTCGGATTGGCACGAGACTTTGCGAGGCACCTCCGTGTGCCAAAAAGAAGCCGCGGGCACAGCCGCGCCCAAAAATAACGCCCGAAGGCCGGGGCGCCAAGTTCGTCCAGCGGAAAAAGGCCACAAAATAGGGTGGGCTATAGCCTTGGGTGGTGGGGCCGGCCAACGTCTTCCGCCAGACTCGGAATGGCGCGAGACTTTGCGAGGTGCCTCCATGTGCCAAAAATAGGCCGTGGGCACAGCCGTTTCAAAAATAACCACCCGAAGGCCAGGCCGCCAAGTTCGTCCACCGGAAAAAGGCCACAAAAACGGGTGGGGTATAGCCTTGGGCGGTGGGGCTGGCCAACTTCGTCCGCCGGACTCGGAATGGCACGAGACTTTGCGAGGCTCCTCCGTGTGCCAAAAATAGGCCGCGGGCACAGCCGCTCCCAAAAATAACCGCCCGAAGGCCGGGGCGCCAAGTTCGTCCAACGGAAAAAGGCCACAAAAACGGGTGGGCTATAGCCTTGGGGGGTGGGGCTGGCCAACTTCGTCCGCCGGACTCGGAATGGCGCGAGACTTTGCGAGGCGCCTCCGTGTGCCAATAATAGGCTGCGGGCACAGTCGTTCCCAAAAATAACCGCCCGAAGGCCGGGGCGCCAAGTTCGTCCAGCGGAAAAAAGTGACAAAAACGGGTGGGCTATAACCTTGGGGGGTGGGGCTGGACAACTTCGTCCGCCGGACTCGGAATGGCGTGAGACTTTACAAGCCACCTCCGTTTGCCAAAAATAGGCCACGGGCACAGTCGTTCCCAAAAATAACCGCCCGAAGGCCGGGGCGCCAAGTTCGTCCAGCGGAAAAAGGCCACAAAAACGGTCGGGCTATAGCCTAGGGGGGTGGGGCTGGCCAACTTCGTCCGCCGGACTCGGAATGGAGCGAGACTTGGCGAGGCGCCTCCGTGTGCCAAAAATAGGCCGCATCCACAGCCGCGCCAAAAAATAACCGCCCGAAGGCCGGGGCGCCAAGTTCATGCAGCGGAAAAAGTCCACAAAAACGGGTGGGCTATAGCCTTGGGGGGTGGGGCTTGCCAACTTCGTCCGCCGGACTTGGAATGGCGCCAGACTTTCCGAGGCACCTCCGTGTGCCAAAAATAGGCCGCGTGCACAGCCATGCCCAAAAATAACCACCCGAAGGCCGGGGCGCCAAGTTCGTCCAGCGGAAAAAGGCCACAAATACAGGTGGGCTATAGCCTTGGGGGGTGGAGCTTGCCAACTTCGTCCGCAGGACTCGGAATTGCGCGAGACTTTGCGAGGCACCTCCGTGTGCCAAAAATAGGCCGCGGGCACAACCGCGACCAAAAATAACCTCCCGAAGGCCGGGGCGCCAAGTTCGTCCAGCGGAAAAAGGCCACAAAAACGGTCGGGCTATAGCCTAGGGGGGTGGGGCTGGCCAACTTCGTCCGCCGGACTCGGAATGGCGCGAGACTTTGCGAGGCGCCTCCGTGTGCCAAAAATAGGCCGAAGCCACAGCCGCGCCAAAAAATAACCGCCCGAAGGCCGGGGCGCCAAGTTCATCCAGCGGAAAAAGGCCACAAAAACGGGTGGGCTATAGCCTTCGGGGGTTGGGCTTGCCAACTTCGTCCGCCGGACTCGGAATGGCGCGTGACTTTGCGAGGCGCCTCCGTATGCCAAAATCAGGCCGCGGACACAGCCGCGTCCAAAAATAACCACCCGAAGGCCGGGGCGCCAAGTTCGTCCAGCGGAAAAAGGCCACAAAAACGGTCGGGCTATAGCCTAGGGGGGTGGGGCTGGCCAACTTCGTCCGCCGGACTCGGAATGGCGCGAGACTTTGCGAGGCGCCTCCGTGTGCCAAAAATAGGCCGCAGCCGCAGCCGCACCAAAAAATAACCGCCCGAAGGCCGGGGAGCCAAGTTCGTCGAGCGGAAAAAGGCCACAAAAACGGGTGGGCTATAGCCTTGGGGGGTGGGGCTGGCCAACTTTGTCCGCCGGACTCGGAATGGCGTGAGACTTTGTGAGCCGCCTCCGTGTGCGAAAAATAGGCCGCGGGCACAGCCACGCCCAAAAATAACAGCCCGAAGGCCGGGGCGCCAAGTTCGTCCAGCGGAAAAAGGCCACAAATACGGGTGGGCTATAGCCTTGGGGGGTGGGGCTGGCCGACTTCGTCCGCCGGACTCGGAATGGCGAGAATTTGCGAGGCACCTCCGTGTGCCAAAAATAGAACGCGGGCACAGCCGCGCCCAAAAATAACCACCCGAAGGCCGGGGCGCCAAGTTCGTCCAACGGAAAAAGGCCACAAAAACGGGTCGGCTATAGCCTTGGGGGGTGGGGCTGGCCAACTTCGTCCGCCGGACTCAGAATGGCACGAGACTTTGCGAGGCACCTACGTGTCCCAAAAATAGGCCGCGGCCACAGCCACGCCCAAAAATATCCGCCCGAAGGCCGGGGCGCCAAGTTAGTCCAGCGTAAAAAGGCCACAAAAACGGGTGGGCTATAGCCTTGGGGGGTGGGGCTGGCCGACTTCGTCCGCCGGACTCGGAATGGCGCGAGACTTTGCGAGGCGCCTCCGTGTGCCAAAAATAGGCCGCTGCCACAGCCGCGCCCAAAAATAACGGCCCGAAGGCCGGGACACCAAGTTTGTCCAGCGGAAAAAGGCCACAAAAACGGGTGGGCTATAGCCTTGGGGGGTGGGGCCGGCCGACTTCGTCCGCCGGACTCGGAATGGCGCGGGACTTTGCGAGGGTCCTCCATGTGCCAAAAATAGGCCGCGGGCACAGCCGCGCCCAAAAATAACCGCCCGAAGGCCGGGGCGCCAAGTTCGTCCAGCGGAAAAAGGCCACAAATACGGGTGGGCTATAGCCTTGGCGGGTGGGGCTGGCCAACTTCGTCCTCCGGACTCGGAATGGCTCGAGCCTTTACGAGGTGCCTCCGTGTACCAAAAATAGGCTGCAGCCACAGCCGCACCCAATAATAACCGCCCGAAGGCCGTGGCGCCAAGTTCGTCCAGCGGAAAAAGGCCACAAAAACGGGTGGGCTATAGCCTCGGGGTGTGGGGCTGGCCAACTTCGTCCGCCGGACTCGGAATGGCGCGAGACTTTGCGAGGCGCCTCCGTGTGCCAAAAATACGCCGAGGGCAAAGCCGCGCCCAAAATTAACCACCCGAAGGCCGGGGCGCCAAGTTCGTCCAGCGGCAAAAGGCCACATATACGGGTGGGCTGCCTTGGTGGGTGGGGCTTGCCAACTTCGTCCGCCGGACTCGGAATAGCGCGAGACTTTGCGAGGCGCCTCCGTGTGCCAAAAATACGCCGAGGGCACAGCCGCGTCCAAAAATATCCCCCCGAAGGCCGGGGCGCCAAGTTAGTCCAGCGGAAAAAGGCCACAAAAACGGGTGGGCTACAGCCTTGGGGGGTGGGGCTGGCCAACTTTGTCCGCCGGACTCGGAATGGCGCGAGACTTTGCGAGGCGCCTCCGTGTGCCAAAAATAGGCCGCGGGTACATCAGCGCCCAAAAATAACCGCCCGAAGGCCGGGGCGCCAAGTTCGTCCAACGGAAAAAGGCCACAAAAACGGGTGGGCTACAGCCTTGGGGGGTGGGGCTGGCCAACTTCGTCCGCCGGACTCAGAATGGCGCGAGACTTCGCGAGGTGCCTCCGTGTGCCAAAAATAGGCCGCGGGCACAGCCGTGCCCAAAACTAACCGGCCGACGGCCGGGGCACCAAGTTTGTCCAGCGGAAAAAGGCCACAATAACGGGTGGGCTATAGCCTTGGGGGGTGGGGCCGGCCGACTTCGTCCGCCGGACTCGGAATGGCGCGGGACTTTGCGAGGGTCCTCCGTGTGCCAAAAATAGGCCACGGGCATAGCCGTGCCTAAAAATAACCGCCCGATGGCCGGGGCGCCAAGTTCGTCCAGCGGATAAAGGCCACAAATACGGGTGGGCTATAGCCTTGGCGGGTGGGGCTGGCCAACTTTGTCCTCCGGACTCGGAATGGCTCGAGACTTTACGAGGCGCCTCCGTGTACCAAAAATAGGCTGCAGCCACAGCCGCACCCAATAATAACCGCCCGAAGGCCGTGGCGCCAAGTTCGTCCAGCGGAAAAAGGCCACAAAAACGGGTGGGCTATAGCCTCGGGGTGTGGGGCTGGCCAACTTCGTCCGCCGGACTCGGAATGGCGGGAGGCTTTGCGAGGCGCCTCCGTGTGCCAAAAATACGCCGAGGGCACAGCCGCGCCCAAAATTAACCACCCGAAGGCCGGGGCGCCAAGTTCGTCCAGCGGCAAAAGGCCACATACACGGGTGGGCTGCCTTGGGGGGTGGGGCTTGCCAACTTCGTCCGCCGGACTCGGAATGGCGCGAGACTTTGCGAGGCGCCTCCGTGTGCCAAAAATACGCCGAGGGCACAGCCGCGCCCAAAAATATCCCCCCGAAGGCCGGGGCGCCAAGTTAGTCCAGCGGAAAAAGGCCACAAAAACGGGTGGGCTACAGCCTTGGGGGGTGGGGCTGGCCAACTTCGTCCGCCGGACTCGGAATGGCGCGAGACTTTGTGAGGCGCCTCCGTGTGCCAAAAATAGGCCGCGGGCACAGCCTCGCCCAAAAATAACCGCCCGAAGGCCGGGGCGCCAAGTTCGTCCAACGGAAAAAGGCCACAAAAACGGGTGGGCTATAGCCTTGGGGGGTGGGGCTGGCCAACTTCGTCCGCCGGACTCAGAATGGCGCGAGACTTCGCGAGGTGCCTCCGTGTGCCAAAAATAGGCCGCGGGCACAGCCGTGCCCAAAACTAACCGGCCGACGGCCGGGGCACCAAGTTTGTCCAGCGGAAAAAGGCCACAAAAACGGGTGGGCTATAGCCTTGGGGGGTGGGGCCGGCCGACTTCGTCCGCCGGACTCGGAATGGCGCGGGACTTTGCGAGGGTTCTCCGTGTGCCAAAAATTGGCCGCGGGCACAGCCGCGCCCAAAAATAACCGCCCGAAGGCCGGGGCGCCAAGTTCGTCCAGCGGAAAAAGGCCACAAATACGGGTGGGCTATAGCCTTGGCGGGTGGGGCTGGCCAACTTTGTCCTCCGGACTCGGAATGGCTCGAGACTTTACGAGGCGCCTCCGTGTACCAAAAATAGGCTGCAGCCACAGCCGCACCCAATAATAACCGCCCGAAGGCCGTTGCGCCAAGTTCGTCCAGCGGAAAAAGGCCACAAAAACGGGTGGGCTATAGCCTTGGGGTGTGGGGCTGGCCAACTTCGTCCGCCGGACTCGGAATGGCGCGAGACTTTGCGAGGCGCCTCCGTGTGCCAACAATAGGCCGCGGGCACAGCCGCACCCAAAAATAACCGCCCGAAGGCTGGGGCGCCAAGGTCGTCCAGCGGAAAAAGATCACAAATACGGGTGGGCTATAGCCTTGGGGGGTGGGGCTGGCCAAATTCGTCCGCCGGACTCGGAATGGCGCGAGACTTTGCGAGGCGCCTCCGTGTACCAAAAATAAGCCGCGGACCCAGCCGCGCCCAAAAATAATGGCCCGAACGCCGGGGCGCCAACTTCGTCCAGCGGAAAAAGGCCACAAATACGGATGGGCTATAGCCTTGGGGGGTGGGGCAGGCCAACTTCGTCCGCCGGACTCGGAATGGCGTGAGAATTTGTGAGACACCTCCATGTGCCAAAAATAGGCTGCGGGCACACCCGCGCCCAAAAATAACAGCCCGAAGCCCGGGGCGCCATGTTCGTCCAGCGGAAAAAGGCCACAAATACGGGTGGGCTATAGCCTTGGGGGGTGGGGCTTCCCAACTTCATCCGCCGGACTCGGAATTGCGCGAGACTTTGCGAGGCACCTACGTGTGCCAAAAATAGGCCGTGGGCATAGCCACGCCTAAAAATATCCGCCACAAGGCCGGGGCGCCAAGTTAGTCCAGCGGAAAAAGGCCACAAAAACGGGTGGGCTATAGCCTTGGGGGGTGGGGCTGGCCGACTTCGTCCGCCGGACTCGGAATGGCGCGAGACTTTGCGAGGCGCCTCCATGTGCCAAAAATAGAGCGCGGGCACAGCCACGCCCAAAAATAACCACCCGCAGGCCGGGGCGCAAGGTTTGTCCAACGGAAAAAGGCCACAAAAACGGGTGGGCTATAGCCTTGGGGGGTGTGGCTGGCCAACTTCGTCCGCCAGAGTTGGAATAGCGCGAGACTTTGCGAGGCGCCTCCGTGTGCCAAAAATAGGCCGCTGCCACAGCCGCGCCCAAAAATAACGGCCCGAAGGCCGGGGCACCAAGTTTGTCCAGCGGAAAAAGGCCACAAAAACGGGTGGGCTATAGCCTTGGGGGGTGGGGCCGGCCGACTTCGTCCGCCGGACTAGGGATGGCGCGGGACTGTGCGAGGGTCCTCCGTGTGCCAAAAATAGGCCGCGGGCACAGCCGCGCCCAAAAATAACCTCCCGAAGGCCGGGGCGCCAAGTTCGTCCAGCGGAAAAAGGCCACAAATACGGGTGGGCTATAGCCCTGGCGGGTGGGGCTGGCCAACTTCGTCCTCCGGACTCGGAATGGCTCGAGACTTTACGAGCGGCCTCCGTGTACCAAAAATATGCTGCAGCCACAGCCGCGCCCAATAATAACCGCCCGAAGGCCGTGGCGCCAAGTTCGTCCAGCGGAAAAAGGCCACAAAAACGGGTGGGCTATAGCCTTGGGGTGTGGGGCTGGCCAACTTCGTCCGCCGGACTCGGAATGGCGCGAGACTTTGCGAGGCGCCTCCGTGTGCCAAAAATACGCCGAGGGCACAGCCGTGCCCAAAATTAACCACCCGAAGGCCGGGGCGCCAAGTTCGTCCAGCGGCAAAAGGCCACATATACGGGTGGGCTGCCTTGGGGGGTGGGGCTTGCCAACTTCGTCCGCCGGACTCGGAATGGCGCGAGACTTTGCGAGGCGCCTCCGTGTGCCAAAAATACGCCGAGGGCACAGCCGCGCCCAAAAATATCCCCCCGAAGGCCGGGGCGCCAAGTTAGTCCAGCGGAAAAAGGCCACAAAAACGGGTGGGCTACAGCCTTGGGGGGTGGGGCTGGCCAACTTCGTCCGCCGGACTCGGAATGGCGCGAGACTTTGCAAGGCGCCTCCGTGTACCAAAAATAGGCCGCGGGCACAGCCGCGCCCAAAAATAACCGCCCGAAGGCCGGGGCGCCAAGTTCGTCCAACGGAAAAAGGCCACAAAAACGGGTGGGCTATAGACTTGGGGGGTGGGGCTGGCCAACTTCGTCCGCCGGACTCAGAATGGCGCGAGACTTCGCGAGGTGCCTCCGTGTGCCAAAAATAGGCCGCGGGCACAGCCGTGCCCAAAACTAACCGGCCGACGGCCGGGGCACCAAGTTTGTCCAGCGGAAAAAGGCCACAAAAACGGGTGGGCTATAGCCTTGGGGGATGGGGCCGGCCGACTTCGTCCGCCGGACTCGGAATGGCGCGGGACTTTGAGAGGGTCCTCCGTGTGCCGAAAATAGGACGCGGGCACAGCCGTACCCAAAAATAACCGCACGAAGGCCGGGGCGCCAAGTTCGTCCAGCGGAAAATGGCCACAAATACGGGTGGGCTATAGCCTTGGCAGGTGGGGCTGGCCAACTTTGTCCTCCGGACTCGGAATGGCTCGAGACTTTACGAGGCGCCTCCGTGTACCAAAAATAGGCTACAGCCACAGCCGCGCCCAATAATAACCGCCCGAAGGCCGTGGCGCCAAGTTCGTCCAGCGGAAAAAGGCCACAAAAACGGGTGGGCTATAGCCTTGGGGTGTGGGGCTGGCCAACTTCGTCCGCCGGACTCGGAATGGCGTGAGACTTTGCGAGGCACCACCGTGTGCAAAAAATAGGCAGTGGGCACAGCCGCGCCCAAAAATAACCACCCGAACGCCGGGGTGCCAAGTTCGTCCAGCGGAAAAAGGCCACAAAAACGGGTGGGCTATAGCCTTGGGGGGTGGCACTGGCCAACCTCGTCCGCCGGACTCGGAATGGTGCGAGACTTCGCGAGGCACCTCCGTTTGCCAAAAATAGGCCACGGGCGCAGCCGCGCCCAAAAATAACCGCCCGAAGGCCGGGGCGCCAAGTTCGTCCAGCGGAAAAAGACCACAAATACGGGTGGGCTATACCTTGGGGGGTGGGGCTGGCCAAATTCGTCCACCGGACTCGGAATGGCGCGAGGCTTTGCGAGGTGCCTCCGTGTACCAAAAATAAGCCACGGGCCCAGCCGCGCCCCAAAATAATATCCCGAACGCCGGGCTGCCAAGTTCGTCCAGCGGAAAAAGGCCACAAAAACGGGTGGGCTATAGCCTTGGGGGGTGGGGCCGGCCAACTTCGGCCGCCGGACTCGGAATTGTGCGGGACTTTGCGAGGGTCCTCCGTGTGCCAAAAATAGGCCGCGGGCACAGCCGCGCCCAAAAATAACTGCCCGAAGGCCGGGGCGCCAAGTTCGTCCAGCGGAAAAAGGACACAAATACGGGTGGGCTATACCCTTGGCGGGTGGGGCTGGCCAACTTCGTCCTCCGGACTCGGAATGGCTCGAGACTTTGCGAGGCGCCTCCGTGTGCCAAAAATAGGCCGCTGCCACAGCCGTGCCCAAAAATAACCGCCCGAAGGCCGTGGCGCAAAGTTCGTCCAGCGGAAAAAGGCCACAAAAACGGGTGGGCGATAGCCTTGGGGTGTGGGGCTGGCCAACTTCGTCCGCCGGACTCGGAATGGCGCGACACTTTGCGAGGCACCTCCGTGTGCCAAAAATACGCCGAGGGCACAGCCGTGCCCAAAAATAACCACCCGAAGGCCGGGGCGCCAAGTTCGTCCAGCGGAAAAAGGCCACAAATACGGGTGGGCTATAGCCTTGGGGGGTGGGGCTGGCCAACTTCGTCCGCCGGACTCGGAATGGCGCGAGGCTTTGCGAGGCGTCTCCGTGTGCCAAAAATAGGCCGCGGGCACAGCAGGGTCCAAAAATAACCGCACGAAGGCCGGGGCGCCAAGTTCGTCCAGTGGAAAAAGGCCACAAAAACGGGTGGGCGATAGCTTTGGGGGGTGCGGCTGGCCAACTTCGTCCGCCGGACTCGGAATGGCGCGAGACTTTGCGAGGCGCCTCCGTGTGCCAAAAATAGACCGGGGACACAGCCGCGCCCAAAAATAACCGCCCGAAGGCCGGGGCGCCATGTTCGTCCAGCGGAAAAAGGCCACAAATACGGGTGGGCTATAGCCTTGGCGGGTGGGGCTGGCCAACTTCGCCCGCCGGACTCGGAATGTCGCGAGACTTTGCGAGGCACCTCCGTGTGCCAAAAATAGGCCGTGGGCACAGCCGCGACCAAAAATAACCACCCGAAGGCCGGGGCGCCAAGTTCGTCTAGCGGAAAAAGGCCACAAAAACAGGTGGGCTATAGCCTTGGGGGGTGGGGCCGGCCCACTTCGTCCGCCGGACTCGGAATGGCGCAGGACTTTGCGAGGGTCCTCCGTGTGCCAAAAATAGGCCGCGGGCACAGCCGCGCCCAAAAATAACCGCCCGAAGGCCGGGGCGCCAAGTTCGACCAGCGGAAAAAGGCCACAAATACGGGTGGGCTATAGCCTTGGCGGGTGGGGCTGGCCAACTTCGTCCTCCGGGCTCGGAATGGCTCGAGACTTTGCGAGGCGACTCTGTGTGCCAAAAATAGGCCGCAGCCACAGCCGCGCCCAAAAATAACCGCCCGAAGGCCGTGGCGCCAACTTCGTCCAGCGGAAAAAGGCCACAAAAACGTGTGGGCTATAGCCTTGGGGTGTGGGGCTGGCCAACTTCGTCCGCCGGACTCGGAATGGCGCGAGACTTTGCGAGGCACCTCCGTGTGCCAAAAATACGCCGAGGGCACAGCCGCGCCCAAAAATAACCACCCGAAGGCCGGGGCGCCAAGTTCGTCCAGCGGAAAAAGGCCACAAATACGGGTGGGTTATAGCCTTGGAGGGTGGGGCTTGCCAACTTCGTCCGCCGGACTCGGAATTGCGCGAGACTTTCCGAGGCACCTCCGTGTGCCCAAAATAGGCCGCGGACACAGCCACGCCCAAAAATATCCGCCCGAACGCCGGGACGCCAAGTTCGTCCAGCGGAAAAAGGCCACAAAAACGGGTTCGCTATAGCCTTGGGGGGTGGGGCTGGCCGACTTCGTCCGCCGGACTCGGAATGGCGCGAGACTTTGCGAGGCACCTCCGTGTGCCAAAAATAGGCCGCGGGCACAGCCGCGCCCAAAACTAACCGGCCGACGGCCGGGGCGCCAAGTTCGTCCAGCGGATAAAGGCCACAAAAACGGGTGGGCGATAGCCTTGGGGGGTGGGGCTTCCCAACTTCGTCCGCCGGACTCGGAATTGCGCGAGACTTTGCGAGGCACCTACGTGTGCCAAAGATAGGCCGCGGGCACAGCCACGTCCAAAAATATCCGCCCGAAGGCCGGGGCGCCAAGTTAGTCCAGCGGAAAAAGGCCACAAAAACGGGTGGGCTATAGCCTTGGGGGGTGGGGCTGGCCGACTTCGTCCGCCAGACTCGGAATGGCGTAAGGCTTCGCGAGGTGCCCCCATGTGCCAAAAATAGGCCGCGGACACAGCCACGCCCAAAACTTACCGCCCGAAGGCCGGGGCGCCAAGTTCGTCCAGCGGAAAAAGGCCACAAATACGGGTGGGCTATAGCCTTGGGGGGTGGGGCTGGCCGACATCGTCCGCCGGACTCGGAATGGCGCGAGACTTTGCGAGGCGCCTCCGTGTGCCAAAAATAGGCCGTAGGCACAGCCGCGCCCAAAAATAACCACCCGAAGGCCGGGGTGCCAAGTTCGTCCAGCGGAAAAAGGCCGCAAAAACGGGTGGGCTATAGCCTTGGGGGGTGGGGCTGGCCAACTTCGTCCGCCGGACTCGGAATGTCGCGAGACTTTGCGAGGCACCTCCGTGTGCCAAAAATAGGCCGCGGCCACAGCCGCGACCAAAAATAACCGCCCGAAGGCCGGGGCGCCAAGTTCGTCCAGCGGAAAAATGCCACAAATACGGGTGGGCTATAGCCTTGGGGGGTGGGGCTGGCCAACTTCGTCCGCCGGACTCGGAATGGCGCGAGACTTTGCGAGGCACCTCCGTGTACCTAAAATAGGCCATGGGCACAGCCGTGCCCAAAAATAACCGCCCGAAGGCCGGGGCGCCAGGTTCGTCCAGCGCAAAAAGGCCACAAATACGGGTGGGCTATAGCCTTGGGGGGTGGGGCTTCCCAACTTCGTCCGCCGGACTGGGAATTGCGCGAGACTTTGCGAGGCACCTACGTGTGCAAAAAATAGGCCGCGGGCACAGCCACGCCCAAAAATATCCGCCCGAAGGCCGGGGCACCAAGTTAGTCCAGCGGAAAAAGGCCACAAAAACGGGTGGGCTATAGCCTTGGGGGGTGGGGCTGGCCGACATCGTCCGCCGGACTCGGAATGGCGCGAGACTTTGCGAGGCGCCTCCGTGTGCCAAAACTAGGCCGTGGGCACAGCCGCGCCCAAATATAACGGCCCGAAGGCCGGGGCACCAAGTTCGTCCAACGGAAAAAGGCCACAAAAACAGGTGGGCTATAGCATTGGGGGGTGGGGCTGGCCGACTTCGTCCGCCGGACTCGGAATGGCGTGAGACTTATCGAGGGGCCTCCGTGTGCCAAAAATAGGCCGCGGGCACAGCCGCGCCCAAAAATAACGGCCCGAAGGCCGGAGCGCCAAGTTCGTCCAGCGGAAAAAGGCCACAAAAACGGGTGGGCTATAGCCTTGGGGGGTGGGGCTGGCCGACTTCGTCCGCCGGACTCGGAATGGCACGAGACTTCGTGAGGTGCCTCCATGTGCCAAAAATAGGCCGCGGGCATAGCCACGCCCAAAACTAACCGCCCGAAGGCCGGGGCGCCAAGTTCGTCCAGCGGAAAAAGGCCACAAATACGGGTGGGCTATAGCCTTGGGGGGTGGGGCTTCCCAACTTCGTCCGCCGGACTGGGAATTGCGCGAGACTTTGTGAGGCACCTACGTGTGCCAAAAATAGGCCGCGGACACAGCCACGCCCAAAAATATCCGCCCGAAGGCGGGGGCGCCAAGTTAGTCCAGCGGAAAAAGCCCACAAAAACGGGTGGGCTATAGCCTTGGGGGGTGGGGCTGGCCGACTTCGTCCGCCGGACTCGGAATGGCACGAGACTTCGTGAGGTGCCTCCATGTGCCAAAAATAGGCCGCGGGCATAGCCACGCCCAAAACTAACCGCCCGAAGGCCGGGGCGCCAAGTTCGTCCAGCGGAAAAAGGCCACAAATACGGGTGGGCTATAGCCTTGGGGGGTGGGGCTTCCCAACTTCGTCCGCCGGACTGGGAATTGCGCGAGACTTTGCGAGGCACCTACGTGTGCAAAAAATAGGCCGCGGGCACAGCCACGCCCAAAAATATCCGCCCGAAGGCCGGGGCACCAAGTTAGTCCAGCGGAAAAAGGCCACAAAAACGGGTGGGCTATAGCCTTGGGGGGTGGGGCTGGCCGACATCATCCGCCGGACTCGGAATGGCGCGAGACTTTGCGAGGCGCCTCCGTGTGCCAAAACTAGGCCGTGGGCACAGCCGCGCCCAAATATAACGGCCCGAAGGCCGGGGCACCAAGTTCGTCCAACGGAAAAAGGCCACAAAAACAGGTGGGCTATAGCATTGGGGGGTGGGGCTGGCCGACTTCGTCCGCCGGACTCGGAATGGCGTGAGACTTATCGAGGGGCCTCCGTGTGCCAAAAATAGGCCGCGGGCACAGCCGCGCCCAAAAATAACGGCCCGAAGGCCGGAGCGCCAAGTTCGTCCAGCGGAAAAAGGCCACAAAAACGGGTGGGCTATAGCCTTGGGGGGTGGGGCTGGCCGACTTCGTCCGACGGACTCGGAATGGCATGAGATTTTACGAGGCACCTCCGTGTGCCAAGAATAGGCCGCGGGCACAGCCGCGCCCAAAAATAACCGCCCGAAGGCCGGGGCGCCAAGTTCGTACAACGGAAAAAGGCCACAAACAAGGGTTGGCTATAGCCTTGGGGGGTGGGCTATAGCCTTGGGGGGTGGGGCTGGCCAACTTCGTCCGCCGGACTCGGAATGGTGCGAGACTTTGCGAGGCACCTCTGTGTACCAAAAATAGGCTGCGGGTACAGCCCCGCCCAAAAATAACCGCCCGAAGGCCGTGGCGCCACTTCGTACGGCAGAAAAAGGCCACAAACACGGGTGGGCTATAGCCTTGGTGGGTGGAGCTGGCCAACTTCGTCCGCCGGACTCGGAATGGCGCGAGACTTTGCGAGGTGCCTCCGTGTGCCAAAAATAGGCCGCGGGCGCAGCCGCGCTAAAAAATAACCGCCCGAAGGCCGGGGCGCCAAGTTCGTCTAGCGGAAAAAGGCCACAAAAACGGGTGGGCTATAGCCTTGGGGGGTGGGGCTGGCCAACTTCGTCCGCCGGACTCGGTATGGCGCGAGACTTTCCGAGGCACCTCCGTGTGCCAAAAATAGGCCGCGGGCACAGCCGCGCCCAAAAATAACCGCCCGAAGGCCGGGGCGCCTAGTTCGTCCAGCGGAAAAAGGCCACAAATACGGGTGGGCTATAGCCTTGGGGGGTGGGGCTGGCCAAATTCGTCCGGCGGACTCGGAATGGCGCGAGACTTTCCGAGGCACCTCCGTGTGTCAAAAATAGGGCGCGGGCACAGCCGCACCCAAAAATAACCGCCCGAAGGACGGGGCGCCATGTTCGTCCAGCGGAAAAAGGCCACAAAAACGGGTGGGCTATAGCTTTGGGGGGTGGGGCTGGCCAACTTCGTCCGCCGGACTCGGAATGGCGCGAGACTTTGCGAGGTACCTCCGTGTGTCAAAAATATTCCGCAGGCACAGCCGCGCCCAAAAATAATCGCACAAAGGCCGGGGAGCCAAGTTCGTCCAGCGGAAAAAGGCCACAAATACGGGTGGGCTATTGCCTTGGGGGGTGGGGCTGGCCAACTTCGTCCGCCGGACTCGGAATGGCGCGAGACTTTGGGAGGCGCCTCCGTGTGCAAAAAATAGGCCGCGGACACAGCCACGCCAAAAAATAACCGCCCGCGGGCCGGGGCGCCAAGTTCGTCCAGCGGAAAAAGGCCACAAAAACGGGTGGGCTATAGCCTTGGGGGGTGGGGCAGGCCAACTTCGTCCGCCGGGCTCAGAATGGCGCGAGACTATGCGAGGTGCCTCCGTGTGCAAAAAATAGGCCGCGGCCACAGCCACGTCCAAAAATAACCGCCCGACGGCCGGGGCGCCAAGTTCGTCCAGCAGAAAATGGCCACAAAAACGGGTGGGCTATAGCCTTGGGGGGTGGGGCTGGCACCCTTCGTCAGCCGGACTCGGAATGGCGTGAGACTTTGGGAGGCGCCTCCGTGAGCAAAAAATAGGCCGCGGACACAGCAGCGCCAAAAAATAACCGCCCGCGGGCCGGGGCGCCAAGTTCGTCCAGCGGAAAAAGGCCACAAAAACGGGTGGTCTATAGCCTTGGGGGGTGGGGCTGGCCAACTTCGTCCGCCGGACTCAGAATGGCGCGAGACTATGCGAGGTGCCTCCGTGTACAAAAAATAGGCCACGGCCACAGCCGCGCCCAAAAATAACCGCCCGACGGCCGGGGCGCCAAGTTCGTCCAGCGGAAAATGGCCACAAAAACGGGTGGGCTATTGCCCTGGGGGGTGGGGCTGGCCAACTTCGTCCGTCGGACTCGGAATGGCGCGAGACTTTGGGAGGCGCCTCCGTGTGCAAAAAATAGGCCGCGGACACAGCCACGCAAAAAAAAAACCGCCCGCGGGCCGGGGCGCCAAGTTCGTCCAGCGGAAAAAGGCCACAAAAACGGGTGGGCTATAGCCTTGGGGGGTGGGGCTGGCCAACTTCGTCCGCCGGGCTCAGAATGGCGCGAGACTATGCGAGGTGCCTCCGTGTGCCAAAAATAGGCCGTGGGCACAGCCGCGCCCAAATATAACGGCCCGAAGGCCGGGGCACCAAGTTCGTCCAACGGAAAAAGGCCACAAAAACAGGTGGGCTATAGCATTGCGGGGTGGGGCTGGCCGACTTCGTCCGCCGGACTCGGAATGGCACGAGACTTATCGAGGGGCCTCCGTGTGCCAAAAATAGGCCGCGGGCACAGCCGCGCCCAAAAATAACGGCCCGAAGGCCGGAGCGCCAAGTTCGTCCAGCGGAAAAAGGCCACAAAAACGGGTGGGCTATAGCCTTGGGGGGTGGGGCTGGCCGACTTCGTCCGACGGACTCGGAATGGCACGAGACTTTGCGAGGCACCTCCGTGTGCCAAGAATAGGCCGCGGGCACAGCCGCGCCCAAAAATAACCGCCCGAAGGCCGGGGCGCCAAGTTCGTACAACGGAAAAAGGCCACAAACAAGGGTTGGCTATAGTCTTGGGGGGTGGGCTATAGCCTTGGGGGGTGGGGCTGGCCAACTTCGTCCGCCGGACTCGGAATGGTGCGAGACTTTGCGAGGCACCTCTGTGTGCCAAAAATAGGCTGCGGGTACAGCCCCGCCCAAAAATAACCGGCCGAAGGCCGTGGCGCCACTTCGTACAGCAGAAAAAGGCCACAAACACGGGTGGGCTATAGCCTTGGTGGGTGGAGCTGGCCAACTTCGTCCGCCGGACTCGGAATGGCGCGAGACTTTGCGAGGTGCCTCCGTGTGCCAAAAATAGGCCGCGGGCGCAGCCGCGCTCAAAAATAACCGCCCGAAGGCCGGGGCGCCAAGTTCGTCTAGCGGAAAAAGGCCACAAAAACGCGTGGGCTATAGCCTTGGGGGGTGGGGCTGGCCAACTTCGTCCGCCGGACTCGGTATGGCGCGAGACTTTCCGAGGCACCTCCGTGTGCCAAAAATAGGCCGCGGGCACAGCCGCGCCCAAAAATAACCGCCCGAAGGCCGGGGCGCCTAGTTCGTCCAGCGGAAAAAGGCCACAAATACGGGTGGGCTATAGCCTTGGGGGGTGGGGCTGGCCAACTTCGTCCGCCGGACTCGGAATGGCGCGAGACTTTCCGAGGCACCTCCGTGTGCCAAAAATAGGGCGCGGGCACAGCCGCACCCAAAAATAACCGCCCGAAGGACGGGGCGCCAAGTTCGTCCAGCGGAAAAAGGCCACAAAAACGGGTGGGCTATAGCTTTGGGGGGTGGGGCTGGCCAACTTCGTCCGCCGGACTCGGAATGGCGCGAGACTTTGCGAGGTGCCTCCGTGTGTCAAAAATATTCCGCAGGCACAGCCGCGCCCAAAAATAATCGCACAAAGGCCGGGGAGCCAAGTTCGTCGAGCGGAAGAAGGCCACAAATAGGGGTGGGCTATTGCCTTGGGGGGTGGGGCTGGCCAACTTCGTCCGCCGGACTCGGAATGGCGCGAGACTTTGGGAGGCGCCTCCGTGTGCAAAAAATAGGCCGCGGACACAGCCACGCCAAAAAATAACCGCCCGCGGGCCGGGGCGCCAAGTTCGTCCAGCGGAAAAAGGCCACAAAAACGGGTGGGCTATAGCCTTGGGGGGTGGGGCTGGCCCACTTCGTCCGCCGGGCTCAGAATGGCGCGAGACTATGCGAGGTGCCTCCATGTGCAAAAAATAGGCCGCGGCCACAGCCACGTCCAAAAATAACCGCCCGACGGCCGGGGCGCCAAGTTCGTCCAGCGGAAAATGGCCACAAAAACGGGTGGGCTATAGCCTTGGGGGGTGGGGCTGGCACCCTTCGTCAGCCGGACTCGGAATGGCGTGAGACTTTGGGAGGCGCCTCCGTGAGCAAAAAATAGGCCGCGGACACAGCAGCGCCAAAAAATAACCGCCCGCGGGCCGGGGCGTCAAGTTCGTCCAGTGGAAAAAGGCCACAAAAACGGGTGGGCGATAGCTTTGGGGGGTGGGGCTGGCCAACTTCGTCCGCCGGACTCAGAATGGCGCGAGACTTTGCGAGGTGCCTCCGTGTGCCAAAAATAGGCCGCGGGCACAGCCACGCCAAAAATAACCGCCCGACGGCCGGGGCGCCAAGTTCGTCCAGCGGAAAATGGCCACAAAAACGGGTGGGCTATAGCCTTGGGGGGTGGGGCTGGCACCCTTCGTCAGCCGGACTCGGAATGGCGTGAGACTTTGGGAGGCGCCTCCGTGAGCAAAAAATAGGCCGCGGACACAGCCACGCCAAAAAATAACCGCCCGCGGGCCGGGGCGCCAAGTTCGTCCAGCGGAAAAAGGCCACAAAAACGGGTGGGCTATAGCCTTGGGGGGTGGGGCTGGCCAACTTCGTCCGCCGGGCTCAGAATGGCGCGAGACTATGCGAGGTGCCTCCATGTGCAAAAAATAGGCCGCGGCCACAGCCACGTCCAAAAATAACCGCCCGACGGCCGGGGCGCCAAGTTCGTCCAGCGGAAAATGGCCACAAAAACGGGTGGGCTATAGCCTTGGGGGGTGGGGCTGGCACCCTTCGTCAGCCGGACTCGGAATGGCGTGAGACTTTGGGAGGCGCCTCCGTGAGCAAAAAATAGGCCGCGGACACAGCAGCGCCAAAAAATAACCGCCCGCGGGCCGGGGCGCCAAGTTCGTCCAGTGGAAAAAGGCCACAAAAACGGGTGGGCGATAGCTTTGGGGGGTGGGGCTGGCCAACTTCGTCCGCCGGACTCAGAATGGCGCGAGACTATGCGAGGTGCCTCCGTGTACAAAAAATAGGCCACGGCCACAGCCGCCCCCAAAAATAACCGCCCGACGGCCGGGGCGCCAAGTTCGACCAGCGGAAAATGGCCACAAAAACGGGTGGGCTATAGCCTGGCGGGGTGGGGCTGGCACCCGTCGTCAGCCGGACTCGGAATGGTGCGAGACTTTGGGAGGCACCTCAGTGTACCAAAAATAGGCCGCGGGCACAGCCGCGCCCAAAAATAACCGCACAAAGGCCGGGGAGCCAAGTTCGTCTAGCGGAAAAAGGCCACAAATACGGGTGGGCTATAGCCTTGGGGGGTGGGGCTGGCCAACTTCGTCCGCCGGACTCAGAATGGCGCGAGACTTTGCGAGGTGCCTCCGTGTGCCAAAAATAGGCCGCGGGCACAGCCGCGCCCAAAAATAACCCCCCTAAGGCCGGGGAGCCAAGTTCGTCCAGCGGAAAAAGGCCACAAAAACGGGCTATAGCCTTGGGGGGTGGGGCTGGCCAACTTCGTCCGCCGGACTCGGAATGGCGCGAGGCTTTGCGAGGCATCTCCGTGTGCCAAAAATAGGCCGCGGGCACAGCAGGGCCCAAAAATAACCGCCCGAAGGCCGGGGCGCCAAGTTCGTCCACTGGAAAAAGGCCACAAAAACGGGTGGGCGATAGCTTTGGGGGGTGCGGCTGGCCAACTTCGTCCGCCGGACTCGGAATGGCGTGAGACTTTGCGAGGCGCCTCCATGTGCCAAAAATAGGCCGCGGGCACAACCGCGCCCAAAAGTAACCGCCCGAAGGCCGGGGCGCCAAGTTCGTCCAGTGGAAAAAGGCCACAAAAACGGGTGGGCGATAGCTTTGGGGGGTGGGGCTGGCCAACTTCGTCCGCCGGACTCAGAATGGCGCGAGACTTTGCGAGGTGCCTCCGTGTGCCAAAAATAGGCCGCGGGCACAGCTGCGCCCAAAAATAACCCCCCTAAGGCCGGGGAGCCAAGTTCGTCCAGCGGAAAAAGGCCACAAATACGGGTGGGCTATAGCCTTGGGGGGTGGGGCTGGCCAACTTCGTTCGCCGGACTCAGAATGGCTCGAGACTTTGCGAGGTGCCTCCGTGTGCCAAAAATAGGCCGCGGGCACAGCCGCGCCCAAAAATAGCCCCCCTAAGGCCGGGGAGCCAAGTTCGTCCAGCGGAAAAAGGCCACAAAAACGGGTGGGCTATAGCCTTGGGGGGTGGGGCTGGCCAACTTCGTCCGCCGGACTCGGAATGGCGCGAGGCTTTGCGAGGCATCTCCGTGTGCCAAAAATAGGCCGCGGGCACAGCAGGGCCCAAAAATAACCGCCCGAAGGCCGGGGCGCCATGTTCGTCCAGTGGAAAAAGGCCACAAAAACGGGTGGGCGATAGCTTTGGGGGGTGCGGCTGGCCAACTTCGTCCGCCGGACTCGGAATGGCGCGAGACTTTGCGAGGCGCCTCCATGTGCCAAAAATAGGCCGCGGGCACAACCGCGCCCAAAAGTAACCGCCCAAAGGCCGGGGTGCCAAGTTCATCCAGCGGAAAAAGGCCACAAATACGGGTGGGCTATAGCCTTGGGAGGTGGGGCTGGCCGACTTCGTCCGCCAGACTCGGAATGGCACGAGACTTTGCGAGGCGCTTCCGTGTGTAAAAAATAGGCCGTGGGCACAGCCGCGCCCAAAAATAACCGCCCGAAGGCCGGGGCACCAAGTTCGTCCAGCGGAAAACGGCCACAAATACGGGTGGGCTATAGCCTTGGGGGGTGGGGCTGGCCAACTTCGTCCGCCGGACTCGGAATGGCGCGAGACTTTGCGAGGCGCCTCCATGTACAAAAAATAGGCCGCGGGCACAGCCGCGCCAGAAAATAACCGCCCACAGGCCGGGGCGCCAAGTTCGTCCAGCGGAAAAAGGCGACAAAAACGGGTGGGCTATAACCTTGGGGGGTGGGGCTGGCCAACTTCGTCCGCTGAACTCAGAATGGCGCGAGACTTTGCGAGGTGCCTCCGTGTGCCAAAAATAGGCCGCGGGCACAGCCGCGCCCAAAAATAACCCCCCTAAGGCCGGGGAGACAAGTTCGTCCAGCGGAAAAAGGCCACAAATACGGGTGGGCTATAGCCTTGGGGGGTGGGGCTGGCCAACTTCGTCCGCCGGTCTCAAAATGGCACGAGACTTTTCGAGGCACCTCCATGTGCCAAATATAGGCCGCGGGCACAGCCGGTCCCAAAAATAACCGCCCGAAGGCCGCGGCGCCATGTTCGTCCAGTGGAAAAAGGCCACAAATACGGGTGGGTTATAGCCTTGGGGGGTGGGGCTGGCCAACTTCGTCCGCCGGTCTCAAAATGGCACGAGACTTTTCGAGGCACCTCCGTGTGCCAACTATAAGCCGCGGGCACAGCCGGACCCAAAAATAACCGCCGGAAGGCCGCGGCGCCATGTTCGTCCGGTGGAAAAAGGCCACAAATACGGGTGGGTTATAGCCTTGGGGGGTGGGGCTGGCCAACTTCGTCCGCCGGGCTCGGAATGGCGCGAGACTTTGCGAGGCACCTCCGTGTGCAAAAAATAGGCCGCGGCCATATCCGCGGCCAAAAATAACCGCCCGACGGCCGGGGCGCCAAGTTCGTCCAGCGGAAAATGGCCACAAAAACGGGTGGGCTATAGCCTTGGGGGGTGGGGCTGGCACCCTTCGTCAGCCGGACTCGGAATGGGGCGAGACTTTGGGAGGCACCTCCGTGTGCCAAAAATAGGCCGCGGGCACAGCCGCGCCCAAAAGTAACCGTACAAAGGCCGGGGAGCCAAGTTCGTCCAGCGGAAAAAGGCCACAAATACGGGTGGGCTATAGCCTTGGGAGGTGGGGCTGGCCAACTTCGTCCGCCAGACTCGGAATGGCGCGAGACATTGCGAGGCGCCTCCGTGTGCAAAAAATAGGCCGTGGGCACAGCCGCGCCCAAAAATAACCGCCCGAATGCCGGGGCACCAAGTTCGTCCAGCGGAAAAAGGCCACAAATACGGGTGGGCTATAGCCTTGGGGGGTGGGGCTGGCCAACTTCGTCCGCCGGACTCGGAATGGCGCGAGACTATGGGAGGCACCTCCGTATGCAAAAAATAGGCCGCGGGAACAGCCGCGCCAAAAAAAAACCGCCCGCGGGCCAGGGCGCCAAGTTCGTCCAGCGGAAAAAAGCCACAAAAACGGGTGAGCTATAGCCTTGGGGGGTGGGGCTGGCCAACTTCGTCCGCCGGACTCGGAATGGCGCGAGGCTTTGCGAGGCGTCACCGTGTGCCAAAAATAGGCCGCGGGCAGCGCAGGGCCCAAAAATAACCGCCCGAAGGCCAGGGCGCCAAGTTCGTCCAGTGGAAAAAGGCCACAAAAACGGGTGGGCGATAGCTTTGGGGGGTGCGGCTGGCCAACTTCGTCCGCCGGATTCGGAATGGCGCGAGACTTTGCGAGGCGACTCCATGTGCCAAAAATAGGCCGCGGGCACAACCGCGCCCAAAAGTAACCGCCCAAAGGCCGAGGTGCCAAGTTCATCCAGCGGAAAAAGGCCACAAATACGGGTGGGCTATAGCCTTGGGAGGTGGGGCTGGCCGACTTCGTCCGCCAGACTCGGAATGGCACGAGACTTTGCGAGGCGCCTCCGTGTGTAAAAAATAGGCCGTGGGCACAGCCGCGCCCAAAAATAACCGCCCGAAGGCCGGGGCACCAAGTTCGTCCAGCGGAAAACGGCCACAAATACGGGTGGGCTATAGCCTTGGGGGATGGGGCTGGCCAACTTCGTCCGCCGGACTCGGAATGGCGCGAGACTTTGGGAGGCACCTCCATGTACAAAAAATAGGCCGCGGGCACAGCCGCGCCAGAAAATAACCGCCCACAGGCCGGGGCGCCAAGTTCGTCCAGCGGAAAAAGGCGACAAAAACGGGTGGGCTATAACCTTGGGGGGTGGGGCTGGCCAACTTCGTCCGCCGAACTCAGATTGGCGCGAGACTTTGCGAGGTGCCTCCGTGTGCCAAAAATAGGCCGCGGGCACAGCCGCGCCCAAAAATAACCCCCCTAAGGCCGGGGAGCCAAGTTCGTCCAGCGGAAAAAGGCCACAAGTACGGGTGGGCTATAGCCTTGGGGGGTGGGGCTGGCCAACTTCGTCCGCCGGTCTCAAAATGGCACGAGACTTTTCGAGGCACCTCCGTGTGCAAAATATAGGCCGTGGGCACAGCCGGGCCCAAACATAACCGCCCGAAGGCCGCGGCGCCATGTTCGTCCAGTGGAAAAAGGCCACAAATACGGGTGGGTTATAGCCTTGGGGGGTGGGGCTGGCCAACTTCGTCCGCCGGTCTCAAAATGGCACGAGACTTTTCGAGGCACCTCCGTGAACCAAATATAGGCCGCAGGCACAGCCGCGCCCAAAAATAACCGTCCAAAGGCCGGGGAGCCAAGTTCGTCCAGCGGAAAAAGGCCACAAATACGGGTGGGCTATAGCCTTGGGGGGAGGGGCTGGCCAACATTGTCCCCCGGACTCGGAATGGCGCGAGACTTTGCGAGGCGCCTCCGTGTGCTAAAAATAGGCCGCGGGCACAACCACGCCCAAAAATAACCGCCCGAAGGCCGGGGCGCCAAGTTCGCCCAGCGGAAAAATGCCACAAATACGGGTGGGCTATAGCCTTGGGGGGTGGGGCTGGCCAAATTCGTCCGCCGGACTCGGAATGGCGCGAGACTTTGCGAGGCACCTCCGTGTGCCAAAAATAGGCTGGGGGCACAGCGCGCCCAAAAATAACCACCCGAAGGCCGGGGCGCCAAGTTCGTCCATCGGAAAAAGGCCACAAAAACGAGTGGGCTAGCCTTGGGCGGTGGGGCTGGCCAACTTCGTCCGCCGGACTCGGAATGGCCTGAGACTTTGCGAGGTGCCTCCGTGTACCAAAAATAGGCCGTGGGTACAGCCGCGCCCAAAAATAACCGCCCGAAGGCCAGGGCGCCAAGTTCGTCCAGCGGAAAAAGGCCACAAAAACGAGTGGGCTATAGCCTTGGGCGGTGGGGCTGGCCAACTTCGTCCGCCGGACTCGGAATGGCCTGAGACTTTGCGAGGCGCCTCCGTGTGCCAAAAATAGGCCGCAGACACAGCCTCGCCCAAAAATAACCGCCCGAAGGCCGGGGCGCCAAGTTCGTCCAGCGGAAAAAGGCCACAAAAATGGGTGGGCTATAGCCTTGGGGGGTGGGGCTGGCCAACTTTGTCCGCCGGACTCGGAATGGCGCGAGACTTTGCGAGGCGCCTCCGTGTGCCAAAAATAGGCCTCGGGCACAGCCGCGTCCAAAAATAACCGACCGAAGGCCGGGGCGCCAAGTTCGTCCATCGGAAAAAGGCCACAAAAACGGGTGGGCTATAGGCTTGGGGGGTGGGCCCGGCCAACTTCGTCCGCCGGTCACGGAATGGCCTGAGAGTTTACGAGGCGCCTCCGTGTGCCAAAAATAGGCCGCGGGCACAGCCGCGCCCAAAAATAACCGCCCGAAGGCCGGCGCGCCAAGTTCGTCCAGCGGAAAAAGGCCACAAAACGGGTGGGCTATAGCCTTGGGGGAGGGGCAGGCCAACTTCGTCCGCCGGACTCGGAATGGCGCGAGACTTTGCGAGGCACCTCCGTGTATGAAAAATAAGCCGCGGGCACAGCCGCGCCCAAAAATAACCGCCCAAAGGCCGGGGCGCCAAGTTCGTCCAGCGGAAAATGGCCACAAATACGGGTGGGCAATAGCCTTGGGGGGTGGGGCTGGCCAAATTCGTCCGCCGGACTCGGAATGGCGCGAGACTTTGCGAGGCACCTCCGTGTGACTAAAATAGGTCGCGGGCACTGCCGCGCCCAAAAATAACCGCCCAAAGGCCGGGGCGCCAAGTTCGTCCAGCGGAAAATGGCCACAAATGCGGGTGGGCTATAGCCTTGGGGGGTGGGGCTGGCCAACTTCGTCCGCCGGACTCGGAATGGTGCGAGACTTTGCGAGGCGCATCCGTGAGCCAAAAATAGGCCGCCACCGCAGCCGCGCCCAAAAATAACCGCCCGAAGGCCGGGGCACCAAGTTCGTCCAGCGGAAAAAGGCCACAAATACGGGTGGGCTATTGGCTTGGGGGGTGGGGCTGGCCAACTTCGTCCGCCGGTCTCGGAATGGCGCGAGGCTTTGCGAGGCGTCTCCGTGTGCCAAAACTAGGCCGCGGGCACAGCCGCGCCCAAAAATAACCGCCCGAAGGCCGGGGCGCCAAGTTCATCCAGCGGCAAAAGGCCACAAAAACGGGCGGGCTATAGCCTTGGGGGGTGGGGCTGGCCAACTTCATCCGCCAGACTCGGAATGGCGCGAGACTTTGCGAGGCACCTCCGTGTGACAAAAATATGTCGCGGGCACTGCCGCGCCCAAAAATAACCGCCCGAAGGCCGGGGCGCCAAGTTCGTCCAGCGGAAAAAGGCCACAAATACGGGTGGGCTATAGCCTTGGGGGGTGGGGCTGGCCAACTTCGTCCGCCGGACTCAGAATGGCGCGAGACATTGCGAGGCACCTCCGTGTACCAAAAATAGGCCGCGGGCACAGACGCGCCCAAAAATAACCCCCCGAAGGCCGGGGCGCCAAGTTCGTCCAGCGGAAAAAGGCCACAAATACGGATGGGCTATAGCCTTGGGGGGTGGGGCTGGCCAACTTCATCCGCCGGACTCGGAATGGCGCGAGACTTTGCGAGGTGCATCCGTGAGCCAAAAATAGGCCGCCACCACAGCCGCGCCCAAAAACAACCGCCCGAAGGCCAGGGCGCCAAGTTCGTTCAGCGGAAAAAGGCCACAAATACGGGTGGGCTATAGCCTTGGGGGGTGGGGCTGGCCAACTTCGTCCGCCAGACTCGGAATGACGCGAGACTTTGCGAGGTGCCTCCGTGTGCCAAAAATAGGCCTCGGGCACAGCCGCGCCCAAAAATAATCGCCCGAAGGCCGGGGCGCCAAGTTCGTCCATCGGAAAAAGGCCACAAAAACGGGTGGGCTATAGGCTTGGGGGGTGGGGCTGGCCAACTTCGTCCGCCGGTCTCGGAATGGCGCGAGGCTTTGTGAGGCGTCTCCGTGTGCCACAACTAGGCCGCGGGCACAGCCGCGCCCAAAAATAACCGCCCGAAGGCCGGGGCGCCAAGTTCATCCAGCGGCAAAAGGCCACAAAAACAGGCGGGCTATAGCCTTAGGGGGTGGGGCTGGCCAACTTCATCCGCCGGACTCGGAATGGCGCGAGACTTTGCGAGGCGCCTCCGTGTGACAAAAATAGGCCTCGGAATGGCGTGAGACTTTGCGAGCGGCCTCCGTGTACCAAAAATAGGCCGCGGTCACAGCCGCGCCCAAAATTAACTGCCCGAAGGCCGGGGCGCCAAGTTCGTCCAGCGGAAAAAGGGCACAAAAACGGGTGGGCTATAGCCTTGGGGGGTGGGGCTGGCCAACTTCGTCCGCTGGACTCGGAATGGCGCGAGACTTTGCGAGCGGCCTCCGTGTACCAAAAATAGGCCGCGGTCACAGCCGCGCCCAAAATTAACTGTCCGAAGCCCGGGGCGCCAAGTTCGTCCAGCGGAAAAAGGCCACAAAAACGGGTGGGCTATAGCCTTGGGGGGTGGGGCTGGCCCACTTCGTCCGCCGGCCTCGGAATGGCACGAGACTTTGCGAGCGGCCTCCGTGTGCCAAAAATAGGCCGCTGGCACAGCCGCGCGCAAAAATAACCGCCGGAAGGCCGGGCCGCTAAGTTCGACCAGCGGAAAAAGGCCACAAAAACGGGTGGGCTATAGCCTTGGGGGGTGGGGCTGGCGAACTTCGTCCGCTGGACACGGAATGGCATGAGTCGTTGCGAGGCACCTCCGTGTGCCAAAAGTAGGCCGCCGGCACAGACACGCCCAAAAATAACTGCCCGACGGCCGGGGCGCCAATTTCGTCCAGCGGAAAAAGGCCACAAAAACGGGTGGGCTATAGCCTTGGGGGGTGGGGCTGGCCAACTTCGTCTGCCGGACTCGGAATGGCGCGAGACTTTGCGAGCGGACTCCGTGTGCCAAAAATAGGCCGCGGGCACAGCCGCGTCCAAAAATAACCACCCGAAGGCCGGGGCGCCAAGTTCGTCCAGCGGAAAAAGGCCACAAAAATGGGTGGGCTATAGCCTTGGGGGGTGGGGCTAGCCATCTTCGTCCGCCGCACTCGGAATGGCGCGAGACTTTGCGAGTGGCCTCCGTGTGCCAAAAATAGGCCGCGGGCACAGCCGCCCCCAAAAATAACCGCCCGAAGGCCCGGGCGCCAAGTTCTTCCAGCGGAAAAAAGGCCACAAAAACGGGTGGGCTATAGCGTTGGGGGGTGGGGCTGGCCAACTTCGTCCGCCGGACTCAGAATAACGGGAGACTTTGCGATCGGCGTCCGTGTGCCAAAATAGGCCACGGGCACAGCCGCACCCAAAAATAACCGCCCGAAGGCCCGGGCGCCAAGTTCGTCCAGCGTAAAAAAGGCCAGAAAATCGGGTGGGCTATAGCCTTGGGGGGTGGGGCTGGCCGACTTCATCCGCCGGACTCGGAATGGCGCGAGACTTTGCGAGCGGCCTCCGTTTGCCAAAAATAGGCCGCGGGCACAGCCGCGCCCAAAAAAAACCGCCCGAAGGCCCAGGCGCCAAGTTCGTCCAGCGTAAAAAAGGCCACAAAATCGGGTGGGCTATAGCCTTGGGGGGTGGGGCTGGCCGACTTCGTCCGCCGGACTTGGACTGGCGCGAGACTTGGCGAGCGGCCTCCGTGTCCCAAAAATAGGCCGCGGACACAGACGCGCCCAAAAATAACCGCCCGAAGGCCGGGGCGCCAACTTCGTCCAGCGGAAAAAGGCCACAAAAACGGGTGGGCTATAGCCTTGGGGGGTGGGGCTGGCCGACTTCGTCCGTCGGACTCGGAATGGCGCGAGACTTTGCGAGCGGCCTCCGTGTGGCAAAAATAGGCCGCGGTCACAGCCGCGCCCAAAATTAACTGCTCGAAGGCCGGGGCGCCAAGTTCGTCCAGCGGAAAAATGCCACAAAAACGGGTGGGCTATAGCCTTGGGGGGTGGGGCTGGCCCACTTCGTCCGCCGGACTCGGAATGGCGCTAGACTTTGCGAGCGGTCTCCGTGTGCCAAAAATAGGCCACGGTCGCAGCCGCGCCCAAAAATAACTGCCTGAAGGCCGGTGCGCCAAGTTCGTCCAGCGGAAAAAGGCCACAAAAACGGGTGGGCTATAGCCTTGGGGGGTGGGGCTGGCCAACTTCGTCACCCGGACTCGGAATGGCGCGAGACTTTATGAGGTGCCTCCGTGTGCCAAAAATAAGCCACGGGCCCAGCCGCGCCCAAAAATAACCGCCCGAAGGCCGGGGCGCCAAGTTCGTCCAGCGGAAAAAGGCCACAAAAACGGGTGGGCTATAGCCTTGGGGGTGGGGCTGGCCAACTTCGTCCGCCGGACTCGGAATGGCGCGAGTATTTGCGAGGCACCTCCGTGTGCCAAAAATAGACCGAGGGCACAGCCGCGCCCAAAAATAACTGCCCGAAGGCCGGGGCGCCAAGTTCATCCAGCGGTAAAAGGCCACAAAAACGGGTGGGCTATAGCCTTGGGGGGTGGGGCAGGCCAACTTCGTCCGCCGGACTCGGAATGGCGCGAGACTTTGCGAGCGGTCTCCGTGTGCCAAAAATATTCCGCGGGCACAGCAGCACCCAAAAATAACCTCCCGAAGGCCGGGGCGCTAAGTTCGTCCAGCGGAAAAAGGCCACAAAAACGGGTGGGCTATAGCCTTGGGGGGTGGGGCTGGCCAACTTCGTCCGCCAGACTCGGAATGGCGCGAGACTTTGCGAGCGGTCTCCGTGTGCCAAAAATAGGCCGCGGTCGCAGCCGCGCGTGAAAATAACCGCCTGAAGGCCGGGGCGCCAAGTTCGTCCAGCGGAAAAAGGCCACAAAAACAGGTGGGCTATAGCCTTGGGGGGTGGGGCCGGCCAACTTCGTCCGCCGGACTCGGAATGGCGCAAGACTTTGCGAGCGGTCTCCGTGTGCCAAAAATAGGCTGCGGGCACAGCAGCGCCCAAAACTAATCTCCCGAAGGCCGGGGCGCTAAGTTCGTCCAGCGGAAAAAGGCCACAAAAACGGGTGGGCTATAGCATTGGGGGGTGGGGCTGGCCAACTTCGTCCGCCGGACTCGGAATGGCGCGACACTTTGGGAGCGGTCTCCGTGTGCCAAAAATAGGCCGCGGGCACAGCAGCGCCCAAAAATAACGTCCCGAAGGTCGGGGCGCTAAGTTTGTCCAGCGGAAAAAGGGCACAAAAACGGGTTGGCTATAGCCTTGGGGGGTGGGGCTGGCCAACTTCGTCCGCCGGAGTCGGAACGGGGCGAACCTTTGCGAGCGGTCTCCGTGTGTCAAAAATATTCCGCGGGCACAGCAGAGCCCAAAAATAACCTCCCGAAGGCCAGGGCGCTAAGTTCGTCCAGCGGAAAAAGGGCACAAAAACGGGTTGGCTATAGCCTTGGGGGGTGGGGCTGGCCAACTTCGTCCGCCGGACTTGGAATGGCGCGAGACTTTGCGAGCGGCCTCCGTGTACCAAAAATAGGCCGCGGTCGCAGCCGCACCCAAAAATAACCGCCTGAAGGCCGGGGCGCCATGTACGTCCAGCGGAAAAAGGCCACAAAAACGGGTGGGCTATAGCCTTGGGGGGTGGGGCTGGCCAACTTCGTCCGCCGGACTCGGAATGGCGCGAGACTTTGTGAGCGGCCTCTGTGTGCCAAAAATAGGCCGCGGTCGCAGCCGCGACCGAAAATAACCGCCTGAAGGCCGGGCCGCCAAGTTTGTCCAGCGGAAAAAGGCCACAAAAACGGGTGGGCTATAGCCTTGGGGGGTGGGGCTGGCCAACTTCGTCCGCCGGACTCGGAATGGCGCGAGACTTTGCGAGCGGTCTCCGTGTGCCAAAAATAGGCCGCGGTCATAGCCACGCGTGAAAATAACCGCCTGAAGGCCGGGGCGCCAAGTTCGTCCAGCGGAAAAAGGCCACAAAAACGGGTGGGCTATAGCCTTGGGGGGTGGGGCAGGCCAACTTCGTCCGCCGGACTCCGAATGGCAGGAGACTTTGCGAGCGGTTTCCGTGTGCCAAAAATAGGGCGCGGGCACAGCAGCACCCAAAAATAACCTCCCGAAGGCCGGGGCGCTAAGTTCGTCCAGCGGAAAAAGGCCACAAAAACGGGTGGGCTATAGCCTTGGGAGGTGGGGCTGGCCAACTTCGTCCGCCGGACTCGGAATGGCGCGAGACTTTGCGAGCGGTCTCCATGTGCCAAAAATATTCCGCGGGCACTGCAGCACCCAAAAATAACCTCCCGAAGGCCGGGGCGCTAAGTTCGTCCAGCGGAAAAAGGCCGAAAAAACGGGTGGGCTATAGCCTTGGGGGGTGGGGCTGGCCAACTTTGTCCGCCGGACTCGGAATGGCGCGAGACTTTGCGAGCGGCCTCCGTGTGCCAAAAATAGGCCGCGGTCGCAGCCGCACCCGAAAATAACTGCCTGAAGGCCGGGGCGCCAAGTTCGTCCAGCGGAAAATGGCCACAAAAACGGGTGGGGCTGGCCAACTTCGTCCGCCGGACTCGGAATGGCGCGAGACTTTGTGAGCGGCCTCCGTGTGCCAAAAATTGGCCGCGGGCGCAGCCGCGCCCAAAAATAACCGCCTGAAGGCCGGGGCGCCAAGTTCGTCCAGCGGAAAAAGGCCACAAAAACGGGTGGGCTATAGCCTTGGGGGGTGGGACTGGCCAACTTCGTCCGCCGGACTCGGAATGGTGCCAGACCTTGCGAGTGGCCTCCGTGTGCCAAAAATAGGTCGCGGGCGCAGCCGCACCCAAAAATAACCGCCCGAGGAACGGGTCGCCAAGTTCGTCCAGCGGAAAAAGGCCACAAAAACGGGTGGGCTATAGCCTTGGGGCGTGGGGCTGGCCAACTTCGTCCGCCGGACTCGGAACGGCGCGAGACTTGGCGAGCGGTCTCCGTGTGCCAAAAATAGGCCGCGGACACAGACGCGCCCAAAAATAACCTCCCGAAGGCCGGGGCGCCAAGTTCGTCCAGCGGAAAAAGGCCACAAAAACGGGTGGGCTATAGCCTTGGGGCGTGGGGCTGGCCAACTTCGTCCGCCGGACTCGGAACGGCGCGAGACTTTGCGAGCGGTCTCCGTATGCCAAAAATAGGCCGCGGACACAGACGCGCCCAAAAATAACCGCCCGAAGGCCGGGGCACCAACTTCGTCCAGCAGAAAAAGGCCACAAAAACGGGTGGGCTATAGCCTTGGGGGGTGGGGCTGGCCAACTTCGTCCGCCGGAGTCGGAACGGCGCGAGACTTTGCGAGCGGTCTCCGTGTGCCAAAAATAGGCCGCGGACACAGACGCGCCCAAAAATAACCGCCCGAAGGCCGGGGCGCCAAGTTCGTCCAGCGGAAAAAGGCCACAAAAACGGGTGGGCTATAGCCTTGGGGGGTGGGGCTGGACAACTTCGTCCGCCGGACTCGGAACGGCACGAGACTTTGCAAGCGGCCTCCATTTAGCAAAAATAGGCCGCGTGCGCAGCCGTACCCAAAAATAACCGCCCGAAGGCCGGGGCGCCAAGTTCGTCAAGCGGAAAAAGGCCACAAAAACGGGTGGGCTATAGCCTTGGGGGGTGGGGCTGGCCAACTTCGTCCGCCGGACTCGGAATGGTGCGAGACTTTGCGAGCGGCCTCCGTGTGCCAAAAATAGGCCGCGGACACAGCCGCGTCCCAAAACAACTGCCCGAAGGCCGGGGCACCATGTTCGTCCAGTGGAAAAAGGCCACAAAAACGGGTGGGCTATAGCCTTGGGGGGTGGGGCTGGCCAAATTCGTCCGCCGGACTCGGAATGGCGCGAGATTTTGCGAGCGGCCTACGTGTGCCAAAAAGTGGCAGCGGGCACGGCCGCGGCCAAAAATAACCGCCCGAAGGCCGGGGCGCCAAGTTCGTCCAGCGGAAAAAGGCCACAAAAACGGATGGGCTATAGCCTTGGGGGGTGGGGCTGGCCAACTTTGTCCGCCGGACTCGGAATGGCGCGAGACTTTGCGAGGCGCCTCCGTGTGCCAAAAATAGGCCGCGGGCACAGCCGTGCCCAAAAATAACCGCCTGAAGGCCGGGGCGCCAAGTTCGTCCAGCGGAAAAAGGCCACAAAAATGGGTGGGCTATAGCCTTGGGGGGTGGGGCTGGCCAACTTCGTCCGCCGCACTCGGAATGGCGCGAGGCTTTACGAGTGGCCTCCATGTGCCAAAAATAGGCCGCGGGCACAGCCGCCCCCAAAAATAACCGCCCGAAGGCCCGGGCGCCAAGTTCTTCCAGCGGAAAAAAGGCCACAAAAACGGGTGGGCTATAGCGTTGGGGGGTGGGGCTGGCCAACTTCGTCCGCCGGACTCAGAATAACGGGAGACTTTGCGATCGGCCTCCGTGTGCCAAAATAGGCCACGGGCACAGCCGCACCCAAAAATAACCGCCCGAAGGCCCGGGCGCCAAGTTCGTCCAGCGTAAAAAAGGCCACAAAATCGGGTGGGCTATAGCCTTGGGGGGTGGGGCTGGCCGACTTCGTCCGCCGGACTCGGAATGGCGCGAGACTTTGCGAGCGGCCTCCGTTTGCCAAAAATAGGCCGCGGGCACAGCCGCGCCCAAAAATAACCGCCCGAAGGCCCAGGCGCCAAGTTCGTCCAGCGTAAAAAAGGCCACAAAATCGGGTGGGCTATAGCCTTGGGGGGTGGGGCTGGCCGACTTCGTCCGCCGGACTTGGAATGGCGCGAGACTTGGCGAGCGGCCTCCGTGTGCCAAAAATAGGCCGCGGGCACAGCCGCGCCCAAAAATAACCGCCCGAAGGCCGGGGCGCCAAGTTCGTCCAGCGGAAAAAGGCCACAAAAACGGGTGGGCTATAGCATTGGGGGGTGGGGCTGGCCAACTTCGTCCGCCGGCCTCGGAATGGCGCGAGACTTTGCGAGCAGCCGCCGTGTGCCAAAAATAGGCCGCGGTCGCAGCCACGACCGAAAATAACCGCCTGAAGGCCGGGGCGCCAAGTTTGTCCAGCGGAAAAAGGCCACAAAAACGGGTGGGCTATAGCCTTGGGGGGTGGGGCTGGCCAACTTCGTCCGCCGGACTCGGAATGGCGCGAGACTTTGCGAGCGGTCTCCGTGTGCCAAAAATAGGCCGCGGTCATAGCCACGCGCGAAAATAACCGCCTGAAGGCCGGGGCGCCAAGTTCGTCCAGCGGAAAAAGGCCACAAAAACGGGTGGGCTATAGCCTTGGGGGGTGGGGCTGGACAACTTCGTCCGCCGGACTCGGAACGGCACGAGACTTTGCGAGCGGCCTCCATTTAGCAAAAATAGGCCGCGTGCGCAGCCGTACCCAAAAATAACCGCCCGAAGGCCGGGGCGCCAAGTTCGTCAAGCGGAAAAAGGCCACAAAAACGGGTGGGCTATAGCCTTGGGGGGTGGGGCTGGCCAACTTCGTCCGCCGGACTCGGAATGGTGCGATACTTTGCGAGCGGCCTCCGTGTGCCAAAAATAGGCCGCGGACACAGCCGCGTCCAAAAACAACTGCCCGAAGGCCGGGGCGCCATGTTCGTCCAGTGGAAAAAGGCCACAAAAACGGGTGGGCTATAGCCTTGGGGGGTGGGGCTGGCCAAATTCGTCCGCCGGACTCGGAATGGCGCGAGATTTTGCGAGCGGCCTCCGTGTGCCAAAAAGTGGCAGCGGGCACGGCCGCGGCCAAAAATAACCGCCCGAAGGCCAGGGCGCCAAGTTCGTCCAGCGGAAAAAGGCCACAAAAACGGATGGGCTATAGCCTTGGGGGGTGGGGCTGGCCAACTTTGTCCGCCGGACTCGGAATGGCGCGAGACTTTGCGAGGCGCCTCCGTGTGCCAAAAATAGGCCGCGGGCACAGCCGTGCCCAAAAATAACCGCCTGAAGGCCGGGGCGCCAAGTTCGTCCAGCGGAAAAAGGCCACAAAAATGGGTGGGCTATAGCCTTGGGGGGTGGGGCTGGCCAACTTCGTCCGCCGCACTCGGAATGGCGGGAGGCTTTGCGAGTGGCCTCCATGTGCCAAAAATAGGCCGCCGGCACAGCCGCCCCCAAAAATAACCGCCCGAAGGCCCGGGCGCCAAGTTCTTCCAGCGGAAAAAAGGCCACAAAAACGGGTGGGCTATAGCGTTGGGGGGTGGGGCTGGCCAACTTCGTCCGCCGGACTCAGAATAACGGGAGACTTTGCGATCGGCCTCCGTGTGCCAAAATAGGCCACGGGCACAGCCGCACCCAAAAATAACCGCCCGAAGGCCCGGGCGCCAAGTTCGTCCAGCGTAAAAAAGGCCACAAAATCGGGTGGGCTATAGCCTTGGGGGGTGGGGCTGGCCGACTTCGTCCGCCGGACTCGGAATGGCGCGAGACTTTGCGAGCGGCCTCCGTTTGCCAAAAATAGGCCGCGGGCACAGCCGCGCCCTAAAATAACCGCCCGAAGGCCCAGGCGCCAAGTTCGTCCAGCGTAAAAAAGGCCACAAAATCGGGTGGGCTATAGCCTTGGGGGGTGGGGCTGGCCGACTTCGTCCGCCGGACTTGGAATGGCGCGAGACTTGGCGAGCGGCCTCCGTGTGCCAAAAATAGGCCGCGGGCACAGCCGCGCCCAAAAATAACCGCCCGAAGGCCGGGGCGCCAAGTTCGTCCAGCGGAAAAAGGCCACAAAAACGGGTGGGCTATAGCATTGGGGGGTGGGGCTGGCCAACTTCGTCCGCCGGACTCGGAATGGCGCGAGACTTTGCGAGCAGCCGCCGTGTGCCAAAAATAGGCCGCGGTCGCAGCCACGACCGAAAATAACTGCCTGAAGGCCGGGGCGCCAAGTTTGTCCAGCGGAAAAAGGCCACAAAAACGGGTGGGCTATAGCCTTGGGGGGTGGGGCTGGCCAACTTCGTCCGCCGGACTCGGAATGGCGCGAGACTTGGCGAGCGGCCTCCGTGTGCCAAAAATAGGCCGCGCGCACAGCCGCGCCCAAAAATAACCGCCCGAAGGCCGGGGCGCCAAGTTCGTCCAGCGGAAAAAGGCCACAAAAACGGGTGGGCTATAGCATTGGGGGGTGGGGCTGGCCAACTTCGTCCGCCGGACTCCGAATGGCAGGAGACTTTGCGAGCGGTTTCCGTGTGCCAAAAATAGGGCGCCGGTACAGCAGCACCCAAAAATAACCTCCCGAAGGCCGGGGCGCTAAGTTCGTCCAGCGGAAAAAGGCCACAAAAACGGGTGGGCTATAGCCTTGGGAGGTGGGGCTGGCCAACTTCGTCCGCCGGACTCGGAATGGCGCGAGACTTTGCGAGCGGTCTCCGTGTGCCAAAAATATTCCGCGGGCACTGCAGCACCCAAAAATAACCTCCCGAAGGCCGGGGCGCTAAGTTCGTCCAGCGGAAAAAGGCCGAAAAAACGGGTGGGCTATAGCCTTGGGGGGTGGGGCTGGCCAACTTCGTCCGCCGGACTCGGAATGGTGCGAGACTTTGCGAGCGGCCTCCGTGTGCCAAAAATAGGCCGCGGTCGCAGCCGCACCCGAAAATAACTGCCTGAAGGCCGGGGCGCCAAGTTCGTCCAGCGGAAAAAGGCCACAAAAACGGGTGGGGCTGGCCAACTTCGTCCGCCGGACTCGGAATGGCGCGAGACTTTGCGAGCGGCCTCCGTGTGCCAAAAATTGGCCGCGGGCGCAGCCGCGCCCAAAAATAACCGCCTGAAGGCCGGGGCGCCAAGTTCGTCCAGCGGAAAAAGGCCACAAAAACGGGTGGGCTATAGCCTTGGGGGGTGGGACTGGCCAACTTCGTCCGCCGGACTCGGAATGGCGCCAGACCTTGCGAGCGGCCTCCGTGTGCCAAAAATAGGTCGCGGGCGCAGCCGCACCCAAAAATAACTGCCCGAGGAACGGGTCGCCAAGTTCGTCCAGCGGAAAAAGGCCACAAAAACGGGTGGGCTATAGCCTTGGGGCGTGGGGCTGGCCAACTTCGTCCGCCGGACTCGGAACGGCGCGAGACTTGGCGAGCGGTCTCCGTGTGCCAAAAATAGGCCGCGGACACAGACGCGCCCAAAAATAACCTCCCGAAGGCCGGGGCGCCAAGTTCGTCCAGCGGAAAAAGGCCACAAAAACGGGTGGGCTATAGCCTTGGGGCGTGGGGCTGGCCAACTTCGTCCGCCGGACTCGGAACGGCGCGAGACTTTGCGAGCGGTCTCCGTATGCCAAAAATAGGCCGCGGACACAGACGCGCCCAAAAATAACCGCCCGAAGGCCGGGGCGCCAACTTCGTCCAGCAGAAAAAGGCCACAAAAACGGGTGGGCTATAGCCTTGGGGGGTGGGGCTGGCCAACTTCGTCCGCCGGAGTCGGAACGGCGCGAGACTTTGCGAGCGGTCTCCGTGTGCCAAAAATAGGCCGCGGACACAGACGCGCCCAAAAATAACCGCCCAAAGGCCGGGGCGCCAAGTTCGTCCAGCGGAAAAAGGCCACAAAAACGGGTGGGCTATAGCCTTGGGGGGTGGGGCTGGACAACTTCGTCCGCCGGACTCGGAACGGCACGAGACTTTGCGAGCGGCCTCCATTTAGCAAAAATAGGCCGCGTGCGCAGCCGTACCCAAAAATAACCGCCCGAAGGCCGGGGCGCCAAGTTCGTCAAGCGGAAAAAGGCCACAAAAACGGGTGGGCTATAGCCTTGGGGGGTGGGGCTGGCCAACTTCGTCCGCCGGACTCGGAATGGTGCGAGACTTTGCGAGCGGCCTCCGTGTGCCAAAAATAGGCCGCGGACACAGCCGCGTCCAAAAACAACTGCCCGAAGGCCGGGGCGCCAAGTTCGTCCAGTGGAAAAAGGCCACAAAAACGGGTGGGCTATAGCCTTGGGGGGTGGGGCTGGCCAAATTCGTCCGCCGGACTCGGAATGGCGCGAGATTTTGCGAGCGGCCTCCGTGTGCCAAAAAGTGGCAGCGGGCACGGCCGCGGCCAAAAATAACCGCCCGAAGGCCGGGGCGCCAAGTTCTTCCAGCAGAAAAAGGCCACAAAAACGGATGGGCTATAGCCTTGGGGGGTGGGGCTGGCCAACTTTGTCCGCCGGACTCGGACTGGCGCGAGACTTTGCGAGGCGCCTCCGTGTGCCAAAAATAGGCCGCGGGCACAGCCGTGCCCAAAAATAACCGCCTGAAGGCCGGGGCGCCAAGTTCGTCCAGCGGAAAAAGGCCACAAAAATGGGTGGGCTATAGCCTTGGGGGGTGGGGCTGGCCAACTTCGTCCGCCGCACTCGGAATGGCGCGAGGCTTTGCGAGTGGCCTCCATGTGCCAAAAATAGGCCGCGGGCACAGCCGCCCCCAAAAATAACCGCCCGAAGGCCCGGGCGCCAAGTTCTTCCAGCGGAAAAAAGGCCACAAAAACGGGTGGGCTATAGCGTTGGGGGGTGGGGCTGGCCAACTTCGTCCGCCGGACTCAGAATAACGGGAGACTTTGCGATCGGCCTCCGTGTGCCAAAATAGGCCACGGGCACAGCCGCACCCAAAAATAACCGCCCGAAGGCCCGGGCGCCAAGTTCGTCCAGCGTAAAAAAGGCCACAAAATCGGGTGGGCTATAGCCTTGGGGGGTGGGGCTGGCCGACTTCGTCCGCCGGTCTCGGAATGGCGCGAGACTTTGCGAGCGGCCTCCGTTTGCCAAAAATAGGCCGCGGGCACAGCCGCGCCCAAAAATAACCGCCCGAAGGCCCAGGCGCCAAGTTCGTCCAGCGTAAAAAAGGCCACAAAATCGGGTGGGCTATAGCCTTGGGGGGTGGGGCTGGCCGACTTCGTCCGCCGGACTTGGAATGGCGCGAGACTTGGCGAGCGGCCTCCGTGTGCCAAAAATAGGCCGCGGGCACAGCCGCGCTCAAAAATAACCGCCCGAAGGCCGGGGCGCCAAGTTCGTCCAGCGGAAAAAGGCCACAAAAACGGGTGGGCTATAGCATTGGGGGGTGGGGCTGGCCAACTTCGTCCGCCGGACTCGGAATGGCGCGAGACTTTCCGAGCATCCGCCGTGTGCCAAAAATAGGCTGCGGGCACAGCCGCGCTATAAAATAGCCGCCCGAAGGCCGGGGCGCCAAGTTCGTCCAGCGGAAAAAGGCCACAAAAACGGGTGGGCTATAGTCTTGGGGGGTGGGGCTGGCCAACATCGTCCGCCGGGCTCGGAATGGCGTGAGACTTTGCGAGTGGCCTCCGTGTGCCAAAAATAGGCCGCGGGCACAGCCGCCCCCAAAAATAACCGCCCGAAGGCCTGGGCGCCTAGTTCGTCCAGCGGAAAAAAGGCCACAAAAACGGGTGGGCTATAGCCTTGGGGGGTGGGGCTGGCCAACTTCGTCCGCCGGACTCGGAATAACGGGAGACTTTGCGAGCGGCCTCCGTGCGCCAAAATTAGGCCACGGGCACAGCCGCGCCCAAAAATAACCGCCCGAAGGCCCGGGCGCCAAGTTCGTCCAGCGTAAAAAAGGCCACAAAAACGGGTGGGCTATAGCCTTGGGGGGTGGGGCTGGCCGACTTCGTCCGCCGGACTCGGAAAGGCGCGAGACTTTGCAAGTCGCCTCCGTGTGCCAAAAATAGGACTCGGGCACAGCCGCGGCCAAAAATAACCGCCCGAAGGCCGGGGCGCCAAGTTCGTCCAGCGGAAAAAGGCCACAAAAACGGGTGGGCTATAGCCTTGGGGCGTGGGGCTGGCCAACTTCGTCCGCCGGACTCGGAATGGCGCGAGACTTTACGACGCGCCTCTGTGTGCCAATAATAGGCCGCGGGCACAGCCGCGGCAAAAAATAACCACACGAAGGCCGGGGCGCCAACTTCGTCCAGTGGAAAAAGGCCAAAAAAACGGGCGGGTAGCCTTGGGGGGTGGGGCTGGCCAACTTCGTCCGTTGGATTCGGAATGGCGCGAGACTCTGGGAGGCATCTCCGTGTGCCAAAAATAGTCTGTGGCCACAGCCGCGCCCAAAAATAACCACCCGAAGGCCGGGGCGCCAAGTTCGTCCAGCGGAAAAAGGCCACAAAAACGGGTGGGCTATAGCATTGGGGGGTGGGGCTGGCCAACTTCGTCCGCCGGACTCGGAATGGCGCGAGACTTTGCGAGCAGCCGCCGTGTGCCAAAAATAGGCCGCGGGCACAGCCGCGCTATAAAATAGCCGCCCGAAGGCCTGGGCGCCTAGTTCGTCCAGCGGAAAAAAGGCCACAAAAATGGGTGGGCTATAGCCTTGGGGGGTGGGGCTGGCCAACTTCGTCCGCCGGACTCGGAATAACGGGAGACTTTGCGAGCGGCCTCCGTGCGCCAAAATTAGGCCACGGGCACAGCCGCGCCCAAAAATAACCGCCCGAAGGCCCGGGCGCCAAGTTCGTCCAGCGTAAAAAAGGCCACAAAAACGGGTGGGCTATAGCCTTGGGGGGTGGGGCTGGCCGACTTCGTCCGCCGGACTCGGAAAGGCGCGAGACTTTGCAAGTCACCTCCGTGTGCCAAAAATAGGACTCGGGCACAGCCGCGGCCAAAAATAACCGCCCGAAGGCCGGGGCACCAAGTTCGTCCAGCGGAAAATGGCCACAAAAACGGGTGGGCTATAGCCTTGGGGCGTGGGGCTGGCCAACTTCGTCCGCCGGACTCGGAATGCCGCGAGACTTTACGAGGGGCCTCCATTTGCCAAACATAGGCCGTGGGCAAAGCCGTGCCCAAAAATAACCACCCGAAGGCCGGGGCGACAAGTTCGTCCAGTGCAAAAAGTCTACAAAAATGGGCGGGCTATAGCCTTGGGGGGTGGAGCTGGCCAACTTCGTCCGCCAGACTCGGAATGCCGCGAGACTTTGCGAGGGGCCTCCGTGTGCCAAAAATAGGCCGCGTACAAAGCCGCGTCCAAAAATAACCGCCCGAAGGCCGGGGCGCCAAGTTCGTCCAGCGGAAAAAGGCCACAAAAATGGTTGGGCTATAGCCTTGCAGGGTGGGGCTGGCCAACTTCGTCCGCCGGACTCGGAATGCCGTGAGACATTGCGAGGAGCCTCCGTGTGCCAAACATAGGCCGCGGGAAAGCCGTGCCCAAAAATAACTGCTCGAAGGCCGGGGAGCCAAGTTCGTCCAGCGCAAAAAGGCCACAAAAACGGGTGGGCTATAGCCTTGGGGGGTGGGGCTGGCCAACTTCATCCGCCGGACTCGGAATGCCGCGAGACTTTGCGAGGGGCCTCCGTGCACCAAAAATAGGCCGCGGGCAAAGCCGCGCCCAAAAATAACTACCCGAAGGCCGGGGAGCCATGTTCGTCCAGCGCAAAAAGGCCACAAAAACGGGTGGGCTATAGCCTTGGGGGGTGGGGCTGGCTGACTTCGTCCGCCGGACTCGGAAAGGCGTGAGACTTTGCGAGTCACCTCCGTGTGCCAAAAATAGGACTCGGGCACAGCCGCGGCCAAAAATAACCGCCCGAAGGCCGAGGCGACAAGTTCGTCCAACGGAAAAAGGCCACCAAAACGGGCGGGCTGTAGCCTTGGGGGGTGGGGCTCGTCGACTTCGTCCGCTGGACTCGGAATGCGGTGAGACTTTGCGAGGGGCCTCCGTGTGACAAAAATAGGCCGCGGGCAAAGCCGCGCCAAAAAATAACCGCCCGAAGGCCGGGGCGCCAAGTTCGTCCAGCGGAAAAAGGCCACAAAAACGGGTGGGCTGTAGCCTTGGCGGGTGGGGTTGACCAACTTCGTCCGCCGGACTCAGAATGCCGCGAGACTTTGCGAGGGGCCTCCGTGTGCCAAAAATAGGCCGCTGGCAAAGCCACGCCCAAAAATAACCACCCGAAGGCCGGGACGCCATGTTCGTCCAGCGGAAAAAGGCCACAAAAACGGGTGGGCTATAGCCTTGGGGGGTGGGGCTGGCCAACTTCGTCCGCCGGACTCAGAATGCCGCGAGACTTTGCGAGGGGCCTCCGTGTGCCAAAAATAGGCCGCTGGCAAAGCCACGCCCAAAAATAACCACCCGAAGGCCGGGTCGCCAAGTTCGTCCAGCGGAAAAAGGCCACAAAAACGGGTGGGCTATAGCCTTGGGGGATGGGGCTGGCCAACTTCGTCTGCCGGACTCGGAATGCCGCGAGACTTTGCGACGGGCGTCCTTGTGCCAAAAATAACCTCCCAAAGGCTGGGGCGCCTTGTTCGTCCAGCGGAAAAGGCCACAAAAACGGGTGGGCTATAGCCTTGGGGGGTGGGGCCGGCCGACTTCGTCCGCCGGACTCGGAATGCCGCGATACTTTGCGAGGGGCCTTCGTGTGCCAAAAATAGGCCGCGGGCAAAGCCGCGCCCAAAAATAACCGCCCGAAGGCCGGGGCGCCATGTTTATCCAGCGGAAAAAGGCCACAAAAACGGGTGGGCTATAGCCTTGGGGGGTGGGGCTGGCCACCTCCGTCCGCCGGACTCGGAATGCCACGAGACTTTGCGAGGGGCCTCCGTGTGCCAAAAATAGGCCGCGGGCAAAAATGACCGCCCGAAGGCCGGGGCGCCATGTTTATCCAGCGGAAAAAGGCCACAAAAACGGGTGGGCTATAGCCTTTGGGGGTGGGGCTGGTCAACTTCGTCCGGCGGACATGGAATGCTGCGAGACTTTAAGAGGGGCCTCCGTGTGCCAAAAATAGGCCGCTGGCAAAGCCACGCCCAAAAATAACCACCCGAAGGCCGGGTCGCCAAGTTCGTCCAGCGGAAAAAGGCCACATAAACGGGTGGGCTATAGCCTTGGGGGTTGGGGCTGGCCAACTTCATCCGCCGGACTCGGAATGGCGCGAGACTTTGCGAGGCGCCTCCGTTTGCCAAAAATAGGCCGCGGGCACAGCCGCGCCCAAAAATAACCGCCCGAAGGCCGGGGCGCCATGTTCGTCCAGCGGAAAAAGGCCACAAATACGGGTGCGCTATAGCCTTGGGGGGTGGGGCTGGCCAACTTCGTCCGGGGGACTCGGAATGGCACGAGACTTTGCGAGGCGCCTCCGTGTGACAATAATAGGTCGCGGACACAGCCGCGCCCAAAAAAAACCACCCGAAGGCCGGGGCGCCATCTTCGTCCAGCGGAAAAAGGCCACAAAAACGGGTGGGCTATAGCCTTCGGGGGTGGGGCTGGCCAACTTCGTCCGCCGGACTCGGAGTGGCGCGAGACTTTGCGAGGCGCCTCCGTGTGCAAAAAATAGGCCGCGGACACAGCCGCGCCAAAAAATAACCGCCCGAAGGCCGGGGCGCCGAGTTCGACCAGCGGAAAAAGGCCACAAATACGGGTGGGCTATAGCCTTGGGGGGTGAAGCTGGCCAACTTCGTCCGCCGGACTCGGAATGATGCGACCCTTTGTGAGGCGCCTCCGTGTGCCAAAAATAGGCTTCGGGCACAGCCGCGGCCAAAAATAACTGCCCGACGGCCGAGGCACCAAATTCGTCCAGCGGAAAAAGGCCACAAAAACGGGTGGGCTATAGCCTTGGGGGGTGGGGCTGGCCAACTTCGTCCGCCGGACTCGGAATGGCGCGAGACTTTGCGAGGCGACTCTGTGTGCCAAAAATAGGCCGCGGGCACAGCCGCACCCAAAAATAACCGCCCGAAGGCCGGGGCACCAAATTCGTCCAGCGGAAAAAGGCCACAAAAACGGGTGGGCTATAGCCTTGGGGGGTGGGGCTGTCCAACTTCGTCCGCCGGACTCGGAATGGCGCGAGACTTTGCAAGGTGCCTCTGTGTGCCAAAAATAGGCCGCGGACACAGCCGCGCCCAAAAATAACCTCCCGAAGGCCGGGGCGCCGACTTCGTCCAGAGGAAAAAGGCCACAAATACGGGTGGGCTATAGCCTTGGTTGGTAGGGCTGGCCAACTTTGTCCGCCGGACTCGGAATGGCGCAAGACTTTGCAAGGCACCTCCGTGTGCCAATAATAGGCCGCGGGCACAGCCGCGGCCAAAAATAACCGCCCGAAGGCCGGGGCGCCAAGTTCGTCCAGCGGAAAAAGGCCACAAAAACGGGTGGGCTATAGCCTTGGGGGGTGGGGCTGGCCAACTTCATCCGCCGGACTCGGAATGTTGTGAGACTTTGCAAGGCACCTCCGTGTGCCAAAAATAGGCCGCGGGCACAGCCGCGCCCAAAAATAACCGCCCGAAGGCCGGGGCGCCAAGTTCGTATAGCGGAAAAGGGCCACAAATAGGGTGGGCTATAGCCTTGGGGGGTGGGGCTGGCCAACTTCGTCCGCCGGACTCGGAATGGCGCAAGACTTTGCAAGGCACCTCCGTGTGCCAATAATAGGCCGCGGGCACAGCCGCGGCCAAAAATAACCGCCCGAAGGCCGGGGCGCCAAGTTCGTCCAGCGGAAAAAGGCCACAAAAACGGGTGGGCTATAGCCTTGGGGGGTGGGGCTGGCCAACTTCATCCGCCGGACTCGGAATGTTGTGAGACTTTGCAAGGCACCTCCGTGTGCCAAAAATAGGCCGCGGGCACAGCCGCGCCCAAAAATAACCGCCCGAAGGCCGGGGCGCCAAGTTCGTATAGCGGAAAAGGGCCACAAATAGGGTGGGCTATAGCCTTGGGGGGTGGGGCTGGCCAACTTCGTCCGCCGGACTCGGAATGGCGCGAGAATTTGCGAGGCACCTCCGTGTGCCAAAAATAGGCCGCGGGACAGCCGCGCCCAAAAATAACCGCCCGAAGGCCGGGGCGCCAAGTTCGTCCAGCGGAAAAAGGCCACAAAAACAGGTGGGCTATAGCCTTGGGGGGTGGGGCTGGCCAACTTCGTCCGCCGGACTCGGAATGGTGCGAGACATTGCGAGGAGCCTCCGTGTGCCAAAAATAGTCCTCGGGCACAGCCGCGCCCAAAAAAAACTGCCCGAAGGCCGGGGTGCCATGTTCGTCCAGTGGAAAAAGGCCACAAAAACGGGTGGGCTATAGCCTTGGGGGGTGGGGCTGGCCAACTTCGTCCGCCGTACTCGGAATGGCGCGAGACTTTGCGAGGGGCCTCCATGTGCCAAAAATAGGCCGCGGGCAAAGCCGCGCCCTAAAATAACCTCCTGAAGGTCGGGGCGCCAAGTTCGTCCAGCGGAAAAAGGCCACGAATACGGGTGGGCTATAGCCTTGGGGGGTGGGGCTGGCCAACTTCGTCCGCCGGACTCAGAATGGCGCGAGACTTTGCGAGGCGACTCCGTGTGCCAAAATTAGGCTGCGGGCACAGCCGCGCCCAAAAATAACCGCCCGAAGGCCGGGGCGCCAAGTTCGTCCAGCGGAAAAGGGCCACAAATACGGGTGGGCTATAGCCTTGGGGGGTGGGGCTGGCCAACTTCATCCGCCGGACTCGGAATGTTGTGAGACTTTGCAAGGCACCTCCGTGTGCCAAAAATAGGCCGCGGGCACAGCCGCGCCCAAAAATAACCGCCCGAAGGCCGGGGCGCCAAGTTCGTATAGCGGAAAAGGGCCACAAATAGGGTGGGCTATAGCCTTGGGGGGTGGGGCTGGCCAACTTCGTCCGCCGGACTCAGAATGGCGCGAGACTTTGCGAGGCGACTCCGTGTGCCAAAATTAGGCCGCGGGCACAGCCGCGCCCAAAAATAACCGCCCGAAGGCCGGGGCGCCAAGTTCGTCCAGCGGAAAAGGGCCACAAATACGGGTGGGCTATAGCCTTGGGGGGTGGGGCTGGCCAACTTCGTCCGCCGGACTCGGAATGGCACGTGACTTTGCGAGGCGACTCCGTGTGCCAAAATTAGGCCGCAGGCATAGCCGCACCCAAAAATAACCGTCCGAAGGCCGGGACGCGACGTTCGTCCAGCGGAAAAAGGCCAGAAAAACGGGTGGGCTATAGCCTTGGGGGGTGGGGCTGGCCAACTTCATCCGCCGGACTCGGAATGGCGCGAGACTTTGTGAGGCGACTCCGTTGCCAAAAATAGGCCGCGGCACAGCCGCGCCCCAAAATAACATCCCGAAGGGCGGGGCGCCAAGTTCGTCCTGCGGAAAAAGGCCACAAAAACGGGTGGGCTATAGCCTTGGGGGGTGGGGCTGGCCAACTTCGTCCGCCGGACTCGGAATGGCGCTAGACTTTGCGAGGCACCTTCGTGTGCCAAAAATAGGCCGCGGGCACAGCCGCGCCTAAAAATAACCTCCCGAAGGCTGGGGCGCCAAGTTCGTCCAGCGGAAAAAGGCCACGAATACGGGTGGGCTATAGCCTTGGGGGGTGGGGCTGGCCCACTTCGTCCGCCGGACTCAGAATGGCGCGAGACTTTGCGAGGCGCCTCCGTGTACCAAAAATAGGCCGCGGGCACAGCCGCGTACAAAAATAGCTGCCCGAAGGCGGGGGCGCCAAGTTCGTCCAGCGGAACAAGGCCACAGAAAATGGTGGGCTATAGCCTTGGGGGGTGGGGCTGGCCAACTTCGTCCGCCGGACTCGGAATGGCGCGAGACATTGCGAGGAGGCTCCGTGTGCAAAAAATAGTCCTCGGGCACAGCCGCGCCCAAAAAAAACTGCCCGAAGGCCGGGGTGCCATGTTCGTCCAGCGGAAAAAGGCCACAAAAACGGGTGGGCTATAGCCTTGGGGGGTGGGGCTGGCCAACTTCGTCCGCCGGACTCGGAATGGTGTGAGACTTTGCGAGGTGCCTCCGTGTGCCAAAAATAGACCACGGGCACAGCCACGCCCAAAAATAACCACCCGAAGGCCGGGGCGCCAAGTTCGTCCAGCGGAAAAGGGCCACAAATACGGGTGGGCTATAGCCTTGGGGGGTGGGGCTGGCCAACTTCGTCCGCCGGACTCGGAATGGCGCGAGACTTTGTGAGGCGACTCCGTTGCCAAAAATAGGCCGCGGCACAGCCGCGCCCAAAAATAATCTCCCGAAGGGCGGGGCGCCAAGTTCGTCCAGCGGAAAAAGGCCACGAATACGGGTGGGCTATAGCCTTGGGGGGTGGGGCTGGCCAACTTCGTCCGCCGGACTCGGAATGCCGCGAGACTTTCCGAGGCGACTCCGTATGCCAAAATTAGGCCGCGGGCACAGCCGCGCCCAAAAATAACCGCCCGAAGGCCGGGGCGCGACGTTCGTCCAGCGGAAAAAGGCCAGAAAAACGGGTGGGCTATAGCCTTGGGGGGTGGGGCTGGCCAACTTCGTCCGCCGGACTCGGAATGGCGCGAGACTTTACGAGGCGCCTCCGTGTGCTAAAAATAGGCCGCGGGCACAGCCGCGCCCAAAAATAACCGCCCGAAAGCCGGGGCGCTAAGTTCGTCCAGCGGAAAAAGGCCAGAAAAACGGGTGGGCTATAGCCTTGGGGGGTGGGGCTGGCCAACTTCGTCCGCCGTACTCGGAATGGCGCGAGACTTTGCGAGGGGCCTCCATGTGCCAAAAATAGGCCGCGGGCAAAGCCGCGCCCTAAAATAACCTCCTGAAGGTCGGGGCGCCAAGTTCGTCCAGCGGAAAAAGGCCACGAATACGGGTGGGCTATAGCCTTGGGGAGTGGGGCAGGCCCACTTCGTCCGCCGGACTCCGAATGGCGCGAGACTTTACGAGGCGCCTCCGTGTGCCAAAAATAGGCCGCGGGCACAGACGTGCCGAAAAATAACCGCCCGAAGGCCGGGGCGCCAAGCTCGTCCAGCGGAAAAAGGCCACAAAATCGGGTGGGGCTATAGCCTTGGGGGGTGGGGCTGGCCAACTTCGTCCGCCGGACTCGGAATGGCGCGAGACTTTGCGAGTCACCTCCTTGTGCCAAAACTAGGCCGCGGGCGCAGCCGCTCCCAAAAATAACCTCCCGAAGGCCGGGGCGCCAAGTTCGTCCAGCGGAAAAAGGCCACAAATACGGGTGGGCTATAGCCTTGGGGGGTGGGGCTGGCCAACTTCGTCCGCCGGACTCGGAATGGCGCGAGACTTTGCGAGCGGCCTCCGTGTGCCAAAAATAGGCCGCGGTCGCAGCCGCGCCCAAAAATAACCGCCCGAAGGCCGGGGCGCCATGTACATCCAGCGGAAAAAGGCCACAAAAACGGGTGGGCTATAGCCTTGGGGGGTGGGGCTGGCCAACTTCGTCCGCCGGACTCGGAATGGCGCGAGACTTTGCGAGGCGACTCCGTGTGCCAAAATTAGGCCGCAGGCACAGCCGCGCCCAAAAATAACCGTCCGAAGGCCGGGGCGCGACGTTCGTCCAGCGGAAAAAGGCCAGAAAAACGGTTGGGCTATAGCCTTGGGGGGTGGGGCTGGCCAACTTCGTCCGCCGGACTCGGAATGGTGTGAGACTTTGCGAGGTGCCTCCGTGTGCCAAAAATAGAGCGTGGGCACAGCCACGCCCAAAAATAACCGCCCGAAGGCCGGGGCGCCAAGTTCGTCCAGCGGAAAAAGGCCACAAAAACGGGTGGGCTATAGCCTTGGGGGTGGGGCTGGCCATGTTCGTCCAGCGGAAAAAGGCCAAAAAAACGGGTGGGCTATAGCCTTGGGGGGTGGGGCTGGCCAACTTCGTCCGCCGGACTCGGAATGGCGCGAGACTTTGCGAGTCACCTCCTTGTGCCAAAACTAGGCCGCGGGCACAGCCGCTCCCAAAAATAACCTCCCGAAGGCCGGGGCGCCAAGTTCGTCCAGAGGAAAAAGGCCACAAACACGGGTGGGGTATAGCCTTGGGGGGTGGGGCTGGCCAACTTCGTCCGCCGGACTCGGAATGGCGCGAGACTTTGCGAGGCGCCTCCGTGTCCCAAAAATAGGCCGCGGGTACAGCCGCGCCCAAAAATAACCGCTTGAAGGCCGGGGCGCCAAGTTCGTCCTGCGGAAAAAGGCCACAAATATGGGTGGGCTATAGCCTTGGGGGGTGGGGCTGGCCAACTTCGTCCGTCGGACTCGGAATGGCGCGAGAGTTTGAGAGGCACCTCCATGTGCCAAAAATAGTCCGCGGGCACAGCCGTGCCCAAAAATAACAGCCCGAAGGCCGGGGCGCCAATTTCGTCTAGCGGAAAAAGGCAACAAATACGGGTGGGCTATAGCCTTGGGGGGTGGGGCTGGGCAACTTCGTCCATCGGACTCGGAATGGTGCGAGACTTTGCGAGGCGCCTCCGTGTGCCAAAAATAGGCCGCGGGCGCAGCCGCGCCAAAAAATAACCGCTTGAAAGCCGGGGCGCCAAGTTCGTCCTGCGGAAAAAGGCCACAAATACGGGTGGGCTATAGCCTTGGGGGGTGGGGCAGGCGAATTTCGTCCGCCGGACTCGGAATGGCGCGAGACTTTGCGAGGCGCCTCCGTGTGCCAAAAATAGGCCGCGGGTACAGCCGCGCCCACAAGTCACCGCCCGAAGGCCGGGGCGCCAAGTTCGTCCTGCGGAAAAAGGCCACAAATACGGGTGGGCTATAGCCTTGGGGGGTGGGGCAGGCCAACTTCGTCCGCCGGACTCGGAATGGCGCGAGACTTTGCGAGGCGCCTCTGTGTGCAAAAAATAGGCCGCGGGAACAGCCGCGCCCAAAAATAACCGCCCGAAGGTTGGGGCGCCAAGTTCGTCCAGCGGAAAAAAGCCACAAATAGGGGTGGGCTATAGCCTTGGGGGGTGGGGCTGGCCAACTTCGCCCGCCGGACTCGGAAGGGCGCGAGACTTTGCGAGGCGTCTCCGTGTGCAAAAAATAGGCCGCGGACACAGCCGCACCCAAAAATCGCATCCCGAAGGCCGGGGCGCCAAGTTCGTCCTGCGGAAAAAGGCCACAAATACGGGTGGGCTATAGCCTTGGGGGGTGGGGCTAGCCAACTTCGTCCGCCGGACTCGGAATGGCGTAAGATTTTGCGAGGCGCCTCCGTGTACTAAAAATAGGCCGCGGGCACAGCCGTGCCAAAAAATAACCGCCCGAAAGCCGGGGCGCAAAGTTCGTCCTGCGGAAAAAGGCCACAAATACGGGTGGGGGCTGGCCAACTTCGTCCGTCGGACTCGGAATGGCGCGAGACTTTGCGAGGCACCTCCGTGTGCCAAAAATAGGCCGTGGGCACAGCCGCGCCCAAAAATAGCCGCCCAAAGGCCGGGGCGCCAAGTTCGTCCAGCGGAAAAAGGCCAAAAATACGGGTGGGCTATAGCCTTGGGGGGTGGGGCAGGCCAACTTCGTCCGCCGGACTCGGAATGGCGCGAGACTTTGCGAGGCGTCTCCGTCTGCCGAAAATAGGCAGTGGCCACAGCCGCGTCGAAAAATAACCACCCGAAGGCCGGGGCGCCAAGTTCGTCAAGCGGAAAAAGGCCACAAAAACGGGTAGGCTATAGCCTTGGGGGGTGGGGCTGGCCCACTTCGTCCGCCGGACTCGGAATGGCGCGAGAATTTGCGAAGCGCGTCCTTATTCCAAAAATAGGCCGCGGGCACAGCCGAGCCCAAAAATAACCACCCGATGGCCGGGACGCCAAGTTCGTCCAGCGGAAAAAGGCCACAAATGCGGGTGGGCTATAGCCTTGGGGGGTGGGGCTGGCCAACTTCGTCCGCTGGACTTGGAATCGCGCGAGACTTTACAAGGCGCCTCCGTGTGCTAAAAATAGACCGCGGGCACAGCCGCGCCCAAAAATAACCGCTTGAAGGCTGGGGCGCCAAGTTCGTCCAGCGGAAAAAGGCCACAAAAACGGGTGGGCTACAGCCTTGGGGGGTGGGGCTGGCCAACTTCGTCCGCCGGACGCGGAATGGCGCGAGACTTTGCGAGGCGCCTCCGTGTGCCGAAAATAGGCCAAGGGCAAAGCCGCGCCCAAAAATAACCGCCCGAAGGCCGGGGCGCCAAGTTCGTCCAGCGGAAAAAGGCCACAAAAACGGGTGGGCTATAGCCTTTGGGGGTTGGGCTGGCCAACTTCGTCCGCCGGACTCGGAATGGCACGAGACTTTGCGAGGTGCCTCCGTGTACCAAAAATAGGCAGCGGGCACAGCCGTGCCCAAAAATAACCACCCGAAGGCCGGGGCGCCAAGTTCGTCCAGCGGAAAAAGGCCACAAAAACGGGTGGGCTATAGCCTTGGGGGGTGGGGCTGGCCCACTTCGTCCGCCGGACTCGGAATGGCGTGAGACTTTACGAGGCGCCTCCGTGTGCCAAAAATAGGCCGCGGACACGGCCGCGCCAAAATATAACCGCCCGAAGGCCGGGGCGCCAAGTTCGTCCAGCGGAAAAAGGCCACAAAAACGGGTGGGCTATAGCCTTGGGGGGTGGGGCTGGCCCACTTCGTCCGCCGGACTCGGAATGGCGCGAGACTTTGTGAGGTGACTCCATGTGCCGAAAATAGGCCGCGGACACAGCCGCGCCCAAAAATAACCGCTTGAAGGCCGGGGCGCCTAGTTCGTCCAGCGGAAAAAGGCCACAAAAACGGGTGGGCTACAGCCTTGGGGGGTGGGGCTGGCCAACTTCGTCTGCCGGACGCGGAATGGCACGAGACTTTGCGAGGCGCCTCCGTGTGCCAAAAATAGGCCAAGGGCAAAGCCGCGCCCAAAAATAACCGCCCGAAGGCCAGGGCGCCAAGTTCGTCCAGCGGAAAAAGGCCAAAAATACGGTTGGGCAATAGCCTTGGGGGGTGGGGCAGGCCAACTTCGTCCGCCGGACTCGGAATGGCGCGAGACTTTGCGAGGCGCCTCTGTGTGCCAAAAATAGGCCGCGGGCACAGCCGCATCGAAAAATAACCGCCCGAAGGCCGGGCCACCAAGTTCTTCCAGCGGAAAAAGGCCACAAAAACGGGTGGGCTATAGCCTTTGAGGGTGGGGCTGGCCAACTTCGTCCGCCGGACTCGGAATGGCACGAGACTTTGCGAGGCGCCTCCGTGTACCAAAAATAGGCAGCGGGCACAGCCGTGCCCAAAAATAACCGCCCGAAGGCCGGGGCGCCAAGTTCGTCCAGCGGAAAAACGCCCCAAAAACGGGTGGGCTATAGCCTTGGGGGGTGGGGCTGGCCCACTTCATCTGCCGGACTCGGAATGGCGCGAGACTTTGTGAGGTGCCTCCGTGTGCCAAAAATAGGCCGCGGACACAGCCGCGCCCAAAAATAACCGCCCGAAGGCCGGGGCGCCAAGTTCGTCCAGCGGAAAAAGGCCACAAATACGGGTGGGCTATAGCCTTGGGGGGTGGGGCTGGCCAACTTCGTCCGCCGGACTCGGAATGGCGCGAGACATTACGAGGCCCCTCCGTGTGCCAAAAATAGGCCGCGGGCACAGTCGCGCCCAAAAATAAAGGCCCAAAGGCCGGGGCGCCAAGTTCGTCCAGCGGAAAAAGGCCACAAAAACGGGTGTGCTATAGCCTTGGGGGGTGGGGCTGGCCAACTTCGTCCGCTGGACTCGAAATGGCGCGAGACTTTACGAGGCGCCTCCGTGTGCTAAAAATAGGCCGCAGGCACAGCCGCGCTCAAAAATAACCGCCCTAAGGCCTGGGCGCCAAGTTCCTCCAGCGGAAAAAGGCCACAAAAACGGGTGGGCTATAGCCTTGGGGGGTGGGGCTGGCCGACTTCGTCCGCCGGACTCGGAATGGCGCGAGACATTGCGAGGCGCCTCCATGCACCAAAAATAGGCCGTGGGAACAGCCGTGCCCAAAATTAACCGCCCGAAGGCCGGGGCGCAAAGTTCGTCCAGCAGAAAAAGGCCACAAATACTGTGGGCTATAGCCTTGGCGGGTGGGGCAGGCGAACTTCGTCCGCCGGACTCGGAATGGCGCGAGACTTTGCGAGGCTCCTCTGTGTGCCAAAGATAGGCCGCGGACACAGCCGCACCCAAAAATAACTGCCCGAAGGCCTAGGCGCCAAGTACGTCCAGCGGAAAAAGGCCACAAAAACGGGTGGGCTATAGCCTTGGGGGGTGGGGCTGGCCGACTTCGTCCGCCGGACTCGGAATGGCGCGAGACATTGCGAGGCACCTCCGAGTGCCAAAAATAGGCCGTGGGCACAGCCGTGCCCAAAAATAACCGCCCGAAGGCCGGGGCGCAAATTTCATCCAGCGGAAAAAGGCCACAAATACTGTGGGCTATAGCCTTGGGGGGTGGGGCTGGCCAACTTCGTCCGCCGGACTCGGAATGGCGCGAGACTTTGCGAGGTGCCTCCGTGCGCCAAAAATAGGTCGCGGGCACTGCCGCGCCCAAAAATAACCGCCCGAAGGCCGGGGCGCCATGTTCATCCAGCGGAAAAAGGCCACAAAAACGGGTGGGCTATAGCCTTGGGGGGTGGGGCTGGCCGACTTCGTCCGCCGGACTCAGAATGGTGCGAGACATTGGGAGGCCCCTCCGTGTGCCAAAAATAGGCCGTGGGCACAGCCGCGCCCAAACATAACCACCCGCAGGCCGGGGCGCAAAGTTCGTCTAGCAGAAAAAGGCCACAAATACTGTGGGCTATAGCCTTTGGGGGGTGGGGCAGGCCAACTTCGTCCGCCGGACTCGGAATGGCGCGAGACTTAGCGAGACTCCTCCGAGTGCCAAAAATAGGCCGTGGACACAGCCGCGCCCAAAAATAACTGCCCGAAGGCCTGGGGCCAAGTTCGTCCAGCGGAAAAAGGCCACAAAAACGGGTGGGCTATAGCCTTGGGGGGTGGGGCTGGCTGACTTCGTCCGCCGGACTCGGAATGGCGCGAGACTTTGCGAGGTACCTCCGTGTGCCAAAAATAGGCTACGGACACAGCCGCACCCAAAAATAACCGCCCGAAGGCCTGGGCGCCAAGTTCGTCCAGCGGAAAAAGGCCACAAAAACGGGTGGGCTATAGCCTTGGGGGGTGGAGCTGGCCAACTTCCTCCGCCGGACTCGGAATGGCGCGAGACTTTGCGAGGCTCCTCCGTACGCCAAAAATAGGCCGTAGGCACAGCCACGCCCGAAGGCCCGGGCGCCAAGTTCGTCCAGCGGAAAAAGGCCACAAATACGGGTGGGCTATAGCCTTGGGGGGTGGGGCTGGCCAACTTCGTCCGCCGGACTCGGAATGGCGCGAGACTTTACGAGGCGCCTCCGTGTGCTAAAAATAGGCCGTGGGAACAGCCGTGCCCAAAATTAACCGCCCGAAGGCCGGGGCGCAAAGTTCGTCCAGCAGAAAAAGGCCACAAATACTGTGGGCTATAGCCTTGGCGGGTGGGGCTGGCCAACTTCGTCCGCCGGACTCGGAATGGCACGAGACTTTGCGAGGCTCGTCTGTGTGCAAAAAATAGGCCGCGGACACAGCCGCACCCAAAAATAACCGCCCGAAGGCCTGGGCGCCAGGTATGTCCAGCGGAAAAAGGCCACAAAAACGGCTGGGCTATAGCCTTGGGGCGTGGGGCTGGCCGACTTCGTCCGCCGGACTCGGAATAGCGCGAGACATTGCGAGGCACCTCCGAGTGCCAAAAATAGGCCGTGGGCACAGCCGTGCCCAAAAATAACCGCCCGAAGGCCGGGGCGCAAATTTCGTCCAGCGGAAAAAGGCCACAAATACTGTGGGCTATCGCCTTGGGGGGTGGGGCTGGCCAACTTCGTCCGCCGGACTCGGAATGGCGCGAGACTTTGCGAGGAGCCTCCGTGTGCCAAACATAGGTCGCGGGCACTGCCGCACCCAAAAATAACCGCCCGAAGGCCGGGGCGCCAAGTTCGTCCAGCGGAAAAAGGCCAGAAAAACGGGTGGGCTATAGCCTTGGGGGGTGGGGCTGGCCGACTTCGTCCGCCGGACTCAGAATGGCGCGAGACATTGCGAGGTGCCTCCGTGTGCCAAAAATAGGCCGTGGGCACAGCCGCGCCCAAAAATAACCACCCGCAGGCCGGGGCGCAAAGTTCGTCCAGCAGAAAAAGGCCACAAATACTGTGGGCTATAGCCTTTGGGGGGTGGGGCTGGCCAACTTCGTCCGCCGGACTCGGAATGGCGCGAGACTTAGCGAGACTCCTCCGAGTGCCAAAAATAGGCCGCGGACACAGCCGCGCGCAAAAATAACTGCCCGAAGGCCTGGGGCCAAGTTCGTCCAGCGGAAAAAGGCCACAAAAACGGGTGGGCTATAGCCTTGGGGGGTGGGGCTGGCTGACTTCGTCCGCCGGACTCGGAATGGCGCGAGACTTTGCGAGGTACCTCCGTGTGCCAAAAATAGGCCGCGGACACAGCCGCACCCAAAAATAACCGCCCAAAGGCCTGGGCGCCAAGTTCGTCCAGCGGAAAAAGGCCACAAAAACGGGTGGGCTATAGCCTTGGGGGGTGGGGTTGTCGACTTCGTCCGCCGGACTCGGAATGGCGCGAGACATTACGAGGCCCCACCGTGTGCCAAAAATAGGCCGCGGGCACAACCGCGCCCAAAAATAACCGCCCGAAGGCCGGGGCGCAAAGTTCGTCCAGCGGAAAAAGGCCACAAATACTGTGGGCTATAGCCTTGGGGGGTGGGGCTGGCCAACTTCTTCCGCCGGACTCGCAATTGCGCGAGACTTTGCGAGGCACCTCCGTGTGCCAAAAATAGGCCGCGGACACAGCCGCGCCCAAAAATAACCGTCCGAAGGCCGGGGCGCCAAGTTCGTCCAGCGGAAAAAGGCCACAAAAACGGGTGACCTATAGCCTTGGGGGGTGGGGCTGGCCAAATTCGACCGCCGGACTCGGAATGGCGCGAGACTTTGCGAGGCGCCTCCGTGTGCCAAAACTAGGCTACGGGCACAGCCGCGCCCAAAAATAACCACCCGAAGGCCGGGGCGCCAAGTTCGTCCAGCGGAAAAAGGCCACAAAAACGGGTGGGCTATAGCCTTGGGGGGTGGGGCTGGCCAACTTCGTCCGCCGGACTCGGAATGGCGCGAGACTTCGCGAGGCGCCTCCGTGTGCCAAAAATAGGCCGCGGGCACAGCCGCGCCGAAAAATAACCGCCCGAAGGCCGGGGCGCCATGTTCGTCCAGCGGAAAAAGGCCAAAAAAACGGGTGGGCTATAGCCTTGGGGGGTGGGGCTGGCCAACTTCGTCCGCCGGACTCGGAATGGCACGAGACTTTGCGAGTCACCTCCGTGTGGCAAAACTAGGCCGCGGGCACAGCCGCGCCCAAAAATAACCTCCCAAAGGACGGGGCGCCAAGTTCGTCATGTGGAAAAAGGCCACAAATACGGGTGGGCTATAGCCTTGGGGGGTGGGGCTGGCCAACTTCGTCCGCCGGACTCGGAATGGCGCGAGACTTTGCGAGGCACCTACGTGTGCCAAAAATAGGCCGCGGGCACAGCCGCGCCCAAAAATAACCGCGCTTAGGCCCGGGCGCCAATTTCGTCCAGCGGAAAAAGGCCACAAATACGGGTGGGCTATAGCCTTGGGGGGTGGGGCTGGCCAACTTCGTCCGCCGGACTCGGAATGGCGCGAGACTTTGCGATGTGCCTCTGTGTGCCAAAAATAGGCTGCGGGCACAGCCGCACCCAAAAATAACCGCCCGAAGGCCGGGGCGCCAAGTTCGTCCAGCGGAAAAAGGCCACAAAAACGGGTGGGCTATAGCCTTGGGGGGTGGCGCAGGCCAACTTCGTCCGCCGGGCTCGGAATGTCGCGAGAATTTGCGAGGCACCTCCGTGTGCCAAAAATAGGACGCGGGCACAGCCGCGCCCAAAAATAACCGCCCGAAGGCCGGGGCGCCAAGTTCGTCCAGCAGAAAAAGGCCACAAATACGGGTGGGCTATAGCCTTGGGGGGTGGGGCTGGCCAACTTCGTCCGCCGGACTCGGAATGGCGCGACACTTTGCGAGTCACCTCCGTGTGCCAAAACTAGGCCGCGGGCCCAGCCGCGCCCAAAAATAACCGCCCGAAGGCCGGGGCGCCAAGTTCGTCCAGCGAAAAAAGGCCACAAAAACGGGTGGGCTATAGCCTTGGGGGGTGGTGCTGGCCAACTTCGTCCGCCGGACTCGGAATGGCGCGAGACTTTGCGAGTCGCCTCCGTGTGCCAAAACTAGGCTGCGGACCCAGCCGCGCCCAAAAATAACCGCCCGAAGGCCGGGGCGCCAAGTTCGTCCAGCGGAAAAAGGCCACAAAAACGGGTGGGCTATAGCCTTGGGGGGTGGGGCTGGCCAACTTCTTCCGCCGGACTCGGAATGGCGCGAGACTTTGCGAGGCGCGTCCGTGTGCCAAAAATAGCCCGCGGACACAGCCGCGCCGAAAAATAACCGCCCGAAGTCCGGGGCACCAAGTTCGTACAGCGGAAAAAGGCCACAAAAATGGGTGGGCTATAGCCTTGGGGGGTGGGGCTGGCCAACTTCGTCCGCCGGACTCGGAATGGCGCGAGACTTTGCGAGGCACCTCCGTGTGCCAAAAAAAGGCCGCGGGCACAGCCGCGCCCAAAAATAACCGCGCGAAGACCCGGGCGCCAATTTCGTCCAGCGGAAAAAGGCCACAAATACGGGTGGGCTATAGCCTTGGGGGGTGGGGCTGGCCAACTTCGTCCGCCGGACTCGGAATGGCGCGAGACTTTGCGATGTGCCTCTGTGTGCCAAAAATAGGCTGCGGGCACAGCCGCGCCCAAAAATAACCGCCCGAAGGCCGGGGCGCCAAGTTCGTCCTGCGGAAAAAGGCCACAAATACGGGTGGGCTATAGCCTTGGGGGGTGGGGCTGGCCAACTTCGTCCGCTGGACTCGGAATGGCGCGACACTTTGCGAGTCACCTCCGTGTGCCAAAACTAGGCCGCGGGCACAGCCGCGCCCAAAAATAACTGCCCGAAGGAAGGGGCGCCAAGTTCGTCATGCGGAAAAAGGCCACAAATACGGGTGGGCTATAGCCTTGGGGGGTGGGGCTGGCCAACTTCGTCCGCCGGACTCGGAATGGCACGACACTTTGCGAGTTACCTCCGTGTGCCAAAACTAGGCCGCGGGCCCAGCCGCGCCCAAAAATAACCGCCCGAAGGCCGGGGCGCCAAGTTCGTCCAGCGAAAAAAGGCCACAAAAACGGGTGGGCTATAGCCTTGGGGGGTGGTGCTGGCCAACTTCGTCCGCCGGACTCGGAATGGCGCGAGACTTTGCGAGTCGTCTCCGTGTGCCAAAACTAGGCCGCGGGCCCAGCCGCGCCCAAAAATAACCGCCCGAAGGCCGGGGCGCCAAGTTCGTCCAGCGGAAAAAGGCCACAAAAACGGGTGGCCTATAGCCTTGGGGGGTGGGGCTGGCCCACTTCTTCCGCCGGACTCGGAATGGCGCGAGACTTTGCGAGGCGCATCCGTGTGCCAAAAATAGCCCGCGGACACAGCCGCGCCGAAAAATAACCACCCGAAGTCCGGGGCGCCAAGTTCGTCCAGCGGAAAAAGGCCACAAAAACGGGTGGGCTATAGCCTTGGGGGGTGGGGCTGGCCAACTTCGTCCGCCGGACTCGGAATGGCGCGAGACTTTGCGAGGCACCTCCGTGTGCCAAAAAAATGCCGCAGGCACAGCCGCGCCCAAAAATAACCGCGCGAAGGCCCGGGCGCCAATTTCGTCCAGCGGAAAAAGGACACAAATACGGGTGGGTTATAGCCTTGGGGGGTGGGGCTGGCCAACTTCGTCCGCCGGACTCGGAATGGCGCGAGACTTTGCGATGTGCCTCTGTGTGCCAAAAATAGGCTGCGGGCACAGCCGCGCCCAAAAATAACCGCCCGAAGGCCGGGGCGCCAAGTTCGTCCAGCGGAAAAAGGCCACAAATACGGGTGGGCTATAGCCTTGGGGGGTGGGGCTGGCCAACTTCTTCCGCCGGACTCGGAATGGCGCGAGACTTTGCGAGGCACCTCCGTGTGCCAAAAAAAGGCCGCGGGCACAGCCGCGCCCAAAAATAACCGCCCGAAGGCCGGGGCGCCAAGTTCGTCCAGCAGAAAAAGGCCACAAATACGGGTGGGCTATAGCCTTGGGGGGTGGGGCTGGCCAACTTCGTCCGCCGGACTCGGAATGGCGCGACACTTTGCGAGTCACCTCCGTGTACCAAAACTAGGCCGCGGGCACAGCCGCGCCCAAAAATAACTGCCCAAAGGAAGGGGCGCCAAGTTTGTCATGCGGAAAAAGGCCACAAATACGGGTGGGCTATAGCCTTGGGGGGTGGTGCTGGCCAACTTCGTCCGCCGGACTCGGAATGGCGCGAGACTTTGCGAGTCGCCTCCGTGTGCCAAAACTAGGCTGCGGGCCCAGCCGCGCCCAAAAATAACCGCCCGAAGGCCGGGGCGCCAAGTTCGTCCAGCGGAAAAAGGCCACAAAAACGGGTGGCCTATAGCCTTGGGGGGTGGGGCTGGCCCACTTCTTCCGCCGGACTCGGAATGGCGCGAGACTTTGCGAGGCGCATCCGTGTGCCAAAAATAGCCCGCGGACACAGCCGCGCCGAAAAATAACCACCCGAAGTCCGGGGCGCCAAGTTCGTCCAGCGGAAAAAGGCCACAAAAACGGGTGGGCTATAGCCTTGGGGGGTGGGGCTGGCCAACTTCGTCCGCCGGACTCGGAATGGCGCGAGACTTTGCGAGGCGCCTCCGTGTGCCAAAAATAGGCCGCGGGCACAGCCGCGCCCAAAAATAACCTCCCGAAGGCCGGGGCGCCAAGTTCGTCATGCGGAAAAAGGCCACAAATACGGGTGGGCTATAGCCTTGGGGGGTGGGGTTGGCCAACTTCGTCCGCCGGACTCAGAATGGCGCGAGACTTTGCGAGGTGCCTCCGTGTGCCAAAAATAGGCCGCGGGCACAGCCGCGCCCAAAAATAACCGCCCGAAGGCCGGGGCGCCAAGTTCGTCCAGCGGAAAAAGGCCACAAATACGGGTGGGCTATAGCCTTGGGGGGTGGGGCTGGCCAACTTCGTCCGCCGGACTCGGAATGGCGCGAGACTTTGCGAGTCACCTCCGTGTGCCAAAACTAGGCCGCGGGCACAGCCGCGCCCCAAAATAACCTCCCGAAGGAAGGGGCGCCAAGTTCGTCATGCGGAAAAAGGCCACAAATACGGGTGGGCTATAGCCTTGGGGGGTGGGGCTGGCCAACTTCGTCCGCCGGACTCGGAATGGCGCAAGACTTTGCGAGTCACCTCCGTGTGCCAAAACTAGGCCGCGGGCACAGCCGCGCCCAAAAATAACCTCCCGAAGGAAGGGGCGCCAAGTTCGTCATGCGGAAAAAGGCCACAAATACGGGTGGGCTATAGCCTTGGGGGGTGGGGCTAGCCAACTTCGTCCGCCGGATTCAGAATGGCGCGAGACTTTGCGAGGTGCCTCCGTGTGCCAAAAATAGGCTGCGGGCACAGCCGCGCCCAAAAATATTCGCCCGAAGGCCGGGGCGCCAAGTTCGTCCAGCAGAAAAAGGCCACAAATACGGGTGGGCTATAGCCTTGGGGGGTGGGGCTGGCCAACTTCGTCCGCCGGACTCGGAATGGCGCGAGACATTGCGAGTCACCTCCGTGTGCCAAAACTAGGCCGCGGGCCCAGCCGCGCCCAAAAATAACAGCCCGAAGGCCGGGGCGCCAAGTTCGTCCAGCGAAAAAAGGCCACAAAAACGGGTGGGCTATAGCCGGGCGGGGTGGTGCTGGCCAACTTCGTCCGCCGGACTCGGAATGGCGCGAGACTTTGCGAGTCGCCTCCGTGTGCCAAAACTAGGCCGCGGGCCCAGCCGCACCCAAAAATAACCGCCCGAAGGCCGGGTCACCAAGTTCGTCCAGCGGAAAATGGCCACAAAAACGGGTGGGCTATAGCCTTGGGGGGTGGGGCTGGCCAACTTCTTCCGCCGGACTCGGAATGGCGCGAGACTTCGCGAGGCACCTCCGTGTGCCAAAAATAGGCCGCGCGCACAGCCGCGCCGAAAAACAAACCGCCCGAAGGCCGGGGCGCCAAGTTCGTCCAGCGGAAAAAGGCCAAAAAAACGGGTGGGCTATAGCCTTGGGGGGTGGGGCTGGCCAACTTCGTCCGCCGGACTCGGAATGGCGCGAGATTTTGCGAGTCACCTCCGTGGGCCAAAACTAGGCCGCGGGCCCAGCCGCGCCCAAAAATAACCGCCCGAAGGCCGGGGCGCCAAGATCGTCCAGCGAAAAAAGGCCACAAAAACGGGTGGGCTATAGCCTTGGGGGGTGGTGCTGGCCAACTTCGTCCGCCGGACTCGGAATGGCGCAAGACTTTGCGAGTCGCCTCCGTGTGCTAAAACTAGGCTGCGGGCCCAGCCGCGTCCAAAAATGACCACCCGAAGGCCGGGGCGCCAAGTTCGTCCAGCGGAAAAAGGCCACAAAAACGGGTGGGCTATAGCCTTGGGGGGTGGGGCTGGCCAACTTCTTCCGCCGGACTCGGAATGCCGCGAGACTATGCGAGGCGCGTCCGTGTGCCAAAAATAGCCCGCGGACACAGCCGCGCCAAAAAATAACCACCCGAAGTCCGGGGCGCCAAGTTCGTCCAGCGGAAAAAGGCCACAAAAATGGGTGGGCTATAGCCTTGGGGGGTGGGGCTGGCCGACTTCGTCCGCCGGACTCGGAATGGCGCGAGACTTTGCGAGTCACCTCCGTGTGCCAAAACTAGGCCGCGGGCACAGCCGCGCCCAAAAATAACCTCCCGAAGGACGGGGCGCCAAGTTCGTCATGCGGAAAAAGCCCACAAATACGGGTGGGCTATAGCCTTGGGGGGTGGGGTTGGCCAACTTCGTCCGCCGGACTCAGAATGGCGCGAGACTTTGCGAGGTGCCTCCGTGTGCCAAAAATAGGCCGCGGGCACAGTCGCGCCCAAAAATATTCGCCCGAAGGCCGGGGCGCCAAGTTCGTCCAGCAGAAAAAGGCCACAAATACGGGTGGGCTATAGCCTTGGGGGGTGGGGCTGGCCAACTTCGTCCGCCGGACTCGGAATGGCGCGAGACTTTGCGAGTCGCCTCCGTGTGCCAAAACTAGGCCGCGGGCCCAGTCGCGCCCAAAAATAACCGCCCGAAGGCCGGGGCGCCAAGTTCGTCCAGCGGAAAAAGGCCACAAATACGGGTGGGCTATAGCCTTGGGGGGTGGGGCTGATCAACTTCGTCCGCCGGACTCGGAATGGCGCGAGACTTTGCGAGTCACCTCCGTGTGCCAAAACTAGGCCGCGGGCACAGCCGCGCCCAAAAATAACCTCCCGAAGGAAGGGGCACCAAGTTCGTCATGCGGAAAAAGGCCACAAATACGGGTGGGCTATAGCCTTGGGGGGTGGGGCTGGCCAACTTCGTCCGCCGGACTCGGAATGGCGCAAGACTTTGCGAGTCACCTCCGTGTGCCAAAACTAGGCCGCGGGCACAGCCGCGCCCAAAAATAACCTCCCGAAGGAAGGGGCGCCAAGTTCGTCATGCGGAAAAAGGCCACAAATACGGGTGGGCTATAGCCTTGGGGGGTGGGGCTAGCCAACTTCGTCCGCCGGATTCAGAATGGCGCGAGACTTTGCGAGGTGCCTCCGTGTGCCAAAAATAGGCCGCGGGCACAGCCGCGCCCAAAAATATTCGCCCGAAGGCCGGGGCGCCAAGTTCGTCCAGCAGAAAAAGGCCACAAATACGGGTGGGCTATAGCCTTGGGGGGTGGGGCTGGCCAACTTCGTCCGCCGGACTCGGAATGGCGCGAGACTTTGCGAGTCGCCTCCGTGTGCCAAAACTAGGCCGCGGGCCCAGCCGCGCCCAAAAATAACTGCCCGAAGGCCGGGGCGCCAAGTTCGTCCAGCGAAAAAAGGCCACAAAAACGGGTGGGCTATAGCCTTGGGGGGTGGTGCTGGCCAACTTCGTCCGCCGGACTCGGAATGGCGCGAGACTTTGCGAGTCGCCTCCGTTTGCCAAAACTAGGCCGCGGGCCCAGCCGCACCCAAAAATAACCGCCCGAAGGCCGGGGCGCCAAGTTCGTCCAGCGGAAAATGGCCACAAAAACGGGTGGGCTATAGCCTTGGGGGGTGGGGCTGGCCAACTTCTTCCGCCGGACTCGGAATGGCGCGAGACTTCGCGAGGCACCTCCGTGTGCCAAAAATAGGCCGCGCGCACAGCCGCGTCGAAAAATAACCGCCCGAAGGCCGGGGCGCCAAGTTCGTCCAGCGGAAAAAGGCCAAAAAAACGGGTGGGCTATAGCCTTGGGGGGTGGGGCTGGCCAACTTCGTCCGCCGGACTCGGAATGGCGCGAGATTTTGCGAGTCACCTCCGTGGGCCAAAACTAGGCCGCGGGCCCAGCCGCGCCCAAAAATAACCGCCCGAAGGCCGGGGCGCCAAGTTCGTCCAGCGGAAAAAGGCCACAAAAACGGGTGGCCTATAGCCTTGGGGGGTGGGGCTGGCCCACTTCTTCCGCCGGACTCGGAATGGCGCGAGACTTTGCGAGGCGCATCCGTGTGCTAAAAATAGCCCGCGGACACAGCCGCGCCGAAAAATAACCACCCGAAGTCCGGGGCGCCAAGTTCGTCCAGCGGAAAAAGGCCACAAAAACGGGTGGGCTATAGCCTTGGGGGGTGGGGCTGGCCAACTTCGTCCGCCGGACTCGGAATGGCGCAAGATTTTGCGAGTCACCTCCGTGTGCCAAAACTAGGCCGCGGGCACAGCCGCGCCCAAAAATAACCTCCCGAAGGAAGGGGCGCCAAGTTCGTCATGCGGAAAAAGGCCACAAATACGGGTGGGCTATAGCCTTGGGGGGTGGGGCTAGCCAACTTCGTCCGCCGGATTCAGAATGGCGCGAGACTTTGCGAGGTGCCTCCGTGTGCCAAAAATAGGCCGCGGGCACAGCCGCGCCCAAAAATATTCGCCCGAAGGCCGGGGCGCCAAGTTCGTCCAGCAGAAAAAGGCCACAAATACGGGTGGGCTATAGCCTTGGGGGGTGGGGCTGGCCAACTTCGTCCGCCGGACTCGGAATGGCGCGAGACTTTGCGAGTCGCCTCCGTGTGCCAAAACTAGGCCGCGGGCCCAGCCGCGCCCAAAAATAACTGCCCGAAGGCCGGGGCGCCAAGTTCGTCCTGCGAAAAAAGGCCACAAAAACGGGTGGGCTATAGCCTTGGGGCGTGGTGCTGGCCAACTTCGTCCGCCGGACTCGGAATGGCGCGAGACTTTGCGAGTCGCCTCCGTTTGCCAAAACTAGGCCGCGGGCCCAGCCGCACCCAAAAATAACCGCCCGAAGGCCGGGGCGCCAAGTTCGTCCAGCGGAAAATGGCCACAAAAACGGGTGGGCTATAGCCTTGGGGGGTGGGGCTGGACAACTTCTTCCGCCGGACTCGGAATGGCGCGAGACTTCGCGAGGCACCTCCGTGTGCCAAAAATAGGCCGCGCGCACAGCCGCGTCGAAAAATAACCGCCCGAAGGCCGGGGCGCCAAGTTCGTCCAGCGGAAAAAGGCCAAAAAAACGGGTGGGCTATAGCCTTGGGGGGTGGGGCTGGCCAACTTCGTCCGCCGGACTCGGAATGGCGCGAGATTTTGCGAGTCACCTCCGTGGGCCAAAACTAGGCCGCGGGCCCAGCCGCGCCCAAAAATAACCGCCCGAAGGCCAGGGCGCCAAGTTCGTCCAGCGGAAAAAGGCCACAAAAACGGGTGGCCTATAGCCTTGGGGGGTGGGGCTGGCCCACTTCTTCCGCCGGACTCGGAATGGCGCGAGACTTTGCGAGGCGCATCCGTGTGCTAAAAATAGCCCGCGGACACAGCCGCGCCGAAAAATAACCACCCGAAGTCCGGGGCGCCAAGTTCGTCCAGCGGAAAAAGGCCACAAAAATGGGTGGGCTATAGCCTTGGGGGGTGGGGCTGGCCGACTTCGTCCGCCGGACTCGGAATGGCGCGAGAATTTGCGAGGCGCCTCCGTGTGCCAAAACTAGGCTACGGGCGCAGCCGCGCCCAAAAATAACCGCCCGAAGGCCGGGGCGCCAAGTTCGTCCAGCGGAAAAAGGCCACAAAAACGGGTGGGCTATAGCCTTGGCCGGTGGGGCTGGCCAACTTCGTCCTCCGGACTCGGAATGGCGCGAGACTTTGCGAGGCGCCTCCGTGTGCTAAAACTAGGCTGCGGGCCCAGCCGCGTCCAAAAATGACCACCCGAAGGCCGGGGCGCCAAGTTCGTCCAGCGGAAAAAGGCCACAAAAACGGGTGGGCTATAGCCTTGGGGGGTGGGGCTGGCCAACTTCTTCCGCCGGACTCGGAATGCCGCGAGACTATGCGAGGCGCGTCCGTGTGCCAAAAATAGCCCGCGGACACAGCCGCGCCGAAAAATAACCACCCGAAGTCCGGGGCGCCAAGTTCGTCCAGCGGAAAAAGGCCACAAAAATGGGTGGGCTATAGCCTTGGGGGGTGGGGCTGGCCGACTTCGTCCGCCGGACTCGGAATGGCGCGAGACTTTGCGAGTCGCCTCCGTGTGCCAAAACTAGGCCGCGGGCCCAGCCGCGCCCAAAAATAACTGCCCGAAGGCCGGGGCGCCAAGTTCGTCCAGCGAAAAAAGGCCACAAAAACGGGTGGGCTATAGCCTTGCGGGGTGGTGCTGGCCAACTTCGTCCGCCGGACTCGGAATGGCGCGAGACTTTGCGAGTCGCCTCCGTGTGCCAAAACTAGGCCGCGGGCCCAGCCGCACCCAAAAATAACCGCCCGAAGGCCGGGGCACCAAGTTCGTACAGCGGAAAATGGCCACAAAAACGGGTGGGCTATAGCCTTGGGGGGTGGGGCTGGCCAACTTCTTCCGCCGGACTCGGAATGGCGCGAGACTTCGCGAGGCACCTCCGTGTGCCAAAAATAGGCCGCGCGCACAGCCGCGCCGAAAAATAACCGCCCGAAGGCCGGGGCGCCAAGTTCGTCCCGCGGAAAAAGGCCAAAAAAACGGGTGGGCTATAGCCTTGGGGGGTGGGGCTGGCCAACTTCGTCCGCCGGACTCGGAATGGCGCGAGATTTTGCGAGTCACCTCCGTGGGCCAAAACTAGGCCGCGGGCCCAGCCGCGCCCAAAAATAACCGCCCGAAGGCCGGGGCGCCAAGATCGTCCAGCGAAAAAAGGCCACAAAAACGGGTGGGCTATAGCCTTGGGGGGTGGTGCTGGCCAACTTCGTCCGCCGGACTCGGAATGGCGCGAGACTTTGCGAGTCACCTCCGTGTGCCAAAACTAGGCTGCGGGCCCAGCCGCGTCCAAAAATAACCACCCGAAGGCTGGGGCGCCAAGTTCGTCCAGCGGAAAAAGGCCACAAAAACGGGTGGGCTATAGCCTTGGGGGGTGGGGCTGGCCAACTTCTTCCGCCGGACTCGGAATGCCGCGAGACTATGCGAGGCGCGTCCGTGTGCCAAAAATAGCCCGCGGACACAGCCGCGCCGAAAAATAACCACCCGAAGTCCGGGGCGCCAAGTTCGTCCAGCGGAAAAAGGCCACAAAAATGGGTGGGCTATAGCCTTGGGGGGTGGGGCTGGCCGACTTCGTCCGCCGGACTCGGAATGGCGCGAGACTTTGCGAGTCACCTCCGTGTGCCAAAACTAGGCCGCGGGCACAGCCGCGCCCAAAAATAACCTCCCGAAGGAAGGGGCGCCAAGTTCGTCATGCGGAAAAAGGCCACAAATACGGGTGGGCTATAGCCTTGCGGGGTGGTGCTGAGCAACTTCGTCCGCCGGACTCGGAATGGCGCGAGACTTTGCGAGTCGCCTCCGTGTGCCAAAACTAGGCCGCGGGCCCAGCCGCACCAAAAAATAACCGCCCGAAGGCCGGGGCACCAAGTTCGTACAGCGGAAAATGGCCACAAAAACGGGTGGGCTATAGCCTTGGGGGGTGGGGCTGGCCAACTTCTTCCGCCGGACTCGGAATGGCGCGAGACTTCGCGAGGCACCTCCGTGTGCCAAAAATAGGCCGCGCGCACAGCCGCGCCGAAAAATAACCGCCCGAAGGCCGGGGCGCCAAGTTCGTCCCGCGGAAAAAGGCCAAAAAAACGGGTGGGCTATAGCCTTGGGGGGTGGGGCTGGCCAACTTCTTCCGCCGGACTCGGAATGCCGCGAGACTATGTGAGGCGCATCCGAGTGCCAAAAATAGCCCGCGGACACAGCCGCGCCGAAAAATAACCACCCGAAGTCCGGGGCGCCAAGTTCGTCCAGCGGAAAAAGGCCACAAAAATGGGTGGGCTATAGCCTTGGGGGGTGGGGCTGGCCAACTTCGTCCACCGGACTCGGAATGGCGCGAGACTTTGCGAGGTGCCTCCATGTGCCAAAAATAGGCCGCGGGCACAGCCGCGCCCCAAAAATAACCGCGCGAAGGCCCGGGCGCCAATTTCGTCCAGCGGAAAAAGGCCACAAATACGGGTGGGCTATAGCCTTGGGGGGTGGGGCTGGCCAACTTCGTCCGCTGGACTCGGAATGGCGCGAGACTTTGCGAGGGGCCTCCGTGTGCCAAAAATCGGCCGCGGGCACAGCCGCGCCCAAAAATAACCTCCCGAAGGCCGGGGCGCCAAGTTCGTCCAGCGGAAAAAGGCCACAAAAACGGGTGACCTATAGCCTTGGGGGGTGGGGCTGGCCAAATTCGACCGCCGGACTCGGAATGGCGCGAGACTTTGCGAGGCGCATCCGTGTGCCAAAACTAGGCTACGGGCGCAGCCGCGCCCAAAAATAACCGCCCGAAGGCCGGGGCGCCAAGTTCGTCCAGCGGAAAAAGGCCACAAAAACGGGTGGGCTATAGCCTTGGCCGGTGGGGCTGGCCAACTTCGTCCTCCGGACTCGGAATGGCGCGAGACTTTGCGAGGCGCCTCCATGTGCCAAAAATAGGCCGCGGCACAGCCGCACCCAAAAATAACCGTCCGAAGGCCGGGGCGCCAAGTTCGTCCAGCGGAAAAAGGCCACAAAAACGGGTGACCTATAGCCTTGGGGGGTGGGGCTGGCCAAATTCGACCGCCGGACTCGGAATGGCGCGAGACTTTGCGAGGCGCCTCCGTGTGCCAAAACTAGGCTACGGGCACAGCCGCGCCCAAAAATAACCGCCCGAAGGCCGGGGCGCCAAGTTCGTCCAGCGGAAAAAGGCCACAAAAACGGGTGACCTATAGCTTTGGGGGGTGGGGCTGGCCAAATTCGACCGCCGGACTCGGAATGGCGTGAGACTTTGCGAGGCACCTCCGTGTGCCAAAAATAGGCCGCGGGCACAGCCGCGCCCAAAAATAACCGCCAGAAGGCCGGGGCGCCAAGTTCGTCCAGCGGAAAAAGGCGACAAAAACGGGTGGGCTATAGCCTTGGGGGGTGGGGCTGGCCAACTTCTTCCGCCGGACTCGGAATGGCGCGAGACTTCGCGAGGCGCCCCCGTGTGCCAAAAATAGGCCGCGGGCACAGCCGCGCCAAAAAATAACCACCCGAAGGCCGGGGAGCCATGTTCGTCCAGCGGAAAAAGGCCAAAAAAACGGGTGGGCTATAGCCTTGGGGGGTGGGGCCGGCCAACTTCGTCCGCCGGACTCGGAATGGCGCGAGACTTTGCGAGTCACCTCCGTGCACCAAAACTAGGCCGCGGGCACAGCCGCGCCCAAAAATAACCTCCCGAAGGATGGGGCGCCAAGTTCGTCATACGGAAAAAGGGCACAAATACAGGTGGGCTATAGCCTTGGGGGGTGGGGTTGCCCAACTTCGTCCGCCGGACTCAGAATGGCGCGAGACTTTGCGAGGTGCCTCCGTGAGCCAAAAATAGGCCGCGGGCACAGCCACGCCCAAAAATAACCGCCCGAAGGCCTGGGCGCCAAGTTCGTCCAGCGGAAAAAGGCCACAAATACGGGTGGGCTATAGCCTTGGGGGGTGGGGCTGGCCAACTTCGTCCGCCGGACTCGGAATGGCGCGAGACTTTGCGAGTCACCTCCGTGTGCCAAAACTAGGCCGCGGGCACAGCCGCGCCCAAAAATAACCTCCCGAAGGAAGGGGCGCCATGTTCGTCATGCGGAAAAAGGCCACAAATACGGGTGGGCTATAGCCTTGGGGGGTGGGGCTAGCCAACTTCGTCCGCCGGACTCAGAATGGCACGAGACTTTGCGAGGTGCCTCCGTGTGCCAAAAATAGGCCGCGGGCACTGCCGCGCCCAAAAATAACCGCCCGAAGGCCGGGGCGCCAAGTTCGTCCAGCGGAAAAAGGCCACAAATACGGGTGGGCTATAGCCTTGGGGGGTGGGGCTGGCCAACTTCGTCCGCCGGACTCGGAATGGCGCGAGACTTTGCGAGTCACCTCCGTGTGCCAAAACTAGGCCACGGGCCAAGCCGCGCCCAAAAATAACTGCCCAAAGGCCAGGGCGCCAAGTTCGTCCAGCGAAAAAAGGCCACAAAAACGGGTGGGCTAGAGCCTTGGGGGGTGGTGCTGGCCAACTTCGTCCGCCGGACTCGGAATGGCGCGAGACTTTGCGAGTCGCCTCCGTGTGCCAAAACTAGGCCGCGGGCCCAGCCGCGCCCAAAAATAACCGCCCGAAGGCCGGGGCGCCAAGTTCGTCCAGCGGAAAAAGGCCACAAAAACGGGTGGGCTATAGCCTTGGGGGGTGGTGCTGGCCAACTTCGTCCGCCGGACTCGGAATTTCGCGAGACTTTGCGAGGTGCCTCCGTGTGCCAAAAATAGGCCGCGGGCCCACCACACCCAAAAATAACCGCCCGAAGGCCGGGGCGCCAAGTTCGTCCAGCGGAAAAAGGCCACAAAAACGGGTGGGCTATAGCCTTGGGGGGTGGGGCTGGCCAACTTCGTCCGCCGGACTCGGAATTTCGTGAGACTTTGCGAGGTGCCTCCGTGTGCCAAAAATAGGGCGCGGGCACTGCCGCGCCCAAAAATAACCGCCCGAAGGCCGGGGCGCCAAGTTCGTCATGCGGAAAAAGGCCACAAATACGGGTGGGCTATAGCCTTGGGGGGTGGGGCTGTCCAACTTCGTCCGCCGGACTCCGAATGGCGCGAGACTTTGCGAGGTGCCTCCGTGTGCCAAAAATAGGCTGAGGGCACAGCCACACCCAAAAATGACCGCCCGAAGGCCGGGGCGCCAAGTTCGTCCTGCGGAAAAAGGCCAAAAAAACGGGTGGGCTATAGCCTTGGGGGGTGGAGCTTGCCGACTTCGTCCGCCGGACTCGGAATGGCGCGAGACTTTGCGATTCGCCTCCGTGTGCCAAAACTAGACCGCGGGCCCAGCCGCGCTCAAAAATAACCGCCCGAAGGCCGGGGCGCCAAGTTCGTCCAGCGGAAAAAGGCCACAAATACGGGTGGGCTATAGCCTTGGGGGGTGGGGCTGGCCAACTTCGTCCGCCGGACTCGGAATTTCGCGAGACTTTGCGAGGCGCCTCCGTGTGCCAAAAATAGGCCGCGCGCACAGCCGCACCCAAAAATAACCTCCCGAAGGACGGGGCGCCAAGTTCGTCATGCGGAAAAAGGCCACAAATACGGGTGGGCTATAGCCTTGGGGGGTAGGGCTGGCCAAGTTCGTCCGCCGGACTCGGAATGGCGCGTGACTTTGCGAGGCGACTCCGTGTGCCAAAAATAGGCCGCGCGCACAGCCGCACCCAAAAATAACCTCCCGAAGGACGGGGCGCCAAGTTCGTCCAGCGGAAAAAGGCCACAAAAACGGGTGGGCTATAGCCTTGGGGGGTGGGGCTGGCCAACTTCTTCCACCGGACTCGGAATAGCGCGAGACTTCGCGAGGCACCTCCGTGTGCCAAAGATAGGCCGCGCGCACAGCCGCGCCGAAAAATAACCGCCCGAAGGCCGGGGCGCCAATTTCGTCCAGCGTAAAAAGGCCAAAAAAACGGGTGGGCTATAGCCTTGGGGGGTGGGGCTGGCCAACTTCGTCCGCCGGACTCGGAATGGCGCGAGACTTTGCGAGTCGCCTCCGTGTGCCAAAACTAGGCCGCGGGCACAGCCTCGCCCAAAAATAACCTCCCGAAGGACGAGGCGCCAAGTTCGTCATGCGGAAAAAGGCCACAAATACGGGTGGGCTATAGCCTTGGGGGGTGGGGCTGGCCCACTTCGTCCGCCGGACTCCAAATGGCGCGAGACTTTGCGAGGTGCCTCTGTGTGCCAAAAATAGGCCGCGGGCACAGCCGCGCCCAAAAATAACCGCCCGAAGGCCGGGGCGCCAAGTTCGTCCTGCGGAAAAAGGCCAAAAAAACGGGTGGGCTATAGCCTTGGGGGGTGGGGCTGGCCAACTTCGTCCGCCGGACTCGGAATGGCGCGAGACTTTGCGAGTCGCCTCCGTGTGCCAAAACTAGGCCACGGGCCCAGGCGCGCTCAAAAATAACCGCCCGAAGGTTGGGGCGCCAAGTTCGTCCAGCGGAAAAAGGCCACAAATACGGGTGGGCTATAGCCTTGGGGGGTGGGGCTGGCCAACTTCGGTCGCCGGACTCGGAATGGCGCGAGACATTCCGAGGCGTCTCCGTGTGCCAAAAATAGGCCGCGCGCACAGCTGCGCCGAAAAATAACCGCCCGAAGGCCGGGGCGCCAAGTTCGTCCAGCGGAAAAAGGCCACAAATACGGGTGGGCTATAGCCTTGGGGGGTGGGGCTGGCAAACTTCGTCCGCCGGACTCGGAATGGCGCGAGACTCTGCGAGGCGACTCCGTGTGCCAAAAATAGGCCGCGGGCACAGCCGCGCCCAAAAATAACCGCCCGAAGGCCGGGGCGCCAAGTTCGTCCAGCGGAAAAAGGCCACAAAAACGGGTGACCTATAGCCTTGGGGGGTGGGGCGGGCCAAATTCGTCCGCCGGACTCGGAATGGCGCGAGACTTTGCGAGGCGCCTCCGTGTGCCAAAAATAGGCTACGGGCACAGCCGCGCCCAAAAATAACCGCCCGAAGGCCGGGGCGCCAAGTTCGTCCACCGGAAAAAGGCCACAAAAACGGGTGGGCTATAGCCTTGGGGGGTGGGGCTGGCCGAGTTCGTCCGCCAGACTCGGAATGGTGCGAGACTCTGCGAGGCGACTCCGTGTGCCAAAAATAGGCCGCGGGCACAGCCGCGCCCAAAAATAACCACCCGAAGGCCGGGGCGCCAAGTTCGTCCAGCGGAAAAAGGCCACAAAAACGGGTGGGCTATAGCCTTGGGGGGTGGGGCTGGCCAACTTCTTCCGCCGGACTCGGAATGGCGCGAGACTTCGCGAGGCGCCTCCGTGTGCCAAAAATAGGCCGCGCGCACAGCCGCGCCGAAAAATAACCGCCCGAAGGCCGGGGCGCCAAGTTCGTCCAGCGGAAAAAGGCCAAAAAAACGGGTGGGCTATAGCCTTGGGGGGTGGGGCTGGCCAACTTCGTCCGCCGGACTCGGAATGGCGCGAGACTTTGGGAGTCGCCTCCGTGTGCCAAAACTAGGCCGCGGGCACAGCCGCGCCCAAAAATAACCTCCCGAAGGACGGGGCGCCGAGTTCGTCATGCGGAAAAAGGCCACAAATACGGGTGGGCTATAGCCTTGGGGGGTGGGGCTGGCCAACTTCGTCCGCCGGACTCAGAATGGCGCGAGACTTTGCGAGGTGCCTCTGTGTGCCAAAAATAGGCCGCGGGCACAGCCGCGCCCAAAAATAACCGCCCGAAGGCCGGGGCGCCAAGTTCGTCCTGCGGAAAAAGGCCTCAAAAACGGGTGGGCTATAGCCTTGGGGGGTGGAGCTGGCCAACTTCTTCCGCCGGACTCAGAATGGCGCGAGACTTTGCGAGGCGCCTCCGTGTGCCAAAAATAGGCCGCGGACACAGCCGCACCGAAAAATAACCACCCGAAGTCCGGGGCGCCATGTTCGTCCAGCGGAAAAAGGCCACAAAAACGGGTGGGCTATAGCCTTGGGGGGTGGGGCTGGCCAACTTCGTCCGCCGGACTCGGAATGGCGCGACACTTTGCGAGGCGCCTCCGTGTGCCAAAAACGTGCCGCGGGCACAACCACGCCCAAAAATAACCGCCCGAAGGCCGGGGCGCCAAGTTCGTCCAGCGGACAAAGGCCACAAATACGGGTGGGCTATAGCCTTGGGGGTGGGGCTGGCCAACTTCGTCCGCCGGCCTCGGAATGGCGCGAGACTTTGCGAGGTGCCTCCGTGTGCCAAAAATAGGCCGCGGGCACAGCCACGCCCAAAAATAACCGCCCGAAGGCCGGGGCGCCAAGTTCGTCCAGCGGAAAAAGGCCACAAAAACGGGTGGGCCATAGCCTTGGGGGTGGAGCTGGCCAACTTCGTCCGCCGGACTCGGAATCGCGCGAGACTTTGCGAAGCATCTCCGTGTGCCAAAAAGAGGCCGCGGGCACAGCCGAGCCCAAAAATAACCGCCCGAAGGCCGGGGCGCCAAGTTCGTCCAGCGGAAAAAGGCCACAAATACGGGTGGGCTATAGCCTTGGGGGGTGGGGCTGGCCAACTTCGTCCGCTGGGCTCGGAATGGCGTGAGGCTTTGCGAGGTGCCTCCGTGTGCCAAAAATAGGCCGAGGGCAGAGCCGCGCCCAAAAATAACCGCCCGAAGGCCGGGGCGCCAAGTTCGTCCAGCGGAAAAAGGCCACAAAAACGGGTGGGCTATAGCCTTGGGTGGTGGGGCTGGCCAACTTCGTCCGCCGGACTCGGAATGGCGCGAGACTTTGCGAGTCGTGTCCGTGTGCCAAAAATAGGCCGCGGGTACAGTCGCGCCGAAAAATAACCGCCCGAAGGCCGGGGTGCCAAGTTCATCTAGCGGAAAAAGGCCACAAAAACGGGTGGGCTATAGCCTTGGGGGGTGGGGCTGGCCGACTTCGTCCGCCCGACTCGGAATGGCGCGAGACTTTGCGAGGCGCCTCCGTGTGCCAAAAATAGGCCACGGGCACAGCCGCGCCCAAAAATAACCGCCCGAATGCCGGGGCGCCAAGTTCGTCCAGCGGAAAAAGGCCACAAAAACGGGTGGGCTACAGCTTTGGGGGGTGGGGCTGGCCAACTTCGTCCGCCGGACTCGGAATGGTGCGAGACTTTACGAGTCACCTCCGTGTGCCAAAACTAGGCCGCGGGCCCAGCCGCGCTCAAAAATAACCGCCCGAAGGCCGGGGCGCCAAGTTCGTCCAGCGGAAAAAGGCCACAAATACGGGTGGGCTATAGCCTTGGGGGGTGGGGCTGGCCAACTTCGTCCGCCGGACTCCGAATGGCGCGATACTTTGCGAGGCAACTCCGTGTGCCAAAACTAATTTGCGGGCAAAGCCACGCCCAAATATGACCGCCCGAAGGCCGGGGCGCCAAGTTCGTCCAGTGGAAAAAGGCCACAAATACGGGTGGGCTATAGCCTTGGGGGGTGGGGCGGCCAACTTCGTCCGCCGGACTCGGAATGGTGCGACACTTTGCGAGGCGCCTCCGTGTGCCAAAAATATGCCGCGGGCACAACCGCACCCAAAAATAACCACCCGAAGGCCGGGGCGCCAAGTTCGTCCAGCGGAAAAAGGCGAAAAAAACGGGTGGGCTATATCCTAGAGGGGTGGGGCTGGCCAACTTCGTCCGCCGGATTCGGAATGGCGCGAGACTTTGCGAGTAGCCTCCGTGTGCCAAAACTAGGCTGCGGACCCAGGCGCGCTCAAAAATAACTGCCCGAAGGCCGGGGCGCCAAGTTCGTCCAGCGGAAAAAGGCCACAAAAACGGGTGGGCTATAGCCTTGGGGGGTGGGGCTGGCCAACTTCGTCCGCCGGACTCGGAATGGCGCGAGACTTTGCGTGGTGCCTCTGTGTGCCAAAAATAGGCAGCGGGCACAGCCGCGCCCAAAAATAACCACCCTAAGGCCGGGGCGCCAAGTTCGTCCAGCGGAAAAAGGCCACAAAAACGGGTGGGCTATAGCCTTGGGGGGTGGGGCTGGCCAACTTCGTCCGCCGGACTCGGAATGGCGCGAGACTTTGCGAGTCGCCTCCGTGTGCCAAAACTAGGCCGCGGGCCCAGCCGCGCCCAAAAATAACCGTCCGAAGGCCGGGGCGCCAAGTTCGTCCAGCGGAAAAAGGCCACAAAAACGGGTGGGCTATAGCCTTCGGGGGTGGTGCTGGCCAACTTCGTCCGCCGGACTCGGAATGGCGCGAGACTTTGCGAGTCACCTCCGTGTGCCAAAACTAGGCCGCGGGCCCAACCGCGCCCAAAAATCACCGCCCGAAGGCCGGGGCGCCAAGTTCGTCCAGCGGAAAAAGGCCACGAAAACGGGTGGGCTATAGCCTTGGGGGGTGGTGCTGGCCAACTTCGTCCGCCAGTCTTGGAATGGCGCGAGACTTTGCGAGGTACCTCCGTGTGCCAAAAATAGGACGCGGGCACAGCCGCGCCCAAAAATAACCGCCCGAAGGCCGGGGCGCCAAGTTCGTCCAGCGGAAAAAGGCCACAAAAACGGGTGGGCTATAGCCTTGGGGGGTGGGGCAGGCCAACTTCGTCCTCCGGAATCGGAATGGCGCGAGACTTTGCGAGGCACCTCCGTGTGCCAAAAATAGGCCGCGGGCACAGCCGCGCCCAAAAATAACCGCCCGAAGGCCGGGGCGCCAAGTTCGTCCAGCGGACAAAGGCCACAAAAACGGGTGGGCTATGGCCTTGGAGGGTGGGGCTGGGCAACTTTGTCCGCCGGACTTGGAAGGGCGCGAGACTTTTCGAGGTGCCTCCGTGTGCCAAAAATAGGCCGCGGGCACAGCCCTGCCCAAAAATAAACGCCCGAAGGCCGGGGCGCCAACTTCGTCCAGCGGAAAAAGGCCACAAAAACGGGTGGGCTATAGCCTTGGGGGCTGGGCCTGGCCAACTTCGTCCGCCGGACTCGGAATGGCGCGAGACTTTGCGAGGCAACTCCGTGTTCCAAAACTAATTCGCGGGCACAGCCACGCCCAAAAATAACCGCCCGAAGGCCGGGGCGCCAAGGTCGTCCAGCGGAAAAAGGCCACAAATACGGGTGGGCTATAGCCTTGGGGGGTGGGGCTGGCCAACTTCGTCCGCCGGACTCGGAATGGCGCGACACTTTGCGAGGCGCCTCCGTGTGCCAATAATATGCCGCGGGCACAACCATGCCCAAAAATAACCGCCCGAAGGCCGGGGCGCCAAGTTCGTCCAGCGGAAAAAGGCGAAAAAAACGGGTGGGCTATATCCTAGAGGGGTGGGGCTGGCCAACTTCGTCTGCCGGACTCGGAATGGCGGGAGACTTTGCGAGTCGCCTCCGTGTGCCAAAACTAGGCCGCGGACCCAGCCGCGCTCAAAAATAACCGCCCGAAGGCCGGGGCGCCAAGTTCGTCCAGCGGAAAAAGGCCATTAATACGGGTGGGCTATAGCCTTGGTGGGTGGGGCTGGCCTACTTCGTCCGCCGGACTCGGAATGGCGGGACACTTTGCGAGGCGCCTCCGTGTACCAAAAATGTGCCGCGGGCACAGCCGCGCCCAAAAATAACCGCCCGAAGGCCGGGGCGCCAAGTTCGTCCAGCGGAAAAAGGCCACAAAAACGGGTGGGCTATAGCCTTGGGGGGTGGGGCTGGCCAACTTCGTCCGCCGGACTCGGAATGGCGCGAGACTTTGCGAGGCGCCTCCGTGTGCCAAAAATAGGCTGCGGGCGCAGCCGCGCCCAAAAATAACCGCCCGAAGGCCGGGGCGCCAAGTTCGTCCAGCGGAAAAAGGCCACAAAAACGGGTGGGATATAGCCTTGGGTGGTGGGGCTGGCCAACTTCGTCCGCCGGACTCGGAATGGCGCAAGACTTTGCGAGGCGCCTCCGTGTGCCAAAAATAGGCCGCGGGCACAGACGCGCCCAAATATAACCGCCCGAAGGCCGGGGCGCCAAGTTCGTCCTGCGGAAAAAGGCCACAAAAACGGGTGGGCTATAGCCTTGGGGGGTGGCGCTGGCCAACATCGTCCGCCGTACTCGGAATGGCGCGAGACTTTGCGAACGGCCTCCATGTGCCAAAAATAGGCCGCGGACGCAGCCGCGCCCAAAAATAACCGCCCGAAGCCCGGGGCGCCAAGTTCGTCCAGCGGAAAAAGGCCACAAAAACGGGTGGGCTATAGCCTTGGGGGGTGGGGCTGGCCAACTTCGTCCGCCGTACTCAGAATGGCGCGAGACTTTACGAGGTGCCTCCGTGTGCCAAAAATAGGTCGCGGACACTTCCGCGCCCAAAAATAACCGCCCGAAGGCCGGGGCGCCAAGTTCGTCCAGCGGAAAAAGGCCACAAATGCGGGGTGGGCGATAGCCTTGGGGGGTGGGGTTGGCCAACTTCGTCCGCCGGGCTCGGAATGGCGCGAGACTTTGCGAGGCGCCTCCGTGTACCAAAAATAGGCCCTGGGCACAGCCGCGCCCAAAAATAACTGCCCGAAGGCCGGGGCGCCAATTTCGTCCAGCGGAAAAAGGCCACAAAAACGGGTGGGCTATAGCCTTGGGGGGTGGGGCTGGCCGACTTCGTCCGCCGGACTCGGAATGGCGCGAGACATTGCGAGCGGCCTCCGTGTGCCAAAAATAGGCAGCGGGCACAACCGCGCCCAAAAATAACCGCCCGAAGGCCGGGGCGCCGAGTTCGTCCAGCGGAAAAAGGCCACAAAAACGGGTGGGCTATAGCCTTGGGGGGTGGGGCTGGCCGACTTCATCCGCCGGACTCGGAATGGCGCGAGACATTGCGAGCGGCCTCCGTGTGCCAAAAATAGGCCGCGGGCACAACCGCGCCCAAAAATAACCGCCCGAAGGCCGGGGCGCCGAGTTCGTCCAGCGGAAGAAGGCCACAAAAACGGGTGGGCTATTGCCTTGGGGGGTGGGGCCGGCCGACTTCGTCCGCCGGACTCCGAATGGCGCGAGACTTTGCGAGCGGCCTCCGTGCGCCAAAAATAGGCCGAGGACACAGCCGCATCCAAAAATAACGGACCGAAGGCCGGGGCGCCAAGTTCGTCCAGCGGAAAAAGGCCACAAAAACGGGTGGGCCATAACCTTGGGCGGTGGGGCTGGCCAATTTCGTCCGCCGGACTCGGAATGGTGCGAGACTTTGCGAGCGGCCTCGGTGTGCCAAAAATAGGCCCTGGGCACAGCCGCGCCCAAAAATAACCGCCCGAAGGCCGGGGCGCCAAGTTCGTCCAGCGGAAAAAGGCCACAAAAACGGGTGGGCTATAGCCTTGGGGGGGGGGGGCTGGCCCACTTCGTCCGCCGGACACGGAATGGCGTGAGACTTTGCGAGCGGCCTCCGTTTGCCAAATATAGGCCGCAGGCACAGCAGTGCCCAAAAATAACCGCCCGAAGGCCGGGGCGCCAAGTTCGTCCAGCGGAAAAAGGCCACAAAAACGGGTGGCTATAGCCTTGGGGGGTGGGGCTGGCCTACTTCGTCCGCCGGACTCGGAATGGCGCGAGACTTTGCGAGCGGCCTCCGTTTGCCAAATATAGGCCGCGGGCGCAGCGGCGCCCAAAAATAACCGCCCGAAGGCCGGGGCGCCAAGTTCGTCCAGCGGAAAAAGGCCACAAAAACGGGTGGGCTATAGCCTTGGGGGGTGGGGCTGGCCTACTTCGTCCGCCGGACTCGGAATGGCGCGAGAGTTTGCGAGCGGCCTCCGTGTGCCAAAAATAGGCTGCGGGCACAGCCGCGCCCAAAAATAACCACCCGAAGGCCGGCGCGCCAAGTTCGTCCAGCGGAAAAAGGCCACAAAAACGGGTGGGCTATAGCCTTGGGGGGTGGGGCTGGCCAACTTCGTCCGCCGGACTCGGAATGGCGCGAGACTTTGCGAGACGCCTCCTTGTGCCAAAAATAAGCCGCGGGCACAGCCGCGTCCAAAAATAGCCACCCGAAGGCTGGGGCGCCAAGTTCGTCCAGCGGAAAAAGGCCACAAAAACGGGTGGGCTATAGCCTTGGGGGGTGGGGCTGGCCAACTTCGTCCGCCGGACTCGGAATGGCGCGAGACTTTGCAAGGCACCTGCGTGTTCCAAAAATAGGCCGCGGGCACAGGCACGCCCAAAAATAACCGCCCGAAGGCCGGGGCGCCAAGTTCGTCCAGCGGAAAAAGGCCACAAAAACGGGTGGGCTATAGCTTTGGGGGGAGGGGCTGGCCCACTTCGTCCGCCGGACTCGGAATGGCGTGAGACTTTGCGAGGCGCCTCCGTGTGCCAAAAATAGGCCGCGGGCACAGCCGCGGCAAAAAATAACCGCCCGAAGGCCGGGGCGCCAAGTTCGTCCAGCAGAAAAAGGCCACAAAAACGGGTGGCCTATCGCCTTGGGGGGTGGGGCTGGCCAACCTCGTCCGTTGGACTCGGAATTGCGCGAGACTTTGCGACGCACCTCCGTGTGCCAAAAATAGGCTGCGGGCACGGCCGCGCCCAAAAATAACCGCCCGATGGCCGGGGCGCCAAGTTCGTCCAGCGGAAAAAGGCCACAAAAACGGGTGGGCTATAGCCTTGGGGGATGGGGCTGGCCCACTTCGTCCGCCGGACTCGGAATGGCGCGAGACTTTGCGAGCGGCCTCCGTGTGCCAAAAATAGGCCGCGGGAGCAGTCTCGCCCATAAATAACCGCCCGAAGGCTGGGGCGCCAAGTTCATCCAACGGAAAAAGGCCACGAAAACGGGTGGGCTATAGCCTTGGGGGGTGGGGCTTGCCAACTTTGTCCGCCGGACTCGTAATGGCGCGATACTTTGTGAGTGGCCTCCGTCTGCCAAAAATAGGCCGCGGGCACAGCCGCGCCGCGCCCAAAAATAACCGCCCGAAGGCCTGGACGACAAGTTCGTCCAGCGGAAAAAAGGCCACAAAAACGGGTGGGCTATAGCCTTGGGGGGTGGGGCTGGCCAACTTCGTCCGCCGGACTCGGAATAACGGGAGACTTTGCGAGCGGCCTCCGTGTGCCAAAAATAGGCCACGGGCACAGCCGAGCCCAAAAATAACCGCCCGAAGGCCCGGGCGCCAAGTTCGTCCAGCGTAAAAAAGGCCACAAAATCGGGTGGGCTATAGCCTTGGGGGGTGGGGCTGGCCGACTTCGTCCGCCGGACTCGGAATGGCGCGAGACTTTGCGAGCGGCCTCTGTGTGCCAAAAATAGGCCGCGGGTACAGCCGCGCCCAAAAATAACCGCCCGAAGGCCGGGGCGCCAAGTTCGTCCAGCGGAAAAAGGCCACAAAAACAGGTGGGCTATAGCCTTGGGGGTGGGGCTGGCCAACTTCGTCCGCCGGACTCGGAATGGCGCGAGACTTTGCGAGCGGCCTCCGTGTGCCAAAAATAGGCCGCGGGCATAGCCGCGTCCAAAAATAACCGCCCGAAGGCCGGAGCGCCAAGTTCGTCCAGTGGAAAAAGGCCACAAAAACGGGTGGGCTATAGCCTTGGGGGGTGGAGCTGGCCAAATTCGTCTGCCGGACTCGGAATAGCGCGAGACTTTGCAAGCGACCTCTGTGTGCCAAAAATAGGCCACGGGCACAGCAGCGTCCAAAAATAACCGCCCGAAGGCCGGGGCGCCAAGTTCGTCCAGTGGAAAAAGGCCACAAAAACGGGTGGGCTATAGCCTTGGGGGGTGGAGCTGGCCAAATTCGTCCGCCGGACTCGGAATGGCGCGAGGCTTTGCGAGCGGCCTCCGTGTGCCAAAAATAGGCCGCGGACACAGCCGTGCCCAAAAATAACCGCCGGAAGGCCTGGGCACCAAGTTCGTCCAGCGGAAAAAAGGGCACAAAAACGGGTGGGCTATAGCCTTGGGGGGTGAGGCTGGCCAACTTCGTCCGCCGGACTCGGAATGGCGCGAGACTTTACGAGTTGCCTCCGCGTGCCAAAAATAGGCCGCGGGCACCACCGCGCCCAAAAATAACTGCCCGAAGGCCGGGGCGCCAATTTCGTCCAGCGGAAAAAGGCCACAAAAACGGGTGGGCTATAGCCTTGGGGGGTGGGGCTGGCCAACTTCGTCCGCCGGACTCGGAATGGCGCGAGACTTTGCGAGCGGCCTCCGTGTGCCAAAATAGGGCCGCGGGCACGGCCGCGCCCAAAAATTACTGCCCGAAGGCCGGGGCGCCAATTTCGTCCAGCGGAAAAAGGCCACAAAAACGGGTGGGCTATAGCCTTGGGGAGTGGGGCTGGCCAACTTCGTCCGCCGGACTCGGAATGGTGCGAGACTTTACGAGTCGCCTCTGCGTGCCAAAAATAGGCCGCGGGCACAGCCGCGACCAAAAATAACTGCCCGAAGGCCGGGGCGCCGAGTTCGTCCAGCGGAAAAAGGCCACAAAAACGGGTGGGCTATAGCCTTGGGGGGTGGGGCTGGCCCACTTCGTCCGCCAGACTCGGAATGCCGCGAGACTTTGCGAGGGGCCTCCTTGTGCCACAAATAGGCCGCGGGCAAAGCCGCGCCGAAAAAGAACCGCCCGAAGGCCGGTGCGCCAAGTTCGTCCAGCGCAAAAATGCCACAAAAACGGGTGGGCTATAGCCTTGGGGGGTGGGGCTGGCCAACTTCGTCCGCCGGACTCGGAATGGCGCGAGACTTTACGAGTCACCTCCACGTGCCAAAAATAGGCCGCGGGCACTGCCGCGCCCAAAAATGACTGCCCGAAGGCCAGGGCGCCAATTTCGTCCAGCGGAAAAAGGCCAAAAAAACGGGTGGGCTATAGCCTTGGGGGGTGGGGCTGGCCAACTTCGTCCGCCGGACTCGGAATGGCGCGAGACTTTGCGAGCGGCCTCCGGGTGCCAAAATAGGGCCGCGGGCGCGGCCGCGCCCAAAAATAACTGCCCGAAGGCCGGGGCGCCAATTTCGTCCAGCGGAAAAAGGCCACAAAAACGGGTGGGCTATAGCCTTGGGGGGTGGGGCTGGCCAACTTCGTCCGCCGGACTCGGAATGGCGCGAGACTTTACGAGTCGCCTCCGTGTGCCAAAAATAGGCCGCGGGCACAGCCGTGTCCAAAAATAACCGCCCGAAGGCCGGGGCGCCGAGTTCGTCCAGCGGAAAAAGGCCATAAAAACGGGTGGGCTATAGCCTTGGGGGGTGGGGCTGGCCAACATCGTCCGCCGGACTCGGAATGCCGCGAGACTTTGCGAGGGGCTTCCGTGTACCAAAAATAGGCCGTGGGCACAGCCGCGCCCAAAAATAACTGCCCGAAGGCCGGGGCGCCAATTTCGTCCAGCGGAAAAAGGCCACAAAAACGGGTGGGCTATAGCCTTGGGGGGTGGGGCTGGCCGACTTCGTCCGCCGGACTCGGAATGGCGCGAGACATTGCGAGCGGCCTCCGTGTGCCAAAAATAGGCCGCGGGCACAACCGCGCCCAAAAATAACCGCCCGAAGGCCGGGGCGCCGAGTTCGTGCAGCGGAAAAAGGCCACAAAAACGGGTGGGCTATAGCCTTGGGGGGTGGGGCCTGCCAACTTCGTCCGCCAGACTCGGAATGCCGCGAGACTTTGCGAGGGGCCTCCTTGTGCCAAAAATAGGCCGCGGGCAAAGCCGCGCCGAAAAAGAACCGCCCGAAGGCCGGTGCGCCAAGTTCGTCCAGCGGAAAAAGGCCACAAAAACGGGTGGGCTATAGCCTTGGGGGGTGGGGCTGGCCAACTTCGTCCGCCGGACTCGGAATTCCGCGAGACTTTGCGAGGGGCTTCCGTGTACCAAAAATAGGCCGCGGGGAAAGCCGTACCCAAAAATAACCGCCGGACGGCCGGGGCGCGAAGTTCGTCCAGCGGAAAAAGGCCACTAAAACGGGTGAGCTATATCCTTGGGGGGTTGGGGGGTGGGTCTGGCCAACTTTGTCCGCCGGACTCGGAATGCCGCGAGACTTTACGAGGGGCCTCCGTGTACCTAAAGAAGTCCGCGGGCAAGGCCACGCCCAAAAATTACCACCCGAAGGCCGGGGCGCCATGTTCGTCCAGCGGAAAAAGGCCACAAAAACGGGTGGGCTATAGCCTTGGGGGGTGGGGCTGGCCAACTTCGTCCGCCAGGCTCGGAATGCCGCGAGACTTTGCGAGAGGCCTCCTTGTGCGAAAAATAGGCCGTGGGCAAAGGCGTACCAAAAAAGAACAGCCCGAAGGCCGGGGCGCCACGTTCGTCCAGCGGAAAAAGGCCACAAAAACGGGTGGGCTATAGCCTTGGTGGGTGGGGCTGGCCAACTTCGTCCGCCGGACTCGGAATGCTGCGAGACTTTACGATGGGCCTCCGTGTGCCATAAGAAGTCCGCGGGCAAAGCGACGCCCAAAAATAACCACCCGAAGGCCGGGGCACCATGTTCGTCCAGCGGAAAAAGGCCACAAAAACGGGTGGGCTATAGCCTTGGGGGGTGGGGCTGGCCAACTTCGTCCGCCGGACTCGGAATGCTGCGAGACATTGCGAGGGGCCTCCGTGTGCCAAAAATAGGCTGCGGGCATAGCCGCGCCAAAAAATGACTGCCCGAAGGCCGGGGCGCCAAGTTCGTCCAGCGGAAAAAGGCCACAAAAACGGGTGGGCTATAGCCTTGGGGGGTGGGGCTGGCCAACTTTGTCCGCCAGACTCGGAATGCCGCGAGACATTGCGAGGGGTCTACGTGCGCGAAAAATAGGCCGCGGGCAAAGCCGCGCCAAAAAATAACCGCCCGAAGGCCGGGGCGCCAAGTTTGTCCAGCGGAAAAAGGCCACAAAAACGGGTGGGCTATAGCCTTGGGGGGTGGGGCTGGCCAACTTCGTCCGCCGGACTCGGAATGCCGCAAGACTTTGCGAGGGGCCTCCGTCTGCCAAAAATAGGCCGCGGGCAAAGCCGTACCCAAAATTAATTGCCCGAAGGCCGGAGCGCCAAGTTCGTCCAGTGGAAAAAGGCCACAAAAACGGGTGGGCTATAGCCTTGGGGGTGGGGCTGGCCCACTTCGTCCGCCGGACTCGGACTGCCGCGAGACTTTACGAGGGGCCTCCGTGTGCCAAAAATAGGCCACGGGCAAAGCCGCAACCAAAAATAACAGGCCGAAGGCCGGGGCGCCAAGTTCGTCCAGCAGAAAAAGGCCACAAAAACGGGTGGGGTATAGCCTTGGGGGGTGGGGCTGGCCAACTTCGTCCGCCGGACTCAGAATGGCGCGAGACTTTGCGAGGGGCCTCCGTGTGCCAAAAATAGGCCGCTGGCAAAGCAGCGCCCAAAAAGAACCGCCCGAAGGCCGGGGCGCCAAATTCGTCCAGCGGAAAAAGGCCACCAAAACGGGTGGGCGATAGCCTTGGGGGGTGGGGCTGGCCCACTTCGTCCGCCGGACTCGGAATGCCGCGAGACTTTGCGAGGGGCCTCCGTGTGCCAAAAATAGGCCGCGGGCAAAGCTGCGCCCAGAACTAACCGCCCGAAGGCCGGGGCGCCAAGTTCGTCCAGCGGAAAAAGGCCACAAAAACGGGTGGGCTATAGCCTTGGGGGGTGGGGCTGGCCAACTTCGTCCGTCGTACTCGGAATGCCGCGAGACTTTGCGAGGGGCCTCCGTGTGCCAAAAATAGGCCGTGGACAAAGCCACGCCGAAAAAGAACCGCCCGAAGGCCGGGGCGCCAAGTTCGTCCAGCGCAAAAAGGCCACAAAAACGGGTGGTCTATAGCCTTGGGGGGTGGGGCTGGCCCAATTCATCCGCCGGACTCGGAATGCTACGAGACTTTACGAGGGGCCTCCGTGTGCCGAAAGAAGTCCGCGGGCAAAGCCACGCCCAAAAATAACCACCCGAAGGCCGGGGCGCCATGTTCGTCCAGCAGAAAAAGGCCACAAAAACGGGTGGGCTATAGCCTTGGGGGGTGGGGCAGGCCAACTTCGTCTGCCGGACTCGGAATGCCGCGAGACTTTGCGAGTCGCCTCCGTGTGCCAAAAATAGGCCGCGGGGAAAGCCGCGCCGAAAAAGAACCTCCCGAAGGCCGGGGCGCCATGTTCGTCCAGCGGAAAAAGGCCTCAAAAACGGGTGGGCTATAGCCTTGGGGGGTGGGGCTGGCCCACTTCGTCCGCCAGACTCGGAATGCCGCGAGACTTTGCGAGGGGCCTCCTTGTGCCAAAAATAGGCCGTGGGCAAAGGCGCACCGAAAAAGAACCGCCCGAAGGCCGGGGCGCCACGTTCGTCCAGCGGAAAAAGGCCACAAAAACGGGTGGGCTATAGCCTTGCGGGGTGGGGCTGGCCAACTTTGTCCGCCGGACTCGGAATGCTACGAGATTTTGCGAGGGGCCTCCGTGTGCCAAAAGAAGTCCGCGAGCAAAGCCACGCCCAAAAATAACCACCCGAAGGCCGGGGCGCCATGTTCGTCCAGCGGAAAAAGGCCACAAAAACGGGTGGGCTATAGCCTTGGGGGGTTGGGCTGGCCAACTTCGTCCGCCGGACTCGGAATGCCGTGAGACTTTGCGAGGGGCCTCCGTATGCCGAAAATAGGCCGCGGACACAGCCACGCCCAAAAATAACCACCCGAAGGCCGGGGCGCCAAGTTCGTCCAGCGGAAAAAGGCCACAAATACGGGTGTGCTATAGCCTTGGGGGTTGGGGCTGGCCAACTTCGTTCGCCGGACTCGGAATGCGGCGAGACATTGCGAGGGGTCTCCATGTGCCAAAAATAGGCCGCGGGCAAAGCCACGCTCAAAAATAACCGCCCGAAGGCCGGGGCGCCAAGTTCGTCCAGCGGAAAACGGCCACAAAAACGGGTGGGCTATAGCCTTGGGGGGTGGGGCTGGCCGACTTCGTCCGCCGGACTCGAAATGGCGCGAGACTTTGCAAGGCGCCTCCGTGTGCCAAAAATAGGCTGCGGGCACAGCCGTGCCCAAAAATAACTGCCCGAAGGCCGGGGCACCAAATTCGTCCAGCGGAAAAAGGCCACAAACACGGGTGGGCTATATCCCTGGGGGGTGGGGCTGGCCGAATTCGTCCGCCGGACTCGGAATGGCGCGAGACTTTGCAAGGCGCCTCCGTGTGACAATAATAGCCGCGGGCACAGCCGCGCCCAACAATAACCGCCCGAAGGCCGGGGCGCCAAGTTCGTCCAGCGGAAAAAGGCCACAAATACGGGTGGACTATAGCCTTGGGGGGTGAAGCTGGCCAACTTCGTCCGCCGGACTCGGAATACTGCGAGACTTGCGAGGGGCCTCCGTGTGCCGAAAGAAGTCCGCGGGCAAAGCCACGCCCAAAAATAACCACCCGAAGGCCGGGGCGCCATGTTTGTCCAGCGGAAAAAGGCCACAAAAACGGGTGGGATATAGCCTTGGGGGTTGGGGCTGGCCAACTTCGTCCGCCGGACTCGGAATGCGGCGAGACATTGCGAGGGGTCTCCGTGCGCCAAAAATAGGCCGCGGGCAAAGCCGCGCCCAAAAATAACCGCCCGAAGGCCGGGGCGCCATGTTCGTCCAGCGGAAAAAGGCCACAAAAACGGGTGGGCTATAGCCTTGGGGGGTTGGGCTGGCCAACTTCGTCCGCCGGACTCGGAATGCTGCGAGACTTTGCGAGGGGCCTCCGTGTGCTGAAAGAAGACTGCGGGCAAAGCCACGCCCAAAAATAACCGCCCGAAGGCCGGGCCGCCAACTTCGTCCAACGGAAAAAGGCCACAAATACGGGTGGGCTATAGCCTTCGGGGGTGGGGCTGGCCAACTTCGTCCGCCGGACTCGGAGTGGCGCGAGACTTTGTGAAGCGCCTCCGTGTGAAAAAAATAGGCCGCGGGCACAGCCGCGCCAAAAAATAACCGCCCGAAGGCCGGGCCGCCGAGTTCGACCAGCGGAAAAAGGCAACAAATACGGGTGGGCTATAGCCTTGGGGGGTGAAGCTGGCCAACTTCGTCCGGCGGCCTCGGAATGATGCGAGACTTTGTGAGATGCCTCCGTGTGCCAAAAATAGGCCGCGGGCACAGCCGCGCCAAAAAATAACTGCCCGAAGGCCGGGGCACCAAATTCGTCCAGCGGAAAAAGGCCACAAAAACGGGTGGGCTATAGCATTGGGGGGTGGGGCTGGCCAACTTCGTCCGCCGGACTCGGAATGGCGCGAGACATTGCGAGGCGCCTCTGTGTGCCAAAAATAGGCCGCGGGTACAGCTGCACCGAAAAATAACCGCCCGAAGGCCGAGGCACCAATTTCTCCAGCGGAAAAAGGACACAAAAACGGGTGGGCTATAGCCTTGGGGGGTGGGGCTGGCCAACTTCGTCCGCCGGAATCGGAATGGCGCGAGACTTTGCAAGGTGCCTCTGTGTGCCAAACATAGGCCGTGGGCACAGCCGTGCCCAAAAATAACCTCCCGAAGGCCGGGGCGCCAAGTTCGTCCAGAGGAAAAAGGCCACAAATACGGGTGCGCTATAGCCTTGGGTGGTGGGGCTGGCCAACTTTGTCCGCCGGACTCGGAATGGCGCGAGACTTTGCGAGGCGCCTCCGTGTGACAATAATAGGCCGCGGGCACAGCCGCGTCCAAAAACAACCGCCCGAAGGCCGGGGCGCCAACTTCATCCAGCGGAAAAAGGCCACAAAAACGGGTGGGCTATAGCCTTCGGGGGTGGGGCTGGCCCACTTCGTCCGCCGGACTCATAGTGGCGTGAGACTTTGTGAGGCACCTCCGTGTGCAAAAAATAGGCCGCGGGCACAGCCGCGCCCAAAAATAACTGCCCGAAGGCCGGGGCACCAAATTCGTCCAGCGGAAAAAGGCCACAAAAACGGGTGGGCTATAGCCTTGGGGGGTGGGGCTGGCCAACTTCGTCCGCCGGACTCGGAATGGCGCGAGACATTGCGAGGTGCCTCTGTGTGCCAAAAATAGGCCGCGGGTACAGCCGCACCCAAAAATAACCGCCCGAAGGCCGGGGCGCCAAGTTCGTCCGGAGGAAAAAGGCCACAAATACGGGTGGGCTATAGCCTTGGGGGGTGGGGCTGGCCAACTTCATCCGCCGGACTCGGAATGGTGCGAGACTTTGCGAGGCACCTCCGTGTGCCAAAAATAGGCCGCGGACACAGCCGCGCCCAAAAATAACCCCCCGAAGGCCGGGGCACCAAATTCGTCCAGCGGAAAAAGGCCACAAACACGGGTGGGCTATATCCCTGGGGGGTGGGGCAGGCCAACTTCGTCCGCCGGACTCGGAATGGAGCGAGACTTTGCGAGGCGCCTCCGTCTGCCAAGAATAGGCTGTGGGCACAGCCGCGCCCAAAAATAACCGCCCGAAGGCCGGGGCACCAAATTCGTCCAGCGGAAAAAGGCCACAAAAACGGGTGGGCTATAGCCTTGGGAGGTGGGGCTGGCCAACTTTGTCCGCCGGACTCGGAATGCTGCGAGACTTTGCGAGGGGCCTCCGTGTGCCGAAAGAAGTCCGCGGGCAAAGCCACGCCCAAAAATAACCACCCGAAGGCCGGGGCGCCATGTTCGTCCAGCGGAAAAAGGCCACAAAAACGGGTGGGCTATAGCCTTGGGGGGTTGGGCTGGCCAACTTCGTCCGCCGGACTCAGAATGCTGCGAGACTTTGCGAGGGGCGTCCATGTGCTGAAAGAAGACTGCGGGCAAAGCCACGCCCAAAAATAACCGCCCGAAGGCCGGGCCGCCAACTTCGTCCAACGGAAAAAGGCCACAAATACGGGTGGGCTATAGCCTTCGGGGGTGGGGCTGGCCAACTTCGTCCGCCGGACTCGGAGTAGCGCGAGACTTTGTGAAGCGCCTCCGTGTGCAAAAAATAGGCCGCGGGCACAGCCGCGCCAAAAAATAACCGCCCGAAGGCCGGGCCGCCGAGTTCGACCAGCGGAAAAAGGCAACAAATACGGGTGGGCTATAGCCTTGGGGGGTGAAGCTGGCCAACTTCGTCCGCCGGCCTCGGAATGATGCGAGACTTTGTGAGATGCCTCCGTGTGCCAAAAATAGGCCGCGGGCACAGCCGCGCCAAAAAATAACTGCCCGAAGGCCGGGGCACCAAATTCGTCCAGCGGAAAAAGGCCACAAAAACGGGTGGGCTATAGCCTTGGGGGGTGGGGCTGGCCAACTTCGTCCGCCGGACTCGGAATGGCGCGAGACATTGCGAGGCGCCTCTGTGTGCCAAAAATAGGCCGCGGGTACAGCTGCACCGAAAAATAACCGCCCGAAGGCCGAGGCACCAATTTCTCCAGCGGAAAAAGGACACAAAAACGGGTGGGCTATAGCCTTGGGGGGTGGGGCTGGCCAACTTCGTCCGCCGGAATCGGAATGGCGCGAGACTTTGCAAGGTGCCTCTGTGTGCCAAACATAGGCCGTGGGCACAGCCGTGCCCAAAAATAACCTCCCGAAGGCCGGGGCGCCAAGTTCGTCCAGAGGAAAAAGGCCACAAATACGGGTGCGCTATAGCCTTGGGTGGTGGGGCTGGCCAACTTTGTCCGCCGGACTCGGAATGGCGCGAGACTTTGCGAGGCGCCTCCATGTGACAATAATAGGCCGCGGGCACAGCCGCGCCCAAAAACAACCGCCCGAAGGCCGGGGCGCCAACTTCATCCAGCGGAAAAAGGCCACAAAAACGGGTGGGCTATAGCCTTCGGGGGTGGGGCTGGCCCACTTCGTCCGCCGGACTCATAGTGGCGTGAGACTTTGTGAGGCACCTCCGTGTGCAAAAAATAGGCCGCGGGCACAGCCGCGCCCAAAAATAACTGCCCGAAGGCCGGGGCACCAAATTCGTCCAGCGGAAAAAGGCCACAAAAACGGGTGGGCTATAGCCTTTGGGGGTGGGGCTGGCCAACTTCGTCCGCCGGACTCGGAATGCTGCGAGACTTTGCGAGGGGCCTCCGTGTGCCGAAAGAAGTCCGCGGGCAAAGCCACGCCCAAAAATAACCACCCGAAGGCCGGGGCGCCATGTTCGTCCAGCGGAAAAAGGCCACAAAAACGGGTGGGATATAGCCTTGGGGGTTGGGGCTGGCCAACTTCGTCCGCCGGACTCGGAATGCGGCGAGACATTGCGAGGGGTCTCCGTGCGCCAAAAATAGGCCGCGGGCAAAGCCGCGCCCAAAAATAACCGCCCGAAGGCCGGGGCGCCATGTTCGTCCAGCGGAAAAAGGCCACAAAAACGGGTGGGCTATAGCCTTGGGGGGTTGGGCTGGCCAACTTCGTCCGCCGGACTCGGAATGCTGCGAGACTTTGCGAGGGGCCTCCGTGTGCTGAAAGAAGACTGCGGACAAAGCCACGCCCAAAAATAACCGCCCGAAGGCCGGGCCGCCAACTTCGTCCAACGGAAAAAGGCCACAAATACGGGTGGGCTATAGCCTTCGGGGGTGGGGCTGGCCAACTTCGTCCGCCGGACTCGGAGTGGCGCGAGACTTTGTGAAGCGCCTCCGTTTGCAAAAAATAGGCCGCGGGCACAGCCGCACCAAAAAATAACCGCCCGAAGGCCGGGCCGCCGAGTTCGACCAGCGGAAAAAGGCAACAAATACGGGTGGGCTATAGCCTTGGGGGGTGAAGCTGGCCAACTTCGTCCGCCGGCCTCGGAATGATGCGAGACTTTGTGAGATGCCTCCGTGTGCCAAAAATAGGCCGCGGGCACAGCCGCGCCAAAAAATAACTGCCCGAAGGCCGGGGCACCAAATTCGTCCAGCGGAAAAAGGCCACAAAAACGGGTGGGCTATAGCCTTGGGGGGTGGGGCTGGCCAACTTCGTCCGCCGGACTCGGAATGGCGCGAGACATTGCGAGGCGCCTCTGTGTGCCAAAAATAGGCCGCGGGTACAGCTGCACCGAAAAATAACCGCCCGAAGGCCGAGGCACCAATTTCTCCAGCGGAAAAAGGACACAAAAACGGGTGGGCTATAGCCTTGGGGGGTGGGGCTGGCCAACTTCGTCCGCCGGAATCGGAATGGCGCGAGACTTTGCAAGGTGCCTCTGTGTGCCAAACATAGGCCGTGGGCACAGCCATGCCCAAAAATAACCTCCCGAAGGCCGGGGCGCCAAGTTCGTCCAGAGGAAAAAGGCCACAAATACGGGTGCGCTATAGCCTTGGGTGGTGGGGCTGGCCAACTTTGTCCGCCGGACTCGGAATGGCGCGAGACTTTGCGAGGCGCCTCCGTGTAACAATAATAGGCCGCGGGCACAGCCGCGCCCAAAAACAACCGCCCGAAGGCCGGGGCGCCAACTTCATCCAGCGGAAAAAGGCCACAAAAACGGGTGGGCTATAGCCTTCGGGGGTGGGGCTGGCCCACTTCGTCCGCCGGACTCATAGTGGCGTGAGACTTTGTGAGGCACCTCCGTGTGCAAAAAATAGGCCGCGGGCACAGCCGCGCCCAAAATAACTGCCCGAAGGCCGGGGCACCAAATTCGTCCAGCGGAAAAAGGCCACAAAAACGGGTGGGCTATAGCCTTGGGGGGTGGGGCTGGCCAACTTCGTCCGCCGGACTCGGAATGGCGCGAGACATTGCGAGGTGCCTCTGTGTGCCAAAAATAGGCCGCGGGTACAGCCGCACCCAAAAATAACCGCCCGAAGGCCGGGGCGCCAAGTTCGTCCAGAGGAAAAAGGCCACAAATACGGGTGGGCTATAGCCTTGGGGGGTGGGGCTGGCCAACTTCATCCGCCGGACTCGGAATGGTGCGAGACTTTGCGAGGCACCTCCGTGTGCCAAAAATAGGCCGCGGACACAGCCGCGCCCAAAAATAACCCCCCGAAGGCCGGGGCACCAAATTCGTCCAGCGGAAAAAGGCCACAAACACGGGTGGGCTATATCCCTGGGGGGTGGGGCAGGCCAACTTCGTCCGCCGGACTCGGAATGGAGCGAGACTTTGCGAGGCGCCTCCGTCTGCCAAGAATAGGCTGTGGGCACAGCCGCGCCCAAAAATAACCGCCCGAAGGCCGGGGCACCAAATTCGTCCAGCGGAAAAAGGCCACAAAAACGGGTGGGCTATAGCCTTGGGAGGTGGGGCTGGCCAACTTCGTCCGCCGGACTCGGAATGCTGCGAGACTTTGCGAGTGGCCTCCGTGTGCCGAAAGAAGTCCGCGGGCAAAGCCACGCCCAAAAATAACCACCCGAAGGCCGGGGCGCCATGTTCGTCCAGCGGAAAAAGGCCACAAAAACGGGTGGGCTATAGCCTTGGGGGGTTGGGCTGGCCAACTTCGTCCGCCGGACTCGGAATGCCGCGAGACTTTGCGAGGGGCCTCCGTATGCCGAAAATAGGCCGCAGACACAGCCACGCCCAAAAATAACCAGCCGAAGGCCGGGGCGCCGAGTTCGACCAGCGGAAAAAGGCCACAAATACGGGTGGGCTATAGCCTTGGGGGGTGAAGCTGGCCAACTTCGTCCGCCGGCCTCGGAATGATGCGAGACTTTGTGAGATGCCTCCGTGTGCCAAAAATAGGCCGCGGGCACAGCCGCGCCAAAAAATAACTGCCCGAAGGCCGGGGCACCAAATTCGTCCAGCGGAAAAAGGCCACAAAAACGGGTGGGCTATAGCCTTGGGGGGTGGGGCTGGCCAACTTCGTCCGCCGGACTCGGAATGGCGTGAGACATTGCGAGGCGCCTCTGTGTGCCAAAAATAGGCCGCGGGTACAGCTGCACCGAAAAATAACCGCCCGAAGGCCGAGGCACCAATTTCTCCAGCGGAAAAAGGACACAAAAACGGGTGGGCTATAGCCTTGGGGGGTGGGGCTGGCCAACTTCGTCCGCCGGAATCGGAATGGCGCGAGACTTTGCAAGGTGCCTCTGTGTGCCAAACATAGGCCGTGGGCACAGCCGTGCCCAAAAATAACCTCCGGAAGGCCGGGGCGCCAAGTTCGTCCAGAGGAAAAAGGCCACAAATACGGGTGCGCTATAGCCTTGGGGGGTGGGGCTGGCCAACTTCGTCTGGCGGACTCAGAATGGCGCGAGACTTTGCGACGCGCCTCCATGTGACAATAATAGGCCGCGGGCACAGCCGCGCCCAAAAACAACCGCCCGAACGCCGGGGCACGAACTTCGTCCAGCGGAAAAAGGCCACAAAAACGGGTGGGCTATAGCCTTCGGGGGTGGGGTTGGCCAACTCCGTCCGCCGGACTCGGAGTGGCGCGAGACTTTGTGAGGTGCCTCCGTGTGCAAAAAATAGGCCACGGGCACAGCCGCGCCAAAAAATAACAGCCCGAAGGCTGGGGCGCCGAGTTCGACCAGCGGAAAAAGGCCACAAATACGGGTGGGCTATAGCCTTGGGGGGTGGGGCTGGCCAACTTCATCCGCCGGACTCGGAATGGTGCGAGACTTTGCGAGGCGCCTCCGTGTGCCAAAAATAGGCCGCGGACACAGCCGTGCCCAAAAATAACCGCCCGAAGGCCGGGGCACCAAATTCGTCCAGCGGAAAAAGGCCACAAAAACAGGTGGGCTATAGCCTTGGGGGGTGGGGCTGGCCGACTTCGTCCGCCGGACTCGGAATGGCTCGAGACTTTGCAAGGCGCCTCCCTGTGCCAAAAATAGGCCGCGGGCACAGCCGCGCCCAAAAATAACCCCCCGAAGGCCGGGGCACGAAGTTCGTCCAGCGGAAAAAGGCCACAAAAACAGGTGGGCTATAGCCTTGGGGGGTGGGGCTGGCCAACTTCGTCCGCCGGACTCGGAATGGCGCTAGACTTAGCGAGGCGCCTCCGTGTGCCAAAAATAGGCCGCGGGCACAGCCGCGCCCAAAAATAACCTCCCGAAGGCCGGGGCGCCAAGTTCGTCCAGCGGAAAACGGCCACGAATACGGGTGGGCTATAGCCTTGGGGGGTGGGGCAGGCCCACTTCGTCCGCCGGAATCGGAATGGCGCGAGACTTTGCGAAGCGCCTCTGTGTGCCAAAAATAGGCCGCGGGCACAGCCGCGTACAAAAATAACCGCCCGAAGGCCGGGGCGCCATGTTCGTCCAGCGGAAAAAGGCCACAAAAACTGGTGGGCTATAGCCTTGGGGGGTGGGGCTGGCCGTTTTCGTGCGCCGGACTCGGAATGGCGCTAGACTTTGGGAGGCGCCTCCGTGTACCAAAAATAGGCCGCGGGCACAGGCGCGCCCAAAAATAACCTCCCGAAGGCTGGGGCGCCAAGTTCGTCCAGCGCAAAAAGGCCACGAATACGGGTGGGCTATAGCCTTGGGGGGTGGGGCTGGCCCACTTCGTCCGCCGGACTCGGAATGGAGCGAGACTTTGCGAGGTGCCTCCGTGTGCCAAAAATAGGCCGCGGGCACAGCAGCGTACAAAAATAACTGCCCGAAGGCCGGGGCGCCAAGTTCGTCCAGCGGAAAAAGGCCACAAAAACGGGTGGGCTATTACCTTGGGGGGTGGGGCTGGCCAACTTTGTCCGCCGGACTCGGAATGGAGCGAGACTTTGCGAGGAGGCTCCGTGTGCCAAAAATAGTCCTCGGGCACAGCCGCGCCCAAAAATAACCGCCCGAAGGCCGGGGTGCCATGTTCGTCCAGCGGAAAAAGGCCGCAAAAACGGGTGGGCTATAGCCTTGGGGGGTGGGGCTGGCCCACTTCGTCCGCCGGACTCGGAATGGTGTGAGACTTTGCGAGGTGCCTCCGTGTGCCAAAAATAGGCTACGGGCACAGCCGCGCCCAAAAATAACAGCCCGAAAGCCGGGGCGCCAAGTTCGTCCAGCGGAAAAGGGCCACAAATACGGGTGGGCTATAGCCTTGGGGGGTAGGGCTGGCCAACTTCGTCCGCCGGACTCGGAATGGCGCGAGACTTTGTGAGGCGACTCCGTGTGCCAAAATTAGGCCGCGGGCACAGCCGCGCCCAAAAATAACCGCCCGAAGGCCGGGGCACGACTTTCGTCCAGCGGAAAAAGGCCAGAAAAACGGGTGGGATATAGCCTTGGGGGGTGGGGCTAGCCAACTTCGTCCGCGGGACTCGGAATGGCGCGAGACTTTGCGAGGCGCCTCCGTGTGCCAAAAATAGGCCGCGGGCACAGCCGCATCCAGAAATAACCGCCCGAAGGCCGGGGCGCCAAGTTCGTCCAGCGGAAAAAGGTCACAAAAACGGGTGGGCTATAGCCTTGGGGGGTGGGGCTGGCCAACTTCGTCCGCCGTACTCGGAATGGCGCGAGACTTTGCGAGGCGCCCCCGTGTGCCAAAAATAGGCCGCGGGAACAGCCGCGCCCAAAAATAACCGCCCGAAGGCCGGGGCGCCAAGTTCGTCCAGCGGAAAAAGGCCACAAATACGGGTGGGCTATAGCCTTGGGGGGTGGGGCTGGCCAACTTCGTCCGCCGGACTCGGAATGGCGCGAGACTTTGCGAGGAGGCTCCGTGTGCCAAAAATAGTCCTCGGGCACAGCCGCGCCCAAAAGTAACCGCCCGAAGGCCGGGGTGCCATGTTCGTCCAGCGGAAAAAGGCCGCAAAAACGGGTGGGCTATAGCCTTGGGGGGTGGGGCTGGCCCACTTCGTCCGCCGGACTCAGAATGGTGTGAGACTTTGCGAGGTGCCTCCGTGTGCCAAAAATAGGCTACGGGCACAGCCGCGCCCAAAAATAACAGCCCGAAAGCCGGGGCGCCAAGTTCGTCCAGCGGAAAAGGGCCACAAATACGGGTGGGCTATAGCCTTGGGGGGTAGGGCTGGCCAACTTCGTCCGCCGGACTTGGAATGGCGCGAGACTTTGTGAGGCGACTCCGTGTGCCAAAATTAGGCCGCGGGCACAGCCGCGCCCAAAAATAACCGCCCGAAGGCCGGGGCACGACGTTCGTCCAGCGGAAAAAGGCCAGAAAAACGGGTGGGATATAGCCTTGGGGGGTGGGGCTAGCCAACTTCGTCCGCGGGACTCGGAATGGCGCGAGACTTTGCGAGGCGCCTCCGTGTGCCAAAAATAGGCCGCGGGCACAGCCGCATCCAAAAATAACCGCCCGAAGGCCGGGGCGCCAAGTTCGTCCAGCGGAAAAAGGTCACAAAAACGGGTGGGCTATAGCCTTGGGGGGTGGGGCTGGCCAACTTCGTCCGCCGGACTCGGAATGGCGCGAGACTTTGCGAGGCGCCCCCGTGTGCCAAAAATAGGCCGCGGGAACAGCCGCGCCCAAAAATAACCGCCCGAAGGCCGGGGCGCCAAGTTCGTCCAGCGGAAAAAGGCCACAAATACGGGTGGGCTATAGCCTTGGGGGGTGGGGCTGGCCAACTTCGTCCGCCGGACTCGGAATGGCGCGAGACATTGCGAGGCGCCTCCGTGTGCCAAAAAAAGGTCGCGGGCACAGCCGCGCCCAAAAATAACCCCCCGAAGGCCGGGGCGCGAAGTTCGTCCAGCGGAAAAAGGCCACAAACACTGGTGGGCTATAGCCTTGGGGGGTGGGGCTGGCCAATTTCGTCCGCCGGACTCGGAATGGCGCTAGACTTTGCGAGGCGCCTCCGTGTACCAAAAATAGGCCGCGGGCGTAGCCGCGACAAAAATAATCTCTCGAAGGCCGGGGCGCCAAGTTTGTCCAGCGGAAAAAGGCCACAAAAACGGGTGGGCTATAGCCTTGGGGGGTGGGGCTGGCTTACTTCGTCCGCCTGACTCGGAATGGTGTGACACATTGCGAGGCGCCTCCGTGTACCAAAAATAGGCCGCGGGCGTAGCCGCGACAAAAATAATCTCTCGAAGGCCGGGGCGCCAAGTTCGTCCAGCGGAAAAGGGCCACAAATACGGGTGGGCTATAGCGTTGGGGGGTGGGGCTGGCCGACTTCGTCCGTCGGACTCGGAATGCCGCGAGACTTTGCGAGGTGACTCCGTTTGCTAAAATTAGGCCGCGGGCACAGCCGCGCCCAAAAATAACCGCCCGAAGGCCGGGGCGTGACGTTCGTCCAGCGGAAAAAGGCCACAAAAACGGGTGGGCTATAGCCTTGGGGGGTGGGGCTGGCCAACTTCATCCGCCGTACTCGGAATAGCGCGAGACTTTGCGAGGCACCTCCGTGTACCAAAAATAGGCCGCGGGACAGCCGCACCCAAAAATAACCGCCCGAAGGCCGGGGCGCCAAGTTCGTCCAGCGGAAAAAGGTCACAAAAACGGGTGGGCTATAGCCTTGGGGGGTGGGCTGGCCAACTTCGTCCGCCGGACTCGGAATGGCGCGAGACTTTGCGAGACACCTCCGTGTGCCAAAAATAGGCCGCGGGCACAGCCACGTCCGAAAATAACCGCCCGAAGGCCGGGGCGCCAAGTTCGTCCAGCGGAAAAAGGCCACGAATACGGGTGGGCTATAGCCTTGGGGGGTGGGGCTGGCCCACTTCGTCCGCCGGACTCGGAATGGCGCGAGACTTGGCGAGGCCCCTCCGTTTGCCAAAAATAGGCCGCGGGCACAGCCGCGCCCAAAAATAACCGCCCGAAGGCCGGGGCGCCAAGTTCGACCAGCGGAAAAAGGCCACAAAAACGGATGGGCTATAGCCTTGGGGGGGTGGGCTGGCCAACTTCGTCCGCCGGACTCGGAATGGCGCGAGACTTTGCGAGGACCTCCGTGTGCCAAAAATAGGCCGCGGGCACAGCCACGTCCGAAAATAACCGCCCGAAGGCCGGGGCGCCAAGTTCGTCCAGCGGAAAAAGGCCACGAATACGGGTGGGCTATAGCCTTGGGGGGTGGGGCTGGCCCACTTCGTCCGCCGGACTCGGAATGGCGCGAGACTTGGCGAGGCCCCTCCGTTTGCCAAAACTAGGCCGCGGGCACAGCCGCGGCCAATAATAACTGCCCGAAGGCCGGGGAGCCAAGTTCGTCCAGCGGAAAAAGGCCACAAAAACGGGTGGGCTATAGCCTTGGGGGGTGGGGCTGGCCAACTTCGTCCGCCGGACTCGGAATGGCGTGAGACTTTGCGAGGCACCTCTGTGTATCAAAAATAGGCCGTGGGCACAGCCGCCCCCAAAAATAACCGCCCAAAGGCCGGGGCGCCAAGTTCGTCCAGCGGAAAAAGGCCACAAAAACGGGTGGGCTATAGCCTTGGGGGGTGGGGCTGGCCAACTTCGTCCGCCGGACTCGGAATGGCGCGAGACTTTACGAGGCGCCTCCATGTGCCAAAAATAGGCCGCGGGCAAAGCCGCGCCCAAAAATATCCACCCGAAGGCCGGGGCGCCATGTTCGTCCAGCGGAAAAAGGTCACAAAAACGGGTGGGCTATAGCCTTGGGGGGTGGGGCTGGCCAACATCGTCCGCCGGACTCGGAATGGCGCGAGACTTTGTGAGGCACCTCCGTGGGCCAAAAATAGGCCGCGTGCACAGCCGCGCCCAAAAATCACCGCCCGAAGGCCGGGGCGCCAAGTTCGTCCAGCGGAAAAAGGTCACAAAAACGGGTGGGCTATAGCCTTGGGGGGTGGGCTGGCCAACTTCGTCCGCCGGACTCGGAATGGCGCGAGACTTTGCGAGGCACCTCCGTGTGCCAAAAATAGGGCGTGGTCACAGCCGAGCCCAAAAATAACTGCCCGAAGGCCGGGGCGCCAAGTTCGTCCAACGGAAAAAGGCCACAAAAATGGGTGGGCTATAGCCTTGGGGGGTCGGGCTGGCCAACTTCGTCCGCCGGACTAGGAATGGCGCGAGACTTTGCGAGGCGCCTCCGTGTGCCAAAAATAGGCTGCGGACACAGCCGCGCCCAAAAATAACCACCCGAAGGCTGGGGCGCCAAGTTCGTCCAGCGGAAAAAGGCCACAAAAACGGTTGGGCTATAGCCTCGGGGGTTGGGGTTGGGCAACTTCGTCCGCCGGACTCGGAATTGTGTGAGACTTTGTGAGGCACCTACGTGTGCCAAAAATAGGCTGCGGGCACAGCCGTACCCAAAAATAACCGCCCGAAGGCCGGGGCGCCAAGTTCGTGCAGCGGAAAAAGGTCACAAATACAGGTGGGCTATAGCCTTGGGGGGTGGGGCTGGCCCACTTCGTCCGCCGGATTCGGAATGGCGCGAGACTTTGCGATGTGCCTCCGTGTGAGAAAGATAGGCCGTGGGCACAGCCGCGCCCAAAACTAACCGCCCGACGGCCGGGGCGCCAAGTTCGTCCAGCGGAAAAAGGCCACAAAAACGGGTGGGCTATAGCCTTGGGGGGTTGGGCTGGCCAACTTCTTCCGCCGGACTCGGAATGGCGCGAGACTTTGCGAGGCGCCTCCGTTTGCCAAAAATAGGTCGCGGGCACAGCCGCGCCCATAAAGAACTGCCCGAAGGCCGGGGCGACAAGCTTGTCCAGCGGAAAAAGGCCACAAAAACGGGTGGGCAATAGCCTTGGGGGGTGGGGCTGGCCAATTTCGTCCGCCGGACTCGGAATGGCGCGAGACATTGTGAGGCGCCTCCGTGTGCCAAAAATAGGCCGTGGGCACAGCCGCGCCCAAAAATAACCAGCCGAAGGCCGGGGCGCCAAGTTCGTCCAGCGCAAAAAGGCCACAAAACCGGGTGGGCTATAGCCTTGGGGGGTGGGGCTGGCCAACTTCGTCCGCCGGACTTGGAATGGCGCGAGACTTTGCGAGCCACCTCCGTGTACCAAAAATAGGCCGTGGGCACAGCCGCGCCCAAAAATAACAAGCCGAAGGCTGGGGCGCCAAGTTCGTCCAGCGTAAAAAGGCCACAAAAACGGGTGGGCTATAGCCTTGGGGGATGGGGCTGGCCCACTTCGTCCGCGGGACTCGGAATGGCGCGAGACTTTGTGAGGTGCCTCCGTGTGCCAAAAATAGGCCGCGGGCACAGCCGCGCCCAAAAATAACTGCCCGAAGGCCAGGGCGCCCAGCTCGTCCAGCGGAAAAAGGCCACAAAAACGGGTGGGCTATAGTCTTGCGGGGTGGGGCTGGCCCACTGCGTCCACCGGACTCGGAATGGCAGGAGACTTTGCGAGGCGCCTCCGTGTACTAAAAATAGGCCGCGAACACAGCCGCGCCCAAAAATAACCGCCCGAAGGCCGGGGCGCCAAGTTCGTCCAGCGGAAAAAGGCCACAAAAACGGGTGGGCTATAGCCTTGGGGGGTGGGGCTGGCCAACTTCGTCCGCCGGACTCGGAATGGCGCGAGACTTTGCGAGGCGCCTCCGTGTGCCAAAAATAGGCCGCGGGCACAGCCGCGGCCAATAATAACTGCCCGAAGGCCGGGGAGCCAAGTTCGTCCAGCGGAAAAAGGCCACAAAAACGGGTGGGCTATAGCCTTGGGGGGTGGGGCAGGCCAACTTCGTCCGCCGGACTCGGAATGGCGTGAGACTTTGCGAGGCGCCTCTGTGTACCAAAAATAGGCCGTGGGCACAGCCGCCCCCAAAAATAACCGCCCAAAGGCCGGGGCGCCAAGTTCGTCCAGCGGAAAAAGGCCACAAAAACGGGTGGGCTATAGCCTTGGGGGGTGGGGCTGGCCAACTTCGTCCGCCGGACTCGGAATGACGCGAGACTTTGCGAAGTGCCTACGTGTGCCAAAAATAGGCCGCGGGCAAAGCCGCGCCCAAAAATAACCTCCCGAAGGCCGGGGCGCCATGTTAGTCCAGCCGAAAAAGGCCACAAAAACGGGTGGGCTAGAGCCTTGGGGGGTGGGGCTGGCCAACTTCATCCGCCGTACTCGGAATGGCACGAGACTTTGCGAGGCACCTCCGTGTGCCAAAAATAGGCCGCGGGACAGCCGCGCCCAAAAATAACCGCCCGAAGGCCGGGGCGCCAAGTTCGTCCAGCGGAAAAAGGCCACAAAAACGGGTGGGCTATAGCCTTGGGGGGTGGGGCTGGCCAACTTCGTCCGCCGGACTCGGAATGGCGCGAGACATTGCGAGGCGCCTCCGTGTGCCCAAAATAAGCCGCGGGCAAAGCCGTGCCCAAAAATAACCTCCCGAAGGCCGGGGCGCCATGTTAGTCCAGCCGAAAAAGGCCACAAAAACGGGTGGGCTAGAGCCTTGGGGGGTGGGGCTGGCCAACTTCATCCGCCGTACTCGGAATGGCACGAGACTTTGCGAGGCACCTCCGTGTGCCAAAAATAGGCCGCGGGACAGCCGCGCCCAAACATAACCGCCCGAAGGCCGGGGCGCCAAGTTCGTCCAGCGGAAAAAGGCCACAAAAACGGGTGGGCTATAGCCTTGGTGGGTAGGGCTGGCCAACTTCGTCCGCCGGACTCGGAATGGCGCGAGACTTTGTGAGGTTCCTCCGTGTGCCAAAAATAGGCCGCGGGCACAGCCGCACCCAAAAATAACCACCCGAAGGCCGGGGCGCCAAGTTCGTCCAGCGGAAAAAGGCCACAAATACGGGTGTGCTATAGCCTTGGGGGTTGCGGCTGGCCAACCTCGTCCGCCGTACTCAGAATGGCGCGAGACTTTGCTAGGCACCTCTGTGTGCCAAAAAATAGGCCACGGGCACAGCCGCGCCCAAAAATAACTGCCCGAAGGCCGGGGCACCAAGGTCGTCCAGCGGAAAAAGGCCACAAATACGGGTGGGCTATAGGCCTGGGGGGTGGGGCTGGCCAACTTCGTCCGCCGGACTCGGAATGGCGCGAGACTTTGCGAGGCGCCTCCGTGTGCCAAAAATAGGCCGTGGGCACAGCCGTGCCCAAAAATAACCGCCCGAAGGCCGGGGCGCCAAGCTCGTCCAGCGGAAAAAGGCCACAAAAACGGGTGGGCTATAGTCTTGGGGGGTGGGGCTGGCCAACTGCGTCCGCCGGACTCGGAATGGCGTGAGACTTTGCGAGGCTCCTCCGTGTGCTAAAAATAGGCCGCGAACACAGCCGCGCCCAAAAATAACCGCCCGAAGGCCGCGGCGCCAATTTCGTCCAGCGGAAAAAGGCCACAAAAACGGGTGGGCTATAGCCTTGGGGGGTGGGGCTGGCCAACTTCGTCCGCCGGACTCGGAATGGCGCGAGACATTGCGAGGCGCCTCCGTGTGCCCAAAATAAGCCGCGGGCAAAGCCGTGCCCAAAAATAACCGCTCGAAGGCCGGGGCGCCTAGTTCGTCCAGCGGAAAAAGGCCACAAAAACGGGTGGGCTATAGCGTTGGGGGGTGGGGCTGGCCAACTTCATCCGCCGGACTCGGAATTACGCGAGACTTTGTGAGGCACCTCCATGTGCCAAACATAGGCCGTGGGCACAGCCGCGCCCAAAAATAACCGCCCGAAGGCCGGGGCGCCATGTTCTTCCAGCGGAAAAAGGCCACAAAAACGGGTGGGCTATAGCCTTGGGGGGTGGGGCTGGCCAACTTCGTCCGCCGGACTTGGAATGGTGCGAGACTTTGCGAGGCGCCTCCGTGTGCCAAAAATAAGCCGCGGGCACAGCCGTGCCCAAAAATAACCACCCGAAGGCCGGGGCGCCAAGTTCATCCAGCGGAAAAAAGGCCACAAAAACGGGTGGGCTATAGCCTTGGGGGGTGGGGCTGGCCAACTTCATCCGCCGTACTCGGAATAGCGCGAGACTTTGCGAGGCACCTCCGTGTGCCAAAAATAGGCCGCGGGACAGCCGCGCCCAAAAATAACCGCCCGAAGGCCGGGGCGCCAAGTTCGTCCAGCGGAAAAAGGTCACAAAAACGGGTGGGCTATAGCCTTGGGGGGTGGGGCTGGCCAACTTCGTCCGCCCGACTCGGAATATCGCGAGACTTTGCGAGGCGCCTCCGTGTGCCAAAAATTGGCCGCGGGCACAGCCGTGCCCAAAAATAACCGCCCGAAGGCCGGGGCGCAAGTTCGTCCAGCGGAAAAAGGCCACAAAAACGGGTGGGCTACAGCCTTGGGGGGTGGGGCTGGCCAAGTTCGTCCACCGGACTCGGAATGGCGCGAGACTTTACGAGGCGCCTCCATGTGCCAAAAATAGGCCGCGGGCAAAGCCGCGCCCAAAAATATCCACCCGAAGGCCGGGGCGCCATGTTCGTCCAGCGGAAAAAGGCCACAAAAACGGGTGGGCTATAGCCTTGGGGGGTGGGGCTGGCCAACTTCGTCCGCCGGACTCGGAATGCCGCGATACTTTGCGAGGTGTCTCGGTGTGCGAAAAATAGGCCGCGGACAAAGCCGCACACATAAAATAACCACCCGAAGGCCGGGGCGCCAAGTTCGTCCAGCGGAAAAAGGCCACAAAAACGGGTGGGCTATAGCCTTGGGGGGTGGGGCTGGCCAACTTCGTCCGCCGGACTCGGAATGCCGCGAGACTTATTGAGGGGCCTCGTCCTCCACAAATAGGCTGCGGCCAAAGCCGCGCCCAAAAATAACCACACGAAGGCTGGGGCACCAAGTTCGTCCAGCGGAAAAAGGCCACAAAAACGGGTGGGCTGCCTTGGGGGGTGGGGCTGGCCAACTTCATCCGCCGGATTCGGAATGCCGCGAGACTTTACGAGGGGCCTCCGTGTGCCAAAAATAGGCCGCGGGGAAGGCCGCGCCCAAAAATATCCACCCGAAGGCCGGGGCGCCATGTTCGTCCAGCGGAAAAAGGCCACAAAAACGGGTGGGCTATAGCCTTGGGGGGTGGGGCTGGCCAACTTTGTCCGCCGGACTCGGAATGCCACGATACTTTGCAAGGGGCTCGGTGTGCCAAAAATAGGCTGCGGACAAAGCCGCACACATAAAATAACCACCCGACGGCCGGGGCGCAAAGTTCGTTCAGCGGAAAAAGGCCACAAAAACGGGTGGGCTATAGCCTTGGGGGGTTGGGCTGGCCCACTTCGTCCGCCGGACTCGGAATGGCGCGACAATTTGCGAGGTGCCTCCGTGTCCCAAAAATAGGCCGCGGGCACAGCCGTGCCCAAAAATAACCGCCCTAAGGCCGGAGCGCCAAGTTCATTCAGCGGAAAAAGGCCACAAAAACGGGTGGGCTATTGCCTTGGGGGGTGGGGCTGGCCAACTTCGTCCGCCGGACTCGGAAGGGCGCGAGACTTTGCGAGGCACCTCCGTGTGCCAAAAATAGGCCACGGACACAGCCGCGCCCAAAAATAACCGCCCGAATGTCGGGGCGCCTAGTTCGTCCAGCGGAAAAAGGCCACAAAAACGGGTGGGCTATAGCCTTGGGGGGTGGGGCTGGCCGACTTCGTCCGCCGGACTCGGAATGGCGCGAGACTTTGCGAGGCACCTCCGTGTGCCAAAATTAGGCCGCGGGCACAGCCGTGCCCAAAAATAACCGCCCTAAGGCCGGAGCGCCAAGTTCATTCAGCGGAAAAAGGCCACAAAACCGGGTGGGCTATAGACTTGGGGGGTGGGGCTGGCCAACTTCATCCGCCGGACTCGGAATGGTGCGAGACTTTGCGAGGGGCCTCCGTGTGCCAAAAATAGGCCGCGGGCACTCCGCGCCCAGAAATAACCGCCCGAAGGCCGGGGCGCCAAGTTCGTCCAGCGGAAAAAGGCCACAAAAACGGGTGGGCTATAGCATTGGGGGGTGGGGCTGGCCGACTTCGTCCGCCCGACTCGGAATGGCGCGAAACTTTGCGAGGCGCCTCCATAAGCGAAAAATAGTCCGCGGGCACTGCCGTACCCAAAAATAACCGCCCGAAGGCCGGGGCGCCAAGTTCGTCCACCAGAAAAAAGCCACAAATACGGGTGGGCTATAGCCTTGGGGGGTGGGGCAGGCCAACTTCGTCCGCTGAACTCGGAATGGCGCGAGACTTTGCGAGGCGTCTCCGTGTGCCAAAAATAGGCCGCGGGCACAGCCGCGCCCAAAAATAACCGCCCGAAGGCCGGGGCGTCTAGTTCGTCCTTCGGAAAAAGGCCACAAATACGGGTGGGCTATAGCCTTAGGGGGTGGGGCCGGCCATCTTCGTCCGCCGGACTCCGAATGGTGCGAGACTTTGCGAAGCGCCTCCGTGCGCCAAAAATAGGCTGCGGGCACAGCCGCACCCAAAAATAACCGCCCGAAGGCCAGGGCGCCAAGTTCGTCCAGCGGAAAAAGGCCAATAATACGGGTGGGCTATAGCCTTGGGGGGTGGGGCTGGCCGACTTCGTCCGCCGGACTCGGAATGGCGCGAGACTTTGCGAGGGGCCTCCGTGTGCAAAACATAGGCCGCGGGCATAGCCGCGCCCAAAAATAACCACACGAAGGCCGGGGTGCCAAGTTCGGCCCGCGCAAAAAGGCCACAAAAACGGGTGGGCTATAGCCTTGGGGGGTGGGGCTGGCCAACTTCGTCCGCCGGACTCGGAATGGTGCGAGACTTTGCGAGGGGCCTCCGTGTGCCAAAAATAGGCCGCGGGCACAGCCGCGCCCAGAAATAACCGCCCGAAGGCCAGGGCGCCAAGTTCGTCCAGCGGAAAAAGGCCAATAATACGGGTGGGCTATAGCCTTGGGGGGTGGGGCTGGCCGACTTTGTCCGCCGGACTCGGAATGGCGCGAGACTTTGCGAGGCACCTCCGTGTGCCAAAAATAGGCCGCGGGCACAGCCGTGCCCAAAAATAACCGCCCTAAGGCCAGAGCGCCAAGTTCGTTCAGCGGAAAAAGGCCACAAAAACGGGTGGGCTATAGCCTTGGGGGGTGGGGCTGGCCAACTTCGTCCGCCGGACTCGGAATAGTGCGAGACTTTGCGAGGGGCCTCCGTGTGCCAAAAATAGGCCGCGGGCACAGCCGCGCCCAGAAATAACCGCCCGAAGGCCGGGGCGCCAAGTTCGTCCAGTGGAAAAAGGCCACAAAAACGGGTGGGCTATAGCCTTGGGGGGTGGGGCTGGCCAACTTCATCCGCCGGACTCGGAATGCCGCGAGACTTTGCGAGGGGCCTCCGTGTGCCAAAAATAGGCCGCGGACAAAGCCGCGCCCAAAAATAACCGCCCGAAGGCCGGGGCGCCAAGTTCATCCAGCGGAAAAAGGCCATAAAAATGGGTGGGCTATAGCCTTGGGGTGTGGGGCTGGACAACTTCGTCCGCCGGACTCGGATGCCGCGAGACTTTGCGAGGGGCCGCCGTGTGCCAAAAATAGGCTGCAGGCAAAGCCGTGCCCAAAAATAACCGCCCGAAGGCCGGGGCACCATGTTCGTCCAGCGCAAAAATGCCACAAAAACGGGTGGGCTATAGCCTTGGGGGGTGGGGCTGGCCAACTTCGTCCGCCGGACTCGGAATGCCGCGAGACTTTGCGAGGGGCCTCCGTGTACCAAAATAGGCCGCGGTCAAAGCCGCGCCCAAAAATAACCGCCCGAAGGCCGGGGCGCCAAGTTCGTCCAGTGGAAAAAGGCCACAAAAACGGGTGGGCTATAGCCTTGGGGGGTGGGGCTGGCCAATTTCGTCCGCCGGACTCGGAATGCCGCGGGACTTTGCGCGAGGCCTCCGTGTGCCAAAAATATGCCGCGGGCAAAGCCCCGCTAAAAAAGCCCCGCCCGAAGGCCGGGGCGCCAAGTTCGTCCAGCGGAAAAAGGCCACAAAAACGGGTGGGCTATGGCCTTGGGGGGTGGGGCTGGCCAACTTCATCCGCCGGACTCGGAATGCCGCGAGACTTCGCGAGGGGCCTCCGTGTGCCAAAAATAGGCCGCGGTCAAAGCCGCGCCCAAAAATAACCGCCCGAAGGCCGGGGCGCCAAGTTCGTCCAGTGGAAAAAGGCTACAAAAACGGGTGGGCTATAGCTTTGGGGGGTGGGGCTGGCCAACTTCGTCCGCCAGACTCGGAATGCCGCGAGACTTTGCGAGGGGCCTCCGTGTGCAAAACATAGGCCGCGGCCATAGCCGCGCCCAAAAATAACCACACGAAGGCCGGGGTGCCAAGTTCGGCCAGCGCAAAAAGGCCACAAAAACGGGTGGGCTATAGCCTTGGGGGGTGGGGCTGGCCAACTTCGTCCGCCGGACTCGGAATGCCGCGAGACTTTACGAGGGGCCTCCGTGTGCCAAAAATAGGCCGCGGACAAAGCCGCGGCCAAAAATAACCGCCCGAAGGCCGGGGCGCCAAGTTCGTCCAGCGGAAAAAGGCCTTAAAAACGGGTGGGCTATAGCCTTGGGGTGTGGGGCTGGACAACTTCGTCCGCCGGACTCGGATGCCGTGAGACTTTGCGAGCGGCCTCCGTGTGCCAAACATAAGCTGCGGGCAAAGCCGTGCCCAAAAATAACCGCCCGAAGGCGGGGCGCCAAGTTCGTCAAGCGCAAAAATGCCACAAAAACGGGTGGGCTATAGCCTTGGGGGGTGGGGCTGGCCAACTTCGTCCGCCGGACTCGGAATGCCGCGAGACTTTGCGAGGGGCCTCCGTGTGTAAAACATAGGCCGCGGGCAAAGCCCCGCTAAAAAATAACCGCCCGAAGGCCGGGGCGCCAAGTTCGTCCAGCGGAAAAAGGCCACAAAAACGGGTGGGCTATGGCCTTGGGGGGTGGGGCTGGCCAACTTCATCCGCCGGACTTGGAATGCCGCGAGACTTTGCGAGGGGCCTCCGTGTACCAAAAATAGGCCGCGGTCAAAGCCTCGCCCAAAAATAACCGCCCGAAGACCGGGGCGCAATGTTCGTCCAGCGGAAAAAGGCCATAAAAACGGGTGGGCTATAGCCTTGGGGTGTGGGGCTGGACAACTTCGTCCGCCGGACTCGGATGCCGCGAGAATTTGCGAGGGGCCTCTGTGTGCAAAACATAGGCCGCGGGCATAGCCGAGCCCAAAAATAACCGCCCGAAAGCCGGGGTGCCAATTTCGGCCAGCGCAAAAAGGCCACAAAAACGGGTGGGCTATAGCCTTGGGGGGTGGGGCTGGCCAACTTCGTCCGCCGGACTCGGAATGCCGTGAGACTTTGCGAGGGGCCTCCGTGTGCCAAAAATAGGCCGCGGACACTGCCGCACCCAAAAATAACCACCCGAAGGCCGGGGCGCCAAGTTCGTCCAGTGCAAAAAGGCCACAAAAACGGGTGGGCTATAGCCTTGGGGGGTGGGGCTGGCCAACTTCGTCCCCCGGACTCGGAATGCCGCGAGACTTTGCGCGAGGCCTCCGTGTGCCAAAAATATGCCGCGGGCAAAGCCCCGCTAAAAAAGCCCCGCCCGAAGGCCGGGGCGCCAAGTTCGTCCAGCGGAAAAAGGCCACAAAAACGGGTGGGCTATGGCCTTGGGGGGTGGGGCTGGCCAACTTCATCCGCCGGACTCGGAATGCCGCGAGACTTCGCGAGGGGCCTCCGTGTGCCAAAAATAGGCCGCGGTCAAAGCCGCGCCCAAAAATAACCGCCCGAAGGCCGGGACGCCAAGTTCGTCCAGTGGAAAAAGGCCACAAAAACGGGTGGGATATAGCCTTGGGGGTTGGGGCTGGCCAATTTCGTCCGCCGGACTCGGATGCCGCGAGACTTTGCGAGGGGCCTCCGTGTGCAAAACATAGGCCGCGGGCGAAGCCGCGCCCAAAAATAACCGCCCGAAGGCGGGGCGCCAAGTTCGTCCAGCGCAAAAATGCCACAAAAACGGGTGGGCTATAGCTTTGGGGGGTGGGGCTGGCCAACTTCGTCCGCCGGACTCGGAATGCCGCGAGACTTTGCGAGGGGCCTCCGTGTGCCAAACATAGGCCGCGGGCAAAGCCGCGCCCGAAAATATCCACCCGAAGGTCGGGGCGCCAAGTTCGTCCAGCGCAAAAAGGCCACAAAAACGGGTGGGCTATAGCCTTGGGGGGTGGGGCTGGCCAACTTCGTCCGCCGGACTCGGAATGCCGCGAGACTTTGCGAAGGGCCTCCGTGTGCCAAAAATAGGCCGCGGTCAAAGCCGCGCCCGAAGGCCGGGGCCCCAAGTTCGTCCAGTGGATAAAGGCCACAAAAACGGGTGGGCTATGGCCTTGGGGGGTGGGGCTGGCCAACTTCATCCGCCGGACTCGGAAAGCCGCGAGACATCGCGAGGGGCCTCCGTGTGCCAAAAATAGGCCGCGGTCAAAGCCGCGCCCAAAAATAACCGCCCGAAGGCCGGGACGCCAAGTTCGTCCAGTGGAAAAAGGCCACAAAAACGGGCGGGCTATAGCCTTGGGGTGTGGGGTTGGCCAACTTCGTCCGCCGGACTCGGAATGGGGCGAGACTTTGCGAGGCACCTCCGTGTGCCGAAAATAGTCTGCAGCCACAGCCGCGCCCAAAAATAACCGCCCGAATGCCGGGGCGCCTAGTTCGTCCAGCGGAAAAAGGCCACAAAAACGGGTGGGCTATAGCCTTGGGGGGTGGGGCTGGCCAACTTCGTCCGCCGGACTCGGAATGGTGCGAGACTTTGCGAGGGGCCTCCGTGTGCCAGAAATAGGCCGCGGGCACTCCGCGCCCAGAAATAACCGCCCGAAGGCCGGGGCGAAAAGTTCGTCCAGCGGAAAAAGGCCACAAAAACGGGTGGGCTATAGCGTTGGGGGGTGGGGCTGGCCGACTTCGTCCGCCCGACTCGGAATGGCGCGAGACTTTGCGAGGCGCCTCCATAAGCCAAAAATAGTCCGCGGGCACTGCCGTACCCAAAAATAACCGCCCGAAGGCCGGGGCGCCAAGTTCGTCCACCAGAAAAAGGCCACAAATACGGGTGGGCTATAGCCTTGGGGGGTGGGGCTGGCCAACTTCGTCCGCTGAACTCGGAATGGCGCGAGACTTTGCGAGGCGTCTCCGTGTGCCAAAAATAGGCCGCGGTCAAAGCCGCGCCCAAAAATAACCGCCCGAAGGCCGGGACGCCAAGTTCGTCCAGTGGAAAAAGGCCACAAAAACGGGTGGGCTATAGCCTTGGGGGTTGGGCCTGGCCAACTTCGTCCGCCGGACTCGGAATGCCGCGAGACTTTGCGAGGGGCCTCCGTGTGCAAAACATAGGCCGCGGGCATAGCCGCGCCAAAAAATAACCACCCGAAGGCCAGGGTGCCAAGTTCGGCCAGCGCAAAAAGGCCACAAAAACGGGTGGCCTATAGCCTTGGGGGTTGGGGCTGGCCAACTTCTTCCGCCGGACTCGGAATGCCGCGAGACTTTGCGAGGGGCCTCCGTGTACCAAAAATAGGCCGCGGAAAAAGCCGCACCCAAAAATAACCGCCCGAAGGCCGGGGCGCCAAGTTCGTCCAGTGCAAAAAGGCCACAAAAACGGGTGGGCTATAGCCTTCGGGGGTGGGGCTGGCCAATTTCGTCCGCCGGACTCGGAATGCCACGAGACTTTGCGCGAGGCCTCTGGGTGCCAAAAATATGCCGCGGGCAAAGCCGCGCCCAAAAATAACCGCCCGAACGCCGGGGCGCGAAATTCGTCCAGCGGAAAAAGGCCACAAAAACGGGTGGGCTATAGCCTTGGGGGGTGGGGCTGGCCAACTTCGTCCGCCGGACTCGGATGCCGCGAGACTTTGCGAGGGGCCTCCGTGTGCCAAACATAGGCCGCGGGCAAAGCCACGCCCAAAAATAACCGCCCGAAGGCCGGGGCGCCAAGTTCGTCCAGTGCAAAAATGCCACAAAAACGGGTGGCCTATAGCCTTGGGGGGTGGGGCTGGCCAACTTCGTCCGCCGGACTCGGAATGCCGCGAGACTTTGCGAGGGGCCTCCGTGTGCCAAAAATATGCCGCGGCCAAAGCCGCGCCCAAAAAAAACCCCCCGAAGGCCGGGGCGCCAAGTTCGTCCAGCGGAAAAAGGCCACAAAAACGGGTGGGCTATAGGTTTGGGGGGTGGGGCTGGCCAACATCGTCCGCCGGACTCGAAATGCTGCGAGATTTTGCGATGGGCCTCCGTGTACAAAACATAGGAAGCGGGCCGAGCCGCGCCCAAAAATAACCGCCCGAAGGCCGGGGTGCCAATTTCGGCCAGCGCAAAAAGGCCACAAAAACGGGTGGGCTATAGCCTTGGAGGGTGGGGCTGGCCAACTTCGTCCGCCGGACTCGGAATGCCGTGAGACTTTGCGAGGGGCCTCCGTGTGCCAAAAATAGGCCGCGGGCACTGCCGCACCCAAAAATAACCGCCCGAAGGCCGGGGCGCCAAGTTCGTCCAGTGCAAAAAGGCCACAAAAACGGGTGGGCTATAGCCTTGGGGGGTGGGGCTGGCCAATTTCGTCCGCCGGACTCGGAATGCCGCGAGACTTTGCGCGAGGCCTCCGTGTGCCAAAAATATGCCGCAGGCAACGCCGCGCCCAAAAATAACCTCCCGAAGGCCGGGGCGCCAAGTTCGTCCTGCGGAAAAAGGCCACAAAAACGGGTGGGCTATAGCCGTTGGGGGTGGGGCTGGCCAACTTCGTCCGCCGGACTCGGATGCCGTGAGACTTTGCGAGGGGCCTCCGTGTGCCAAACATAGGCCGCGGGCAAAGGCGCGCCCAAAAATAACCGCCCGAAGGCCGGGGCGCCAAGTTCGTCCAGCGCAAAAATGCCACAAATACGGGTGGGCTATAGCCTTGGGGGGTGGGGCTGGCCGACTTCGTTCGCCAGACTCGGAATGCCGCGAGAATTTGCGAGGGGCCTCCGTGTGCAAAACATTGGCCGCGGGCAAAGCCGCACCCAAAAATAACCGCCCGAAGGCCGGGGCGCCAAGTTCATCCAGTGCAGAAAGGCCACAAAAACGGGTGGGCTATAGCATTGGGGGGTGGGGCTGGCCCACTTCGTCCGCCGGACTCGGAATGCCGCGAGACTTTGCGAGGGGCCTCCGTGTGCCAAAAATATGCCGCGGAAAAGCCGCGCCCAAAAATAACCGCCCGAAGACCGGGGCGCCAAGTTCGTCCAGCGGAAAAAGGCCACAAAAACGGGTGGGCTATAGCCTTGGGGGGTGGGGCTGGCCAATTTCGTCCGCCGGACTCGGAATGCCGCGAGACTTTGCGCGAGGCCTCCGTGTGCCAAAAATATGCCGCAGGCAACGCCGCGCCCAAAAATAACCTCCCGAAGGCCGGGGCGCCAAGTTCGTCCTGCGGAAAAAGGCCACAAAAACGGGTGGGCTATAGCCGTTGGGGGTGGGGCTGGCCAACTTCGTCCGCCGGACTCGGATGCCGTGAGACTTTGCGAGGGGCCTCCGTGTGCCAAACATAGGCCGCGGGCAAAGCCGCGCCCAAAAATAACCGCCCGAAGGCCGGGGCGCCAAGTTCGTCCAGCGCAAAAAGGCCACAGAAACGGGTGGGCTATAGCCTTCGGGGGTGGGGCTGGCCCACTTCGTCCGCCGGACTCGGAATGCCGCGAGACTTTGCGAGGGGCCTCCGTGCGCCAAAAATAGGCCGCGGACAAAGCCGCGCCCAAAAATAACCGACCGAAGGCCGGGGCGCCAAGTTCGTCCAGCGGAAAAGGGCCACAAAAACGGGTGGGCTATAGCCTTGGGGGGTCGGGCTGGCCAACTTCGTCCGCCAGACTCGGAATTCCGTGAGACCTTGCGAGGGGCCTCCATGTGCCAAAAATAGGCCGCGGACAAAGCCGCGCCCAAAAATAACAGCCCGAAGGCCGGGGCGCCATGTTAGTCCTGCGGAAAAAGGCCACAAAAACGGGAGGGCTATAGCCTTGGGGGGTGGGGCTGGCCAACTTTGTCCCCCGGACTCAGAATGCCGAGACACTTTGCGAGGGGCCTCCGTGTGCCAAACATAGGCCGCGGGCAAAGCCGCACCCAAAAATAACCGCCCGAAGGCCGGGGCGCCAAGTTCATCCAGTGCAGAAAGGCCACAAAAACGGGTGGGCTATAGCATTGGGGGGTGGGGCTGGCCCACTTCGTCCGCCGGACTCGGAATGCCGCGAGACTTTGCGAGGGGCCTCCGTGTGCCAAAAATATGCCGCGGAAAAGCCGCGCCCAAAAATAACCGCCCGAAGACCGGGGCGCCAAGTTCGTCCAGCGGAAAAAGGCCACAAAAACGGGTGGGCTATAGCCTTGGGCGGTGGGGTTGGCCAACTTCGTCCGCCGGACTCGGATGCCACGAGACTTTGCGAGGGGCCTCCGTGAGCCAAACATAGGCCGCGGGCAAAGCCGCGCCCAAAAATAACCGCCCGAAGGCCGGGGCGCCAAGTTCGTCCAGCGCAAAAAGGCCACAGAAACGGGTGGGCTATAGCCTTCGGTGGTGGGGCTGGCCCACTGCGTCCGCCGGACTCGGAAGGCCGCGAGACTTTGCGAGGGGCCTCCGTGCGCCAAAAATAGGCCGCGGGCAAAGCCGCACCCAAAAATAACCGCCCGAAGGCCGGGGCGCCAAGTTCGTCCAGCGGAAAAGGGCCACAAAAACGGGTGGGCTATAGCCTTGGGGGGTGGGGCTGGCCAACTTCGTCAGCCAGATTCGGAATTCCGCGAGACCTTGCGAGGGGCCTCCATGTGCCAAAAATAGGCCGCGGACAAAGCCGCGCCCAAAAATAACAGCCCGAAGGCCGGGGCGCCATGTTAGTCCAGCGGAAAAAGGCCACAAAAACGGGAGGGCTATAGCCTTGGGGGGTGGGGCTGGCCAACTTCGTCCCTCGGACTCAGAATGCCGAGAGACTTTGCGAGGGGCCTCCGTGTGCCAAACATAGGCCGCGGGCAAAGCCGCACCCAAAAATAACCGCCCGAAGGTCGGGGCGCCAAGTTCGTCCAGCGCAAAAAGGCCACAAAAACGGGTGGGCTATAGCCTTGGGGGGTGGGGCTGGCCAACTTCGTCCGCTGGACTCGGAATACCGCGAGCCTTTGCGAGGGGCCTCTGTGTGCCAAAAATAGGCCATGGTCAAAGCCGCGCCCAAAAATAACCGCCCGAAGGCCGGGGCGCCAAGTTAGTCCAGCGGAAAAAGGCCACAAAAACGGGAGGGCTATAGCCTTGGGGGGTGGGGCTGGCCAACTTTGTTCCCCGGACTCAGAATGCCGAGAGACTTTGCGAGGGGCCTCCGTGTGCCAAACATAGGCCGCGGGCAAAGCCGCACCAAAAATAACCGCCCGAAGGTCGGGGCGCCAAGTTCGTCCAGCGCAAAAAGGCCACAAAAACGGGTGGGCTATAGCCTTGGGGGGTGGGGCTGGCCAACTTCGTCCGCTGGACTCGGAATACCGCGAGCCTTTGCGAGGGGCCTCCGTGTGCCAAAAATAGGCCACGGTCAAAGCCGCGCCCAAAAATAACCGCCCGAAGACCGGGGCGCCAAGTTCGTCCAGCGGAATAAGGCCACAAAAACGGGTGGGCTATAGCCTTGGGGGGTGGGGTTGGCCAACTTCGTCCGCCGGACTCGGAATGCCGCGAGACTTTGCGAGGGGCCTCCGTGTGCCAAAAATAGGCCGCGGGAAAGCCGCGCCCAAAAATAACCGCCCGAAGGCTGGGGCGCCAAGTTCGTCCAGCGGAAAAAGGCCACAAAAACGGGTGGGCAATATCCTTGGGGGGTGGGGCTAGCCGACTTCGTCCGCCGGACTCGGAATGCCGCGAGACTTTGTGAGGGGCCTCCGTGTGCTAAAAATAGGCCGCGGACAAAGCCGTGTCCAAAAATAACTGCCTGATGGCCGGGGCGCCAAGTTCGTCCAGGGCAAAAAGGCCACAAAAACGGGTGGGCTATAGCCTTGGGAGGTGGGGCTGGCCAACTTCGTCCCCCGGACTCGGAATGCCGCGAAACTTTGCGAGGGGCCTCCGTGTGCCAAACATAGGCTGCGGACAAAGCTGCGCCCAAAAATAACTGCCCGAAGGCCGGGGCGCCAAGTTCGTCCAGCGGAAAAAGGCCACAAAAACGGGTGGGCTATAGCCTTGGGGGGTGGGGCTGGCCAACTTCGTCCGCTGGACTCGGAATACCGCGAGCCTTTGCGAGGGGCCTCCGTGTGCCAAAAATAGGCCACGGTCAAAGCCGCGCCCAAAAATAACCGCCCGAAGACCGGGGCGCCAAGTTCGTCCAGCGGAATAAGGCCACAAAAACGGGTGGGCTATAGCCTTGGGGGGTGGGGCTGGCCAACTTCGTCCGCCGGACTCGGAATGCCGCGAGACTTTGCGAGGGGCCTCCGTGTGCCAAAAATAGGCCACGGGTAAAGCCGCGCCCAAAAATAACCGCCCGAAGGCCGGGGCGCCAAGTTCGTCCAGCGGAAAAAGGCCACAAAAACGGGTGGGCGCCTTGGGGGGTGGGGCGGGCCAACTTCGCCCGCCGGACTCGGAATGCCGTGAGACTTTGCGAGGGGCCTCCCTGTGCCAAACATAGGCCACGGGTAAATTCGCGCCCAAAAATAACCGCCCGATGGCGGGGGCGCCAAGTTCGTCCAGTGCAAAATGGCCAGAAAAACGGGTGGGCTATAGCCTTGGGGGGTGGGGCTGGCCAACTTCGTCCGCCGGACTCGGAATGCCGCGAGACTTTCCAAGAGGCCTCCGTGTGCCAAAAAAATGCCGCGGACAAAGCTGCGCCCAAAAATAACCGCCCAAAGCCCGGGGCGCCAAGTTCGTCCTGCGCAAAAAGGCCACAAAAACGGGTGGGCTATAGCCTTGAGGGGTGGGGCGGGCCAACTTCGTCCGCCGGACTCGGAATGCCGCGAGACTTTGTGAGAGCCCTCCGTGTACCAAAAAAATGCCGCGGGCAAAGCCGCGCCCAAAAATAACCGCCCGAAGGCCGGGGCGCCAAGTTCGTCCACCGGAAAAAGGCCACAAAAACGGGTGGGCTATAGCCTTGGGGGGTGGGGCTGGCCCACTTCGTCCGCCGGACTCGGAATGCCGCGAGACTTTGCGCGAGGCCTCCGTGTGCCAAAAATATGCCGCGGGCAAAGCCGCGCCCAAAAATAACCGCCCGAAGGCCGGGGCGCCAAGTTTGTCCAGCGGAAAAAGGCCACAAAAACGGGTGGGCTATAGCCTTGGGGGGTGGGGCTGGCCAACTTCGTCCGCCGGACACGGAATGCCGCGAGACTTTGCGAGGGGCCTCCGTGTGCAAAAAATAGGTCGCGGGGAAATCCGCGCCCAAAAATAACCACCCGAAGGCCGGGGCGCCAAGTTCGTCCAGCGGAAAAAGGCCACAAAAACGGGTGGGCTATAGCCTTGGGGGGTGGGGCTGGCCCACTTCGTCCGCCGGACTCGGAATGCCGTGAGACTTTGCGAGGGGCCTCCGTGTGCCAAAAATAGGCCACGGCTAAGCCGCGCCCAAAAATTACCGCCCGAAGGCCGGGGCGCCAAGTTCATCCAGCGGAAAATGGCCACAAAAACGGGTGGGCGCCTTGGGGGGTGGGGCGGGCCAACTTCGTCCGCCGGACTCGGAATGCCGCAAGACTTTGCGAGGGGCCTCCCGGTGCCAAACATAGGCCACGGGGAAATCCGCTCCCAAAAATAACCGCCCGATGGCGGGGGCGCCAAGTTCGTCCAGTGCAAAAAGGCCAGAAAAACGGGTGGGCTATAGCCTTGGGGGTGGGGCTGGCCAACTTCGTCCGCCGGACTCGGAATGCCGCGAGACTTTGCGAGGGGCCTCCGTGTCCGAAAAATAGGATGCGGGCAAAGCAGCGCCCAAAAATAACCGCCCGAAGGCCGGGGCGCCATGTTCGTCCATCGGAAAAAGGGCACAAAAACGGGTGGGCTATAGCCTTGGGGGGTGGGGCCGGCCTACTTCGTCCGCCGGACTCGGAATGCCGCGAGACTTTGCGAGGGGCCTCCGTGTGCGAAAAATAGGCCGCGGGCAAAGCCGCGCCCAAAAATAACCACCCGAAGGCCGGGGCGCCAAGTTCGTCCAGCGCAAAAAGGCCACAAAAACGGGTGGGCTATAGCCTTGGGGGGTGGGGCCGGCCCACTTCGTCCGCTGGACTCGGAATGCCGCGAGACTTTGCGAGGGGCCTCCGTTTGCCAAAAATAGGGCGCGGGCAAAGCCGCGCCCAAAAATAACCGCCCGAAGGCCGGGGCGCCAAGTTTGTCCAGCGGGAAAAGGCCACAAAAACGGGTGGGCTATAGCCTTGGGGGGTGGGGCTGGCCAACTTCGTCCGCCGGACTCGGAATGCTGTGAGACTTTGCGAGGGGCCTCCGTGTGCGAAAAATAGGATGCGGGCAAAGCCGCGCCCAAAAACAACCGCCCGAAGGCCGGGGCGCCAAGTTCGTCCAGCAGAAAAAGGCCACAAAAACGGGTGGGCTATAGCCTTGGGGGGTGGGGCTGGCTAACTTCGTCCGCCGGACTCGGAATGCCGCGAGACTTTGCGAGGGGCCTCCATGTGCCAAAACTAGGCCGCGGGCAAAGCCGCGGCCAAAAATAAACGCCCGAACGCCGGGGCGCGAAGTTCGTCCAGAGCAAAAAGGCCACAAAAACGGGTGGGCTATAGCCTTGGGGGGTGGGGCTGGCCAACTTCGTCCGTGGGACTCGGAATGCCGCGAGACTTTGCGAGGGGCCTCCATGTGCCAAACATAGGCCGCGGCCAAAGCCGCGCCCAAAAATAACCACCCGAAGGCCGGGGCGCCAAGTTCGTCCAGCAGAAAAAGGCCACAAAAACGGGTGGGCTATAGCCTTGGGGGGTGGGGCTGGCCAACTTCGTCCGCCGGACTCGGAATGCCGCGAGACTTTGCGAGGGGCCTCCATGTGCCAAACATAGTCCGTGGCCAAAGCCGCGCCCATAAATAACCGCCGAAGGCCGGGGCGCCAAGTTCGTCCAGCGCAAAAAGGCCAGAAAAACGGGTGGGCTATAGCCTTGGGGGGTGGGGCTGGCCAACTTCGTCCGCCGGACTCGGAATGCCGTGAGACTTTGCAAGGGGCCTCCGTGTGCCAAACATAGGCCACGGACAAAGCCGCACCCAAAAATAACCACCCGAAGGCCGGGGCGCCAAGTTCGTCCAGCGCAAAAAGGCCACAAAAACGGGTGGGCTATAGCCATGGGGGGTGGGGCTGGCCAACTTCGTCCGCCGGACTCGGAATGCCGTGAGACTTTGCGAGGGGACTCCGTGTGCCAAAAATAGACAGCGGACAAATCCGCGCCCAAAAATAACCGCCCGAAGGCCGGGGCGTCAAGTTCGTCCAGCACAAAACGGCCACAAAAACGGGTGGGCTATATCCTTGGGGGGTGGGGCTGTCCAACTTCGTCCGCCGGACTCGGAATGCCGCGAGACTTTACGAGGGCCTCCGTGTGCCAAACATCGGCCGCGGGCAAAACCACGCCCAAAAATAACGGCCCGAAGGCCGGGCTGCCAAGTTCGTCCAGCGCAAAAAGGCCACAAATACGGGTGGGCTATAGCCTTGGGGGGTGGGGCTGGCCAACTTCGTCCGCCGGACTCGGAATGCCGCGAGACTTTGCGAGGGGCCTCCGTGTGCCAAAAATGGGCCGCGGGCAAAGCCGCGCACAAAAATAACTGCCCGAAGTCCGGGGCGACAAGTTCGTCCAGCGCAAAAAGGCCACAAAAACGGGTGGGCTATAGCCTTTGGGGTTGGGGCTGGCCAACATCGTCCGCCGGACTCGGAATGCCGCGAGACTTGGCGAGGGGCCTCCGTGTTCCAAAATAGGCCGCGGGAAAAACCGCGCCCAAAAATAACCGCCCGAAGGCCGGGGCGCCATGTTCGTCCATCGGAAAAAGGGCACAAAAACGGGTGGGCTATAGCCTTGGGGGGTGGGGCCGGCCTACTTCGTCCGCCGGACTAGGAATGCCGCGAGACATTGGGAGGGGCCTCCGTGTACTAAACATAGGCCGCGGGCAAAGCCGCGCCCAAAAATAACCGTCCGAAGGCCAGGGCGCTAAGTTCGTCCAGCGCAAAAAGGCCACAAAAACGGGTGGGCTATAGCCTTGGGGGGTGGGGCTGGCCAACTTTGTCCGCCGGACTTGGAATGCCGCGAGATTTTGCGAGGGGCCTCCGTTTGCCAAAAATAGGACACGGGCATAGCCGAACCCAAAAATGACCGCCGATGGCCGGGGCGCCAAGTTCGTCCAGCGGAAAAAGGCCACAAAAACGGGTGGGCTATACCCTTGGGGGGTGGGGCTGGCCAACTTTGTCCGCCGGACTCGGAATGCCGCGAGACTTTGCGAGGGGCCTCCGTGTGCCAAACATAGGCCGTGCCCTAAGCCGCGCCCAAAAATAACTGCCCGAAGGCCGGGGCGCCAAGTTCGTCCAGCGCAAAAAGGCCACAAAAACGGGTGGGCTATAGCCTTGGGGGGTGTTGCTGGCCAACTTCGTCCGCCGGACTCGGAATGCTGCGAGACTTTGCGAGGGGCCTGCGTGTGCCAAAAATAGGCCGCGGGCAAACCCGCGCCCAAAAATAACCGCCCGAAGGCCGGGGCGCCAAGTTCGTCCAGCGCAAAAAGGCCACAAAAACGGGTGGGCTATAGCCTTGGGGGGTGGGGCAGGCCAACTTCGTCCGCCGGACTAGGAATGCCGTGATACATTGCGACGGGCCTCCGTGTACTAAACATAGGCCGCGGGCAACGCCGCGCCCAAAAATAACCGTCCGAAGGCCGGGGCGCTAAGTTCGTCCAGCGCAAAAAGGCCACAAAAACGGGTGGGCTATAGCCTTGGGGGGTGGGGCTGGCCAACTTCGTCCGCCGGACTCGGAATGCCGCGAGATTTTGCGAGCTGCCTCCGTTTGCCAAAAATAGGACGTGGGCAAAGCCGCCCCCAAAAATAACCGCCGATGGCCGGGGCGCCAAGTTCGTCCAGCGGAAAAAGGCCACAAAAACGGGTGGGCTATAGCCTTGGGGGGTGGGGCTGGCCAACTTCGTCCGCCGGACTCGGAATGCCGCGAGACTTTGCGAGGGGTCTCCGTGTGCCAAACATAGGCCGTGCCCAAAGCCGCACCCAAAAATAACCGCCCGAAGGCCGGGGCACCAAGTTCGTCCAGCGCAAAAAGGCCACAAAAACGGGTGGGCTATAGCCTTGGGGGGTGGGGCTGGCCAACTTCGTCCGCCGGACTCGGAATGCCGCGAGACTTTGCGAGGGGCCACCGCGTGCTAAAAATAGGCCGCGGGCAAAGCCGCGCCCAAAAATAACCGCCCGAAGGCCGGCGCGCCAAGTTCGTCCAGCGCAAAAAGGCCACAAAAACGGGTGGGCTATAGCCTTGGGGGGTGGGGCTGGCCAACTTCGTCCGCCGGACTCGGAATGCCGCGAGACTTTGCGAGGGGCCTCCGTGTGCCAAAAATAGACCGCGGGCAAAGCCGTGCCCAAAAAGAACCGCCCGAAGGCCGGGGCGCCAAGTTCGTCCAGTGCAAAAAGGCCACAAAAACGGGTATGCTATAGCCTTGGGGGGTGGGGCTGGCCAACTTCGTCCGCCGGACTCGGAATGCCGCGAGACTTTGCGAGGGTCCTGTGTGTGCCAAACATAGGCCGCTGCCAAAGCCGCATCCAAAAATAACCGCCCGAAGGCCGGGGCGCCAAGTTCGTCGAGTGCAAAAAGGCCACAAAAACGGGTGTGCTATAGCCTTGGGGGGTGGGGCTGGCCAACTTCGTCCGCCGGACTCGGAATGCAGTGAGACTTTGCGAGGGGCCTGCGTGTGCCAAACATAGGCTGCGGCCAAAGCCGCACCCAAAAATAACCGCCCGAAGGCCGGGGCGCCAAGTTCGTCCAGCGCAAAAAGGCCACAAAAACGGGTGGGCTATAGCCTTTGGGGGTGGGGCTGGCCAACTTCGTCCGCCGGACTCGTAATGCCGCGAGACTTTGCGAGGGGCCTCCATCAACCAAACATAGGCCGCGGTCCAAGCCGCGCACAAAAATAACCTCCCGAAGGCCGGGGCGCCAAGTTCGTCCAGCGCAAAAAGGCCACAAAAACGGGTGGGCTATAGACTTCGGGGGTGGGGCTGGCCGACTTCGTCCGCCGGACTCGGAATGCCGTGAGACTTTGCAAGGGGCCTCCGTGTGCCAAAAATAGGCCGCGGACAAAACCGCGCCCAAAAATAACCGCCCGAAGGCCGGTGCGCCAAGTTCGTCCAGAGGAAAAAGGCCACAAAAACGGGTGGGCTATAGCCTTAGGGGGTGGGGCAGGCCAACTTCGTCTGCCGGACTTGGAATGCCGCGAGACATTGCGAGGGGCCTCCGTGTACTAAACATAGGCCGCGGGCAAAGCCGCGCACAAAAATAACCGTCCGAAGGCCGGGGCGCTAAGTTCGTCCAGCGCAAAAAGGCCACAAAAACGTGTGGGCTATAGCCTTGGGGGGTGGGGCTGGCCAACTTCGTCCGCCGGACTCGGAATGCCGCGAGATTTTGCGAGGGGCCTCCGTTTGCCAAAAATAGGACACGGACAAAGCCGCGCCCAAAAATAACCGCCGATGGCCGGGGCGCCAAGTTCGTCCAGCGGAAAAAGGCCACAAAAACGGGTGGGCTATAGCCTTGGGGGGTGGGGCTGGCCAACTTCGTCCGCCGGACTCGGAATGCCGCGAGACTTTGCAAGGGGCCTCCGTCTGCCAAACATAGGCCGCGGGCAAAGCCGCGCCCAAAAATAACCTCCCGACGGCCGGGGCGCCAAGTTCGTCCAGCGCAAAAAGGCCACAAAAACCGGTGGGCTATAGACTTTGGGGGTGGGGCTGGCCGACTTCGTCCGCCGGACTCGGAATGCCGTGAGACTTTGTGAGGGGCCTCCGTGTGCGAAAAATAGGCCGCTGGCAAACCCGCACCCAAAAATAACCACCCGAAGGCCGGGGCGCCAAGTTCGTCCAGCGGAAAAAGGCCAGAAAAATGGGTGGGCTATAGCCTTCGAGGGTGGGGCCGGCCTACTTCGTCCGCGGGACTCGGAATGCCGCGAGAGTTTGGGAGGGGCCTCCGTGTTCCAAACATAGGCCGCGGCCAAAGCCGCGCCCAAGAATAACCGCCCGAAGGCCGGGGCGCCAAGTTCGTCCAGCGCAAAAAGGCCACAAAAACGGGTGGGCTATAGACTTCGGGGGTGGGGCTGGCCGACTTCGTCCGCCGGACTCGGAATGCCGTGAGACTTTGCGAGGGGCCTCCGTGTGCCAAAAATAGGCCGCAGACAAAACCGCGCCCAAAAATAACCGCCCGAAGGCCGGGGCGCCAAGTTCGTCCAGAGGAAAAAGGCCACAAAAACGGGTGGGCTATAGCCTTAGGGCGTGGGGCAGGCCAACTTCGTCTGCCGGACTTGGAATGCCGCGAGACATTGCGAGGGGCCTCCGTGTACTAAACATAGGCCGCGGGCAAAGCCGCGCCCAAAAATAACCGTCCGAAGGCCGGGGCGCTAAGTTCGTCCAGCGCAAAAAGGCCACAAAAACGGGTGGGCTATAGCCTTGGGGGGTGGGGCTGGCCAACTTCGTCCGCCGGACTCGGAATGCCGCGAGATTTTGCGAGGGGCCTCCGTTTGCCAAAAATAGGACACGGACAAAGCCGCGCCCAAAAATAACCGCCGATGGCCGGGGCGCCAAGTTCGTCCAGCGGAAAAAGGCCACAAAAACGGGTGGGCTATAGCCTTGGGGGGTGGGGCTGGCCAACTTCGTCCGCCGGACTCGGAATGCCGCGAGACTTTGCGAGGGGCCTCCGTCTGCCAAACATAGGCCGCGGGCAAAGCTGCGCCCAAAAATAACCTCCCGACGGCCGGGGCGCCAAGTTCGTCCAGCGCAAAAAGGCCACAAAAACCGGTGGGCTATAGACTTTGGGGGTGGGGCTGGCCGACTTCGTCCGCCGGACTCGGAATGCCGTGAGACTTTGCGAGGGGCCTCCGTGTGCCAAAAATAGACCGCGGACAAAAATAACCGCCCGAATGCCGGGGCGCCATGTTCGTCCAGCGCAAAAAGGCCACAAAAACGGGTGGGCTATAGCCTTGGGGAGTGGGGCTGGCCGACTTTGTCCTCCGGACTCGGAATGCCGCAAGACTTTGCGAGGGGCCTCCGTGTGCCAAAAATAGACCGCGGACAAACCCGCGCCCAAAAATAACCGCCCGAAGGCCGGGGCGCCAAGTTCGTCCAGTGCAAAAAGGCCACAAAAACGGGTGCGCTATAGCCTTGGGGGGTGGGGCTGGCCCACTTCGTCCGCCGGACTCGGAATGCCGTGAGACTTTGCGAGGGGCCTGCGTGTGCCAAACATAAGCCGCGGCCAAAGCCGCGCCCAAAAATAACCGCCCGAAGGCCGGGGCGCCAAGTTCGTCCAGCGCAAAAAGGCCACAAAAACGGGTGGGCTATAGCCTTGGAGGGTGGGGCTGGCCAACGTCGTCCGCCGGACTCGGAATGCTGCGAGACTTTACGTGGGGCCTCCGTGTGCCAAAAATAGACCGCGGGCAAACCCGTACCCAAAAATAACCGCCCGAAGGCCGGGGCGCCAAGTTCGTCCAGCGCAAAAAGGCCAGAAAAACGGGTGGGCTATAGCCTTGGGGGGTGGGGCTGGCCAACTTCGTCCGCCGGACTCGGAATGCCGCGAGACTTTCCGAGGGGCCTCCGTGTGCCAAAAATAGACCGCGGACAAAGCCGCGCCCAAAAATAACCGCCCGAAGGCAAGGGAGCCAAGTTCGTCCAGCGCAAAAAGGCCACAAAAACGGGTGGGCTATAGCCTTGGGGGGTGGGGCTGGCCAACTTCGTCCTCCGGACTCGGAATGCCGCGAGACTTTGCGAGGGGCCTCCGTGTGCCAAAAATAGGCCGTGGCCAAAGCCGCGCCCAAAAATAACCGCCCGAAGACAGGGGAGCCAAGTTCATCCAGTGCAAAAAGGCCACAAAAACGGGTGCGCTATAGCCTTGGGGGGTGGGGCTGGCCCACTTTGTCCGCCGGACTCGGAATGCCGCGAGACTTTGCGAGGGGCCTGCGTGTGCCAAACATAAGCCGTGGCCAAAGCCGCGCCCAAAAATAACCGCCCGAAGGCCGGGGCGCCAAGTTCGTCCAGCGCAAAAAGGCCACAAAAACGGGTGGGCTATAGCCTTGGGGGGTGGGGCTGGCCAACTTCGTCCGCCGGACTCGGAATGCCGCGAGACTTTGCGACGGTCCTCCGTGTGTCAAAAATAGGCCGCGGGCAATGCCGCGCCCAAAAATAACCGCCCGATGGCCGGGGCGCCATGTGTGTCCAGCGCAAAAAGGCCACAAAAACGGGTGGGCTATAGCCTTGGGGGGTGGGGCTGGCGAACTTCGTCCGCCGGACTCGGAATGCTGCCAGACTTTGCGAGGGGCCTCCGTGTGCCAATAATAGGCCGTGCGAAAAGCCGTCCCCATAAATAACCGCCCGAAGGCCGGGGCGCCAAGTTCGTCCAGCGGAAAAAGGCAACAAAAACGGGTGGGCCATAGCCTTCGGGGGTGGGGCTGGCCAACTTCGTCCGCCGGACTCGGAATGGCGCGACACTATGGGAGGGTCCTCCGTGTGCCAAAAATAGGCCGCGGACAATGCCGCGCCCAAAAATAACCGCCCAAAGGCCGGGGCGCCATGTTTGTCCAGTGCAAAAAGGCCACAAAAACGGGTGGGCTATAGCCTTGGGGGGTGGGGCTGGCCAACTTCGTCCGCCGGACTTGGAATGCCGCGAGACTTTGCGAGGGGCCTCTGTGTGCCAAACATAGGCCGCGGGCAAAGCCGCGCCCAAAAATAACCGCCCGAAGGCCGGGGCGCCAAGTTCGTCCAGCGGAAAAAGGCTACAAAAACGGGTGGGCTATAGCCTTGGGGGGTGGGGCTGGCCAACTTTGTCCGCCGGACTCGGAATGCCGCGAGACTTTGCGAGGGGCCACTGTGTGCCAAATATAGGCCGTGGACAAAGCCGCACCCAAAAATAACCGCCCGAAGGCCGGGGCGCCAAGTTCGTCCAGCGCAAAAAGGCCACAAAAACGGGTGGGCTATAGCCTTGGGGGGTGGGGCTGGCCCACATTCGTCCGCCGGACTCGGAATGCCGTGAGACTTTGCGAGGGGCTTCCGTGTGCCAAAACTAGGCCGTGGGCAAAGCCGCGCCCAAAAATAACCGCCCGAAGGCCGGGGCGCCAAGTTCGTCCAGCGGAAAAAGGCCACAAAAACGGGTGGGCGCCTTGGGGGGTGGGACTGGCCAACTTCGTCCGCCGGACTTGGAATGCCGCGAGACTTTGCGAGGGCCTCCGTGTGCCAATAATAGGCCGCGGGCAAAGCCGCGCCCAAAAATAACCGCCCGAAGGCCGGGGCGCCAAGTTCGTCGAGCGGAAAAAGGCCACAAAAACGGGTGGGCTATAGCCTTGGGGGGTGGGGCTGGCCCACTTCGTCCGCCGGACTCGGAATGCCGTGAGACTTTGCGAGGGGCCTACGTGTGCCAAAAATAGGCCGCAGCCAAAGCCGCACCCAAAAATAACCGCGCGAAGGCCGGGGCGCCAAGTTCGTCCTGCGCAAAAATGCCACAAAAACGGGTGGGCTGTAGCCTTGGGGGGTGGGGCTGGCCAACTTCGTCCGCCGGACTCGGAATGGCGCGAGACTTTACGAGGCACCTCCGTGTGCGAAAAATATGCCGCGGGCATGGCCGCGCCGAAAAACAACCGCCCGAAGGCCGGGGCGCCAAGTTCGTCCAGCGGAAAAGGCCACAAAAACGGGTGGGCTATAGCCTTGGGGGGTGGGGCTGGCCAACTTCGTCCGCCGGACTGGGAATGGCGCGAGACCTTACGAGGCACCTCCGTGTGCCAAAAATAGGCCGCGGGCACAACCGCGCCCAAAAATAACTGCCCGAAGGCCGGGGCGCCAAATTCGTCCAGCGGAAAAAGGCCACAAAAACGGGTGGGCTATAGCCTTGGGGGGTGGGGCTGGCCAACTTCGTCCGCCGGACTCGGAATGGCGCGAGACTTTACGAGGCGCCGCCGTGTGCGAAAAATAGGCCGCGGGCACGGCCGTATCCAAAAATAACCGCCCGAAGGCCGGGCGCCAAGTTCGTCGAGCGGAAAAAGGCCACAAAAACGGGTGGGCTATAGCCTTGGGGGGTGGGGCTGGCCAACTTCGTCCGCCGTACTTGGAATGGTGCGAGACTTTGCGAGGCACCTCATTGTGCAAAAAATAGGTCGCGGGCACGGCCGCGCCCAAAAATAACCGCCCGAAGGCCGGGGCGCCAAGTTCGTCGAGCGGAAAAAAGCCACAAAAACGGGTGGGCTATAGCCTTGGGGGGTGGGCTGACCAACTTCGTCCGCCGGACTCGGAATGGTGTGAGACTTTGCGAGGTGCCTCTGTGTGCCAAAAATAGGCCGCGGGCACAGCCGCGCCCAAAAATAACAGCCCGAAGGCCGGGGCGCCAAGTTCGTCCAGCGGGAAAAGGCCACAAAAACGGGTGGGCTATAGCCTTGGGGGGTGGGGCTGGCCAACTTCGTCCGCCGGACTCGGAATGGCGCGAGACTTTGTGAGGCGCCTCTGTGTGCCAAAAATAGGCCGCGGGCACAGTCGCCCCCAAAAATAACCGCCCGAAGGCCGGGGCGCCAAGTTCATCCAGCGGAAAAAGGCAAAAAAACGGGTGGGCTATAGCCTTGGGGGGTGGGGCTGGCCAACTTCGTCCGCCGGACTCGGAATGGCGCGAGACTTTGCAAGGCGCCTCCGTGTGCCAAAAATAGGCCTTGGGCACAGCCGCGCCCAAAAATAACCTCCCGAAGGCCGGCGTGCCAAGTTCGTCCAGCGGAAAAACGCCACAAAAACGGGATGGGCTATAGCCTTGGTGGGTGGGCCTGGCCAACTTCGTCCGCCGGACTTGGAATGGCGTGACACTTTGCGAGGCGCCTCCGTGCGCCAAAAATAGGCCGTGGGCACAGCCGCGCCCAAAAATAACCGCCCGAAGGGCGGGGCGCCAAGTTCGTCCAGCGGAAAAATGCCACAAAATACGGGTGGGCTATAGCCTTGGGGGGTGGGGCTGGCCAACTTCAACCGCCGGACTTGGAATGGCGCGAGACTCTGCGAGGCACCTCCGTGTGCGAAAAATAGGCCGTGGGCACAGCCGCGTCCAAAAATACCCACCCGAAGGCCGGGGCGCCAAGTTCGTCCAGCGGAAAAAGGACACAAATACGGGTGGGCTATGGCCTTGGGGGGTGGGGCTGGCCAACTTCGTCCGCCGGACTCGGAATGGCGCTAGACTTTGCGAGGAGCCTCCGTGTGCCAAAAGTAGGCCATGGGCACAGCCGCGCCCAAAAGTAACCGCCCGAAGGCCGGGGCGCCAAGTTCGTCTAGTGGAAAAAGGCCACAAATACGGGTGGGCTATAGCCTTGGGGGGTGGGGCTGGACAACTTCCTCCGGTGGAATCGGAATGGCGCGAGACTTTGCGAGGCGCCTCCGTGTGCCAAAAATAGGCCGTGGGCACAGCCGCGCCCAAAAATAACCGCCCGAAGGCCGGGGCGCCAAGTTTGTCCAGCGGATAAAGGCCACAAAAACGGGTGGGCTATAGCCTTGGAGGGTAGGGCTGGCCCACTTCGTCCGCCAGACTCGGAATGGCGGGAGACTTTGCGAGGCGCCTCTGTGTGCCAAAAATAGGCCGTGGGCACAGCCGCGCCCAAAAATAACCGCCCGAAGGCCGGGGCGCCAAGTTCGTCCTGGGGAAAAAGGCCACAGCATACGGGTGGGCTATAGCCTTGGGGGGTGGGGCTGGCCAACTTCAACCGCCGGACTCGGAATGGCGCGAGACTCTGCGAGGCACCTCCGTGTGCCAAAAATAGGCCGCGGGTACAGCCGCGTCCAAAAATACCCACCTGAAGGCCGGGGCGCCAAGTTCGTCCAGCAGAAAAAGGACACAAATAAGGGTGGGCTATGGCCTTGGGGGGTGGGGCTGGCCAACTTCGTCCGCTGGACTCGGAATGGTGCAAGACTTTGTGAGGCGCCTCTATGTGCCAAAAATAGGCTGCGGGCACAGCCGCGCCCAAAAATAACCGCCCGAAGGCCGGGGCGCCAAGTTCATCCATCGGAAAAAGGCAAAAAAAACGGGTGGGCTATAGCCTTGGGGGGTGGGGCTGGCCAACTTCGTCCGCCGGACTCGGAATTGCGCGAGCCTTTGCGAGTCGCCTCCGTGTGCCAAAACTAGGCCCCGGGCACAGCCGCAACCAAAAATAACCGCCAGAAGGCCGGGGCGCCAAGTTCGACCAGCGGAAAAAGGCCACAAACACGGGTGGGCTATAGCCTTGGGGGGTGGGGCTGGCCAACTTCGTCCGCCGGACTCGGAATGGTGCAAGACTTTACGAGGTGCCTCCGTGTGCGAAAAATAGGCCGCGGGACAGCCGCGCCCAAAATTAACCGCCCGAAGGCCGGGGCGCCATGTTCGTCCAGCGGAAAAAGGCCACAAATACGGGTGGGCTATAGCCTTGGGGGGTGGGGCCGGCCGACTTCGTCCGCCGGACTCGGAATGGCGCGAGACTTTGCGAGGTGCATTCGTGTACCAAAAATAGGCTGCGGGCACAACCGCGCCGAAAAATAACCGCCCGAAGGCCATGGCGCCAAGTTCGTCCAGCGGAAAAAGGCCACAAAAACGGGTGGGCTATAGCCTTGGGGGGTGGGGCTGGCCAACTTCGTCCGCCGGACTCGGAATGGCGCGAGACTTTGTGAGGCACCTCCGTGTGCGAAAAATAGGCCGCGGGCACAGCCGCGCCCAAAAATAACCGCCCGAAGGCCGGGGCGCCAAGTTCGTCCAGCGCAAAAAGGCCACAAAAACGGGTGGGCTATAGCGTTGGGGGGTGGGGCTGGCAAACTTCGTCCGCCGGACTCGGAATGGCACGAGACTTTGCGTGGTGCCTCCGTGTGCCGAAAATAGGCCGTGGGCAAAGCCGCGCCCAAAAATAACTGCCCGAAGGCCGGGGCGCCAAGTTCGTCCAGCGGAAAAAGGCCACAAAAACGGGTGGGCTATAGCCTTGGGGGGTGGGGCTGGCCTACTCCGTCCGCCGGACTCGGAATGGTGCAAGACTTTGCGAGGCGCCTCCGTGTGCGAAAAATAGGCCGCGAGCACAGCCGCGCCCAAAAATAACCTCCCGAAGGCCGGAGTGCCAAGTTCGTCCAGCGGAAAAAGGCCACAAAAACGGGATGGGCTATAGCCTTGGTGGGTGGGGCTGGCCAACTTTGTCCGCCGGACTCGGAATGGCGTGACACTTTGCGAGGCGCCTCCGTGTGCCAAAAATAGGCCGTGGGCACAGCCGCGCCCAAAAATAACCGCCCGAAGGCCGGGGCGCCAAGTTCGTCCAGCGGAAAAAGGCCACAAAATACGGGTGGGCTATAGCCTTGGGGGGTGGGGCTGGCCCACTTCGTCCGCCGGACTCGGAATGGCGCGAGACTCTGCGAGGCACCTCCGTGTGCCAAAAATAGGCCGCGGGCACAGCCGCGTCCAAAAATACCCACCCGAAGGCCGGGGCGCCAAGTTCGTCCAGCGGAAAAAGTCCACAAATACGGGTGGGCTATGGCCTTGGGGGGTGGGGCTGGCTAACTTCGTCCGCCGGACTCGGAATGGCGCTAGACTTTGCGAGGCACCTCCGTGTGCCAAAAGTAGGCCATGGGCACAGCCGCGCCCAAAAATAAGCACCCGAAGGCCGGGGCGCCAAGTTCGTCCAGCGGAAAAAGGCCACAAAAACGGGTGGACTATAGCCTTGGGGGGTGGGGCTGGCCAACTTCGTCCGCCGGACTCGGAATGGCGTGACACTTTGCGAGGCGCCTCCGTGTGCCAAAAATAGGCCGTGGGCACAGCCGCGTCCAAAAATACCCACCCGAAGGCCGGGGCGCCAAGTTCGTCCAGCGGAAAAAGTCCACAAATACGGGTGGGCTATGGCCTTGGGGGGTGGGGCTGGCTAACTTCGTCCGCCGGACTCGGAATGGCGCTAGACTTCGCGAGGCACCTCCATGTGCCAAAAGTAGGCCATGGGCACAGCCGCGCCCGAAAATAACCACCCGAAGGCCGGGGCGCCAAGTTCGTCCAGCGGAAAAAGGCAACAAAAACGGGTGGGCTATAGCCTTTGGGGGTGGGGCTGGGCAACTTCGTCCGCCGGATTTGGAATGGCGCGAGACTTCGCGAGGCATCTCCGTGTGCCAAAAATAGGCCGCGGGCACAGCCGCACCCAAAAATAACCGCCCGAAGGCCGGGGCGCCAAGTTCGTCCAGCGGAAAAAGGCCACAAAAACGGGTGGGCTATAGCCTTGAGGGGTGGGGCTGGCCAACTTCATCGGCCGGACTCAGAATGGCGCGAGACTTTGCGAGGTGCCTCCGTGTGCCAAAAATAGGCCGCGGGCACAGCCGCGCCCAAAAATAGCCTCCCGAAGGCTGGGGCGCCAAGTTCGTCCAGCGGAAAAAGGCCACAAAATACGGGTGGGCTATAGCCTTGGGGAGTGGGGCTGGCCAACTTCGTCCGCCGGACTCGGAATGGCGCGAGACTTTTCCAGGCACCTCCGTGTGCCAAAAATAGGCCGCGGGCACAGCCGGGCCCAAAAATAACCGCCCGAAGGCCGGGACGCCAAGTTCGTCCAGCGGAAAAAGGCCACAAAAACGGGTGGGCAATAGCCTTGGGGGGTGGGGCTGGCCAACTTCGTCCGCCGGACTCGGAATGGCGCGAAACTTTACGAGGCGCCTCCGTGTGCCAATAATAGGCCGCGGGCACAGCCGCGCCCAAAAATAACCGCCCGAAGGCCGGGGCGCCAAGTTTGTCCAGCGGATAAAGGCCACAAAAACGGGTGGGCTATAGCCTTGGAGGGTAGGGCTGGCCCACTTCGTCCGCCAGACTCGGAATGGCGGGAGACTTTGCGAGGCGCCTCTGTGTGCCAAAAATAGGCCGTGGGCACAGCCGCGCCCAAAAATAACCGCCCGAAGGCCGGGGCGCCAAGTTCGTCCTGGGGAAAAAGGCCACAGCATACGGGTGGGCTATAGCCTTGGGGGGTGGGGCTGGCCAACTTCAACCGCCGGACTCGGAATGGCGCGAGACTCTGCGAGGCACCTCCGTGTGCCAAAAATAGGCCGTGGGCACAGCCGCGTCCAAAAATACCCACCCGAAGGCCGGGGCGCCAAGTTCGTCCAGCGGAAAAAGTCCACAAATACGGGTGGGCTATGGCCTTGGGGGGTGGGGCTGGCTAACTTCGTCCGCCGGACTCGGAATGGCGCTAGACTTTGCGAGGCACCTCCGTGTGCCAAAAGTAGGCCATGGGCACAGCCGCGCCCAAAAATAACCGCCCGATGGCCGGGGCGCCAAGTTCGTCCAGTGGAAAAAGGCCAAAAAAACGGGCGGGCTATAGCCTTGGGGGGTGGGGCTGGCCAACTTCGTCCGCCGGATTCGGAATGGCGCGTGACTTTGCGAGGCATGTCCGTGTGCCAAAAATAGTCCGCGAGCACAGCCGCGCCCAAAAATAACCGCCCGAAGGCCAGGGCGCCAAGTTCGTCCAGCGGAAAAAGGCCACAAAAACGGGTGAGCTATAGCCTTGGGGGTGGGGCTGGCCAACTTCGTCCGCCGGACTCGGAATGGCGCTAGACTTTGCGAGGCGTCTCCGTGTGCCAAAAGTAGGCCATGGGCACAGCCGTGCCCAAAAATAACCGCCCGAAGGCCGGGGCGCCAAGTTCGTCCAGCGGAAAAACGCAACAAAAACGGGTGGGCTATAGCCTTTGGGGGTGGGGCTGGCCAACTTCGTCCGCCGGATTCGGAATGGCGCGAGACTTCCCGAGGCATCTCCGTGTGCCAAAAATAGGCTGCGGGCACAGCCGCACCCAAAAATAACCGCCCGAAGGCCGGGGCGCCAAGTTCGTCCAGCGGAAAAAGGCCACAAAAACGGGTGGGCTATAGTCTTGAGGGGTGGGGCTGGCCAACTTCGTCCGCCGGATTCGGAATGGCGCGTGACTTTGCGAGGCATGTTCGTGTGCCAAAAATAGTCCGCGAGCACAGCCGCGCCCAAAAATAACCGCCCGAAGGCCAGGGCGCCAAGTTCGTCCAGCGGAAAAAGGCCACAAAAACGGGTGAGCTATAGCCTTGGGGGTGGGGCTGGCCAACTTCGTCCGCCGGACTCGGAATGGCGCTAGACTTTGCGAGGCGTCTCCGTGTGCCAAAAGTAGGCCATGGGCACAGCCGCACCCAAAAATAACCGCCCGAAGGCCGGGACGCCAAGTTCGTCCAGCGGAAAAAGGCCACAAAAACGGGTGGGCAATAGCCTTGGGGGGTGGGGCTGGCCAACTTCGTCCGCCGGACTCGGAATGGCGCTAGACTTTGCGAGGCGTCTCCGTGTGCCAAAAGTAGGCCATGGGCACAGCCGCGCCCAAAAATAACCGCCCGAAGGCCGGGGTGCCAAGTTCGTCCAGCGGAAAAAGGCCACAAAAACGGACAGGCTATAGCCTTGGGGGGTGGGGCTGGCCAACTTCGTCCGCCGGACTCGGAATGGCGCGAGACTTTGCGAGGCGCCTCCATGTGCCAAAAGTAGGCCCTGGGCACAGCCGCGCCCAAAAATAACCGCCCGAAGGCCGGGGCGCCAAGTTCGTCCAGCGGAAAAAGGCCACAAATACGGGACAGGCTATAGCCTTGGGGGGTCGGGCTGGCCCACTTCGTCCGCCGGACTCGGAATGGCGCGAGGACTTTGCAAGGCGCCTCCATCTGCCAAAAATAGGCCGTGGGCACAGCCGCGCCCAAAAATAACCGCCCGAAGGCCGGGGCGCCAAGTTCGTCCAGCGGAAAAAGGCCACAAAAACGGACAGGCTATAGCCTTGGGGGGTGGGGCTGGCCAACTTCGTCCGCCGGACTCGGAATGGCGCGAGACTTTGCGAGGCGCCTCCATGTGCCAAAAGTAGGCCATGGGCACAGCCGCGCCCAAAAATAACCGCCCGAAGGCCGGGGCGCCAAGTTCGTCCAGCGGAAAAAGGCCACAAATACGGGACAGGCTATAGCCTTGGGGGGTCGGGCTGGCCCACTTCGTCCGCCGGACTCGGAATGGCGCGAGACTTTGCAAGGCGCCTCCATCTGCCAAAAATAGGCCGTGGGCACAGCCGCGCCCAAAAATAACCGCCCGAAGGCCGGGGCGCCAAGTTCGTCCAGCGGAAAAAGGCCACAAAAACGGGTGGGCTATTGCCTTGGGGGGTGGGGCGGGCCAACTTCGTCGGCCGGACTCGTAATTGCGCGAGACTTTGCGGGGCCCATCCGTGTGCCAAAAAGAGGCCGCGGACACAGCCGCGCCCAAAAATAACCGCCCGAAGGCCGGGGCGCCAAGTTCGTCCAGCGGAAAAAGGCCACAAAAACGGGTGGGCTATTGCCTTGGGGGGTAGGGCTGGCCAACTTCGGCCGCCGGACTCGGAATAGTGCGAGACTTTGGGAGGCACCTCCGTGTGCCAAAAATAGGCCGCGGGCACAGCCGCGCCCAAAAATAACCGCCCGAAGGCCGGGGTGCGAAGTTCGTCCAGCGGAAAAAGGCCACAAAAACGGGATGGGCTATAGCCTTGGGGGGGGGGGGCTGGCCAACTTCGTCCGCCGGACTCGGAATGGCGCGAGACTTTGCAAGGCGTCTCCATGTGCCAAAAATAGGCCGTGGGCACAGCTGCGCCCAAAAATAACCGCCGGAAGGCCGGGGCGCCAAGTTCGTCCAGCGGAAAAAGGCCACAAATACGGGTGGGCCATGGCCTTGGGGGGTGGGGCTGGCCAACTTCGTCTGCCGGACTCGTAATGGCGCGAGACTTTGCGGGGCCCATCCGTGTGCCAAAAAGAGGCCGCGGACACAGCCGTGCCCAAAAATAACCGCCCGAAGGCCGGGGCGCCAAGTTCGTCCAGCGGAAAAAGGCCACAAAAACGGGTGGGCTATAGCCTTGGGGGGTAGGGCTGGCCAACTTCGTCCGCCGGACTCGGAATAGTGCGAGACTTTGGGAGGCACCTCCGTGTGCCAAAAATAGGCCGCGGGCACAGCCGCGCCCAAAAATAACCGCCTGAAGGCCGGGGTGCGAAGTTCGTCCAGCGGAAAAAGGCCACAAAAACGGGATGGGCTATAGCCTTGGGGGGTGGGGCCGGCCAACTTCGTCCGCCGGACTCGGAATGGCGCGAGAATTTGCAAGGCGCTTCCATGTGCCAAAAATAGGCCGTGGACACAGCTGCGCCCAAAAATAACCGCCGGAAGGCCGGGGCGCCAAGTTCGTCCAGCGGAAAAAGGCCACAAAAACGGGTGGGCTATTGCCTTGGGGGGTAGGGCTGGCCAACTTCGGCCGCCGGACTCGGAATAGTGCGAGACTTTGGGAGGCACCTCCGTGTGCCAAAAATAGGCCGCGGGCACAGCCGCGCCCAAAAATAACCGCCCGAAGGCCGGGGTGCGAAGTTCGTCCAGCGGAAAAAGGCCACAAAAACGGGATGGGCTATAGCCTTGGGGGGGGGGGCTGGCCAACTTCGTCCGCCGGACTCGGAATGGCGCGAGACTTTGCAAGGCGTCTCCATGTGCCAAAAATAGGCCGTGGGCACAGCTGCGCCCAAAAATAACCGCCGGAAGGCCGGGGCGCCAAGTTCGTCCAGCGGAAAAAGGCCACAAATACGGGTGGGCCATGGCCTTGGGGGGTGGGGCTGGCCAACTTCGTCTGCCGGACTCGTAATGGCGCGAGACTTTGCGGGGCCCATCCGTGTGCCAAAAAGAGGCCGCGGACACAGCCGCGCCCAAAAATAACCGCCCGAAGGCCGGGGCGCCAAGTTCGTCCAGCGGAAAAAGGCCACAAAAACGGGTGGGCTATAGCCTTGGGGGGTAGGGCTGGCCAACTTCGTCCGCCGGACTCGGAATAGTGCGAGACTTTGGGAGGCACCTCCGTGTGCCAAAAATAGGCCGCGGGCACAGCCGCGCCCAAAAATAACCGCCTGAAGGCCGGGGTGCGAAGTTCGTCCAGCGGAAAAAGGCCACAAAAACGGGATGGGCTATAGCCTTGGGGGGTGGGGCCGGCCAACTTCGTCCACCGGACTCGGAATGGCGCGAGAATTTGCAAGGCGCTTCCATGTGCCAAAAATAGGCCGTGGACACAGCTGCGCCCAAAAATAACCGCCGGAAGGCCGGGGCGCCAAGTTCGTCCAGCGGAAAAAGGCCACAAAAACGGGTGGGCTATAGCCTTCGGGGGTAGGGCTGGCCAACTTCGCCCGCCGGACTCGGAATGGTGCGAGACTTTGCGAGGGACCTCCGTGTGCCAAAAATAGGCCGCGGACACAGCCGCGCTCAAAAATAACCACCCGAAGGCCGGGGCGCCAAGTTCGTCCAGCGGAAAAAGGCCACAAAAATGGGTGGGCTATAGCCTTGGGGGGTGGGGATGGCCCACTTCGTCCGCCGGACTCGGAGTGGCGTGAGTCTTTGCGAGGCGCCACCGTGTGCCAAAAATAGGCCGAGGGCACAGCCGCGCCCAAAACTAACTGCCCGAAGGCCGGGACGCCAAGTTCGTCCAGCGGAAAAAGGCCACAAAAACGGGTGGGCTATAGCCTTGGGGGGTAGGGCTGGCCAACTTCGTCCGCCGGACTCGGAATAGTGCGAGACTTTGGGAGGCACCTCCGTGTGCCAAAAATAGGCCGCGGGCACAGCCGCGCCCAAAAATAACCGCCCGAAGGCCGGGGTACGAAGTTCGTCCAGCGGAAAAAGGCCACAAAAACGGGATGGGCTATAGCCTTGGGGGGTGGGGCAGGCAAACTTCGTCCGCCGGACTCGGAATGGCGCGAGACTTTGTGAGGTGCCTCCGTGTGCCGAAAATAGGCCGCGGGCACAGCCACGCCCAAAAATAACCGTCCGAACGCGGGGGTGCCAAGTTCGTCCAGCGGAAAAAGGCCACAAAAACGGGCGGGCTATAGCCTTGGGGGGTGGGGCTGGCCAACTTCGTCCGCCGGATTCGGAATGGCGCGTGACTTTGCGAGGCATGTCCGTGTGCCAAAAATAGTCCGCGAGCACAGCCGCGCCCAAAAATAACCGCCCGAAGGCCAGGGCGCCAAGTTCGTCCAGCGGAAAAAGGCCAGAAAAACGGGTGAGCTATAGCCTTGGGGGTGGGGCTGGCCAACTTCGTCCGCCGGACTCGGAATGGCGCTAGACTTTGCGAGGCGTCTCCGTGTGCCAAAAGTAGGCCATGGGCAAAGCCGCACCCAAAAATAACCGCCCGAAGGCCGGGACGCCAAGTTCGTCCAGCGGAAAAAGGCCACAAAAACGGGTGGGCAATAGCCTTGGGGGGTGGGGCTGGCCAACTTCGTCCGCCGGACTCGGAATGACGCTAGACTTTGCGAGGCATCTCCGTGTGCCAAAAGTAGGCCATGGGCACAGCCGCGCCCAAAAATAACCGCCCGAAGGCCGGGGTGCCAAGTTCGTCCAGCGGAAAAAGGCCACAAAAACGGACAGGCTATAGCCTTGGGGGGTGGGGCTGGCCAACTTCGTCCGCCGGACTCGGAATGGCGCGAGACTTTGCGAGGCGCCTCCATGTGCCAAAAGTAGGCCCTGGGCACAGCCGTGCCCAAAAATAACCGCCCGAAGGCCGGGGCGCCAAGTTCGTCCAGCGGAAAAAGGCCACAAATACGGGACAGGCTATAGCCTTGGGGGGTCGGGCTGGCCCACTTCGTCCGCCGGACTCGGAATGGCGCGAGACTTTGCAAGGCGCCTCCATCTGCCAAAAATAGGCCGTGGGCACAGCCGCGCCCAAAAATAACCGCCCGAAGGCCGGGGCGCCAAGTTCGTCCAGCGGAAAAAGGCCACAAAAACGGACAGGCTATAGCCTTGGGGGGTGGGGCTGGCCAACTTCGTCCGCCGGACTCGGAATGGCGCGAGACTTTGCGAGGCGCCTCCATGTGCCAAAAGTAGGCCATGGGCACAGCCGCGCCCAAAAATAACCGCCCGAAGGCCGGGGCGCCAAGTTCGTCCAGCGGAAAAAGGCCACAAATACGGGACAGGCTATAGCCTTGGGGGGTCGGGCTGGCCCACTTCGTCCGCCGGAATCGGAATGGCGCGAGACTTTGCAAGGCGCCTCCATCTGCCAAAAATAGGCCGTGGGCACAGCCGCGCCCAAAAATAACCGCCCGAAGGCCGGGGCGCCAAGTTCGTCCAGCGGAAAAAGGCCACAAAAACGGGTGGGCTATTGCCTTGGGGGGTGGGGCTGGCCAACTTCGTCGGCCGGACTCGTAATTGCGCGAGACTTTGCGGGGCCCATCCGTGTGCCAAAAAGAGGCCGCGGACACAGCCGCGCCCAAAAATAACCGCCCGAAGGCCGGGGCGCCAAGTTCGTCCAGCGGAAAAAGGCCACAAAAACGGGTGGGCTATTGCCTTGGGGGGTAGGGCTGGCCAACTTCGGCCGCCGGACTCGGAATAGTGCGAGACTTTGGGAGGCACCTCCGTGTGCCAAAAATAGGCCGCGGGCACAGCCGCGCCCAAAAATAACCGCCCGAAGGCCGGGGTGCGAAGTTCGTCCAGCGGAAAAAGGCCACAAAAACGGGATGGGCTATAGCCTTGGGGGGGGGGGGCTGGCCAACTTCGTCCGCCGGACTCGGAATGGCGCGAGACTTTGCAAGGCGTCTCCATGTGCCAAAAATAGGCCGTGGGCACAGCTGCGCCCAAAAATAACCGCCGGAAGGCCGGGGCGCCAAGTTCGTCCAGCGGAAAAAGGCCACAAATACGGGTGGGCCATGGCCTTGGGGGGTGGGGCTGGCCAACTTCGTCTGCCGGACTCGTAATGGCGCGAGACTTTGCGGGGCCCATCCGTGTGCCAAAAAGAGGCCGCGGACACAGCCGCGCCCAAAAATAACCGCCCGAAGGCCGGGGCGCCAAGTTCGTCCAGCGGAAAAAGGCCACAAAAACGGGTGGGCTATAGCCTTGGGGGGTAGGGCTGGCCAACTTCGTCCGCCGGACTCGGAATAGTGCGAGACTTTGGGAGGCACCTCCGTGTGCCAAAAATAGGCCGCGGGCACAGCCGCGCCCAAAAATAACCGCCTGAAGGCCGGGGTGCGAAGTTCGTCCAGCGGAAAAAGGCCACAAAAACGGGATGGGCTATAGCCTTGGGGGGTGGGGCCGGCCAACTTCGTCCGCCGGACTCGGAATGGCGCGAGAATTTGCAAGGCGCTTCCATGTGCCAAAAATAGGCCGTGGACACAGCTGCGCCCAAAAATAACCGCCGGAAGGCCGGGGCGCCAAGTTCGTCCAGCGGAAAAAGGCCACAAAAACGGGTGGGCTATAGCCTTCGGGGGTAGGGCTGGCCAACTTCGCCCGCCGGACTCGGAATGGTGCGAGACTTTGCGAGGGACCTCCGTGTGCCAAAAATAGGCCGCGGGCACAGCCGCGCTCAAAAATAACCACCCGAAGGCCGGGGCGCCAAGTTCGTCCAGCGGAAAAAGGCCACAAAAATGGGTGGGCTATAGCCTTGGGGGGTGGGGATGGCCCACTTCGTCCGCCGGACTCGGAATGGCGTGAGTCTTTGCGAGGCGCCACCGTGTGCCAAAAATAGGCCGAGGGCACAGCCGCGCCCAAAACTAACTGCCCGAAGGCCGGGACGCCAAGTTCGTTCAGCGGAAAAAGGCCACAAAAACGGGTGGGCTATAGCCTTGGGGGGTAGGGCTGGCCAACTTCGTCCGCCGGACTCGGAATAGTGCGAGACTTTGGGAGGCACCTCCGTGTGCCAAAAATAGGCCGCGGGCACAGCCGCGCCCAAAAATAACCGCCCGAAGGCCGGGGTACGAAGTTCGTCCAGCGGAAAAAGGCCACAAAAACGGGATGGGCTATAGCCTTGGGGGGTGGGGCAGGCAAACTTCGTCCGCCGGACTCGGAATGGCGCGAGACTTTGTGAGGTGCCTCCGTGTGCCGAAAATAGGCCGCGGGCACAGCCACGCCCAAAAATAACCGTCCGAACGCGGGGGTGCCAAGTTCGTCCAGCGGAAAAAGGCCACAAAAACGGGCGGGCTATAGCCTTGGGGGGTGGGGCTGGCCAACTTCGTCCGCCGGATTCGGAATGGCGCGTGACTTTGCGAGGCATGTCCGTGTGCCAAAAATAGTCCGCGAGCACAGCCGCGCCCAAAAATAACCGCCCGAAGGCCAGGGCGCCAAGTTCGTCCAGCGGAAAAAGGCCACAAAAACGGGTGAGCTATAGCCTTGGGGGTGGGGCTGGCCAACTTCGTCCGCCGGACTCGGAATGGCGCTAGACTTTGCGAGGCGTCTCCGTGTGCCAAAAGTAGGCCATGGGCAAAGCCGCACCCAAAAATAACCGCCCGAAGGCCGGGACGCCAAGTTCGTCCAGCGGAAAAAGGCCACAAAAACGGGTGGGCAATAGCCTTGGGGGGTGGGGCTGGCCAACTTCGTCCGCCGGACTCGGAATGACGCTAGACTTTGCGAGGCATCTCCGTGTGCCAAAAGTAGGCCATGGGCACAGCCGCGCCCAAAAATAACCGCCCGAAGGCCGGGGTGCCAAGTTCGTCCAGCGGAAAAAGGCCACAAAAACGGACAGGCTATAGCCTTGGGGGGTGGGGCTGGCCAACTTCGTCCGCCGGACTCGGAATGGCGCGAGACTTTGCGAGGCGCCTCCATGTGCCAAAAGTAGGCCATGGGCACAGCCGCGCCCAAAAATAACCGCCCGAAGGCCGGGGCGCCAAGTTCGTCCAGCGGAAAAAGGCCACAAATACGGGACAGGCTATAGCCTTGGGGGGTCGGGCTGGCCCACTTCGTCCGCCGGACTCGGAATGGCGCGAGACTTTGCAAGGCGCCTCCATCTGCCAAAAATAGGCCGTGGGCACAGCCGCGCCCAAAAATAACCGCCCGAAGGCCGGGGTACGAAGTTCGTCCAGCGGAAAAAGGCCACAAAAACGGGATGGGCTATAGCCTTGGGGGGTGGGGCCGGCCAACTTCGTCCGCCGGACTCGGAATGGCGCGAGAATTTGCAAGGCACCTCCATGTGCCAAAAATAGGCCGTGGACACAGCTGCGCCCAAAAATAACCGCCGGAAGGCCGGGGCGCCAAGTTCGTCCAGCGGAAAAAGGCCACAAAAACGGGTGGGCTATAGCCTTCGGGGGTAGGGCTGGCCAACTTCGCCCGCCGGACTCGGAATGGTGCGAGACTTTGCGAGGGACCTCCATGTGCCAAAAATAGGCCGCGGGCACAGCCGCGCTCAAAAATAACCACCCGAAGGCCGGGGCGCCAAGTTCGTCCAGCGGAAAAAGGCCACAAAAATGGGTGGGCTATAGCCTTGGGGGGTGGGGATGGCCCACTTCGTCCGCCGGACTCGGAATGGCGCGAGTCTTTGCGAGGCGCCACCGTGTGCCAAAAATAGGCCGAGGGCACAGCCGCGCCCAAAACTAACTGCCCGAAGGCCGGGACGCCAAGTTCGTCCAGCGGAAAAAGGCCACAAAAACGGGTGGGCTATAGCCTTGGGGGGTAGGGCTGGCCAACTTCGTCCGCCGGACTCGGAATAGTGCGAGACTTTGGGAGGCACCTCCGTGTGCCAAAAATAGGCCGCGGGCACAGCCGCGCCCAAAAATAACCGCCCGAAGGCCGGGGTACGAAGTTCGTCCAGCGGAAAAAGGCCACAAAAACGGGATGGGCTATAGCCTTGGGGGGTGGGGCAGGCAAACTTCGTCCGCCGGACTCGGAATGGCGCGAGACTTTGCGAGGTGCCTCCGTGTGCCGAAAATAGGCCGCGGGCACAGCCACGCCCAAAAATAACCATCCGAACGCCGGGGTGCCAAGTTCGTCCAGCGGAAAAAGGCCACAAAAACGGGACGGGCTATAGCCTTGGGGGGTGGGGCTGGCCAACTTCGTCCACCGGACTCGGAATGGCGCGAGACTTTGCCAGGCGCCTCCGTGTGACAAAAATAGCCCGCGGGCACAGCCGCCCCCAAAAATAACCTCCCGAAGGCCGGGGCGCCAAGTTCGTCCAGCGGAAAAAGGCCACAAATACGCGTGGGCTATAGCCTTGGGGGGTGCGGCTGGCCAACTTCGTCCGACGGACTCGGAATGGCGCGAGACTTTGCGAGGCGCCTCCGTGTGCCAAAAATAGGCTGCGGGCACAGCCGCGCTAAAAAATAACCACCCGAAGGCCGGGGCGCCAAGTTCGTCCAGCGGAAAAAGGCCACAAAAATGGGTGGGCTATAGCCTTGGGGGGTGGGGCTGGCCAACTTCGTCCGCCGGACTCGGAATGGCGCGAGTCTTTGCGAGGCACCACCGTGTGCCAAAAATAGGCCGCGGGCACAGCCGCACTCAAAAATAACCACCCGAAGGCCGGGGCGCCAAGTTCGTCCAGCGGAAAAAGGCCGAAAAAACGGTTGGGCTATAGCCTTGGGGGGTGGGGCTGGCCAACTTCGTCCGCCGGACTCGGAATGGCGCGAGACTTTGAGAGCGGCCTCCGTGTGCCAAAAATAGGCTGCGACACAGCCGCGCCCAAAAATAACCGTCCGAAGGCCGGTGCGCCAAGTTTGTCCAGCGGAAAAAGGCCACAAAAACGGGTGGGCTATAGCCTTGGGGAGTGGGGCTGGCCAACTTCGTCCGCCGGACTCGGAATGGTGCGAGACTTTGCGAACGGCCTCCGTGTGCCAAAAATTGGCCTCGGGCACAGCCGTACCCAAAAATAACCGCGCGAAGGCCGGGGCGCTAAGTTCGTCCAGCGGAAAAAGGCCACAAAAACGGGTGGGCTATAGCCTTGGGGGGTGGGGCTGGCCAACTTCGTCCGCTGGACTCGGAATGGCACGAGACTTTGCGAGCGGCCTCCGTGTGCCAAAAATAGGCCGCGGGCACAGCCGCGCCCAAAAATAACCGCCTGAAGGCCGGGGCGCTAAGTTTGACCAGCGGAAAAAGGCCACAAAAACGGGTGGGCTATAGCCTTGGGGGGTGGGGCGGGCCAACTTCGTCCGCCGGACTCGGAATGGCGCGAGACTTTGCCAGGCGCCTCCGTGTGACAAAAATAGGCCGCGGGCACAGCCGCCCCCAAAAAAAACCTCCCGAAGGCCGGGGTGCCAGTTTCGTCCAGAGGAAAAATCCCAAAAAAACGGGCGGGCTATAGCCCTGGGGGGTGGGGCTGGCCAACTTCGTCACCCGGACTCGGAATGGCGCGAGACTTTACGAGCTGCCTCCGTGTGCCAATAATAGGCCGCGGACACAGCCGCGCCAAAAAATAACCGCCCGAAGGCTGGGGCGCCAGTTTCGTCCAGTGGAAAAAGCCCAAAAAAACGGGCGGGCTATAGCCTTGGGGGGTGGGGCTGGCCAACTTCGTCCGCCAGACTCGGAATGGCGCGAGACATTGCAAGGCACCTCCGTGTGCCAAAAATAGGCCGCGGGCACAGCCGCGTCAAAAAATAACCGCCCGAAGGCCGGGGCGCCCAGTTCGTCCAGCGGAAAAAGGCCACAAATACGGGTGGGCTATAGCCTTGGGGGGTGGGGCTGGCCAACTTCGTCCGCCGGACTCAGAATGGTGCGAGACTTTGCGAGGCTCCTCCGTGTACCAAAAATAGGCCACGTGCTCAGCCGCGCCCAAAAATAACCGCCCGAAGGCCGGGGCGCCAAGTTCGTCCAGCGGAAAAAGGACACAAATACGGGTGGGCTATAGCCTTGGGGGGTGGGGCTGGCCAACTTCGTCCGCCGGTCCCGGAAAAGCGTGAGACATTGCAAGGCACCTCCGTGTGCCAAAAATAGGCCGCGGGCACAGCCGCGTCCAAAAATAACCGCCCGAAGGCCGGGGCGCCCAGTTCGTCCAGCGGAAAAAGGCCACAAATACGGGTGGGCTATAGCCTTGGGGGGTGGGGCTGGCCAACTTCGTCCGCCGGACTCAGAATGGCGCGAGACTTTGCGAGGCGCCTCCGTGTACCAAAAATAAGCCACGGCCTCAGCCGCGCCCAAAAATAACCGCCCGAAGGCCGGGGCGCCAAGTTCGTCCACCGGAAAAAGGACACAAATACGGGTGGGCTATAGCCTTGGGGGGTGGGGCTGGCCAACTTCGTCCGCCGGTCCCGGAAAGGCGCGAGACATTGCGAGGCACCTCCGTGTGCCAAAAATAGGCCGCGGGCACAGCCGCGCCCAAAAATAACCGCCCGAAGGCCGGGGCGCCAAGTTCGTCCAGCGGAAAAAGGCCACAAATACGCGTGGGCTATAGCCTTGGGGGGTGGGGCTGGCCAACTTCGTCCGCCGGACTCGGAATGGCGCGAGACTTTGCGAGGCGCCACCGTGTGCCAAAAATAGGCCGCGGGCACAGCCGCGCCCAAAAATAACCGCCCGAAGGCCGGGGCGCCAAGTTCGTCCAGCGGAAAAAGGCCACAAATACGCGTGGGCTATAGCCTTGGGGGGTGGGGCTAGCCAACTTCGTCCGCCCGGCTAAGAATGGCGCAAGACTTTGCGAGGCGCCTCCGTGTGCCAAAAATAGGCCGCGGGCACAGCCGCGCTAAAAAATAACCACCCGAAGGCCGGGGCGCCAAGTTCGTCCAGCGGAAAAAGGCCACAAAAATGGGTGGCCTATAGCCTTGGGGGGTGGGGCTGGCCAACTTCGTCCGCCGGACTCGGAATGGCGCGAGTCTTTGCGAGGCGCCACCGTGTGCCAAAAATAGGCCGCGGGTACAGCCGCGCCCAAAAATAACCGCCCGAAGGCCGGGGCGCCAAGTTCGTCCAGCGGAAAAAGGCCACAAATACGCGTGGGCTATAGCCTTGGGGGGTGGGCTTAGCCAACTTCGTCCGCCCGGCTAAGAATGGCGCAAGACTTTGCGAGGCGCCTCCGTGTGCCAAAAATAGGCCGCGGGCACAGCCGCGCTAAAAAATAACCACCCGAAGGCCGGGGCGCCAAGTTCGTCCAGCGGAAAAAGGCCACAAAAATGGGTGGCCTATAGCCTTGGGGGGTGGGGCTGGCCAACTTCGTCCGCTGGACTCGGAATGGCGCGAGTCTTTGCGAGGCGCCACCGTGTGACAAAAGTAGGCCGCGGGCACAGCCGCCCCCAAAAAAAACCTCCCGAAGGCCGGGGTGCCAGTTTCGTCCAGAGGAAAAATCCCAAAAAAACGGGCGGGCTATAGCCCTGGGGGGTGGGGCTGGCCAACTTCGTCACCCGGACTCGGAATGGCGCGAGACTTTACGAGCTGCCTCCGTGTGCCAATAATAGGCCGCGGACACAGCCGCGCCAAAAAATAACCGCCCGAAGGCTGGGGCGCCAGTTTCGTCCAGTGGAAAAAGCCCAAAAAAACGGGCGGGCTATAGCCTTGGGGGGTGGGGCTGGCCAACTTCGTCCGCCAGACTCAGAATGGCGCGAGACATTGCAAGGCACCTCCGTGTGCCAAAAATAGGCCGCGGGCACAGCCGCGTCAAAAAATAACCGCCCGAAGGCCGGGGCGCCCAGTTCGTCCAGTGGAAAAAGGCCACAAATACGGGTGGGCTATAGCCTTGGGGGGTGGGGCTGGCCAACTTCGTCCGCCGGACTCAGAATGGTGCGAGACTTTGCGAGGCTCCTCCGTGTACCAAAAATAAGCCACGGGCTCAGCCGCGCCCAAAAATAACCGCCCGAAGGCCGGGGCGCCAAGTTCGTCCAGCGGAAAAAGGACACAAATACGGGTGGGCTATAGCCTTGGGGGGTGGGGCTGGCCAACTTCGTCCGCCGGTCCCGGAAAGGCGTGAGACATTGCAAGGCACCTCCGTGTGCCAAAAATAGGCCGCGGGCACAGCCGCGTCCAAAAATAACCGCCCGAAGGCCGGGGCGCCCAGTTCGTCCAGCGGAAAAAGGCCACAAATACGGGTGGGCTATAGCCTTGGGGGGTGGGGCTGGCCAACTTCGTCCGCCGGACTCAGAATGGCGCGAGACTTTGCGAGGCGCCTCCGTGTACCAAAAATAAGCCACGGGCTCAGCCGCGCCCAAAAATAACCGCCCGAAGGCCGGGGCGCCAAGTTCGTCCACCGGAAAAAGGACACAAATACGGGTGGGCTATAGCCTTGGGGGGTGGGGCTGGCCAACTTCGTCCGCTGGACTCGGAATGGTGCGAGACTTTGCGAGCGGCCTCCGTGTGCCAAAAATTGGCCTCGGGCACAGCCGCACCCAAAAATAACCGCGCGAAGGCCGGGGCGCTAAGTTCGTCCAGCGGAAAAAGGCCACAAAAACGGGTGGGCTATATCCTTGGGGGGTGGGGCTGGCCAACTTCGTCCGCTGGACTCGGAATGGTACGAGACTTTGCGAGCGGCCTCCGTGTGCCAAAAATAGGCCGCGGGCACAGCCGCGCCCAAAAATAACCGCCTGAAGGCCGGGGCGCTAAGTTTGACCAGCGGAAAAAGGCCACAAAAACGGGTGGGCTATAGCCTTGGGGGGTGGGGCAGGCCAACTTCGTCCGCCGGACTCAGAATGGCGCGAGACTTTGCCAGGCGCCTCCGTGTGACAAAAATAGGCCGCGGGCACAGCCGCCCCCAAAAAAAACCTCCCGAAGGCCGGGGTGCCAGTTTCGTCCAGAGGAAAAATCCCAAAAAAACGGGCGGGCTATAGCCCTGGGGGGTGGGGCTGGCCAACTTCGTCACCCGGACTCGGAATGGCGCGAGACTTTACGAGCTGCCTCCGTGTGCCAATAATAGGCCGCGGACATAGCGCTGCCAAAAAATAACCGTCCGAAGGCCGGGGCGCCAGTTTCGTCCAGTGGAAAAAGCCCAAAAAATCGGGCGGGCTATAGCCTTGGGGGGTGGGGCTGGCCAACTTCGTCCGCCGGACTCGGAATGGCGCGAGACATTGCGAGGCACCTCCGTGTGCCAAAAATAGGCCGCGGGCACAGCCGCGTCCAAAAATAACCGCCCGAAGGCCGGGGCGCCCAGTTCGTCCAGCGGAAAAAGGCCACAAATACGGGTGGGCTATAGCCTTGGGGGGTGGGGCTGGCCAACTTCGTCCGCCGGACTCAGAATGGCACGAGACTTTACGAGGCACCTCCGTGTACCAAAAATAGGCCACGTGCTCAGCCGCGCCCAAAAATAACCGCCCGAAGGCCGGGGCGCCAAGTTCGTCCAGCGGAAAAAGGACACAAATACGGGTGGGCTATAGCCTTGGGGGGTGGGGCTGGCCGACTTCGTCCGCCGGTCCTGGAAAGGCGTGAGACATTGCGAGGCACCTCCGTGTGCCAAAAGTAGGCCGCGGGCACAGCCGCGCCCAAAAATAACCGCCCGAAGGCCGGGGTGCCAAGTTCGTCCAGCGGAAAAAGGCCACAAATACGCGTGGGCTATAGCCTTGGGGGGTGGGGCTGGCCAACTTCGTCCGCCGGATTCGGAATGGCGCTAGACTTTGCGAGGCACCTCCGTGTGCCAAAAATAGGCCGTGGGCACAGCCGCGGCCAAAAATAACCGCCCGAAGGCTGGGGCGCCAAGTTCCTCCAGCGGAAAAAGGCCACAAAAACGGGTGGGCTATAGCCTTGGGGTGTGGGGCTGCCCAACTTCGTCCGCCGGACTCGGAATAGAGCGAGACTTTGTGAGGCGCCTTCGTGTGCCAAAAATAGTCCGCGGGCACAGCCGCACCCAAAAATAAGCGCCCGAAGGCCGGGTCGCCAAGTTCGTCCAGCAGAAAAAGGCCACAAAAACGGGTGGGCTATAGCCTGGGGGGGTGGGGCTGGCCAACTTCGTCCGCCGGACTCGGAATGGCGCGAGACTTTGCGAGGCACCTCCGTGTGCCAAAAATAGGCCGCGGGCACAGCCGCGTCCAAAACTAACCGCCCGAAGGCCGGGGCGCCAAGTTCGTCCAGCGGAAAAAGGCCACAAAAATGGGTGGGCTATAGCCTTGGGGGGTGGGGCTGGCCAACTCCGTCCGCCGGACTCGGAATGGCGCAAGACTTTGCAAGGGGCCTCCGTGTGCCAAAAATAGGCCGCGGGCACAGCCGCGCCAAAAAATAACCGCCAGAAAGCCGGCGCGCCAAGTTTGTCCGGAGGAAAAAGGCCACAAAAATGGGTGGGCTATAGCCTTGGGGGGTGGGGCTGGCCAACTTCGTCCGCCGGACTCGGAATGGCGGGAGACTTTGCGAGGCGCATCCGTGTGCCAAAAATAGGCCGTGGATGCAGCCGCGCCCAAAAATAACCGCCCGAAGGCCGGGGCGCCAAGTTCGTCCAGCGGAACAAGGCCACAAATGCGGGTGGGCTACAGCCTTGGGTGGTGGGGCTGGCCAACTTCGTCCGCCGGGCTCAGAATGGCGCAAGACTTTGCGAGGCGCCTCCGTGTGCCAAAAATAGGCCGCGGGCACAGCCGCGCTAAAAAATAACCACCTGAAGGCCGGGTCGCCGAGTTCGTCCAGCGGAAAAAGGCCACAAAAACGGGTGGGATAGCCTTGGGGGGTGGGGCTGGCCAACTTCGTCCGCCGGACTCGGAATGGCGGGAGACTTTGCGAGACGCCTCCGTGTGCCGAAAATAGGCCGTGGGCGCAGCCGCGCTAAAAAATAACCACCCGAAGGCCGGGGCGGCGAGTGCGTCCAGCGGAAAAAGGCCACAAAAACGGGTGGGCTATAGCCTTGGGGAGTGGGGCTGGCCAACTTCGTCCGCCGGACTCGGAATGGCGCGAGTCTTTGCGAGGCGCCTCCGTTGGCCAAAAATATGCCGCGGGCACAGCCGCGCCCAAAACTAACTGCCCGAAGGCCGGGTGCCAAGTTCGTCCAGCGGAAAAAGGCCACAAAAACGGGTGGGCTATAGCCTTGGGGGGTGGGGCTGGCCAACTTCGTCCGCCGGACTCGGAATGGCGAGAGCCTTTGCGAGGCACATTCGTGTGCCGAAAATAGGCTGTGGGCACAGCCGCGCCCAAAACTAACTGCCCGAAGGCTGGGGCGCCAAGTTCCTCCAGCGGAAAAAGGCCACAAAAACGGGTGGGCTATAGCCTTGGGGTATGGGGCTGCCCAACTTCGTCCGCCGGATTCGGAATGGCGCGAGACTTTGCGAGGTGCCTCCGTGTGCCAAAAATAGGCCGTGGGCACAGCCGCGCCCAAAACTAACTGCCCGAAGGCCGGGGCGCCAAGTTCGTCCAGCGGAAAAAGGCCACAAAAACGGGTGGGCTATAGCCTGGGGGGGTGGGGCTGGCCCACTTCGTCCGCCGGACTCGGAATGGCACGAGACTTTGCGAGGCACCTCCGTGTGCCAAAAATAGGCTGCGGGCACAGCCGCGTCCAAAACTAACCGCCTGAAGACCGGGGCGCCCAGTTCGTCCAGCGGAAAAAGGCCACAAAAATGAGTGGGCTATAGCCTTGGGGGGTGGGGTGGCCAACTCCGTCCGCCGGACTCGGAATGGCGCAAGACTTTGCAAGGGGCCTCCGTGTGCCAAAAATAGGCCACGTGCACAGCCGCGCCAAAAAATAACCGCCCGAAGGCCGGGGCGCCGAGTTTGTCTAGCGGAAAAAGGCCACAAAAACGGGTGGGCTATAGCCTTGGGGGGTGGGGCTGGCCAACTTCGTCCGCCGGACCCGGAATGGTGGGAGACTTTGCGAGACGCCTCCGTGTGCCGAAAATAGGCCGTGGGCACAGCCGCGCCCAAAAATAACCACCCGAAGGCCGGGGCGCCAAGTGCGTCCAGCGGAAAAAGGCCACAAAAACGGGTAGGCTATAGCCTTGGGGGGTGGGGCTGGCCAACTTCGTCCGCCGGACTCGTAATGGCGGGAGACTTTGCGAGATGCCTCCGTGTGCCGAAAATAGGCCGTGGGCGCAGCCGCGCTAAAAAATAACCACCCGAAGGCCCGGGCGCCAAGTGCGTCCAGCGGACAAAGGCCACAAAAACGGGTGGGCTATAGCCTTGGGGGGTGGGGCTGGCCAACTTCGTCCGCCGGACTCGGAATGGCGCGAGTCTTTGCGAGGCGCCTCCGTGTGCCAACAATATGGCGCGGGCACAGCCGCGCCCAAAACTAACTGCCCGAAGGCCGGGTGCCAAGTTCGTCCAGCGGAAAACGGCCACAAAAACGGGTGGGCTATAGCCTTGGGGGGTGGGGCTGGCCAACTTCGTCCGCCGGACTCGGAATGGCGGGAACCTTTGCGAGGCGTATTCGTGTGCCGAAAATAGGCCGTGGGCGCAGCCGCGGCCAAAAATAACCGCCCGAAGGCTGGGGCGCCAAGTTCCTCCAGCGGAAAAAGGCCACAAAAACGGGTGGGCTATAGCCTTGGGGGGTGGGGCTGGCCAACTTCGTCCGCCGGACTCGGAATGGCGGGAGACTTTGCGAGACGCCTCCGTGTGCCGAAAATAGGCCGTGGACGCAGCCGCGCAAAAAAATAACCACCCGAAGGCCGGGGCGCCAAGTGCGTCCAGCGGAAAAAGGCCACAAACACGGGTGGGCTATAGCCTTGGGGGGTGGGGCTGGCCAACTTCGTCCGCCGGACTCGGAATGGCGCGAGTGTTTGCGAGGCACCTCCGTGTGCCAAAAATAGGCCGTGGGCACAGCCGCGCTAAAACATAACCTCCCGAAGGCCGGGGCGCCAAGTGCGTCCAACGGAAAAAGGCCACAAAAATGGGTGGGCTATAGCCTTGGGGGGTGGGGCTGGCCAACTTCGTCCGCCGGACTCGGAATGGCGGGAGACTTTGCGAGACGCCTCCGTGTGCCGAAAATAGGCCGTGGGCGCAGCCGCGCTAAAAAATAACCACCCGAAGGCCGGGGCGGCGAGTGCGTCCAGCGGAAAAAGGCCACAAAAACGGGTGGGCGATAGCCTTGGGGAGTGGGGCTGGCCAACTTCGTCCGCCGGACTCGGAATGGCGCGAGTCTTTGCGAGGCACCTCCGTTGGCCAAAAATATGCCGCGGGCACAGCCGCGCCCAAAACTAACTGCCCGAAGGCCGGGTGCCAAGTTCGTCCAGCGGAAAAAGGCCACAAAAACGGGTGGGCTATAGCCTTGGGGGGTGGGGCTGGCCAACTTCGTCCGCCGGACTCGGAATGGCGGGAGCCTTTGCGAGGCACATTCGTGTGCCGAAAATAGGCTGTGGGCACAGCCGCGCCCAAAACTAACTGCCCGAAGGCTGGGGCGCCAAGTTCCTCCAGCGGAAAAAGGCCACAAAAACGGGTGGGCTATAGCCTTGGGGTATGGGGCTGCCCAACTTCGTCCGCCGGATTCGGAATGGCGCGAGACTTTGCGAGGCGCCTCCGTGTGCCAAAAATAGGCCGTCGGCACAGCCGCGCCCAAAACTAACTGCCCGAAGGCCGGGGCGCCAAATTCGTCCAGCGGAAAAAGGCCACAAAAACGGGTGGGCTATAGCCTGGGGGGGTGGGGCTGGCCCACTTCGTCCGCCGGACTCGGAATGGCACGAGACTTTGCGAGGCACCTCCGTGTGCCAAAAATAGGCCGCGGGCACAGCCGCGTCCAAAACTAACCGCCTGAAGGCCGGGGCGCCCAGTTCGTCCAGCGGAAAAAGGCCACAAAAATGAGTGGGCTATAGCCTTGGGGGGTGGGGTGGCCAACTCCGTCCGCCGGACTCGGAATGGCGCAAGACTTTGCAAGGGGCCTCCGTGTGCCAAAAATAGGCCACGTGCACAGCCGCGCCAAAAAATAACCGCCCGAAGGCCGGGGCGCCGAGTTTGTCTAGCGGAAAAAGGCCACAAAAACGGGTGGGCTATAGCCTTGGGGGGTGGGGCTGGCCAACTTCGTCCGCCGGACCCGTAATGGTGGGAGACTTTGCGAGACGCCTCCGTGTGCCGAAAATAGGCCGTGGGCACAGCCGCGCCCAAAAATAACCACCCGAAGGCCGGGGCGCCAAGTGCGTCCAGCGGAAAAAGGCCACAAAAACGGGTAGGCTATAGCCTTGGGGGGTGGGGCTGGCCAACTTCGTCCGCCGGACTCGTAATGGCGGGAGACTTTGCGAGATGCCTCCGTGTGCCGAAAATAGGCCGTGGGCGCAGCCGCGCTAAAAAATAACCACCCGAAGGCCCGGGCGCCAAGTGCGTCCAGCGGACAAAGGCCACAAAAACGGGTGGGCTATAGCCTTGGGGGGTGGGGCTGGCCAACTTCGTCCGCCGGACTCGGAATGGCGCGAGTCTTTGCGAGGCGCCTCCGTGTGCCAACAATATGGCGCGGGCACAGCCGCGCCCAAAACTAACTGCCCGAAGGCCGGGTGCCAAGTTCGTCCAGCGGAAAACGGCCACAAAAACGGGTGGGCTATAGCCTTGGGGGGTGGGGCTGGCCAACTTCGTCCGCCGGACTCGGAATGGCGGGAACCTTTGCGAGGCGTATTCGTGTGCCGAAAATAGGCCGTGGGCGCAGCCGCGGCCAAAAATAACCGCCCGAAGGCTGGGGCGCCAAGTTCCTCCAGCGGAAAAAGGCCACAAAAACGGGTGGGCTATAGCCTTGGGGGGTGGGGCTGGCCAACTTCGTCCGCCGGACTCGGAATGGCGGGAGACTTTGCGAGACGCCTCCGTGTGCCGAAAATAGGCCGTGGACGCAGCCGCGCAAAAAAATAACCACCCGAAGGCCGGGGCGCCAAGTGCGTCCAGCGGAAAAAGGCCACAAACACGGGTGGGCTATAGCCTTGGGGGGTGGGGCTGGCCAACTTCGTCCGCCGGACTCGGAATGGCGCGAGTGTTTGCGAGGCACCTCCGTGTGCCAAAAATAGGCCGTGGGCACAGCCGCGCTAAAACATAACCACCCGAAGGCCGGGGCGCCAAGTGCGTCCAGCGGAAAAAGGCCACAAAAATGGGTGGGCTATAGCCTTGGGGGGTGGGGCTGGCCAACTTCGTCCGCCGGACTCGGAGTGGCACGAGACTTTACGAGGCACCTCCGTGTGCCAAAAATAGGCCGTGGGCACAGCCGCATCCAAAACTAACCGCCCGAAGGCCGGGGCGCCATGTTCGTCCAGCAGAAAAAGGCCACAAAAATGGGTGGGCTATAGCCTTGGGGGGTGGGGCTGGCCAACTCCGTCCGCCGGACTCGGAATGGCGCAAGACTTTGCAAGGGGCCTCCGTGTGCCAAAAATAGGCCGCGGGCACAGCCGCGCCAAAAAATAACCGCCCGAAAGCCGGGGAGCCAAGTTTGTCCAGCGGAAAAAGGCCACAAAAACGGGTGGGCTATAGCCTTGGGGGGTGGGGCTGGCCAACTTCGTCCGCCGGACTCGGAATGGCACGAGACTTTACGAGGCACCTCCGTGTGCCAAAAATAGGCCGTGAGCACAACCGCGGCCAAAAATAACCACCCGTAGGCTGGGACGCCAAGTTGCTCCAGCGGAAAAAAGCCACAAAAACGGGTGGGCTATAGCCTTGGGGTGTGGGGCTGCCCAGCTTCGTCCGCCGGACTCGGAATAGCGCGAGACTTTACGAGGCACCTTCGTGTGCCAAAAATAGGCCGCGGGCACAGCCGCACCCAAAAATAAGCGCCCGAAGGCCGGGGCGCAAAGTTCGTCCAGCAGAAAAAGGCCACAAAAACGGGTGGGCTATAGCCTAGGGGGGTGGGGCTGGCCAACTTCGTCCGCCGGACTCGGAATGGCGCGAGACTTTGCGAGGCACCTCCGTGTGCCAAAAATAGGCCGTGGGCACAGCCGCGCTAAAACATAACCACCCGAAGGCCGGGGCGCCAAGTGCGTCCAGCGGAAAAAGGCCACAAAAATGGGTGGGCTATAGCCTTGGGGGGTGGGGCTGGCCAACTTCGTCCGCCGGACTCGGAATGGCACGAGAATTTACGAGGCACCTCCGTGTGCCAAAAATAGGCCGTGGGCACAGCCGCATCCAAAACTAACCGCCCGAAGGCCGGGGCGCCATGTTCGTCCAGCGGAAAAAGGCCACAAAAATGGGTGGGCTATAGCCTTGGGGGGTGGGGCTGGCCAACTCCGTCCGCCAGACTCGGAATGGCGCAAGACTTTGCAAGGGGCCTCCGTGTGCCAAAAATAGGCCGCGGGCACAGCCGCGCCAAAAAATAACCGCCCGAAAGCCGGGGAGCCAAGTTTGTCCAGCGGAAAAAGGCCACAAAAACGGGTGGGCTATAGCCTTGGGGGGTGGGGCTGGCCAACTTCGTCCGCCGGACTCGGAATGGCGGGAGACTTTGCGAGACGCCTCCGTGTGCCGAAAATAGGCCGTGGGCGCAGCCGCGCTAAAAAATAACCACCTGAAGGCCGGGGCGCCAAGTGCGTCCAGCGGAAAATGGCCACAAAAACGGGTGGGCTATAGCCTTGGGGGGTGGGGCTGGCCAACTTCGTCCGCCGGACTCGGAATGGCACGAGACTTTACGAGGCACCTCCGTGTGCCAAAAATAGGCCGCGGGCACCGCCGCGTCCAAAACTAACCACCCGAAGGCCGGGGCGCCATGTTCGTCCAGCGGAAAAAGGCCACAAAAATGGGTGGGCTATAGCCTTGGGGGGTGGGGCTGGCCAACTTCGTCCGCCGGACTCGGAATGGCACGAGACTTTACGAGGCACCTCCGTGTGCCAAAAATAGGCCGTGAGCACAACCGCGGCAAAAAATAACCACCCGTAGGCTGGGACGCCAAGTTGCTCCAGCGGAAAAAAGCCACAAAAACGGGTGGGCTATAGCCTTGGGGTGTGGGGCTGCCCAGCTTCGTCCGCCGGACTCGGAATAGCGCGAGACTTTACGAGGCACCTTCGTGTGCCAAAAATAGGCCGCGGGCACATCCGTACCCAAAAATAAGCGCCCGAAGGCCGGGTCGCAAAGTTCGTCCCGCAGAAAAAGGCCACAAAAACGGGTGGGCTATAGCCTAGGGGGGTGGGGCAGGCCAACTTCGTCCGCCGGACTCGGAATGGCGCGAGACTTTGCGAGGCACCTCCGTGTGCCAAAAATAGGCCGCGGGCACAGCCGCGTCCAAAAATAACCACCCGAAGGCCGGGGCGCCAAGTTCGTCCAGCGGAAAAAGGCCACAAAAACGGGTGGGCTATAGCCTTGGGGGGTGGGGATGGCCAACTTCGTCCGCCGGACTCGGAATGGTGCAAGACTTTGCAAGGGGCCTCCGTGTGCCAAAAATAGGCCGCGGGCAGAGCCGTGCCAAAAAACAACCGCCCGAAGGCCGGGGCGCCAAGTGCGTCCAGCGGAAAAAGGCCACAAAAACGGGTGGGCTATAGCCTTGGGGGGTGGGCTGGCCAACTTCGTCCGCCGGACTCGGAATGGCGGGAGACTTTGCGAGGCGCATTCGTGTGCCGAATATAGGCCGTGGACGCAGCCGCGCCCAAAAATAACCGCCCGAAGGCCGGGGCGCCAAGTTCGTCCAGCGAAAAAGGCCACAAATGCGGGTGGGCTATAGCCTTGGGGGTTGGGGCTGGCCAACTTCGTCCGCTGGGCTCAGAATGGCGTAAGACTTTGCGAGGCACCTCCGTGTAACAAAAATAGGCCGCGGGCACAGCCGCGCCCAAAAATAACCGCCCGAAGGCCGGGGCACCAAGTGCGTCCAGCGGAAAAAGGCCACAAAAACGGGTGGGCTATAGCCTTGGGGGGTGGGCTGGCCAACTTCGTCCGCCGGACTCGGAATGGTGGGAGACTTTGCGAGACGCCTCCGTGTGCCAAAAATAGGCCGTGGGCGCAGCCGTGCTAAAAAATAACCACCCGAAGGCCGGGGCGCCAAGTGCGTCCAACGGAAAAAGGCCACAAAAACGGGTGGGCTATAGCCTTGGGGGGTAGGGCTGGCCAACTTCGTCCGCCGGACTCGGAATGGCGCGAGTCTTTGCGAGGCACCTCCGTGTGCCAAAAATAGGCCGCGGGCACAGCCGCGCCCAAAAATAACCGCCCGAAGGCCGGGGCGCCAAGTTCGTCCAGCGGAAAAAGGCCACAAATACGCGTGGGCTATAGCCTTGGGGGGTGGGGCTGGCCAACTTCGTCCGCCGGATTCGGAATGGCGCGAGACTTTGCGAGGTGCCTCCATGTGCCAAAAATAGGCCGTGAGCACAGCCGCGGCCAAAAATAACCACCCGTAGGCTGGGACGCCAAGTTGCTCCAGCGGAAAAAAGCCACAAAAACGGGTGGGCTATAGCCTTGGGGTGTGGGGCTGCCCAGCTTCGTCCGCCGGACTCGGAATAGCGCGAGACTTTACGAGGCACCTTCGTGTGCCAAAAATAGGCCGCGGGCACATCCGTACCCAAAAATAAGCGCCCGAAGGCCGGGGCGCAAAGTTCGTCCAGCAGAAAAAGGCCACAAAAACGGGTGGGCTATAGCCTAGGGGGGTGGGGCAGGCCAACTTCGTCCGCCGGACTCGGAATGGCGCGAGACTTTGCGAGGCACCTCCGTGTGCCAAAAATAGGCCGCGGGCACAGCCGCGTCCAAAAATAACCACCCGAAGGCCGGGGCGCCAAGTTCGTCCAGCGGAAAAAGGCCACAAAAACGGGTGGGCTATAGCCTTGGGGGGTGGGGATGGCCAACTTCGTCCGCCGGACTCGGAATGGTGCAAGACTTTGTAAGGGGCCTCCGTGTGCCAAAAATAGGCCGCGGGCAGAGCCGTGCCAAAAAACAACCGCCCGAAGGCCGGGGCGCCAAGTTCGTCCAGCGCAAAAAGGCCACAAAAACGGGTGGGCTATAGCCTTGGGGGGTGGGGCTGGCCAACTTCGTCCGCCGGACTCGGAATGGCGCGAGACTTTGCGACGCGCCTCCGTGTACCAAAAATACGCCGCGGTCACAGCCGCGCCAAAAAATAACCTCCCGAAGGCCGGGGCGCCAAGTTCGTCCAGCGCAAAAAGGCCACAAAAACGGGTGGGCTATAGCCTTGGGGGGTGGGGCTGGCCAACTTCGTCCGCCGGACTCGGAATGGTGGGAGACTTTGCGAGATGACTCCATGTGCCGAACATAGGCCGTGGACGCAGCCGCGCCCTAAAATAACCGCCCGAACGCCGGGGCGCCAAGTTCGTCCAGCAGAAAAAGGCCACAAAAACGGGTGGGCTATAGCCTAGGGGGGTGGGGCTGGCCAACTTCGTCCGCCGGACTCGGAATGGCGCGAGACTTTGCGAGGCACCTCCATGTGCCAAAAATAGGCCGCGGGCACAGCCGCGTCCAAAACTAACCGCCCGAAGGCCGGGGCGCCAAGTTCGTCCAGCGGAAAAAGGCCACAAAAACGGGTGGGCTATAGCCTAGGGGGGTGGGGCTGGCCAACTTCGTCCGCCGGGCTCAGAATGGCGTACGACTTTGTGATGCGCCTCCGTGTGCCAAAAATAGGCCGCGGCACAGCCGCGTCCAAAACTAACTGCCCGAAGGCCGGGTGCCAAGTTCGTCCAGCGGAAAACGGCCACAAAAACGGGTGGGCTATAGCCTTGGGGGGTGGGGCTGGCCAACTTCGTCCGCCGGACTCGGAATGGCGCGAGACTTTACGAGGCACCTCCGTGTGCCAAAAATAGGCCGTGGGCACAGCCGCGGCCAAAAATAACCACCCGAGGGCTGGGGCGCCAAGTTCCTCCAGCGGAAAAAGGCCACAAAAACGGGTGGGCTATAGCCTTGGGGGGTGGGGCTGCCCAACTTCGTCCGCAGGACTCGGAATGGCGCGAGACTTTGCGAGGCGCCTTCGTGTGCCAAAAATAGGCCGTGGTCACAGCCGCACCCAAAAACAAGCACCCGAAGGCCGGGCCGCCAAGTTCGTCCAGCAGAAAAAGGCCACAAAAACGGGTGGGCTATAGCCTAGGGGGGTGGGGCTGGCCAACTTCGTCCGCCGGACTCGGAATGGCGCGAGACTTTGCGAGGCACCTCCGTGTGCCAAAAATAGGCCGCGGGCACAGCCGCGTCCAAAAACAACCGCCCGAAGGCCGGGGCGCCAAGTTCATCCAGCGGAAAAAGGCCACAAAAACGGGTGGGCTATGGCCTTGGGGGGTGGGGCTGGCCAACTTCGTCCGCCGGGCTCAGAATGGCGCAAGACTTTGCGAGCCGCCTCCATGTACCAAAAATAGGTCGCGGGCACAGCCGCGCTCAAAAATAACCACCCGAAGGCCGGGGCGCCAAGTGCATCCAGCGGAAAAAGGCCACAAAAACGGGTGGGCTATAGCCTTGGGGGGTGGGGCTGGCCAACTTCGTCCGCCGGACTCGGAATGGCGCGAGTCTTTGCGAGGCGCTTCCGTGTGCCAAAAATATGCAGCGGGCGCAGCCGCGCCGAAAAATAACCGCCCGAAGGCCGGGGCATCAAGTTCGTCCAGCAGAAAAAGGCCACAAAAACGGGTGGGCTATATCCTTGGGGGGTGGGGCTGGCCAACTTCGTCCGCCGGACTCGGAATGGCGCGAGGCTTTGCTAGCATCCTCCGTGTACCAAAAATAGGCCATGGGCACAGCTGCGCCCAAAAATAACCGCCCGAGGGCCGGGGCTCCAAGTTCGACCAGCGGAAAAAGGCCACAAAAACGGGTGGGCTATAGCCTTGGGGGGTGGGGCTTGCGAACTTCGTCCTCCGGACTCGGAATGGTGCGAGTCTTTGCGAGGAGCCTCCGTGTGCCAAAAATAGGCCGTGGGCACAGCCGCGCCAAAAAATAACAGCCCGAAGGCCGGGATGCCAAGTTCGTCCAGCGGAAAGAGGCCACAAAAACGGGTGGGCTATAGCCTTGGGGGGTGGGGCTGGCCAACTTCGTCCGCCGGACTCGGAATGGCGCGAGACTTTTTGAGCGGCTTCCGTGTGGCAAAAATAGGCCGCGGGCACAGCCGTGCCCAAAAATAACCGCCCGAAGGCTGGGGCGCCAAGTTCGCCCAGCGGAAAAAGGCCACAAAAACGGGTGGGCTATAGCCTTGGGGGGTGGGGCTGGCCAACTTCGTCCGCCAGGCTCGGACTGGCGCGAGACTATGCGAGCGGCCTCCGTGTCCCAAAAATAGGCCGCTCGGACAGCCGCGCCCAAAAATAACCACCCGAAGGCCGGGGCGCCAAGTTCGTCCAGCGGAAAAAGGCCACAAAAACGGGTGGGCTATAGCCTTGGGGGGTGGGGCTGGCCAACTTCGTCCGCCGGACTCGAAATGGCGCGAGACTTTGCGAGCAGCCTCCGTGTGCCAAAAATAGGCCGAGGGCACAGCCGCGCCCAAAAATAACCGCCGAAGGCCGGGATGCCAAGTTCGTCCTGCGGAAAAAGGCCACAAAAACGGGTGGGCTATAGCCTTGGGGGGTGGGTCTGGCCGACTTCGTCCGTCGGACTAGGAATGGCGCGAGACTTTGCGAGCGGCCTCCGTGTGCCAAAATTAGGCCGCGGTAGCAACCGCGCCCAAAAATAATTGCCCGAAGGCCGGGGCGCCAAGTTCGTTCAGCGGAAAAAGGCCACAAAAACGGGTGGGCTATAGCCTTGGGGGGTGGGGCTGGCCAACTTCGTCCGCCGGACTCGGAATGGCACGAGACTTTGCGAGCAGCCTCCGTGTGCCGAAAATATGCCGCGGACACAGCCGCGCCCAAAAATAACTGCCCAAAGGCCGGGGCGCCAAGTTCGTCCAGCGGAAAAAGGCCACAAAAACGGGTGGGCTATGGCCTTGGGGGGTGGGGCTGGCCAACTTCGTTCGCCGGACTCGAAATGGCGCGGGACTTTGCGAGCGGCCTCCATGTGCCAAAAATAGGCTGCGGGCACAGCCGCGCCCAAAAATAACCGCCCGAAGGCCGGGGCGCCAAGTTCGTCCAGCAGAAAAAGGCCACAAAAACGGGTGGGCTATAGCCTTGGGGGGTGGGGCTGGCCAACTTCGTCCGCCGGACTCGAAATGGCGCGAGACTTTACGAGCGGCCTCCGTGTGCCGAAAATAGGCTGCGGGCACAGCCGCGCCCAAAAATAACCGCACGAAGGCCGGGGCGCCAAGTTCGTCCAGCGGAAAAAGGCCACAAAAACGGGTGGGCTATAGCCTTGGGGGGTGGGGCTGTCCAACTTCGTCCGCCAGACTCGCAATGGCTCGAGACTTTGCGTGCGGCTTCCGTGTGCCAAAAATAGGCCGCGGACACAGCTGCGCCCAAAAATAACCGCCCGAAGGCCGGGGCGCCAAGTTCGTCCTGCGGAAAAAGGCCACAAAAACGGGTGGGCTATTGCCTTGGGGGGTGGGGCTGGCCAACTTCGTCCGCCGGACTCGGAAAGGCGCTAGACTTTGCGAGCGGCCTCCGTGTACCAAAAATAGGGCGTGGGCTCAGCCGCGCCCAAAAATTACGGCCCGATGGCCGGGGCACCAAGTTCGTCCAGTGGAAAAAGGCCACAAAAACGGGTGGGCTATAGCTTTGGGGGGTGGGGCTGGCCAACTTCGTCCGCCGGCCTCGGAATGGCGCGAGACTTTGCGAGCGGCCTCCGTGTGCCGAAAATAGGCTGCGGGCACAGCCGCGCCCAAAAATAACCGCCCGAAGGCCGGGGTGCCAAGTTCGTCCAGCGGAAAAAGGCCACAAAAACGGGTGGGCTATAGCCTTGGGGGGTGGGGCTGGCCAACTTCGTCCGCCGGACTCGGAATGGCGCGAGACTTTGCGAGCGGCCTCCGTGTGCCGAAAATCGGCCGCGAGCGCAGCCGATCCGAAAAATAACCACCCGAAAGCCAGGGCGCCAAGTTCGTCCAGCGGAAAATGGCCACAAAAACGGGTGGGCTATAGCCTTGGGGGGTGGGGCTGGCCAACTTCGTTCGCCGGACTCGAAATGGCGCGAGACTTTGCGAGCGGCCTCTGTGTGCCAAAATTAGGCCGCGGTCGTAGCCGGGCCCAAAAATAACTGCCCGAAGGCCGGGGCGCCAAGTTCGTCCAGCGGAAAAAGGCCACAAAAACGGGTGCGCTATAGCCTTGGGGGGTGGGGCTGGCCAACTTCGTCCGCCGGACTCGGAATGGCGCGAAACTTTGCGAGCGGCCTCCGTGTGCCGAAAATCGGCTGCGGGCACAGCCGCGCCCAAAAATAACCGCCCGAAGGCCGGGGCGCCAAGTTCGTCCTGCGGAAAAAGGCCACAAAAACGGGTGGGCTATAGCCTTGGGGGGTGGGGCTGGCCAACTTCGTCCGCCGGACTCGGAATGGCGCGAGACTTTGCGAGCGGCCTCCGTCTGCCAAAATTAGGCCGCCGTCCCAGCCGCATCCAAAAATAACGGGCCGAAGGCCGGGGCGCCATGTTTGTCCAACGGAAAAAGGCCACAAAAACGGGTGGGCTATAGCCTTGGGGGGTGGGGCTGGCCAACTTCGTCCGCCGGCCTCGGAATGGCGCGACACTCTGCGAGCGGCCTCCGTGTGCCAAAATTAGGCCGCGGGCATAGCTACGCCCAAAAATAACTGCCTGAAGGCCGGGGCACCAAGTTCGTCCAGCGGAAAAAGGCCACAAAAACGGGTGGACTATAGCCTTGGGGGGTGGGGTTGGCCCACTTCGTCCGCCGGACTCGGAATGGCGCGAGACTTTACGAGCGACCTCCCGTGTGCCAAAAATAGGCCGCGGGCAATGCCGCGCCCAAAAATAACCACCCGAAGGCCGGGGCGCCATGTTCGTCCAGCGGAAAAAGGCCACAAAAACGGGTGGGCTATAGCCTTGGGGGGTGGGGCTGGCCAACTTCGTCCGCCGGATTCGGAATGGCACGAGAGTTTGCGAACGGCCTCCGTGTGCCAAAAATAGGCCGCGGGCAATGCCGCGCCCAAAAATAACCACCCGAAGGCCGGGGCGCCATGTTCGTTCAGCGGAAAAAGGCCAGAAAAACGGGTGGGCAATAGCGTTGGGGGATGGGGCTGGCCAACATCGTCCGCCGGACTCGGAATGGCGCGAGACTTTGCAAGCGGCCTCCGTGTGCCAAAAATAGGCCGTGGGCATAGCCGCGCCCTAAAATAACCGCCCGAAGGCCGGGGCACCACGTTCGTCCAGCGGAAAAAGGCAACAAAAACGGGTGGGCTATAGCCTTGGGGGGTGGGGTTGGCCCACTTCGTCCGCCAGACTCGGAATGGCGCGAGACTTAACGAGCGGCCTCCGTGTGCCGAAAATAGGCCGCGGGCACAGCCGCAGCCAAAAATAACCACCCGAAGGCCGGGGCGCCATGTTCGTCCAGCGGAAAAAGGCCACAAAAACGGGTGGGCTATAGCCTTGGGGGGTGGGGCTGGCCAACTTCGTCCGCCGGACTCGGAATGGCACGAGACTTTGCGAGCGGCCTCCGTGTGCCAAAAATAGGTCGCGGTCCCAGCCGCGCCCAAAAATAACCACCCGAAGGCCGGGGCGCCATGTTCGTCCAGCGGAAAAAGGCCACGAAAAAGGGTGGGCTATAGCCTTGGGGGGTGGGGCTGTCCAACTTCGTCCGCCAGACTCGCAATGGCTCGAGACTTTGCGTGCGGCTTCCGTGTGCCAAAAATAGGCCGCGGACACAGCTGCGCCCAAAAATAACCGCCCGAAGGCCGGGGCGCCAAGTTCGTCCTGCGGAAAAAGGCCACAAAAACGGGTGGGCTATTGCCTTGGGGGGTGGGGCTGGCCAACTTCGTCCGCCGGACTCGGAAAGGCGCTAGACTTTGCGAGCGGCCTCCGTGTACCAAAAATAGGGCGTGGGCTCAGCCGCGCCCAAAAATTACGGCCCGATGGCCGGGGCACCAAGTTCGTCCAGTGGAAAAAGGCCACAAAAACGGGTGGGCTATAGCTTTGGGGGGTGGGGCTGGCCAACTTCGTCCGCCGGCCTCGGAATGGCGCGAGACTTTGCGAGCGGCCTCCGTGTGCCGAAAATAGGCTGCGGGCACAGCCGCGCCCAAAAATAACCGCCCGAAGGCCGGGGTGCCAAGTTCGTCCAGCGGAAAAAGGCCACAAAAACGGGTGGGCTATAGCCTTGGGGGGTGGGGCTGGCCAACTTCGTCCGCCGGACTCGGAATGGCGCGAGACTTTGCGAGCGGCCTCCGTGTGCCGAAAATCGGCCGCGAGCGCAGCCGAGCCGAAAAATAACCACCCGAAAGCCAGGGCGCCAAGTTCGTCCAGCGGAAAATGGCCACAAAAACGGGTGGGCTATAGCCTTGGGGGGTGGGGCTGGCCAACTTCGTTCGCCGGACTCGAAATGGCGCGAGACTTTGCGAGCGGCCTCTGTGTGCCAAAATTAGGCCGCGGTCGTAGCCGGGCCCAAAAATAACTGCCCGAAGGCCGGGGCGCCAAGTTCGTCCAGCGGAAAAAGGCCACAAAAACGGGTGCGCTATAGCCTTGGGGGGTGGGGCTGGCCAACTTCGTCCGCCGAACTCGGAATGGCGCGAAACTTTGCGAGCGGCCTCCGTGTGCCGAAAATCGGCTGCGGGCACAGCCGCGCCCAAAAATAACCGCCCGAAGGCCGGGGCGCCAAGTTCGTCCTGCGGAAAAAGGCCACAAAAACGGGTGGGCTATAGCCTTGGGGGGTGGGGCTGGCCAACTTCGTCCGCCGGACTCGGAATGGCGCGAGACTTTGCGAGCGGCCTCCGTCTGCCAAAATTAGGCCGCCGTCCCAGCCGCATCCAAAAATAACGGGCCGAAGGCCGGGGCGCCATGTTCGTCCAACGGAAAAAGGCCACAAAAACGGGTGGGCTATAGCCTTGGGGGGTGGGGCTGGCCAACTTCGTCCGCCGGCCTCGGAATGGCGCGACACTCTGCGAGCGGCCTCCGTGTGCCAAAATTAGGCCGCGGGCATAGCTACGCCCAAAAATAACTGCCTGAAGGCCGGGGCACCAAGTTCGTCCAGCGGAAAAAGGCCACAAAAACGGGTGGACTATAGCCTTGGGGGGTGGGGTTGGCCCACTTCGTCCGCCGGACTCGGAATGGCGCGAGACTTTACGAGCGACCTCCCGTGTGCCAAAAATAGGCCGCGGGCAATGCCGCGCCCAAAAATAACCACCCGAAGGCCGGGGCGCCATGTTCGTCCAGCGGAAAAAGGCCACAAAAACGGGTGGGCTATAGCCTTGGGGGGTGGGGCTGGCCAACTTCGTCCGCCGGATTCGGAATGGCACGAGAGTTTGCGAACGGCCTCCGTGTGCCAAAAATAGGCCGCGGGCAATGCCGCGCCCAAAAATAACCACCCGAAGGCCGGGGCGCCATGTTCGTTCAGCGGAAAAAGGCCAGAAAAACGGGTGGGCAATAGCGTTGGGGGATGGGGCTGGCCAACATCGTCCGCCGGACTCGGAATGGCGCGAGACTTTGCAAGCGGCCTCCGTGTGCCAAAAATAGGCCGTGGGCATAGCCGCGCCCTAAAATAACCACCCGAAGGCCGGGGCACCACGTTCGTCCAGCGGAAAAAGGCAACAAAAACGGGTGGGCTATAGCCTTGGGGGGTGGGGTTGGCCCACTTCGTCCGCCAGACTCGGAATGGCGCGAGACTTAACGAGCGGCCTCCGTGTGCCGAAAATAGGCCGCGGGCACAGCCGCAGCCAAAAATAACCACCCGAAGGCCGGGGCGCCATGTTCGTCCAGCGGAAAAAGGCCACAAAAACGGGTGGGCTATAGCCTTGGGGGGTGGGGCTGGCCAACTTCGTCCGCCGGACTCGGAATGGCACGAGACTTTGCGAGCGGCCTCCGTGTGCCAAAAATAGGTCGCGGTCCCAGCCGCGCCCAAAAATAACCACCCGAAGGCCGGGGCGCCATGTTCGTCCAGCGGAAAAAGGCCACGAAAAAGGGTGGGCTATAGCCTTGGGGGGTGGGGCTGTCCAACTTCGTCCGCCAGACTCGCAATGGCTCGAGACTTTGCGTGCGGCTTCCGTGTGCCAAAAATAGGCCGCGGACACAGCTGCGCCCAAAAATAACCGCCCGAAGGCCGGGGCGCCAAGTTCGTCCTGCGGAAAAAGGCCACAAAAACGGGTGGGCTATTGCCTTGGTGGGTGGGGCTGGCCAACTTCGTCCGCCGGACTCGGAAAGGCGCTAGACTTTGCGAGCGGCCTCCGTGTACCAAAAATAGGGCGTGGGCTCAGCCGCGCCCAAAAATTACGGCCCGATGGCCGGGGCACCAAGTTCGTCCAGCGGAAAAAGGCCACAAAAACGGGTGGACTATAGCCTTGGGGGGTGGTGCTGGCCAACTTCGTCCGCCGGACTAAGAATGGCGCGAGACTTTGCGAGCGGCCTCCGGGATCCAAAAATTGACCGCGGGCACAGCCACGCCCAAAAATAACCGCCGGAAGGCCGGGGCGCCAAGTTCGTCCAGCGGAAAAAGGCCACAAAAACAGGTGGGCTATAGCCTTGGGGGGTGGGGCTGGCCAACTTCGTCTGCCGGACTTGGAATGGCGCGAAACTTTGCGAGGCGCCTCCGTGTGCCAAAAATAGGCCGTGGGCACAGCTGCGCCAAAAAATAACAGCCCGAAGGCCGGGATGCCAAGTTCGTCCAGCGGAAAAAGGCCACAAAAACGGGTGGGCTATAGCCTTGGGGGGTGGGGCTGGCCAACTTCGTCCGCCGGACTCGAAATGGCGCGAAACTTTGCGAGCGGCCTCCGTGTGCCAAAATTAGGCTTCGGTCGTAGCCGGGCCCAAAAATAACTGCCCGAAGGCCGGGGCGCCAAGTTCGTCCAGCGGAAAAAGGCCACAAAAACGGGTGGGCTATAGCCTTGGGGGGTGGGGCTGGCCAACTTCGTCCGCCGGACTCGGAATGGCGCGAGACTTTGCGAGCGGCCTCCGTGTGCTGAAAATAGGCTGCGGGCACAGCCGCGCCCAAAAATAACCGCCCGAAGGCCGGGGCGCCAAGTTCGTCCAGCGGAAAAAGGCCACAAAAACGGGTGGGCTATAGCCTTGGGGGGTGGGGCTGGCCTACTTCGTCCGCCGGACTCGGAATGGCGTGAGACTTTGCGAGCGGCCTCCGTGTGCCAAAAATATGCCGCGGGCACAGCCGCGCCCAAAAATAACCACACGAAGGCCGGGGCGCCAAGTTCGTCCAGCGGAAAAAGGCCACAAAAACGGGTGGGCTATAGCCTTGGGGGGTGGGGCTGTCCAACTTCGTCCGCCAGACTCGCAATGGCTCGAGACTTTGCGTGCGGCTTCCGTGTGCCAAAAATAAGCCGCGGACACAGCCGCGCCCAAAAATAACCGCCCGAAGGCCGGGGCGCCAAGTTCGTCCAGCGGAAAAAGGCCACAAAAACGGGTGGGCTATAGCCTTGGGGGGTGGGGCTGTCCAACTTCGTCCGCCAGACTCGCAATGGCTCGAGACTTTGCGTGCGGCTTCCGTGTGCCAAAAATAAGCCGCGGACACAGCCGCGCCCAAAAATAACCGCCCGAAGGCCGGGGCGCCAAGTTCGTCCAGCGGAAAAAGGCCACAAAAACGGGTGGGCTATTGCCTTGGGGGGTGGGGCTGGCCAACTTCGTCCGCCGGACTCGGAAAGGCGCTAGACTTTGCGAGCGGCCTCCGTGTACCAAAAATAGGCCGTGGGCTCAGCCGCGCCCAAAAATAACCGCCCGAAGGCCGGGGCGCCAAGTTCGTCCAGCGGAAAAAGGCCACAAAAACTGGTGGGCTATTGCCTTGGGGGGTGGGGCTGGCCAACTTCGTCCGCCGGACTCGGAAAGGCGCTAGACTTTGCGAGCGGCCTCCGTGTACCAAAAATAGGCCGTGGGCTCAGCCGCGCCCAAAAATAACCGCCCGATGGCCGGGGCACCAAGTTCGTCCAGTGGAAAAAGGCCACAAAAACGGGTGGGCTATAGCCTTGGGGGGTGGGGCTGGCCAACTTCGTCCGCCGGATTCGGAATGGCACGAGACTTTGCGAGCAGCCTCCGTGTGCCAAAAATAGGCCGAGGGCACAGCCGCGCCCAAAAATAACCGCCGAAGGCTGGGATGCCAAGTTCATCCTGCGGAAAAAGGCCACAAAAACGGGTGGGCTATAGCCTTGGGGGGTGGGGCTGGCCAACATCGTCCGCCGGACTCGGAATAGCGCGAGACTTTGCGAGGTGCCTCCGTGTGCCAAAAATAGGCCGTGGGCCCAGCCGCGCCCAAAAAAAACCGCCCGAAGGCCGGGGCGCCAAGTTCGTCCAGCGGAAAAAGGCCACAAAAACGGGTGGGCTATAGACTTGGGGGGTGGGGCTGTCCAACTTCGTCCGCCAGACTCGCAATGGCTCGAGACTTTGCGTGCGGCTTCCGTGTGCCAAAAATAAGCCGCGGACACAGCCGCGCCCAAAAATAACCGCCCGAAGCCCGGGGCGCCAAGTTCGTCCAGCGGAAAAAGGCCACAAAAACGGGTGGGGTATAGCCTTGCGGGGTGGGTCTGGCCGACTTCGTCCGTCGGGCTAGGAATGGCGCGAGACTTTGCGAGCGGCCTCCGTGTGCCAAAATTAGGCCACGGTAGCAACCGCGCCCAAAAATAATTGCCCGAAGGCCGGGGCGCCAAGTTCGTCCAGCGGAAAAAGGCCACAAAAACGGGTGGGCTATAGCCTTGGGCGGTGGGGCTGGCCAACTTCGTCCGCCGGACTCGGAATGGCGCGAGACTTTGCGAGCAGCCTCCGTGTGCCGAAAATACGCCGCGGGCACAGCCGCGCCCAAAAATAACCGCCCAAAGGCCGGGGCGCCATGTTCGTCCCGCGGAAAAAGGCCACAAAAACGGGTGGGCTATAGCCTTGGGGGGTGGGGCTGGCCAACTTCGTCCGCCGGACTCGAAATGGCGCGAGACTTTGCGAGCAGCCTCCGTGTGCCAAAAATAGGCCGAGGGCACAGCCGCGCCCAAAAATAACCGCCGAAGGCCGGGATGCCAAGTTCATCCTGCGGAAAAAGGCCACAAAAACGGGTGGGCTATAGCCTTGGGGGGTGGGGCTGGCCAACATCGTCCGCCGGACTCGGAATAGCGCGAGACTTTGCGAGGTGCCTCCGTGTGCCAAAAATAGGCCGTGGGCCCAGCCGCGCCCAAAAAAAACCGCCCGAAGGCCGGGGCGCCAAGTTCGTCCAGCGGAAAAAGGCCACAAAAACGGGTGGGCTATGGCCTTGGGGGGTGGGGCTGGCCAACTTCGTTCGCCGGACTCGGAATGGCGCGAGACTTTGCGAGCGGCCTCCATGTGCCAAAAATAGGCCGCGGGCACAGCCGCGCCCAAAAATAACCGCCCGAAGGCCGGGGCGCCAAGTTCGTCCAGCAGAAAAAGGCCACAAAAACGGGTGGGCTATAGCCATGGGGGGTGGGGCTGGCCAACTTCGTCCGCCGGACTCGAAATGGCGCGAAACTTTGCGAGCGGCCTACGTGTGCCAAAATTAGGCTGCGGTCGTAGCCGGGCCCAAAAATAACTGCCCGAAGGCCGGGGCGCCAAGTTCGTCCAGCGGAAAAAGGCCACAAAAACGGGTGGGCTATAGCCTTGGGGGGTGGGGCTGGCCAACTTCGTCCGCCGGACTCGGAATGGCGCGAGACTTTGCGAGTGGCCTCCGTGTGCCGAAAATAGGCTGCGGGCACAGCCGCGCCCAAAAATAACCGCCCGAAGGCCGGGGCGCCAAGTTCGTCCAGCGGAAAAAGGCCACAAAAACGGGTGGGCTATAGCCTTGGGGGGTGGGGCTGGCCTACTTCGTCCGCCGGACTCGGAATGGCGTGAGACTTTGCGAGCGGCCTCCGTGTGCCAAAAATATGCCGCGGGCACAGCCGCGCCCAAAAATAACCGCACGAAGGCCGGGGCGCCAAGTTCGTCCAGCGGAAAAAGGCCACAAAAACGGGTGGGCTATAGCCTTGGGGGGTGGGGCTGTCCAACTTCGTCCGCCAGACTCGCAATGGCTCGAGACTTTGCGTGCGGCTTCCGTGTGCCAAAAATAAGCCGCGGACACAGCCGCGCCCAAAAATAACCGCCCGAAGGCCGGGGCGCCAAGTTCGTCCAGCGGAAAAAGGCCACAAAAACGGGTGGGCTATTGCCTTGGGGGGTGGGGCTGGCCAACTTCGTCCGCCGGACTCGGAAAGGCGCTAGACTTTGCGAGCGGCCTCCGTGTACCAAAAATAGGCCGTGGGCTCAGCCGCGCCCAAAAATAACCGCCCGAAGGCCGGGGCGCCAAGTTCGTCCAGCGGAAAAAGGCCACAAAAACTGGTGGGCTATTGCCTTGGGGGGTGGGGCTGGCCAACTTCGTCCGCCGGACTCGGAAAGGCGCTAGACTTTGCGAGCGGCCTCCGTGTACCAAAAATAGGCCGTGGGCTCAGCCGCGCCCAAAAATAACCGCCCGATGGCCGGGGCACCAAGTTCGTCCAGTGGAAAAAGGCCACAAAAACGGGTGGGCTATAGCCTTGGGGGGTGGGCTATAGCCTTGGGGGGTGGGGCTGGCCAACTTCGTCCGCCGGATTCGGAATGGCACGAGAGTTTGCGAACGGCCTCCGTGTGCCAAAAATAGGCCGCGGCCACAGCCGCACCCAAAAATAACCGCCAGTAGGCCGGGGCGCCAAGTTCGTTCAGCGGAAAAAGGCCAGAAAAACGGGTGGGCAATAGCATTGGGGGATGGGGCTGGCCAACTTCGTCCGCCGGACTCGGAATGGTGCGAGAATTTGCAAGCGGCCTCCGTGTGCCAAAAATAGGCCGTGGGCACAGCCGCGCCCTAAAATAACCGCCCGAAGGCCGGGGCACCACGTTCGTCCAGCGGAAAAAGGCCACAAAAACGGGTGGGCTATAGCCTTGGGGGGTGGGGTTGGCCCACTTCGTCCGCCGGACTCGGAATGGTGCGAGACTTAACGAGCGGCCTCCGTGTGCCAAAAATAGGCCGCGGGCACAGCCGCAGCCAAAAACAACCACCCGAAGGCCGGGGCGCCATGTTCGTCCAGCAGAAAAAGGCCACAAAAACGGGTGGGCTATAGCCTTGGGGGGTGGGGCTGGCCAACTTCGTCCGCCGGACTCGGAATGGCACGAGACTTTGCGACCGGCCTCCGTGTGCCAAAAATAGGTCGCGGTCCCAGCCGCGCCCAAAAATAACCACCCGAAGGCCGGGGCGCCATGTTCGTCCAGCGGAAAAAGGCCACGAAAAAGGGTGGGCTATAGCCTTGGGGGGTGGTGCTGGCAACTTCGTCCGCCGGACTAAGAATGGCGCGAGACTTTGCGAGCGGCCTCCGGGATCCAAAAATAGACCGCGGGCACAGCCACGCCCAAAAATAACCGCCGGAAGGCTGGGGCGCCAAGTTCGTCCAGCGGAAAAAGGCCACAAAAACGGGTGGGCTATAGCCTTGGGGGGTGGGGCTGGCCAACTTCGTCCACTGGACTCAGAATGGCGCGAGGCTTTACGAGCGGCCTCCGGGTTCCAAAAATAGGCCGCGGGTACAGCCGCGCCCAAAAATAACCACCCGAAGGCTGGGGTGCCAAGTTTGTCCAGCGGAAAAAGGCCACAAAAATTGGTGGGCTATAGCCTTGGGGGGTGGGGCTGGCCAACTTCGTCCGCCGGACTCGGAATGGTGCGAGACTTTGCGAGCGGCCTCCGTGTGCCAAAAATATGCCGCGGGCACAGCCGCGCCCAAAAATAACCACCCGAAGGCCGGGGCGCCAAGTTCGTCCAGCGGAAAAAGGCCACAAAAACGGGTGGGCATAGCCTTGGGGGGTGGGGCTGGCAGTCTTCGTCCGCCGGACTCGGAATGGCGCGAGACTTTGGGAGCGGCATACGTGTGCCAAAAATAGGTTGCGGGCACAGACGCTCCCAAAAATAACCGCCCAAAGGCCGGGCGCCAAGTTCATCCAGCTGAAAATGGCCACAAAAACGGGTGGGCTATAGCCTTGGGGGGTGGGGCTGGCCAACTTCGTCCGCCGGCCTTGGAATGGCGCGGGACTTTTCGAGCGGCCTCCGTGTGCGAAAAATAGGCCGTGGGCACAGCTGCGCCCAAAATTAACCGCCCGAAGGCCGGGGCGCCAAGTTCGTCCAGCGGAAAAAGGCCAGAAAAACGGGTGGGCTATAGTCTTGGTGGGGGGGGCTGGCCAACTTCGTACGCTGGACTCGGAATGGCGCGAGACTTTTCAAGCGGCCTCCGTATGCCAAAAATAGTCCGCGTGCACAGCCGTGCCCAAAAATAACCGCCCGAAGGCCGGGGCGCCAAGTTCGTCCAGCGGAAAAAGGCCACAAAAACGGGTGCGCTATAGCCTTGGGGGGTGGGCTGGCCAACTTCGTCCGCAGGACTCGGAATGGCGCGAGAATTTGCGAGCGGCCTCCGTGCGCCAAAAATAGGCTGCAGGCACAGCCGTACCCAAAAATAACCGCCCGAACGCCGGGGCGACATGTTTGTCCAGCGGAAAAAGGCCACAAAAACGGGTGGGCATAGCTTTGGGGGGTGGGGCTGGCCAACTTCGTCCGCCGGACTCGGAATGGCGAGAGACTTTGCGAACGGCCTCCGTGTGCCAAAGATAAGCCGCGGGCATAGCCCCGCCCAAAAATAACTGTCCGAAGGCCGGGGCGCCATGTTCGTCCAGCGGAAACAGGCCACAAAAACGGGTGGGCTATAGCCTTGGGGGGTGGGGCTGGCCAACTTCGTCCGCCGGACCCGGAATGGCGCGAGACTTTGCGAGCGGCCTCCGTGTGCCAAAAAAAGGCCGCGGGCACAGCCGCGCCCAAAAAAATGACCCGAAGGCCGGGGCGCGAAGTTCGTGCAGCGGAAAAAGGCCACAAAAGCGGGTGGGCTATAGCCTTGGGGGGTGGGGCTGGCCAACTTCGTCCGCCGGACTCGGAATAGCGCGAGACTTTACGAGCAGCCTCCGTGTGCCAAACCTAGTCCGCGTACACAGCCGTGCCCAAAAATAACCACCCGAAGGCCGGGGCGCCAAGTTCGTCCAGCGGAAAAAGGCCACAAAAACGGGTGGGCTATAGCCTTGGGGGGTGGGGCTGGCCAACTTCGTCCGCCGGGCTTGGAATGCCGCGAGACTTTGCGAGGGGCCTCCGTGTGCCAAAAATAGGACGCGGGCAAAGCCGCGCCCAAAAACAACCACCCGAAGGCCGGGGCGCCAAGTTCGTCCAGCGGAAAAAGGCCACAAAAACGGGTGGACTATAGCCTTGGGGGGTGGGGCTGGCCAACTTCGTCCGCCGGACTCGGAATGCCGCGAGACTTTGGGAGGGGCCTCCATGTGCCAAAAATAGGCTGTGGGAAAGCCGCGCCCAAAAATAACCGCCCGAAGGCTGGGGCGCCAAGTTCGTCCAGCGCAAAAAGGCCACAAAAACGGGTGGGCTATAGCCTTGGGGGGTGGGGCTGGCCAACTTCGTCCGCCGGACTCGGAATGCCGCGAGACTTTGCGAGGGGCCTCCGTGTGCCAAACATAGGCCGCGGGCAAAGCCGCGTCCAAAAATAACCGCCCGAAGGCCGGGACGCCAAGTTCGTCCAGCGGAAAAAGGCCACAAAAACGGGTGGGCTATAGCCTTGGGGGGTGGGGCTGGCCCACTTCGTCCGCCGGACTCGGAATGGCGCGAGGCTTTGCGAACGGCCTCTGTGTGCCAAAGATATGCCGCGGGCATAGCCCCACCCAAAAATAACCGTCCGAAGGCCGGGGCGCCATGTTCGTCCAGCGGAAAAAGGCCACAAAAACGGGTGGGCTATAGCTTTGGGGGGTGGGGCTGGCAAACTTCGTCCGCCGGACTCGGAATGGCGCGAGACTTTGCGAGCAGTATACGTGTGCCAAAAATAGGCTGCGTGCACAAACGCTTCCAAAAATAACAGCCCAAAGGCCGGGCGCCAAGTTCGTCCAGCTGAAAAAGGCCACAAAAACGGGTGGGCTATAGCCTTGGGGGGTGGGGCTGGCCAACTTCGCCCGCCGGCTACGGAATGGCGTGGGACTTTTCGAGTGGCCTCCGTGTGCCAAAAATAGGCCATGGGCACAGCCGCACCCAAAAATAACCGCCCGAAGGCCGGGGCATCAAGTTCATCCAGCGGAAAAAGGCCAGAAAAACGGGTGGGCTAGCCTTGGGGGGTGGGGCTGGCCAACTTCGTACGCTGGACTCGGAATGGCGCGAGACTTTGCGAGCGGCCTCCGTGTGCCAAAAATAGTCCGCGTGCACAGCCGTGCCCAAAAATAACCGCCCGAAGGCCGGGGCGCCAAGTTCGTCCAGCGGAAAAAGACCACAAAAACGGGTGGGCTATAGCCTTGGGGGGTGGGCTGGCCAACTTCGTCCGCCGGACTCGGAATGGCGCGAGAATTTGCGAGCGGCCTCCGTGTGCCAAAAATAGGCCGCGGGCACAGCCGCACCCAAAAATAACGGCCCGAAGGCCGGGGCGCCATGTTCGTCCAGCGGAAAAAGGCCACAAAAACGGGTGGGCATAGCCTTGGGGGGTGGGGCTGGCCAACTTCGTCCGCCGGACTCAGAATGGCGCGAGACTTTGTGAGCGGCATCCGCGTGCCAAAAATAGGCTGCGGGCACAGACGCTCCCAAAAATAACCGCCCAAAGGCCGGGCGCCAAGTTCGTCCAGCTGAAAAAGGCCACAAAAACGGGTGGGCTATAGCCTTGGGGGGTGGGGCTGGCCAACTTCGCCCGCCGGCCACGGAATGGCGCGGGACTTTTCGAGCGGCCTCCGTGTGCCAAAAATAGGCCATGGGCACAGCCACACCCAAAAATAACCACCCGAAGGCCGGGGCATCAAGTTCATCCAGCGGAAAAAGGCCAGAAAAACGGGTGGGCTAGCCTTGGGGGGTGGGGCTGGCCAACTTCGTACGCTGGACTCGGAATGGCGCGAGACTTTGCGAGCGGCCTCCGTGTGCCAAAAATAGTCCGCGTGCACAGCCGTGCCCAAAAATAACCGCCCGAAGGCCGGGGCGCCAAGTTCGTCCAGCGGAAAAAGGCCACAAAAACGGGTGGGCTATAGCCTTGGCGGGTGGGCTGGCCAACTTCGTCCGCCGGACTCGGAATGGCGCGAGAATTTGCGAGCGGCCTCCGTGTGCCAAAAATAGGCCGCGGGCACAGCCGCACCCAAAAATAACGGCCCGAAGGCCGGGGCGCCATGTTCGTCCAGCGGAAAAAGGCCACAAAAACGGGTGGGCATAGCCTTGGGGGGTGGGGCTGGCCAACTTCGTCCGCCGGACTCAGAATGGCGCGAGACTTTGCGAGCGGCATCCGCGTGCCAAAAATAGGCTGCGGGCACAGACGCTCCCAAAAATAACCGCCCAAAGGCCGGGCGCCAAGTTCGTCCAGCTGAAAAAGGCCACAAAAACGGGTGGGCTATAGCCTTGGGGGGTGGGGCTGGCCAACTTCGTCCGCCGGCCTCGGAATGGCGCGGGACTTTTCGAGCGGCCTCCGTGTGCCAAAAATAGACCGTGGGCACAGCCGCGCCCAAAAATAACCGCCCGAAGGCCGGGGTGCCATGTTCGTCCAGCGGAAAAAGGCCACAAAAACGGCTGGGCTATAGCCTTGGGGGGTGGGCTGGCCAACTTCGTCCGCCGGAGTCGAAATGGCGCGAGAATTTGCGAGCAGCCTCCGTGTGCCAAAAATAGGCCGCGGGCACAGCCGCACCCAAAAATAACCGCCCGAAGGCCGGGCCGCCATGTTCGTCCAGCGGAAAAAGGCCACAAAAACGGGTGGGCATAGCCTTGGGGGGTGGGGCTGGCCAACTTCGTCCGCCGGACTCAGAATGGCGCGAGACTTTGCGAGCGGCATCCGCGTGCCAAAAATAGGCTGCGGGCACAGACGCTCCCAAAAATAACCGCCCAAAGGCCGGGCGCCAAGTTCGTCCAGCTGAAAAAGGCCACAAAAACGGGTGGGCTATAGCCTTGGGGGGTGGGGCTGGCCAACTTCGTCCGCCGGAGTCGGAATGGCGCGAGACTTTGCGAGCGGCCCCCATGTGCCAAAAATAGACCGCGGCCACAGCCGCGCCCAAAAATAACCATCCGAAGGCCGGGCCGCGAACTTCGTCCAGCGGAAAAAGGCCACAAAAACGGGTGGGCTATAGCCTTGGGAGGTGGGGCTGGCCAACTTCGTCCGCCGGTCTCGGAATGCCGCGAGACTTTTCGAGGGGCCTCCGTGTGCCAAACATAGGCCACAGGCAAAGCCGCGCCCAATAATAACCGCCCGAAGGCCGGGGCGCCAAGTTCGTCCAGCGCAAAAAGGCCACAAAAACGGGTGGGCTGTAGCCTTGGGGGGTGGGGCTCGCCAACTTCGTCCGCCGGACTCGGAATGCCGCGAGACTTTGCGAGGGGCCTCCGTGTGCCAAACGTAGGCCGCGGGCAAAGCCGCGCCCAAAAATAACTGCCCGAAGACCGGGGCGCCAAGTTCGTCCAGCGCAAAAAGGCCACAAAAACGGGTGGGCTGTAGCCTTGGGGGGTGGGGCTCGCCAACTTCGTCCGCCGGACTCGGAATGCCGCGAGACTTTGCGAGGGGCCTCCGTGTGCCAAACGTAGGCCGCGGGCAAAGCCGCGCCCAAAAATAACTGCCCGAAGACTGGGGAGCCAAGTTCGTCCAGCGCAAAAAGGCCACAAAAACGGTTGGGCTATAGCCTTGGGGGGTGGGGCTGGCCGACTTCGTCCGCCGCACTCGGAATGCCGCGAGACTTTGCGAGGGTCCTCCGTGTGCCAAAAATAGGCCGTGGGCAAAGCCGCACCCAAAAATAACCGTCCGAAGGCCGGGGCACCAAGTTCGTCCAGCGCAAAAAGGCCACAAAAACGGGTGGGCTATAATAGCCTTGGGGGGTGGGGCTGGCCAACTTCGTCCGCCGGACTCGGAATGCCGCGAGACTTTGCGAGGGGCCTCCGTGTGCCAAACGTAGGACGCGGGCAAAGCCGCGCCCAAAAACAACCACCCGAAGGCCGGGGCGCCAAGTTCGTCCAGCGCAAAAAGGCCACAAAAACGGGTGGGCTATAGCCTTGGGGGTTGGGGTTTGCCAACTTCGTCCGCTGGACTCGGAATGCCACGAGACTTTGCGAGGGGCTTCCGTGTGCCAAAAATAGGCAGCGGCCAAAGCCGCACCCAAAAATAACCGCCCGAAGGCCGGGGCGCCAAGTTCGTCCAGCGGAAAAAGGCCACAAAAACAGGTGGGCTATAGCCTTGGGGGGTGGGGCTGGCCCACTTCGTCCGCCGGACTCGGAATGCCGAGAGACTTTGCAAGGGGCCTCCGTGTGCCAAAAATAGGCCGCGGGCAAAGCCGAGCCCAAAAATAACCGCCCGAAGGCCGGGGCGCCTAGTTCGTCCAGCGCAAAAAGGCCACAAAAACGGGTGGGCCATAGCCTTGGGGGGTGGGGCTGGCCAACATTGTCCGCCGGACTCGGAATGCCGCGAGACTTTACGAGGGCTCTCCATGTGCCAAATATAGGCCGCGGGCAAAGCCGAACCCAAAAATAACCGCCCGAAGGCCGGGGCGCCAAGTTCGTCCACCGGAAAAAGGCCACAAAAACGGTGGGCTTATAGCCTTGGGGGGTGGGGCTGGCCAACTTCGACCGCCGAACTCGGAATGCCGCGAGACTTTGCGAGGGGCCTCTGTGTGCCAAACATAGGCCGTGGGAAAAGCCGCGCTCAAAAATAACCGCCCGAAGGCCGGGGCGCCAAGTTCGTCCAGCGCAAAAAGGCCACAAAAACGGGTGGGCTATAGCCTTGGGGGGTGGGGCTGGCCAACTTCGTCCGTCGGACTCGGAATGCCGCGAGACTTATCGAGGGGCCTCCGTGTGCCAAAAATAGGCCGTGGGCAAAGCTGCGCCCAAAAATAACCGACCAAAGGCCGGGGCGCCAAGTTCGTCCAGCGCAAAAAGGCCACAAAAACGGGCGGGCTATAGCCTTGGGGGGTGGGGCTGCCCAACTTCGTCCGCCAGACTCGGAATGCCGCGAGACTTTGCGAGGGGCCTCCGTTTGCCAAACATAGGCCGCGGCCAAAGCCGCGCCCAAAAATAACCGCCCGAAGGCCGGGGCGGCAAGTTCGTCCATCGGCAAAAGGCCACAAAAACGGGTGGGCTATAGCCTTGGGGGGTGGGGCTGGCCAACTTCATCCGCCGGACTCGGAATGCCGCAAGACTTTGCGAGGGGCGTCCGTGTGCCAAACATAGGCCGCGGGCAAAGCCGCGCCCAAAAATAACCGCCCGAAGGCCGGGGCGCCAAGTTCGTCCGGCACAAAAAGGCCACAAAAACGGGTGGGCTATAGCCTTGGGGGGTGGGGCTGGCCAACTTCGTCCGCCGGACTCGGAATGCCGCGAGACTTTGCGAGGGGCCTCCTTGTACCAAACATAGGCCGCGGGCAAGGCCGCGCCCAAAAATAACCGCCCGAAGGCCGGGGCGCCAAGTTTATCCCGCGGAATAAGGCCACGAAAACGGGTGGGCTATAGCCTTGGGGGGTGCCGCTGGCAAACTTCGACTAGGAATGCCGCGAGACTTTGCGAGGGGCGTCCGTGTGCCAAACATAGGCCGCGGGCAAAGCCGCGCCCAAAAATAACCGCCCGAAGGCCGGGGCGTCAAGTTCGTCCGGCACAAAAAGGCCACAAAAACGGGTGGGCTATAGCCTAGGGGGTGGGGCTGGCCAACTTCGGCCGCCGGACTCGGAATGCCGAGAGACTTTACGAGGGGCCTCCGTGTTCCAAACATAGGCCGCGGGCAAAGCCGCGCCCAACAATAACCGCCCGAAGGCCGGGACGCCAAGTTCGTCCAGCGGAAAAAGGCCACAAAAACGGGTGGGCTATAGCCTTGGGGGGTGGGGCTGGCCAACTTCGTCCGCCGGACTCGGAATGCCACGAGACTTTGCGAGGGGCCTCCGTGTGCCAAAAATAGGCTGTGGGAAAGCCGCGCCCAAAAATAACAGCCCGAAGGCCGGCGCGCCAAGTTCGTCCAGCGCAAAAAGGCCACAAAAACGGGTGGGCTATAGCCTTGGGGGGTGGGGCTGGCCAACTTCGTTCGCCGGACTCGGAATGCCGCGAGACTTTGCGAGGGGTCTCCATGTGCCAAACATAGCCCGCGGGCAAAGCCGCGCCCAAAAATAACCGCCCGAAGGCCGGGACGCCAAGTTCGTCCAGCGGAAAAAGGCCACAAAAACGGGTGGGCTATAGCCTTGGGGGGTGGGGCTGGCCCACTTCGTCCGCCGGACTCGGAATGCCACGAGACTTTGCGAGGGGCCTCCGTGTGCCAAAAATAGGCTGTGGGAAAGCCGCGCCCAAAAATAACAGCCCGAAGGCCGGCGCGCCAAGTTCGTCCAGCGCAAAAAGGCCACAAAAACGGGTGGGCTATAGCCTTGGGGGGTGGGGCTGGCCAACTTCGTTCGCCGGACTCGGAATGCCGCGAGACTTTGCGAGGGGTCTCCATGTGCCAAACATAGCCCGCGGGCAAAGCCGCGCCCAAAAATAACCGCCCGAAGGCCGGGACGCCAAGTTCGTCCAGCGGAAAAAGGCCACAAAAACGGGTGGGCTATAGCCTTGGGGGGTGGGGCTGGCCCACTTCGTCCGCCGGACTCGGAATGCCGAGAGACTTTGCGAGGGGCCTCCGTGTGCCAAAAATAGGCCGCGGGCAAAGCCGAGCCCAAAAATAACCGCCCGAAGGCCGGGGCGCCTAGTTCGTCCAGCGCAAAAAGGCCACAAAAACGGGTGGGCCATAGCCTTGGGGGGTGGGGCTGGCCAACATCGTCCGCCGGACTCGGAATGCCGCGAGACTTTACGAGGGCTCTCCATGTGCCAAATATAGGCCGCGGACAAAGCCGAACCCAAAAATAACCGCCCGAAGGCCGGGGCGCCAAGTTCGTCCACCGGAAAAAGGCCACAAAAACGGTGGGCTTATAGCCTTGGGGGGTGGGGCTGGCCAACTTCGTCCGCCGAACTCGGAATGCCGCGAGACTTTGCGAGGGGCCTCTGTGTGCCAAACATAGGCCGTGGGAAAAGCCGCGCTCAAAAATAACCGCCCGAAGGCCGGGGCGCCAAGTTCGTCCAGCGCAAAAAGGCCACAAAAACGGGTGGGCTATAGCCTTGGGGGGTGGGGCTGGCCAACTTCGTCCGTCGGACTCGGAATGCCGCGAGACTTATCGAGGGGCCTCCGTGTGCCAAAAATAGGCCGTGGGCAAAGCTGCGCCCAAAAATAACCGACCAAAGGCCGGGGCGCCAAGTTCGTCCAGCGCAAAAAGGCCACAAAAACGGGCGGGCTATAGCCTTGGGGGGTGGGGCTGCCCAACTTCGTCCGCCAGACTCGGAATGCCGCGAGACTTTGCGAGGGGCCTCCGTTTGCCAAACATAGGCCGCGGCCAAAGCCGCGCCCAAAAATAACCGCCCGAAGGCCGGGGCGGCAAGTTCGTCCATCGGCAAAAGGCCACAAAAACGGGTGGGCTATAGCCTTGGGGGGTGGGGCTGGCCAACTTCATCCGCCGGACTCGGAATGCCGCAAGACTTTGCGAGGGGCGTCCGTGTGCCAAACATAGGCCGCGGGCAAAGCCGCGCCCAAAAATAACCGCCCGAAGGCCGGGGCGCCAAGTTCGTCCGGCACAAAAAGGCCACAAAAACGGGTGGGCTATAGCCTTGGGGGGTGGGGCTGGCCAACTTCGTCCGCCGGACTCGGAATGCCGCGAGACTTTGCGAGGGGCCTCCTTGTACCAAACATAGGCCGCGGGCAAGGCCGCGCCCAAAAATAACCGCCCGAAGGCCGGGGCGCCAAGTTTATCCCGCGGAATAAGGCCACGAAAACGGGTGGGCTATAGCCTTGGGGGGTGGCGCTGGCAAACTTCGACTAGGAATGCCGCGAGACTTTGCGAGGGGCGTCCGTGTGCCAAACATAGGCCGCGGGCAAAGCCGCGCCCAAAAATAACCGCCCGAAGGCCGGGGCGTCAAGTTCGTCCGGCACAAAAAGGCCACAAAAACGGGTGGGCTATAGCCTAGGGGGTGGGGCTGGCCAACTTCGGCCGCCGGACTCGGAATGCCGAGAGACTTTACGAGGGGCCTCCGTGTTCCAAACATAGGCCGCGGGCAAAGCCGCGCCCAACAATAACCGCCCGAAGGCCGGGGCGCCATGTTCGTCCAGCGGAAAAACGCCACAAAAACGGTTGCGCTATAGCCTTGGGGGGTGGGGCTGGCCAAATTCGTCCGCCGGACTCGGAATGCCGCGAGACTTTGCGAGGGGCCTCCGTGTGCCAAAAATAGGCAACGGACAAAGCCGCGCCCAAAAATAACCTCCCGAAGGCCGGGGCGCCAAGTTCGTCCAGCGGAAAAAGGCCACAAAAACGGGTGGTCTATAGCCTTGGGGGGTGGGGCTGGCCAACTTCGTCCGCCGGACTCGGAATGCCGCGAGACTTTGCAAGTGGCCTGCGTGTGCCAAACATAGGCCGCGGGCAAAGCCGCGCCCAAAAATAACCGCCCGAAGGCCGGGGCGCTAAGTTCGTCCAGCGCAAAAATGCCACAAAAACGGGTGGGCTATAGCCATGGGGGGTGGGGCTGGCCGACTTA